>OX359199.1:6339883-7633987 GCA_947172415.1 Chondrosia reniformis | reverse complement strand
CCTAACCCTAACCCTAACCCTAACCCTAACCCTAACCCTAACCCTAACCCTAACCCTAACCCTAACCCTAACCCTAACCCTAACCCTAACCCTAACCCTAACCCTAACCCTAACCCTAACCCTAACCCTAACCCTAACCCTAACCCTAACCCTAACCCTAACCCTAACCCTAACCCTAACCCTAACCCTAACCCTAACCCTAACCCTAACCCTAACCCTAACCCTAACCCTAACCCTAACCCTAACCCTAACCCTAACCCTAACCCTAACCCTAACCCTAACCCTAACCCTAACCCTAACCCTAACCCTAACCCTAACCCTAACCCTAACCCTAACCCTAACCCTAACCCTAACCCTAACCCTAACCCTAACCCTAACCCTAACCCTAACCCTAACCCTAACCCTAACCCTAACCCTAACCCTAACCCTAACCCTAACCCTAACCCTAACCCTAACCCTAACCCTAACCCTAACCCTAACCCTAACCCTAACCCTAACCCTAACCCTAACCCTAACCCTAACCCTAACCCTAACCCTAACCCTAACCCTAACCCTAACCCTAACCCTAACCCTAACCCTAACCCTAACCCTAACCCTAACCCTAACCCTAACCCTAACCCTAACCCTAACCCTAACCCTAACCCTAACCCTAACCCTAACCCTAACCCTAACCCTAACCCTAACCCTAACCCTAACCCTAACCCTAACCCTAACCCTAACCCTAACCCTAACCCTAACCCTAACCCTAACCCTAACCCTAACCCTAACCCTAACCCTAACCCTAACCCTAACCCTAACCCTAACCCTAACCCTAACCCTAACCCTAACCCTAACCCTAACCCTAACCCTAACCCTAACCCTAACCCTAACCCTAACCCTAACCCTAACCCTAACCCTAACCCTAACCCTAACCCTAACCCTAACCCTAACCCTAACCCTAACCCTAACCCTAACCCTAACCCTAACCCTAACCCTAACCCTAACCCTAACCCTAACCCTAACCCTAACCCTAACCCTAACCCTAACCCTAACCCTAACCCTAACCCTAACCCTAACCCTAACCCTAACCCTAACCCTAACCCTAACCCTAACCCTAACCCTAACCCTAACCCTAACCCTAACCCTAACCCTAACCCTAACCCTAACCCTAACCCTAACCCTAACCCTAACCCTAACCCTAACCCTAACCCTAACCCTAACCCTAACCCTAACCCTAACCCTAACCCTAACCCTAACCCTAACCCTAACCCTAACCCTAACCCTAACCCTAACCCTAACCCTAACCCTAACCCTAACCCTAACCCTAACCCTAACCCTAACCCTAACCCTAACCCTAACCCTAACCCTAACCCTAACCCTAACCCTAACCCTAACCCTAACCCTAACCCTAACCCTAACCCTAACCCTAACCCTAACCCTAACCCTAACCCTAACCCTAACCCTAACCCTAACCCTAACCCTAACCCTAACCCTAACCCTAACCCTAACCCTAACCCTAACCCTAACCCTAACCCTAACCCTAACCCTAACCCTAACCCTAACCCTAACCCTAACCCTAACCCTAACCCTAACCCTAACCCTAACCCTAACCCTAACCCTAACCCTAACCCTAACCCTAACCCTAACCCTAACCCTAACCCTAACCCTAACCCTAACCCTAACCCTAACCCTAACCCTAACCCTAACCCTAATTTGACACTATGACCCCTCGGGGACATCCCTGTAACCCTAACCCTAACCCAAACCCTAACCCTAACCCTAACCCTAACCCTAACCCTAACCCTAACCCTAACCCTAACCCTAACCCTAACCCTAACCCTAACCCTAACCCTAACCCTAACCCTAACCCTAACCCTAATTAATCCTGAATTTTAAACGGTAATAGTACAAATAATTAACCCTTTCTAATCCTTTTATACCTTTACTTGTTTTTAAAATTAAGTACAAATGAAAAACATAATAATTAGTTTGAGGCCAAATTTATCCCAATAATGTAAAAAAATTAGTAAATCAACCCAAATCTATCGATCTATAGAATTTAGGGTTGCTAAAAAATCATAATCAAGGCAAATATTGTGGATTATAGTTGCTATAACTTACATTTAACAAGCTCCAGCTGCCGTTCACACCTCTCCTTTCTTTAGTTCCCGCCATTCTCGTGACTACTTCTGTTGCGCAATCCCCACACGGAAGTGATATATAATATATATATATATATACGTACTTATTATTTTAAAGGAATCGTAGAATTAAACGTTCTTTTTACAAATAAGATCGATGAATTACGTATATTTAGCTTGGTTAGGCCTGTACTAGGAACGATACGTTCATCGGAATGGAAATACTTCAACACGGCCTTTATCGATACCCTTTTATGTCCTCTTCCGAGTAGGCCACCTTGGAAAGCATGTTTCTTTGGATAGAAAAGGGTAACGAGTCTAATATTCCTGTCACGCCCGTACCAAGCATTGAATTATGGATATATAATGTAATACTGTTCCTAGTCATTGTTTGCTGCAGTTATAACATGCATTCCTAGCAAAATATCTAACCGCAACAATACTTAAAGTATAGGCTTGAACAGGGCTCCTGTTCAAAACTGCGGTAAATTCAAAATTCCAAAAACACCCCATGTGTTTTATGCCTTTCCCAAAGCTATACACTTCTAGTTTTTTAGCTCATCATTCTTACTCCAAAAGTATGCCCAATAAAGTTTATTTGGAGTCGATACGACTTCCACAAGTAAAGATATACTTTTCGAAATTTTCCAATTTTTAGGTCTCAACTAAGAGCTAAAAGAACACCACTAACAGAAAAAAGAGAGCTTTAAATTTCCTCAATCACTAAGGAACACTTGTCACTAGCTTTAAACTACATGCTCAATTAATTGTTCCTGCATACGCTATACAAAAGTTCAATAAAATATAAATGAATAACTTAATTCCTAAACCGCAAATACCCACGCAAATTAGCAATAGAAGTAAACCATAACATTTCATATAGACTAAAATTTTTGCTACATCCCTCCCCCCACTCCCGTGAGGAAGGGATGTAGCAGGGCAAAATGGGCATCAATCGAAAGCTCTCGAGGAGCTCTTTCCAATGATGCCCATTTTGAAGGGGTGGCATGGGTGCCAAATAGGCACGGGTGTGATTTGTGGGCCCCTGGCATAGCTGAACAGGGGGTCTTCCATTCCGAGGGGCTCAAAAAAATTGACAGGCTCCACAAAATGGACCTAGGACTTGAAATGGTTGAGTCCTGATCCAAACGATGGACTGACAAGTTTTCAGCATGCTAGCGTGGGGGAGTTTCTCAGGAAAATGTTTCCACTAATTGCCTTTTCTTGGCGAGCCTGTATATCTTTTTTGCTACATCCCTCCCCCCACTCCCGTGAGGAAGGGATGTAGCAGGGCAAAATGGGCATCAATCGAAAGCTCTCGAGGAGCTCTTTCCAATGATGCCCATTTTGAAGGGGTGGCATGGGTGCCAAATAGGCACGGGTGTGATTTGTGGGCCCCTGGCATAGCTGAACAGGGGGTCTTCCATTCCGAGGGGCTCAAAAAAATTGACAGGCTCCACAAAATGGACCTAGGACTTGAAATGGTTGAGTCCTGATCCAAACGATGGACTGACAAGGTTTCAGCATGCTAGCGTGGGGGAGTTTCTCAGGAAAATGTTTCCACTAATTGCCTTTTCTTGGCGAGCCTGTATATCTTTTTTGCTACATCCCTCCCCCCACTCCCGTGAGGAAGGGATGTAGCAGGGCAAAATGGGCATCAATCGAAAGCTCTCGAGGAGCTCTTTCCAATGATGCCCATTTTGAAGGGGTGGCATGGGTGCCAAATAGGCACGGGTGTGATTTGTGGGCCCCTGGCATAGCTGAACAGGGGGTCTTCCATTCCGAGGGGCTCAAAAAAATTGACAGGCTCCACAAAATGGACCTAGGACTTGAAATGGTTGAGTCCTGATCCAAACGATGGACTGACAAGGTTTCAGCATGCTAGCGTGGGGGAGTTTCTCAGGAAAATGTTTCCACTAATTGCCTTTTCTTGGCGAGCCTGTATATCTTTTTTGCTACATCCCTCCCCCCACTCCCGTGAGGAAGGGATGTAGCAGGGCAAAATGGGCATCAATCGAAAGCTCTCGAGGAGCTCTTTCCAATGATGCCCATTTTGAAGGGGTGGCATGGGTGCCAAATAGGCACGGGTGTGATTTGTGGGCCCCTGGCTTTTTTTAATGATTAATATGTATGTCCGTCCTGTTCATTGAATGGTTTTGGTACAAAAATTTAATATACAGCCAATATTTCACTTTTACTTTATGTGTAAGACGTGGGTTTGTGTGCTAAGCCTGCTTTAATTGTTCAATGGTTGCATTTGGCCGATTATAACTTAATGTAGCCTATGTATCTGAAATGCGTAGTTTGTTTGCAATTGCATCATTCTTTCGACGTTTTTCAAGAGTCTTCTATTAGTTCACAAGTATCAATAGTGTTTCTCAGTTATGTCTGGTTAGTTTCTTGAGCAGGTTTAGTTTATTTTTCATTAGGGCGATTGTAATGGTAATATACGCAGTATCCGAGAAAATCCAAGACACGTTGTAATTTTATTATATAATTAGTGTCATTTCAACTGCTATTTTACAGACATAAAACTACAAAATTAATAAGCTGGAGCTGTATATAATAGTCCTATGTAAATGTTTGGCCTCTTGCGTACTGAAAAACAGATAAGTTAATGGCTAAATACTTTTAAGTCACTTCCGGATTTTAGATACGGAACACCATGTTTTTATCGCCCGCACATCCATTTTTGCAATGCATATACGAAGCCATAATAATTATTAGTATATTTACAATAAAAAAATTAAATTAATAATAGTTCATCCTTAGCTGTTTAGCCACAAAACCTAAATTGAAAAAAGAATGAATGTTAATAAATATATACATAAGTAATTACATAAAATTTAAATTAATAATAGCTCATCCTTAGCTGTTTGGCCACAAAACCTAAATTGAAAAAAGAATGTATGTTAATAAATATATACATAAGTAATTACATATTAACAAACCAACAATGTAGGAATACAACAGTGCTGCGACAAGCTTCGTGCTCTGGAGGCTTTAGTCACAAGACATAGCCCTATAGATGGGGACTATGAGGCTGTCTTCTTATTGCTTTGTCAAGCTGAACAGCTTTTCCTTGGTAAGTCTTGGAGTGATTTTATTAAAATGGAAGGGACAATCACAGTAGTCTTCCCTCTTCCAGGGTCACCCCAGGATGTGACTCAACCATACCAGGCTGTAACTCAACCACCCGAGGATGTGACTCAACCACCCGAGGATGTGACTCAACCATACCAGGCTGTAACTCAACCACCCGAGGATGTGACTCAACCACCCGAGGATGTGACTCAACCACCCGAGGATGTGACTCAACCACCCGAGGATGTGACTCAACCACCCGAGGATGTGACTCAACCACCCCAGGCAGTAAGTCAGTTATCCTCCACATGTACTCATTTGGAGACCCCCCAGGCCATCCTGAGCCCATCACCTGAAAGATCGTCCTGTCCTACAAGGACAGTCTATGAGTACCGGGCAAACTGGTACAGGACGGAGCAGCACCCTGGGGTGTGCTCCTTCGAAGGACTCCCTCACTCAACATCTGGATTAATTACGTATGGTGGGCCTTCTATTACAGCAGACATCCTAAAATCAATCCTATCCTTCCCAAGGAACTAACCATACACTATGGAATACAATCCTTTTGGCTGCCTTACCTTTCAACCACTGCAGTTCACACCTGGGGAAAGTCTCATGTACTCATACAAGCCCTTGCATGGACTGTGCTTCCTCACAACCACGCTGCCTGGAGCCAAGCCACACTCCGGGACTCCATCTTCACCAACTTTAGGGAGCATTGGGGCCAGAACTTTGACAGGGAAGTTCAGCTACCATGGCCAGAGCTTCTACATTCCAAAAGAAGGAGGACATAATTAATTTTAGACCAATGACTCAATAATAATAACTAGATAATTAAACCAATATTGTATTAGGATACAGTTAATCTGAATCTGAATGCTGTCTGGTCCCTTTACAATTAACACTGCTCCCATATTAATGAACTCATTGAAGCCCAACAGTGGAATTTGTCTGCTCAATCTTGTTAATTGACCAACAGCAGGGGCAAAATGCACCCATATAAGGAAATATTACATCAGAATAAATTTTATGCACGTTTCAGTATATAAATGAAAGTGTTAAACCAGACTCACCTTAACTTTTCACTTCTTCAAAGACAAAGGACTACCATGGATATTGCGCCAGAAGAGTATCAGGAGTTTCTAATGTTTAAAAGGATGAAAGAACAGGGACACAACACAAACCCACCAGCAGAACCATCATCTAAACCAGGTGAGACTCACCATCTAGGAGTCAAGCGGCCACCATCCATCCCAACTACAAGTCTCGTCCTAAGTCCTCCCCAACCCAAGGAGCCACAAGGTACATCCATCCCAGCCACAAATCTCGTCCTAAGTCCTCCCCAACCCAAGGAGCCACAAGGTACATCCATCCCAGCCACAAATCTCGTCCTAAGTCCTCCCCAACCCAAGGAGCCACAAGGTACATCCATCCCAGCCACAAATCTCGTCCTAAGTCCTCCCCAACCCAAGGAGCCACAAGGTACATCCATCCCAGCCACAAATCTCGTCCTAAGTCCTCCCCAACCCAAGGAGCCACAAGGTACATCCATCCCAGCCACAAATCTCGTCCTAAGTCCTCCCCAATACAAGGAGCCACAAGGTACATCCATCCCAGCCACAAATCTCGTCCTAAGTCCTCCCCAACCCAAGGAGCCACAAGGTACATCCATCCCAGCCACAAATCTCATCCTAAGTCCTCCCCAACCCAAGGAGCCACAAGGTACATCCATCCCAGCCACAAGTCTCGTCCTAAGTCCTCCCCAACCCAAGGAGCCACAAGGTACATCCATCCCAGCCACAAGTCTCATCCTAAGTCCTCCCCAACCCAAGGAGCCACAAGGTACATCCATCCCAGCCACAAATCTCGTCCTAAGTCCTCCCCAATACAAGGAGCCACAAGGTACATCCATCCCAGCCACAAGTCTCGTCCTAAGTCCTCCCCAACCCAAGGAGCCACAAGGTACATCCATCCCAGCCACAAATCTCGTCCTAAGTCCTCCCCAACCCAAGGAGCCACAAGGTACATCCATCCCAGCCACAAGTCTCGTCCTAAGTCCTCCCCAATACAAGGAGCCACAAGGTACATCCATCCCAGCCACAAGTCTCGTCCTAAGTCCTCCCCAACCCAAGGAGCCACAAGGTACATCCATCCCAGCCACAAGTCTCGTCCTAAGTCCTCCCCAATACAAGGAGCCACAAGGTACATCCATCCCAGCCACAAATCTCGTCCTAAGTCCTCCCCAACCCAAGGAGCCACAAGGTACATCCATCCCAGCCACAAATCTCGTCCTAAGTCCTCCCCAACCCAAGGAGCCACAAGGTACATATACTACAGCTACAGATTTACCTGAGTTAAATATTCAGCCTCCAGTAGTCAACAGACTATCATCTGCTTCATATCACTCTGATTCATCTTTTGATGATTCTGAGTCTGAGGATGATGACGACAGTACCTATGAATACATGGTTCCCCCTGTAAAAAAAGGAAAACCAGGAAGAATGCCTAATTATCTTGACCTCAGTCAACACCCTCAATTGGCCAAGCAAATTAAAGCTACAGAAAGGTTCTTTCTAAGCAGCACAAATTTGAAAAGGGATGGAGACCGTATCCAGGAATCGACTTGGGAAAAGGTCAAATTACACACTTTGAGTAAGTAATTGCTATGCAAGTCCTAATTAGGAAAAACATTATACTTCCTTATTTTGCACAGACTATCTACATTATGTTTCAGTTAATTTTAAGCAAGAACCCAGTCTAGAAGATACTAGGGATAGTAACATGCTGGAAAGTTTTGTTAACTCTTTAGAGGTTAGTAAACACTGATACATATATGTGTCTTACCATGTCAAATGCTGAATACCATCCTACCACTTTGTAATTTTCCTCAACACCTCCCTTGCCAGTGTGATCCACCACCATTGCCCCAATCTTTGCTAATATCTCTCAATATAGGATAAGCACCTAATGGGAAGCACAATTGGGACGTACATTGACCATCTCTGCTACATTCTACGCTACTTAGCAGCAGAAGAAGACATTTCATATGACACACCCTTCTACAAAAGGCTTAAGAAAAAATCAGAATCCTTTAAGAAAGCATCTAGTTCCCTTACAGCTCATCAAAGCAGAGATGCTTTGAAGGCACGGAGAATGTGGCTTGATTGGTAAGTTTCTAATTAGTGTATCTCTGTTGTTTGTAAATAACATAACAAAATTATATACTAATCTTTCTACTTAGGGACGAAATTTTACAGGTGGTGAAACAATGCAAAAATGCATATGCTAGTGAAGACTCTGGTATAAAGAAGGCTGTGCTAGGACAAAAATTTCTAGCACTACTATTCTATACAGACCTGCCTCCCAGGAGGTCAAAAGAGTACCAGTCCCTACATTTTATGGTAAAGGCACAAGTATATTGTATTAAATTATCACTGTCTGACTCACCTAGGTCTGTCGTCACTTCCTCCCTGCAAACACAGGTACACAAGAAGCTTCCATCGCTGGGAAAGCATGCCACCAAGGCCAACATGCTCCATATAGATCTGGAGGGGGACCACGCCTTTCTCTACCTGTCAGATTACAAAACAAAGAAGTTTTACAATGATGATCTGGTCTCTCTGGATGATCACCCCCTACTTTTGCAACAATTAAAGGAACATATATTAAACAGGAAGGCTTACCTTTGCTCGGATCCAAAGAATTCATCCCTCTTTGTGGTAAGTCAACTGATCAACAATCACTTCTGCATCTTTATTTCTGAATGTTCTTCTACATGCAGAGACCAGGTGGAAGTCCCTTTACTTCTGGCAGCTGGTCCACCTATATAAAGGGTATTTTTTATCAATTCACGGGTCAAAATGTGGGGATCAACACTATAAGGTCAAGTTTTGTTACTAATCTAGAGGAGATGGACTTATCGGAGAAACTTAAGACATCTTTAGCAAGGTCCATGAAGCACAATAGAAAAACGGTAAGCTGACTACTTTAGTACCTGCTGAACGGAGTCACATTTATCTTATCACATATACATAGCAACTGTCAGAGTATGACAGACGAACAAGCATGGACAAGCAAAAGGAGGCACATGAATTTTCAAGAACCATGCTCCAAACAAGCTTATTAGGTGACTCCAACTGTGAGGGCTCACCAAAGAGGTCTGCTACAGCAGACGACATCATAGAAAACACAACATTGGAACCTACCATTGGAGAACTTGTGGCTATCAAGACAGATGGATCCTTCGGGAAAGTGTACAGACTTCAAGGTGAAGACATCATCCTTTCTCCACTCAGGCACCACCTAGGAGAAAATGGCTACAAGTTTACAGCAGGACAGACAAGGAAAGTCAAGCTGGGACAAATTCTGTTCCCAATTGACTACACCTACGACAAAACAGCTAACTTATATTACATACGCTACAAATTTTAAGTATTTTCAAGCTTATAATGTTGTTTATTAAATGCGACTTTATACAGTGACTCCTTAAAATGATAAAAATTGCCCCCTAACCCTAACCCTAACCCTAACCCTAGCCCTAGCCCTAGCCCTAGCCCTAGCCCTAGCCCTAGCCCTAGCCCTAGCCCTAGCCCTAGCCCTAGCCCTAGCCCTAGCCCTAGCCCTAGCCCTAGCCCTAGCCCTAGCCCTAGCCCTAGCCCTAGCCCTAGCCCTAGCCCTAGCCCTAGCCCTAGCCCTAGCCCTAGCCCTAGCCCTAGCCCTAGCCCTAGCCCTAGCCCTAGCCCTAGCCCTAGCCCTAGCCCTAGCCCTAGCCCTAGCCCTAGCCCTAGCCCTAGCCCTAGCCCTAGCCCTAGCCCTAGCCCTAGCCCTAGCCCTAGCCCTAGCCCTAGCCCAACCCTATTAGTCGTAAGGTAATCGGCTCTAGGATTATCAACTGTAGGGTTAGCGGCGGTAGGGTTAGCGGCGGTAGGGTTAGCGGCGGTAGGGTTAGCGGCTATAGGGTTGGCGGCGGTTATGTGAGCGTCAGTAGGATTATCAACTGTAGGGTTATCGGCGGTAGGGTTAGCGGCTATAGGGTTGTCGGCGGTAAGGTAAGCGTCAGTAGAATTATCAACTTTAGGGTTATTGGCGGTAGGGTTAGCGGCTATAGGGTTGGCGGCGGTAAGGTGAGCATCAGTAGGTTTAGCAACGGTACTGTGAGCAGCGTTTGGGGGAGTGGCGGTGGGGCGAACTGCGATGAGGTGAGCGTCGGTGGGGTGAGCGGCAGTGTGGTTAGCGGCTGTTGGGTTAGTGGCGGTAGTGTCAGCGGCGGTAGGGTCAGCGGCTGTAAGGTGAGCGGCGGTAGGGTTGGCGGCAGAAGGGTTAGAGGTGGCAGGGTTAGCGGTGGTAGGGTTAGCGGCAGTAGAGTTAGAGGTGGTAGGGTTGGCTGCAGTAGGGTTAGCGACAGTGGGGTTAGCGGAGTTAGGGTTAATGGCGGAAGGGTGAGCGGTGGTAGGGTAAGCAGCGGTACGGGACGCGGCTGTAGGGTCAGTGGCGAAACGGTCTACGGTGGAAAGGTCAGCGGCTGTATAATAGCGGCGGTAGGGTTAGCGGCAGTAGGGTTAACTGCAGAAGAGTTTGTGTCAGTAGGGTTAGCAGCAGTAGGGTTATATGCAGTTGGATTAGTGGCGGTAGGGTTAGCAGCAGTAAGGTTGCAGCGGTAGGGTTAGTGGTTGTAGGGTTAGCAGCAGTAGGGTTATCGGCACTAGGGTTAGCGGAGTTAGGGTTATTGGCGGAAGGGTGAGCGGTGGTAGGGTAAGCAGCAGTACGGGACGCGGCTGTAGGGTCAGTGGCGAAACGGTCTACGGTGGAAAGGTCAGCGGCTGTATAATAGCGGCGGTAGGGTTAGCGGCAGTAGGGTTAACTGCAGAAGAGTTTGTGTCAGTAGGGTTAGCAGCAGTAGGGTTATATGCAGTTGGATTAGTGGCGGTAGGGTTAGCAGCAGTAAGGTTGCGGCGGTAGGGTTAGCGGTTGTAGGGTTAGCCGCAGTAGGGTTATCGGCACTAGGTTTATGATGGTTAGGGTTTGTCGTTGCTAGGGTTATTAGCGTTTAGGGTGCTAGGTATAGGGTATTTGAGGAAGGAACGTACACTTTTTGTTGGCTGTAGGGTTAGTGGCGAAACGGTCTACGGTGGAAAGGTCAGCGGCTGTATAATAGCGGCGGTAGGGTTAGCGGCAGTAGGGTTAACTGCAGAAGAGTTTGTGTCAGTAGGGTTAGCAGCAGTAGGGTTATATGCAGTTGGATTAGTGGCGGTAGGGTTAGCAGCAGTAAGGTTGCAGCGGTAGGGTTAGTGGTTGTAGGGTTAGCAGCAGTAGGGTTATCGGCACTAGGTTTATGATGGTTAGGGTTTGTCGTTGCTAGGGTTATAAGCGTTTAGGGTGCTAGGTATAGGGTATTTGAGGAAGGAACGTACACTTTTTGTTGGACTTGGGTTTTTGAGTGGATAAGGTTTTTGTGGAGGTAGGGTTTATGTGGCCAAGGTTTTTTTGGTGGGATAGGGTTTATGTCCATTTAAGGGCTTTTGCTATTGTTACCCGAACCCCAAAAATACTAGCCCCAATGCAGGTATAACATGTGTAAATCGCACACAAAAAGGGGCGTTTTGTGGTTTTAAAAGAATTTGTTTATATAACAGTATCTCACAATTAAATGCGTAGATTGGTTATGCGCAAGGTACGTGACTTCATCGAAAATTCATTTTGACGAATAAAAGTTGTTTAAGCCATCCGTTGCGAAGTAAAACTTATCGCCCAAGGAACAAAGGAGATACGTGTTTAATAATTTCTAATCGATCATATCTCCAAATCGACTGTAAAAAGAGGATATGTATTCAATGACGTCATAATTACCTTGTAACCTCAGTGTGACCTTGTCGAGAAGAATGATTTTTTACGAGTTTATTTCTTTTAAAAAGGTAGTCATGTAAACGATGGATTATAGCTCCCAAAATTTAAGGACCACTTCACAAAAGGTAAAACTAAAATTTCACGTCGTCATATTGTGATAGATTCTTCCGTCACTGATATGTGCAGGTTTTTGTAATAATTTCTTATCAAAAATTCAAAGAAAGCTGCACATCTCGGGAACGAAATGGTATTTCAAAAGCCGATGCGGTTAAAAGTTTAGATATTGAAGTTAGCAATCTTTTAAGACCACTATTGTACTTTTTCACCCTGATTATCATGACTGCGCGCCTTTTTAGTCGAAGTGCTTTTCGTACGCCCAAATGAATCTGTCTTTTCTATATCAATTTATAAGATGCAAAGAAAAAATAAGCCAGATCATTTATTTTGTTAAAATCTTCAAGGAGATTATTTCTTTTATCAGAAATCTAAAAGAAAGGGAAAACATGCAACTTAATTTTTATCTTTGTTTTCGACGGCCATTTTGTTTTTGGCCGGAAAATGCACATGTCCTACCTGCAAAAAATCCATGCCCCAAAACCCTAATTGATTAATGTTATTGTAGGTTTTCCGAAATTTTACATTTGTAGAAAGTTGGCAGGGTTACTTTTGTAAATGTATGAAATATCTTTAACAGCTTAACTGTAGGCAAATGTAGTTGCATGTTGGGGCATTTAGTAGCATATAGGTGCATGTAGCGGCATGTAGGCACATGTAGGTTCATGTTGAAATGATTTATAATCAATTATAATATCAAAAACATTACATTATGTGGTGTTCTTTACATGTTAGAAATCACACATAATGTTACATTAGGTCTGATTTCTAATATGTAAACATTATTAACCTTTTTTATCGACTGCATGTAAGTGTTACCGCAATCCCCTTATGGACTGAAGGCCACATTCAGGGAGATCGCTCTTGAAGATGGTTTATGGTAGCCTGACCAATCGTTTTCCAACGTGATCTAGATATACTAAAGCTTCTTCGCTGTAAGTTTCAAATCTGTATCTTATTTCTTTCTCGAGTTATAACCACAAAGACGACGGCGGCCATTTTAGGATTATGGCTAGGTGCAACGTCCATAGAGTACATCTATGGTAATACAATAATGAATTCGGCCGCCATGATTTTTTCGATCCATCCTTACTTGGACTAGTCTGACGTAGCCCGACCACTATGTTCTTCCTCCATTTTGCTATGACGTCATTTCGTTCAGAACAGTGGTCTGGAAGATTACTCGACTAAATCGTTTCCACCCACGCATTATACGCAGCCCTTAACATCAATTATCACCCGCAAATAACAATATGTAGTCTTAGAAGGGACTTGTGATTTGGGAACCTCTGTCAGAATCTGTGTGCAAAATTAGCAAGTTCTTCGCGCTGGAGAACCGTATTTTCACGCTGGCGATTGACGACCGTTATTTAACAACTATTACACATCTTTTGGAAGGATCATCTTTCTACTTTTAGAGTGTCTAAAGATTTGCTGTCTCTCTTGAGCGTCAGACGTTTCGACCCCGAGGGTCTTTTTCAGTGACCCACTGTCAGTCACTGAAGAAGACCTTCTGGGTCGACGCGCTCAAGAGAGACAACAAAACTGCGTCTTCAGACGCTCTAAAGGTTTCTTCCAAAAGATTAATTAGACCATATCCATGGTTCGACGCAGTTCGAAGAAAGCCTGATTCTAAATTATCACACATTGCGCGAAGATCAAAGGGTAATTAACAGTTATCACTTCCCCATGGTCTTGTGGGGCTGAAAACGATTATCTTCCAGACACTGTTCTGACGAAATGACGTCATAGCAAAATGGAGGAAGAACATCGTGGTCGGACTATACTTTGACCGGATTGTGTTTGTATAGCTCGAAGTTTTTCGATATTCATTTAATACTGTATTGTATATATGTAATTGTAATCGACATTGGAACTGTGGCTGTTTTTGAATAGTTATATATTGATTGAAAAGGAGCTTATACACGTAATAGTTAAGATTAAAAGAAGTATGCATAGTCTACAATTAAAATTGAGTTGCATTCTAAGAGTCAATTTGACTCTCTTTCATGACACCCTGTTAATGTGTTTTCCAAAAGGCTATTGACCCATCAGCTCCGCCAGAGACCAGTAGATTGCCCTTTAAAGAATAACTAAGATCCAAAACGTCTCCCTGAATTTACAGAATTATATAAAAAGTAATGTCTATCCATATATGTTTCCAAATGTGTCAGTTTAAGCATTTCCTTATGAAAGTAGTGAAATGAATGCCTACTTCTTGTTTCTGAATCTCAAACAGCAGCTGGTAGTCTTTTGTTTGATATACCTTAATTTTACCCCTGGCACATCCTACTGCAATGTACGAGTCAACTGGGGAGAAGCACACGCTGTAGACATTTTCTGCATAACAGTATAGGAGCCATCCACTGCTACTGAGCTGATACAGAGACAAATAACTCACCTTCAAAACTGACACAGTGAACCATTTCACCAGTTGACACCAAATAGACCATCAAACTATCCAAGCAAGTGACTGCTAGTAGTCTATATGGAGAAAGGCATGAACAGTTACTGTTACAGCACAGGTTTTATAGGTGTTTACTCACTGTCCATCCTGAGAGAAGGCAACAGACAAAGACACTTTAACTCCTCCTCGACCTACAAAGAAGGATGGGATGGAACACTTCCTAAACCTATATCAATCCTCAAAAGGATACTGCTCCTTAAGCCTTACCTGTATCAAAGGTATGCAAGTGTTGGCTGGTTTTGTAGTTGAACAAGTGAATTAGTTTGTTGTTCTTAGGTTTAAAGAGTGTGCCTGGCTGCACAGCTACTGCTACCAGTGGTTGGTGGACAGAGGGGCACACTGTAACACTATACACACATCCAGTCTCGTCCTACACATAAAAGAATGCATTATGTATTTATGGAACACTTAATAATTGTAAACTGGTGAACTGTACTTTGGATCCATTGAAGGTAGGTTTTGGTTCAATGTTAGCCATATTTTCCATTGACAATCCCTCTAACATTAAGATCTACAAAATGGAGATTCTTGGCTATAGACTTATTTTCAGTAGAGAAAGAAAGATATCTGTAACTCAGCAGGGTTGCAGGGTTAGAGGTTAGGGTAAGAGTTGTAACTTGCTTTGGATGTCCTTTCATCAGTGCCTGCTACAATTAGACTTCCTTCTGGAGTGAACGAGGCAACCAGTAGTGGGGGATTCTAGACAAATTAATGCTAGTGAGGGACACATTAATATCATTATGGATATGTAAGCATACGTTTTGATCTCCAATTAGTAACTGCAGTAGTCGCTGATCTTGTGGGTAGGAAATATCAATGACATGAATGTCATCAGATCCAATGGCTATAGTCCCTTCGTGGCTGGAGAGAGCTAGCACTGGCTCCCCCATAGGGAGATTGGACCTGTTCTCTACAATTCCTCCCTCCAGCAACTCCCAAACTGAAATCTGAAACAGTAAAAAGAATGTTAATTTCTATTCATTAAAGTGCAGTGCAGTGCTTGCAGTACATTCTACATCAAGATAACTGACTTGTGTGTCATTCCCTGCTGAGGCCACCATTTTGTCACCACAAAAGCAAACATGTTCCACAGCACCAAAATGTGCCATTTCCTGGACCACTAGCACCTCATATGGCCTCCTCTCATCAGGGAGGCACTTGGATAGCATATCACAAACCTTACAAAGAAATTATCACACAACAAATTAAGTCATATCTGAGATCACGACTTCTTAGTAACTATATCACATATTTCAAACCACTTACTGTGGTGTTCTGTGATTTGAAAGCAACCATATAAGGGATAGAATTATGTTCAAATTCTCTAATGAGAGAATCCGCCTCTCTACTTAAAAGAAATTGCACTGCTTCAAGATATCCACTCTCTGCAGCATCGTGCAGTGCAGTTCTTCCCCGATTATTTACTGCATTTATTTTACAGCATTCACTGTGTAGAGGTGGACAAACAGATGTATTTCATGTGTGACACATTTGGGTGTCCAGGGACTTACTTGGAGAGTAATGCCTCAATAATGCTGAAGTGACAGTTCTTTACTGCTATATGCAGAGCGGTATCTCCTTTGTTGGTCTTGTAGGGCAGAGAACAGGTAATTGAAAGAGTCACACACACATTGTGAGGGACTACTTCAGACCAACCTTGGCATTAATGTCAACATTGAATTTGACCAGTAGTTTAAACACATTTAAGTTGCCTCTGCTGGCTACCCAGTGTATCAGCATGCAGTGTTCATCAGGATGAGCTGCATTTGGGTCTGCACCACGCTTCAGTAATAGTTCCATGACTTGAAGGTGATCGTGAATAAATGCTAGAAAGAGTGGCCTTAAACGAGGAGCA
Organism: Chondrosia reniformis; assembly: GCA_947172415.1. Taxonomy (NCBI): domain Eukaryota; kingdom Metazoa; phylum Porifera; class Demospongiae; order Chondrillida; family Chondrillidae; genus Chondrosia; species Chondrosia reniformis. The sequence goes on along the minus strand of OX359199.1, from coordinate 7,617,504 downwards.
ATTTCAGTTGGCCTCTCTATATCAGCTCCGCCGTCCAACTCCTGGCTGACCCTGTCTTTATTTCCTTCCTACAAATTTGGTCATGCAGCACATAATAAATTAGCTACAACCAAATGGTACAAACCCACCTTAATAGCAACATGAAGAGCTGTCTTTCCGTCAGACATGCACTCCTGATTAACACACAACCTTGCAAGCCTGCTCATAGAAGGGGATTTTTTGGGGCTGGCTAAAGGTAGCAAACTAGGGAATTCTCTTGAACCACTGGCTAGCATGTCATCCACCTTCCGATCATTCACTGGAGATCCATTCATCTGCTGTTCACTCACTGGAGATCCATTTGTCTTCCGTTCATTCCCAGGAGATCCATTCATCTGCTGTTCACTCACTGGAGATCCATTCATCTTCCGATCATTCACTGGAGATGCATTTGTCTTTCGATCATTCACTGGAGATCCATCCGTCTTCTGATTGGTCAATTTATCTGCTGTTATGACTTGCACTGACAAAGGGGATGCAGTAGGTGGTATGCTAGAGCCCCGCCCACTATCCTCTAAAAACAAATAACAATAAACATATAATGCAATTGAAATTATAAAGTAGCATTCAGTTTCAGATTTATCCAGGCAGAAATAGTAAAGTATTAAAAAGCAATGATGTGATGCATACAGACATTGTGATAATGCAAGGAAGCCATAGACATCCACCTCTAGTCTTATCATACATTAACAATTTTTTTAAGGAATTTTAAATAACATTACACTATTCAGCCTTGAGGCTTCACACCATATATACAGTTCAGAGTGTTCTAAGAGTGTTTCTATTTCTGATTTGTTTGTGTAAAAACAAGGAAATGTTTGACACTTGAAACCCATGAAATATGACAACAAAGGTAAACACGGATTCTATAGGAATATTATACAAATAGCTTTAATAGGAAATATCTGGTGAGGAGGGAGTGGAGATGGAAGACCTCCACCCCACCCTAATAAATTTCTAGATCTTTCCCCTGGAGCATTACCTGAGGAGGAAGACGCTCTCTTTTTATTACAATTGTCATTGCTTGATGTAGCAGTCCGAAAGAGAGCAAGCTTTTCGGATTCATCAATTGGTCCATCGACACTTTCAACAAGTCTACTGACGCTCTTCCTTCTCTCTTCCATTGCTTGGCCATGTGTTTCATCCGCCTTTAGAATGCGTTTGGCTTTGCTCTCCTCCATGTTGCTAAACTGGGTCGCACTCTTACACCCGGCACACTCCCTCTTGGCGCCGCCACAGCAGCTCCATTTGCCTTGATTGAAGTAACCCCTATGGTACCACGACAGCATGCAATTTCCGTTCTTCAGTGCCGCTACCAGAAACCAAATTATAGAATAACTAGTAAAACTTTATACACTTTATATGCAAGACATAAATAGATGCCTTCAGGACCTTCCGAAACGCATCCCAATCTCCAATTAATTTGGCACCAAGGTGGTTAATAATGTTTACAGTAAATGAAGATAAGAATCGATCAAATTTCCCACAGATCTGCCCTGGAAGTTACAAGTCATGCGTACCTTTTTGCAGCATTTCAATCCATGTGTCTCTATCATCAGAATTGTTAGCAGACAAATATAAAACTTCGTCGTCGTCTCCAACCTATAGCACAATGAGTTCGTGAGAATATATCCAACATTTCCTCTCTAATGTTGAAGTTTACCTGAATAACGTAAGGGAATTCTGGGAATACATCAGCCGGCAGGGGTTCGATTATCTCTATTCTGTTTAAAGGAAAGCTACCTTTGACGCTAGGATCCTCCTAAACAATGACAATTAAGTACTCAAACCGCACAGGCTCCGATTAAAAGTACTTGCCTTTGACGACTTGTATATCAAGTGACTATTCGTCAGAATAAAATAACGCTCTTGGAACTTTAGATTCTTCTTAGCAAATATTTTGCCCCTGCTTTCTCTCCTACCTCGCTGTCTCTTGGATAAAAAGCCTTCGTTATAAATCACTTCACCTGGCGAGTCCATAACGCTTGTGACTCCTCGTTGATGGGCCAATTGCAAATTATGATCACGTTAACCAGCGGGGCTTTAGGCTGGGCTGGGTCACGCCCTAAACTGGGAGTTGTTGAAATAACGTGTTATTATTGTCATTAGCGTTATCTACGTCGTCACTACGTTCGCCTCGTGTGTACGGAGTACGTGAGGGAATAGTTATGGCGGAGGAACACTGGCGAACTGCTCAATACAACTACGAGGAAGTGAGTATCCGACGTGCTGATGGTCCAGCACGTCTGCATTACCGTATGTGAGTGAGGTTGACCGTCCGCTTTGATGTTGTAGACCTCAAATCTTGTGCTGCAAGCTGATCGTAACTTGATTGATAAAATACGTCGCGATGAGTCTACAGGCGAGGTCATGTCGCTCGTGGGTAAACTGGAGGGTAGTCGAATGGGGGACCTGGCAAAGAGGACCAAACCGCCAACAGCAGCCCAGATAGAGCCCAAGACCAAGTGAGGCAGCCTTAAGTGGAGTGTGTGTAGCTTAAGTGGAGTGTGTGTAGCTTAAGTGGAGTGTGTGTAGCTTAAGTGGAGTGTGTGTAGCTTAAGTGGAGTGTGTGTAGCTTAAGTGGAGTGTGTGTAGCTTAAGTGGAGTGTGTGTAGCTTAAGTGGAGTGTGTGTAGCTTAAGTGTAGTGTGTGTAGCTTAAGTGTAGTGTGTGTAGCTTAAGTGTAGTGTGTGTAGCTTAAGTGGAGTGTGTGTAGCTTAAGTGGAGTGTGTGTAGCTTAAGTGGAGTGTATAGCTGCTGTTTTCTTTTGCTTACTTGAGACGGAAGAAAGATGACGTCATCATGACAAGTTCTACCTTTGAGAAGCTAAAGAGTGGAGCCCTGTCATCAGCTGGAGAGGAGGAACTTAGTGCCGTTTATTACAGACCAAAGACAAAAGAGACAAAGAATGCATACGAAGTTCTGTTGAGTTTCATCCAGCAGCACATTGGGGACCAGGTAAGGGCTCCAGTTAGCTTAATAAGGTCACACTGAACACTTCCTGTCTCCTGTTAGCCAAGAGATATATTGTGTGGTGCTGCGGATGAGGTTCTGACCACTTTGAAAGACGACCATCTTCCGGACAGCAATAAGAAAACTGATGTGTTAGCACTGCTTGGCAAGATGGCCGAAGAGCAGTATGCCATGCTGGTGAGCCTGGGTCGCCGTATCACTGACTTTGGGTTGGATGCAAGGGGACCTCAAGGGGAGGACGCATTGGATGAGAACTATGGGGTGGCGGTGGTGTTTGATGACCAGGAGCAGGGGCAGGGCGGGACCAAAATGGACACTTACGCAAAAGAGGAACCTCAGGAGGAGGACGAGGGGGAGGGAGTGGAGGCGGACTACGAAGGTGTACTCCACGCTGAGTATGACATGGACACTGCCAACAGTGGTGGAGACCCTGACGTTGTGAACCCTCGAACTGTGGACGCATACTGGCTGCAGAGAGAACTTAACAAATTCCTCAAAGATCCTACACAAGCTGTTAAGAAGTCAAATGAAGTCTTGGAAATCCTTAAAACTTCGCCCGACAATAGAGACTGCGAAAACAGACTTGTTTTGTTGCTTGGATATGACCAGTTTGCCTTCATCAAGCTACTCCTGAAGAATAAATACACTGGTATGTATAAGGAGGGGTCGAGTGGGTGAGGAGGGGAGGGTCTGGCTGGTGAGGAGGGGAGGGTCTGGCTGGTGAGGAGGGGGAGGGTCTAGCTGGTGAGGAGGGGGAGGGGTCTAGCTGGTGAGGAGGGGGAGGGTCTAACTGGTGAGGAGGGGGAGGGTCTAGCTGGTGAGGAAGGGGAGGGGTCTAGCTGGTGAGGAGGGGGAGGGGTCTGGCTGGTGAGGAGGGGGAGGGTCTAGCTGGTGAGGAGGGGGAGGGGTCTAGCTGGTGAGGAGGGGGAGGGTCTAACTGGTGAGGAGGGGGAGGGGTCTGGCTGGTGAGGAGGGGAGGGTCTGGCTGGTGAGGAGGGGAGGGTCTAGCTGGTGAGGAAGGGGAGGGTCTAGCTGGTGAGGAGGGGGAGGGTCTAGCTGGTGAGGAAGGGGAGGGGTCTAGCTGGTGAATGTAACTGCAGTTTTTCTTGACTGGTAGTGCTTTACTGTACACTTTTGGCAAAGACTGAGAGTGAATCTGAAAGAAAAGCTTTGAAAGATGAGATGCTAATGGATCCCAAGAAAGCAGTGGTTTTGGAAGCAATGTCGGATATAAAGTCTGAAAACTTGGTTCAAGAAGAGCGGGCTAGAAAGGCTCAACTTCGCAAAACTAAAATTGGAGCAGAGATGGAGAGTGAGGATGCTTTGCTTATGGAGAAGAAAGGGGTTAGTGAGGGGTAGGCCCTTAGCTTGCATTTCTGTGTGACTTACTGTATGTATGTATCTCCTTTGTTCAGCTTGGAGGAAGAAAGGTTCTGGATCTGGACGACTTGTCCTTTAGTCAAGGAAGCCACTTCATGTCCAACAAGAAGTGTCAGTTGCCTGACGGATCCTTTCGCAAGCAGAAGAAAGGTTACGAGGAGGTGTTTGTGCCCGCCCTGAAGCACAAGCCAATGGCTGACAATGAAGTATGGAAATGTCAAACATGTTCTGTAATGTCATTGCCATGTGTACATACTTTACTTTAGAAACTGCTTCCAATTAATGACCTCCCTGAGCACGTAAGACCCGCCTTCTCTGGCTACCAAACCCTCAACAGAATTCAGAGCAGGCTTGCCACCGCAGCTTTGGAAACCGATGAGAACTTGCTCCTGTGTGCTCCTACTGTATGTTGCCCTCTGTGGTCATGTGATGATCATATGATTCTGCAATACATTTCTGTATCTTTCAGGGTGCTGGTAAGACAAATGTTGCAATACTTTGCATTTTGCGGGAGCTGCAACGTTTCTCAAATTCAGAGGGTGTAATAAACCTGGATGAGTTTAAAATCATCTATGTTGCACCAATGAAATCCCTTGTTCAGGAAATGGTTGCCAACTTCAGTAAAAGGCTGTCTTCCCATGGCATCACGGTTGGTGAGCTGACAGGAGATCACCAGCTGAGCAAAGAACAGATCTCTCAGACACAGATCATTGTGTGCACTCCTGAAAAATGGGACATTATAACCAGAAAGAGTGGGGACAGAACGTACACCCAACTGGTGTCTCTGGTCATCATTGTAAGTCCTGCATGGCTCATTACGTAGGTCACATTATTCAGGTACACTTGCACTATCTGTCTACTGGTAATGTAGGATGAGATACACTTGCTCCATGACAGCAGAGGACCTGTACTGGAGGCTATTGTGGCTAGAATGATCCGCCAAGTGGAGACAACACAAGAAAACATTCGTTTTGTAGGTCTCTCTGCCACTCTCCCAAACTACCAGGACGTAGCAACCTTCCTCAGAGTAGACCCGGCTAAAGGACTCTTTTACTTTGACAACAGTTTTAGACCAATTCCCCTTGAGCAGATGTACATTGGAATCACTGAAAAGAATGCCATGAAAAAGTTTCAGGTTAGTGTAGCGCATGTCTTGTAGTGGTGTTTGTACTAACTTGATTGGAACTGGCTTTAGCTGATGAACAGCATTGTGTACGAGAAGGTGGTGGAAAGGGCCGGGAGAAGCCAAGTACTTGTTTTTGTGCACTCTCGAAAAGAGACTGCTAAAACTGCCAAGATGATTCGGGATCTCTGTTTAGGTAAGCACTGCCATTCAAATGGCTCATCTGATGATGTTCCTCACATTCTGCCACAGAAAAGGACACAATTGGGTACTTTCTGCGTGAGGACTCGGCATCCACTGAAATCTTGAGATCTGAAGCTGAACAGACAAAGGTCAGAGTAGTCAACCTCTCACAGACTGTCAGCTACAGCACTTTCTGTTCTGTAGAATGATGATCTAAAAGACTTGCTTCCGTACGGGTTTGGAATCCATCACGCTGGGATGACACGTGTAGATAGAAATATGATTGAAGACCTCTTTGCAGACAAGCACATTCAAGTGCTCATATCCACGTCCACACTGGCCTGGGGGGTCAACCTGCCGGCTCACACAGTGATCATTAAAGGGACCCAGGTCTACAGTCCTGAGAAGGGCAATTGGATGGAGTTGGGAGCACTGGATGTGCTGCAGATGCTTGGGAGAAGTGGAAGGCCCCAGTTTGACAAAGTTGGGGAAGGAATCCTCATCACAGGGCACTCTGAGCTCCAGTACTACCTCTCTCTGATGAACCAGCAGGTATAGGCCTCATTTCACCCACACTGCTAGCTACTAACTGGTTGTGTGTCTTGCATGCGCTCAGTTGCCCATTGAAAGCCAGTTTGTAACTCCAATGCCAGACAACTTGAATGCTGAGATTGTTTTGGGAACAGTCCAAAATGCCAAAGATGCTGTCAATTGGCTAGGTAAGTCGGCCTCCATCTGGAGCAACATTGTCTTTCATTTCCCCTTTGACCTTCAGGGTACACCTACTTGTATGTGAGAATGTTGCGAAACCCATCCTTATATGGAATAAGTGATGATGAGTTTTCCCAGGACCCTCTCCTGGAGCAGAGGAGAGCTGATCTCGTGCACAGTGCAGCTGTCACACTTGACAAGAGCAACTTGATCAAGTATGACAGAAGGACCGGGGTCTTTCAAGTAGGTTGCCATGGTGATGTACTATTGTACCGTTATGGGTCTTGTCTGTCTGAACAGGTGACCGACCTAGGTCGCATTGCAAGCCATTACTACTTGTCTCACGAGACTGTTGCCACATACAACAGTATGTTGAAGATGACAATCAGTGAGATTGAAGTGTTGAGAGTGTTTTCAATGTCTTCCGAGTTTAAATACATAACTGTACGAGGCGAAGAGAAAGGTGAACTCGCCAAGCTCTGGGAACTGGCGCCAGTCCCTATCAAAGAGAGCAAGGAGGAACCAACTGCCAAAGTAAACGTCTTGTTGCAAGCCTACATATCTCAGCTGAAACTGGAAGGATTTGCTTTGGCAGCAGACATGGTTTACATAGCCCAGGTGTGTGTTCCCTACCACTTCCTCTCCCTCTCCCTCTGCTGAGTGTACTTCACCTTCCGTTTCCTTGTTTTCGCAGTCTGCTGGCCGTTTGATGAGAGCTTTGTTTGAGATATGCCTTCACCGTGGTTGGGCCCAATTAACTGACAAAATTTTGACTTTTTGCAAAATGATTGATAAGAGAATGTAAATCTGCTTCCTATAGGAGATCTTTTGCTTCTAGTAGTGTATATTGTTTTCCTGCTTATGTAGGTGGCAGTCAATGACACCTCTCAGGCAGTTTAGGAAGCTGCCAGATGATGTTGTGAGGAAGATTGAAAAGAAGGACTTTCCCTGGGAGAGGTTCTATGACCTGAGCTTCAGTGAGATTGGAGAGCTCATTCGGTTGCCGAAAGTTGGAAAGACAATTCACAAGTTTGTGCATCAAGTGCCTAAACTGGAGTTGTCAGTTCACGTGCAGCCTGTAACGAGGTGCGTGAGGCAGTATAAGTAGCTCTTTAAACGAATTCTTATACAACTGGTAGCGTGGCCGAGTGGTCTAAGGCGCTGGATTTAGGCTCCAGTCATTTCGATGGCGTGGGTTCGAATCCCACCGCTGCCACTTTTTTCCTGTTTTTCATTGCACTCTAGGTCAACTTTACAAGTGGAATTGACAGTCCAGCCAGACTTTCAATGGGAGGACAAAGTACACGGGAACTCTGAGCCCTTCTGGGTACTAGTAGAAGACGGAGACAGTGAAGTGATTCTGTACAGTGAATACTTTTTGCTGAAAAAGAAGTATGCTGAGAGTGAGCATACTTTAAACTTTTTTGTGCCTTTGTTTGAGCCACTCCCACCTCAGTACTTTATTAGAGTTGTTTCAGACAAGTGGCTTGGTAAGTTGGTGAGGGTTCTATGAACTATGAAACATTGTGGTATCTTTACACTCTACTTGCAATTAGCATCAGAGACACAACTGCCAGTGTCCTTCCGCCACCTCATTTTGCCAGAAAAGTTTTCCCCTCCGACAGAGCTCCTTGATCTGCAGCCGCTTCCTGTGACAGCTCTGGGGAACCCAACCTTTGAGTCCTTCTATAAAGAGAGCTTTTCCTTCTTTAATGCCATTCAGACCCAGGGTAAGGTGTGTTGTCTGTTCTTCCTGAGCGTGTGTTACTGATAGCACATTAATTCACTGTAGTGTTCAACTCATTATACAACTCTGAAGAGAATGTGTTTATTGGAGCTCCAACTGGAAGTGGGAAAACAGTTTGTGCAGAATTTGCTATTTTCCACTTGTTCCAATCAAATGAAAATGCTAGATGTGTCTATGTGGCTCCCAGTCAAGCTATAGTGAACCAGGTCAGCCCTCAGTCCTGTCTCGATGCAAGTGCTGTTGAGTGACTGTACTTGTCCCTGTTAGATGTATTCTGATTGGTCAGCCAAGTTTGGTGGCAAGCTGAACAAGAAGGTTGTCAAATTGACAGGAGAGACAAGTAATGATCTGAGGCTGCTGAAGGAAGGGTCAGTAGTCATGGCAACACCCGAACAATGGGATGTCCTCTCAAGAAGGTGGAAGCAACGCAAGAATGTTCAAAATGTTCATTTGTTTATTGTTGACGAACTGCATCTGATTGGAGGAGATAATGGGGTATGTGGGTGTGGCAAGTAGTAAAGTGGGTGTGGCAGTTGATTTATTAAGTATAAACGTCTTCTTTAGCCGATATTGGAAGTTGTGTGTTCTCGAATGAGATACCTTTCCTCTCAAATTGGACACACCATTCGGATAGTAGCTCTCAGCTCTTCTGTCGCTAATGCCAAGGTTTGTGATATTTGTTGTAACTTATTCCAAGTTGTGATTCTGTGTGTGTTGCACTAGGACCTGGGGCAGTGGCTGGGAGCTACTTCCCAGACAACATTCAACTTTCATCCTTCTGTAAGGCCAACTCCCCTGGAACTGCACATTCAAGGCTTCAATGTTAGCCACGCCCCCTCCCGCCTCCTAGCTATGGCCAAACCAACCTACAACACCATCCAACTCTACTCGCCAAAGAAGCCAGTCATGGTGTTTGTGCCAACACGGAAGCAGGCCAAGCTGACAGCAGTTGATTTGCTCATGTTTGCTGCTGCTGAGGGTCATCCCAAGCAGTTCCTTCACTGCTCACCAGAAGACCTCACACACCACATCAAACACATATCAGAAAAGGTAACGGCTAAATAGCGGCATCATGTGTATATAACCCCGCCCACTCCCCCGACCCCGACCCCACCTATAGACTCTGAATGAGACTCTGTCCAATGGAGTGGGCTATCTTCATGAAGGACTGAACGATGCTGAGAGACGTTTGGTGGAACATCTCTTCATCTCTGGAGCCATACAAGTTTTAGTTGTGTCTCAGTCCCTGGCCTGGGGGTTGAACTCCAAAGCCCACCTTACTGTTGTCATGGATACGCAGTACTTTGATGGCCGCAGTCACCGCTATGTAGACTACAGAGTCACAGATGTCATTCAAATGATAGGGCTGGCCAATCAGATTGAAGACAAGCCGGAGGACTCATCATGTAAGGATACCCTGCTGACCTTGTATGACCTACTGCCAACATTCTGTGATGTTCTAGGTGTTAGCGTTTTGATGTGCCTGAACTCAAGAAAAGAGTTTTATAAAAAGTTTCTGTATGAGCCGCTTCCAGTGGAGGTACGTATGTTTCAGTTTCAAGGTAGCTAATCGTTGTATTATGTGATATTGATTGATATGCAGTCTCATTTGGACCACTTTCTACACGACCACTTCAATGCTGAAATAGTAACTCGCACAATCATGACAAAGCAGGATGCAGTGGACTACTTGACCTGGACCTACTTTTATCGGCGAATGACTCTCAATCCAAATTACTACAATTTGCAGGGAGTGACTCATCGTCACCTGTCAGACCACCTCTCTGAGCTTGTTGAGGCAACACTGACTGACCTTGAACAGTCAAAGTGCATCTCTGTGGAGGAGGATATGGACACTGTACCGCTGAACCTTGGAATGATTGCCTCATACTACTACATCAACTACAGCACCATCGGTAGGTCTACAGTGTATATAGTAATACAAGGGTCTATAAAGTTTGTACAATAGCACACCCAGCTATATGGTTATGGTGATATGTTCTGTTCTGTATATGGTAGAATTGTTTAGTATGTCTTTAAATGAAAAGACCAAGTTGAGAGGTCTTATTGAGATACTGTCAAATGCTGCCGAGTACGAGACCATTCCTGTTCGCTACAAAGAAGATAGCGTACTCCGCCAGCTCTCCAGTCGAGTGCAGTTGAAAGTCCCACCAGATCAGAAGTTTTCAGAACCCAACACTAAGGTCAACCTTCTCCTGCAAGGTCACCTCAGCCGGCTGCACGTCTCTCCCGAGCTACAGGGAGACACAGAGGAAGTGCTCAAACAAGTAGGAACCAGAGAATGTGTTTTCACTTTTTCTTTTAACAGAATGTCTACCTGTGTAGGTGATTCGACTGATACAAGCTTGTGTCGATGTGGTGAGCAGTAGCCGATGGTTAATGCCTGCGCTGGCAGCCATGGAGCTGTCGCAGATGGTAACTCAGGCCATGTGGAACAAGGAATCAGTTCTGAAACAAATACCTCACTTCTCAACAGAAGTCATTAAGCGCTGCAAGGAAAAGGTACTATCTTGTGTGCACACGCATTTGGTGGATCTGCAGATATCATTTGTACTCTACTCTAGGGTGTAGAGTCCGTTGATGATATTCTTGACTTGGAAGACTCAGAAAGAAACACTATTCTACAACTGTCAGATTCTCAGATGCAAGATGTTGCTCGTTTCTGCAATCGCTACCCTAATGTTCACGTCTCCCATGAGGTTCTCAATCAAGACAGCCTCGTCAGGTAGTTTGGAAGAGAGGTATAGAGATAGATGATCTATTATGTATTTTGCTTGTAATTCTTAGCAATGAGAGTGTGATGGTTCAGATACAGTTGGAGCGAGAAGATGAGGAGACTCTGTCTCCTTATGTTGTGGCCCCATTCTTCCCCCAGAAGAGAGAGGAGGGTTGGTGGGTCGTGATTGGGCAGCCCAGCAGTAACAAGTGAGTCGTCTCTCCTTCAACAGTTCACACTTATCATTCTATTCTGAAATGTAGTTTGGTGACAATAAAGAGGTTGACTTTCCAGAACAAAACTAAAGTCAAACTGGAGTTTCCTGCTCCAAAGCCAGGTGAACACAAGTACCATCTCTACTTTATGAGCGATGCCTATCTCGGCTGCGATCAAGAGTTCACCTTCAAGATTACCACCCACCATGACTAACTCGTATGACTCGCACATTCACACCTACCATTTTTTGCTAAAATTAAATTGTAAACAACCATTAAGTTGAATGAGTATGGAAGTACACAAGATTATAGAGGATTTTCAAAAGCTAAGAGAAGATTTCGAAGTTCGAAAAGAACAAGACATTGCCTCTAACGTTACCTACGTGGCTAGGAGACCTGCGAAGGGGAGCACGCCGTTAGACAACGAGTTTACAAGTCGAGAAGGTTTTCAACTCTCAAGCATCGCAGATGAAGTCGAAGAAGTGAAACATGAACAAGAAAATAAATTTCAGCGGAAAACACGCGACCTTGTGGAGTTGCAGGTATACAGACAGAGTACTGCTTTGATAGACACTCTCTGTCCACAGCTCTTCAACTACTACAGAGAGCTCTCGAGAGGAGCACAGTTCGGAGGCTGTCGCTACAAAAAGAGGTTGACAACATTGCCATGGACGTCAGTTCGACAAAAGTCGTTGTTTCAGAAACAAAGCTAAAATGCGCTGCCTTGCAAGAAGGTACTGTGCGCTAGCATACGATGGGCGCGCATTCAATTGATAGTGGTCTAATGAAGAACTCTGTAACTTCTTTAGAGATTGAGCAGTTGCTTCGGAGCGTAACTAGCAAGAGGAACAGCTACGAATACCACAACCAACATTTACAAGAAAGACAGCTAAGGTATACTTCGGAGTTGTCATAAATGTATTCAAAATGGACTTCTCTTTACAAGGTTGTATGAAAAGTACAAAGAAAAGATTAATTTTCACCAGAAAATTTGCAGTGAATTGGAGAGGGGCCACGTGACATCCAAGTTATCAGGGTTAACTGAAAGAGTGGATGCCCTCAGAAAACAGCGTAGGTTTTCCACATGTATTCTTACACAATGTTACTATATATCTGAACATTATAGGTCTTGACAGATTGAATGATGACATTTCATCCGTTTCAAGTGATAACCAGATTACCAAGATGAAGAGTGACCTTCAAGAGATGCAAGAGGAACTTGAATTAAGCAAGAATCACAACAGAGATCTGGAGTGTGCTCTTGCTGGCAGTGTTGGAAAGACAGAAACCACTTTACAAGCAACAGCTGTCCTAAAGGTACATTCTTGTATGTGCAGAAATGCTTCAGTGTTGAATTTCTACAGCCACATGTAGAAGCGAAATCAAGCACAACTTTTGAGAATGAGAAAGCACATACAAGATGCTCAAAGTAAAGAAAGACTATGGATTAACGAGGCGAGGAGACTGGAAAATATGATAAAACAACTTGAGACCAAATCAGTGAATTGACCGAGCTGTTTCAACTGTTGACCACTTACGTAACCTAATTGTATAACGAAACTGATTTCAAACATATACTTGACGGTAACACAGAAGTACATTACCTGTGCATGTCGCATAGAACCTAGGCACTGTATTTGACAACATGCATATGGTGCATTGCAGTTCCAAATCCAAAATTCATGAGTAATGTGACATTGATAATTGTGCACATGTGCAGTGATTAAAAAGTGAATTAGCGACAGTATTCCACTATGTCCATTGCTATGTTCACAATGTGGTCCTTGTCTGTGAGCACTAGAAAACTGCCACTTGGTTCTTTGGCAGAAAGAACACCAATCTCTTTGAATCGATGTACTGCATTTCTCAAAGGATCTACTGAAGCAGTTTCTTCTACAAGTAGAGGAAGGGAGTGGAGGAGGGTAGGGTAGGGGGAGTTGTGGATGTATAGAAATAGCTCACCAAATGAGGCAGTTCCTTGCTCAATTCTTTTTAATGCTCGAGCATGAATTTCTTTCAGGAGGAGCACCTCCTCCATTCCAGTTCCCTCTTCCAGTTGACTAACAGTACTAGCGACCACCCAGTAAGACTCAAGGAATGGCTCCAGTACAGACTGTAGGAAGTGCAAGTGCTCCTTGCTCTCACTGGTCGAGTTTACTTCCAGCCAGTGCTCCCCGTAATCACTCAACACTTCATCCTCCTCCTCACACCACTGACCCATGCTGCGCTCTCTCATAGACACATACTCCTGGGGGGGGGGGGGGGGGGTGGGGGGCTAGATATTACCACAGTCATTGATTTCCAAGACTACGTGTACCTCTCTAGACACCAGTACACCAGTTGCCATTAGCTTCTCAATGGCATCATTGATCACACCTTCAATGTGGACACAGGGCTGTATGGAGTGGTACAGCACGTTGAACAGGCCATCTACCCAGAGCTTAACAACTTGCCTTTGTGAAGATGAACTCCTTTGATAAGATGCCACACAAGTGCAAGGCAGCCTCTGTGAGCTACGCACACAAGTAGAAGGACGATAGGATCAACAAGCTTTCATGCGAAACAAGAACCTACTTCTTCTTTGGATATTAAAGGGTTATCCTCAAGTGTTTGCTCTTGAGTAACTACCAGTGCCTGAATACTACAAGCTGTCCACCAAAAAACAATTAATTTTGTCAATCACATGATTGTCATGTGACATACCTATGACAGATTCCATAAGAAAAGTTGAAACAATTTGATTGAAATGATGCAAGAACACGACAACATTGGGAGGGTCCAGCTTGGGGATGACCCTCTCCTTAGCAGGAGCACTTCCGATTGGCTGAGGGACCAGGGTCACCAGGTCAGCAAGACACTGCAGTGCATGAGACACAGCTGTTGAAGAAGGACCTGAGAAAGCTACCGATCTTCCTCTGTCCCTCAGCTCCATTGCCAGCCACTCATAAGTGGAAATGAGAGTGCCTCTTGACACACCCTACACACACACACACACCATCTGTTGGACTACAGAGCAGTGCAGCGAGGAACAGTGCAGCGTACCTTCCTGTGCTTGGTCAGCAGAAGAAAGGAGACCATACTTGTGGCCATCGTGGAAGAACACTTCTGAAAGTCTACATGGCAAAGGAAGAAATGGGGCACCTGAGGTATGGGGTGGGGTGCACCTGGGGTATGGGGTGGGGTGCACCTGGGGGATGGGGTGGGGTGCACCTGGGGGATGGGGTGGGGTGACAGTTTTACTCACCATGGACAACATGTCGTGCTAAAGCAGATGTAAGGCTTCGTTTTCTCAGCTCATTTTCACTATATCCATTCATTACTTTTGGTTCCCATGGCAACTCAAATATCTTATGACTTGATATATACTCCTATTTCAAAAGGAACATATGCTAATGCAGTGGCTAGCTGCTTGAGACGCGTGATTACTAGAGCCAAGCACATGCGTGCACTCACTCGAAGTGAAAATGGCTGTGAAAGGTCAACTCTGACATTTCCAAGTTTTTCTGTGAACATTCTCCATATTCCTCCAATTGCCATAAATACATTTTCTCTTTCCTTCACTTGACCCTAAAACAACACCTCACCAAATCATCAAGTGACCAGCTCTGGTACCGTAACCCACCATTAGCTCATACTTGAGTCCCCTTTCAAACATCTACGGTATCAGAGTACACCTGAAAGGGTTAACATCTCCACCAACAGACCACTGACCTTGTCGTAGGATATGTTGATGGGCACTATATAGACATCAGGAACAATACCTGACAGGAAAGAAAAGACACACTGATCACATGACTATCATGTGATACAAGTCACCCACCTCCCAAGACAGAATCCACCAGTATGGACATCAGACCTGCCTTTGGCAAGCAAGCCTTTCCTGCCCTAGAACGGGAGCCCTCTGCAGCAAAGACACTCAATCAAGCTCAAGTGCTACAACCGACTCTTACACATACCAACAAAGAATTCTACATTTTGACCTTGAACCAATAGCTCTTCCATGTACTAAGCAAGTGATAAAGTCTCATTCTCAGTTTAGTAAATGGAAATGGGACCAGTAGATTACCTTGTGCAATACAGCTCTGTACAGAATGTCCTTTCCACTACCGTTATCCAGTTTTCTCTTGATGAAGAACCCGCCAAGGTGTCGCTGCAGCCACCTGTGGAGGGCTGAGACCAGTAGCAGAACATTCAAAGTGGCTGAAGCAAGGACTCACGAGAACACTGGAATATTCAGGTTGTCTCCAGCTGCTATGTGTGGTACCTGCATGAGGCCATATTGAACAACCTGTGAAAGGAACCTCCTATTTGTATACAAGCAGCTTACATTACCTTGAGGTCAAGGTTCAAGAGTACAAAGGTCAAAATAAGATAGTCCAAGTGGCTCTTGTGTGTTGGTAGAAAAGCCAATGGATACCCTCTCTACAAAGTGGGACCAAATGAGGAGTATGGCAGCCAGGCAGCCAGGACAGTACCTTGGTGGCGTTGTGAATCATCTTCACTTGACCAAGATGGACGACTATCGAAGTGAACAGACGCCCAAATAGTCTGAACAACAACACCCCAGTCACTCTTAAAAAAGGCACATTATATACAATAATGGTGTACCACATAGGAAATACCACACACAAGTACTTTAGAAGCCATTTTGATACTGCAGAAGCCATATTGTCAATGATCAGCTGAGCTCTAGTAAGTGCTTCTGGAGAGGATAGCAAAGGTCATAGGTCACACAAACAATGCAACAGCAGCATATAAACCTTTAATTCCCTTGCCACTTTGGTCGGCTATCGACTGTACTGCCTTGGAAACCCTGCAGGACATAAACCTCACTTCACTTCTCTTTAGGTTACCAGTTAACTCTTACCTTTCTGAAGAAACAACATTTTCCTTTGTTGACTTGCTAGGGAGAGCATAATCTAAGTCTCTGTCCATCACATGTGCCACCTCTGGAAACAGGCGACCAAGACAACTACAAAGAATACATTAGTACATCTGGAGCAACTGAGTGTGAGGAATGCTGGTGTTTATGAGGAAAGAGTTGAATGACTACAAGACCAAAAGGGTAAATGTGACTGCTTTTTCCCATGCAGTCCCACCTTCACCCCAATCTGCAGTCCCTCACCCCAATCTGCAGTCCCTCATCCCAATCGGCAGTCCCTCACCCCAATCGGCAGCCTCTCACCCCAATCTGCAGTCCCTCACCCCAATCTGCAGTCCCTCACCCCAATCGGAAGTCCCTCACCCCAATCGGCAGCCTCTCACCCCAATCTGCAGTCCCTCACCCCAATCTGCAGTCCCTCACCCCAATCTGCAGTCCCTCACCCCAATCCGCAGCCCCTCACCCCAATCCGCAGCCCCTCACCCCAATCCGCAGTCCCTCACCCCAATCCGCAGTCCCTCACCCCAATCCGCAGCCCCTCACCCCAATCCGCAGCCCCTCACCCCAATCCGCAGCCCCTCACCCCAATCTGCAGCCCCTCACCCCAATCCGCAGCCCCTCACCCCAATCCGCAGTCCCTCACCCCAATCCGCAGCCCCTCACCCCAATCTGCAGCCCCTCACCTTTTCCTATGATGTTCTACTTTAAGAATATCTTTCAGTCCATATCCTGAATCTTCACAGAATGAGTAGGTCTGAGTACAGAAGATCAGAGGATTGATATTGTTTATAATAATAAAGCAACCTCTGTACCTCAGTACACCCACTCAATACCTCCATACTATAACCTTACGTTGCTGATGGGAGTACAGGATTGACAACATCGATGGAGTATCATCGACTTCTGCGCTTTCTTCGAGGCGAGAACGCTAGCAGGAATGCCCAAAGAAGGCGTAAAGCTGTACATCACCTAGTAGGCGATCGGGTCTTTCATAGGAACCGGACGCAATCATTCGGATTTAACGTTACAACTTACACCTCCTGGCTCGTTCAACGCCTCCTCGTGTCTTCTCCTCCTCTGGGCGACCTGTCTGGAGTAAGTATTGGTTTCTGCAGTGGCAGGTTGGCGCCGTCTGCCCAAGTGATTTGGCAGGTCTCGCCCCTCTTGTTCACCCGCTTCCCACTGACGGAAGAATCTATCAACACGATCTAGATTAGACGTTGAAGTAGCCATCACCTTCTTCTCGGCTAATGTAGTTAATGCATACTAGCTGTGCTAGCTCTTGCATGAGGAGATCACACCATTCACCCGTGGACGGAGGGTTGCGTAACAGTGTTGCGGTTGGAAAGTGCTTCCTAACATCGACCACATTCGTTGCATATCTGGTTAATGGCCGCTCTTATTTCGTTTGGCCTTCTATTCCTATTGCTAGCTGGCTACTGGTTGTGGAAGTTTGCCAACAAAAGGTAGCGTGACTGTTTCCAAACAGTGAGGTAATTCTACCACAGCACTACTGTGTTTGCTTGTATTAGATCGAGACAGTCTTCACTCCTGCCCAGTCCCGTGGGGTCGGGGGTTCAGGACAAACATGCAGAGGAGTTGAAGAAAGTGCGATTGCGTCAACAACTTCAAGTTTGGTTTGACTGTACGTGTTGCATAACAGAGATGTACATCAAAGAGAGACACATTGCATGAGTTGTGCATCAAAGAGAGACACATTGCATGAGTTGTACATCAAAGAGAGACACACTGCATGAGATGTGCATCAAAGAGAGACACATTGCATGAGTTGTACATCAAAGAGAGACACATTGCATGAGTTGTGCATCAAAGAGAGACACATTGCATGAGATGTACATCAAAGAGAGACACACTGCATGAGATGTACATCAAAGAGAGACACACTGTGCATGAGTTGTGCATCAAAGAGAGACACACTGTGCATGAGTTGTGCATCAAAGAGAGACACATTGCATGAGATGTACATCAAAGAGAGACACACTGCATGAGATGTACATCAAAGAGAGACACACTGTGCATGAGTTGTGCATCAAAGAGAGACACACTGTGCATGAGTTGTGCATCAAAGAGAGACACATTGCATGAGATGTGCATCAAAGAGAGACACATTGCATGAGATGTACATCAAAGAGAGACACATTGCATGAGATGTACATCAAAGAGAGACACATTGCATGAGTTGTGCATCAAAGAGAGACACACTGTGCATGAGATGTACATCAAAGAGAGACACATTGCATGAGATGTACATCAAAGAGAGACACACTGTGCATGAGATGTGCATCAAAGAGAGACACATTGCATGAGATATTATAATTATAAAATGTTGTTTTATTTAGCACGCAAATGGAAGCAGAAGAACAACAAATTCCTTGAACAAACAAATCAATAACTTGCTATAAAATTGAGAAAAAATGAAATCATCAGTTGCTGGATGATGAATGGAAAAGTGTTTCAATAGCTTCCTCAAAGTTGTTTACAACGAGGTCTGGTTTGACATAGTGATGGTCCTCATCTGATTGACTGCAAAATGACAATTCCATCAGTCTCGTGCAATTGGCTATGGGAACACAACTCACGTGTATTTTCCACTTCTGACAAGCACGCCTCTCATCCCACAAGCTTGTGCTCCACCGATATCACTCACAATGTCATCTCCAATCATTACGGTCTAGTGGACAGGAAAAACATCCACTGAGGCATACAGCTCATCTCAACTGGTGCCAGTGCCTCACGTGTACCTCATCTGCTAGAGCACCCAGCCGTCCTAGGGCACTTGCAAAGTACTCGTGGGATGGTTTACCGATAACAACAGGTTCAATGGATGTTGCATACTGCAGTGCCTTGGCAAAGGGACCCACGTCCAGCACCAGACCACCTCCGTATCTATAGTAACGGCTGAACCAACATTAGTCAGTTAACACTCACATCATGACTTTAAACATTTATTCACACTTACCCCAGGCCAAGGGTGATTAAGTGAGATTGTGAGTTTATTAATATTTGAAATGCCTTGTTGAGCATCTCGTAGTTGAATTGCTGTGGTGCATCCCCGAGCACTACAGCGTTTGGATTACTGGTATCCAGGTGCTCGTACTCGCAGAGGGTGTCTGGATGCACCATAAGATACGGCTGCAGTCCGTTCCTTTTCAGATAGTCCACACAGATTGGCGTAGGGTTGTGAATCATCTCCTCGCAAACAGCAAAGCCCAAGTCGTTCAACTTATCTACCAGTGCTGTTCTTGTCATATCCGTCGCATTCGTGCAAAGTAACACTTTAAAACCACTTTCTTTGAGTCTGCGTTAAACGAGCCAGTTTTAGCAGAAATAGTATAATATGGTTGGTTGATAACACATGCATTACAGTACCTTTGAAGTGCCTTTACAGAACCCTTTATAGCTTTTCCACCCTCCGAGTCATTGTCGAAAAGAACGCCTGAAATGTCAACGAGAAAGGACTTGATTGCAACTCCATTTAGTTTAGCCATATCCGCCATATTTTATTAGCAATTGCGCAATCCACGAAGCCGTTTGCTAGCTACGTATAGCAACTACTTCTACTGATATGGTTAGCGAGCAGAAGAGTAAGGAGACGATCTCCTAAACTATTTAAGTGAGCTTTTTTGTGTTTGCAGTCAAAGAAATCAGAATGCGTCAAGGTTATTGTTCGCTGCCGCCCCATGAGCGAAAAGGAGATAGCATCAGGGTTTAAACGGTTTGCAAGTTACACGAAGCACTTCTTTTAAAGCTTTGTTACCCTTGCGCACCCGCCCTTGCAGTGTCATTGACATGGACATTGGCAGAGGAGTCGTAGCGATTTCTAACCCGAAAAGACGAAGTGAAGACGCCCCGAGAGAGTTTACGTTTGATTCCGTTTATGATTGGAAGTAGGTGACTGCATTATTCGCTACATATTAAACTCATGTGGTGGGGGGTTTGTTAGAAATAGTTTTTGTTAAATGGTGGTACATTGTTATTATTGTTATTATTTATTATTGTTTACTTTTATAAATTCTTTTTGCAGCTCTAAGCAGAGAGACTTGTACGATGAATCTTTTTCACCAATTGTTGAAGCTGTCTTGGAAGGGTACAATGGAACCGTGTTTGCATATGGGCAGACAGGCACTGGAAAGACCTTTACAATGGAAGGTGACATCCCGAATCCTCATGCACATTCCAGTGTGAATTGGACATTGTTCTGGCATTTGTAGGAATACGCAATGACCCAGTTGATCAAGGAGTCATACCTAACTCCTTTCAGCACATTTTTACACACATTTCACGATCTGTCAACAAGAAGTTTCTAGTTCGTTCCTCCTACCTTGAGATATACCAGGTAAGTCTCGGCTCAGTGTTGTGTTCCACTCTCAGTTGTGTGTGCTGCACCCAGGAGGAGATCAGGGACCTACTGTCTAAGGACCACACAAAGAAGTTGGAGCTGAAGGAGCGGCCAGACACGGGAGTGTACGTAAAGGACCTCTCCGCCTTTGTGGCTAAAAGCTGCAAGGAAATTGAGCATGTGATGAATGTTGGAAACCTGAACAGAAAGGTTGGACGTACTGACATGAACGAACACTCCTCGAGATCGCATGCTGTGTTTGTGATAACAGTTGAGTGTGCCGAGGTACGGTCGGTTACCATGCCAACAGATCCATTGAATATCAATTGCTGTGTACATTCTCTAGGCTGGTTTGGATGGAAATGACCACATTCGAGTGGGCAAGCTAAACCTAGTGGACCTTGCAGGGAGTGAGCGACAGTGCAAAACTGGGTCAACAGTAAGACTCATTCACACTACTACAACAAACATGCCATGCTCTACTGCTTGCAGGGAGAGAGGTTCAAAGAGGCGACCAAGATCAACCTGTCACTCTCAGCCCTGGGAAATGTTATATCATCTCTGGTAAGCCTCGGTGTATGTGCGTTGGGAGCTTCAGATTGTTTGGCCCTCTTGTGGGATAGGTTGATGGAAAGAGCACTCATGTGCCCTATAGAGACTCCAAACTGACAAGGCTATTACAAGGTGCACCTCTGTCCTCGGCCGTAGTACTCCTGCTTGTTTACTTGCACTGTCTTGTTGTAGATTCACTTGGAGGAAATGCCAAGACTTGCATGGTCACCACTATTGTGAGTTACATTGGCTTTGGAGTTATGTGGTTGTCAAGGCAACCAATCTACTGACCACAGGGACCAGCTGATTACAACTATGAGGAGAGCTTAACAACACTGAGATATGCTAATCGGGCAAAGAATATTAAAAATAAACCGAAGATCAATGAAGACCCGCAAGACGCTTTGTTGAGGGAGTACCAGGATGAACTGAAGAGGTAGCACTCCCTGTCACCTGTCACTGATGTGTGATTATGTCTGCTCTGGCAGGTTGAAGCAAGCTCTGGAAAAGAGGAAGACAAAGGGTGGTTCAAAACAAAGGAGAAAGAAGACAAGTGGTGAGGGAGAAGGTGGATCTGATGAGGATTCATCTGCAGTGATCTCATTGAGGGAGGAAGAAGCTAAACTTGAGAAGGAGAAGGCAGACATTTTAAAGAACCAGGAACTAGTTCAAGAGGTGTGGGCCAATGAGCATCCTAAAACAAGCCTCATGTTGCATCTGTGCTGTAGGAGAAAGATTTGTTATTGAAAACCTCACAAGACCGAATGGAGGAGTTGCATCGAAAACGGAAGAAACAAGAAGCCATTGCATCTAAAATTAAGGTAGTGGGAGGGGTCTATGATGTAGTGGGAGGGGTCTATGATGTAGTGGGAGGGGTCTAGAAGGCAGAATCTGTTATTGAAAAATTAATCTATATTAGGCAATGGAAAGCAAACTTCTAGCCGGTGGACAAAACATTTTTGACAAGACAAATGAACAAGAGAAAGAATTGGAAAAGAGGAGAAAAGCGATGATTGAGCAGAAAGTTGGTGACTAAAATGTGGAATAGACACTGATTGACATTGTGTGTCACACTTCAGAGATGTGAGCGATTGATGCAACAGGAACTGATGAACAAGGAGGAGACCATGGTTGAGATTAAGGAGAGCTTTTCCACAATTCAGGACGAAGTTGAACACAAAACTAAAAAACTGAATAAGGTAGCTGCAGTTTTCAAATTTGTTCCACTCATCTCTTCCATTTGTCCTACGTTTGTTGCAGCTGCATTCTAAACTCAAGTCAGTCAAAGCAGAGATATCGGATCAGAAACTGGAGCAAGTCCAAGCTCGAGATAACCTCATGTTGACCTTTACGGAGCTCCAGAAAGAGCTAAAGCTTCTGTACATTACACTGCTGTACCCGTACACTGCGGTACCCGTTCATTACCTGTTACATATATATTGCTTGCTTTAGGATGCTGATTGCAGATAACTTCATTCCAAGGGATGTGGTCGTGAAGCTGTCATCTCGCGCTGTGTTTGATGAGGAGGAGGAGGAGTGGACCCTCAGACCTATGGAAAGGATGAACAAGGAGTAAGTGTCGCTCACTTTCAGCACTCTAGCTCCTTTGGAGGACTACTGATTCTGTATCGTACGTAGCAGTGAACCTGAGTTCAAGCGTCCGGTGTCCGCTCTGGGAAACATTCGTCCAATTGCAACACATTCTGTTTTGGCAGCTCAAACAGGAAACCCTCGATATATGGTAACCAGAATTATTGTTGCCATGGCAAGACAGGTGATGGTGCATTTCTTTGTGTAGGCAGAGAATATACTTCAGTTAGAGTTGGACATGCCCATCCGCACCACTCACGACTATGAAGGGCCCGGGATGGCCCCTCTGGTCCAAGCTGTGCTGGATGCTGCTCTTCAGGAGGAGGAAGAGATCACGATTGACGCCACTTGCATTGAGGAGATGACTGGGGGAGTGACCGTGCCCAGGTCACACCACAGGAAGAAGGTCAAGAGAAAAAAGGCATCGTCTGATGCTAAGTCCAAGAAAGAGGAAAGTTTTCCAGTTAGTAGAGGTCTTGTGCAATCTTCAGTAAGGTTTGCCTAACAAAGCAGACGCTACTGATTAATTTAAACTGTAACAATGTTCATTAACTTTCTATTGAATTGACAATACACTATACATGGAGCAGTGAGTTGTACATACGTACATCTGTTTCCGAGGCTAGTATTAATTATGTTCTAACAAAGTTCATCCAAGCTGCCGTCTTCAGAGTCTTCAGAAGTGAGATCTGGGTCTCCGGCCTGAGCTCTACACTTGGGACACTGGCACTTAAAGAGGTAGTATTCCCTAGTCAGGAGGGACACTGAGGTTATGTAGAACTTAGAGTTGACAATCTGCCTACTGGAGTATTTTCTGTCGCGAGTGTCTGCTTCTCTGTCTCACACATTCGTCCAAATAGCTTGTACATACTTCCTGTGAGAAGCATGTATACATACAATATACCACTGCTCCACTTCATGCATATACTACTCACATATATGTACTACTCACATCGCCTGCTCCGATGTCCGTAAGTGCAACTAGTGACAATATGAAAGAGTTGTCTCTGAAGTGTATCTCTGCATTGGGTTCACAGCTGTGGTTACCTGGCAACAGCACACGTACAAATACATCACCATGCATGCCATGAGCAAGGTCACATACAAGAGCTCTGCAGTTGGTAGAGACCTGATCCCTCACAGTTCAAGAACTCTCCACTCTCTAGCAACAGACAAAGGCCGTATATCAATGGACTGCAATCAACACCTAATATTAATGACTGTATTGTACCTTTCTCTAGATCAATATAAAGTTGTTCAATAAATACATCCATTTTCTCCCTTTCATTGTCAGAAAGACTTAACTTTTCCAAATTGGTAACATACTGAGCTAAATTACTACAAACACATTCAAACATCTGTTAACCAACCAACTACTCACCTGGTGCCTATCCCCTGTCCCTTCAACCCAACTACTCACCTGGTGCCTATCCCCTGTCCCTTC
The DNA here is from genome assembly GCA_947172415.1 of Chondrosia reniformis. NCBI lineage: Eukaryota > Metazoa > Porifera > Demospongiae > Chondrillida > Chondrillidae > Chondrosia > Chondrosia reniformis. Next base: position 7,593,569 of record OX359199.1, on the reverse strand, counting down.
AACCCAACTACTCACCTGGTGCCTATCCCCTGTCCCTCCAACCCAACTACTCACCTGGTGCCTATCCCCTGTCCCTCCAACCCAACTACTCACCTGGTGCCTATCCCCTGTCCCTCCAACCCAACTACTCACCTGGTGCCTATCCCCTGTCCCTTCAACCCAGCTACTCACCTGGTGCCTATCCCCTGTCCCTTCAACCCAGCTACTCACCTGGTGCCTATCCCCTGTCCCTTCAACCCAGCTACTCACCTGGTGCCTATCCCCCGTCCCTCCAACCCACCTACTCACCTGGTGCCTATCCCCCGTCCCTTCAACCCAGCTACTCACCTGGTGCCTATCCCCCGTCCCTTCAACCCAGCTACTCACCTGGTGCCTATCCCCTGTCCATTGGTGCCAATCAAGGCAAAGAGTCTCTTAAAGCCATCCTCATTCAACCACTGTCAAGAAAAGGCAATTGATCATTCACAAATTATTAAGTGATAAACTGGCGTACATTGTCCAAATCATGTGATGTGAAATATTCTTTCAAAATCATTCTTAACTGATTTAGTTGTGCAGTAAAGTTAGGTTGCAGCAGTCGAAGGGCAGCGTTCAGTTCAGCATTGTGCAGTCGTTGATGGAAACTGTTAAACTTCTGTATCATACCTTCAGGATCTGAGCACTACGTAGAGTGGACACACCTCCAGTCAGCCCCTCCCACAACAGTGCACACCTCCAGTCAGCCCCTCCCACAACAGTGCACACCTCCAGTCAGCCCCTCCCACAACAGTGCACACCTCCAGTCAGCCCCGCCCACAACAGTGCACACCTCCAGTCAGCCCCTCCCACAACAGTGCACACCTCCAGTTAGCCCCGCCCACAACAGTGCACACCTCCAGTCAGCCCCACCCACAAAAGCATATACTAACCTGCACAACCATGGCCATCATACGAGCAAGTAGAAAGACTGTTGCAGTCTCTGGAGGATAGAACATGCACCTAGAAGTACAAATTAGGTGACTGCTTAATGTTGTGGGTGGACATGGCAGAGTTGGCCGGCCCTGACCTCCACGCTTCCTCCAGTCTGTAGAGAGGGTGCTGCAGATCATCTCTGCGATGGCACAATGTCAAGTGATAGCTCTCTTGGGACTTATCATAACACTCTTTGCAACAATATTCTACCTGGAGCAACACAGAAATGTGATCGTCACGTGGTGGTCACATGCTCACGTGGTTGACTTACTCCACATTTGGGACAGTGCACAATAGACTGCACATTTGAGGGTGCGCAGGTTTGGTAGTGCGGTAATTCCAGTTGCGGGATACCCGTTAGCCGTCGCGCCATCTCCTGCGCAGATTCGAGAGGTCTCATGCAATGGTGGCACGCTCGGTACTTATAGAAGCGGTTCCAGTCGTGTTGAGCAGATACGAGGGGAATTTCTGATAATATTAACTCTCCCTTCTTTATGTGACGCTTTGCAATCATAGCTCTTCCTTTTGATGGAAGATTGACAATTTCGACATTCTCTGTATCCTCCAAAGTGCTCTCTTTCAAAGCCTCTGCCATCCAATACGCATATCAGCGACGAATATGCCAATAACGTTAACAAACGCATACATTTTCCCGTTATCGTATACACAATGTGGTGGAGTATCTTGAGGATCTGGTTTACACTCTATCTTAGCGTGTTTGTATATAATGCAATAACGTCAGCACTCGGTGTCTCACTTGGAATAAGAAGTCTCTATGTCAAGACTCTCCTGCGATTGCTAAAAGTGAGCATGGCAACCTGTATTGAGCATGGCAACCTGTATTGAGCATGGCAACCTGTATTGTGCATGTGACATATGCTCTGGTCTCCTTCCTCTCTGTAGCACTTGAATAGATACTTGGGGGAAACAGAAGGTTGGCGAGTTATCAACTTGTGACACTGTCCTTGTTGACGTTTTGTTATTTCTTGTAAATACAGCTTCTGATGAGGCAGATCCAGAGGAGGTGTACACACCTCTGGTGGCTAGTCTGCCCAGAAACAGGTCATTTCGCACATTTAAAAGAGAATTTAAATTGAGTGATGCATTGGAATATACAGCCTTGGGAGTGGAGGCGATCAATAATGATATAGTCACCAAACGTTTCACCACTCCAGGTACTGGTGGGCAATGGACATGTTGCAGTAATCATGTTGCTAAGCAATGTATCATTACTTCTTTTAGAGCTAACCACATGGAACTTCCTCACTAGAACAAGGACTGTGGTTACCATGGAGATGAAGTAAGTAGTAAAGGGCAGACATATTCATGTGTGTATGTTGTAGATGAGTTTGAAGTGACCTTGTCCTGTGCAGGAGGAGGGTCTACGTGGTGTGGATACTGTCAGTTGTTGTGCGATATGCCCTGGTCATATTCTTTAGGTAAGCTGATCATCTCAAGTCAGCCAACAGTCACTCTTTTCTGCTTCCACTGCTGTAGGCTGCCCATATCCATCGGCTGCTTTGTCTGGTTGATCGTAACCATGTGTCTCTTCGGACTGCTACCACAATTTAGGTGAGGGGCGTGTCTGATGGGTGAGAGGCATGTCTGATGGGTGAGGGGCGTATCTGATGGGTGAGAGGCGTGTCTGATGGATGAGGGGGGTATCTGATGGGTGAGAGGCGTGTCTGATGGGTGAGAGGCGTGTCTGATGGATGAGGGGGTATCTGATGGGTGAGGGGCGTGTCTGATGGGTGAGGGGCGTGTCTGATGGGTGAGGGGCGTGTCTGATGGGTGAGGGGCGTGTCTGATGGGTGAGGGGCGTGTCTGATGGGTGAAGGGCGTGTCTGATGGCTGAGAGGCGTGTCTGATGGCTGAGAGGCATGTCTGATGGGTGAGAGGCGTGTCTGATGGGTGAGGGGCATTTGGTTTGCTGGAGTACAGCCAGAGTCATATATACATATGGCTTAGTATTTGAGGAATGTGTTCTATTTCGCTACTTCACTTAGAACATTACTTAATTAGGTGACCTTGTAACCTTTGCTGATCACTGCATACATTTAGTTTACATTTGAATATCCTGACATTTGCTAGAATATGCACAAGTGGTTGGCTATTTTGGATCGGCTCCAAGTGTCTGGGCCGTGTACTGTTACCAAACAAAGCCAGACAACCAAATGGAAGTCTTCTCCTCTTGACCTCACATTCACAGGTCCATTCCTAGCATTGCCTATGGCTTTTTAACATGGTTTAAATAAGGTCACTTGACCTAGGCCATTGAGTGTGTTCAGCCTGCCAATTCAACTCATTGCACCCAGAGACAAGGTCAAGATAAGCAATCTCTGAGGAGCATTCTCATTTGTGCTCTGTGTGCGACATATCTCTAATCTCGTGCTCTCTGTGTGTGACATCTCTCTAATCTCGTGTGCTGTGTGTGTGACATCTCTCTAATCTCGTGTGCTGTGTGTGTGACATCTCTCTAATCTCCCACTTAGAGGAAGGAGGCGAGCAGAGAGGTTCTGCACAGTTGTGTGCTCGAGGATGATTGCCACAAGTTTCTCTGCAGTCATAAGACACTACAACAAGTAAGCCTATATGTGCCCTGGGAGGGTGGGGAGGGGCCTAGCTTAAGAATGCAAGGTCAGCACATTTCTGTTTGGTTCCTGTATGTTAGTAATAGATTTGTGCAGTCTTTAGTTGTTTACTGAATTTTGAGGTAGCAGCAGCTTCTCTCCAGGAGGTCTCCTCTAATAGTTGTCCTTGCATGTCATCTTCGAGGGAGTTTGTTTATTGGCAGTGCTGTCTAACCAGAGGACATTCCAGTCAATCATTTGACCTCCCTATATTGCTACTTCTCTGTGGCTGACCTGAAATAGCATTCCATTGGTGTGGCAGCTGGCTAGTTGGGAGGAGTCACACCCCTGGGGGCGGGACCTCATCACAGGGGAAGGGGTCACAACTGTATAGCAATTGGTATGTTTGGCAGTGTATATATGTTGTCGGCAGACCACACATTATGGTTGTAGATGATAATCTGAGTGTATTCATACACTTGTTTACTGGGACTTGTGCAATGTGTCACATGAAGAGAGATAACCTTCCCACAACTTGACACTTTTGTTATCCCACACTGTCACTTGGGCCCATCCCTAGTGACCTCATGCAGCTTAGCTCACACCTCGACCCATCCTCCTGGCTCCAGTTCTGCATTCACTTTGAAAGAGTTCCTGTCTCTCAGTCCAAGTATGAATGTAAAGGGAAGTCACTCCTTGGAGGTAGCAACTACATCACATGGATGCTTTAATATGGCAGGATGGCTATATGTGTTTATCAGTTAAATGCAATGTTTACTGAAATGTAAGGAATGGCTATCAATACAGATACCATTTTGTACATTCCACCAGTTTTAAGGAGATGCACTCAAACCTTATTTGACTGAACCATATGTTTACACAAAGTTCACATTCAAAGACCAGTCTATTAAGTCCTTAATGAATGAAGTTTCAGATTAGCAAGGTTTCACAGCTAGTCAGTTTGTCTCTACTTGTGAGTGGCCTCTTTTGGACAATGGAATGTCTCTCAGCTACCTCCGTTATGTCTGCAAGTTGAACAGACTAATCTTGTGGCATTCACCAAATATGTTGAATCTACTAGCTAAATCTGACATTGTATCCATATATAACTGGTCCTATATTGTCTCCATATATAACTGGTCCTATATTGTATCCATACATAACTGGTCCTATATTGTATCCATATATAACTGGTCCTATATTGTATCCATACATAACTGGTCCTATATTGTATCCATACATAACTGGTCCTATATTGTATCCATACATAACTGGTCCTATATTGTATCCATACATAACTGGTCCTATATTGTATCCATACATAACTGGTCCTATATTGTATCCATACATAACTGGTCCTATATTGTATCCATACATAACTGGTCCTATATTGTATCCATATATAACTGGTCCTATATTGTATCCATACATAACTGGTCCTATATTGTATCCATATATAACTAGTCCTATATTGTATCCATATATAACTAGTCCTATATTGTATCCATATATAACTAGTCCTATATTGTATCCATACATAACTGGTCCTATATTGTATCCATATATAACTAGTCCTATATTGTATCCATATATAACTAGTCCTATATTGTATCCATATATAACTAGTCCTATATTGTATCCATATATAACTGGTCCTATATTGTATCCATATATAACTAGTCCTATATTGTATCCATATATAACTTGTAAAGGATTGTGTGGTTTACAGTTGTGGTTTGAGTGAACCTTGTTGACATACTTGTTCAATTGAAAGCTTAACTTGCTTACTTTACTGACCAATTTATTAAGTTAAAGAAAAGCTTATTTGTTTAGTGTACGTGTTTGGACACTTTCATTTTGCCCTCAATGTCTTTAGATGTTTTCAATCACTTACAGGATCTCTTGGCTTGGCCCTCTTTCTTGAGGTCGTTTCCCTTTTCCTTGTTAATCCTAAAAATAGTTTATGTGAATCATTTCCCTGCTGCCCTGTGGTTTCCTTGCCTGTATAGCAGACAGTGGCTTAGTGCGGCTTCATATGCCCCTTGCTCAGTGGAGCAGAGAAATACATTTGCTTACTTCACCATCCATTCCCCTACATGTGTTACTGTTGATACCATGCAAAGGCCCTTAGTCTGCCTGACTGGCAGTCTGTAGTGGGTCCTCTAGTGCAGATGGATGCCACCCTCTTGTGACGTGAGCAGGTGCTGGTAAAGTGTGTGAAAGGTCGTTATGGACAATGATCACTTGATAAGTCAATTAAGCTATCAGAGCTAATCTGGTTACTGATGGAACACAATCTTAGCTAAGAACTTGTCAGTTAGTGTGCTTAAAACCACTCACTACAATGCTACCTCTACAAACAAAGCTTTCAGAACAAGCGCCCTTATAAGTGGTTAATGCCATGTGTAAGATATCCTAATTGAGGAGACATTGATAGACAGATGCTATCATCCCTACAGTAGCTAATATGAGAGTTTTGTAATGTGACTCCTACTGATTGCATTCCGTCTTTAGCACAACACTTTAACCCTCTCAGACTAGCATTATGGAATATGTACTCTGATCCTCTTGACAGTAGCTAGTTATGTAAGTACCAACATCACTACTACATTCTTAACAGTATAAGTAATACATATAGCTGGTACACAATACTGGTATAGCTGGTACACAGTACTGGTATAGCTGGTACACAGTACTGGTATAGCTGGTACACAATACTGGTATAGCTGGTACACAGTACTGGTATAGCTGGTACACAGTACTGGTATAGCTGGTACACAGTACTGGTATAGCTGGTACACAGTACTGGTATAGCTGGTACACAGTACTGGTATAGCTGGTACACAATACTGGTATAGCTGGTACACAGTACTGGTATAGCTGGTACACAGTACTGGTATAGCTGGTACACAATTCCTAGCATGTTACTCTTGTAAGTGGCTGTAAAAAGCCATTTATAATCTCAAGTACTGTAGCCATAGTAGTGCAGTAGCAGTTAGACGTCTGGTCTGAGTGCCTGTTTCTGTGCATGCACTTCCTCCTCCTCCTAATGCTCAGTGTTGTTGTAATACACTTTCTCACATTCAAGACTACAATTCATACAACACTTAGCGCAAATGAAAACCTTTCAGCATTCAATACAGTACTTGTGTTATGGGGGTCTCAAGTCAAATCACTTGTTGATTTCAGGTTTAGTGCCTTTACTATTGCATGCTGCTGGAGGTCACCTTTTAATGATATTCATATTTAGTATAATTATATTCATGACACTCCTTGAGCTCCTTATCTCCACTTTGAGGTGGTTGACTACTGTATTTAATCATATTCATAGTTTTGTGTGCTATCCAGTTTCAAGTGTGATTGTCAACCTTAGCCTCACTTGTGGTCTGATGCTATGACATTCCACTGCGGTCCATTTGCAGTGATACTCTAATCCCAGTCAACCTGTCTATAGGCCTAGCTGTAAAGAACAGGCTTTATCACTCCATGAATATCATTAACTCTGTTTACCACTGCTAGTGTGTGTTGATACAATGCCTAGTGAGTGTACATTGGTGTGTGCCAGTCGCTTGTACTGTTGACACTATCCCCAGCATCCATAGTAAAGTCATGTATACATGCTCACAGTGCAAGGGTAAGGGTGGGGTTGACCTTTGACCTTTCCCTCTTCAGGCAGAACAAGCCGAAATGTGGAGGAATATGTGTTGCCAACCACACTAGTCCTCTTGATGTTGCGATGCTAGCTACAGAGAACTGCTTCACACTAGTAAGACTGTGTATGAACACCTTCCTCCAGCCACACCCTCCAGCCACACCCTTTGTTTCCTTATCTCTAGGTAGGTCAAAGACAGGGAGGATTTTTTGGGATATTAGAAATGCTCTGTAGCATGGCACAGACTCACATTTGGTTTGAGAGATCAGTGGCAGCTGACAGGTCCAGAGTTACTAATAGGTGAGTTTTGATCACATGACACTCACATGACACTGACCATCAGACCAACTGAGGTACACCAAGTTTCCTTAAAGCATTCTTCTATAATTGCAGCTTGTTAGGGGTTCTTTGACTTGTGTAAATGTTGTGGTATTCAGCCAGAGTGAGAAGCTGGGTATAGGCATATGCAATTGTTGTGATGCTGGCCTATAATCTTTTGTTTGGACAGCTTGGAGCCTGCTGTTCGGCATCACAGAAGCCACCCCAGGCCACTACACTGCTCGCTGGCCCAGCGACTGAATGTGCTCCCTGTTCCACTGTTTACATTGAGCAGACGTGCTTGATCTGATTGGCTGTTTGGTGTCAAGGGACTTGTTACCAAAATGAAATGCTTGTTATTAGGAAAGTGAACTATTGCATTTGTCAGTATTATGGCCTTCAAGTGAAGGCAACTGTAAGGCCATCATGATGCCATTTCACTGAACAGACAATTGGAATACAATTGCCACACAAATATAAATTATCTTTAATACTCTGCTTAACTTTACAATTGATAAGTGCCATAGACAGCCATTTTGTTCCTGTTGCCATGGTCCCTGGTTTTCATATTGTTCTGACTGTGTCACTTTCCTACTCACCTCACTTCTGTGGAATCTCTAAACCAGTTGGTGTGTCAGAAAAATTATACCTTTCCTATTAACTGTGATTGGTTAATTTGTTTCAATTTTAATCTTTCCATATCCTAATAAAAGGGTCTTCCTCTTATTTTGTGACAGTCAATTAGCAGTTATCAAACAAATTATTCTTAAGTATAACAATTGGATTGTTTAATTATCGCTTCTGCTGCAATAGCAATGAATAGAATTTGTAAGTAGGGGCCCCTTGAATAACACCTTGAAGGCAAAGTTTCCATGTCTGCACGCAAGGCTACCCGTCTGCACGCAAGGCTGCAACAAGATTTGAGGAAGCTTAAAAGAAAGTGTATGTTTGCAATGAAACAATCTGTCTGCATCTCTCCACAGTAACCACTTGAGTCAAGAAGACATGCTCTCAGTGAAGCAATGTTAGTAAACACTACTATCACAGCACCTGGTACATTCAAGGGTGTTCCCAGTAATCACTTGGACTGCCATTTGTGCTGTTTGTGTATGTATTGTCTTATTTGCTTTGACCCTTTGTTCCATGGTCCATTGAAGCCATCAGCTACCAGACTGTCTGGCTGTGCTAACTGCTCGCCAGGAGCTGGGAGGTGTCCTATATGTGCTCTCACTTTGAACACTAAGAACATTTTCACAGATCATTTGTCAGGTCATCACTAAATTATTAAATGGCCCCATCAGATAATTGGGAGCATTCCAGAAGCGTGATGTCGCCATCTACTGTACAACTACACTATATCTAGAACATACGTATCCCAAATGCATCTACAGCATGTATGCAAAGACGTAGCTAGTGTCTGAAGACGTAGCAAGTACGGCATACTAGCTAATGAAAGTTGTTTATCTGGTGATTTTGGAATTCAAGGTATCTCTGTGTTGTCAACAAGTGGGTAAATGGTTCTCTCCAGCTACTCCACCCCCTTCCCATGGGGTGATTGCACCTGCTCCCCCCAGGCCTTATCTAACACACAAAATTCCTTTCTTATTTTGTGTATTGCTTAATTGTATTCATGGTCTTTTAATAATATTCATAGTTTGGGGTGTCAAACTGATGTGTTAATAAAAGGAAATGTAGGTTGCCATTACCAACTTTCTGAGTAATGACTCTGACCACCTTTTCTGGGTTGCTTCAAAAGAAGTGTTGATTAATGTTTATAGCATTTAAAAACTCTCATTCATTGACACACATTAACATATAACCATGGTAATAAATATTTTAGTCATTATTCTCCAACAGGAAGCTTCAACTGTGTACTGCTGTTTAATGAGTGTTTAGTCCAGCAGTTATGTGCCAATCAGGAGTTTACATTTCCATGCAGTTGCATGTCTATGTAACATGTTAGGTATATTTTCAATGTCTCAAACGAGTCCCATTTTCACAAGTTGATTTTAAATGTTTTGAAAACTGTCACCTATTCACTGCATTAATATTTTAATTACAAACATTTAGTTTAGTCACATCACTATTTATAACATCTGTGTAATCATTTAAGGTCCAGCCCCCTGAGTGGCTTGACCCCGCCCCCGGAGCGGTTTGGTCTAACCTTTCACTCTCCACTTTGGCTTTATGTGTGTGTTTATAATGTAAAGCACTAACTTAGTGTTAATTTGATAAGCATTTCACTGTTTGGGATTAACTTGATCTAAAGTGCCCCCTTGTTACCACACAAGGGTTTCCTGCTTTCCCAAAGGGACTATTAAACTGCCATCAAAAGGATGTAATTAGCTGTTTTACACTACAATGCTATTTGTATGCTAGCTTTGTCTAAACTTTCAATGCTGAAGTTGATACTTGAAAGCTGTACTTTAGGAAGTTTATGTGTTTCTATTAAACATATTTCTAACTTGTGCATGTAACAAATGGAACTGTTTATTTAAAGTAATTGTATTACTTTCATGATAAATGTAGTTTATTTTAAAAAGCCATAGAATTAGTAAACTATGTAATTTGTTTCAGTTTAATAATTTCTATGTTCTCTAGATTGAAAGAACATGTCCAAAATGAAGATAACAATCCAATCTTAATATTCCCAGAAGGTAATCCACTCATCTACCCACCCATCCATCCGTACATCCACCCATCCATCCGTCCACTCTGAAATAATTTGATTGATTTTTACTATTAATGAAGTATTGTTTATAATAAAGGTCAAAGTTTAAGATGTAATTGCATCATAGACAATGATCTCCTTATAGTACATGTGCCTTGGCAGTATGTAGCTTGTGTGGTGTGAATGTTTGGGCGTTGGACTAGATAAAAGTGGCTATTTGTTGAAGCTGTAGAATAAGTAGTTTTATTTGCACTTATTTATAAATGTTTTTCACCTGTCCATTCCCTTTGAAGTCTCCATGTGTGGATACCATTAACTAGTGCTAATTCAACCTGGAAGGATTGCAGTTAATTTGCTAACTTTTGAGCTGAGATGACATGTTGCATTGTGTTTCTGCCCAATCTCAGCTGGAAGACGTTCTCATCAGCCCTTCCTCCAGCTCCTCCCTCCAGCCCCTTCCCCAGCCCCTCCCTCCAGCCCCTCCCTCCAGCAGCCCCTCCAGCCCCTCCCTCCAGTCCCTCCAGCAGACATCTTGTTGAGAACTTTTTGCTCAACTAGGTTCTGTTATGGGGGATAGCCACTGTTAATTTGGTGTAGATGTGTGCAGATGTACTAGTAAAAGCAGTCTCAGTGGAAAGTGGCAACATGTCTCATCTGCCATCAGGCCATTTGTAGCTAATGTATAGTGTAGCTGGTACATTAGCTCACACGTTACCAACAAACCTTTGTAAACATTTAGAGTTCTAGCACTTGACAATGTGTTTAATTGTGTTTTGATATCTACAAACCTTTACAGTAGTCTATTTGTCTGAAGGACTATGTGTTTCTGAAATGTGAGACATTAGCAACTCAAGTACCTAGTCTGGCATTTGTTTGTTCAGACTTGTTGAACTTTACATGATTAAGAGACTTTGCCAACTGCTCTTTATCTAATGGTGCTACGGGAGACATAGGCAGCGCAGAGTTGTAGGATGAGTGGCCATTCCACTAGATCAGCAGTTGAGGCGTGTTAAGCACAAGATCTTAAAATAGGCTATCACAGTCTAATATTTCATAAGTTACATTTGAATAGTGTAGTTTGCTTAAGAACAGTCTTTGCTCGAGTGTTGTGAAGTCATTCATTGCAGCCCACTCGCACAAGCCCAACTCTCAAGACAATATTCTCTTGTGTGAGAGACTGTCTCCATACACCGTGTGGTCATATCTCTTTCAATCTCCCAGGTACTTGCATAAACAATACCGGAGTGTTTATGTTTAAGAAGGGATGCTTTGAGTTGGGTGCTACCATATATCCTGCTGTTATTAAGGTCAGTCACTACACAAGTACTTGTCTAGAACATGCCACCTGTTTAGGTGGAGTGGGAGGGACTTGCAGGCTGCTTCAGAATGAAAAATTAGTTTTAGAGAACCACTTTTCAGTATAACTGTATGTACAGTGTGTATTCTATACAAATAATATCTTTTCAAGGCAGATTTTAAAAATGATTTTTCAATCATCATCCAAATAACTGACTTGGATCAGTAATGTATTTTAACATTAAAGTGATGATGTAATGTGTCCAATCTAGTGCCTGTCGTGGTAGGCATAAATCATTCTGTGAATAGACCACTTGAAAATGCTTTGTCTCCAAATGGGACTACAAGTATATATTTGATTGTAGGAGTAATTCACTATGCATTCTGTTTCACTCTCCCAGTACAACCGCATCTACTCTGACCCGTACTGGAACTCGGCGGAGCAGAACTTGCTAACATACATATTCATGTTGATGACCAGCTGGGCTATAGTGTGTGACATTACCTATCTTGAACCGCAGCGTTTACAGGTGTGTCCTTGAGCAAACAATCTTGTAAAGTTATGAGTTACATGCTTTACTGTGCGTTGCATATGTTAAGGAAAATGAAACTGCTATTGAGTTTGCTTATCGGGTAAAGAGAATGATCTGTGAACAAGGAGGACTGGTGGACCTCGACTGGTGAGCCGCTACAATTGTGTACTGTTCTGTAGCCAATGTTGTGTGTTGTGATGCAGGGATGGGAGGATCAAGAGAGAAGTTGCCAACGTTGTTGAAAGACAGATGGAAGAACATCGAAGAACATTTGCAGAGAATCTTCAAATTACAACATCAGAATCTGAAGAGCCATCAGCTAGTGGACACAATGCCAAGCGGGACCGACCCAACTCTGATTGTTTAGGGGATATTTCAAGTGGAGAGGAGGAGATGGCAGATGACAGCGGCTTAGAAATGCGAGGAATAAAACAGGAGGATGTTACCGAAGGAAGGGGAGAGTAGAGTCGGATTGTAAATGTATCATGGAGTGAATATACGTAACCAATTTGAACAGTGTACATACATACGTGTACTTAAAAATTTCGGGCATTCCAGTGGTGATATACGTTTGTTAATGATACTTCCGGTCGAACAACGCGTATAAATGTTCAGCATCCGCTGGGATGAACCACTTTTTGTGCTCGTGCAGAACTTGCAGCAAACGTGGAAAAGAATGACGCTTCTACAAAGGGCTCCTTCCACCGGAGATGGGCAGCTGTCTCCTTCCTCGCAGGCGAAGCAGACGTATACCTCCTTCATGGTACGAGACATTCTCAGCTCCCGCAAACACGCAGACATCGCACGCGACGATAAGGACTCTTCTTCTTCTATTGAAGACGTCAGCTCTCCACTCACTCTCTGTAGCAGTGAATCGGAGGATGACATGCAGTCAGAAAATTCTGATCATTTCAAAGATGACAAATTTTCTTCACCCAAGTCGCCTTCTGCTCTAAAGATTGGGAGGAAGCGACGTCACAGAGCTCTGTTCTCCCACGCCCAAGTGTACGAGTTGGAGAGACGCTTCAGCGTTCAGAAGTACTTGAACGCACACGAAAGGGAGCAACTCGCCAAGCTTTTGAATCTCACTGAGACGCAAGTCAAGATTTGGTTCCAGAACCGCAGATACAAGTGTAAGAGACAACAGCAGGAGCAGACGCGACTGAGCGAGAGCGCTGGAAGTGCTGTCAGTCGTACAGAAACAGCAACCCGTGCTCTTGTGTCGCCACTTGCTGCAACTTGGTCGGCCTCTCGCCTTCCTTCCTCCGGATACCCTCTCATGACGGTGCCAGGGAACGCATCTCTCCCGTACGCCCTTCCCCTCCAGCTCCCGACCTCCAGTCCTGCCCTCTTCTACCCCGCAGGACCACTCCTCTCTGGCCTTCAGCTGGTCTGCTCCAGTCCTTCAGCACAAGTCTCCCCGACCCAGACCACTGTCACCTTAGCCGGTTCGAGATAACATGTCAGTGCAACCCTCAACAATTATCTAGAGTCATCAAGCACTACTGTATTTGCAAGCAAGCGTGTTTTAACAACTTTGACTAACTACCCATTGTAAATTTGACTTTGACTATCTCCCTCTTTCACTTTCTAACTGTACATGTGTAAAATCAACCTCACTTCATTTCATTTCCAGGTATTTTACCGCTCCTCATCAATTTTATAACCTCTTATCCTTCACTGCTACATTCAACCCAAATGTGAAATGTCCAAGCATGTCTAGAATTGAATTAGTTAATAATTCTGTTGTTGCGCAATAGTAGTCTAGTCTGGGCCACGTGGGTTCGTGAATGAGCAAGAGTAGAAAGACCAACAACAGTGGTTTGGGAAGGGCGCTCGCGAGGGGCTCTGCACATGGCAAGAACATCAAGGGAGAAGGAAGTTGGGTACGTTCGGTCGCAAAGAGCGTTCTCCCAACAATGACGTCATGTCACATTTCGTAGTTGCACACGAGCGAACTCAATGATGATTCGAATTTGGGTCGATTAGACTTGAAGTCTGTGACGGAAGAAGGTAACTTAGACGAGTTTCTGAGAACAGCAGAGTTGGCGGGCACCGAATTCCATGCTGGTTAGTCATATCGACTTTGATTGAAACGGACACTAACTTAAAGAATTTATTTTTTTCCATGTAGAGAAATTAAACATTAAAGTTGTAACTGCAGAGAGAAGTGACGATCTTACGGGTGACCTCGAGAGGTCGGCCGCAAGAGAGGGCCGATCCGAATACAGTCAATACATCGCTATCCCGAGACGGTAGGCGGTCGTAACTGAATGCGATATTAGTCCCACCATAGAATCTATGGTCCCACCAACTGTCCTCTGTTACAGGCCAAAGTGGAATTCGTCTATCACAGCGGAACAGTTGGATGTGCTGGAGAGAGATAGCTTTATCGCTTGGAGGCGTGGCCTAGCGAAGTATGTGCATATGCATATCCATCCAATTGATTGGGGTGGTGTAGCCCCTCGTGAGTGGGGTGGGGTAGCCCCTCGTGAGTTGGGTAGATGATCTGTCTGTGGAATGTGACACTTGACTGCTTCTGACATTGTGTTGGGAGCTTTAATTATGATTTTATTATTTAATTGTACTTCCTCAATACATAGACTGGAGGAGAACAAAAACATTCTCTTGACTCCATTTGAGAAGAACCTGGAGTTGTGGCGCCAACTCTGGAGAGTCATTGAGAGGAGGTAGACCGTCGTCATTTCTCTGCAATCTCTTTGTTTAGTTGTGATGTCTCTTGTAGTGACATTGTTGTGCAAATAGTAGATGCTCGAAATCCACTTTTGTTTCGCTGTGAGGACCTGGAGAAATATGTCAAGGAGTTGGATGGGAACAAAGTAAATGTCATTTTGCTGAACAAGTCAGACCTTTTGACGGAACAGCAGAGGTACCATTTGACACTGTACCTCATCTCATCATCAACTGAATGCACTGTCCTATAGGGAGAAGTGGACAGAGTACTTTGATATGATGGGTCTGCCTTTCGCCTTCTGGTCAGCTACACTTGAGGAGAAATCCTTTAAAGCCGGACACGAGACACTGAAGACACATGAAGATCCTAATACTACAAGTGATCTCGTCCCACAGTTGGAAAAGTCAAGTGCTAAAATGAATGAATATGAACTGCTAGTAACAAATGGAAGATCATTAACTGGTGGACCGGTAGTGGAAGACAGCGAGGGACTGGTGGTGGTGGAGGGCAGCAAGGGACTGGTGGTGGAGGGCAGCGAGGGAGTGGTGGTGGAGGGCAGCGAGGGAGTGGTGGTGGAGGGCAGCGAGGGAGTGGTGGTGGAAGACAGCGAGGGACTGGTGGTGGTGGAGGGCAGCGAGGGACTGGTGGTGGAGGGCAGCGAGGGACTGGTGGTGGAGGGCAGCGAGGGAGTGGTGGTGGAGGACAGCGAGGGAGTGGTGGTGGAGGGCAGCGAGGGACTGGTGGTGGTGGAGGGCAGCGAGGGAGTGGTGGTGGAGGACAGCGAGGGAGTGGTGGTGGAGGGCAGCGAGGGACTGGTGGTGGTGGAGGGCAGCGAGGGACTGGTGGTGGTGGAGGGCAGCGAGGGAGTGGTGGTGGAGGGCACTTGTCGCAGAAATCCTCAAGTTCTTTTGAAGTCTCGGAGTCAATTGTTGGACTTCTTCAGAGCTGTGTCACCCACAAGTGCTGTTGGTAAGGTGATATGGCACACATGGGTTTGGGACTGACTGTGCTCTGCTTCTGATCCAGGTACCAGAATTCAAGTTGGACTAGTTGGATATCCAAATGTAGGCAAAAGTTCTACTATAAATGTGTTGTACAAAGAAAAGAAAACGGCTGTTTCAGCAACTCCAGGACGAACAAAACATTTTCAAGTAAGTAACCATTCACCCACCAATTCCTCACTCCATCCACCCACCAATTCCTCACTCCATTCACCTCTCATCCTGTAGACCTTGCTTGTCGATGATGACATTTGTCTGTGCGACTGTCCAGGTTTGGTATTCCCTACATTTATAAACACCAAATCTGAGATGATAATCAATGGGGTTTTACCCATTGACCAGATGCGAGACCCCCTCCCTCCCATATCACTGGTAAACCTGTTATATTGAGTACTTGTCAAATGTGTTTCATGCTAAATCTGTTACGATATATAGATCCGTTACCTTATATAGATCTGTTACGATATATAGATCTGTCAGCAGATACCTCAAAGTGTCCTGCAGTCTGTATATGGGATATTCCTGCCGCTGGCAGACTTTGAGGAGAGTACCTCACTGGCCCCTCCGTCCAGAGCCATGCGGTTCCTCTCCTCCTATGCCTCAGAGAGAGGCTTCATGAGCAGCAAAGGTCAACCTGACCTGCATCGAGGAGCAAGGCTGGTTCTGAAGGATTATGTCAATGTGAGATCATTTAATTGAATAAGGATTTCTTCTAACTGCGTCGAACTTATCTTTGTAAAGGTTCATCTTTCAACTTTGGGAGCATCTAGAGACGCAGTTTTTTCCTTCTCGATTCTTCTATCTGGCAAATGTTTCGACCCTGGGGGTCTTCTTCAGTGACTGATGTTGGTCTTCAAGGTGTCTTCATTTATAGGCATCTTTTCCCGCCATTACCTCATCAGTGAAGGAAAATACTGCGTCTCTAGATGCTCCCAAAGTCGAAAGATGAACCTTTACAAAGGTGAGATCATTTGTGAGACCTTCTAGTGTTGGTTAGGCAGTGTATAATGTAATACTTGAATATGCTTGTGATCGCCATAGAAATAGAAGAAGTAGAAATAGAAAAAGTAGAATGTTTTTTTTCGTTTTTAGGGAAAATTATTATACTGTCAACCGCCTCCTGGAACATCAGCAGTTGAATTTAATGCATTTCCTGTGGTAACTCAAACTGGAGCAGTTGGCAGGTCTACAAGTAGTCGAGATGGTATCCTAGCAACCACCCTTGAGCAACCATTGCTTGTGGGAGGCAATGACAAAGTTTGTTTGTTGCAATAAAAATGGCTCCATCAGTTTGTAAAGATTTTCTTATTTACAGATGTCATCAGCTGCTACCAGTAAAGGTGTCTATGGATTAAAGGGTTTTACTCGAATGGAGGGCTACACTAAGCATCATAGTAGCCAAGATACAGATTCACTCAATCAACTAGATGATTACCATGGCAACCAGCATGCAGCCAAACCTTGGAAAAAACATTACAACAAAAACAAAAAGGAGAAAATGAAAAGAATTTCAAATCATTAAACAGCTTCTTAAATGTAATATTGTACATATGACAATTTTATTGTTTTTTTTACAATTACACAACATAAGCAAAGGGATTGTTTGATAAACTAGAGACAAACTTGTCCACAAGCTTCTTTGACTCACTAACTGCTTTACTAGAAGGAGTTGTTGACGGAAACATACAAAAGACTTCGAAGAAGAAGATGGGCAACCGATAATTGTCCCGCAACCTCCTGTAAGACAGTTACAGGACAGCAGTAAAGCGCAGCTCACCAAAGTACTCTGCCTGCTTACCTAAAGAAGTCTCCTGTCAGCTCTCCTGGAGGAACATCCATCTCACTCTTCACATCAGCAACCTTTATAGGCTCATCCTCCTGTAGGAGTAAGGGCGGGGCCATGGTGGGCAAGGGCGGGGTCATGGTGGGCAAGGGCGGGTTCATGGTGGGGCAAGGGCGGGGTCATGGTGGGGCAAGGGCGGGGTCATGGTGGGCAAGGGCGGGGTCATGGTGGGCAAGGGCGGGGTCATGGTGGGCAAGGACGGGGTCATGGTGGGCAAGGGCGGGGTCATGGTGGGCAAGGGCGGGGCAAGATTAGCTATTTGTTGTACACTTACATTTCCAGGGTTATAGACTAGAAGATAGTAACTGTAATGAAATGAATCATCTACCCACATCTGACAGGTAAAACCCTTCATCACACTCTTGTGAACACGAGTGACAAAGTACCTGACCTACACACCAAATAAAGACTAGAACATACCATATAAGGCAGAGACTAGTGCATACCATATAAGGCAGAGACTAGTACATACCATATAAGGCAGAGACTAGTACATACCATATAAGGCAGAGACTAGTACATACCATATAAGGCAGAGACTAGTAAATATCCAATACTACTAAATATACCTGTTTTTTCAGGTGCAGCCCGCCATCCATTCCCTTTTGACTTGCAACTTTGTCCAGATAGTCTATTCCCTACACAGACAAGCAGCTATCAACAGTATTCCTTATATGGTTATATAAGGGACCCACAGTGCTTCCGTGAGCAACTATGGAAGGCATCAGAACTCGGTTGCGTCTCCGATCCACAATGATGTAGAAGAGCAAGTCCTTAGAATATTCTGTACAGGAGGCCAAAGGAATGTTCTCCAGTCCACGGATGGTCAGCATGTCACTGTAGTGCTTCAGTGAGCGGTTGGCCTTCAACACCATTCTCACCAGTCGCTCATCTGTGAACTGGGATTGCATCTGAAGGGGCAGAACTTGAGACAAAAAGGTCACAAACAAACAACACATTCAAACCTTGTTCATGAAGTAGACCCGTTCAAACAAGTTGACCAGGAGCTGCTCCAAGTTGTCCAGTAGTGACCTACACACAGTCACATGACAGTCACATGATAGTCACATGTGGACCAAAAAGCATGGACCAACCTAGTTCTATCATTGTCCTCCTTCCTTTCCTTGAATATGTTCCAGTTTCTACTGATATTGGTCAAGATGTCCTTAATGTAGGCGCCCTATGCAGTACAGTCAAAGGCTCCCTCCAAGGACACACTCTACATTATACAGTCTACTCACCATTGAGGATATCTTTGCCATGTACTCATTGATACTCCTAAGGGTGGTGAGAAATACTCACAAAGCTCTCTCTATATATAATTATTCACATTTCCAATACTTTATGTTTTGGTCTATCAAATCCATGTGACTCTTTCTGGCCCATCCCATCTGTCTGGAGGTTGGCAACACTGCACAGTCCCGGAGCAAGCGCAGAGCCAGTCCTATGCTAGCAGCCAGGGTGCTGCCGGGGAGCTGGGACAGCGGATGAGGGGACCCAGACACCATCACACACACACACACACACTCACACTCACACACACACACACACATACACACACACACACTCACACACACTCACACACACACACACTCACACACACACACACACACACACTCACACACACTCACACACACACACACTCACACACACACACTCACACACACTCACACACACACATACACACACTCACACACACTCACACTCACACACACACACACACACACACACATACACACACTCACACACACATACACACACTCACACTCACACACACACACACACACACACACACACACACATGGCTGTACCTCTTCTGTGAAGGCCAACACTACACCTTCTGCGGGCATTACAAAGTGTAGCATGTAAGGTATGTTTACTGCTGTCACTCCTGGTCCGTAAGGCACGTCCTTCCTCAGAAACACTACCTCTTTGTGGTGCTGCATCCAAATGAGCAGGAATCACCATATCACCCAAAACACCACTACGCCTATAACTATGACCTATGATGGCTGCATATAGTGAATGTATATTGAGCTACGAATAACAACCAACTTTAATGACACCAAGAAATTCTTCGTCCTCTTCTAAATTAAAATCAGCTTCTTCTAAAGCTTCGCTGATGGGAGGTGTTCCATGTAGACCCATTTTACTCATTCCAAACAGACTTAAAAATCCCTTCAATATACAAGAACAAAACTAGATCTTCAGCCACGAAATGCTCTCAATGAGTACCTTTTTGGGTGTAGAGATCGATGCAGCTGTGTCCTGAGACACTTCTGGTGCTTCAGTAGTTGTTTCATTCTAAACACAGAAGAGGACTGCTAACAGCACCGCAGAACACACTGCCTTACTACAGACCTCAAAGTCCGACTCTATATCTGCTGGAAGGTCAACATGGCTCTCATCAAACGTCTCCTTTACAAGTCCTTCTTCCTCAACGTTACTCAAGGGAGCTCCAGTGGTGGGGTTCTCAATAATGCTCCTGATCGGTGTGATGCTCTGTAGAACAATAATCCTCTCCTTAAGAGGCCAGACTGACAGCCTGAGACACCTACCACAACAGCTGGCTCCTCAGGCTCATCCGTCTGTCCATTGGTCGGATCCTCCAGCTGCTGATGAGCATTTGTGGTCCCATTTGTCTCCTCCACCTCCTCAGGTGCGTACTCCCTCTTGAGAGGTGTTGAGTGCAGGGTCCCTTTAGCAGACGTGAAACTCACTGGACACCATTACAAGTGTATGAGTGAGTCATTACCTAATATGGGCGTGGTCAGAGGTGTGGGCGTGTCCAAATGTGTGGGCGTGGTTTGTGGAGATGCCTTGATATCAACCGTGACACTTCCCAGATAATATCGAGAGAATAGCATAATCAACAACTGGTCAATTGGAGTGAGCGGCCTCGTTCTGCAAACAGAAACAGTCAAGTCGGAGGAGGCAGGCAGGATAAAGCTACTAACTTGTGCTCCTTCATGACAGCAATCTTATTCCTCACTAGCAGCAGTGCGTGAGACACATTTCTACCGGCAAATACAGTAGACAATCTGAAGGTTTAGGGTTTGGCCAAAATTGACATACATACTTGGTTGCAAAGGCCGCCTCAATTGCCTGGATGCAAGCCTTCTTTAGATCGCTGGATCCCAGTTGGCTTCTAAAGGATATTCTTTCAATAGCCTATTCACACAGCAGAGATGGGGTCAAGGGTCAAACGTCATTGGCAGTCAAAAGTGAACTGACCTCCAACTGAAAGGTCAAATCTTCTTCCCCTAGCTCTAAATAACAATCTATTATGCTTCTCAATTTCTGCCAAACCTCTTGTCTCAAGTGCAGGTTCTCAGGAAACACTCTATGATGCAGAAAGGGAGGAATTGTCAGCCAATGGAAGGAGGCGTGGTAAGTGACACACCTCTCAACAACTGGACCAAATAGAAACTTGAGCACTCGGAAGAGCATGCAAATGCGCTTTACCAGAATCTGCTCGGTGTCACAGTCGTCACCAGAAAAGGCAATAAACAGTGTCTGCTCAATCTAATCAGAATCATATCAGGTAACCATGGTAACTGCTACCAGACAGTACCACTTACCTTTTTGAATACCGTTTTTGATCCATTTTCAGTTTTGATTGATTGCAGATCCATTGTCGACTGCAAGAAACAGGGTATAGGTAAGCGCCCTAACCCAGAGCTAAGAGGACTAGGCACTTAAATGTCCCCAAAACTACAGCCAACTTACATACAAGACGGCAAGCGGGACGAAGTAGTCGCTCAGTGCATTTCGTACATTCTCCTCTGATTCCTACAATCAGATCAAAGAATTTTCGCGACCCTCTAGTCATACACTATGCACTTTTCGTGTCGGCGTTACCTCGCGTCCTCGCTGTTTACACCAACGTTTTAGTGCAAAGTTTTTCAACTCCTCATCTACGCTATAAAACTTTAAATGTGTTCCAATGATCAGTAATCCTCTCATTTCGAGTCACATGACCTCGGGATTGCGCAAGAATGCCACATCACATTGTAAATTTACATTCCTACTATACAAGTAAAGAGTTAACTTTGCAAGTAACTATATACAATCCCAAAGGTCCCGCCCTATTCCATTCCATCGATGTTGGAGGCAACTATCTTGTATGTGATGAGGTACTCAGGATAGGCCTGCAAATGAAGAAGGCATCAACTGTAAGTCTGACAGGACCAAGTCATGTGACATCCACCTGACCTGCTCTCCTCTGTAAATGACGTATTCTGTGTAGCACAGTCCTCCTTGTGAGGGTACCCCAGTCACAGAGTGGTGCCCCGGGGGAGCATGGGCCAGTCGCTGGGCACTTGTTTGCTTGTGAGACTTGCCCAATAGCACACGACACAGTAACAATTTCCTGCAGGACACACTCCATATAACAGCATTACTTGCAAAAGTGAGTGGAGACTTGCGTACCTCTCGCAGGCAAAGCAGGATCTATCTCCGTGAGACTGGCAGCCTCTGCTGTTGATACCAAACACATATTGATTGCTCTTTGAACTGTCTTGGGCAAAGTATATACCTACAGTGACATGAGTATATACCTACAGTGACATGAGTATATACCTACAGTGACATGAGTATATACCTACAGTGACATGAGTATATACCTACAGTGACATGAGTATATACCTACAGTGACATGAGTATATACCTACAGTGACATGAGTATATACCTACAGTAGCATGAGTATATACCTACAGTGACATGAGTATATATCTACAGTGACATGAGTATATATCTACAGTAGCATGAGTATATACCTACAGTGACATGAGTATATACCTACAGTAGCATGAGTATATACCTACAGTAGCATGAGTATATACCTACAGTGACATGAGTATATACCTACAGTGACATGAGTATATATCTACAGTGACATGAGTATATACCTACAGTAGCATGAGTATATACCTACAGTGACATGAGTATATACCTACAGTGACATGAGTATATACCTACAGTAGCATGAGTATATACCTACAGTGACATGAGTATATACCTACAGTAGCATGAGAATATACCTACAGTGACATGAGTATATACCTACATAATGTGTGTGTGTGTGTTGTGTGAGGTCTGACACTCACCAGCACCAAACATTCCAGTGGAGCAAGCATGTCTCTCATCGAAGCCACTCTGAACAATGTTGTTGACAAAGGGTGAGCCATGGAATAAGAACTCTTCATTTGGGTCGCCAACAGTATCTTGTATCTGTGTGCACAGAAATGTAACAATTATCAAATACTTAATAATTGGCCGCAATGCATATATACGTACCTCTCCCTTTGTGTAATTGTATTTCTTCCACAACTTCATGTTTTCAATATACTCCACCTGAAAACAGGACAGAGCAGGCTACCAGTAGTTCTGAATAGCATAGTTGTCTCCCTATACAGACACACTCACTACCAACGTACCTTGCTAATGTTGTAACTGCTAAACATTCCTCCAGTGTTACCATGGTGACTGCGAATGGTCTTCATCATCTAAACATTCAAAATAAATCAATCCACATCATCATCTCACCACACCCACCCAATGAGCCACACCCACCCAGTGAGCCACACCCACCCAGTGAGCCACACCCACCCAGTGAGCCACACCCACCCAGTGAGCCGCACCCACCCAGTGAGCTGCACCCACCCAGTGAGCCGCACCCACCCAATGAGCCACACCCACCAGCTATAACACACCCACATACCAGGTCTTCCACATGAGCAAAGTTTGGATGGTTCTTGGGTATCAAGTGTAGCTTGGCTTGCGCGCTGCTCCCTGTCAGTGAGGGGAGGGGCACTTCTCCGGAGCGTGATGCTAGTGGAGGTACACTGACACTTCTGTTGTCTGTTTAGAACACAAAGAAACTGAATGAGTTAGTGTCTTTAATGGAATTACAAATCACATACATACGTACATACCTTTCACCTCGTTCACTTTCTTTAGAATCTTGTGTCGTGCTCCAAATGCATCAACTCCAATTTCCTTTAGTTCATCATGTCCCATATCCATCAATACATCCATCTCAACCTGGAGTGACACAGATGGACAGGTGACAGGTGACATGGATGGACAGGTGACATGGATGGACAGGTGACATGGATGGATAGGCAACATGGATGGACAGGTGACACAGATGGACAGGTGACACAGATGGACAGGTGACTGGTGACATGGATGGATAGGTGATTGATGGTGAGTTTACTTACTCTTTCTCTTCTAAAGTTGTCGCAATAGTCTTCAAGTCCGAGGGATCTCAGTAGCTCCATTACACCTTCAATTCCTCCATCAATTCTACCACCACTGTCTCCCTCATTGGCCGGCAGCTGGCTAGTGCATGTCTGCGGTGTCATTCCCAGGAGGTCGATGGTCAGTGGAGGTAGCACCGGAGGATCTGCATGCTTTGTCACTGTTGCATCTGGTGTGGATATGGTTGAGGTAGTCATGGCAGCCTTTAGAAGCTCCTTCACATCCTCACCCTAGCACAACAGAGGACACACACAGACACATTTAGATGGGACTGACCCATGCAGGACCTTCACTCACAGCTGCCACATCAATTGGCTTGTGGTTGTCTTGGTTGGTCAAATGTACATCAGCGCCGTGCATAATCTAATAATAATTACATGGAAAACTGGTCATAGGCAATGTGTCTGAAGGTGTGTCTGAGGGGTGTCTGAAGGTGTGTCTGAAGGTGTGTCTGAAGGTGTGTCTGAAGGTGTGTCTGAAGGTGTGTCTGAGGGGTGTCTGAAGGTGTGTCTGAAGGTGTGTCTGAAGGTGTGTCTGAAGGTGTGTCTGAGGGGTGTGTCTGAAGGTGTGTCTGAAGGTGTCTAGTGCTTACCAAAAGGGTGCATAGCTGGGTCCTGCCCTTTTGCGCCGCCTCATGAAGAGGAGTGAACTTCCATCTGTCAACAGCATTCACTTCACTGTGGTTGTTAATCAGCAACTGAGCCACATCCAAATGCTACACAGTACAATATAGAGTACGTACAAATGTATGAGGAGAAGGGGAGGGGAGGGGGAGTGGAAGAAGGGAAGGAGGGGGGAGGGAGGGGGAGGGGGAGAAGGGAGAAGGGAGGGAGGGGGAGGGGGAGGAGGAAATAATGACTTACTCCATATGAAGATGCATTGTGCAGAGGAATCAGTCCTCCCTTGTCCTTAGCGTTGACATCAGCTCTCTCCTGAATGAGGTACTCTGCCACTTGAACATGATTGTAGCCTGCTGCCAGGTGCAAGGGGGTGGAGTTGCGACCCTGCTCGTCCTGACAGTTAATGTTATCTTGTCGAACCAATTTCTTCACCTGACAGAACAAATGTGTATGCAAGTCAAACAACACAATCCCATCCGACAGAGATGCACTCACTCTTTCCAAGTCTCCTTTCTTGGCTGCGTCCAGAAGTGCTCTGTTCCCCTGTAGCAGGTCTGCCAGGTCTCCCTCCTTGTCCTTCAGGAGGTCAAAGGGGGTCTGATTCTCTCTGTTCCTAGCAGATATCTTTGCTCCACTCTCTATGAGAAGCTTGCAAATTTCATATTTATTCTTGGCAGCTGCTTCGTGCAGTGCAGTGTAGCCCCAGTGGTCCCTGGCCTGCACGTCTGCCCCTCTCTGGAGCAACCAAAGGGACCACGTGAGCACCCGTCTTAGTGGCAGTTAAACTAGCTCACCTTTATCAGTATCTTTGTAACTTCATAGTGCCCATAGGAGCAGGCGTTGTGCAGGGGAACCAAACCACTGAGAGGAGGGGAGGGGATCGTGAAAGAATGGAGCTAGGATATGTAACAAGCGGCAGCTCACCCTTTGTCCTTCATGGAGACCTTGGCCCCTTGGTCAAGGAGAAACTCCACGGTAGGCACACGATTGTACCCAGCAGCAAAGTGGAGAGGAGTAGAGTTCCTACCTTCTGTGTCCTGGCAGTTCACATTACTGGGATTGACCAGATTGGTTAGGCACTTCATATCACCATTCTTGGCAGCCTCCAGTATCTTGGCGTTGGTGGAAGGGCCCGGTTTGGCCACCTCCTCTGAGGGACAGGTACGTATAAGTGATCAGTTGAACAGCACACAGCACTGAGCACAACTCACCAAGAATGACTTTCTTCACACTCGGCGTAGCCAGGTCCTCCACAGTCTCTCCATTCTCTGTGGTCAACATGAGGTCAGCTCCGTGCGAGAGGAGATAGCGAAACACACTGTGCAGGCCCTGCTTGGCAGTGTGATGCAGCACTGTCATCTTGTTCTTATCACCAAGGTTCACCTGAGAATGTGGGAGGTGGGGCAAGTAGAGGTGGGTGGGGCAGGTAGAGGTTGGTGGGGTAGCTAGAGGTGGGTGGGGCAGGTAGAGGTGGGTGGGGTAGCTAGAGGTGGGTGGGGCAGGTAGAGGTGGGTGGGGCAGGTAGAGGTGGGTGGGGCAGGTAGAGGTGGTTGGGGCAGGTAGAGGTGGTTGGGGCAGGTAGAGGTGGTTGGGGCAGATGTCAACTAACATTAGCTCCATATCTGATTAGAATTTCAATAGCGTCCATGTGAGCCTTTTCAGCAGCAAAGTTAAGAGGCGACAGCTCCTGCTTGTTTAGAGCATTAACGTCGGCTCCCTTCTTGATGAGCAGCTCAACTGTTGCCTTTCTCTTCGGAGCCTCGGACACCACTGCACAGTGCTAAACACAGAAATTGACATCAGTACCATATAAGGAAGTGTTGGTATGTACGTTACCAATGCTGTGTCCCAGGTGTATGAATGCTGGAACTTGATAATGTTTGGTTTTAGAGTGGAAATCTTCTTTATCTGATTCATGTCAGCGACTTTGGCTGCATTTAGGAGGGACATTCCCCTGTATTCATCTGCAATGAGCACAGAGATCACATGACCCATATCCACTCGACTGAGTGTGGAGTGCTACTAACTGTCAATGGAGTCCTGCATGTTGGGAGGAGCCAAGTCCAGAGCTGATTTGGAGTGGCAATTGATGATGTAAGGATCTGCTCCATTGCACAAGAGGAGAGTGCACACTTCTCGTCGCCCCTTTGAGGCAGCCTCGTGCATCGGAGTGAACTGCCACAAATCAGCAGCATTTACCTGTGCTCCATGCTATATAAGTACATACATACATACATATACACATGACAGATACACAGACAGACACGATTAGAGATACTTACTTTAACAAGTAGTTCAGCAACTTCAAAATGCCCGTATGAGCAAGCATTATGCAGTGGGACAAGACCACTTCAATGGAATAAGAGAGGGAGAGGGAGAACATAAGTGAAGTTACACTCTGAATATATCCGACCTACGTACGTACCCCTTGTCCTTAGCATGCACATCTGCTCCCAACTTCAACAGTTCCCTGACGATGGACACTCTGTTGAAACCGGCAGCAAGATGGAGAGGAGTGGACTGGACAAGGTAATGGAGAGAATGACACAAGGCACATCACATGACTGTCACATGACCTACCTTCCTACCATCTCCCGCATGACAGTTGACATTGAATGGTGTCAGGTACATGCTTAACCTGTCCACATTGCCTTGCTTGGCTGCTTCTAGTAGCTCGTCCTTCTTGTACTCGCCTGTCAGCACTGCTCGAGTGATGGGATCTGAGAGGTCTAACGCTGTCTTGCCATCTGTATTGCGAATGTTAGGGTCGCCTCCGCTTTGCAACAACACTTTAACAAAGAACAGTGAATACTTCAAAGTCTTAGACTCGTACCCATCTGTCACACGTCATAAGTGTACACTTACAGATACACACATTGACTTTGGCTTTGTGCGCGGCCTCGTGGAGAGGCGTGTAGTTCCAGTTGTCCCGTGCGTTAGGGTCTGCCCCGTTCTTCAGTAAGACTGACACGACTTCGCTGTGGCCAAAGGAACACGCGTTGTGCAGAGGTATCAGTCCCCCGTCGTCCTGAACGTCTACCTTGGCCCCGTGGTCCACCAGGTACTCTACCACATCCTTACGACCAAACCCTACATTCCACAAATAAAGAAGACGGAGATCCCTAGCACGTTTCACAGTTTAACGGTCTGACGTACCCGCTGCAAAGTGTAGTGGCGTACTCTTTCTCCCGTTACTGTCTCGGGAGTTGACGTTTTCCTTTGTCAGTAGTTCCTTCACTTTCTCCAAGTTCCCACATTTACAAGCCTCAAACAAGTCCAGTTCAGCGTTAGCCGCTGCGGACGAGTCTGGACTGGTCGGACTAACTGGTTCGCTGACAATAGGAGGCGTCGACTGATCCTCGTCACTCGCTCTATCTCTGGTCGGAGTCGAAGACATTTGAATAATTTATACTGCAAATATTTCCTTAAGTTTTAGTACTCTGTGATAGGTTCTAGAATTGGCGTCTTCTTTCTCGCTTCTTTAAGTTATAAATAAATAAAGTGGGCATCAAATGGAGGTTTGGTAATATACGTAATTGCTAAGTGTTGTAAAATAAATGGCCGCCCCCTTAGGTAGCCCCGTTACCGATGCCGATATCACAGCGGAGAAGCTGCCAATTACAGCCATCTCGTTTGCACGTTTGGAGGACAAGGAGCTGTTATTAGCAGGTCGCATCGCAAATATATGTTAAGGTAACCTGTGATTCTAGCACTATATAGAATCTTGGTGCTTCATTGTAGGCGAAGGGTGCAAACTTAAAGTCTTTGATGTATCAAAACACTTGTGCATCGAGACCAAGCGGGCTTTGCCGCCATCTTGTCGTATTCATGGAATCAGACATTGCAGGAAGGTCGATCGCTTGCTGGTTGCTGCATTTGGTCAACAGAAACTCCACATTTTGCAGTTCTCACGTGATCACAAGTTCGTATTTGGAGTGTCACTAATGTGCTAAACTATGTTGTCCAACATCTCATAGGTTGTCTGAGGCAAGTTGTCTGTTTAGCTTTGAGGACTGGATTCTAGAATTGCAGTGGTTGTCAGAGGATAGTGTGGTTGCTATGGTGATGGCACACAACTATGTACTCTTGTGGAATTGGCTGGACGGTAGTCTGATTAACAGGGTCCCGTCAGCAGTCTCCTGCATACTGTATCCAAGCACCTTGTGTTGTATGTATTGTGAAAGTGACTCTCTAAAACCTTAGCCATTTGGTAGATATTCAGCTCGTATCTATGGTAACACAATTGAAAATATGGTTGTGGCATCTGGTACCGTATTCAACCAAGTGTTATTATGGAGGTTGTTAGGCAACAAGGAAAAGGATTGTGTGAGAGTCAACACCACTCTAAAGGGACACGAGGTAGTCTCTGAACAGCACACACCAGTAGACTATAGACAGTGTATGCAGTAATGTATCCAGAACCAATCACTATATGCCCCTGTACAGGGAGTCATATTTGGAGTGAGGTTTAGTGAGTGTCTATCAAAGGTGTGTTCTGTTTCTGACGACAGAACAGTCAGAGTGTGGGCGTTACCTGAGGATTGGACTGGTCAGTACGAGTGAGGTCAGTCCTGCTTGTCTCTGAATAACCAGTCACTGTCCCTTCCACGGTAGGAGAGTTGTACTGTCTGCACAACTTGTCCTCTTTGGTCACGAGGCCAGAGTTTGGGATTCCCTCATGTTGAAGGAATGCATTGTTAGCATAGGGGAGGTGAGGTGATGTCATTGGGAAAGTCCCTCTGAGGTCCCATGGAAAGTACCTTTCCTGTCCCCACTTACTATAATTGGCACATTCCTACAGGATGCAACTCTCCGGCTTTGGTCATACAGAGGGGACTGTATTGGACTGCTAGAGGCACACAAGGTCAGTGCTCTGCTCCAGTGATGGTGACACTGCTCCAGTGTGGCTGTCTGCATAGGGAAGGAACATTTGGAGTGTAGCAGTCAGCGAGGACCAAACACTTTTGGTAAGTGTAGGTCAGACGGCAGTGTGGTGTGTAGTGGAGATGTGTGTGGTTCCCTAGGCAACAGGAGGTGGAGACTGCTCAATACGACTGTTACATCTCAATAAAGACACCACCGCAAGTGATTTGATTTATGACTTTAATGCCACGTCCCCATGCCCCGCCCCCTATCCCTGCTCCAGACCAACTTGTGTACACACTGTCAGCTTTGTCTGAGAGTGACTTTGTTAGGGCAGTCAAACTGTGCAGTCCTTCAACACTACTTTGTTTCACAAACGAAGGGTAAACCCTCTAATTGTGCTTACACGAGTGTTATGTCTAACACAGCCTTCTCTATGTGAAGTGTGTGTTGTGCAATATGCTTCAAACCACACGAAAAGGAGTTTCAAGTTCACCCACTTTGGAAGGACAGAGACTTTGGTAGCTACTGTGCCATTGACCTGTTGCCAAGACAACAGTTGGTTGCCCTTGGTAACTTGACTGGACAAGTGAAGATTGCCAAAATGGTTGTGTCAGAAGATGGTACTGTATTACTAGTTTGTTATCCAATCTCCATTGGCTGACTGTCCCCACGTATGCAGGAGTTGGAGTGAAGAAGGTTCACCACTTTAAGGCTCACAAAGGCAAAGTCTTTAGCTTGCAACTGATGGCTCCCACAACAGGTCAAGTGATGATTCTTACTTGTGGTCCTGAAGGAGAAATGGTTGGCATGGCTACTCTAGAAAACCATTCTGTTTTGAAGTTGTCTCTCTGTAGGTAATGTGGATGGTGAATACAGACATCAATGATAGGGAATTCCTCACTGTATCAAAACAGTCTTCCTTGTACCTGCCGCTGAGCAAGCACAGATGGCTATGTACCACACTGCTCCAGTCAACCTCCCATGGGCAGTACCTTGTGGGCGGGGACAGGAGGGGTTCCATTCACGTATATTTGCTCACCACAGAGAGTGATGTCATTATTAAGGTATTTGCATGTGACCAGATGTGTGGTCATGTGACCAGATCTGTGGTCATGTGACCTTATGTGCTCCCCTGCAGCCTGTATGTTCCTTGCAAGGTATCCATGGTAACCATGGGGTTAGCCATCTTGGAGCTGATGGTCTGCAGATATTAAGTGCAGGAAGGAGAGGCTACATCTATCGACATGTCTTACAACCAAATGGTAACCTACAGGAGGTTGCCAGGCAAAGGGTAAGACCCTTTCAGTTGGAGATATAATAGGTAATTGTTCCCAATTTGGCTTAGCAGGTTTTCAAAGGATTTGATTGGATAGAACAAATTATATTGGAAAGGAAGCAGTTTATTGTCACCGGATTTCACAGTGTAAGATGACATTTGTCAAAGTTGGATAAAGTACTTTATTCACAAATTACATTTTAGACAAAGTTTATTGTGCATGATGTAACAGAGAGTAAAACCCTGGTTGATATTGAATGTGGAGGAGTGCACAGATCTTGGGACTTTGCCTCCGCCCAGTTCTCAAAGGTACTGTCTGTCCTGATGTGTCTCAATGTCTGACAGGGGACTCTTTCCTTACAGGATGTGCACGGATTTGTGTTCCTTAAGGATTCCAATATCCATTTCCACTTCTTAAGGTTTGGAATGGGTCCCTCACAGATTATTCTACAAGTAAACAACCATTTCAGTAATTGACGTATTGTGACTGAATATCAACCAATTATCTGATGTATGTAATAGGATGCATTTCACGGCAGAGAAGTCAAGTGTTTGGTTGTATTGGAGAGGCCAGGCAGAGCTGGCAGTGTGACTGGCGTTACAGGAGGAGAGGATACACTTGCCATGATTAGCAAGATTGAGTCGACCAGAACTGGACACTCTGTGTCTGTTACTCAAAGCATCGAGGGTCACATTTCTAGTGTCAAGTGTCTAACTGTCTCAAACTGTGCAGACAAGGGGAAATCCCTACTATTTTCAGGGGGAGGCAGGGCCAGCCTTAAATCATGGGAGATAGAGCTGCTTGATGAGCCACACATGCTTCATCTGTCGAGTGTGATTCTGCAGTCAGTCAGTGACAGAAAGAGACGCCAGCTGATGCATAGAGTGCCTCCAAGAAATCACTTGGTACCTCCTGACTGTAGAATTATGGCACTAACTGCCTTTCCAGCAGCACAAATTACAGGAACTTCCCCTTGCCTTGGCAACTTACACTGTGTAGCTGCAGCATGTTCAGATTCAATCTTAAGGTTAGTTTACTGTGGTAACCATGGAAACAGTGGATATATTTGTTTTGTTGTTACTAGAGTATTTGTATTCAACTCAAAAGAGGAGCAGTTTGACCTCCTGAGCGACCTGGATCATGACAAGTGCTGCCTATTTAGTCTGAGGCACGTCACAGTACCTGCCACGCCCACAGCGCAGGGACACGCCCACCTCGTGGTTGGTGGATCTGATGGAAGTATCCATATATGGAATATTACAGACACCTTGTCCAAAGTGTTTTTACCCTCAGAAGACATGCCTTCAGATGATCCATCCCCACCAGACAGAAAAGTGGGCGTGGCTGATCCAAAAGGGAAATCCCACAAACAACATGTTATTCCACTGCACCAGTCTGGTGTAAACTCCATCGATATAGTTAAAGTGTCAGACAGCGGTTGGCTGGTGGCTACTGGAGGAGACGACACTATGCTCACGGTGGCACTGTGTAACTTCAACTGTAAAATTCCCGAACTGGTCCACTTGGCAAGACGTCCCTCAGCTCACCACTCCTCCATCACAGGTAGGGGGGACACTGTTATGACTGTAGTGACTGATCTTAGCTGTCTATGTCCTGCAGGAGTCCAGCTGTGCAGTGGAGGAGCTGGCGTTGTGACAGCGAGTGTAGACCAGCGTGTGTCTCTGTGGAGGGTGCACCAGAGCCCAGAACATGTGGACGTGCAGCACCTTCAGACAATCCTGTCCGATGTGTCAGACATTGCCAGTTTGAGCTGTTGGGAGAGTGAAGGGTCAGCTGACACTGTTGCGCAATACACCTACCATGTTGTGCAACATACCGACCATGTTGTTATGCTTCCTTTGCGTTGATCTCCCTGCAGGAATGATGTAACTGCTTGTGTAGTTGGAATTGGTTTACAGTGTTTTAAGTTTCCTTTAAAAGATGTGTAAACATTATTGTAATACTGGGTCCACGCCTGACTTCATCTCATGAGAATTCACAGCTTTAGCAGTAACAAACTTGAAAGCTCTTTTACGTTCACTAGCCACCACAACACGTCGTAATTAGTAGGGAATTCCCCGGGACGCAAGGGGGAATACAAAAGTCGTCAAGTTGATCATCGCTTTGTAGTTATGGACAGTAACTATGTAGTGAGTGAATAGCGAGGTGTCTGCTGTGGATTGGTTAATTGAAATACTATTAATTATGTACCACAGGAAACGAACATTTGTCGAATCGAAAAGACAACTTTTCAATATGCATACATTTTCCAGAAGTTCACTAGCAATTCGCTGTTAAGCTCCCTGAACGCCAGGTTGGCCTACGCTGCCCCCTCCCCCTTCGGTGAGCCGCTATAGTACCTCCGTGACCTGTATCTAACACTCGAAATGTATCTCTTTACAGCCGGATTTTCACTCCAAGTTTATGATTATCCGAAAACGGACCCGCCCCCCTTCCAACACAAAGTAGCCATCTTGTACTCTTCAAGGAACAATGCTGCGGGCTGTTACACAGTAGCTCTCACGGTTCAACCGCCAGCACCTGGCCAGAGCATCCTGGATGTCTATTTCAAGGTGACCCTAAGCTGCCACAACAGTAGCTACAGCCTCTAGTCTGGCTAGGCCTTCTTGTTCTTATGGTCACATGAGCTCAACTCCTTTTGTGTAGGCTTTGGAGTGTAGGGATCAAGACTATACATTTTACTTACAGACAGTCCAGATGGCAAAAGTGAAGACCGAGGAGGTGGAGTATTTCGTGGTGTGGAAGAGAGATTGTGACTACTATCAGTTGTTTTGGGCTGAGGTGGACAAAGGTAGCTGGATAGTGCGTGCAGAGATGTTGAAAGGTCCAGACACCAAAAAGTCTGACGAGTACAAGTTTCAGATGACACACATTTGCTAGTAATTGGACAAACCTTTACACAATCATTCACAGGTACAAGTTGTTTTTGAAAGTGAAAGTAGTTCTGTTTCAATGTTTACTAATGTATAGTGATATTCATGACACAAGTTCACATTCCATTAAAGTACAAAACACAAATTAGTTTTTAATTACATAAGCATGACCTATTTCAGTTAGTTAACCAGTTCATGCAACTTGTCAGCTAGTTCCACAGCTTCTTCAGTGCCCTCTCCCACTGTCACCCAGTCTTGCGGAATGGTCTCCACCCCCCAGTAAGCTCCGCCTACTGCCCCGGCCATGGAGGCTATAGTGTCAGTGTCTCCTCCGAGGGAAATGGCATAAGGAACCAGCTTAGAGAAGCTTTTGTCTGCACACCTCAGGAAGGCGTAGATAGCACAGCACACGGCCTCCACTGCAGAGATGCCATGCCCCAACTTCTCATAAACCTCCTGCTGGTCTGGAGGGACAGACCTCTCCAGGAATTGTTTGATGAGATCAAACTGGTATTTGTAGGTTGTAAGACCAGTTGCTCTAAGTCAGTATACACATGTACTCAGTTAACACACTGTACTCAGATACTGGCACATGTACTCAGTTAACACACTGTACTCAGATACTGGCACATGTACTCAGTTAACACACTGTACTCAGATACTGGCACATGTACTCAGTTAACACACTGTACTCAGATACTGGCACATGTACTCAGTTAACACACTGTACTCAGATACTGGCACATGTACTCAGTTAACACACTGTACTCAGATACTGGCACATGTACTCAGATACTGGGACATGATATTTACTCACAAAGCTGCCGATTGTATTTCTGACGTCTCTAAATCTTCCATAACTTGCTTCAATTCATCTACAAACTTAAGTGGATCTATTTGACTCTCGCTGACATGGAGATCAATTGCCTTCCTCACAGCTAGTGCTTGCAGTATACCTCCCAGGACTGCACTCGAGTGGGCGTGGGTAACCTTGCTGCTCTCCTCTGCACACTGCACACATGATCACTCATTTACCACTGACTGTACAGTACAGATGTAATGACGGGTTTGTGGAACACACCTTTCTGAGGTAACTCTGATCCTTGCAATACAGAGCGATTGGAGACACTCTCATGGCCGAACCGTTACCAAATGAGCCTTGACCGTCAAACTGTTCTTCGGCCGCTCTAAACACGTCGTCGCCTTCCTCCATATTTTTCAGCTTAAAGAACACATCTCGCACAGATCCACCGTAACCTCTCCATGGCTCCTTGTGATAGTCGTCTTGGAACCTATGTAGCAGACAGCAGCAGGTGACACGCGCAGTTAACGCTTGAGAACGTACATTCCGCACTCACGTGAAGGCAATGTGTCTTATGTCAAATCCGTTCTTCTCGACGATTGCCCGCGCGAGCCCCCGGGTCATGGCCGAGTCGTCAGTGTATTTTAACTTTGTCCCATTCTTCAAACTGTCTTGTACGTGTTTGTCAATCTTGCTAGTTACGTCATCAAGCGGATGTACTCGCTCCCAGCTCGCACTCTCCCAGGCCCTTCCAATACAGTCACCGAGAAAGGCGCCGACTAGAGCGCCACGATACGCCTGCATTTCTAAACACGATGACTCAACAGTCGCCATTTTCCATTTTCTCAATAATTAACAAACTGCATAGAAAATGTCATCTATGATCACTTTGGGCACATCCGACCACTCGAGGAGGAGTTTCTTAGCCCCTCCGCTGTGGAAACTTATGTACTCCTCGTTGTCCGGATTGTTCTTAATGCTGATCTGAGCATTAACCCACGACTGTACACATCGTGCCAGAATGACATAGTATAACAAGCCTATGTGCTTCTTGGGCAACGGGAACACGGAACAGAATCCCTGAAGCAGCTTGGCTACGTGCTCTGTAGCAAAGTTGGTGCTGATCAGAGCATACATCATTGAGATCCCAATATCAAAGATGTAAGGCCCCGTTACTGCATCACTGAAATCAATGATCCCAAAGGAGTGGTTCAGATCCACATTTCCTTCTGCATCCACTTGACAGATGATATTATGGTCGTTGCAGTCCGCATGCAGCGGTCCTGACTCCAGCTCCGGAAGACAAGAGAGAACTTCACCCTCAAACCAGCCAAACACTTTGTTGATCACTGACAGCATGTCGTCTCCAACCGACAGGTCACCCAGGAGGGGTCGGAGGGAGAGCAGGTGAGAAAGGTTCCAGCTCTCCAAGCGACGACTCTTCAGTGCATCTCCACATCCACACTCCTACAGGGGACAGTCAATTAGAAACCTAAAGCTACATATTATTATAAAGATGACTGTGGGGGATAGTCACAGGAGGGTGGGGCGGGGTGGGGCGGGTACCTTGAGTGCCTTATTCACGTGACCCAGAGACTGGCCCAACTTGAACATGCACTCGGGAGAGGTGTTCCGCTTGGCCTTGTACAGCAATGTGCCAGGAATGTACCGCACTACCCAAACGCAGTGAGTGCAACCGCCTGCCCCCGTAAACCTGGGGTACAACATCTGACCATCTCTCGTCTTCAAAGGAGTTGGAGTCTTGACGGAACC
This sequence comes from Chondrosia reniformis, assembly GCA_947172415.1. Classification (NCBI taxonomy): domain Eukaryota; kingdom Metazoa; phylum Porifera; class Demospongiae; order Chondrillida; family Chondrillidae; genus Chondrosia; species Chondrosia reniformis. Next base: position 7,557,542 of record OX359199.1, on the reverse strand, counting down.
GCAACGAGTAGAGACGTCATTTATAAGTGTAATCACGTCTGTTACGAGTGCTACGTCGTTCGACTGCGTAATTTTCAGAACAAATTCTTCCACGCGCTCCTCCCCTTGCTCCCTCAGAACGCCCTTAAAGTAGAAGTTTCTATCCTCGTAGCTATTCAGTTCGCGGACACTCGTCTCCTCGACATCTGACAAGGGATAGATATTGTAAATTAATTTCAGCAGATCTGCCGTTGAAGGAAGCAGTGGACGCCGCTCGACCATTTTAACAGGTGGTCTGGTACATCAGACTGAAGGAGGCGGCTAACCTTTGAAGTTTCATTGCACGAGGCACTTCTATTCAATTAAAATGATAAAATTACACTGCGGTCTCGATAATTGTTTTAGGTTTCTGTTTTCCAATTAGTAGAGAGTGTCTTTCTCCTTCCTTTTTGGGAGTCCTTTGCACAATCTTCCCTCCCTGACTATCAAACACTGCCATCAAGCCTTCACGTTCTCTCTCCTTTGCTAATTCAACCAACGACTATAAAAAATGTAAACTGCAAATATCACTCCACCATCCCAGGGTGGGGTCTACAAAGATCAAAGACTAAGCTTCACAAGGTCAGACCTTGAACGTTCTTGGCTCGTGGATTGCTAGCTCTGAAAGCACTTTCCTGTTCAGTTGCACTCCTAATCGCACCATATTGTGAATGAACCTGCCGTACGACATGTCGTGTTCCCTCACTCCGTAGTTAATCCGCTGGATCCACAGCTACGCGAACAAACACACATGACAAGGTGCACGTATGAATGTCTAAGGCTGCCTTACATTTCTCATATCTCTCTTCTTCAGTCGCCTTGCCACGTACTGATATTGCATGGCCTTGTGCGCCGCCCGCACGGCTATGCTATAACAGTTTCTAGCACGACCCCGAAATCCCTGCAAGCATAGATGCAATCATAGTTTGCCCGTCGTTTTCAAATCTTTTCGAAAGTGTCTCACTTTTGTGATGGCAAAGATCTTTGCTCTCTTGACTGTGCGCTTTGCAGGTCCACTACGAACCATCTTCCTAGATTAAAAGGGTAAATCCCTGCAATGTGGAAAACATCAAAATGGCTGCCAAGAATTGGGATGAATTCAATAACAGTTGGAAAGACCTCCAGGTCTGCCGTGAAGTTATTTTTTATGGAACCTCACTGAAAGCATCGTTTTCATTTCAGGCAACCTACGCTGACCTCCGAGTGAAGCAGAAGAGCGTTCAAGCGCTGGAGGAGCGATGCAGGACTGTCACCTCACAACACAAGAAGAAATTGGAGGAATGGATCCAGTCGGTTGATAAAGAGTACGCGGCAAATAGATCTTACTAACCTTCTCGTTTAAGAGATTAATGTCTTATTAGCGAGAAAACTAAAGCAAATCTGAACGCGATGAAACGCGACCTCTCCATGATGCAGGACAACCTGCCAAAGGACCAGTAAGTGGGTGTGGGGGCGTGAGTGGCTGAGCGTCACCTGCAATGTCTTCTGTAGACCGCTAATGCTGAGAGCAATGGTCGGAAGGATTAATGTGACACTCTCTGATTTCAAAGAAAAGTTGGTTCACTTTACTGTTGCACAATACGATTGAATGCTGCATACTCACTCACTCACTCCTGCTGCTGCTGCTGTTTAGGAAAGCTTATAAAGACAGATATGAAAACTTTAAACGCAACATGACAATCATCATTATGACATTGTCCCTTATTTCAATCTTTTTAGTTGAATACAGGTATGTTGATCTATCCACCCACTCACCAAGCCACCAGCCACTCATCCACTCATCCACTCACCCACTCACCCATCTCTCTAGGTTACCAGTAACAGTACTGAATGTTTTAGGAACTTGGTACTACTTTTCACTAATTTTACGTGAAAATATACTCCAACAGAATGGATCCAGGATACGAAAGTGGTGGACTGCCCACCACTACTTCTCAGCACTCATCGCTGTAGTCTTTCTCACCTGGTAAGGCCAGTTGTTAATGTGGTGCAGTGTGTGGTCAATGCATCTCAATTCCCCATAGGCCTCGTGGAGAATGCTACAATGCCTTTCAGCTGCAGTTTCTTTTGTTTTACTTTTATTTAAGTAAGTTCATTCATTATCCCTCCCCCTCATGACATCCTCAGAACCCCTCCCCCTCATGACATCCTCAGAACCCCTCCCCCTCCCCCTCATGACATCCTCAGAACCCCTCCCCCTCCCCCTCCCCCTCATGACATCCTCAGAACCCCTCCCCCTCCCCCTCATGACATCCTCAGAACCCCTCCCCCTCCCCCTCATGACATCCTCAGAACCACTCCCCCTCCCCCTCATGACATCCTCAGAACCCCTCCCCCTCCCCCTCCCCCTTATGACATCCTCAGAACCACTCCCCCTCCCCCTCCCCCTTATGACATCCTCAGAACCACTCCCCCTCCCCCTTATGACATCATCAAAACCCCTCCCCTCCCCCTTATGACATCATCAAAACCCCTCCCCCTTATGACATCATCAGAACCCCTCCCCCTTATGACATCCTCAGAACCCCTCCCCCTCCCCCAGGTTTTGTGATGCTCCTTCAGTACCTCTATCAGAAGGGTCTATTGTACAAGTTGGTGGCCCTGGGGCAGGCTCACCCCATGTCTGTGACAGCTGATGGCGTGGAGAGGAAGGCAGTCGGTGGACTCTACTTTTTAGTTCCCTTTCTGCTCCTGGTATATGTAAGTGCTGCTCCACAACCCAACTACAGGTACCACTCACATCACATGATCTGTACACAGATGTATCAACTGGTCAATTCCCTACGCCTTTTGCATCTCTACTTCTTTGTGCCGTGTTCGCATTGGCAAGTGAGTAGAGCCATATTTACATGTAACCTCATGTTGGAGTGGAATGTGACCTATCTCTGTAGGTACTGTTGTTATCAGTATTGTTCTCCACTGTTGCCATTGGAAACGGGTATACTCTGTTTGTGACAGTCTATGCCAAGCGATCTAAAGATGTTAAATCAAAATGAATTTGTAGAATTTAATTTACCCATCATTTATTCCTTATACATGTATTGAAAATATTACAATTGTTAGTTCTGTTCACATATAACTTCCACAACCTGCAAGAAGATTAACGAGATACAATTACACACACATGTACATCAGTGGACTGATGTGAAGCTTAATGCAACTTACACTGTGTTCCATAAACTCTGAACTAATTGAACGATGCACAGCACTAGAAATTACTTCATCAACAAATTCACGTACAATTCTAGGAATGAGACAATTAGAGTGTCATGTGACTATCACATGACAAGTTCCCGCCCACCTCTCATCCGATACATAGGTCCATAAGTACATCTGAAGGTAGTGACAGTCTACTTGAACTTGCTGCAGTCCAAACTTGCCAAATGTACGCAGCCTTACACACTCCAGGAGTGCCTGTGGTCGTGTGACAGACACATGACAACCATGTGACATAGTCCCACAGTTAAACTTACTTTAAGGGCAATTTTAATTATTCCTGTGACAACTGATAATTTTGTAAATTCTATTTCTCCAAATACTTCAATCCTTTCTGAAAACAATTTCTGTATGTTGGTTGACATGTAAGGTGCATCACTCCTCCCCCTGCTATAACTATAGGGATATCCTCTTGACCGTGTGTTGTAACTGTAGGTTGGACGACTGCTATCTGCTCAAATGAGAAGGAAATTAAAAACTGGCTGAATTAAATTAAAGGGTTATCCTCGTTTACCTGAAATCTCCTTTTTCTGTCCTTCCTCGTACAACTTGTCCACGTGCTTATCAATGATGCTCACTTCCTCCACGACCCTTCTAATGGCCCCTCGCACATGGCGTGGCTCGGGAGAAGCCATCCAGTCCCTGGTCTCAATGCTCTTACGAATCATCTGTGACAGTAACTGGCCTTCCATTTGAACATAGGCATTCAGCAAAGACTGGAATGGGAGAGCAGATGAACCAACACGGGAAAAACATAACATACAAGTAAGAGCAACTCACACGAGCTGCACTCATGGCCTGTTGGACCACGCCCTCAGAGGGCGTGTGCTGCAGGAGACCAAACTCAGATGGAGGGAACTTTTCATCTGCCAAAGACATCAGATAGCAAGCAGAGTTGGTGGCCAGGGAGTAGCTGAACCGGGAGAGCGTCAGGTGCAGTGTCGGAGGTACCCTATTGGGCTGCTCTGTGTATTGCTGAACAGGGAATTAATATGTAATCATTACTGCATTAAACCTGTATAAATGTGACCACTTACAACAGTAGTAAACATGAGATGTTGAAGGAAGCGATGGACAATGCCGATCCTCACAAGACCGATGCAGAACTCTTCTCTAAAGTCTGTTTGGTTGGCAAAGTCGATGCTGGGGTCTATGAAGGCCTGCAGCTGTTGCAGAGACCCCTCTACTCCGCCCTTCACAGCCGACACAAGGTTGCTTGTGTGCACCTCCAGCTCAATGGATCCGGGACGCTGGGATCCCCCCAGCACCTGCTCCACCACCGACAGCGACTCTACACACAGTAACCATTCAGTGTATTAGTACACATTACTATGTCAGTACATTAGTACACATTACTATGTCAGTACATTAGTACACATTACTATGTCAGTACATTAATACACATTACTATGTCAGTACATTAATACACATTACTATGTCAGTACATTAGTACACATTACTATGTCAGTATATTAGTACACATTACTATGTCAGTACATTAGTACACATTACTATGTCAGTACATTAGTACACATTACTATGTCAGTATATTAGTACACATTACTATGTCAGTACATTAGTACACATTACTATGTCAGTATATTAGTATACATTACTATGTCAGTATATTAGTACACATTACTATGTCAGTGTATTAGTACACATTACTATGTCAGTACATTAGTACACATTACTGTGTCAGTATATTAGTACACATTACTGTGTCAGTATATTAGTACACATTACTATGTCAGTATATTAGTACACATTACTGTGTCAGTATATATAGGTAACAGATGGCCCAGACCAGTGAATGACTGTTTCATGTGCTCCAGGTGGAATTCAGTATGAGCTCTAGTGACATTCTTCATTACTCTATTCAGCTCACTACAGGCAGAGGAATTGAGGTGAAAGGTTGCCATGGTAACAGACTCTACCTACCTGCCCACATCAGCTCCAGGCACTGTTAAGTGAATGGCCTGAACCTTACAGTAGACCTTATCAAGAGCTGTCACCAGCTGAGCACTGTCCAAACATTCAGCCTCCGAGAGGAACCTTTCTTCCATTTTGCTCACATAGTCCTTCAATGAACTGAGAATAAACCTGGCAAGCTCCGCCTTGGCAGACTCCACCCGCCCACTCAACTGACTTTGATCTTCCAACTGAAACTGCTTCTGAATAAAGAGCTTTTGGAATGATGCCACGAGGCCCTGCATGTTGCTAAGGTAACCACTGGTGGCCATGTTCACCGATTGGAGGATACCCTGTACAGACACACACACACAGAGACAGAGAGGAGGATGAGCAGAGCTGGTGGACTGGGAATGCTTACTCCGTCAGCCTCCACTGCTGTCATCAACTCCCAGTTCATTTTCTGTTTGAAACTACACATTCACCAATACAGGACAATTATCACAGCAGAGTGTACCAGGGGGTGGGGCTTACTTATCCAAGAAGTGGTGACACAGTTCTTCATATGGCTCCCTCAAATCCAACAGCAGTTCGACTGTCTCTTCAATATCCTCAGCACTCAACTGCAACATACACAGACCAGAGTGAACACACACTACCCAATCTGTGTGCAGCCTACCCAATCTGTGTGCAGGCTACCCAATCTGTGTAAGGCTACCCAATCTGTGTAAGGCTACCCAATCTGTGTGCAGGCTACCCAATCTGTGTAAGGCTACCCAATCTGTGTGCAGGCTACCCAATCTGTGTAAGGCTACCCAATTTGTGTGCAGGCTACCCAATCTGTGTAAGGCTACCCAATTTGTGTGCAGGCTACCCAATCTGTGTAAGGCTACCCAATTTGTGTGCACGCTATAGCTAGTTTCTACCTTTGGTTTAAGCAATCTGGCCTGCAGTGTTGCGGAAAGATCTTTGACTATCTTATTGCAGTCACTTCTGATGCCTTCAAAGGACTGAATGTGCTGGTACTGGTCAAGGAGGTGCCTCGCGCGACTGTAGTACCGAACAGCCTGCCCATAGGACTGCATCTCAATGCATTTCTTTAGTCGTCGTGGCAACTCAAACAAGAACTGCAGCTACAATTCAGAGGGACAAGCTGATAGTAGAGCTCAGAGATTGGCTGCCCATAGACGTACCTTCTTTAACAGGTTGTGGACTCCCGACAGCTTGGATATCTGTTGCTTTCTTCCTGAGAGAGCGCTGTTAATGGAGTCACTGGACACTGTAATCTCGTGCATCTTATCAGCCAAAATCTTCATGCGATCTTCCATGCTCTGAAAGTCGGATTTCATCTAACACATACAAAACTTTAAGTCTCCGCGCAGCTCCACCTGCAGGGCGTATAACTCACATTGCGGATCGTGTCGGAGGCAGTTATAAACTTGGAATGGTTTTCATACACCAAATGCTGCATGTCATTGTCCAACTGTTTGATCTCTTCGTCGAGCGCCCTCTGCAGTCCCAGTAGGTCCTTCATTCCCTTCTCCTGCAGCAGCCGGTCCATGAACACGTCCACATTAAAGGACGAGCCGTTTATATCTGTCGGCTTGCCCCCGCTCGCAGTTTGATCCTCGTCTGCCAGTCCGTAGTACTGATGGAGCAGGTCGCGACGCCGCTGACGAACAGTGGCTGTATAAAAACACGTACGTGAAATGTAGAAAGCAAATTCATTCGAATACTGCAGAAATGTGTACCTCTATCGTGTTTTGACTCCGCCATTTTGAATTCGATATTAAATTGGTATCGATTGGTACAGTAAAAAATTAACGAAATAAATGATTTAAAAACTGTTCTTCTGTAGCTTCCGATCATTCTAGTCCAAACCCTTCCGCATTGTTAATAGCTATCAATAGCTTCTCCTTCAGCTTCTTTCTGGTCTTGTACGGAGGGAGCATTAGCTGGTTGAAGCAGGTATGTGCCATCGGCAACCTGGTAGGTGTGTACACATGTGCCAGGTAAGGTGAACAGGAGTGGTGAGGTTTACATTCCAACTTACATTTCAGATTTAGATTCACTGGAGAATGAAAGTTTGGATACTTTAAAGTTGAGTTCCATTGCCCCACCAACAGGTATTCGATCACTGCCTGTCACAAACATCAAAAGGCTCTTCTGTTGCTCAAGTGAAAAGGACTCAATAATCTCCCAAAAGAGCCTTACTGTGACGTCCTGGGATGTGTAGCCATCATAAACAGTCACTTTCTGTAGCTCTCCCAGGTCAACCAGCGGAGAGCCACACACTAGGAGCTCAATCTCTTCTGGTCTAAAGAGCTGACAATAGAGAAAGATAAACACTTGTGGTTCCAAGTATCTCTCTCCTACCAACCTGCAGCGCATTAGAGGAGCATACTCTATGGAAGCCACAGTAAAACTTGGAGAAGCTCTTGTGAATGAGCTTGTTCAGGAGGACATCAACATACAGAGCCACAAACTCTGCAACAACAAGTGAACAGTAGACTCAATGGGTCAACGAGCCCATCACATGCTCTGACCTTGCCTGTTCTCTTTGGTGACGGGGATGTCCCTGCCATTAGGCTTCAGCTCAATGGTATGTGTGTGCCCGTAGCCCTGGTAGGAAATCTAACAGGGACAAGAACAGGTGAGACAACACTCCACTAGCAGTCGCCACACCTAACTACCTCAAAGGAGTGACTAAAGTCCGTCTCAACATCTCCTTCATAGTCCAACAAGCTTTGTAGACTGTTTGCCAACATCTATAGGTCAACACAGCTCAGGTACACATCAGGTGCACACAGGAGAGAGGTACAACTCACGGGCATCACCGTACTCAGGTCAACCAGAGTAACAGGGGCCACTCCAAGAGGACAACCCTTGGCTGATTTGTTGGGCATGACTGCGGGACTGAGCAGCTTCTTGTAGCAGACAAGGGGGAACCGAACATCCAGTATTATGCTGTTGTACACTGCGAGTCCCATTAGCTACGCCGTCAGTTAAGGAAACTAAGCCTACTCTAAACAGAGAGATTGCATTCTTAATACAATTTGGATACAATTCCAATCAAATGGAACTCAGAATCGGAATCTGTACTAGCTGGATTGAACCAGTAGCAGTCTGTTTCCTTGTGGTAGTTGAACATACCTGTAACCATAGCAACCTTATTAGATAGTTCAAGCAAGCGTACGTATTTAGACGCACCAAAAGCCGGATGAAATATCTTTCCAATCAAAAGTTGAAACCATTCCTTGGTCAGTCCTCCATAGTCCAGCCCAGGTTCCCCCAGAAACGTGACCTTGACCTTCTTCTTGAGGTCCCTCTGTTTGGTGACCAGTTCCCTCAGAGAGTCCTCCACAATGTGTTCTCTCTGCACCTTCAGACTGAGGAAGAGACTGCCATAGGTCACAGCCTGACGTCGCTGCTCCTTCTCTCTCAAAGTCTTCTGCAAATATCACAGATACTCCATAAAAATAATGAGGGGTGTGTCAGTGATATGAGGGGCGTGTCAGTGACATGAGGGGCATGTCAGTGACATGAGGGGCGTGTCAGTGACATGAGGGGCGTGTCAGTGACATGAGGGGCGTGTCAGTGACATGAGGGGCGTGTCAGTGACATGAGGGGCGTGTCAGTGACATGAGGGGCGTGTCAGTGATATATACTTGACATACTTGAGCTGTAGCAACCATTTGATGTTCTGAGTCCTTTTGCAGTATTAGCTTCTTTGCAGACATACTCAGGATGAAAGGATATTGACAGAAGGAGAATCTCCTACAAAAGGTAGCAGCTCTTTTGTAGTACAACCCCTCACCCCAGGGGACAGGATACCAGTTATATATACAGCACTAACTCCCCACCCCAGGGGACTGGGAATTGGTCCAACTCACATGGTAACAAAGCCCTGGGGACTTTGCCATGCGTAGTATTCAGTCATCAGATCTGTGTGATCCAGAGATTCATTATAAAATGTCTTGTAATCTACCAGTAGAGGCGAACTGAGGTTGTTGGATGCATCTGGAGGGGCGGAGTCAGTTACCATGGTAATATGATTATCAGTAACTAGATGCTTACATAAAATGGCCAACATTTTAATTGCAGAAGGAATCCACCAGGAACATTTCACAGGAGAAGGGAGATCCCCCTTTTTAGGTGGAAATAACCGAATGGAAATGAATAAGTTTACTTTCTCAATCAGTTCCCTGAAGTGCTGTGGACTGTACCTACAGAGAAACACACTAGATACACCCAGGTCACTGCTAAGGTCAGCACGACCTACTGTCTGAACCAGGACACGAGGTAGTGGTGATACTGGTCTGCCAGTAAGGACAGGGGACGGAGGAGATGTGCAAATACAACATATGTAGTCGGATTCCTGAACTGAGGGTTCTGCAGATAAAACTACAGTAGGCAATGCTCCTCACATGACTGTCACATGACCATCTCACCTCCATTAGCACAAGATACACTCTCAGTTGTTCTACACTTTTCTCTCTTCTGTCAGATTCCTTCAGCAAACCTGTTATAATGGCCTTGAGGAGAGCTTTCTGCACATCATGGGGCTGTATGAAGCAGGAGCCAGTCACTACAATACCCTAATGAGAGGGGCTTACTCACCAGTTTAAGAATAGTTTCATAAGTATAATGCACAAAGGCCATGTCCAGCCCATGATGATTCTCATCTGATGTGCCCCGCCCACAGCGATCCTGTAAAATATCCTTCACTTAATTGCAGCACAAAGTAAACATGCAAAATGAGACACTTTCACACTATTTGTTACAAATTCTTTGAGTTAGCACAAAACAAAACAATATATGATGCACTTTATCTATCTCATCCATTTTAATAATCTAAATTACTAAATACATTTAAATAGAATACAGTTTTCCTTAAAATAGACAATTACCTTAAAACAAAGCAGTATTTCCTTCCAGGATGCGAAGGTATTGACTAGCAATCCTTTCAGTCTGTCCACAGTTCCATTCAAACAATACATTTCAAACTCTTCTCTGCAGAATAGGTCCACACTTGTAAGACATATCAACACGAGTGCCAGTAGAGGACATCTCACTTTAGTAAGCCCATGGATGTCAGGGACGTCTCCTTTGAGCTTGCAAGCTCCTCGAGTTCTCCCCGCTTATCCTCCTTCTTGCCGCGCCCCCGCGAAGAGGCCACGACCGAGGGAAGAGCTGAAATATCTGATTCATTAGAAGAATTAGATGACCCGGATAAATTTCTCATACGGGATCGTGGGCCAACTGTCAGGAAGTCCTTAAACCTTCGGAAGCGGTTGGGCGAGGCCGACACTGCCTACAAGAAGATCAACACTTCTAGTGCAGCTACACGCAGACCCGCAGCACGGCAGCTTACACTACTGTCCGACTGCGCAATTGGCGGCAGTCTTAGCGAGCGCTCTCCTTCGCCGTCCCGTTTGGACTGTCTTGTTTGAGAGGGGGGGCGTTGTTGTTTCCTGACCGCCCGCAGGTTCGAGGTCGACCGACTTGTATCCAAACTACTGCCACAAGTTGGACAGATGGTTACACTGCTAGGGATGGGTAAGCGGCAACGCGCGCACCAATTCTCAGGATAGGAAACCTCCTGAAACTTGTTTGCAGACATACTCCTTCCCAGTGCCCCAGTGTGCGTGGGTGGAGCTAGTTTCCCGGTGGGCGTGTCCAACATGGCCGACGTGTCTATTGTTTTCATAAAACGCGGTTCCACCGGTCAATTCTCCAAAGAAGCCATATCGTTAGATGAGTGGTGACATATACGAGATCAAAGTTGATAATAGGTGATCCAGTCAATGGATAGGGAACACCCTAACGTATCCGTGACTAGTGTTATCGAAAAGGTGAAGTGTAACGCTCGCACGGTTGAAATCATTCGTGAAGAAGACGAAAACGGAACATTGGAAAGTTTTGGATTTACTTTGTGGCACGGTAATCCTCCAGTGATTGGGAGCGTCGTCCCAAACAGTCCGGCAGATCAGGTTGGACTCAAGTCGAACCTATTTGTTCTCTCTGTCAACGGAGAATCAGTTTGTGATTTTGGCCACCAGCAAGTCGCCAATTTGATTTATAACTCTCCAAACAGGAGCGTTTGGTTAGTAGTTAGCGAGTCGGCGAAAGACTCCATACACTTCAAAGCATCAGTGTCGCCGCAAGCGCGAAGCGACAACACTTCTAAGATGTCTACGCCAAAGCGATACAGTAGTTTCCGTTCAAGATCACAAGGACGCCCTCAAGGGAGCGTCCGAGGAGCCGAGCTCTCTCAGAGAGAGGCAGCGCACGTCCCCCCCAGCGGCGCGTGCCGGCAGGTGCGTGTGTTTATCCACTACCTGGGCCCGGTGGAGATGCCTCTAAAGTGGTCCACGCGCCATCTCAGTTTGAAGATTATCAGAGAGTGCGTTCGCAGAATGATCAGCTTCAGGGATCGATATCTGGAGCTCTACCTCCAGATATCTGGCGAGGGGATGTCCTTGATCAACCTGGAGGACCAGGTCCTAGCCACCTACGGCAGAGATGAGCTGTACTACTGCGGAGTGCACATTGACAACGACGAGTACTTTGGAATAGTCACCCGCCACCACCAGGAGACGGCCGTGGACCCACAGGTGGGGCAGAGCTCCCAAAAGTTTGTTAATCACTGTCATGTGTTCAAAGTCCCTCGTCCCCAAAGCAACATCACGGTGACCCTCGGCCACCCCACCTCTCCTCTGAAGAGAACTCAAGTCACTGCAGCAAAGACATCTCATACCATTGTCAACTACATCCGCCAGGTCTTCAGAAGTGACACTCCCACAACAGGAAGTCCATTAGCATCACCAAAGTCAGAGCATAAGCCGCTGAGAGCCGTCTCATCCATTGGAGGAATCAATGTTCGTAAGGTGGACAGTGGAGCGACACTGTCATCTGGCAACTCCACTCCTCACAACTCACCACTGGTTGACAGGAAGAAGGTATCTGACCTGGTGGACATGCGGCCACCCACCGAGGGATCAGAGGATGTCAAGAAGGTGGGCGATGGTCCCGTGGATAACAAGAAGGAATCAGTTGAGGAAAGCGAACCAATTCTACAAGTGTCTGATGTGAGTTGCCTTCTTGTCTCTAAGTGACTAGCCTCCCTGGTAGATAGTGTCCCTGTGATCTGCTGACATTCACTTGACCCTTCTCTCCCCTACAGATGGCTTACAGAGGTGAAGATGATATTCATGGTAAGTGGTCAATGTTTACCCAGATTTTGTGTACATAAACAATCTAAACAAGGGCATCATGAATATCATTAGTTTCTGTATCAGTGGGCAAGGACCTGCTAACACTGCATCCTTCATTTTGCAGTTGGGAGTAAGTTGCCTCCAAAGAACTCTGCCTTGTCGTCGAGTGTGGACAGTATAATGACAGCCACTACAGCGGCTGAGACTTATGACAGCACACCGCAGGTCGGTGGATGGCTGGGGTGCTTTGACAGGCTGCTGGAGGACCCACAGGGAGTGCAGTGTTTTCAGGTACCTTTGAATGCATTTTCACCTTTACCGCCCACCCCTCCCACACCCAATTCTCTACTCATTACAATATACAGAAGTTTCTTAAGTCAGAATTTAGTGATGAAAACTTAAAGTTTTGGTTGGATGTGGAAGATTACAAGAGTATTATGAACTTGAAGGAGGTGAGTGAAGTAAACTCCATTTGAGTTGTATATGCATCAAGAGGTCAGTTTGCCTTTAGCGCAAGCTTGCAGCCAAGAGGATCTTCATGCAGTACGTCAACCCAAAAGCCAAGCAGCCGGTCAACTTGGATGGAACTGTAGTGGAATACATTATCAAGCAGTTGGACTTTCCCAAGACAGATACCTTCTATGAAGCTCAGAGGCAGGTACGTATGTGTACTATGCACAAGTTGTTTGTAGCCATGGCAACCAGTCTCTCCTCCTCCATGTAGATTTACAGTCTGATGAAGCTGGACAGTTACCAGAGGTTCCGGAGGTCCAAACTGGTCCAAAGCTTTCTGATGGCAGAAATGGACGGAAAGGCTCTGCCATTTGACACATCTGAGAGTGATGACACTGCAGAGAAGTATGAGGAGGAGGATGCTATTGCACCCCTGCCCCTCCCCCAAGACCCCGCCCACAACAGCTCTTCCAATGCTAGGGAAAAGGAAAAGAAAAAGTCTAAAGAGGGAGGTGGGTGGTCCATATTTGGAAGGAGGTCACGCAGTTTCCGTAGCAACTCAAAGCCTGCTATTGGATTTGGTCTGTACTCTACAAATGAAAAGAAAAAGTCAAAGTCTGTACGTGATAGGGGGCGTGTCAGTGATGGGAGTGGAGCGCCTCCCTCCCTGCATCCGGTTCAAAACGTCAGAGGGTTCCAGAACCAGGAGGAGAGCGATGTCGATGTAAGTACTGGAGTGTGGAAGTGTCCCGGTTGAACTGATTTCCAGTGTTTAAATAAGGGTTCTGTGTACATGTGGTATACTAGATTGAAATTGCATATGTCTGTAATGGATTTGTGTTTGTAGCTATGCAATCAAATCTATATACATTCTGTGTTTGGTTACCTTGTATCACTGTAACTAAATATAGTATTACATGACTTGGTATGGCAGTGTGTTAATTCAGACCAAATGATTGATAATTGTGTAGCTCCAATTACTTTAGTATTAATTGGATGGTTGCCATAACATGTTTGTGGTCAGTTATCAAATCTTACTGTATACATGGAGGTATCTCAGTCTTGCATTCCTCCTGCAGGGAGTGATAGACACTGACACAGCTATTGATATAGCCTTTCTTCTTCTGCAGCATTTGGCGTACCTCAACACTCACTGTGGACCATGCTTTGGAGTTGTCCTGCACGAGAAGGTCACCAAGATCCTACCAGTTACCAAAGGAGGAACTGTGAGGGACACACTGTCCCACCTCATGAAACAGTACAATCTCTCCTTTGAAACTGCAGACATTCGCTTTGCACAGACACTCCTGGTAAGTGGCTGTACAAAGATTTCCAAAACTAGATTCATATATGTTCTATTCTCCACTTGTAGCCAGTGGATCTTGAAGCAGCTTCAGCTGAACTCACAAACCAATACCTTGTTATTCGCCAGTCTCTTGACTTCTTCCAAGCCATCTTCCCCAAGAAGGAGGTGTCTGTCCCTGCAGACCCAAACAAGACGGTGCAGGAGGTCATGGAGCCGATTCTAAGGGAAAGTGATCTGAGCCCCTCCTCTGTCCAGCTGTATGTCTTTGGAGCCCGGCAGCCCCTCAAGTGGAGCACCTACGCTGACTTGCTGAAGGGTCAGAGAGTGGAGGTGAAGACGACCCACAAGACAGCATCGGGCAACAAGTCCAATTTATCAGGATCCGAGAGCCACTCTACCCTGAGCTCCTCTTCAGGTAGCCTGCACCAGAAAGGTACCTTGGTGACCAACGCATCTTCCAACAACAACAATGGATCTGAGGAAGACTTTGATAGTATGTGTACCTGTAGGGGAGAACCCTCTCATTACCCCCACTTGTCCCTTTCTACAGCTTATGTATACCTGTAGGGGAGAACCCTCTCATTACCCCCACTTGTCCCTTTCTACAGCTTATGTATACCTGTAGGGGAGAACCCTCTCATTACCCCCACTTGTCCCTTTCTACAGCTTATGTATACCTGTAGGGGAGAACCCTCTCATTTCCCCCACTTGTCTCTTTCTACAGCTTATGTATACCTGTAGGGGAGAACCCTCTCATTTCCCCCACTTGTCTCTTTCTCCAGATCTCTTTGGCTTGATCAACAGACTGCAGTCAGACGTCTTGAAGGAGCAAAGATCTCAAGCTCCAAAACCAGTTCTCACGAGCAGCAAATCTCTCTCCTTTCCAATTCAGGAGCAGAACAAGAAAGGGAGAACTAGTGGCCCACCCACTTCTACCACACACCATCCTCACTCTGAGAAGGAGAAGGCTCACCAGATCAGTGACACTCTTAGTGGCTCCCAGCCCTCCCTCTTTGACAAGTCACCTTCCAAGCGCTCCATCTCTCCCATCTACAGCTTGTCACAAGACTGCTATCCAGAGCCTCCCTTCAATGTGGAAGTAGTTGCTACTGACTCTAGGCCACAGGCCTACAGGAGACATAGTGCTCTGCTGCCACCCCCTTACCCACCCCCTCAATTGCCATGGCGATCAAAGTCTCCACCCCCTCCCAGTCATCCCCCACCCCGCCGTCACAGTGTCAGCCCAAGTCCTCAGTATGTCCAGGGTATTTCCCCACAGGACTATGTAAGGTTGAGGCCACAGTCCCGCAGTAGTTTGGACACCTCCCCCTCCAGTGCTGTCTCCGCCCACTCCTCATCTTCTGACAGCTACTCACAGCTTGACACAGTAGTCATGGCAGCTAACCACCAACCAAAAAGGAAAATGCCAAAGCGGTCCAAAGGATCCAGCTCTTCTGAAACTGCTCTGATGCACCCACCTGCCTCCAGTGGCCAAACTGAAGGGGAAATCCCTAGGAAGACGCATGCCATGTCAGTTGGGAACTTGCACTACAATCCTGCTCGGCCTCCCTCTTCTCAACATCTCCTCCACCCTCCAATGTGGAGCAATCATCCCGACCAATCCTTTAGCCTCTCGCAGCCTCTGTACCCAACTACTCAAGTGCCTCAGTGGACCAGTCGACAGGACAGCAGGATGCTGCAACAGAAAGGCGAGCGCCTCTTACAAGAAGAGTTCAAAAGGGCACACCCCAGTAGGAAGGCCAGAAGAAGCTTTGATAAGGACTGGAAGAGTGATGATCGAGGGTCCATGGTTTAGTTTACAAACTTTTATTTTAGACATATTTTATCGCAAACCATTTCTATTTTTTTGTATTTGTACAGTCGGCCATTTTGCTATGCGAAAGTCTGTACGTCGAAAATGGCGTCGAAACGATTGATTTCGAGGTTGTTCCGCGATCCGCCAGTTTGCAGGAACTTGAGGACGAATTTGAGGTTGTCTGATACTGCAAAATGTCGAGTTATTGTAGCCACTTGTCTGCAGAGAATGCCTTTGCTGAATAGAGAAAAGAACCGACTTGAAAAGGAATACGAGACGTTGGCAGACAAGTACAGAATGGAGAGAAGTAGATTGTCTGATTTCGAATTGCAGGCGGCTTTGGAAACGGAGAAGCTCAGGTCTCGAGAGAAGAGGGCGCTCGATGAAGACCTTAGTGACAGTCAAAGTAAAGAGCTTTTCGGAAGTAGCAACGAGTTCGTCGAGCTCCAAGATGCATTTGACAAAGACTTTCAACTCTTCGAGACAGCTGCCAGAGAAACGGACGCTGACGTGAAGAGGGATTTAAGTAGTTTAAACAGAAAGCTAGATGCAGTGCTATACCTTATTGTAAGGGATTTAGATATGGAAACGTGGAGTTTACCTACCACAGAATGGACTGATTCTGAAACCCTATTAGAGGTAATGCAGCGGCCAATGTATTGCCCCACCCGGTACAATAGGGGGTAAGGTTTGACTAATTGGTTTGGGGTGGCCTACTGTGTCAAATCCCACTTGCTGTCCCCCTATCTCCACTATCTTATCGCACAATAGGGGATTTATACATGGTATACCCTATATGCATATATATTTGACATGTTCACTGTCTGTATTCTCACAAGTCTGCCAAAAAATGGCTGTCACTAAGCAGGTCCTCGTGTGTGTAGGAATGAGTAACGGTATAGTTAGTCTCTGTAGCTGTTCGAGTGGGGGTGGGGGCTAGTACATTGACGAGTGCATAAGTGAATTGGTCTGCATTTGTAGAGTGCAAAAAGATCTCTTGCAAATGTTGAAGATAAGTACTTTGCTGGTCTGAAATGGTTGCCCACACACAGTCGGTTTCTGTCCAGTGCTCCAAACAGTCACTTAACATACACAAAAGAAAATGAAATATTTAAAGTGAGCAGTTTGCTCTGTGTTATTTATATTCCCCCAACACACTTACTTCAATTGTTTTGTAATCTAATCTGGGATCACTGTAAAGTAATGTCTACTGAATTCAATTTCCCCTGACATGTAATGTAAAGTTGTGTGATATGTAGTGTGTATGTATGAATGTAGGTTTTCTTCTACAAGGCACAGTTGAAGGAACAGTGGAAATGTAATGCTTCAAATGAAAATGTATTATGGTTGACTAAAGATGAGATGGAAGAGTATTTACCAATGGAATATTTAACTAAATTACGCCCAATACTGTTACATTGATGTCATATAAATGTCGGCCATATTGTCATGATGTCAGTTGAATGCCATCCTACCCGCACCCACACGTATAATAAGCGTTCTGTATCAATTGTTGACCGCAAAAAGAAGGATGAGTGGCAGGATTGTGCGATCCAAGGGAAAGGGACCGGGAAAGAAGCGTGGCCAGAGAGCCACGTCAAACATCTTCGCCATGTTTGATCAGGCGCAAATCCAGGAATTCAAAGAGGTTAGTGTTCAGTTTCTCAAAGATAGAATTAGTGAATATTCAACATACCTGCATATGTAGGCCTTCAATGTCATTGACGGAAATAGAGATGGATTTATCGACGACCAAGATTTGAAAGCCATCTGGAACTCGCTGGGTAAGTATGATAATCACACTTTAATGTGCGCCGCCTCCATCAGTCGTGTCGCCTCTCTCCAGGTAAGGACCCGGATGACAAGGAGATAAGCGTCATGATGGCGGACGCGCCTGGACCACTCAATTTTACAATGTTTTTAACCCTTTACGGGGAGAAGTTGAATGGTAAGTCCGCCACGCCACGCGTGCTGCAATTAATGCGCTTTGACTGATGAGGGAATGTGTTGTCTGTTCAGGTACTGATCCAGAGGATGTCATTAGAAATGCATTCGCCTGTTTTGATGACGAGGGGACAGGAAAGATAAATGAAGACAAGTGAGTCATAGATGTTCAGTTTGTGATGTATACAGTCTTAATTTGCTTAATTACCTAATGCATTCCAGGTGTCAAGCTGAGATGTAACATAAGCTAATGACCATATAAGGCAATTCATTGTGTTTATCCTTATTCAACTGAATGCATTGTTAAGTCACTCCTTTCATTGGGCCCTCTGGAATGTGCCATTTGATCATGTATTATTACTAGCTGTGAACACAGTTCAGAACCCTGCTGTCGTCCATTTTGAATGTAACTTTAAATGGACATCAATATGGCTGCCCATTTAGAATGTCCCGAAATTAGTAGTCACTCCTTTTCCTGAAAGTAAATTGAAAGATGCTTTCCTTAGGAAAGTTTAAACGCAAGAACAGTGTTACCCCTCAAATATTTACTGTTTTGTATTTGCCCTCCCCACTTGTAAAAAGAAATTCTTCTGTGTTCACTTAATTCCATATAGGTTACGGACCTTGCTAACAACCATGGGTGACCGCATGACTGACGATGAAGTTGAGCAGATGCTGAAAGGAGCACCAGTGGATACAAACTCTGGAATGTTTGACTACATCGCTTTCACAAGGATCCTTAAACATGGAACAAAGGATGATTAACCAATTCAACATTCTTGATTGATTAGATTAAACAGTCTCATTATGTAGAAGAGTGCTACTTAGAGTAGATACAACCATATATGGCATTGTATATACTTAAACTTTCCATGATATAATCTGTACCGTCAATGGAACTCGTATATTAAACAGTTATTGACACCAGAAAGTTCGCTGTATACAATGAATTAATAGGCACAAATTACAATTGTTTTATATAAAGATTTTATGAAAATGCTTCCGTGATGTGATCTTCTTCTTGCAAACTGCACATTGTTTAAATTCTACCAAGATTCTTTCAATGCAATCACTACAAAATATATGTCCGCAAAGAGTACTGACTGTGTGCTTCCCCGCCGTAGAGAACTGCAACAGCAGAAGGAGATGGTTGGAATATTAACATTTGAAAACTTTAATGTTCAGCTGATCAATCCATGTAACTACATCAGTTCAAAAATTATATTGCATCTAATGAATAACATCAATATAGATATCTATCATTGGAGCTGCAGCAAACCTGACCAGGTACATTCAGTTGGTAAAGATGTGATGGAAACTCAACCACTACCCCTCACCTCCGATGTCTCCTGCATGCACACACAGCACTGAAGATCCATATTTGGTGTGGAACTACAACAAACAATACAATAACTGACTGACACAGCTGATAAGATTATAACATCAAAACACTACAGGCTATACGTGACTATACAAGATAAATGGTGCTCTACTGTATAGCACATCTAAATGGTGCTCTACTGTATAGCACATCTAAATGGTGGTCTACTGTATAGCACATCTAAATGGTGCTCTACTGTATAGCACATCTAAATGGTGCTCTACTGTATAGCACATCTAAATGGTGCTCTACTGTATAGCACATCTAAATGGTGCTCTACTGTATAGCACATCTAAATGGTGGTCTACTGTATAGCATATCTAAATGGTGGTCTACTGTATAGCACATCTAAATGGTGCTCTACTGTATAGCACATCTAAATGGTGCTCTACTGTATAGCACATCTAAATGGTGCTCTACTGTATAGCACATCTAAATGGTGCTCTACTGTATAGCACATCTAAATGGTGGTCTACTGTATAGCATATCTAAATGGTGCTCTACTGTATAGCACATCTAAATGGTGCTCTACTGTATAGCACATCTAAATGGTGCTCTACTGTATAGCACATCTAAATGGTGCTCTACTGTATAGCACATCTAAATGGTGCTCTACTGTATAGCACATCTAATGGTGCTCTACTGTATAGCACATCTAAATGGTGGTCTACTGTATAGCATATCTAAATGGTGGTCTACTGTATAGCACATCTAAATGGTGCTCTACTGTATAGCACATCTAAATGGTGCTCTACTGTATAGCACATCTAAATGGTGCTCTACTGTATAGCACATCTAAATGGTGCTCTACTGTATAGCACATCTAATGGTGCTCTACTGTATAGCACATCTAAATGGTGGTCTACTGTATAGCATATCTAAATGGTGCTCTACTGTATAGCACATCTAAATGGTGGTCTACTAGTTAATAGTTAACACAACAAAACACCGCTTCCCGTACCTCTCCTCTTTATGTTGGGTAGAACTAGACGCATCATCTAAATAAGTAACTTCTATTACATCGTCGCTACATTTACGTGGAGTCTTAACTGTCAAGTCCACAATCTCATGGGCGGGAGTATCTGTTAGATCAATTATTGGCTCGCTTTCATCCAAAGTAATTGGCTCTAACGAATAAGGTGGAATTCTTCTCGAAATAAACTCTTCTTCCCTGTCGTTGGACAAGTTCTCCAAATCATTGGCGCTACTTTGTCCCTCCGTTCCAAACTCTCTGTCAACATAACCTTCACTCTCGCTGTCCGCCATATTTAAAGACATTGCGTACACAAATAATCTGATTCAATGCACAATTAACTGCTTTGTGTACTTTATATAAGAAACATTTAAGATGTAGCGTCCATTGCTTGTACATCTGATTCGGTGATCTTTCCCTTGTTCTTATCCTTCAGTTTAGCTTGAGCCTTCCTCTCTAAAATCTTCTTGCGATCCTTATCCAGTTTTAGCTTTACAATCTCCACCTTGGAAGGATGAATGCCAGCAGGAACCGTAGCACCATTCGCCTTCTCTCTCTGGATCCTATCCACGTGGATAACCCATTTCTTCCTGTACACCTAAAGGGAAGCAGCAACCATTAGTAAAGATGCGACCAGTCCGCTTTACTGGCAGATGTGGCACCTCTCTGAGCGTCAATAAGTAAATAACCCACCTGAATAACTTTACCGGCCGCCTGTCCCTTGTAATGACCGCGTACGACTACAACTTCGTCCTCCTTTCGTATCGGCATCGATCGGACATTGTACTTGGTTCTCAAATCTTTACTTAATGGCGCACTCATTATCTTTCTTCTAAGCACTGACGAAGCTGCGAAGTGCCGCTTGCGGTTCTTCCTCCGAGAAGAACTCACTCTAGGATTGAACTTCATTTTATCTACACGTGTTCGGACGAGATCACGTGACCAACGACCCATTAAATGGTGCCATTTTATTAACACCAACATATTATATACACATTAATGAAGTTATTATCTGGTTTTAAAACTCGGGGATTTGTTAACAGGCGGTGCATATATGCACATTTTATTAGGGGAACTACATGGAGAGAGAGAGAGAGAGAGAGAGAGAGAGAGAGAGAGAATACTTAAATCAGCAATGCAGTTCCTGTACACATACTCTCACTCACTTTTCAGGTGAAATTAATCCTCCACCAAATTGCATTACAGTTGGTTTGAGAAGAATACGAGGTTTAATTGAAGAAGTTACATTGTACTTCAGTGACGAAGCAGACTTTGTCTGTCGTGTTGTCAGCATGCTGACAGGGGATGGTGAGTGACCAGGAAAGACCTGCGACTTTGTCTCCACTCTTCTCTCTGAGCCTAGCTTGCTTGAAGTAGAGGTCCTTTGTGCAGGAGCTATTCTATCCCCACTGATGCACAGCTCAACATTGCTCAAGGAAACTGAAGGCACTATGATACTTGGATCAAGCTTTTCTATCCCCCAGACAGCCTGGGGGGCGTGGTTGGGAGGGGAGGGCTCAGGAGAGGCCATCCCACTGAGGCTGTGGCTACTGGGAGAGGAGAGGTTGCACACAGAGTTGATGGGAGTGACAGACACAGGAGAGGGTGACAGAGGCTCTCCATAAGCCATTGAAGGTAATGGGGTGTCAGGTCTGTTAATGTCCTCATCATCTGAATCATTGCTCCCTTCACTTTGGACTGCAAAATCTTCTAAAAACTCATCATCATCGTCATCATTTGAAGTGCTGGGGTATTCTCTACTTCTGGCACTCCCAATGGGAGAGGGAGGGGCCGATTGGCACTGCCTCTGGGAGGCAAGGACTGCTTGCCAAGCCATAAAATCAGTGGCTAACATATCTTGTTGGCCGATTCGGTAATCTTCAACAATCCTCCCCTCTGGAATAGCACCCAGGCTGACGCGGCGCATTAGCTTTCCTCGATAGGTACTGTGACGATGATTAATTTGAGACACTGACAAGTGCCCTTCAGTGGAATCCTGTGTCTTTGCATCAGCTCCGAGCAACTCTTGAATGTATAAGGATCCAGAGAGGCCTTTTAAACTAGTCTGTTCAACCTCATGGAACATCAGCTCAGTATTGTTGTCCAGCTCACAGTCTTCATTAGAGAATGGCTCTTCGATGCACTCAAAAGAGCTGTCTTGCCCCAGTTGTTCCAAAGATTTACCATCTCTTAAGCCGGTCTCCTCTGAAGAGCATCTGCTTACCTTGGTTGAGCTCTCGGAGGAAGAACGGCTTGTTTTACCATTCTTTTTGATATCAATTGGAACCTTTGGCTTTTCTTTTGGCAAATTGCATCTTTTCTTGTTTGGATAGTTTGTGTACGGGTAAATGGATGCAGGACTTCCTATGTGATCCACATTTTTTCTCTTTTGTTCTTGTGAGATAATCATTGGCCTAACATGAGGGACAGTGCTTGCTGAGCTGGTTCTTGAGGTCACAGATTTATGGCAGGAGTCACAAACCCGTGTGCAGTGAGAGGAACTCTTTAACTTTTGTTCCTTTCTGTACTGACACCGACCAGGCTCATGTTGAGGTGTACCCGAGAACCTCTTCTTGTCGAGCCATGACTCATAAGCTTTGACTGCACCATAGTGCTTGGATCGCTGCTGGTACTCCGCTGCTATCTCCATCTGCTCCTGCTTCATGGCAGTCTGGAGGAGGACCCTGTTTGTCTGCTGATCCTTGTCAGCTGCCCAGTGCAGAGACCTCAGAAGGCGACTCACCTCATGGTGAGCACCCAACTCTGCCAAACAGAGAGCAGTCATACCCTCCACATCCTGGTTACCAAATAAGGAAAGAGATGAAAATCAGTTTCATTAACTGAAAACCTGCAAACTTACTTCAACTTGAATATCAGCTCCTGAATTAATGAGCAATTTTACCAGAGTAACATTTCCGAGACTGGACACGAAGTGCAGCGGAGTTCTACCCTTAAAGCACTGCCTATGGACGTAAGGCTACCATTGGACGTGTCGTGCAGGTTCCCAGGCACGTTACTTACTTGTTACAATCCGCTCCTCTTTCCAGCAAAATCTTTAGTACCTGCAAGCATTGTGTGGTGGGTCTTGAAGGAGTGGCCTTCTTGACTGCCATATGAAGGGGCGTCTCCCCATTGCGCTCAGCCGCCACATTAATATCAACATTACAGTGATCAAGTAAGTACTTGAGACATTCGTAATGCCACTCGCGACAGACCATATGTAGCGCTGTCAAGCCCTGTTTACAAGGAGGTTTACAATAAGAGAAAACAGTCGCATCATAACGACTTGATGACCTGTAAATTATACCTGAGTATTTCTGTTGTACACTTTGGCTCCATTCTTCATACATCTTCTCATCCAGCAAAGATCTCCCAGTTCAGAAGCCACAGTAAAATCTTCCACTACGGCAAGAGCCATTTGTACGCTTAATCAATTATCGTTGCCCAGCTATCAGCTTTCTCGCCTCGTTGATGACGTCATGCATCAAATTTCTGGACATACTCACCCTCGATCCGCACATCAACTTGGTATTAAATTTGAGACAAAAAGCTTAAACTTCAATGCTATCATCACATCCAATTGCAAATATATAATCATAACATTTGTTAGAGTGACACGTGCAAATCAAAATATGATGTATGCACTAGGCCAGACTGGGCCTATGAGTCACTATATAAAATACAAGGGTCATATTCAGTTTTAAAATACAGATCAGAATTGAAGCTACATCTAAAGAGTTTCAATCAGTATGATTTCTTGCAATTGGATTTTCTTGTCACCTCTCCCTAGACTTGGGTCTCTAGTGATGACTTTAATATATATATCTGACACATTTATCGGAAAATTGACACAATATATATATACTTGTATATCTAATATATTATATTCCATTAATTAGTTAAAATAAAATTTACATGTTACATACTTCAAAAACTCAAAACTCAGTGAGTATATCATATATTTCTTGACAATTACCTTAAGATCGTTCCATTAAACAGACTTCTGGTATACATAGTCAATGTATGGTCAGAGATACGGCAAATTTTAAGTTCCATGAAAATTTCAAAAACACATTGGACATGCTCTTTAGATGTCTGTGACTACTGAAACGAAGTCACAGCTTTATATCTCTCCATTGAATGAGTTACAGCCCTCAATGTACATTTACTTCTGGAATACAAAGTTAATGTATGTATGGTCAGAGATTGGGCAAATTTGAAGTTCCATGAAAATTTCACAAACACATTGGACATGTTCTATAGATGTCTGTGAATGCTGACACAAAGTCACAGCTTTATATCTCTCCATTTGAATGAGTTACAACCCTCAATGTATATTTAATTCTGGTATACAAGTTAATGTATGGTGAGAGATAGGGCAAATTTTAAGTTTCATTAAAATTTCAAAAACACATTGGACATGCTCTACAGATATCTGTGAATGCTGACACAAAGTTACAGCTTTATATCTCTCCATTTGAATGAGATACAGCCCTCAATGTATATTTACTTCTGGTATACAAAGTTAATGAACGTATGGTCAGAGATAGGGCAAATTTTAATTTCTATAAAAATTTCAAAAACACATTGGACATGTTCTATAGATGTCTGTGAATGCTGACACAAAGTGTTAGCTTCATATCTCTCCATTTGAAGGAGTTATAGCTCTCAATGTACATTTACTTCTGGTATACAAAGTTAATGTATTGTGAAAGATAAGGCAAATTTTAAGTTTCATTATAATTTCACAAACCCATTGGACATGCTCTATAGGATGTCTGTGAATGCTGACAGAAAGAATTAGCTTCATATCTCGCCATTTGATAGAGTTACAGAACTACAGTTAATGTACTGTTTTGGTAAGTGAAAATTGCGTAATACCATATATGGCCGACCGTTAGAAGGTATTATTATAATAAAGACAAAATTCCATACTATATCTGAAAATCTTGAATACTTTCCAATTTTTATACATAGGGATATGCACTGTGTAGTACTTGATTGTTATTGAAGTACTATCTATCCATATATTTTATATGGATCTCGTTAAAGTGAAATTTCGTCAATCGACAGCCAACGAAACTCCAAAGAAAAAAAGTTGGACCATACCGAACGCTACCATCCACGACGCTCATAGGCCGGGATCGTTGGTAACGTTCAATCGAATCTGCCGAAGCAAATTACTGCTGAGTTGAGCATTGGGTGTCACTTGCGTGAGAAGAACCAGCTCTTCTCGATATGGCCGACTCATATGAATCCTAAGATATCAGATGCCAATCCCACATTACGTGGAACCCCCCCGAAATCCGGATTATTGGTGAGCACGTCTCTATGGCACCAACCGATTAGGAGACAGCTTCAGAGTCTAA
Organism: Chondrosia reniformis; assembly: GCA_947172415.1. Classification (NCBI taxonomy): domain Eukaryota; kingdom Metazoa; phylum Porifera; class Demospongiae; order Chondrillida; family Chondrillidae; genus Chondrosia; species Chondrosia reniformis. The sequence goes on along the minus strand of OX359199.1, from coordinate 7,531,938 downwards.
GCGCTACCAACCTCTATGGGAACCGCAACCACCATAGAGATGTGTCCAGGTAGGCCTACTATATAAGGTTTTTCGCTTCTATTTATATGAAGTTTTGTCCAAAGAAAACGGTTGTGGTTGGGACCTTTTTTAATATATTTCTCGCTATTTCCAGATCAGTGAATTGTTTCAAGCAAGTTTAAAGACATAGGCAGTATTAGTGGTTCACCTGAAAACCGGGAAAAGCGAAAAAAATCCTGTAAGTGTCTTGATGGGCTGAGGAGAACGACTTTTCTGATCCCAATTATTTTCGAGAAATCGTCAATTTATTCCACTTTAATTCCAGACCAGTGAATCGTTCCAAGCAATTTTACACACATACGCAGTATTTCCAATACATCTCAAAACTGTGGCAAATGGATAAAAGCCTGAATGTGTCTTGGTGGAGGGAGGAGAGCGACTTTTCATGATACAGAAAACTGGAGATAGAGAGAGGTCCGATATTTATCGCCTGTACGATATTAATGTCTATGATCGATATTTCAACTAGGCCGGTTTTATTAGATGCCTCTGAATGCTGACACAAAGTGTTAGCTTTATATCTCTCCATTTGATAGAGTTACAGCTCTCAATGTACATTTAATTCTGGTACACAAAGTTAATGTATTGTGAGAGATAGGGCAAATTTTAAGTTCCATGAAAATTTCAAAAACTCATTGGACATGCTCTATAGATGTCCGTGAATGCTGAAACAAAGTATTAGCTTTATATCTCTCCATTTGAATGAGATACAGTCCTCAATGTATATTTACTTCTGGTATACAAAGTTAATGTATGGTGAGAGATAGGGCAAATTTTAAGTTTCATTAAAATTTTAGAAACACATTGGACATGCTCTACAGATATCTGTGAATGCTGACACAAAGTTACAGCTTTATATCTCTCCATTTGAATGAGTTACAGCCCTCAACGTACATTTAATTCTGGAATACAAAGTTAATGTATTGTGAGAGATAGAGCAAATTTTAAGTTCCATGAAAATTTCAAAATCTCATTGGACATGCTCTATAGATGTCTGTGAATGCTGACACAAAGTTACAGCTTTATATCTCTCCATTTGAATGAGTTACAGCCCTCAACGTCCATTTAATTCTGGAATACAAAATTAATGTATGGTGAGAGATAGAGCAAATTTTAAGTTCCATGAAAAGTTCAAAAACACATTGTACATGCTCTACAGATATCTGTGAATGCTAACACAAAGTTACAGCTTTATATCTCTCCATTTGAATGAGATACAGCCCTCAATGTATATTTAATTCTGGTATACAAGTTAATGTATGGTGAGAGATAGGGCAAATTTTAAGTTTCATTAAAATTTCAAAAACACATTGGACATGCTCTACAGATATCTGTGAATGCTGACACAAAGTTACAGCTTTATATCTCTCCATTTGAATGAGATACAGCCCTCAATGTACATTTAATTCTGGTATACAAGTTAATGTATGGTGAGAGATAGGGCAAATTTTAAGTTCCATGAAAATTTCAAAAACACATTAGACATGCTCTACAGATATCTGTGAATGCTGACACAAAGTTACAGCTTTATATCTCTCCATTTGAATGAGTTACAGCCCTCAACGTACATTTAATTCTGAAATACAAAGTTAATGTATGGTGAGAGATAGGGCAAATTTTAAGTTTCATTAAAATTTCACAAACACATTGGACATGTTCTATAGATGTCTGTGAATGCTGACACAAAGTTACAGCTTTATATCTCTCCATTTGAATGAGTTACAGCCCTCAACGTCCATTTAATTCTGGAATACAAAATTAATGTATGGTGAGAGATAGAGCAAATTTTAAGTTCCATGAAAAGTTCAAAAACACATTGTACATGCTCTACAGATATCTGTGAATGCTAACACAAAGTTACAGCTTTATATCTCTCCATTTGAATGAGATACAGCCCTCAATGTATATTTAATTCTGGTATACAAGTTAATGTATGGTCAGAGATAGGGCAAATTTTAAGTTTCATTAAAATTTCAAAAACACATTGGACATGCTCTACAGATATCTGTGAATGCTGACACAAAGTTACAGCTTTATATCTCTCCATTTGAATGAGATACAGCCCTCAATGTATATTTACTTCTGGTATACAAAGTTAATGAACGTATGGTCAGAGATAGGGCAAATTTTAAGTTCCATGAAAATTTCACAAACACATTGGGCATGTTATATAGATGTCTGTGAATGCTGACACAAAGTCACAGCTTTATATCTCTCCATTTGAATGAGTTACAGCCCTCAATGTATATTTAATTCTGGTATACAAGTTAATGTATTGTGAGAGATAGGGCAAATTTTAAGTTTCATTAAAATTTCACAAACCCATTGGACATGCTCTATAGGATGTCTGTGAATGCTGACAGAAAGAATTAGCTTCATATCTCGCCATTTGATAGAGTTACAGAACTACAGTTAATGTACTGTTTTGGTAAATGAAAATTGCGCAATACCATATATGGCCGACCGTTAGAAGGTATTATTATAATAAAGACAAAATTCCATACTATATCTGAAAATCTTGAATACTTTCCAATTTTTATACATAGGGATATGCACTGTGTAGTACTTGATTGTTATTGAAGTACTATCTATCCATATATTTTATATGGATCTCGTTAAAGTGAAATTTCGTCAATCGACAGCCAACGAAACTCCAAAGAAAAAAAGTTGGACCATACCGAACGCTACCATCCACGACGCTCATAGGCCGGGATCGTTGGTAACGTTCAATCGAATCTGCCGAAGCAAATTACTGCTGAGTTGAGCATTGGGTGTCACTTGCGTGAGAAGAACCAGCTCTTCTCGATATGGCCGACTCATATGAATCCTAAGATATCAGATGCCAATCCCACATTACGTGGAACCCCCCCGAAATCCGGATTATTGGTGAGCACGTCTCTATGGCACCAACCGATTAGGAGACAGCTTCAGAGTCTAAGCGCTACCAACCTCTATGGGAACCGCAACCACCATAGAGATGTGTCCAGGTAGGCCTACTATATAAGGTTTTTCGCTTCTATTTATATGAAGTTTTGTCCAAAGAAAACGGTTGTGGTTGGGACCTTTTTTAATATATTTCTCGCTATTTCCAGATCAGTGAATTGTTTCAAGCAAGTTTAAAGACATAGGCAGTATTAGTGGTTCACCTGAAAACCGGGAAAAGCGATAAAATCCTGTAAGTGTCTTGATGGGCTGAGGAGAACGACTTTTCTGATCCCAATTATTTTCGAGAAATCGTCAATTTATTCCACTTTAATTCCAGACAAGTGAATCGTTCCAAGCAATTTTACACACATACGCAGTATTTCCAATACATCTCAAAACTGTGGCAAATGGATAAAAGCCTGAATGTGTCTTGGTGGAGGGAGGAGAGCGACTTTTCATGATACAGAAAACTAGAGATAGAGAGAGTCCGATATTTATCGCCTGTACGATATTAATGTCTATGATCGATATTTCAACTAGGCCGGTTTTATTAGATGCCTCTGAATGCTGACACAAAGTGTTAGCTTTATATCTCTCCATTTGATAGAGTTACAGCTCTCAATGTACATTTAATTCTGGTACACAAAGTTAATGTATTGTGAGAGATAGGGCAAATTTTAAGTTCCATGAAAATTTCAAAAACTCATTGGACATGCTCTATAGATGTCTGTGAATGCTGAAACAAAGTATTAGCTTTATATCTCTCCATTTGAATGAGTTACAGCTCTCAATGTACATTTAATTCTGGTATACAAAGTTAATTTATTGTGAGAGATAGGGCAAATTTTAAGTTCCATGAAAATTTCAAAATCTCGTTGAACATGCTCTATAGATGTCTGTGAATGCTGACACAAAGTCACAGCTTTATATCTCTCCATTTGAATGAGTTACAGCCCTCAATGTATATTTAATTCTGGAATACAAAGTTAATGTATGGTGAGAGATAGGGCAAATTTTAAGTTTCATTAAAATTTCACAAACCCATTGGACATGCTCTATAGGATGTCCGTGAATGCTGACAGAAAGAATTAGCTTCATATCTCGCCATTTGATAGAGTTACAGAACTACAGTTAATGTACTGTTTTGGTAAATGAAAATTGCGTAATACCATATATGGCCGACCGTTAGAAGGTATTATTATAATAAAGACAAAATTCCATACTATATCTGAAAATCTTGAATACTTTCCAATTTTTATACATAGGGATATGCACTGTGTAGTACTTGATTGTTATTGAAGTACTATCTATCCATATATTTTATATGGATCTCGTTAAAGTGAAATTTCGTCAATCGACAGCCAACGAAACTCCAAAGAAAAAAAGTTGGACCATACCGAACGCTACCATCCACGACGCTCATAGGCCGGGATCGTTGGTAACGTTCAATCGAATCTGCCGAAGCAAATTACTGCTGAGTTGAGCATTGGGTGTCACTTGCGTGAGAAGAACCAGCTCTTCTCGATATGGCCGACTCATATGAATCCTAAGATATCAGATGCCAATCCCACATTACGTGGAACCCCCCCGAAATCCGGATTATTGGTGAGCACGTCTCTATGGCACCAACCGATTAGGAGACAGCTTCAGAGTCTAAGCGCTACCAACCTCTATGGGAACCGCAACCACCATAGAGATGTGTCCAGGTAGGCCTACTATATAAGGTTTTTCGCTTCTATTTATATGAAGTTTTGTCCAAAGAAAACGGTTGTGGTTGGGACCTTTTTTAATATATTTCTCGCTATTTCCAGATCAGTGAATTGTTTCAAGCAAGTTTAAAGACATAGGCAGTATTAGTGGTTCACCTGAAAACCGGGAAAAGCGAAAAAAATCCTGTAAGTGTCTTGATGGGCTGAGGAGAACGACTTTTCTGATCCCAATTATTTTCGAGAAATCGTCAATTTATTCCACTTTAATTCCAGACAAGTGAATCGTTCCAAGCAATTTTACACACATACGCAGTATTTCCAATACATCTCAAAACTGTGGCAAATGGATAAAAGCCTGCATGTGTCTTGGTGGAGGGAGGAGAGCGACTTTTCATGATACAGAAAACTAGAGATAGAGAGAGTCCGATATTTATCGCCTGTACGATATTAATGTCTATGATCGATATTTCAACTAGGCCGGTTTTATTAGATGCCTCTGAATGCTGACACAAAGTGTTAGCTTTATATCTCTCCATTTGATAGAGTTACAGCTCTCAATGTACATTTAATTCTGGTACACAAAGTTAATGTATTGTGAGAGATAGGGCAAATTTTAAGTTCCATGAAAATTTCAAAAACTCATTGGACATGCTCTATAGATGTCTGTGAATGCTGAAACAAAGTATTAGCTTTATATCTCTCCATTTGAATGAGTTACAGCTCTCAATGTACATTTAATTCTGGTATACAAAGTTAATGTATTGTGAGAGATAGGGCAAATTTTAAGTTTCATTAAAATTTCACAAACACATTGGACATGTTCTATAGATGTCTGTGAATGCTGACACAAAGTCACAGCTTTATATCTCTCCATTTGAATGAATTACAGCCCTAAATGTACATTTAATTCTGGAATACAAAGGTAATGTATGGTGAGAGATAGGGCAAATTTTAAGTTTCATTAAAATTTCAAAAACACATTGGACATGCTCTACAGATATCTGTGAATGCTGACACAAAGTTACAGCTTTATATCTCTCCATTTGAATGAGATACAGCCCTCAATGTATATTTACTTCTGGTATACAAAGTTAATGAACGTATGGTCAGAGATAGGGCAAATTTTAAGTTCCATGAAAATTTCACAAACACATTGGGCATGTTATATAGATGTCTGTGAATGCTGACACAAAGTCACAGCTTTATATCTCTCCATTTGAATGAGTTACAGCCCTCAATGTATATTTAATTCTGGTATACAAGTTAATGTATTGTGAGAGATAGGGCAAATTTTAAGTTTCATTAAAATTTCAAAAACACATTGGACATGCTCTACAGATATCTGTGAATGCTGACACAAAGTCACAGCTTTATATCTCTCCATTTGAATGAGATACAGCCCTCAATGTATATTTACTTCTGGTATACAAAGTTAATGAACGTATGGTCAGAGATAGGGCAAATTTTAATTTCTATGAAAATTTCAAAAACACATTGGACATGTTCTATAGATGTCTGTGAATGCTGACACAAAGTGTTAGCTTCATATCTCTCCATTTGAAGGAGTTACAGCTCTCAATGTACATTTACTTCTGGTATACAAAGTTAATGTATGGTGAAAGATAAGACAAATTTTAAGTTTCATTAAAATTTCACAAACCCATTGGACATGCTCTATAGGATGTCTGTGAATGCTGACAGAAAGAATTAGCTTCATATCTCGCCATTTGATAGAGTTACAGAACTACAGTTAATGTACTGTTTTGGTAAATGAAAATTGCGTAATACCATATATGGCCGACCGTTAGAAGGTATTATTATAATAAAGACAAAATTCCATACTATATCTGAAAATCTTGAATACTTTCCAATTTTTATACATAGGGATATGCACTGTGTAGTACTTGATTGTTATTGAAGTACTATCTATCCATATATTTTATATGGATCTCGTTAAAGTGAAATTTCGTCAATCGACAGCCAACGAAACTCCAAAGAAAAAAAGTTGGACCATACCGAACGCTACCATCCACGACGCTCATAGGCCGGGATCGTTGGTAACGTTCAATCGAATCTGCCGAAGCAAATTACTGCTGAGTTGAGCATTGGGTGTCACTTGCGTGAGAAGAACCAGCTCTTCTCGATATGGCCGACTCATATGAATCCTAAGATATCAGATGCCAATCCCACATTACGTGGAACCCCCCCGAAATCCGGATTATTGGTGAGCACGTCTCTATGGCACCAACCGATTAGGAGACAGCTTCAGAGTCTAAGCGCTACCAACCTCTATGGGAACCGCAACCACCATAGAGATGTGTCCAGGTAGGCCTACTATATAAGGTTTTTCGCTTCTATTTATATGAAGTTTTGTCCAAAGAAAACGGTTGTGGTTGGGACCTTTTTTAATATATTTCTCGCTATTTCCAGATCAGTGAATTGTTTCAAGCAAGTTTAAAGACATAGGCAGTATTAGTGGTTCACCTGAAAACCGGGAAAAGCGATAAAATCCTGTAAGTGTCTTGATGGGCTGAGGAGAACGACTTTTCTGATCCCAATTATTTTCGAGAAATCGTCAATTTATTCCACTTTAATTCCAGACCAGTGAATCGTTCCAAGCAATTTTACACACATACGCAGTATTTCCAATACATCTCAAAACTGTGGCAAATGGATAAAAGCCTGTATGTGTCTTGGTGGAGGGAGGAGAGCGACTTTTCATGATACAGAAAACTAGAGATAGAGAGAGGTCCGATATTTATCGCCTGTACGATATTAATGTCTATGATCGATATTTCAACTAGGCCGTTTTATTAGATGCCTCTGAATGCTGAAACAAAGTGTTAGCTTTATATCTCTCCATTTGATAGAGTTACAGCTCTCAATGTACATTTAATTCTGGTATACAAAGTTAATGTATTGTGAGAGATAGGGCAAATTTTAAGTTCCATGAAAATTTCAAAAACTCATTGGACATGCTCTATAGATGTCTGTGACGGCTGACACAAAGTATTAGCTTTATATCTCTCCATTTGAATGAGTTACAGCCCTCAATGTACATTTAATTCTGGAATACAAAGTTAATGTATGGTGAGAGATAGGGCAAATTTTAAGTTTCATTAAAATTTCACAAACACATTGGACATGTTCTATAGATGTCTGTGAATGCTGACACAAAGTCACAGCTTTATATCTCTCCATTTGAATGAGTTACAGCCCTCAATGTACATTTAATTCTGGTATACAAGTTAATGTATGGTGAGAGATAGTGCAAATTTTAAGTTTCATTAAAATTTTAAAAACACATTGGACATGCTCTACAGATATCTGTGAATGCTGACACAAAGTCACAGCTTTATATCTCTCCATTTGAATGAGTTACAGCCCTCAATGTACATTTAATTCTGGTATACAAAGTTAATGTGTTGTGAGAGATAGGGCAAATTTTAAGTTCCATGAAAATTTCACAAACACATTGGACATGCTCTACAGATATCTGTGAATGCTGACACAAAGTCACAGCTTTATATCTCTCCATTTGAATGAGTTACAGCCCTCAATGTATATTTAATTCTGGTATACAAGTTAATGTATGGTGAGAGATAGTGCAAATTTTAAGTTTCATTAAAATTTTAAAAACACATTGGACATGTTCTATAGATGTCTGTGAATGCTGACACAAAGTCACAGCTTTATATCTCTCCATTTGAATGAGTTACAGCCCTCAATGTACATTTAATTCTGGTATACAAAGTTAATGTGTTGTGAGAGATAGGGCAAATTTTAAGTTCCATGAAAATTTCAAAAACTCATTGGACATGCTCTATAGATGTCTGTGAATGCTGACACAAAGTATTAGCTTTATATCTCTCCATTTGAATAAGTTACAGCCCTCAATGTACATTTAATTCTGGAATACAAAGTTAATGTGTTGTGAGAGATAGGGCAAATTTTAAGTTCCATGAAAATTTCAAAAACTCATTGGACATGCTCTATAGATGTCTGTGAATGCTGACACAAAGTATTAGCTTTATATCTCTCCATTTGAATGAGTTACAGCCCTCAATGTACATTTAATTCTGGAATACAAAGTTAATGTATGGTGAGAGATAGGGCAAATTTTAAGTTTCATTAAAATTTCACAAACACATTGGACATGTTCTATAGATGTCTGTGAATGCTGACACAAAGTCACAGCTTTACATCTCTCCATTTGAATGAGTTACAGCCCTCAATGTACATTTAATTGTGGTATACAAAGTTAATGTATGGTGAGAGATAGGGCAAATTTTAAGTTCCATGAAAATTTCAAAAACTCATTGGACATGCTCTATAGATGTCTGTGAATGCTGACACAAAGTATTAGCTTTATATCTCTCCATTTGAATGAGTTACAACCCTCAATGTACATTTAATTCTGGTATACAAAGTTAATGTATGGTGAGAGATAGGGCAAATTTTAAGTTTCATTAAAATTTCACAAACACATTGGACATGTTCTATAGATGTCTGTGAATGCTGACACAAAGTCACAGCTTTATATCTCTCCATTTGAATGAGTTACAGCCCTCAATGTATATTTAATTCTGGTATACAAGTTAATGTATGGTGAGAGATAGGGTAAATTTTAAGTTTCATAAAAATTTCAAAAACTCATTGGACATGCTCTATAGATGTCTGTGAATGCTGACACAAAGTATTAGCTTTATATCTCTCCATTTGAATGAGTTACAGCCCTCAATGTACATTTAATTGTGGTATACAAAGTTAATGTATGGTGAGAGATAGGGCAAATTTTAAGTTCCATGAAAATTTCAAAAACTCATTGGACATGCTCTATAGATGTCTGTGAATGCTGACACAAAGTATTAGCTTTATATCTCTCCATTTGAATGAGTTACAACCCTCAATGTACATTTAATTATGGAATACAAAGTTAATGTATGGTGAGAGATAGGGCAAATTTTAAGTTTCATTAAAATTTCACAAACACATTAGACATGTTCTATAGATGTCTGTGAATGCTGACACAAAGTCACAGCTTTATATCTCTCCATTTGAATGAGTTACAGCCCTCAATGTACATTTAATTCTGGTATACAAGTTAATGTATGGTGAGAGATAGGGCAAATTTTAAGTTTCATAAAAATTTTAAAAACACATTGGACATGCTCTACAGATATCTGTGAATGCTGACACAAAGTCACAGCTTTATATCTCTCCATTTGAATGAGTTACAGCCCTCAATGTATATTTAATTCTGGTATACAAGTTAATGTATGGTGAGAGATAGGGCAAATTTTAAGTTTCATGAAAATTTCAAAAACACATTGGACATGCTCTACAGATATCTGTGAATGCTGACACAAAGTTACAGCTTTATATCTCTCCATTTGAATGAGATACAGCCCTCAATGTATATTTAATTCTGGTATACAAGTTAATGTATGGTGAGAGATAGGGCAAATTTTAAGTTTCATGAAAATTTCAAAAACACATTGGACATGCTCTACAGATATCTGTGAATGCTGACACAAAGTTACAGCTTTATATCTCTCCATTTGAATGAGATACAGCCCTCAATGTATATTTAATTCTGGTATACAAGTTAATGTATGGTGAGAGATAGGGCAAATTTTAAGTTTCATGAAAATTTCAAAAACACATTGGACATGCTCTACAGATATCTGTGAATGCTGACACAAAGTTACAGCTTTATATCTCTCCATTTGAATGAGTTACAGCCCTCAATGTATATTTACTTCTGGTATACAAAGTTAATGAACGTATGGTCAGAGATAGGGCAAATTTGAAGTTCCATGAAAATTTCACAAACACATTGGGCATGTTATATAGATGTCTGTGAATGCTGACACAAAGTCACAGCTTTATATCTCTCCATTTGAATGAGTTACAGCCCTCAATGTACATTTAATTCTGGTATACAAGTTAATGTATGGTGAGAGATAGGGTAAATTTTAAGTTTCATTAAAATTTCAAAAACACATTGGACATGCTCTACAGATATCTGTGAATGCTGACACAAAGTTACAGCTTTATATCTCTCCATTTGAATGAGATACAGCCCTCAATGTATATTTACTTCTGGTATACAAAGTTAATGAACGTATGGTCAGAGATAGGGCAAATTTTAATTTCTATGAAAATTTCAAAAACACATTGGACATGTTCTATAGATGTCTGTGAATGCTGACACAAAGTGTTAGCTTCATATCTCTCCATTTGAAGGAGTTACAGCTCTCAATGTACATTTACTTCTGGTATACAAAATTAATGTATTGTGAAAGATAAGACAAATTTTAAGTTTCATTAAAATTTCACAAACCCATTGGACATGCTCTATAGGATGTCTGTGAATGCTGACAGAAAGAATTAGCTTCATATCTCGCCATTTGATAGAGTTACAGAACTACAGTTAATGTACTGTTTTGGTAAGTGAAAATTGCGTAATACCATATATGGCCGACCGTTAGAAGGTATTATTATAATAAAGACAAAATTCCATACTATATCTGAAAATCTTGAATACTTTCCAATTTTTATACATAGGGATATGCACTGTGTAGTACTTGATTGTTATTGAAGTACTATCTATCCATATATTTTATATGGATCTCGTTAAAGTGAAATTTCGTCAATCGACAGCCAACGAAACTCCAAAGAAAAAAAGTTGGACCATACCGAACGCTACCATCCACGACGCTCATAGGCCGGGATCGTTGGTAACGTTCAATCGAATCTGCCGAAGCAAATTACTGCTGAGTTGAGCATTGGGTGTCACTTGCGTGAGAAGAACCAGCTCTTCTCGATATGGCCGACTCATATGAATCCTAAGATATCAGATGCCAATCCCACATTACGTGGAACCCCCCCGAAATCCGGATTATTGGTGAGCACGTCTCTATGGCACCAACCGATTAGGAGACAGCTTCAGAGTCTAAGCGCTACCAACCTCTATGGGAACCGCAACCACCATAGAGATGTGTCCAGGTAGGCCTACTATATAAGGTTTTTCGCTTCTATTTATATGAAGTTTTGTCCAAAGAAAACGGTTGTGGTTGGGACCTTTTTTAATATATTTCTCGCTATTTCCAGATCAGTGAATTGTTTCAAGCAAGTTTAAAGACATAGGCAGTATTAGTGGTTCACCTGAAAACCGGGAAAAGCGATAAAATCCTGTAAGTGTCTTGATGGGCTGAGGAGAACGACTTTTCTGATCCCAATTATTTTCGAGAAATCGTCAATTTATTCCACTTTAATTTAATTCCAGACCAGTGAATCGTTCCAAGCAATTTTACACACATACGCAGTATTTCCAATACATCTCAAAACTGTGGCAAATGGATAAAAGCCTGTATGTGTCTTGGTGGAGGGAGGAGAGCGACTTTTCATGATACAGAAAACTAGAGATAGAGAGAGTCCGATATTTATCGCCTGTACGATATTAATGTCTATGATCGATATTTCAACTAGGCCGGTTTTATTAGATGCCTCTGAATGCTGACACAAAATGCTAGCTTTATATCTCTCCATTTGATAGAGTTACAGCCCTCAATGTACATTTAATTCTGGTATACAAAGTTAATGTATTGTGAAAGACGGGGCAAATTTTAAGTTCCATGAAAATTTCAAAAACTCATTGGACATGCTCTATAGATGTCTGTGACGGCTGACACAAAGTATTAGCTTTATATCTCTCCATTTGAATGAGTTACAGCCCTCAATGTACATTTAATTCTGGAATACAAAGTTAATGTATGGTGAGAGATAGGGCAAATTTTAAGTTTCATTAAAATTTCACAAACACATTGGACATGTTCTATAGATGTCTGTGAATGCTGACACAAAGTCACAGCTTTATATCTCTCCATTTGAATGAGTTACAGCCCTCAATGTACATTTAATTCTGGTATACAAGTTAATGTATGGTGAGAGATAGTGCAAATTTTAAGTTTCATTAAAATTTCAAAAACACATTGGACATGCTCTACAGATATCTGTTAATGCTGACACAAAGTTACAGCTTTATATCTCTCCATTTGAATGAGATACAGCCCTCAATGTATATTTACTTCTGGTATACAAAGTTAATTTACGTATTGTGAGATATAGGGCAAATTTTAAGTTCCATGAAAATTTCAAAAACTCATTGGACATGCTCTATAGATGTCTGTGAATGCTAACACAAAGTATTAGCTTCATATCTGTCCATTTGAATGAGTTATAGCCCTCAATGTACATTTAATTCTGGAATACAAAGTTTATGTATTGTGAGATATAGGGCAAATTTTAAGTTCCATGAAAATTTCAAAAACACATTGGACATGCTCTATAAATGTCTGTGAATGCTGACACAAAGTATTAGCTTTATATCTCTCCATTTGAATGAGTTACAGCCCTCAATGACATTTAATTGTGGTATACAAAGTTAATGTATGGTGAGGTATATATATGGCAAATATTGACACACTTCTATTTTGACAGTTTCAATGTGAATTATTAGTGATGCCATTCAAATGAAGAGATAAAATATGTAACTAATGTCACATCTACAGATATCCATATTGTGTTTATATGCAGTGAGTTTCTGCATATAAATATTTGCCGTATGCATGTCTAACAATATATTAGTTTGTATAATGGATATTTATGTACATTTAGTGATGTAACTCTAGCAAACAGCAGAATGTCCTACAATGCCACAATAATTCATCTGATGTGCACCAACAGCAGAGCCTTCCTCAGCCATTTCAATTGGTAACTTGTAACTAAATTAAATAACGCATTACAATTCGCAAGTATAAGTAAATATCACACGACCCTATTTAATGAAAAAGTCTATTTCATCTTTACAGAATTTTCACTACAGTACTAGGAGTACTTTCACACTAGCTCCCAAGAACGGATACAGTTGTCGTGACCTCCACTAGCAAATTTGGTATCTGAAATCCACACAACAGTTGAAATCGGGTTGAGAGGATGTGCAGCTGTAGAGTTGACAAGAGGTTAAGGAAGCTCAGCAAACACTTGTGACATTACCTTTCAATACAAGAGGTGAATCAGGCTTCTCCAAGTTCCATACAACAAGATTAGTATCAACAGATCCACTGACCAGCTTCTTGGAGTTTGGAGACCATGCCACGCAGGTCAGGCGAGAGAGGTGCTTCAGGAACTCGTGGACCACCTATTTCATGACACACAAATTGGAGAGGAGCTATTCAGGAGGTGAGGAACTAACCTTTCCATCAGATGAGGCGCAAATGTAGAGATACCGTCCACTGCCTACAGCAAGGTAGCTGCCATCTGCAGAGTACCTCACAACAGACACTTCCTCCTTAAAGTCAAGCACTTGTTCTTCTTGCAAATTGGTACCACTCAACGAATAAATGTGGACTTTGGAGTCCTGAACAAGGATCACATATTTATACATAATACTGTGCACAGTGCACATACAATTGTTACACTGTCCAGACTCACCTTTCCACCCACTGCATACTTTCCATTGGAGGAATGCCAGGTGATTGAGGTTGGTTCAAATTTGACTGGTAAAGTGGAGCAGAGTTGAGAACCTCTGCTAACCACAATCTGAGAATGGGCCACAGTCACAGAGGTACCATTTTCCGCTACAGCCAGTGCCACCGGATCCAGTCCATCCAGAGTGAGGCAAGCAGGACTAAATGAGCAGAGAGAGAGAGAGAGAGAGTTACCAGTAGAAAGAGATCCCTTGAAACATTTCTGTTTGTTTTAGACAGACTGTTTGTGTTCAACTCACTCAAACTCATTACTTGCAGGAGCAATGGATCTCAAAGTTTTGTCAAATCCAAGAGAATATACTTTGTCCTTGTCAGTGTCCAACGAGCAGATCTGGTTTGAGTGCGGCTTACCATGCACCTGCTCCTGGTCATTTCCATCTATTTCCCAATTAACTAACTCTGATTTAAGGAGCTACAACACTCCAGAGGAGCTACAACACTCCAGAGGAGCTACAACACTCCAGAGGAGCTACAACACTCCAGAGGAGCTACAACACTCCAGAGGAGCTACAACACTCCAGAGGAGCTACAACACTCCAGAGGAGCTACAACACTCCAGAGGAGCTACAACACTCCAGAGGAGCTACAACACTCCAGAGGAGCTACAACACACCAGAGGAGCTACAACACACCAGAGGAGCTACAACACTCCAGAGGAGGTACAACACACCAGAGGAGGTACAACACACCAGAGGAGCTACAACACTCCAGAGGAGCTACAACACTCCAGAGGAGCTACAACACTCCAGAGGAGCTACAACACTCCAGAGGAGCTACAACACACCAGAGGAGCTACAACACTCCAGAGGAGGTATACATTCAATAATGAGAGAGTGAGGCTTACAAATGAGGGCACAGAGGAGGAGCTATGCTACAGGAGAGGGAGGATACCAATCCGTCCACTGTAACTACCGGAAAAGAGGTGACTCTGGTCAGGAGAGAGAGTTATGGAGGTAATGTTCTTGTTGTGACCAGTGAGTACTCGGAGCGGCTTGTTAGGATTGTTCTTGTCCAGGTAGTTGATATACCCACCCAGGGAGACTGAGAGAAGGTAGTCCCCTTGCCACAAACACGACAGCTGCTGGTCCTCTACAGCGTTACCCATCTTGAACTCCCTGGCAGGAGGAGATGCAATATCAGTGACAGTACAGCTGTGGCTGCTAAGAAAGTATACTTACGTTACAATTTGCTTAGTTTCAACATCAAATATTTTACAAGTTTTGTCTCCAGAGGCAGTTAGTACTTGTGTTCCGTCAGAGTTCCAGCTAAGCTAAACAGCAACAGACAGACCAGTTACAATTACCAATACCAGGGGTGGGGGCTGATGGTCCTTACAGCGTAAATGCCTCCAGCATGAGCCTTATCGCCTCCAAGCTTGCCAACCACTTCCCCAGTCTTGCCATCCAGCAACAAAGCCTTTCAGTGAGACAATAGAAGTGAAAATGACAATTTTCAACAGCTCAGGTTCACTTACAAGTCCGTCAGCTCCACCTGAACAGGCCAGGTTACCAGTTGGGGAGAAGCGGACACAGTTAGCAAATCGAGTGTGTTCCCTAATAGAGTTCTTGTATTTGAAGGGAGGTCCTTCATACCAGTTGAGAAAGCGATCCTCTCCCGCAGTAACTAGACGGTAGGGACGATTTGGCTTGAATGAAATGGAGTTGATAAACTTGCTATGTCCAGTGATGTCGCCCACAGTAGATCCCGAGTCCCACAAGAACACGTGACCAGACCTACACACAAACAAGAGCAGGAATGACAGAAACGCAAAGGAAGCGCATTCGCTCACTTTTCCCTTCCTTCGCCGCAAATAGCAATTCGCTTGCCCTCTCCGTCCCAACTAATGTCCTTGATCTTTCCAGCAATATGCTGATACTCGTACTTGAGAATGTGCTCCTTCTGGGTCGTATCCCAAATACGAACCTTTCCAGATACGTCTCCCGAAGCGATGTAATAGCCTGATGGCGCGTACTGTGCTACGGTGGCTTGGACCGAATGCTGTGTGTAAGTGTCCACAATACCTGGGTTCTAGCAAAACGAGATTGCAATATGAAAAGATGATTTCAGTCCCGCTATTCAACGTACTGCAATATCGCGGATCACTACAGTCTTTCCGCATGTGTACAAGAAGTTGTTTCCCTTCGGGTCGCCATTTATGACTAGCGACATGCCCCGTTCGGTGAATGGGAGCGTGGCGTAAATTCTACCTACAAAGAGAATAGCCTTTCCCAAATACGTTCTCTATCGGAACCCAAATGTCCTCCTACCTTTGTTGATATTCATGACTGGCTTGTTCTAAGAGCTATACTATTGTCAATCCCTTTTAACCTGTACAGATTTTCACCGAGTCACTTCCATGCAAACAGCGATCGATTTTGACCATATTAGGTCATTCTTCGTGTGTACGCGTTTCCGGATGACTCACGAACAATGAAGACAATACCCATATTTGACTATATATTTTTGACTATATATTTTAATCTTGTCATTTAAAATTACAAACAAAAGTAAATTGTTGACTGAAATTATTGAGATTATTCACACCAGAAATGTTACTGCTCATTGACTGGCCCTCCTTCCCCTGATTCTACCATTTCATCCTCTAGACCTTCCATATCTTTACCTTCAATCTTGGCATCAAAATCTGTTTGTTCATTCCCTTCAATGTCTGCCTGTTTCTTCTTGCCATCAATTAGTTCTTCTTTTTGCTCTCTTCTCCTTCTGTTGAGTTTAGCCTGCAACTCACTGGATATTCCACTCTTTGGTTTGTCTGCCACAGCAGGTGGTGCAGGCCTATTACTGCGGAGCCTCGGTTTGCCTTTAGACTAGAGTGTTTAAGAAATGGAGTGAGTTGCCTTTTCAATTAGCCTCACACGAGACACTCACCAGAAGAGCAGCCATTTCTCCCATGATCCCTCCAGCTCCTGCATCCTTGGGCTTATCCTTGTTCACTGGCTTGAGGGCAATGTTGCCGGCTTTTACTTTGGCCAACATCTCGGCCATCGGATCAACTACAATGAAATTGGAAATTTAACTGCAAAGTTCTCACATGTGTAAGGGTCAAAGGTCACCTTTTGGCTTCTCTGCTTCAGGTTGAGACTTCCGGACAGACACAAGATTCCTTAATATGAGGTGAATGTGGATCATGTGACATGCACCTGACTGTCACATGATATTAAACTTACTTGATTGGCTGTAAAGCCACTGGAGGGGGAGGAGCTACAAAAAATATACAAAAGCTAAAGGGTAATCATTACCTCATTTTTGACAGACTTACGTCCTGGAGGCGGAGGGGGAGGGGGTGGTCCTCCTCCAGGAGGGGGCGGAGGGCCAGCTGCTGAGGGGGGAAGGGGTGGAGGAGGGGGCGGTGCAGGGGGAGGTGGCCCTCCAGTAGCTGGTGGACTTGCTGGTTTCCCATCCAACTGAGCCTTCAATGTTTGCACTAAAATGTTCAAAAATATATACAAGTACAATGTTACCAATGAGTGCTAAGATGATAACATTCTGACCAAGTACCTCTTACCAATGAGTGACACTAAGATGACCAACCTTCGTTTTCTGCTAATTCTGCTCTGTTTTGGAGTGTCTCTGCTTCTTCAGACACTATCTGAAGCTTCTCTTCCAACTCTACAAACACACAAAGCATTCAAACAGTGACAGCTCAAATATCACTACATAGCATTGATTAATACTTTTATTTTCTTCCACAACTGCATTCTCTTGCAAAGCAGCTACTTGACTCTTTAGTTTCTCAATCTCATCCTGATGTCTGGCATCTGCCATGGCAAGCTTTTCGCTGAGCTGCTGGATTTCAGACAGTGAGTCACTCAATTGCTGCTCAGAGTGTGGCGCCATTAAGATGGCGCTCTGTCTTCTTGCAGCATGCATCTCTGAGATGCTTTGACGTGAAATTTTTTCTGCCGCTACACGTTTCCTTTTTTCTTCTTCAAACTGAGAGTTAAGAACCCGAAACTCCTCCACAGCAAGTTCGCTCGCCCTCCGGATCCGATCCAGCGAATCAGGCTGCATCCACACACGACCCTCCATCTCCTCCTCATTCTCCTTCAACTAGATAAAGCATTAGGAACACAAAATATCTTAAATATTACAAGATTTACTGAAACTGAATTTTCTATTTCATACAAATAAAATGGCATCACTTAGCTCACTTTATCAGAGAGTGTCAAGAGTTCCTTCTTGTTCTCTTCCATTTTGTCTCTCTCTTCCTGGAGCTGTTGCTCAAGACTTTCAATTACTTCCTTCAAATCTTGGTAATCACAAATGGAGAAATTGAAAAGTAAGTAATTGATAAGAAACTAATCAGTTAAGCTACCTTTGTTTTGTTTTCGGAGATCACTGTTTTCAAGAGTAGTTTCCTCCAATTTAGCATTTCCCAGATTTTTTGCTTGCAAAGTCTGCTCCTTCAAAACAGTGCAGTCATGGGAATACTAAGGGAAAGACAACACAATATTATGTTCCTCCTCCTAAAACGGGACTTTTGCTAATACACACTGAAAATGGTTTATTAACGTTTTTTTACATTTTCAACATGAAAAAAGACAACTTGAAAATTAGTGTTTTATATTTCACATTACAACATTAGCACTTGCATACGGCACTACAAGCTAACATACCTTTGTAGCAAGTTCTTGGGCCACTCGCCTGAGCTCTGTCTCTTCCTCCAGTTTGGAAGACATCAAATTGTATTGATCAAAGGCCTCTTGAGCCTCTGCGAGTGAGAGAGGACACACTTGATAGAGCGACCCAAACATTAGCGACGTGATCTTTCAGTACATCAACCCACGCACTATTTCTAAGTTTTTCATATTCTTCCTTCAGTTCGTTCAGCGCATTCTTTGTTTCTTCGTGGTCAATCTGCTCCTTGGTCAACTATACAACACCAGAAGATCACATCTCCCAAGAGTAACGGTCTCTTTCAACTCACGTCCTTTCCCAAGGTCTTGTACCTGTTCTTTAGACCATCAAACTCGCCAACAGCTGTACGTCGAGTGAGGAACAGATATAATAAGTAGATCTTAGCTAAACAGTGAGATCATTAGGAGGAACCTTTTCGTGTTAAAGCCTTTAAAATTTCATAACTTCTATCTGTCGTCAGAAACTTGGCCTTCAATTCATCGTACTTGTCCAAACCTATCGTACCAGATGACATCTTTTCCGAGTCTATCCGTAAAAATGGCGTCGTTATTACAAATGACTACTTGAAAAAAAAAGGGCGTTAGATTGTTGACGCGACACCTATGAATACGCCTCCAAAGGACCTCCCCAAACATTCCCACTTCCCAAGAGACCACACTGATTATTCGAAAAGGTCAATGGTCTTTTCACAAAAGTGCTAGAACTTGTCAAATAACAATTTCAATAAAACAACATCAAGAATACACTAAAGTAAAGATAATTTAAAATTTGTGAATGATGAAAAAAATTGATGAATTAATTCAAAATGACAAAGCTAAACAAAAACAAGTGAAGAACATGACAAAACGATTAATGTACCTGTAATAAGTAGAATTAGTTAACATACAGAGAGAGGGCTAAATGGAATCTGGCACAATATATTTAAAAGTTGTCTTGAAAGTTACCTTTTTCTTGATACGCCATTGGCATTACTAAAGGTCATATGATTTGAGTTTCCAGTTGTCACATTTGTAGAGAGTCTCTTACTGGGAGGTTGCGGCTTGACTGCACTGGACTGGTTCTGAGGGCAGTACTTGATGGTGTGAGCGCTGTCACCATTGGCTCCACAGATGGGACAAGTGTAAGCACGCAGCACTGGACACGTGACACGCCCCTCTCCATCCTTCAAACAGTGGGAGGTGTAGAGACTCTCGCTTTCTCCATTGTTCCTGCAAAAGACACAAACATCTTGTTTGTTGGCTACTTTAGCAGCAGCTGCTGCCTTTCTCTTCTGCAGCAGCACGGAGGGCGGGTCCCTCCGCTGCACGAAGGGGTCCTGCTCGCCAATGTTTTGGTAAAGATTCTGGTCTCCCAAGATGGAAGCAATCGTTGGATCAAGATATTCCAAGGAATCCACACTTATGCTCGAGGAAGAACCAAAACTGTTGTGACGTGATCTTGGAGCTTCGATGGGGAAATCACTAGCTTCAGGCCTTAATCCAAAGCCTTTAATGAGATTAAAGAGTCCAAAGTAATCGTTGAATGGACTGTAATCTTGAGAAATTACTGCGTCTTCGAAGCTAGAACTGGAATGGGCGTGAAGCTCTGACTCTGCGAAATGGATTGCTCTAATCATTTTGAACAAATCAAATGAACGAAATCACTGTTGCGGACACGGTGGGAATGATTAAAAGCTTAAACTGCTTGCAAAGATGCCACTTAAATCGGTTTTGGAGCCGGCCCAATTTCTTCAGCTGCCGCCTTTTCTGTTTGTGTATTCATTGCCAAATACGTGTTGACGACAATCTGATTGGCTGAAGCTAACGCGTGACTTCCCGTATTAGGGACTGGGTGTGTCAGCCTTACAACCATCCCGCCATTATAACCCGCCAATTTTAAGTGGTTTTAACAATTCAAACAAATACATCCTCCTACATACATGCATTACATTGGTGGTCTCTCGCCACTGTCCTCGGCTAGTTTGGTGTAAGAATGCGCACTGGGGACATTGTAGATGTTTTCCTTTGCCAAATAACTCCGCTGTTGCAGGAGATGTGTGATTAAAACACTTGTCATCAAATCACTCAAATAGTGAGTCCTTAGAAATCTACAGGATCCCACTATAGCCTGTAAATTAAACATATATATTGCGTGAGATCGGAATTGGAATGATTCTTTATAGGAAATGAACTTACTAGATCTGCCACAGTCTTAAGTAGATCAGGAGTTGTTTCATTTGGTATCTGTAGCATCAAGTCCACAGCTAGATGGGATGAAGGCACTTGCTGGCAGTCATTAAAGAAGTCAGTAATGGTTCCTCCCACTGCTGCACAGCGACAGTTGAAGAATGCATTTGGTTTCTCTGTATCAGCAGGAACTTCTTCAGAAGTGAAGCTAGTGCTGCAATCAGAGGAGGTTGAAATTACAAAACATTTCGATCCAATCTCTTTTGTTAACTTTATCCACAGCTCCTTGTGCTGCAAGAGAGAAGAGAGAAGAGGGAGAGAGGGAGAGAGAGGAGAGGGAGAGGGGGAGAGGGAGAGGGAGAGAAAATTGAGGAATGATGAGATTGCAAGTTGTGACAGCAGACCACAGGCATCACCTCTAGTTTAAAGGGATTGATAACTCCAATTATACCCGGGGTGTTATTGACCAGATCTGTGTACACATTAAGCAACTCCTCTCCAGTCTTCAATTGCCCAGAAACGAACTCATACTTTAACTTTTCCTAATTAGGAAAACAACACATTCAGCAGTGACAGGTACTGAGAGTTCAGGAGCCCTACCAAATGACTTGCCTGATTATACAGCCTGTCTCCTCCCATATCAATGACTATGCCAAGGTGCTTGCCAACTTCCAAATCGCATCTTTTGGCTGCCTCCTGAAGCAGTTCCACTGGCTGGTCCATTTTATCCATCACAACATAATGACCAGACGATGTGACAGCCTGCGATGCACACTACAGAAGCGAGACAGTGGAGCAGGTACTAATTACCTACAAATTGCTGTGTATTCCTGAAAACGAGCCACCTTTGGTGGTAAGATGTTACATCAATAACAATACCAGTTGATGTAACTATGTCAACTCAACCCACTCCATATTTCTCCTGTAACAAAGCTCTGAAGGATTCCATGTATGTCTTCAGATACCCAATCTGCTGAGGGTAGCTTACTCCGGGCAATGGACTGACAGAAACATCACAGATTCTCAGCTTACCTCCTCCTCCACAAATAAGAGGTACCACCAGGAAAGGGAGGCTCAGAAAGGACACCTGTATAGAAGCAAATTGACCATTTAGGAAATTGCATATTCTGTTTTTACATAACAAAAGCAAATATTCAATTGAATAGGAAAATAACATTATTCAAATGCTGAAGTCATATCTGTAACTGCCCCCCACTTCCCAACAGCTCGAGGCTGCCTGTCTACTCCCCAGTCCCTAAAGGTACAATCAAGTGTTCAGATATTACTTCAATTAGCGGTTTTAAGAACACTACTCTGGACTGGAATACACTCAATGCCCTTTCTGTAATTTAATTATGGAAACTTCAAACAGTGTTCTAACCAAAGTTAATTTCATTTTGTGCACTTTGAAGACTTTCAATGAACACTCTCCTAATAATAATAATCAACTACAGATAGCACAGCACTGTACTATAGAGAATGTACTAATTACAAAAGACATTCCTTAACAATAATAAGCACGGTAAACATTAACATTTTAACATACTTTTGGACAAAATACATTTTTCAAGTATTTAACCAGCTTTATTCCTGCCAACTTGGCTGTTGCCATAGCAATCACACATGATACAGCAAGCTGAACGCCCTTAGAAAGTGACTCTTGGCGGGACACATCAGATATGAGTCTGTCCACCTCTTGGTGATGGGAAGAGAGAGACAGGCCCTTCAAGGACATCAACAGAGCCTCCAGGTTTGGTAGTATAAGACCTTTCATAGCATTAGCAGCCATACCATTGTCTGATAAAGATCCTTGTAGATCTTCACACTGATGAACAGGAATGTCACAGGAGCACAGAGGCTACAGAAGGGCAGTACAACATATCAGATATCCATCTGTGCTGCAAGTAGACATTGATATAACCCAATACCATGGGACAATTGGCATGGCCTATAAAACACACTTAAAAGCTCGTGTTACTCCTCCAAAGCACACACCTTGTTAACGCCATTCACTGTACAATGCAAAACAACGGAAATGCTCGAGCTAAAGGAGCTGTCGTAACTCTCCTCAACTTGCAATCCAGAAATTGTTGGAGGTCTTGCTAATTTTCTCAGATATTCGCACATGTAACCGAAGACATCCTCCGGCTTCGCATACGCCATTTCATTTAAGAGCTTCTCCAGCTCCTTAGGAACACCATTTTGTTGGTAAAATTGCATCGCTTCTTGCTTTAATTTCTCCATTTTCAAACTATGAACGACCCCTTTGGTGTTGAACGCCATTTTCGTTGACCAGCGCTACCATGGCAGCTCATATCCCCCGACCGTTGGTTCGTACATGTACACTAATTAGGAGCAGCCAAAAGACAATCAGCGTCATGGCCATCTGGAAAAGTGCATGTTCTCAACTTTAACAGGATTCATTATACCATAATTACTATACAATGGAACAATGGTTCTCATGCACATGCCCAAATAAGAGTACATTCCACCACTTGTGGTCAAATGATTTGTGCATAAGCTTGATTTAAAAAGTTTGTATCACCGAGGTTCCTTTGATGGAAATCCCACCATGCTCCCAACTATGTAATCTGCAGTGAATTCATGTACTAACTGGCATTTAGTGATGACAATTACTTGAGATCATACTTTGCTAAGGGTATCTGGAGTACCAAAAGGATAATTTCCTTTACAGAATACATACAAAGTGAAGGTAATTAAGATGTAGGGCTTGATAGAGATACCTGAAGATTTAACAATATCAAGTTTCAGTTGATATCACTAATGATTTCTTGTGAAGAGAGAACACAAATTGTTGTGGTAAGCTTGTCTAAACAACACATTGAAAGTGGGTAGTGCCTCTGACCACGCCCCCATAGTATTTAATAAACACCTGTGGATGCCATAGTATCATAATTTTGCAGGATGGAAAAGGAGAGCAAGAGACCCCTGATCGAGAAGAGACACTGCTTCCTGTGTGTGTTCACTGTTCTAGTAGGTGCCCTACTGGTCAGCCAAGTTGTAACTTTCTGGTTTAATGGACAGAGGGTGTCTGAATTGCATCTGGAGATAGCCAGACTGGAGAAGGAACAGCTGCTTCTAAAGGTTAACTTATCTCTGCTCACCACCAGACTGGAGATCAGGCTGAGTAAGTATGAGATCAAGGGTTTGTATAAAACTAGAAATGAGGATTCTCAGAAGGAGGTCCCTAACAGAAGGACAGCAAAGAGGCAAGTCACAGCTGATCCCACTATAGTCAAAGGAGATAGAGAAGGTGATCCAACAGCTTGCCCCCCTGGCCCCCCTGGCCCCCCTGGCCCCCCTGGTTCCTCTGGCCTCACTGGTCCACCTGGTATGAAAGGGGATACTGGAGAGAAAGGAGAGAAAGGAGAGAAAGGAGAGAAAGGAGAGACAGGCAGACGAGGAGTCAAAGGCGTGCGTGGTCTAAAGGGAGAGAAAGGTGATAAGGGGGAGAGTGGCTCAAGTGGAAATGGTACAGATTATGAACCAGATTGCGAATGGTATAATTATGTTCGTACGCACAAAACCTGCATAGCACGCAACATTTGTCACGTCACAACTATTTATCAACCAAAATGTCCTGGTGATAGGCCATTCCTCACTGGAGTTAACATCACCTCTCTTGAAAATGCCAGCAAAAACCATATGAAGTGCTGCAGTATTTAAAGACTTTTATTATGCTTTTGGGATACATAATATTCTGGTGGCAATTCAATCTTCAAACATTCACTTTATATGTTTTATATAATCTTTATTAAATATATTATTCCAATTTTACATCTTTAAAAATATTTTGTAATCTGTCAGTGTAGCTCATCAGCTGTGTTTAGTCCGAATGTCTGTTTAGTAATGACTGGTTATTTAGTTTCATTCACAACAATAAATTGTGTTCAGTTCAAAACATAATTTGTTATATTTCTATTAACACTTTATTTTTATAAAAACAAAATAAATTACTATTTGGTAAAAACAGGAATGAATGATCACTAATGAACAGTAGTTCAAGTATTTAAAGCACTTAATTGTTCACTTCACCACTAAGTGCACCTGTCAAGTATCAGGTAAGCCGGCAGCTACTATTTGTATTCTCCAGAACTTGGTGTTTGTATGCTCATCATTCCAGCTTGCAGACTCACTGTCTGCTATTTACAAAATAGCGACGGTAATTAAATGGTAAACATTTTAATTGCTATGGAATATCTTAAGGTAGCTACAGAAAAGGCATTCCAAATATTTTAACTTTGCATTTCTATTACATCTTTATCTAATCAATTTTCCCATCGTATGATCAGTACACTTCCCATCACATGATAATTTCCTGTCACATGACAATTTCCTGTCACATGACACTTTTCCTGTCACATGATACTTTTCCTGTCACATGACTCTTTTCCTGTCACATGACACTTTTCCTATCACATGACACTTTTCCTGTCACATGATACTTTTCCTATCACATGACTCTTTTCCTATCACATGACTTTGTTGTCCGATTATTTGAATAGGTTTGGACATGTTTTTATATATAACAGATATAGATCAAACTTCTTACAATTGGTTCTACACACATTTTCTGCAATTGGGCTGTGTTGACTAGTTACACAGCCCTAACCTGGACCATATTCAACACTTTAAAAGAGAAAAAATGCAAATTTAACTGGAAAGGATAAAAAGGTGCTTAAAGCCGGAGTGTTAAAAGCGTTAGATAACGTGATTGCTGATCCCAATTTAGGAATTATAGATTCAATTATTGTAGGATATCTCTGGTACAGTAGTGTACATCAGCTGCAAGTAGTTCTGCAGCATCATATGAAATGACAACTGTCAGTCAGAATAATGAGTCTCAACTTGTGATGGCCCACAAACGACATCTGGTTAAACTGTCACACAGTGTAGCTTGTGTGAAAAGTGTGTCTGTTGGAAAGCAACCAGGATGTGGTGAGTGTTCCTTTGCACTGACAGGACCTCCTAAGGTCTCCCTATTCACTGTTGTGTGTCACAGGGCTTCTGTTGTGGTTCAACACAAATCAATATTTATGTTTAACATTTATAAGACTATGGTCCGGGTCACTGGTCCTTACATCATCTCAGCCCCTACTCCAAACAGGCTAGTCCACCTCAAATGATAACTTTACATTTGCTGTCAATGTACAATTTACTATGTGGACCATCCCATCCTCCCATCCTTGAGGACCATCCCATCCTTGAGGACCATCCCATCCTTGAGGTCCACCCCATCCTTGAGGACCATCCCATCCTTGAGGACCATCCCATCCTTGAGGACCATCCCATCCTTGAGGTCCATCCCATCCTTGAGGTCCATCCCATCCTTGAGGTCCATCCCTTCCTTGAGGTCCATCCCATCTTTGAGGTCCATCCCATCCTTGAGGTCCATTCCATCCTTGAAGTCCATCCCTTCCTTGAGGTCCATCCCATCTTTGAGGTCCATCCCATCCTTGAGGTCCATTCCATCCTTGAGGTCCATCCCATCCTTGAGGTCCACCCCTTCCTTGAGGTCCATCCCATCCATTATTTGGATAGACCTATGTTTTGTGGTATGTCGATGGTGCTGAACTGGCAGTGACCTTAGATTGTCATGCTCTTCTGTCATTCAAATGTTGGTAAACAGGATTAAGATGAAGAAGAGATTGTCTGGTGGTACATTACACAACTAAAAAGCCTTCATTCATAGTCAGGAAACACAATGCATTCACTATACAGACTTCAATGCATACAATTAACAGAACTGGATTGGACTATAATGGACTTGCTAGTGAATGAATATCTCTACAAAATAGATAACCTTTGAAATACTGTGTATAGTTTTCTGGCTGGCTGGATGGTTGGTTGGGTGGGTAGATTGTGTACATGGTATGGACAGTTGGATCACCTGTGTTTGTATTTCTATTAGCCAGTGGCCGTTGGTGAGGGTTGCTTAGCAACAGACCAAACTAGTGGGCTTATCAAGGTAAACAAGATAGGATATATCAACCACAGGTTAAAGAAATGATTATTGGATCATTTCTGAACAAGTGGTGATGTAACTTCTTGTATAAACCTGTGCCCACACACTGGGTCAGTAGACAATGAATATCATTACAGCTCTCCCACCTTATTAGAACTGCCACCTTGCACAGACATATAATAACATTATGCAGTACACAATTATTATCAGTATATATATTATTCAAACATGTCAATTCCACAACAGCATCACAGAATAGCAATTGTGAACAAAGATTTGATCTATTTCAATGTTTCCCTGTCCTTTGGTTGGCTTCCACTGACACACTAGCAGGGGGAGGAGCTACTGGTTGAGGTGAAGGGATTCCCCCACTCCTCATCCGAGGTGGTGGCTTAGCCTTCGGTCTCTGAACTGCAGGCACAGGAGCAATGTAAGGCAGTCGGTAACTGTCTCTGGGAGCCTCTCTGGATTCAACTATAGCATGAGTCTGTAAGCAACTCTCTGAAAGAGACACCCTTCTCTGGTGCAGGTCTCTCTTGATGGCATTCAACATTCTCTCCACTTCTTGTTTGTCTTCTTGTTCTTCTGCCTCATAAACAGGGTTGAAAGCTGTGTTGTCCTAAAAGGTGGAAGGTGGTTAACCTAGGCTTGCTTCCTTAGCAGTTTAGTGGTACATTTGTCTGAAGTCATATTAATGAGATGGTGAGAGCAGCCTCTAATTCAATCAAATGTTTTGACAATTAACCTACCTCATTAGCTGCCCTTCTTGTGTAAAGTATATTTTCATCCTCACTTTCATTTCCTCCAACTAAACTGATCATCAGTAACAAGAGATCTGATATATGTGTTGTGTGAGCAAAGAATATGAGTGTGTTGTGTGTGCAAAGAATATGAGTGTGTTGTGTGTGCAAAGAATATGAGTGTGTTGTGTGTACAAAGAATATGAGTGTGTTGTGTGTACAAAGAATATGAGTGTGTTGTGTGTACAAAGAATATGAGTGTGTTGTGTGTGCAAAGAATATGAGTGTCTTGTGTGTGCAAAGAATATGAGTGTGTTGTGTGTGTAAAGAATATGAGTGTGTTGTGTGTGCATTGAATATGAGTGTGTGTATATGTATGTGAGTGTGTGTCACATTTTCCATATCCAATTCACTTGTACTTAAACTTTGATTTTCTATATCTTATCAGAAACAAAATCAGGCCAATTGTGACAGCTCCTGAGAAGATTGCTATGGCAACTATAGCCATGGTAACAGCAAATATGACTATCATGTGATGTACCCCAGCTTCATCCGTCTCATCTGAGGAGGAGCAAGATAGGAACAGTGTTTAGTGAACCTGTTCAGTGTAGTGGAGACACTCACTAGTGGCAGTAAATGGAGGCAAGGAGGGCTGGCTGGCAGACACCAGGAGGGTTGATGTGTGATCCTGAAAATAGATTCAAGTCAACACTACACTTTCAATAAGGTGCATTTCCAATTACACAAACCCAAGGCTAAACTGGTCTCAGTTGGGCTTCCCATGCACACACATACCTGCACCACGCCCATTGCAACAGTCACAAATGAGTACTGACTGCCTGGTTGAAAGGCCCTTGACAAGTCAGTCTCCCGGCACAAGGCAATACTGACATTTCTGGGGACACTTTTGGCACTAAAGTCTCCAATAATGAATGGAACAGAGGCCATAGCTTTAGCAGCTAGATGTGCTGTAACAGCAGTGGTTGGTGCAGTTCTGTCAATTGCTTCATATCCAGCCTCTCCAGCTGTAGCTAATCGGAGCTTCATTGGAACAGCTAGCAGCGTGTATTTACTAGAGGGGGAAACAACATAATATTTACAAGCAGAGCACTCCTTCAGCTTCACATTGCTCACGTAAGATTTCATGAAGCACAAATCTGTTGGATGGGATGTTTATTGACATGCACAAGATTGCAATCATCAGCTCCTCACCTAATTAGACCATTCCTGGTGGAAGTGCGCTGCATATAAATATTCAAGTGTTGCCTGCAACTGCTTTTGGTGCTGTCGGTGGCCGCCCGGGGGGGTGGGGGTGGGACTGGTCCTACAGGGGGACACTCAGTGGTACAGGGAGATCTTACTTGACTCCCCAGGAATGCATTAGTTGAAGCTGCTAGTAAACAAGTGCACTGCCTGCAATTTTGGCAAGCCAACAAAGTTCCAATTTAGAGTCAGTAAGGCTTCCTTGTCAACCAGGAATCCCGATATGGAGAGGTAATAAGAGTTTTGTCTCATTTCTCTGAATACCTCAGATATCTCTTCATTTCAACACCCTACAACTCCCTCACGATGCAACTGTTATGGTTTCACCTACTTGCTGACTGAGTCTTGACACTGTCCATCACGCTGTCTGCTGAGAGGGTGTGCTGGCTGCTGAAGGCTGTCCGAACATGGCAAGAGTAGTTTGTGTTTGGCTGAAGGCCTGACAGAGAAATGCTCTCTTTGCCACCTGCGCTCGGCCGGACCTTTCTTTGTAAGAAGAACTGGTCATGTCTGGGATGGCCATCACTGGTAACATAGAGTCTGTTTCCATAGCAATAGACCTAGGAAGATGAGAAGGAATTCTCACAGCATTGACAATTCTTAGAGTTGATTGGGTACCAATCATCAGGTGAAGATGCTAATCACTTGCAGCATCAGATAGACTTACCATAAAATAGACATCTTGAATTCCTGCAGTTATATCATGAGACCAATTTAGGGTAGCTCTGTCTGCCAACACATCTCTGGTCTTTACATTTCTTACCACTGGTATATCTACAAACAATAGACTCATTGACAACTTTAGCTTTAAACAAAATGTGTTGTGTCTATAGAGGGCATCACCTAAGCCAGTGGAGTTGTAATGGAAAGTCTCCCCAAGCTCCAGCCTTCCTCCAGATGAATATCTTATTAACTAAGTGAAGAGGGAGGATGTGTTGAGATTACTATATAGGACACGAGGTGTAAGTGAAAGCAGTTTAATCAGCTGTGCAGAATTGCTAGGAGTTCACCTTCAGCTCATACAGGGAAGCTGGAATGAGACCCTTAATCACTAAACTTCTTCTCCTTGAAGCCATATTCAGAAGTGATGGTGTCCCTCTGTAGTTGGCCTCCTTCACATATAACACAACATGTCTGCCAGCAGTCCCAGACCACCTCACTCTAGTGGCACTCCCTGAGGTCCTGGCCCCCAGGATGGTCAGCTGTCCAGCTGAACATGAGTGAGGTACATGTGAATGTGTGACCCACCTCTCAGTGTGACTTACCTTGAACAGTGAAAAATAGAAGTAAAACAATTACTATTCTAAAGAAAGGCATTTTGCATCACAGAGCAGCTGCATTAAATGTGGTTGCTTAGTAACAGCCAATGGAACAATGCATTTAGAAAATATTATTGCTAGAAAGGAAACCTTGTCATAACCAGCATTAAGTGAGCTAAACAGACAAGCTATACTGAAGTAAGTATATTGCGGGTTTGGAGGCTACAGATTTAAGTCTAATGTTTTGACAAAGGGTTCAAATTTGTGACAGTCAAAGATCATTGCTATTCTCAGTGGTTTCAACTCTTCATCTTCTTCTCCCACTCTCTCCTCTGTCACTGACCAGACACAGGAGCAAGTGCTCTCCTGCAAAACAGAACAGACATTAATGTGGCACTTATTATATCCACAACCCAAAGTTTTACTTTGTAAAATAAATTCATTTCTGGATAATGAAATGTTATGTCTTCAGGCAGGCAGTTTCTTGCCTTCTTTGCTGATGGAATATGTTCCAATTTGGAATTGATATCATAACCCTTTGTGATAATCAGGATATGATCAAATTGATTGGCCTTCAGAAACATAAAAAAACACTTTTCATCAAACCTCAAATGAGGACATTAAATTGTAATCTCACTTTTTCCCTGATCTCATCTCTGTGAAGAAAATAAAACACTTTAGATGGCAAGTAGTTAAATAAACAACACTCAACTCACAGCAGACTATTCATAGTTGGAGGAGTAATTCCTGATGGAATGCCTGGAAAGCGCTCGTGGACCAACCAATAAACCTGTTTTGACAGAATTTGAATCATATCCTTCTTCATTCCACAGGAATTTGCCTTTTCAATCAGTAGTGACTTCAAATCTTTGCAAAAGGGCTCCTCCTGGCAAAGTGAAAGGGAATGGTTACCATGACTACTGTGACTGAGAAATTACAAACTACTTTGTATTTATTCAAGTGGATCAGACATGATATGCCAAAGAGATCTTCTTCCGCCTTATCATCCTCTCCCTCTTCTTGTTTGATTGCTTTGTCATCTTCATCATCTTCATCATCTTCATCATCATCGCTGGAGGCAGACTGCAAAGAAGCACATTCCATCGGACCAGTCTCTTTGAAGCTCTTTGCATAGGTTGCTCACTCACCTTAATGGAACATCCAATTGTTGATGGATGAACAATGACCTCTGTCACTGCACTGCAGTCCACATTACTCTCCAACAGTAACTACAGAGATCATGACATTGATACTGGCAGGGTCAAGCAGGTTCAGTTTTAATGACTTACGTCTTGTATGAACGTCTTGATTGCGTGATAATCTCCATCAAGAATCGGATACCCTTCAAAATCTAGTTCAACTTCACTGTTTTCCGCTTCCTGTGAATATTGGATAATATCTTCTTAAGATTGCAGACATTTCGGAGCTATGAACTGTAAGATTTCCAAGAAAATCAACGCACGCTCTCAACGTTTTCGCAATCGGAATTTCCTTCTGAACTCGTCGATCCGTCAAATGAACTATCTTCAGACGAAGAATTTGATTTATCCGAAACATCTTTCGATAAAGATTTAGCAGACATTTTGCGTGAAACAGAAAATGGCAGTACCATACGGGACGATCATTTCTACTCTTTTGCTAATCGCTGGAACGACTTGTTGGCTGAACACGGTCGGGTCCTGTTTTAGCGACAGAGAGGTTTGCGAGCTGTTTATAATGATTGTGTCAATACAGCGTTAAGGATTCGGCAATGAAGTGCTTCTGTGTGTGCATGTTATGAGTTGTTGAAGTGATTCTTTAGATTGACGAAGATGTGAATCGCCTGTCTTGTTTTTTGCAGGATTCATCAACATGCTATTACGGTCTTCTAATTGTGCTGTGTGCTCCGATAGCACTCGTGTTCTTCTTCGCCAACTGGGTCGGAATGGAATTCTTTATTCACAACTAAATTCTGGAAAATGGACAAAATTGGCCAACCATGGATCGAACCGATTCAAAGGAGAGGTGACAGAGAATCGCAAAGGGTTACCGCAATAGCGATAGATAACATATGAAATCCTTTCAAATATTACTCCTCGGGGCTGCTTTGGCGCAGACTGTTGAAAGTCATCCCGAGAGCGTAGCATCAGAAGCACCGGACATTCCATGGAATACTTTGATGTTAACAAGAGGCGTTTGTTGGACGCTGCATCAAAGTCATTCCTGCTATTAGCTTTCTTTCTTTTGGGCTACCAGTGCTCCCTTATAAAGGTGGAACATTTGGTATGCCTCACCTCACAAGCATGGAGAAACCTGTTGAACCAACTGCTAGTCTTATAGGAAGCCTGAGCCAGCAAGTGCCAGTGGCTGGAGGAGATCCCTTCACTGTCCCATCCCCAGGACCTCTGACCCCTCTCTCAACCTTCTTTGCAGAAACATTTCAGTCTCCTGCAATTATGGCTCCTCCCCAGTTCATCCAGACCCTTCAAAGGTGAGTTCTAGCATTCTTGTCTAGTGTGTCTCCTGAGTGCACATCACTGACACTCTCTCCCTCTCCCTCAGGTCTCCAACCTCTAGCCAGACCACTGAAGCAGCCTCTGCATTACTCTCCTTAAAGCAGCCAGTCATAAGAGAACAAGACAGTGGAATTGATCTCAGCTTCTCCAGTTCCTCTCATGAGTCCTCGGCCACTGGAAGCACCCCTTGCTATCCCCCGTCCCAACCCTACCCCATAGTGTCTGGGTATTCCAACCACCCAACCATATTTGAAGGCATGCCAGTCTATGGATTTGCTTCTGTGAGAGGGCGAATGAGGCCAAACACTTGTTTCATCTGTGGAAAGAGCTATGCCAGAGCCTCCACCTTACGGACCCACATGAGGACACATAATGGAGAAAAGCCTTTTCAGTGCACCATCTGTTTCAAGTCCTTCACTCAAGCTGCCAACCTTACAGCTCATATGAGGACACACAGTGGAGAAAAGCCCTTCAAATGCCCAATCTGCGAGAGGTCCTTTTCACAGTCTTCATCAGTCACTACTCACCTGAGGACCCACAATGGAGAGCGACCCTACAAGTGCACCTTGTGCAGCAAAGCCTTTGCAGACAGCTCCACTTTGACCAAGCACTTTAGAACACACTCTGGAGAAAAGCCCTATCATTGTCACATCTGTGATGCCAGGTTTTCTCAGAGTGGCAACTTGAACAGACACTTGAAAACTCACAGAAACTTTCGAATCTAAACTTAAATTTATCCATTTATTGTATATCACCCATTATCTGCTACACCTATTTCAATTAGAAATCACTTTAAATAATAATTTTGGAAAATTGTTTTATTAAATGACTTTAAGAAATACTGCAAACAGAGTAAGTCTATACCAGGTGGGGTAAAATGACACAAAATGAGAGAAAAAAGAAATATTGGAATAAATGAATTATAAGTTTGGACAAACTGTTCATGCAAAATATCAGTGATTGGATGGTTAAAAAACTGAACCTGTATTAGTGAATGTAAACCTGTCTTTGAAGTGTGGATTGATGAATTCATGAAAAAGTTATTTCATAAGAAACTAGTTGTTGTGTGTCTTCATGTGGCGATGGAGATTGCCAGATTGAGAGAACCCCAGGTTGCAGATCTTACATCTGTAAGGCTTGTCTCCGGTGTGTATCCGTTTGTGCTTGGTCAGAGTAGACGTGTCCGCAAAGCACTTGCCACAGAAGTCGCACCTGTAAGGCCTTTCTCCAGAGTGGGTACGCAAGTGAGTGGTCACAGAGGAGGACTGGGAGAACCTCTTTTGGCAGACTGGACAGCTGAAGGGCTTTTCTCCACTGTGTGTGCGGAGATGAGCTGTAAGGTTGGCAGCTTGAGTAAAGGACTTGGAACAGATGTTGCACCTGTAGGGCTTTTCTCCACTGTGTGTTCGCATATGGGTCTTCAGTGTTGAGGGACGCGCATAGGATTTGCCACAAATCTGACAAATGTTGTTTCCTCTGTTTGGTGCCTTTCTCTTGACACTACCCAAAGGAGACTTGTACCCCTCGTCATCTGGAGTTTCTGAGTCCGGGGTCTGTCTGTCCGGTGGCGCAAGAAGAGCTCCGGCGGCAGGAGGGGGAGGAAAGACAAGTGGTTTAGTATCGGGATAAAAGGGCTGAGGTTGAAAGGTTTCAGTTGTAAGAGCTTGAATCAAATTCCTTTGTTCGTTCACGTCCACTCCCTGCGCTGTGGCCGTAGCAGTCTGGGATATGCCAGCGTCGCTACCAGAACTGGGAGAGCCTACAGTACTAGATATTGCGCCTTTGGAAATCGATGTCATTTCCACCAGTGCCTGTGCTACCGCTACTGCATCGGCTGTCGATGATCGCGGGGTGCTCTGCGACAAGAGGGAAGGGTCGGCAAAGGCTGCAGCTGCTGCAGGGTACTGTACGTGAGCATGGCCAAATGGCGTGTTGTGTGGAAACTCTACGTATGGAAAGGTCCCAAAAGGCGATGTGGGATCTCGTCCTGGTCTTGCTGGACTGAAGTATGGAGACATGAAGGGTCCCGTGGGGCCGGGAAAGGTCCAAGTCTCAGGAGCCATGTTGGCATAGGTCGGTCTATAAGCCCCTGACATGGCAGCTGACATTTCTCGTAGAAGTAAGGCTTCCTTTCTGAATCCTAACAGGTGATTTGCTCGTACAACAGCTCTTCAAGAGATTCTCGTAATGAAATGGCTTGTCGCGATCCCCTCCTCATATACCCGTCGTCTATAGATCAAACTCGGAAATTGTTGGGCTTCTTCACCACAAACCTCTCCAAAGGTTTCCATTAATAATATTCATGATCTCAAAGTACTATGAATATCATTATAACGCCAACCTGTTGATACAAAGGATCGATTGTTTATTGCATCGCGAATATCGTATTGTCCACTGGACTTGTCCCGACTTGTAATTATCATGTCAATTTTCATCTACCTTCGCCTTTCACTTGTTAGAAAAACGTTATGCGAGTTCCCTCTGCAGGTGACACATTTCAGAATCGTTGCATGGCTTCACTTTGTTTCTCTATGTTTATATTTCAGCTCAGCGATATCAATGAGATTCTGTTTATAAGCTCTCAACGCACCTATTTGTATACGTGGGTGTCCCTAGAGCGCGGATTACATGTCTAACTGTGTCGTCCCTAATTAGTGAAAGTGACTGTGCAAGCGATACACGCGTAGGTCGCTTCGTGTCTGCAGAATTAGAACTAGTTTGTCTGAATTAAGTGCAACTAGCACCTTGCTGTTGGCTGTACATGTGTACAGGAGGGCCCTTGAGAAGGGCGCGTCATGACAGTCTAACAAACACGGGCTGGCAGTGTACCCATCCTTTGTACTATGCCAACCAAGAACTCATAGCCACAGAAACAGTAGATCATGCACTCCTCAAAGAAGTCTGTAGAAAGCCATTTAAGGTGCACTTGAAATGCAATAAGTAAAATTTTTAATGACCCCCTATGTGACTTACATGGCCTCTTCTTATAAACACAAGGGACATGGAAGCCAGGTCAGGTTTAAAGACTGTAACTTTTTACTTAAACAGCTCTCTTTGCTAATTACAATGATAGACTGTTTTGTTTAATGAATTATATCAAAACTACACAACACACTTAAGTCAATCTTCAACTTGCTCTTCTAATTATCTAGTGCAGACACAATTCAATACAAGTGGAACTACATTCCCAAGAGCAGCTTACAAGTCAGTGATACAATACGCTTCTCTTTCCCTGTGTGTGTAAACACATTAGCCAGAGGTAGATTCTGTACATTTGAGGTCTCCAGTGATAATTCTTACAACCCACAATTATATAATGACCCACTAGAATACAAAGAACTTGTTTATTTTGCTTTCTCCATAGAGTCAGGTTATCTCTGTTATCAGTGAACAGCAGAATGGCAAATATCTCCAGAAAAATGATTAACATGCCTCTCTCATTTAAACAATGAAATGACGCAGCTCTACCTAACCCTAACCCTTTACTTTACATACACCTAAAATTCCCAAAAAGTTGCCATGGCGACCAAAACAATAAGCAATACAGTACATACAGCAAGGGAATAACTAACATTATTAGCAGTGAATGCGCAAAGCCCTGAATGTAGTCTTATTAAGAAATCAGTTTACATTTATTAAGTTGATGAATAATACAGTGAATCCTGGCCCAGCCACAGTCAAGATAGACCTTCCTGATTAGAAGCCATGGGATTGAACCTGAAGTCGCCAAAGTGACTTTCAGTTATACTCAGCTATCTGTAGCTCATACGCTGTAAAGTGGTGATAAAATATCTGGACACCATCCAGGTAATTAGGCAAAGGGATGTTCTCCATTTAATGGACAAGCCATAAGCTTAATTGGAGAAGGGAGGTTTCATTAACTTGAAATAAACATTTAGCAATAGATAACCTATTATCTATATATAGCTAACTAGTGCTGTATGAAGTATTTATAGGAAGCGGAAAACTTACAAAGTTAATACTTTCTACAATTGTGCTAAAATGAACACAATTAAATATTGCTACATATTTCTAAGTAGTTATATACTGCTCAAGTCCTGTCAGAACCAGTAGTCATTTGAATAGCCCAGTCTTACCTGGGTGTGGCCACCTCATCCCCTCCTCATCCCCTCCCTGTTTGGTGGACCAGTCAGTGGTACCCAGTGCACTGCTGTGAGCTCCATGTTTGGATCTGGTTGAGCCAAGAATGAGGACTTCTCAGTCTTCTCATCCTCTCCCATCCCTTGAAAGACTTCTTGTGGTAGCAACAGCTGAAATTAGCTACTCAATTGATCTGGCTGCTCTCCTCTGATCTCAGCTCAATGCTCATCAGAGTGCTCTCATTTGTATTATAAAGCATTACATCAGATAAAACACTCAATCTAAAATGTCATGTGTCCTGATGAATGAATCAAGTCTTTAGTCTGCCCTTGAATCTTGAGCCTTTGGCCTAAAGGGTAGAGTATACATATATTAGGCTCTGTGCACTCTATTTGAAGATCTCTACTTGCCTTGGTAGGCGGAGTTAGACTAATAAAAGGGTCTTCCTCTTCAGAAGAGAAGGATTTAAAAAAACCTTCAATTGAGATTTGAGACAATTCATTTGGGAGTAACCACGGTCCTCGAGAGGGTGCCCCTGCAATTAAGTGCTTGCTAAACTGCCTCACAGCTGGGTGGTAGTGCCTCTACAACAAGTGAGACTTTATATTTTATAGAAGAACCTTTAAAGCTACAAGAAGTACTTACAGCAAGAAGACTCAATTCCCAGAGAGTGGTAGCCTTGGGTTGACACAGATCTGGGTCATCCAAGTCGGACCTATACTGACCGCCTGTGGAGTGATCACTATCTAGCAGCATGTCGCAACTTGGATGCAACTAACAGAGAAGACAAAACAGACATAAATAGATTCTGGTTCAAAAGGAGTGCCAACTTGTGGTGATGCCCGGTCACTGATAAAGGATTAACTTCCTTCATTGAGTGCTGGGAGTTTCTACTTGTTTACCAGATAGAGGTGTCTGATGGTTGCCATGGTAGCCAGCAGCTCTGGAGGCGGTAGTTGGAGGGCAATAGTAGAAAGTCTCTTTAAAAATGCTAACAATCGTTGAAGTGACACCTGGATGAATACAATTAGATGTTGCAGAAGGAGGTGTGGTCAGAAGAGAGGGGTGTGTGGCAGAGTGGAGACAAGCTTTGTGGTAAACATTACCTGTTTTTTTTTCTGGAAAGCCTTTAAAATACATTCTAAAGATGCTTTAATGTCTTGGCTAGCTACAAAGGGATTTGTAAAAGGTTTCACTCAAGCTAGCTATTCAATTTGAATGGCTTACAGTGATGGGGCAGCTTGATAGCAGCTTTATAAAGGCGCACGTAAAACTCCCTGGGGTCTCTGTTCAGTGATTCTCCCTGTCCAGAAAGTATCTGGAGAGCAGTATTGATGCAGTTCAGTGAGTCACCAAATGAGAGCGCCTAAAGAACAAGATGACCCTGTTGCTAAGGTAATGACCCTGTTGCTAAGGTAATGATGTAGTTGTCGTGGTTACAAACTCACATTTGTAGAAAGAAGCCCTGAAAGCACTTGCATTAAGTCAGAGAAGAAATCAACATTGATCAAGTGTGAAAATCTGATTTGGAGAGGTGTTGGTCACATGATTATCACATGACCACTGTGGTGAGCTTACTTGGCCAGTCCTGCTAGAACAGGCGTCACCAAAGGCGAAGTTGGACATTGCTTAAGTATTCTGAAGTATACACCAAATATCTGATCCAGCAGTTCCGTTTGCTGAGAAACAAAGTACCTGTTAAACAATTGACCTAACTCTACATCAAGACTTACAGCTTTCCGGCGCTTTTCCAAACTTTCTTCAGTTGCTGCCTCCTTCAACTCACTCTGCACCTTCTGGTCCATCTTGTATCTCTACAGGACACCACCACAAAGTGACAACATGATCCACAGTTAATAGACCACCTCACTTTGCGATCTCGGCGTGACATTTTACGAAGTTCAGCTTTTTTTGATCTTTTAGAAGGAGGGGCTTCTGAGTTACCATGGTTACCAATATCAGGAAATCTCAGGTGCAGCAGTGTTTCTAGAATCTGGAATGTCAAAGAGCACACAATTATATCAGACTAACTCAGGGGCACCGAACAAACCTTTTTGTTGGCTTTAAATGGCCTCCCTTTGATGGTACGTGCTATAATTTTAACAGCCTATTATGATAGAATTAATGACAATGTGAATGTCTAAAAACTACCTCAAATACTTCCTGTGCCTTTTACATATGTAAACAGGAAGCACATGAGGGCAGTTACAGGAAGCACATGAGGGCAGTTACAGGAAGCACATGAGGGTATTATAGAAGAAAGAGATGCATACATCTAAAGACACTTGTCCAATTGGATCATTCCTAAAGAGTGTCTCAACAGCAGTGCAAGCTCGCTCCGACAGCTCAGCATGAGGAGAGTCCATCAGTGGCACTACCACAGCTAGGATGTTCAGTGTCCAGTTAAAGTGACTCAGTGCAGTCAGCAACTGACACAAACACTGAACAGCAACAACGGCTAGTGACTGTAGAACAAGAAGGAATCATGAATACCGTTGAATACTCTTACAGAATTGCATGTACCTTCATTGAATCAGTTGAAAGTACTACAGAACCATTTAACATATTCAATTGTTTTCTTTCTGAATGACCTTTGAGTGTCTTGAGATGTAAAGGGAATACTCGTGTAATTACTTCCTCCAGTCCATTTAAATACCTTTGATAACCATTCAGTAGACTACTTTCAAAATCTTTCAACTTTTTGACTTCTTTTGACAACTACAGAACACACACACTACATATTGCACTGCAATGTACCAGAGATAACCAACCTTCAAATTGGTACTTGAGTCCTGCTGACGGATCTGATACC
This sequence comes from Chondrosia reniformis, assembly GCA_947172415.1. Classification (NCBI taxonomy): domain Eukaryota; kingdom Metazoa; phylum Porifera; class Demospongiae; order Chondrillida; family Chondrillidae; genus Chondrosia; species Chondrosia reniformis. The sequence continues at coordinate 7,492,213 of OX359199.1, read as the reverse complement.
TAACAAGAGGAGGAGTCCATGGTTTCCATGGCAACTAGTTGAAGCCTAAATCTTACCCTGGAGCTATATCCTTCACAACTTCTACAAATGACACCATTGCCAACTTTCTTATCGTTATAGCAACATCAGGATCTGTTTCAAAGCACAAATTTACCAAAGTCTTTAACTGTGATATCTGAAGAAATAAAATTTGTAAATTTGCATTCACACACACACATAGACTGAGCTAACATTCTCCTCCGGTCCCTCCATCAGTTTGGAGGATGTAAGAGCAATTAGTTCTTTCTTTTCTATCAACTTTCTACTTCTCAGTGCAAACAGCTCTACCATACTTATGCTAGGAGGTACTTCTGCTGTCTCCTCTTCCAAGACACTGCTACTGGAGCTCGATGGTTCGGATACATCAGCTGGAACAGGTGGAGGAGGCGGCAAGGGCCTAGCCTTTTGGGGGACCAGCCCTCGCTCCGTTTTCAAAGGCAACAGTTCCTGTCCCTCTCCCGCGCCTCCACTGTCCCAAGTCACGGCGTCTCGGAAGCCACGCTCCTCAACCGCTTCTCTTTGCAACCAACTCCTCTTCCTCTTGGAAGACCTTCCTTCTGCAGCCGCGTCATCCTTTTGAACGTGCTTAGGGATTCGCGCCTTCTTCTTTATCGACCGAGGTCCGATCAATTCTCTGTAACAAGATAGACATGTATCTAACACAATTCGTTGACAACTCGCAGAACACGCTTATAAGCGAAAACTAGCTACTGCGAGTATGTATATAAGCGTTTCTTCAAGCATCATACTTCTCATTTGTACTCAAGAATTGAAGCTTGGAAGAGTTTTTGATCCAAAATTGCAAATCCTCATCTGCCGCCATTTCACAGCCTACCAGCCATTTACAGAGCCCAAGATAAGGTCTACCACAAGTGTTCCAATACATACATTGCCCAACGCACAAAACAACTACATGTAATAAGATTCGTCCCTTTAACAATTACTATTATCGGCATGCATTACAACATAGAGATTAAAATATCAAATATTTTCTGGGTGATTAAGAACGGAACGCTGTCCCAGTCTTCTGTACTGATTGGCTCGCAAGTACAGCTTCAGAATAGCCTTCATCAGATAGAGAGTTATTCCACCCTACAAAGGAAGTCACTAATGTAAGAGCACCCGTAACAAACCAACCCATATAGGGGGTGTCAATAGTAAGTGTACATCACTAGAATGAGTGTGATAGGAATAATCACTGGGAGTTAATACACTGACCAACCAAGTGACCAAAGTCCGATCTTGGTTGGGAGACCAAGTCCTATTAACGGAGTATATAACTCTTAGTCACTCACAAAAATGGCTCTCTTCCAGTTTTTGGATACTCCACTGAAGAAGAGCTTTCCTATTCCGGCAGACAAATAAGGAAATAAGAGTGAACCACAAATGGTGCGAGCTAGTGAGGGAAGTGAGTTCTGCTCAGTTGTAAATATTTGCTTAGTTGTAGTGGACTCGGCAGGAGCCAGATATCTCAGAAACCGATTCTTTCTCATTCGTGGTCCCAATACCTCATAATACAGTCGCAATAACCTCTCCTCCCACGGAACAGCATTTAGTATGATCAGTCCCAGAGGAACTATTGGAACACCTACTACTATCAAAATGGGATCTCCCTTCTCCAGAAGAGCCTGGGTGTCCTCCTTCCCCAGAACTGTGTACACTGTAAACATCCCGTAGGAGAAGGAGTTCCAGTATAGCGCCATCCCCACAGCAGTGGCCAAGCCCACTGGAGCTGCCTTCATGACAATGCGATCAATGGTCTCCAGACACACAAGTACTGGCCCCATGTGAGGGTAGCTGATAATGTACTGCGTCTGACACTGGGGACAGAGGACTGGAGTGGTCAGTTGTCCTCGCTGCTTCTGTTCCACCCACTGTCTGATACAGTTTTGGTGGACCCATTGCGTGCTGCCCCTACACTTGCAAGGCTTTACCCAGGTGGTTGCCTGAACAGGGCTATCCGAATCGTGGTCTGTGCCGAAACAAACCCAACATTGTCTGCCTTCCGGATTAGTTGCGACGGCCATTTAACCATTCGGCGGGTATTTCCCTATCTACGGCGCTAAAACGAAAAACAAATTTCTCGCGTCCCGCAATACAAAAAATGGTCGAATGTTGCCGCCGCATAAACAGCCAAACTTTATATAAAGGAGACTTGCAAAGTAAGTTGTTAGCACTTTCCTTACTGCAGGAATACCCGCAAAGTGTTAATCCTCTGGAACCATGACAACCAAGTGTATTACTCGGTTCAGCACCACCGACTTCGGGTCCTCGTGGATGGAAAACCTGCGTCCCTTCAGCAACAGCATGTCCACTCACAGCTTGGGGAAGGAGGTGCCGACCGGATGGCTACTCCCGGAAAAGAATTCCCCAAAGAGATACTCTTTCGATGAGTCCGAATCAGTTCCCCTTGGCCCGTGGAACCTTGAGATGGCCCCTTTGAGCTCCATAACTCCTGACGAAAACACTCAATATTATCCTGATAGATGTAATCCAGTCAATGAAAAGAAGATAAAGACGACCCCTCAACTGCAACTGAAGCGATCTCCTTCAACCAGCTGGTTGCCGACCAACGGATCGAAGAACGCCCGTCTGCGTCTGCCTCGCTCCTACTCCGCCAGCGATAGCAACTTGGCAGCTAGCGAAGTGAAGCAGTCTCGATTGCGCCTAGTTTCCGTACCCACCATTCAAGAAGGAGCATCAAGCACCCAGAAAGACAGCGACGAGGATGGATCGTTTTTTAGCGCCATCTTCCCGGAAGAAAAGGTAAAAAACTTTTGCAGCTGAGAAGTTCCAGCTGCAAATTGCTTTGATGCCTATCGACTGTTTATTTCTCTCTCCGGTAATGCAGACAGCAGCGAGTCACCTTAGGAGTAGCCAAGAACTTCTTGGCAAGTCCAACATTCACACCATCCAGAACGTCCTGGACTTCTCTCTGCAAGACTACTACGGGGGTCTCAGCGAAATGATGGCAAATATAACCGTCTCCAGTCCGACCCCTGGTACCAGCTGCGACAGTTCTGAGGTGACCACTCCAACTCCAGGTGAGCCAGTCTTAGTGTACAGTTGTGACATGCACTTGACTTGCATCCATGTTCCCTCAGAAAGCAGTTTGTTAGACACGGCACCCAAGACAGCAAAGTCTTCTCCAGAACTAGTGAAGAGTGATGTTGGCAACTTTACCCCAAACACATATTCTCGTAAAGTGTTTATTGGAGGCTTACCACCAGATTTGGATGCTGGTAATATATAATAATAATATCTCTCACTAGATTGACATGTAGTGTAGCAAGTTACATACCTCAGTTGTGTATTGTGTCCTCATCTCATGTTCTGTACTGTTGTCTATTGTTCAGATGACATTAAAAGACATTTTATTTGTTTTGGTGATCTCATTGTTGATTGGCCACACAAGGCTAGAACAAGAGCTCTATTTCCACCCAAAGGTGAGTATGTGCATGCATTGGTATGTACCTATAGCATGCTAACGTGCACGCAGCCCCTCAACTAATTATGCATGTAATCAATATTGTGGCGTGGCTGTAGAGTGATAAGATAGTTGGTTTGGGTATCACCAGTGGGGACTGCTAGATGTGCAGTTAACACTTTAGCCAGCCCCTTAGGGCGTGTATTTATTTGGCACTGATCACTGATGGCTGTGTTGGCTGTTTGTATGCTATTGTCCCAGAGGCTGGCTAATGAATTATAATCTTGGGAAATTTGAAAGTGATTGTATAGGAATGTTTCAGGTGTGACATCAAATCACTTTACTCTACAGGATATGCCTTTTTGATGTTCAGACAAGAGGTGTCTGTCCATAGACTCTTGCAAGCTTGCCTCTCCCAGGAAGACAAGTACTTTGTCTTCCTCTCCAGTACTTCACTGAAGGATAAAAAGGTACTTCATTGTCAATGCCTGTTTACAGCGCACAGGAAGTGGCAAGTTACACTTTCTGTCTGACTGTTGTCACTTTAGGTGCAAGTAAGACCATGGTTCATATCAGATAGTGAATATCTCTCATCACCTGGACTGTCACCAGATCCTCGAAAGACTGTGTTCATTGGAGGTGTCCCGAGGCCAATGAGAGCCAGTGAACTTGCTGATGTCATGAATGAGAGATTTGGCAGTGTGTGCTATGCTGCCATTGATTTGGATACTGATGTTAATTATCCAAAAGGTTATCTAGTCTTGTTGATGTGTGTGTGGTTCTTCCTGTTGATTCCTATTCTCTGCTCACACAGGTGCAGGCAGGGTATCCTTCACCTCGACCAACAGCTTCATTAATGCTGTATCTTCACGATTCTTTCAACTGACCTATGGTGATGTGAATAAAGGTGTAAGTGGATGACCTCATTCCTCAGGTACATCAGCTGATGTCTTCCCTTCTTTGTTGTTAGGTTGAGGTGAAGCCTTATGTCATGGAGGACCAGATGTGTGATGAGTGTCATGGTGTTCAGTGCAATGGAAAGTATGCTCCCTTCTACTGTGGTTCCGTGAGCTGTCTCCAGTACTACTGCGACCACTGCTGGGCCACAGTGCATGCCCTGCCCAGCAAGCAGAACCACCGCCCACTCACCAAGGACACTGCTGACCGACCTAGGGCCATGCCCTTCAGGGGACACTTCAGCTGAATCACGTGCTCGACCACTTGCCCGAACTGGATCACTGGTATACTGGATAATGGAATACTTAATGTCTAGGTATTATTTATTCAATCCTCAGTTTAATTGGTTAACTTTTCTAACTCCATTTTCTACTTGTATCAAAAAGATATACTAAACTCTTAGTAGCTCCTGTTTGCCTCTCATTTGATGTCTATTTTATCATTTGTTTGGACAGCCACCAACTTTTGCATTATTCATTGCCCAATGTTAATTCTCATATAATTTTGTCATCTTCACATCTTTGTATTCATCAAATATTTCTTCCTCAGAACTGACTTTGTATCTCTAATTCTTATATTATCATTTTCATTTCTTCAACCAACACCTCACCCATATCTTTATTACAGCCCTGTTACTTTTGTGTAATGCCATTTCCTTTAAAACAATGATTATACTCTACTGTAGAGATATTTCAATGTTATGCAACCAACTGTATATATAGAGGATATAAACAGCTGCTATATAAAGGATATAATAAGCAATGCAATGATATAGTAATGTAGAGTTATGTGAAAACTACAGCTGTACTTGTGAAGTAGAAGTGCGGTGGGCACGAATAGCGCATTCGTTAAAGCCATATCACGAAGGCCAATTAAAATTTTTGGGGTATTCCCTACTTCCATGCACAATGGCCTCCGGAGGTGATAAAGTGATCTTTCAAAAGCTGAGTCGATCTAATGGTAATATTGACCAGATGGCCTTGCAGGAGGTTGTGCAGAATATAAAAGCGTTACATCTCACGGAAAGGTGGGCGATAAAGGAATATCAGTTTGGTAGCTAACATTAATACATTCCTTTCATCAGTGGCGACGAAAAGGTACTGAAAAAGAGACTAAAAGTACACAAAAGGAAAGCCATTTTGTCTGAGTTGGATCCTAAAGATATCCCCAGTAATGTTGGCTGGGAGTGCAACCCGTTCGGGCTGGACTACCTCGTAGTAATAGACCTGGAGGCGACCTGCCTGGATCCAAATCCGAGGGACTACATTCACGAGGTGATAGAGTTCCCCGCGCTTCTCTACAATGTGTCCACTTTGAGAGTTGTAAGGGCCTGTCTTGTACTGTTACTTCATACATATAGATTCTGCATCATATTATGTGTGTATGTGTTCAGGATGATGAATTCCATTCACTATGTCGACCGACAAGTCAACCCAAATTGTCAGAGTTTTGCATGTCACTAACTGGAATATCTCAGGTTAGCCTGGTCCATCCCTCCACCTCTCCATCCCTCCACCTCTCCGCCTCTCCATCCCTCCACCTCTCCGTCCCTCCACCTCTCCGTCCCTCCACCTCTCCGTCCCTCCACTTCTCCATCCCTCCACCTCTCCAGGCAGAGGTCGACAAAGCAGAAACATTTGAACAAGTCTTTATGCGATTTGAAGGATGGCTTCAGAAACACAACTTGATGAGCAAGCATAACTTTGCAATTGTGTGTGATGGGTAGGTTGCCATGGCAACTCACTCATTCACACACTAGGTCAACCTGTAGAGCTGTGTAGGACAATTGTTACATGTATTCAACCTTGTGTGTGTAGAATGTGGGACCTCGCCTTCTGCCTGTATCCACAGTGTGTTCTGTGCAAGATGGAGTTCCCTAGCTATGCTAAGAAATGGATCAATATTAGAACACTCTTCTCCAATTTCTATAAAGTTAAGAAATGCAATTTGGATGGTATGCTAGAGCACCTCGGGCTAAAGTTCAAAGGTCGACCTCACTCTGGCTTGGACGATGCCAGAAATATAGTCACGATCTTATCACAGCTGGTAACGGATGGTTGTGTTTTGAAATACAATGCTTTCTTACCAAGTACACATATTGAAGAAAAGGCAAAACAGAAATTATAAAACATTTTCTATAGTAAAATTTTCATTCATGTTATCTATATATAATAATTTTCACTTGTATGAGGGATATAGTTCTGTGTTTATGAGCTTGTTAATCAGTAATTGCTGTAGACAATGTCTGAGATGGTGTTCAGTTGAATGTTTGAGGTTCCTTCATAGATAGCTCCAATCTTGCAGTCCCTGTAGTACTTCTCTACTGGGAAGTCCTTGGTGAACCCCACTCCGCCCAGCAACTCTACACACTTGGACGATGAGAAGCTAGCCACCTAACCACAACAAGACATGTTTAACAAGAAGGACACATTGTGTGTTTCAGTTTAGGGCTCACCTCCCCAGCAAACCACTTTGCCATGGCTCCTTCTTGGACATGTGGCTCTCCATTGTCCTTCATTCTGGCTGCATTGTACACCAACAAACGTGCTGCTTCTATCTGGGTTGCTATGGTTGCAACAGTGTGACGTATTGCCTAGCAACAACATACACAGTAATGGTATCCTAGCAACAACATACACAGTAATGGTATCCTAGCAACAACATACACAGTAATGGTATCCTAGCAACAACATACACAGTAATGGTATCCTAGCAACACACATGATGGTAACCTAGTGTCAATGCAGGCACTAACTTGAAAATCAGCAATAGCTGTTCCGAAGGCTTTGCGCTCCTTGAGGTACGGGACAGTGTGGTCCAACACTCCTTGTGCCAGCCCCAGCATCTGAGCGCCAATTCCTATTCTGCCAGTGTTCAGCACTTCAATGGCATACTTGTATCCCTGTCCCACCTCCCCCAAAATCTGAGACTTGTGAACCTGTGGGGGATAACAGAGTGTGACTGGCAAAGGGGAGGGAGCTGCAGTGGGGTCCAACGCACCTTGCAGTCCTCCAGTATGACAGGGCACGTCGAGGAAGCTCTAATGCCCAGCTTGTCCTCCTGCTTACCAACAGAGAGGCCCGGAGTGTTCTTATCTACAACAAAGCACGTGATCCCTTTGTAAGCCTTGGTAAAGTCAACATTGGCCATGACTAGGAAAATGTCAGCGTGTTCTGCATTGGTAATCCAGCTCTTTTCACCATTCAAAACAAAATGGTCGCCGTCTGCTTTGGCACTGGCCTTCAGAGCAAAGGCGTCGCTTCCACAACTAGGCTCAGAGAGACAGAAGCAGCCGACCTGCACAAGAGGCACAATGCAACCAACTGGTGCTATACTCCTATTAGCTCCTCATTTGGACACTCACCGAGTCAGTGGCCATTTTGTTTAAATACTTTTCTTTCAACTCTGGGCTGGCATACCTCCTGAAGTAGTCAAATATTAGTGTGTTCTGGACATCACAGAAGACACTCACGGAAGGGTCCACCTTGGCAAGCTCTTCAATTGCAAGAATTGAGCAAAAGAAGTTTGCCCCAGCTCCGCCATACTCTTGTCCAACCTCAATGCCCATCAACTATCCAGCAAAAGTGTAGTTATACAGTTGCCATAGAAACAGCACTTTGACTGTACCCCATTCTCAAAGAGTCCATTTATGATTGACTTGTCCATCATCGACTGTTCATCCATTTTCTTGACCAAAGGAGCAACTTTCTCTTTGGCAAAACGGACCACTGCAAAGTAACAAGCACTCTACATAACCTTCAGCCTACTGACTGTACCGGTCTAGTCTAATTGTGCATGTCAGAGATGGACATATGCAGGTAGTAGGTGGAGAACATTGAGTAAGTCGGACCGGACCGGACCAGTCGAACGGTTTACCGGTCTCTCGCATCATCAGCTCGTCCTGACTCAGTTGTGTCAGCGGTGGCATTTTGGCGGAAGAGAAGCACCTCTTCCACGTGACATTGCGCTTGAAAAAGATCTGATTTCTCTGAGCGGATTGAACAAATCTTCTCAAAAGAAGTGCCTGCGAGAACAAGTGCGATTGATCAAATGAGCTGTGGCCAGCAATAGCTAACCTACCATTTTTCTTCACATCCGTCTCGCTTTTACCGAAATCGTTGTTATGTCGTTTAGAGGATGGCTGCAGGACTTCTCAACAGGCGTCCTCCCTCAGCTTTCCTTGGAGGAGAAAGAGGAGGTCGTGAAAGTGGTCTTATCCTCGTGCAGCGTCCCTCAGAGGAGACAGATTTTGCAAGCTCCATTTTGCTTTATGAGTCATGTCGACTTTGTGTCGTCTCTGCCAGAGGAACTTGTGAGGCATGTAATTTGCCTACTAGACACTGGCTCTCTTTTACGTGCCACACGCGTTTGTAAAGACTGGTACAGTACAATTACTGGCCTCGACATAGCGTGGAGCAGACGCATTCATCCCATTTTTATCGCGAACCCATCGCTGATGGCGTCATCAGTCCAGCCCGCCTATCGCGTCTTCCTTCAGCTGATGAGTCACATAGGTCGAATGAGAGACAGCAGAAGAGCGCTCGTCGTTTCCCTTCCTACCTGGACCAACCATTACATCGGGGCAGGAGTCAGGGGGCACCTGATCACTGGGGGGAGTGGCCAGATGGTGTGGGTGAGGGGGTCCCTACGCTCTCCGATGCAGTACCAGTGGAGTGTCATGTACACTGTGGGGGCGGAGCCAAGTCATCAGCTTTGTAGTGTGTGGATGGACAAGTCAGAGAGTATTGTCCAGTATTACATTGACCATGACAGCAAAGTCATCTTACTGACTGGAGCCAACAGGAGTGGGTTGATATGGAGGGATACTGGCAGGGGTGGTGTCATTGCGCAATGCCATGCTCAATCCATTAGTCCCATGAGGTGGGACACTTTAGTGTGCCTCTGTCACGGGTGCCACTGTGTTGTGGCCACATTCCACAGTAAAGACACTACAGACCTCACGGCGGCCATTTTCATGATGGGTAAACCTGAAACTGAAATGAGTTTCAAATTGGACTTGTCCCAACATTCCTCCTTCACCGTCCATCACTCCAGGGTGGTCACCTCTGACTGTTGTGCAACACACCAGTTGGTGCTTCAGAGCTACCATGGATGTATCCTCCAGTACAAGTTGGGCGGGGCAGTGCCACTTGACACACCCATCCCAGTCCAGTGTAGCTTCACACATACAGCTAGTGTTATGTGTGGGAGGTGGATGAACTGTGTGTTATCTCAAGACGAGCAGCTGTTGGCATTCTTGTCTGGAAGCAGTCTCTTTGTCCTTAAAAGGAATACACTCTCTCTCCTTCACAAGGTAGACATTTCAGATTGTTGTTCTGCTGTGGAGGATTCTCGTTTGAGATCCATTGCCATCGGATCTTTGTTTGCTGCTCTAGGTTACCATGACAACTTCACTTCATCATTATTTATCATTTCACTCAGTGGTACTATATTGTTCAGAGTTACGGATACAAGACAAACATTGTTGTTGGTAAACAACCTTGACATGCTCAGCAACTTATTGACCGGAAATAGTCCACAAGAAACGTTTCTTTTTAGTGTAAAATTTTAACTTATATCTATTGTACATTTTTAGTTCATTATTCATCAGATTGTCTGAACAGTGATTACATAATTAAGTCTACGCATGCTATACATTCCTTTAGACACGGAAACATTTTTGACATGTGAACATTGCGCTCCCTCCAGATTGTTGCTTGTTTATATAAAACGGTAGTTTCCAAGGGAAATTCCTAGAAATTCAATAGTAACTAGAACTGCAAGTTCTTCAGAAAACTAATGATATTCATAGGTCACATATACCTATTTTATTGTGATTCTTATACAGTCTTCACTGATTGTTTACAAATTAACTAATTAATGGGTAGTTTCCAAGGGACAGTCCTAAAGTTCTATAATCGGTATATTACAGAACTAATGTTAATGATATTCATTGAATATATACACTCAGAAATTGCTCTGACAGCATAATTCCTAGAATATATCTGTTCTGAAGGAGTTAAAAAAGGTTTTTGTACGAATTTCGGAGATGTCTCAAATTCCTAAGGACACGGATTTTCAGAAAGTTGAAAGATCTATTGAAGGAGATAAGAGTAGACTTCCAAAAGTGAGTAGACAGAAGAGGAGAAAAAATAAGAAATCCAAGAAGACAATCACTAATAGATGCCATGAAGTAGTGGCCACTCCGTCAAAGAGAATATTCAGATTTCGCTCTGAAGACGGGACTACCCATTTCATTAACCTTGATCTCCTCCAAAGTGTTCTAAGGTACCTGATAAAGCAAGGTGTCATTAAGAGGGATCCCCTGAAACTGCTACTGCCATGCCAACAAAAGGCCATTAATGTTGCTATCGCAAGAGGAAGAGCTGAAAGTTACAAAGCAATTAGCTGCATCATCTCCTGCCAAGATGTCATCCATCCACTTCAGCGCTACATTTTAAAGGATATAAGAAGGTAATCATAAAAACAAGTCTCTATTACTATTAATACTTCCACTCCCACTATAGGACAGCAGAATACCTGGCCTATGAAGCACCAATCATTATCCACCTCAAACCAGAGAATAAAATGCTATCAAAAATAGCATCGGATACTCATTATCGAAATCTATTTGAGACTGATACTAGTGGTGGCAGCACTAAAAAACATGATAGAAAGATCTGGGAGGTATGTTGTTATGTCACATGACCTTGTTATGGGGAAATGTATCTGAAGCTGTTCTAATAGAAAAATGCATTTGACGATGCTTACAAAGATGCTGAAGGTGATGACAGACCAAAGTATGGAGTCCTCAATACAGGTAGGCTGATGCAAGTATTGTATGGTAACTACTTCTATTGGCTTGCCTTCACATGTGCAGTGAATGATAAAAAAGGCATACAACTATGCTGTAACAGCTACGGAGACTCTTATCTCGTGGTAAGGACAATTAAACCAGTTCATTGCATTTAATCATCTTTTGCACTACATGTCCTCGTATATAAATGTAGTTGAAAAACACTCCCGAGTTAAGAATGCGCTGCACCTTTTCAGATCGAGACACCTCATGGGACCAACCTACAGTTGTCTCTTGCAAGTGGGAACACATGATTCCATTAATGTTTAACTTTTCACAGGAGGAACTAGATGAAGTAAGTCACATCAGATCAGAGGTAAATGGATGCAATACACAATATGTTTATTTTACAGGTTATGCAGGTTGCCCTTGGAGATAAGGAGAATGGCAGTTCTATGACTTGCACTAATGGCCTTTATAAAGAGGTACGTATGCACACAGGAGTACATTAAGACTTGAACCTGTAATTATTGCAATTCTGTTAGGTGCAAATTCATGGGCAATTACCGTTCAAAGATTTCAGCCATCTAGTACTGAATCCAATGTATTACGAGAGTCTAACTAAAACAAGGCAAAATTTGATTAATAGAACATTGAAAAAAATAAATACGAAACATGGCATTGAGATCCAGTGGATGGAAGATTAGCTCACTTTATTCACCATATACAGTCAAGCGCTCGTTACATACACATTAGCATGATCGTTAAGATACTACACAATCACATATATACATACACACAGTCCAGTTACGTAGTACGTACTACTGTGTTTATATACATGTTTTTTTATTGGTTGTATTTGCTGATTATTATTTTGCTGAGCTGTTAATCAAATTAGGTGCATGTGACTGTCACATGACTCACTACGAGAATCCACTTTTCAATGCTTTAGATAGTTTGACATTGTATTTCTTGTTTCTAATTTCAACTTCCTTCAGTAGATCTGAAACTGCTTTAAGAGTAGGGTCTAGAGAACGTGTTCTCAATAAGTGTAGCTTAGCTGCTTCAAAGTCGTTCAGCTCCAGCAAGGCCTTTCCCTTCCGAAAGAGAGCCTTAATATTGTTGTCCTCGGTTGCTAGTACTCTGTCACAATTGACAACAACATGTTGATAGTCTCTTGTGTGAAGCTGACACACTGACAAGTTTAAATAACAAATATTTTTTAACTTTAAAATATCTACATTCAAATCTGATTGGCTGATTGGAATGAGATATTTGATGGCACTTGCATAGTGTAGTGCAGCCTGGCTGTACAGCTGATGAGAGAACAGTCCATTTCCTAACTCTCTATACCCAGCTGCTATAGTCTGTCTTTCAGAGACTGCCAAGTGCCAGAAATCCTTGGCTCGCTCAAAGGACTTCAACTCAATGACCAATTCTACACTTTCTACATCCAAGGGTAACTTGTACAGCTCAACAAAGTGAGGAAGATTCTCAGTGTCTAAATGTATTTTGCAAACTTCTTTTTCTTTCATGCCTAAAAGATTGCGCTCAACAATTTGGCCAATCAAATCTGTGGATTCTCCTACAGAGTACATCTTGTTCGTTTCATTTAGAAAGTCAATCGCTTCGTTGTGTCCCTTCATTTGATAACTTCCTGTTATGTTTGCGCAAACTGTAGATCTGTCGTTGGGACAGTAACTCCCTTCACCACATTTTAGAACGACCTTTCTGCAGTTTTGTGGTTTGCAAGACACTGCCATTTTTACAGATAATTGCGTAATGACAAGGGACTTCCCCCTAAGAGAATGACGCAGAGAAAGACTTATTACGGCGGTGAGTAGACCTGTGAGATGATACCAGCATGTAGTTAAGATACTCTAAATTTTCCTTTCTAAAGGATTTCACGAATCACTGGAATCCGAAAACACTGAACTAGTGGAAGATTTGAAGGACAAAGTAGGAGCACTTAAATCAGTGAGCACCTCTCCTCACATCTGTGACCTACCAACCTTACCTCTCTTCACTCCCACCTTCCTCACCTTTGCTCTCCTTATATAGTTGAGTATAGAGATAGGTGATGAGGTTCGTTCACACCATTCCTTGTTGAATGGACTGGATGATAATGTGGATTCAGCTGGAGGCCTACTTGGGGCGAGCCTGCGAAGAGTCAAAGACCTTGGTAGAGCTGGTCACAACAAATGGATGTGTTACATGTTAATATTTATTTTGTTTGTCTTTTTTGTTATTTATTTAGTAACAAAATTCTTTTAACACATCACCCTTACTTAATAAAGAACATGCTATTATTGTGAAAGGAAATTATGTATGAATACATCAAACGGACTGATGATACTAACTCTTTTAAGAACTAACAAAATGATTATCCGTATATTTCTACAAAAAATACTTAAAAAATCTTATAACAATTATTGAAATAACTTGTACGGATTTAATATGCCCTGTAAAAGAAAAAAGATATTATAAATAATATCTTTCAATTCAAGAAGATGCCCAACCTTTGGATCAAACGATGCCTTGATTTTCTTCATCATAGCTATGGCTTCCTTGGATTTGGAATGGCTAAGGTAATGTGACTTTTGCATGCCTATACCATGCTCAGCACTGATGCTACCATTGTGGTTGGCTGAAGAGGATAGAAAGGTCAAAGGTCAGTTTGGAGAACAATGGAGTACTCACAAGTCCAGTCAAATGCAAATGGTTCAATCAATTTTTGAATCTCCTCTGAGTATCCGTTGGAGGTAATGTTCAAATGAAGGTTCCCATCTCCAATATGCCCGTAACCCACAACAAAGGTGGGTAGCTGTCCCAGTCTTGCCTTCATTACTTCTACTAGTTCATAGTAGTTATCCAGCGGCAGTGAGAAGTCATACTACACACATCAGACAGTTACAACCGAAGAGGCATGTGCAGTTAATGCAAGGGATTTACTCATCTTATTACACTAAGGGGACTTGCTATTGTAAAACACAAACTATTACAACTAATGGAAGGGTTTTACTCAAGCCTTATCTCTCACATGATAACAGGTCCCCTCGTGACGTGTGGACTCAGCGATACTCTCTCTGAGCTTCCATAATGCCTTGATTTTGGCTCCATCAGTTGCTATGGTACCGTCTGTGACTAACCCCTCCCCCAACACAAACTCAACAAACTTAGACAATTTCTAGACAGAGGTAAACATGCCATTTGATCACCACACACGAGCAAGACAATGTGTATGCCCATACCTCTTCATCATGTGTCTGGTTACTGCCAGATGTTTCAATTAACAAATAAAATGGGTGTCTCGATATCGCCTGCTCACCACCCAGGTGTTTGGTGACCAGTTCCAGACAAGCATGCTCCATAAACTCAACAGCTGACAAATAAAAATCAGCAAGATAGAAATTGGAAAAAATGAAACGAATACAAACAAACCAGAAATGATTTCTCCTAACATTTTGCGAGCAGATTTATAAACCTCTTTTACTTCATCAAAGGATTGGACTCCCAAGAAGGCCACATTGACAGCTTGAGGTCTTGGGGCCAGAAGGATATTTACTTTGGTAATGATCCCCAGGGTTCCTTCAGATCCAATCAGCAGCTGTTTCAGGTCGTATCCTGTGTTGTCCTTCCTCATCTCCGAAAGACAATCCATGACTGTCCCATCAGCCAACACTGCCTCCAGGCCCACTACACTTCCGTGAAGAGAGCCGTATCGCAAGAGCCTTAGTCCTCCAGCATTGGTGGACAGGTTGCCTCCGATATGGCAGCTGCCTTTGGCTCCCAGATCCAGTGGCATCATCAGCCCTTTCTCTGCTACAGCGTTGTCCAGTGCCTCCAGCACGCAGCCACTGTCACATGTCAATATGCCTACAGGATCATTTCTCAAAAAATGATGTTCAATGTTAACTGTGTATGCACATACCAGATGTCTCATTGAGTGAGATTATCTGGTTCATTCGATTGAGAGAGACGACAATTTCATCAAACACAGACACACTGCCCCCGACCAGACCAGTGTTTCCTCCTTGAGGTACTACAGCCAAACTGGTACGGGAGAGCTGGAGAGATCAGCCGATATTCCATCAAAGTACTACCGACCACTGACCTTCTGCGGTTGCAATGCTTCATGATGCTCGACAGTTGCTCTGTGCTCCAAGGTCTGAGGACCACTCGACTCTGCCCTCTTCCAGTGTTGAGCCATTCCACGTTATACGGCTCCAAATCAGACTCGCTGGTAATGACGTTGCTCTCCCCGACTATGTCCTTGAACATCGCTAGGTCTGACGCATCTACCTATAATGAATGCATCTCACATGATCGTGACGCGCGTACGTATGGGATCCACATTAGATATAGCGAGGTAACCTTGGGAGAACGTAGTGGTGACCTACTTCAGCAAAATCTCCTCTTGATATGCCGTATTTCTCCGCTATTATCGGAACTTTAGCGGCTTTTGTAGACAAAGGGCTCGCCCTACCTATAAGTGATCTCCGCGAAGCAACACACATCAACTTCAGCATTTTAGCTGTAGGCCTATATTATGGACGACTTTCGTAATGACGTCACGCAGTCCGCGTTGTTCGCGCGTTTATTTTTGTTGGCAAAAGGAGTATATATGCGTTATACATTGTGTTGTTGAGAAAAGGAGCCATAGGAGTCATGCCAGTGAGTTGTTGCGCCGTTAACTGCACAAACCACTTCAAGCGAGATGCGGGCATTGGATTTTATACGATTCCAGCTAAACAGGAGCGACGTGAAGCGTGGCTGAGGTCCATTTCACGAGCAGGGTGTTAGGCGAAATCGTCTAACCGTCTTTGCGGAGAACATTTTGTGAGCGGCAGGCCTTCTAGAGACCCTAAGAACGTCGATTACGTACCCACACTCTTCAAGGATGGCAAGCGGAGAGCGAATTGCAGTATACCCGATCGAAACAGGGAAGAAAGGAGCGCGAAAAGAGCCAAGGTGCGCCAAGACGTAGAGGACATTCGGACGGCTGCGGATGACCCAAATTACTTAGTTCCTCCTAACCAGGAATTGTCTGTAGAGGTGGCTGCCTTACAAGAAGAGCTGGACTCCTTGAAACAGTCACTCCCAAAATCTCCACTTCAGCTCATGGCAAGCAGCAATCAAAAGACTAAATTCTATATGGGGCTACCTACATATGAAGTTTTACTGCTCTATTTCACTACCTGGAGCCCCAGGTATTTGGTGTAAGACAAAAAGACGTCGAGTCTGAAACTGTTGCAAGAGGCAGGAAGCGAAAGTTAAGCTTAATGGAAGAATTTGTGGCCGTGTTGATGAGGCTGAGGTTGCGATTATTACTGGAAGACGCTGCCGACAGGTTTGCTATTTCACCTGCCACAATGTCCAAGATCTTTACGACATGGATTAAAGTTATGTCGAAAACCATGAAAGTCATCTTCCCATGGCCATGTATAGGGAGCAAGTTTGGGCTGTGACACCAGAAAGATTCTTGCCCTATCCCAACACTCGTGTAATAATTGATTGCACAGAATTTTATATCCAGCGACCATCATCACTCAACTCACAGGTAGACACATTTTCTTTTTACAAGAGCCATAACACTTTTAACTTTTAGTTGGAATCAGCCCTGGAGGAGTAATAACGTTTGTATCAGGACGAGTTTCAGACAAGGCCATCACACAGTCATCTGGACTATTAGAACTTTTGGAGCCTGGAGACAACATAATGGCTGACAGAGGTTTTGATCTCGAGGATGTGCTCATACCAAAAGGCATCACCATCAACATTCCACCCTTTCTTGTTACAGTACAAGCTTCTTCAGGGAGTATTACCAATAACACTGGCAGGCATTGCCAATGACATAATATGTGTTAAACTTCTTGCCACCAATCATTACTGATGACTCATAACAGTTCACACATGCAATTTTTTAATTGACTATTTAGTACACAAACTGATTACACATTGTCCATTGACGAATGGTTTCGAAATTTGGCAGATTCCTACTTTTAGCCGTCTGTGGCGACTTCAAAGTACCTTGCAAATCATTGGAGGAGGTTGCACTCTGCTGTTCGTCGCCGGCGCACTCGGTCTGAACATCGCACAGCTTCTTCCAGCTCGTGATCAAGCGTCCGATGATTTCAGCCTTGATTCCAGAGCTTTTCACCGCCGACTCCTTACACAAGAACTTGAGTCGCTGGACTGTTAAGCGCTGAAGGGTGGCCAGTAACTCTTCCTCGCTTGCGGACTTCTGCAGCTGCAAAATCGCTCGAGCTGAATCCATTTCGTTGCTCATTTGCTATAATAGTAACACTTTTGCCAAGGTTTTTTGCCAACATATCCGGTATTACGTAATATTATTGACGATTTATGACGTCATTACGAAAGTCGTCTTATATGTAAAAGTCGAACAGCAGGCCGTTTATATATTAGCCAATCGATCAATATGGCCGCTCGGTTGTATAAGCCGTTTCGTCCTAAATTTTTGGGTAATAAACTTGTACGAACTAAAAGTACATCTGTTGACGTGGCTATCATCGGAGGAGGACACAACGGATTGGTCGCTGTAAGTTAATGAACTATCAAGTTAACAATGTGATATGCGTATATGGATTAGAATTGCAATTTGAAGTGCCATATTCACAATTCCAGGCGTCCTACCTGCAGAAGGCAGGCAAGCGAGTTGCAATATTCGAGAGGCGGCACGTCATTGGAGGAGCGGCCGTTACAGAGGAAATCATACCAGGCAAGCACTTGCAGTGTGTGCTGCCCATCCGCTCCTACGTAGCTCTAGTGCTTCTACTTTAGGGTTCAAGTTTTCAAGGGCGTCCTACTTGTTGAGTTTACTGAGACCGCAGATTGTTAGAGACCTTGAACTGAAGGTTCTGTACAGTGTCTACTACTCCTGCCACACCCATTTATGTTTCCTGCCACACCCATTTATATCTACTGCCACACCCATTTATATCTACTGCCACACCCATTTATATCTACTGTCACACCCATTTATATCTACTGCCACACCCATTTATATCTCATGTCTCATGTCACACCCACTGAAACCATTGTGATGTCCGCTCAGAAATATGGCCTAGAGGTGTTTCTAAGAGAACCAAACTCGTACACACCTCATCTCCATAGCAACCGATCTCTCACCCTTGGAGGAAATTATAGAGATAATTACAAGCAGATTGCTCAATTTAGTAAGAAAGATGCTGAAAAGTACTCTAAATACGAGCAATTTATGCTAGAGATGGGTAAGGCTTGTTTGACAGCTTTGAAACAAGAAGGTAGTAATCTTGTCTGGGTTTAGTACAAACTATAGATCCGTTATTGGACGAAGCACCAGTAGACCTACTGAAATTAAAGGCTTCATTCTCCTGTGGTCGCTGGCAGTCTGCCAGACATTCTCTCCAGTCAGTGAAGGCTCTCTTGAGCTCAGGAGCATCTTTAGGAAGTGACATTGGGCAGTTTTGGGAGTTGTTAACTGCTCCAGCAGAAAAGGTTTTGAATCAATGGTTTGAATCTGAACCCTTAAAGGCCACACTAGCCACTGATGCAGTTATTGGAGCAATGGCTAGTCCCAGAACACCAGGGAGTGGGTCTGTTTCTGGGTGTACTGTTTAGGAGGTTTAGGTCACATGACTGTCATGTGACTCTGTAGGTATGTGCTCCTGCACCATGTAATGGGAGAATTGGAAGGCAAAAGAAATGCTTGGGCCTTTGTCAAAGGAGGAATGGGAGGTGTATCACAGGCTATTGCTGATTCAGCACTGGCAAATGGCGCAAAGATATACACTGACAAGGTGAGACCGTTCAATGATATTGTAAGCCATATATTATTGTAATGATATACTTTTGTAGCCAGTGAGTAAGATCCTGCTTAATGGATTAAGAGCTGGGGGAGTGGTCCTGGAAGATGGTAGTGAAGTTTACTCAAACGTGGTACTTTCCAATGCTACCCCTAAAGTCACCTTTTTAGATTTAATGCCTAAAGTAAAGTACATACTGCAATCACATGACAGTCATGTGATTTCAGCTCACGTTTGCTCACTTTTGTTATAGAATGTACTACCAGAGAACTTTGTCAGTCTAATTGAAGCAATTGATTATACATCTCCAGTCACAAAGATTAATGTAGCTCTCTCTGGTCTCCCAAGTTTCACAGCTGATCCAAACACATCTACAACTCCTATGCCTCACCATCAATGCACAATACATTTGAATACAGAGAGCATTAATGATATTCATGAGGCTTACCTGGATGCAGCAGTCCACAAGGTCCCTTCTAAAAGGTTAAATTAGTCATTCCTCCTATTGTCTCTCTCTGAGCAACAACCTCTCATTGTGCCTGCTGCAGGCCTATGATTGAGATGTGCATTCCAAGCTCCCTCGACTCCAGTCTAGCCCCTAATGGCTGCCATGTGGCCACTCTCTTCACGCAGTACACTCCCTTTGAGCTGGATAAGGGAGAATGGAGTTCCTCAGATAAGGAGCAGTATGCAGACAGGGGTGAGCCTTGTACAATGAGTGAGTGTGCTTGGAGCTGAAATGTGGTGTTCTTTGGTATCAGTGTTTGATTGCATTGAGGAGTATGCTCCTGGGTTCCGTCAGCTTGTAATTGGTAGGGATATCCTCACACCTCCTGATTTGGAGCGCATATTTGGACTGACAGGTGGAGTAAGTTAACACAATATCTGACTTGTCAACAATTGGAATTGTATCTCTTACAATTGTTTAGAATATATTTCATGGAGCAATGTCACTGGATCAGCTCTACATGACTAGACCAGTCCCGTCTCACCCTAGTTATAGCACTCCAGTGTCAGGCCTCTACCTCTGTGGAAGTGGAGCTCACCCAGGTCAGCTTGTGGAGCATGTGTGGGTGGGGTGGAGTAGGGTGGAGTCTTTAATATAAAATTGTTGGTTCTGTGTGTCATGTATCTCAACTCAGGGGGAGGAGTCATGGGGTCACCTGGGAGATTATGTGCTCAAATTGTATTAGAAGAAGGATTAACTTGAATAACTGAATTTTACAGATAATATTCATTGATTAAGTTACTGAGTGAAGACTATATGTACAGTTAAATTGGATACAGTTTAGAAGGAATGATATTATATATGTATGTGGAGCTATGTTTTTGCACTTCCATTTTGCTACCACGAGTTGTATGTACGCACTATGTCTGCAATGGGTGCTCTGCAGATGGGGCATTTGAGGGACTGTGCCTTCAGCTCCAGTGCACAGTGCATGTCCACACACATGTGACCACACCTGTACAGTGCGCAGTCCACTTCGGCCGACAGGCATATCACACAGTGACCGGGAGAGACTATGGGAGAGGGGCGGACAACGTGGGTTGCATTCCTGGGTCTTAGAGGGGGAGAGGGATGGGGCCCCACTGTTACAGGAGGAGCCATTGTGGGCTCTTGCTGTAGATTGGATGCAGTTTGTTCAGCTGCTGTGAAAATGGACGGCTGCCTTTGCTGGGGAAGGGTGTGCTGGAAACGGTAAACATTGAGAGCAGCGTGCATTGCTGCAGACACCTCTTGTCTGATAGAACGTTGGATATCCAACTGGAGATCAAAGCTTGTCTGCATTAGCCGGTGAAGGTCATTGACCTTTGACCTGAGGTCCCTCAGCTCCTGTTCCATAGCCTGCACAGCCTCTCCAGACACATGCTGACCAGCAGAGGAAGGAGATGGCTCTGGGTGTACCTGGTGTCTCCTCTCACGTCTGCGCTCAAGGGAACGCAGCACCTCTTCAGAGGTCACTCCATGAGAAAGCCGATCTGCCCTTTCTTGAATGTGGACTTCCAGGACACCTCTAAAGTCTCCAGAGAGAGCATTAGTGACAAGCCCCCTCTGAACCAGTCCACTGACCTCGGACATTATTGAGGCTCGTTGTTCAGGATCCAAGCGATTTAAACTTGGGCTGTTTTGAAGAATACGGACAATTTGTGACTGGTCCCTCCTTGGAACTGGATAATGGGTGTGTCTGTGGGTGTGTGCAGTGTTTCTCCTGCCACTAGTCCTCTGCCTTCTCCTCAAAAGGTCCTCATGACCCAGTCCACTGTTCAAGCGGTCTGCTCTCTCCTGAATATGCACTTCCAGGTGTGCTCTGAAGTCTCCACTCAAGGCGTCTGACACAAGCCTCCTATTGACCAAGTTGCTGACATCAGACAAGATGGCATCACGCTGTTCAGGGTCTAGACGTCTCAAACTAGGACTCTCTCGGAGACGTCTCAAAATCTGACTTTGATCTCTCCGTGGAACTGGATACTGACTAGATCTGCCACTCCTCGTGTTCCTGGTATTGGCCTGACTGTGCCTCTGTCTGGGGGCAGGTCTGTGTTGGCGAGCATGTCTCTGCAGGCTCTCTGCTAGGGTGATCTCCAGAGCCTGTCTCCTGACTGCGCTGCCCAGGACACCCGACACCTGATGACACTCTATCAGTTGCTGCAGCTCGGAATAGATTGAATCTGGTAACACAGAGTTTGCCACACCAGACCTCAAGTGGAGTTCTCTGTTTATGGTCTGTCTTCTTTGCCCTGACAAAAGGAACTGCAGCCTTTGGTGGTGACGCTTTCCACTGACTATCTTTCCTTCTTGAGAAAGCTTTCCAAGCTCCTCTCTGACCTCACTGCAAGGTAAACATAAACTTATCACATGATCATCACATGACACTACAGTATACACTATATGGATTACCTTCTGATGTTCTCTATAAATTTTTCCCACGCAACCTCATTTGTACGGCTTGATCCGTTTTGGTTTTCCATATTCTCCTCCTCTTTTAAATGTAAAAGTTAACTCTCGATTCCACGGTTTAAATAGAACAAATGTATTATTAGTAACAGATGACTCATGTTTTGAACGTAATGTGGCTTCTAAAAATATCTACCCAATCAAATTGCAACCTTTGCGCTACAAGCCGCGACTCAGCGCAAACACAGTCGAGTTTCGCGAAAATGCTAAACGACTTATTCGAAGAGATTCTCCATTCTGAAAAAGACTACAAAGAAAAAATTGAGAAGTACAGAGCACGTAAGAGTGCAACATAGAAATGCTTAAAGTTACTCTTGTTAGTTCGTTATTTGGTTCCCCTAGTCAATGAGAAGTTGGATGATTGTCAGAAACAGCTGCTCATTGTGCAGAAAGACAACGAGTTCCTTGAGGGAGAGGTCCTCGTGAAGCAGCAGACGCTGTCCGATTTGAGGGTGGAGATCTGCAGGTGGAGCGCGAGGCAAAAGGAATTGGAAAGACAAAAAAGGAAACTGCAGGAAGAAGTCGCTTCTTTGGAAGCTAGCGCACAGTTGTTGGAGCAGCATGGCGACAGAGAAAGGTACATGCATGCAGTGTGTGTTCATCATGACGTCATCAATACATTCGACACAGGAAAGCGTTTATAGAAATGGCATCCGAGTTTACCAACCAGTATGGCCTGCATGTTGACCATAAAAGGAAGAGAGAGGAGAGGGAGGAGCAGGAACAGGCTGCACTTGAGGAGGAGATGGCACTGCTAAAGGCAGGTCAGTTACTCTGAACTAGATATATCAACTCTACTGTACATGTTGACTGCTAATATATATAGAGACAGAGGAGGCACAGCGGCAAGACGTGGAAGTGTCCTCTCTAAGTGTGCAACTGAAGGAGTGCAGTGGTCTGCTGAGCAAAGAGAAGGACATTCAGAATCAGCTTGTGCTGAGACTAGATGGTCAGGCCGCCTTGCTGAAGAGGGCAGAGGAGGAGCAGAAATGTCAGCTTAGCTTCACCCAGTCAAACCCAGAGTTTCTTCAGTTGCAGGAGGAACTAGTAAAGTGTAATCCAAGTGCTTTGGAGGAGCGATGCAAGGAGCTAAAGAAACAGTTTGAGTTGGTACAAAAGGAGTACTATACAAGAAAATGGATGGCAACCCGTTCTACTTGCTCTGGGAAGCAGCCACAGATGAATGCTTCACACAAACCATCTGTTTCCATGGTAACAGAGAGTAATATTGCAGAAGACTTTACTTTGGAGAATTGTGTGTTGGATAGTCTGGAGGAGACTTTCAGTGAAGACACGGGCGGAGCTACAGAGGAGAGTGTAAGCACTTGTTACCCTCAACCAGCTGCAGTGCCTTTGAACACAGAGAGACCAACCAAGTTCATACCCATGTCCACTGTGACCACCTCTGCTGGTGATTCGAGGAGACCTACATATTCATACAATTTCAAGGCATTCAATAACAACCCGTCTGTCAGGGCCAGAGCACGTGGTAGCGACTTTACATCAGCAACTCAATTATTTGACAAAGGCAGCAAACGAGTTAGATTTAAATACTAACATTACAATATAAATGTCTGTAATATAAAAATTATATAGAAAGTGATGCAATTCATCAGTCAAGGAATGGGTTTGTGGAGTGTGTGTTGGAGACAGAGCCAGGAATTTGTAGTTGTCCAAACTGGTCAAACAGTGCACTGTGTTCATCAGTGAGGGGGAGGGGCTGAAGGTGGGTCTCCAAAAGTTGGTCTAGTTCTTTAAAAAGGTCATCAGTCTCTCCATTGTTCTGAGGCATCGAGCTGATTGGCTGCATCCACTGGGGGGAGGAGCTTGCCAGGGGCTTGGGAGGGGGGGAGAAGGGGTCATCCAGTGTCACTGGCTTGCTCTGAGGGGCTGGCTGGGTGGAAGATGCAAATGGATCATCGTGTAGTTGGAGGGGGCTGCTGGACACAAATGAATGACTGTTATCTACAAAATCCTCAAAAGGATCTTCACCAAACACATTCATTGTGGATAATGGATCTTTTGATGAATTCTGCTTCAATATTGAATCCCATAGCATGTCAGACTCTGTCTTCTTGACCACCATCACGTCCTGATAGGAGGGCGGAGGAGGAGTGGCGTTATCTGTCACATCCTCGCTTTCTTCTATCAAATCGTTAAAACCACTTGCACCATTCTGGTTCCAGTAATCAGAATAGTACTTTTCATTCTTTGAGGGCAGACCAGATATGCTGTTGATAGCTCTGAGCTGCTGCAGAGGGTTCTCCAAGTAGACAGAGGATCTATTAGCTGTGCTGCTGGAGGAAGTGCTACTCTCATTAGTAGGGAGGGTTGCCTCCACCTCTCCACTGTCTACCTGCTCTTCTTCTGGATCTGGTGTCACCTGGTACATGGAGTGTGCTTTGGTTGGTCTCTGCTTCGCTTGCCTTTCAGCGCCGATCTTCTTGCGCTGTTCGGAGGCTGCATCCTCAATGCATCTGTTAACAACTTTAAACACTTCCCTCGGCTTACTGCATTCAAAAATGAAGCGAAGGTGGCCATGTTTTGATCTGGATCCAGTTTCAAAATTGAAAGTGGCATGGGTTTTGCCATATGTCCTGATAGCTCTAAAATCCCACACAATTACTTTCTCTTCGTGTTGTGTATCCTTCAGCATCATCCCTCTCTTAGAAATGTGCAGCCAGTAGCTGCCACGCAGACCAATCTTCTCAGACCCATTGCATGGAGCAGCAGTAACTTTGCTTACTAACAAAACTGTACAAACAGAATGTCAAATAAGTACACGCATCACATGCAATAAGTATTGTATATAGATAGATACCTCCTTCTGGACGACTTTCCGCTGTCAATGAAGAACTGGAGGAAGGTTGAGACTTGACAGTATTCTGAGGCCTCCCGGGATTATCTTTTGCCTCTCTCTTGATGTAGAGTTTGATGACTGCGCGAATGCTCGAGACCCATCTATCAAGTTCTCCCTGGTCGCCCGCCGAAAATAGATGGCGGCCTAGAGGCGTTGTAAACCGGAATATGAAAGGTTTCGTCTTGAGAGAAGTACATTGCGAGCAACTTCTGCAATCTCGGAGAGGAATCATTCGACATCCAACCTTTTCGTTATGCTTGCTCAGGTCATCGTAGTACTCTATCCTGACCATCCCGGATCCAGGACCGTACAGCACGAACCATCTCCTATTCCAGTGCTATTGTGTTAGGTAAAGGATAGCGAACGTGTGAAAAATGAAACCGAATCGAAATTGTACAGATACCACCTCAACGAGTAACAAAGTAACTGACCTTCACTAATCCACTCGACAGCTTCTCCAAGTAACCGACCATTAATGGGCCCGGTCCATCGAACGGGCCTTGCAGTGCCATCACACACCTGGCTTCACAATGACTTCGACACGCCCTTCACTAATGTGATTACTACCACCTCCTGTAAAATGGCGGCAACATCGTAAACAGGATCGTCGTGTGTACGTAAAACTCTAACATCTAGCATGGCTGCGAAGAGACCAGAAACGGATTCGACAAGCAGTAGCTCATTTAAAGTAAGTGACCTTGTGTACTGTCCAAACCACTCTCGCAGTCACTTTTAACGTTCTCTGGTTTGTGTAGCGTCCTCGGAGGGTGCTGGAGTCGAGCAGCTCCTCAGATGAGGAGGACAGCGGATTCCATCCTTATGTTACACTCAAGGATAGGAAAAGGGCAGAATTAGAGCGACGCTTAGACGTCCAAAAACAGCGGACGGACACCAGCAGTGGAATGGATGAAGTGACGCAGACAGCGCAAGAGGTAGGTCACGCGCAGTATCAAAGTGCTCCATTCAAATGCAGAGATAGAATGTAAGTACATTATTGTTTGGTGCCCCACTTGCACCGCCTGAGGGTGCTAATTAGAAATTAACAATAAGATTTGTAAAGGTCAGAGCCCCACAGCGTTGAACTGCACCCCAGTGACCCCACTCAGGGAGGGTGAGCGCTATACTACGTAGCGTGCCATGGTTGGCCTCTGAGGTAGCTGATAGCCACACCCTTATCCCAACCACATGTTGCCATGGAAACCTTTTTAGTGGCCCATTTCTTCTGGGTGTTTGCAGATCCCAAAGACATGTGCTGCTCTGCAGAGAGCAGTTTCAGCAGTGCTCAACGGAAGAATGAACATTTCTGAGGCAGAAAAGACATACAATGTGAAGCACCGATTGCTCATTACCAGAATCAAGCAGGCCAGATCAAGAGCAGACAAGGTTATTAAATTTCCAAGCAAGCCTGTGACTCCAGTAAGGACGTCTCCTAAGCAACGGAGGCAAATTCTACCTGCTGCCGGTGTGACCTTGGTTAAGGACACCTTGAAAGAGATCTCTAAAATGGAGTTCTCTATGACCCAGGCCAGTCTGCTCGACCTGTGCATGTCAATGGCTGACGAGATTGTTAATAAGATGTTTCAAGGCAAAGATCCACTTGCTACCATATTTGGGCGACCAACAAAGACTTGGGCCAGGAAACTGATAAACAGTGAACCATTGCTGAAGCAAATGCTGAGACAGACACGGAAATGTAGTGCTAGATCCTCCTCCCACTGGTGCACTGCCCTTGGGACTCTTCTGGTCTCCCTGGGTCTCCTTGGAGATATACACATTGACCAGCGTGTGTGGGTGGCGGAGGAGATAGGATTCACACGAAAGGTTAATGTTGATCCATCCATGGCTACACACACCTTTGAGAGCTACTGTGATGGGGAAAATGGCTGCATCTCACTCTTGTGTTGTGGGTCAGCATCAGGATGCATCATGCAGCCGTTCATTGTCCTACCGGGGAAGCTGATGGAAAGTGATATTATAGCCAATGGCCCTGCTGGGGCCACCTACAGCCTCTCGGACTCTGGGTGGATGGATAAGGACCAAATATATGAGTGGTTTCAAGAATTTATCTACTTCCTTGGGACTCACGAGATAACTGGTCCAATTGTCTTATTGCTAAGCGACCGATTTCGTTACTTTAGCATTGATCTGGTCCAGATGGCACTGAAGAACAACATCTCGCTCTTTGCCCTTCCCCCAGACGTCCACTCTCCCTTCTCCAATGGTATTCTGAAGATGGCTAGCAACCTGTGGAAGTCCAAGCTCATTGAGTGCTGTGAGGCCAACAGGATCATGTCCATCTGCAATATTCTGGCTGTAGCCCTGATCAAGGAGCTAGTGCTGACATTCATGGCTGGAGATTCTCTTAGAGAGGCATTCAGTGAGGTGGGACTGCTACCCTTCAACCCAGCTCTGATCAAGGATCCCTCCCTTGTCGTACACCCAGAGAACGAGACCATCACTACTCTTATGGAAGGCACAGCTAGTCAGACACGTGCAGTTGCCTCTGACAGCACTCGTTTAGCTCAGCAAGACGAGTGTATGCTCTTCTCCCTGGAGGATATGACATTACTGGACACTTGTTTCAATGCTACTGAGGAGATTGAAGTCACAGTTGACAGTAGACCATTCATAGTTGAGGCCACGCCTCCAGTACCAGCTGACCCTGAGGTCACGCCTCCAGTACCAGCTGACCCTGAGGCCAAGTCTATGGACACGCCTCCAGTGGTAGCCAAGTCTATGGACACACCTCCAGTGGTAGCCAAGTCTATGGACACACCTCCAGTGGTAGCCAAGTCTATGGACACGCCTCCAGTGGTAGCCAAGTCTATGGACACGCCTCCAGTGGTAGCCAAGTCTATGGACACACCTCCAGTAGTAGCCAAGTCTACGGACACGTCTCCAGTGGTAGCCAAGTCTACGGACACGCCTCCAGTGGTAGCCAAGTCTATGGACACACCTCCAGTGGTAGCCAAGTCTATGGACACGTCTCCAGTGGTAGCCAAGTCTATGGACACGTCTCCAGTGGTAGCCAAGTCTATGGACACGTCTCCAGTGGTAGCCAAGTCTATGGACACGTCTCCAGTGGTAGCCAAGTCTATGGACACGTCTCCAGTGGTAGCCAAGTCTATGGACACGTCTCCAGTAGTAGCATTTTGCAAGACTCCTGATGGGCGACATGGTTTTGATGATGTAGCTGAGTTGATGGCCATTTTAGAGAATTAAACTGAAGTGGACATTTGATATATTGCTGTGACACTAGAGATTGTTGTGATTTCAAATTTTCCCATTAACAGATCTAATCACTTTTTTACCGTCAAACTTTTTACATGATTTAAATACATGTACAAATTTTTCATTTTTAAATTTGAATTAATGTAGCAAACTTGGTGAATATATTCTTATGGGGATAAAGTTGCTGCCTTCTCTACTGCTCAGGAGGAGAGTTCATCGGGACCACAGTCCAAAGTGAGCCTGCTGGACCAGCACGCTGTCCTCAAGAAGAAAGCTGAGGAACAGAAGGAGTCTGAATATGACAGACAGATTGCCGAGGAAGAGGCCATCTTTAAGACTATCACTGAAACCAGGGCTCTTATGGGTGCCAGTGAATTAGCAAAAGGTGTCACTTACACTGAGTCACTGAGGACTGGGTAAGTCACTGAGGTGTGCAGTTGCCATGGGAACAGGCTGCAGACATGCAGATGTTGGTTGTGTCTGTTCAGGTGGAGGGCTCCAAAGTACATCAGAGAACGTCCCGAGGAGACACATGCCAAAACAAGAGCAAAATGGCACATTCTTGTGGAAGGAGAGGACTTGCCTCCTCCCATCAAGTCCTTTAAAGCAATGAAGTTTCCAGCAAGTGTCTTGTCTGCCATGAAGAGCAAAGGCATTGCTCATCCGACGCCCATTCAGATCCAGGGGATGCCAACTGTGTAAGGCTACTGGCTGCTGAGTCAGCTGACACGTGACTGGCTGTGAGATGTGACTGAGATCTGTCTCCTGTGTTGCTAGGTTGTCAGGAAGAGATATGATAGGAATAGCCTTCACAGGATCCGGAAAGACTCTTGTATTTACTCTTCCATTAGTGATGTTTTCACTGGAACAGGTACTCTTTAGCACTCAAGTTGTTTACACCCATTTGTTGACTTCAAATTCCTTGCGCTAGGAAAAGAAACTTCCCTTTGATGTGAATGAGGGCCCATACGGACTAATCATTTGTCCATCTGTGAGTGATCCATTTTGTAACTCTGTGGTGTTGTTTTCAAGTGTTGTGTCTCCACCAGAGAGAGTTGGCCAACCAAATATACGATGTCATCAAGTTCTTTACCGAGTGGCTACACAAGGATCAGTATCCTGAGATAAAGACGCTGTTGTGTATCGGAGGACAGGGGTTCAGGGACCAGGCAAAAGGTTTGAGAAGGTACGTCCACAAGTCAGTTACACTAGTGTTCCACGGTGAAGGACTGCCCAACTTCTGCAGAGGGGTGCATATTGTGGTGGCTACACCGGGCAGACTGATGGACCTTTTGGACAAGAAAGTGATGAATTTGGAAGTATGTCGTTATCTTGTTTTGGATGAAGCTGATCGCATGGTGGATGAAGGTTTTGAGGAGAATATCAGAACTATATTCTCATACTTTAAGGTATTGACCACTTTCTACTTGTGTAATGTACTCATTTCAAGTTCCACTCCAATATTTCAGTCCCAGCGTCAGACCCTGTTGTTCAGTGCCACTATGCCCAAGAAGATACAGAGCTTTGCGCGGAGTGCACTGGTCAATCCAGTCACAGTTAATGTAGGTCGTGCGGGGGCGGCCAGCCTGGATGTCATACAGGAAGTAGAGTATGTCAAGCAGGAAGCCCGTGTGGTGTATCTTTTGGAGTGTCTGCAGAAGACCCCTCCTCCTGTACTGGTGTTCTCAGAGAAGAAGGCTGAGGTGGACGATATCCACGAGTACCTCCTCTTGAAGGGAGTGCAGGCAGTGAGCATCCACGGAGGGAAGGATCAGGAGGAACGTCAGTGGGCCATCAGAGAGTTTAGAGGTGGACGTAAGGACGTCCTAGTGGCCACTGATGTGGCGTCTAAAGGCCTGGACTTTGCAAACATACAGCATGTCATCAACTATGACATGCCCACTGATATTGAGAATTATGGTATAGACCTGATTAGATATGCATAGCTCATGTCATAATCACGTGTTACACAACTTTCCATGTCCAGTTCATAGAATTGGGAGAACAGGGAGATGTGGAAAGACTGGAATAGCCACCACGTTTGTCAACAAGAATTGTGACGAGAATGTCTTAAAGGACCTGAAGCACCTGTTAATGGAGGCCAAACAGAGGGTACCAGAGTTCCTGATGCAGTTGCAATCCGATATGGACTACCTCTATCTTGGAAGTACGTCACGTTTGTATAATTGTGTGTCTACACGTATACACATGTGTGTGTGTGCGTATACATGTGTGTGTGTGTGTGTGTGTGTGTGTGTGTGTGTGTGTGTGTGTGTGTGTGTGTGTGTGTGTGTGTGTGTGTGTGTGTGTGTGGTGTGTGTGTGTGTGTGTGTGTGTGTGTGTGTGTGCGTATACATGTGTGTGTGTGTGTGTGTGTGTGTGTGTGTGTGTGTGTGTGTGTGTGTGTGTGTGTTACAGTTTGTCCTTCCATTGGGTGCAGACCAAACTGGTTGCTCCTACTGCAATGGACTGGGACACAGAATCACAGAGTGCCCCAAACTGGCGGCCATACAGAACAGACAGACAGCCAGCATCGGACGAAAGGACTATCTTTCCGCTTCAGCGGCTGACTATTAATCGAACACTTTTGTTGGAATGTATACATTATAATAATCACTCCATAAATAGCGTCGTTACGTCATATTATCGTTATAAGTACGTACATCACCAATGATGCACGCTAAAGCGACACGCCCCTCCGTCCCACCCCTATATTCGATTCTTGAAATAATTTGTTTTCCAATAGAAGCGAAGAGCTTACAAAGATGTCTTTTCTGTGGAGACTCTTGGGATTTGAATTCAGCCAGAAGACGACATACAATGCGATGATCAAGTTCGATTCAGATCCCTACTTTACGTGGGAGAAACTATCGGAGCTCGGAGACGGAGCGTTTGGTAAAGTATACAAGGTCAGCGCCGTCCTCTAAGTACAGTTAAAACTTTTATGTTACTAATTTTATCGTGCTCTACTATAGGCACAACACAAAGAGACGAAAGAGTTAGCTGCGGTAAAGTCCATTGAAGTGAATGACAGCGAAGAGTTAAAGGATCTGACGATCGAGATAGATATCTTGAGCGAGATTGTTCACCCCAACGTAATCAGATTATTGGAAGCTTTCTATTACAATAACACACTCTCTGTAAGTGCTCTATACATGTTCTCTCAGCTCACACCTGGTTACATGCACCGCACATGAACAGCTGGGACTGTGGAATATTGGTTGTGTCTCTGTTACAGTTGTTTGTGGAGTTTTGTCCAGGAGGGGCGATGGACAACCTGTTATTGGGTAAGTAAGATACCATGGTATGGCTTCCACCTCTATATAGTAAATGTATATCTGATATTCACACCAACGGATAATTAAATAGACAAGTATATCAAGTTAGCCACTTAACAATTATTTTTCTAGAGTTACAGCACGGGTTGCAAGAGACACAGATTCAATGTATAGGGAAGCAGTTGTTCTCAGTGAGTGTCTCCTAAAGGGAGTGTTAATCTTGTATTGGTTCAATTACATCACTGGATGAGGTGTAAAAGTGATATCATTTGGTGTACTGTATAGGCTTTGCACTTTCTGCACTTTCAAGGATGCATCCACAGAGATATAAAGGCGGGCAACATCCTGCTCTGTCCCAATGGATCCATCAGACTAGGTACGTGTCCTACCCCGCCCCCCTGGGGCAGTTTTGAACTGCACTCTTGCATGTGTAGCTGACTTTGGTGTATCTGCCAAGAACAAGCGACCAGATGATAAGAGATCTACTTTCATTGGAACACCATACTGGTGAGACTTAGACCACTTACTGCTCTCTCTCATTCAATGTACCAAATATATGTAGCACTGTAGAAATAATAATGTACAATATATAACATATAATGCATGTGAATGTTTTGTAAAAAAGGATTCAATTTCATTAAATAGTTCATTGTTTTTATTTCCTCCCTCTCCCTCTCCCTTTCCCTCTCCCTCTCCCTCTCCCTCTCCCTCTCCCTCTCCCTCTCCCTCTCCCTCTCCCTCTCCCTCTCCCTCTCCCTCTCCCTCTCCCTCTCACTCTCCCTCTCCCTCTCCCTCTCCCTCTCCCTCTCCCTCTCCCTCTCCCTCTCCCTCTCCCTCTCCCTCTCCCTCTCAACTGTAGGATGGCCCCTGAAGTGATTGCCTGTGAGATAAACAAAGATGATCCTTATGATGCAAAGGTAGGTGCTGCTATATATGGAAGTGCTGGTGAGGTCATGGTTGTGTCTTGTGGTCTTGGAAGGTGGGTGGAGGTGCTTATCTGTAGTATATGGGCACTGTATTCTGTTACCGCACAAAGTGACAGGATTTGAGAATTTGAGTTTTATTTAATAAGTGATTGCCTTTTGATGTCCTTTTGAGAATCCAATTACAGAACAAAGTGCTGATATTTTATGGATAAAATTTGTTTGTCCTTGACCATTTTCACTTTTAGATGTATGTACACTGTACACTGTAGGACAAAGTTTTAGAAGGTATCTTTTCTGTGAATGGTCTCAAAATGGTGTTCTTTCTCTCTCTCCTGCATTAGGCGGATGTTTGGAGTGCCGGGATCACTCTGATAGAGTTGGCAGAGATGCATCCTCCGCATCATGAGATGAACCCCTGTAGAGTGCTCATGAGAATATCCAAAACTGACCCGCCCACTCTCTCTAACAAGAAAAAATGGTCTGAAAGCTTTCACCAGTTCCTCTCCAGGTGTCTCATCAAGAACCCAAAGTCGAGATCCACTGCAAAAATGCTAATGGAAGTGAGTTGTCTCCATTTCCATGACAACAGTACTGGATAGAACAGGGAATGTGGACTCCTTCAGGGACTTTCCCTTTTCTCTGTCTCCTAGCACTCCTTTCTGAATGTGATAGACAGCCATCAACCGCTGGTTGCACTGTACAAGGAGGTGCACGCTGATGTGGTGGAGACCCTCGAGCCACTGCCTGTCAACGAGGGAGGGGACAAGGAGGACAGTGAATCCACAACAGTTAGTATACTAGACTTTGGATACTAATATAGGATACTAAGATTAGGTTTGTATTCCCCCAGACTGGAGACAGCGGGTCATTGGCTGGTGATATTGGACCAGAAGTTAAGGCAATACCCAGTGGAGATGCTTGGATTGAAGAGGTGGATGGTAAGCCAAACACGCCCCCTGACACACCCTCTAAGAAACAGGAACCCAAATCTAGACACGCATCAACTGGATCTGAAGGTTGGAGGGTAAGTCCCTGTATATATTTATATTCAAAGTGACTGACCTACATGACCACACCTGTAGTACCAGACCATCTCACGAGTGAGAACATTTGAGGTTGATGGACAGGTCATCACGTCAACCATACGCAGAGTGGTGGACCCCCAGGGACAGGAAATGGACAAAAACAGGAAGTTCCAGCTGCAAAGGAAGGAAGATTTGCGTGAAATTCGACTTCTTCAGAGACAAGAGCAGAAAGATTGCCAAGTGTTTGCTGAGCAGATAGCCGGGTCCATGGAGGGTTTAGAGAGGAAGTACGAGATCAGGAAACAAGTTAGTCTATTGAGCTCTCTGCTGTACCATGGTTGTACCAAGAGCACTATGTCCACAGGACGTTGCTCGTTCCTTTGATGGTGCTCTGGAGGTGACAAAGAAGAACCAGAAAAAGGACAAGGAGAGGCTCGAGGCACAGCAGGCTGCTGACATGAAACAGGAAATTAAACAGATTAAACAAGAACAGGTACACCATTTCCAGCGAGCACAGAAATGTGGTCCAAGATGGCATGTGGTGAAGGTTTTGTTGTTAGCTAGATCTAGAGGTACTGTCATGTGACCTTGTTGGTACTGTCATGTGACCTTGTCGGTACTGTCATGTGACCTTGTCGGTACTGTCATGTGACCTTGTCGGTACTGTCATGTGACCTTGTCGGTACTGTCATGTGACCTTGTCGGTACTGTCATGTGACCTTGTCGGTACTGTCATGTGACCTTGTCGGTACTGTCATGTGACCTTGTCGGTACTGTCATGTGACCTTGTCGGTACTGTCATGTGACCTTGTCGGTACTGTCATGTGACCTTGTCGGTACTGTCATGTGACCTTGTCGGTACTGTCATGTGACCTTGTCGGTACTGTCATGTGACCTTGTCGGTACTGTCATGTGACCTTGTTGGTACTGTCATGTGATCTTGTCGGTACTGTCATGTGACCTTGTCGGTACTGTCATGTGACGTCAATGTACTGCCCCTTCAGGTGAAGGATTTGAAAGGTTTCCTGCAGCAGCTGAAGATTGAGGTCAAAGAGGAGGAGAAGCTGGTCAATGTAAGTGTCATGGAACAACCGAAACAAGAGAGAAAACAGACTTTGAGAAGAAAACTGTCAGACATTCAAGGCTTCAAGGTTGAGAAAGAACAATCATACAAAAACCAACTTGCTGAGGACTTGGAAAAACATAAAACTACTCTTGCACAAAAGCAAAAAGATGAAATGCGTAACTTGGAAATAAAATTCTTATTAAGCAAACATGATCTTATTCGTCGTAAGTGTGCTGGTGTGGGTGGCAGGATTGCGACATACCTACTCTCATCCTGTGATTGTAGAAAGAGAAAATGATCTTTGGGAAATAGAGAGAGCTAAATTGCAAGAAAAGCACTCAATCTTGAAGAGCAACCTTCAAGAGGCATTCCTTCTCCACAACCAGCAGCTGACAGAGAGGCACAGAGTTGTGAGTGTGACATGTTATTTGAGCACTGCTATACTGTTTAGTTACTGTGCATAGTATCACATATAATATGTGTTGTGTGGTTACTGTGCATAGTATCACATATAATATGTGTTGTATGGTTACTGTACATAGTATCACATATAATATGTGTTGTGTGGTTACTGTGCATAGTATCACATATAATATGTGTTGTGTGGTTACTGTGCATAGTATCACATATAATATGTGTTGTATGGTTACTGTGCATAGTATCACATATAATATGTGTTGTATGTGATGATAGGAGTCTGCCCAGCACGAGCGTCTGTACAGTTTGAAACACGATGACATGAAGCAGAGCCACTTGTTGGAGCGGAGACGTTACCCCAAGCAGCTGAAGACACAGCACAAGGCAAACATGGCCGACCTCAAGAAGAACGGAAAGCCAAAATCAGAGCTCCACAAGGTATGTATGATACAAGGTGAGAATGTTCTGAGGTTGACATGTGTGTGTGTGTGTATTAGATGGAGGACGCCTTTATGAAGCAGTACGCCATTAAGATGCGTGAGCTAGATCAGAGACATCGTCAAGAAGAAGGAGGAATGAATTTGGAGGCAACTGAGGCACTCAAGGAACTTGAAACTATACAAGTTAGCCACACCCACTTTATGTCCTGAGGCACACCCACTTAATGTCCTGAGCCACACCCACTTAATGTCCTGAGCCACACCCACTTTATGTCCTGAGCCACACCCACTTAATGTCCTGAGGCACACCCACTTTATGTCCTGAGGCACACCCACTTTATGTCCTGAGCCACACCCACTTTATGTCCTGAGGCACACCCACTTTATGTCCTGAGCCACACCCACTTTATGTCCTGAGCCACATCCACTTTATGCCCTGAGCCACACCCATATTATGTGCTGAGCCATAACCACACCCACTCCATATTGTACATTTTAGAGAGAAAAGAGAGAGCAGCTGATGGCCATTGAGAAGGAGAGACTGAGAGAGAGAGATGCTAAAAATGCTCAAGAATTGAAGGAATGGAGACAATCTCTTACTTCAAGGAAGAATGTATGTTCACCTTATAGTGTACAGCTTAGTGCTTGACTCTACCTCTCCTATTGCTTAGCAACTGGAGGCACATTTCAACAAGGAACTGGAAAAGCTGAGATCTTTGTATGCAACAGAATTCATAAAAATGAATGGCAATGGCTACATGGTGCCACGGTCTGTGTCGACCTCCTTCTTCCCAGGGGTCACTGAGGAGGAGCTGCGAGCAAGGTCCTTTACAAATGTTCTATAATTTGACTGCACACATCCATCTTTGCCAGTGTGTTATAAATATTTGCAGACTAAACATTTTATATTATCAAAAATTGTTTTATAATACATTCTTCCTGATAATTTCAAGTGTTCATATAGTAAATTAATTTCTATTCAAGCTATCACATTTCAGAATACTTGATGTGTAAAGGACAGTTTAACATACAAACACTGACATGCATATATATACTAATTCTATGATACAAAAGAGTTTATTGTCACTCAAAGTCTACTGTTAATAAATACAGGAATACACTAGGTTAAGTGACTAATTAGTGAAGAGGGATTTTCCTGTCATTTCAGGGGGTGTGTCCAGGGCCATCAAGCTTAATATGGAAGGAGCCACATGAGAGACACCTTGAAGAGTGTCAAACTTTCTAAATCTCTTGTCGCTACCAAACATATAAAATGGCACTACAAAGAGGGAAAGAGATCTGGCTGATCTGATGTGATTGATGGAGAGGAGAGATCTACCTGGGTTTGTGGTGTGTTTGGTAACTGGTTTGCCATTTTCATCAGTCATTGTCTCTGCATTCCCGTGATCAGACGTGACCAGCAACACATAATTGTGCTTGGTACAGCCTTCCTTAATGAGGCCAATAGCTTTGTCTGTCAAGTAAATAGATCAATCATTGAAACATGACCTTGTGTGGTGTGCCTATCCACTGACCTGTTGCTTCACAAGCTGTCAGAGTGGCTTCATACACTCCAGTGTGCCCAACCATGTCTGGAGGGGCAAGGTTACACATTACAAAAGGGTATTTCCCCGTTGCCATGGCCTCCACCATCTACAACAGTAGAATCATTAATGTTATGTTGCAATTGGCCAATCACACTTACTGATTGTGCAACACCAGCAGCACTCATCTCTGGCTGCAAGTCATAAGTGGCCACTTTCGGAGAAGGTACCATCAACCGGTCTTCCTGAGGGAAGGCAGCCTCCAGACCACCATTGAAGAAGAAGGTCACATGAGCATACTTCTCAGTCTCTACAGAGAGGCAAGCACTTGAGACCCATTCCATGCAGTGCCCAGCTCACAAACCTGCACAGTGGAACTGTGGAATGGTCTTCTTTGAGAGCCATTCCGCCAGGCAGTTGGGAGGGATATCTGGAGCAAACAGCACTGGAAAAGGAAACTCTTTCTTGTACTCTGTCATTGTAGCAATGTTCTGCAGAGAAAGAGTCATTGGATTTTAAATCATCATCATCATGACAGGCCGTACCAAGTCCTTGGGAATCTTGTCTGTTTCAAAATGCCTTTGAATACCAAATGCTTCAACAATCTGCCTCATACGATCTGCTCTAAAGTCGATAAACACAAGAGTGTCTCCATCTATAGAGACAAAGGGGCGTGGTCATGTACACACATGAGAGGGGCGTGGCTATTTTAGTAAGTACCTTTAATAAGACCATCTTTCTCCAAAATAATTGGCTTCATAAATTCATCAGTTTGTCTGTCACTTCCCTCCTTCTGATAGCGCGTCTCCATCTTCTGCACAAGACCTTCTACAGTACACTCTTCTCCAATGCCTTGCACAAGTCCCTCGTAGGCTATCTTGGTGCGCTCATACCTCTTGTCCCTGTCCATGGCATAGTACCGACCCATTAGGGTGGCCAACTTGCCGTACTGCAGTCCAGTTATATGATCCACCAGCTGTTGGACGTAGGTCACTACAAGTGTGTACAGCTGGTGGCACCTTAGTCAGACCAATCTGCTGACTCAGCACTCACCACCGCTCACTGGAGAGGTATCCCGCCCATCAGAGAAGAAGTGCACAAAGCAGTTTGGTACCTTAGCCTTCTGTGTCTCTGTCAGTAGTGCCTTCAAGTGCTCAATGTGGCTGTGCACGCCTCCATCACTCACCAGACCTAGGTAGTGGACACGCCCATTTCCCTTTTTAGCCTTCTCTAGCGTTGACATCAGAACAGGTCTACTGCCAAGGGTCCCCTCCTTCACTGCAAGATTTATGGCAACAATATCCTACAACAGGAATGATTGTGCAACATCAACACAACATTGCACAATACCAACACAACATTGCTACATGAGGATCTAGTAGGTGCACTTTACACAAGTATAATTGATCTCATTAGGTAACTCAATTATTCTTGCTCAATGAACAGGAACTGTGTAGGAAGCTCACTTGGTAGGTCACTCTGCCAGTGCCAATGGTGTAGTGACCCACTTCACTGTTCCCCATCAGACCTTCCGGCAGCCCCACCGCCAAACCAGAGGCATCCAACAGTATAGCTTCTCCTTTCGACAGCTCATCCATTACTGGCGTGTTAGCATGATATATTGCATTTCCTATTGATGCACACCATATGTCACTACAGTAGCTACACCACAGATCATCTAAACTACCCAACCCTAAGCATTAATAGCTTCGCGACTACTAGATAGGTCAAACTGTTCGAGTAACGAAAACAAATGCATTAATCTGACATTGGCAAGACACTATATTGTATTTACTATCACTTTAAGGCTATCGAGTGGCGTTTGAATCCACGGAAAACTCTTGTAATTGATAATTACTTTACTCTTATGTGCCAACCACCTTTCTTTTCCTCCGTCAGTCCCCAGCCATCTATCACAATCAAGCAAACTTTGGACGCCATTTTCTATTAGCTGCGCATGGGACGTGACGAAAATTGATGTTTAGCAGTTCATAGTTGTGCATCAAGGACTTGCGGGTAGAAAATGGAGCAACGATCCTTACGGAGACGTTTTCATTTAAACTTAGAGATTGTCAGAAATAACAATTGAACAATTAATTTACAGTTGGCACGCTTTTCATGATATAGCTTTGCTAGCTTCCAGGAATATTATAAAACTGTGGACTGTTTAATCATTGATTCTGTTTCATTCTCTTTATGCATTCTTCACAATCTTCTTTGACTTGTTCCAAGCGCTCACAAATGTATGGATTGAACATTGTGGCCAAATCGATGTTCAGTATGTGACTTTGAACTGCAAGGTAATAAAGTATTATTCAGAGGCAATAGACACTTTAAATGGACTAACCACTCAGTTCATTGACTTTGTCTTTCATATCTAACAGCTCTCTGTTTAGTTCTTCAATTTCCTTGGTCGCCTTCAGGTACCAGCTATTGCATCTCAGCATCTTCGGTTCCGCCTGTGAATCAGCAGCCATCGCTATGTTTGTATTTCGCGCCAGAGAGCAACTTCTGCCGCCATATTTTAGAAGTCTGGCTGCTTCCAGAAATCGTGAAGGGCGTGGTTTAGGAAATTAGTGAATCCCGTTCATTAGTTGTGATTATTGTGGTTCGTTGATAGAAAAACGGTAGAGCTTCTTGGTATGCGCGAAGGAAATGGAAGGGCCGTATACGAGCGAATCTTTACCGAAGGAATACTTTCAGTCCATGTACCAGTTATGGGAAAACGAAGAATTATGTGACGTTGAACTAGTCTGTGAACACCAGGTCTTCCGGGCCCACAGGGTAGTTCTGGCTGCCTGTAGCATGTACTTTCGAGCGATGTTCTGTAGACAGATGGCAGAGAGCGGACAAAGGCGGATCACTATAGAAGGAGTGGATCCGGACGCGTTAAATCTACTTATCAAGTTTGCCTACGCCGGCCCACTTGAGATTAACGAAGAAAATGCTCAAAGCTTATTAGCTGCTGCCAATTTCCTTCAAATGATTAGAGCGAGAGACGTTTGTTGCAACTTTTTTGAGTCAAAGCTTGACGCGTCAAACTGTTTAGAGGTATCAGAATTTGCGGAGTTTCATTCTTGTCGAAAGCTTTTAGATTCGGCCATTCTCTATTCAGAGGCAAACTTCAGCGAAGTTATAAAAAGCGAAAGGTTTGTTACGATTTCCAAGTTGCGAATGAAGCATTTTCTTTGCAGTCCAAACCTTGTTCTGGAAAAGGGAGAAGAGAGCGTCTTCACGGCACTGGTGACGTGGACGAAACACAATCCTGACGAGAGGAAGCAGTACTTTGCTGAATTGTTGGAATTTGTGAAGCTACCTCTGTTAAGTGAACTATTTTTTGCTATTGAGGTGGCAGCCAACCCATTTGTGAACTCCAACGACCACTGCATGAAGCTGGTGAGAGAGGCAGCCGAGCCACTGTACAACAAGAGCCATCCTGACGGAATGGTGCACCTCTACCAGACCCCCGCTCAGATCCCCAGAAAATGGTGGCCGCGAGAGATGCTCAAAAAGGGAGAAGTTATTCACATATTTGGTGGAGTTTCAGAGCACGAAACCCTGGGTAACGTGGAGTGCTACGATCCCAGCAGTGACACCTGGGTGGTAGACCTGATTGAACCAATGAGGTTCCGACGCAGTGGTGTGGGCGTGGCTGTACTTCATGGTCTCCTCTTTGCCATTGGTGGGTACCTGGATGGGAAGCGGAGCACTAATGCAGTGGAGTGCTACAACCCTCGCCTAAACAAGTGGTTCTCAGTGACCCCAATGTTGACCAAGAGAATGAACCTTGGAGTGGGCACTGTCTCTGACTTGCGGGACGACCAAACAGGTGCGACCAACAGCTATATATTCAGTATCGGCGGCTACTCGGGGGAGGCCATTTTGGGGTCGGCCGAGCGGTATGATATGAGGACCAATCGATGGGAGGAGATTGCTTCAATGAGGACACCACGACGGAATGTGGGTGTGGCTGTCATTGAGAGTCTCTTGTATGCTGTTGGAGGAAGTAACCGTGACGACGGCACAAGATCCAATCTGAACTCAATGGAGAGGTACCACCCAGATAAGGATGAGTGGGAGGACATGCCGCCAATGCACCGTTGCCGTGGAGCTGCCAGTGTGACGGCTTTAAATGGCTGCCTGTATGCAGTTGGAGGATATGACTCCGGTCAGTGGTTGTGCGAGGTGGAGAGGTTTGATCCGCACAGCAGCCAATGGTCAGTGATTGCTCCAATGCAGTACTGCCGTACTGGAGTAGCAGTGACTGCACTCAATGGAGAGGTGTATGCAATTGGAGGTTACAATGGCACCAAGACTGTAGATGTAGTAGAAAAGTACAACCCTGAAGACGGTGCGTGGAAACAGGTCTCCTCTCTGAAGCATGGGAGGAGTGTGCCAGGGATAGCGGTGGCCTACGTGTGGCCAGTGGAATACAGATCATCTTTTCCTGCTGTAGACCCCGAATATCCTCTAGGACATCAAACACAACTGTAGCATAGCACAACTTGCAACATGCAAACTTGTTCCTTTTGATTAACTTTTTCACGTCCAATATATGTAGTATATTATTAAAATCATGTTAAGTTTATGTAATCTGTACAATGTAAATCAATTTTATTGAAACTCAAAATATATGAAAAAGGGGATTGAGAAATGTAGAAGTAGTTTGTAAACTATTTAGTTGTGTCATCCTGATCGAGGGGAGCATAGCCTTGGAGTTCAAAAGCATCTTCCTCTTCTTCAGCAGGTAACAAACGTTCTTTGTCTCCTTGTTTTGATTTGTTCTTTATCTTTCTGAACAGCTTGCCCAGCCTGTGCGTCTCCTTGTTGTGGACCTTCTCTTCCTCCTCCATCTTCTGCCACGCAGCACTAAACGAGTCCAAATCAACCTGTTCTTCCTTCCTGGGTGTGACATCATTAGGGTTACAGGGGGGAGGGGGCAAGTTACCATTGGAGGAGGCGTGGTCATGGGATTGTTCCTGTCGAGATCCCAGGGTCATCCTCTTGGCCAGATTGTATTCCTTGATTGATATACAGAGCACGACACAGGTGGTTTTGACTTTGACAGAAAAGTCTGGAATGTAGAGTGGAGAGTCACCAGAGGTGCTTAGTAGACATTGAGCTCCAAAATGGCTGAAGGAGCGACAGTCAAACTTCATGTTCTCTTTACCAACTATGACTTCTGCTTCACCTTCAACAATCAGTGTAAAGCAGCTGGCTGGTTCTCCAGCCTGGTAGAGGGTGATGGGCGTGGCATCTGTGCCTTGCACCATCTGAGCCACACCTTCCATCTGAATAAGCCTCTTCAGTATGGGTGCTGATATGTGTTCCTCCATGA
Organism: Chondrosia reniformis; assembly: GCA_947172415.1. NCBI lineage: Eukaryota > Metazoa > Porifera > Demospongiae > Chondrillida > Chondrillidae > Chondrosia > Chondrosia reniformis. Next base: position 7,450,108 of record OX359199.1, on the reverse strand, counting down.
AGGGTGGAATACTGGTGGACAGGACCTGGAACACTGCCAAACGCTGTGAGCTGGTGAGAATGGAGTTGGTGGAAGTAATGGCTACTATATCACCTACAGTGACGTTAGTCGACTTGACCTTCTCCCTCATTTCATTGTTAACTAGAGATAGATAGACAGATTGAGAGCCAGAGAGAGAGACAGATAGAGAATGTTTACATAGATGGATGGAGAGGTGAGTGCTTAGCTAAGTGTTAGTTTTTGATGCAGTACACAAATCAACAGGGCCCAAGTATGCTAGCCCTTCAACCATGTTATGTCAGTATAATCTGAGGACAAGAAAGGAGACACTAACTCACCATACTGGTCAGTTTCATCTACAATCTCTCTCTGCAGGATCTCCTCAAGTATGTCCTCCAATGTGATAATACCTACAGGCAATACAGAGTCACTAATTAGTCTGACAGACATTAAACTGCCATTAACAGGTAAATTTTGAGACACACAACCTCTCCAGACTGAGGTCATCGTCCCACAAGCAGCCATTGGGCTTACCTACTACCTGGTACTCATGGTCCTTCTCAGGGTCTGCATCATTGACACACTGCACCACTGCCAAGTGAGTCCGCAAGTCCACAAATGTATTCAACATCTGATCCAATCTTGTGTCCACCCACTCAAACAATGGAGGGCGGTTGTTGATGCTGTGGTACTGTCTAAGTGTCATCTTATCCTCAGGGTCAATCAAGGCGAGACTCTTTGTGTACAGAATACCTACTATATGGTTGGGGTCATCCTCCCATATCGGAATCCGACTGTGACCTCTGTCATATATCTGTTGGATCATCTCAAAATCTAGAGTACAGTCAATGTTCAACATGTAGACATTTTCTATTTTGGTCATAACTTCTTCCACCTTCTTTTCCCTCAGAGTCAATGCGCCCGAAATAATGTTGACTTCACCCTTCTCAATGTCAGTCTTCCCTTCTGTAATTTTGAGCAAGTGCATCAGTTCCTGACGATTATATGTGGCACCAATCTCCTGTCCAAGGATACGGTTTAGTATGAAACTGAGGGGGAGGGCGATGGGAAAGGTAATCACCATGGCGATATAGGTGATCCATATGGTACCAGCTCCAATGTACAGACCAAACCGAGAACAGATGGCTTGCGGAATAATTTCACCAAAAATGACAATTCCGACGGTGGCCAGCACTATGGCCAATGCACCAGTGGTCAGGTCACCCATTAAAATGGCAATTGTATTGTTTACAGCAACGTTGCTAAGCAGAATCGTACACAAAAGGTAGTTGCCATGACGACGTACAGGATAAATCTTGGCTGCACACCACTTTTGCCTCTTGCTGCCACTCTCCATGATAATCTTGAGCGTTGTCAGGTCCAGCGCCATCAGGCCGAGGTTCAAACCAGAGAATAGGCCAGAAAAGCAAAGCAAAATAATAATAAATACAATTCTGGCCGGTAGAGGCAGGTCTACTGCAGAAGGCTTGACTGATATGGTCAACCAGGGGAAATCCCCTTGGTGAAGCATCTCGTCTCCATGTACTCCCCCGCAGCCATCTGACCCACTCTCAAAAGTGCAGAGATAAAAGTTGACCTCTCTCTGAATGCCCATTATGCTGATTGGCAGAGACGCCTCCATCACTCCCTCCGGACAGAGCTCTGGCTCATAGCTGCAGTTCCTTCCATTAAAGATAGAAGGTCTAGTTAAACGTACATCAGCAAAGAAGCGACCACTTCGTTCAACGCATGTTCGAGAATCTTCCACTATTCTCATGCAGGTCGACCGGTTACTGCTGGTACGCCATTCCTCACCAAACACCAAAAGTCTAACATTCTCTTCAGTGCCGAACTGATAACCACCGCCGCTCAAAAACACAGGCACTTTCGCATTGTCAATGTCTCCTTGCATCAGTGTTGGCTGGTAGCCGCTTATTGTGGGATGTGACAGGTTCTGAGCATTCGGCGTAGCAGCTGCTGCTATGATCCATACCAGGAGGCCATAAGGTATCCCCATTAACGGTCTAAGGGAAAGAGAAGGGAAGAACACCAGTTTAGCGCTAATCAAGGTCGCAAATCCCTCGTATGTTTCAAACAACTTACACTGACGAAAGAAAACAAATCATGTGACGCTACACCTTGATTTTGATTTTGAAGTTGAATCGGAAACTTGCTTAATTTTTGGTAAAAATGGCAGCGAGTACAAAGGAATACAAAGTTCGAATGTTGAGGTAGATCCTCGAAATTGTCCTCCATTCCTTCCTCTAGGTCAACTTACTTCTTGATTATATTTGTAGGGATAGTTCAACAAAGTTCTACATGATGCGCTTCAAGCAAAAGGTTGACCTAGAGAAGTTGGACAACGTAAGGCTTTGCTGTGTTGCTGTGGAGCAAGTTGTCTAATGTTGTGTGTGACCTCTGACCTTTGCAGCCAACCATGGAGCGGTCTGGCTTGGATGCGGAGGATGAAGAACTGCCCACTCATGGAGAGGGGAGTGAGTACGGCCGGAAGAGGCGGGAAGTGGCTCGCCTCAGGAGGCGGGGCTATGACTTGGCCAGGGCAGACCCCAGTGACCAACCGTGGCAACTCAAGGAGCATAAGAAGAAAAATGGCCGAAGGTGAGCTATATATGTATAACCACTAATTGATGATCCAATGCACTTTATTAATTGCTACAAATCCAGATGACTAACTCATAATTGTCAGACTTTATGGGGAAGTGTGCATTTAGAACTGTATTGTGGTTCTCTGTAGTTTCATTGGTCGAAAGGAGGGAGGTGTGAACCAGAGCGCCTCCTACTATATGCTGAGGCTGTGCAGCAATGATCGAGATACCTTTGAGGCAATACCCATCTCAAACTGGTACAACTTCTCTCCGTCAATAAACTACAACACTTTTACAGCTGAGGAGGCGGAGGAGCAGTATCAGCTGAAACACAAGACTCTAAACTACTTCTCTCTAATGTTGAACAAGAAACTGCAGAGCAAAGAAGACGATGAAGAAGAGACTGTCAAAGGGTTGAGCAAGAGATTTATCGTAAGTGAAGGAGGAGCTGGGAGCATGTCTGATGACTCCAATGAAGGAATTGAAAAAGGTCAGATTATTGGAAATGACCTGTTTGGAAATGTATAATTGTTTTATTTAAGTACAACGGACTGTAAATTAGATATTTTGTTGCACAGTCTATCTGGTTGTTTGTGTTAGATGACATTTCAATGAAGGTAAAGAATAAAAAAAAGTTGAAGGCCAAAAAATCTCTCAAGTCTACTGAATCAGCTGAAAGTAGTGGCAATACAACAGAGGAAGGAGAGATGGAGTCACACGAGGTAGATTACATCTCAAACGACTCCAGTAGCAGTGAAGACAACGACAACTTTGAGAAACAGATGGAAGATGCAAAAAGAAAGACAAAGGGGGAGAATTTCAATGAGAGTAGTGAAGGTGAATCGGAGAATGAGGAGGAGTTAACAGAAGAAGGTAAACAATTGGATGCACTCATTAAGAAACAGAACATTGAAGAGGAGGAGGAGCAGAATGAAGGCTCAGAGGAGGAGGAGATTGGAGAGGATATGGAGGAGACAGAGCAGAGCAAGTTAGCTACCGAGGCTGACTCACTAAAGAGGAAGCGTGAAGTGGAACCATTGAATGACGAGCCAACTCCCAAGAGGTCCAATCTGGAGTCTAATCCTCACATCATCACAGAGGGGGAGGTCAGGTACTATGTTGAGCGCAAACCCATCACCACTAAACAGCTCCAGAGAAAGTTTATTAAAGTGAAGACAAGAATGGAGAAACAGACCATTCTTGCTGAACTCTCACGAATTATCAACATTCTCAATGTGCAAAAGAGCAAGAGAGATGGAAAGACTTATTTATTCCTCCCATCACAATCGTAGACTACCCTGATCTATTGTAATCAAATGTAATGCTCATCATTGCAATTACAATATAAACTCTAATAAAAATATATATATGTAATTGAGCAAGTAAATACATTGAGGAATAATTAAGACTAAAGTCACTAGCTTTAAGAGTCAGCTTCGCTGTCGTCATCAGAATGCTCTTCTTTGCTATTGTCGTCCTCATCCTCTGCAAAGTCGGCTGGTGTTACTGATGAACCGCGGATCTCCAAAGAACTCGGTGTTCTTCGTAGTCCAGTTTCCAAATTGTGACTCTCATGAGGCATCTAATGTACACAAAGATGGGGCTGGTCACATGACTAACAAGTGCTGGATGATGGTTGCCATGGAAACCACCATAGACTTACTAGACTGTGTGTTGCAATAAAGTGGAAGTCTGGTGGGTAATGAAGTAGACTTATGCAGTTTGCACTGTACAAGTCGGCAAACCGTGTTGCTTGGTTGGCAAAGAAGGTTTGACGTGGACCTGCATGTGAGTGGAAGGAGTTAATGAAGGGGTGAAGGGGGTGTGGCTGAGGGAGCAGTGGGTGTGGCTGAGGGAGCAGTGGGTGTGGCTGAGGGAGCAGTGGGTCTGCTGAGGTACTACCTGATCGTAGGAGACTTCCAAGTGTAGCAAAACGACATTTTTCCATATTTCTAGAGACAATCTAAAGAAAGAGATTACACAATGTTAGCCACTTGAGGGACAGTCTGTCAGTGACTGCTCAAGTGTGCACCTTTATAGCAGATTGGAGTTGCGCAATCTCAGGTAGACCTTCCACAGAGCAACCATCTCTGAGGGGGAGGAGATATTTGATACATTAGTAGACTCTCAAGAAGAGTTCCAGCACAAGCTACTGACAGTCTCACGTGGTTCTCACTTTCTAGAAGGTGTCCGGTGGAAATGCGCTTCACTTAGTATAGTCTCCAACTTCTGCAGGTGGTGGTAATACTCTTTGGTGTCCTGCCAATGTTGCACTTCCTTCTTGAGCTCCGGAATGACTAAGAACGTTCTGCAAAACAGGAAAAAGTGAATCAAACACAAACTAAACTCCTTTATCACATCCCCACCTCATTGCTTGTTTCTTCTTAGATTTAATGATATCTCCAAATATATGGTCACCAACATACAGTATATTCTACAATCAGACACGACATACAGTATATTCTACAATCAGACATGACATACAGTATATTCTACAATCAGACACGACATACAGTATATTCTACAATCAGACACGACATACAGTATATTCTACAATCAGACACGACATACAGTATATTCTACAAGCAGACACGACATACAGTATATTCTACAATCAGACACGACACAGTATATTCTACAAGCAGACACGACATACAGTATATTGCAGTACAGCCCGTAGCATGACTTGTATTGAGACTACGGACCTTGCCACTCATTCCAACATACTGACAAAGGAGAGCTGACGAGCCTCCGGCATAAACCTTCATCTTCTCCAGTCCTTGTTTGATGGAAATCTGTCCCAGTTTCAGTGTCCCCGTCTCCTCGTCCACCTCTCTCAGCGTGGTGCCTTCTTGGAAAAACTTTGGCTTCTGGGAATCCACAAAGATGTAGTCAAAGTAAGACTTCCAGCTCCTTCCTTGTGTATCAGGAAAATCAAACATGTATGTGAGCAGTTTCTAATGGGATGAACGCACATACACTGCCAGTTAAACACACTACATCACACGTAGATGCACTCCTCCATACATTGGTATAAGAATAGTTGCTGTTAGTAGCCAAAAACACTGTAAATTTTGATTTTCTCAACTGATCCAACATTTGGGGTAGTTTCTCCTGTAAAAATTAGGGAAGTCACATGACTGTCACATGATAACTAGTCATATGCCCACAGACCTCTTTTTCCACATATTTATCCAAATTTTCCAGTGTTTTCATTTTCAACTGGCCCTAGTTAGACACAGCCATATTGTGTTTCCATGGTTACAGTATATAATCCTAGTAGCATTACCTCCACATGAATCCAATCCATAGCACGTCTCACATCCTGCTGCATGCTCTTGTAACTAATTAAGAGGGATCCACTCTCAACTCCAGTTGGTACACTTGTGTAATCTTTATGATTATCAAAGAAGTTGACCAAGGCACTTAGAGCAAACGTTTCTGTGTGAAGGTAAGCACTGGTAATCTGTACAGAGCCAAAGGTTGCACAATCCTTACCTGGCACTTCAAACAAAGTGTTCAGAATGTGATATCTTGTCTCTGATGGCTACATACACATACATACATACTACTGATTGGATGGCAGCAGAAACATGCAGGCTTCATGACAGAATAGAGAGAGGTCTATCGTTTGAGGATACCACTACTAATGAGAACGTGATTGACACACACAGTGACTAGTACATTTGGCCCAACAGCTCCATTTAGGTACCCAATGGTGGCCCAACAGCTCCATTTAGGTACCCAATGGTGGTCCATTAGATCCATTTTACACTACATTCTAGGTGTGAATGAGTTAAGTGCTGCTCACTGGAGTGTACTTGTTGGGGTACACCTGCCTGATAGCTGACCTATTGGAGAATGGGTCACATGAGAGTCATGTGATGGACACATGAGACTGGCTTACGCTGAGAGACATGTGAATCCATGAAACACTTCCAGAATGTTTCCAAAACCGTCCACTTTAATTAAATTACCATATAAGGTATCAAACACAAGGCCACTAAACAGGAAGTGCGTTAAGTGCAAATGGAGAGCATGAAGGAGAGGGGGAGTGTGAAGGAGAGGGGGAGTGTGAAGGGAGAGGGGGAGTATGAAGGAGAGGGGGAGTATGAAGGAGAGGGGGAGTGTGAAGGAGAGGGGGAGTGTGAAGGAGAGGGGGAGTATGAAGGGAGAGGGGGAGTGTGAAGGGAGAGGAGTAACTCACCGAATAGCAAAGAGTGGGTCATAGTGAATATCAGCTATTTCCTATTTGATAAAGCTGGAGTAATGACCTTTAGACATGGCAGTGACTGTAGTAACGTTACCTTTGGATAGCCAACTTCAATTAGGCGCTGCACAAGCAGGGTATACCCCAAAGTCTCGTATTCAGGAGACTTGTAATCTACACATTATGCAGTGAGCTACATGGCTTGTTCGGTAATCAATTAGACAGTGCATTCCTATGAGGTATATAGTGTAACAGGACTGACCGACCAGTGTATAGTCCATATCAAATCCAATCGCCTTTATCTTGCTCATGCTAAGACTTCTGTTGCAGTAGATTCTGTATCACAGAGTTGTCAAACACGTAATAAACTGCGATATATCCCATAAGTAGATTCATGAGTTAGATATACCCCGGACACCGCACCTACCTCCCAGTCTCCTCTCGTTGCTGAACCATAGAGGGGCGCCGCTTAAACCTGGTCACAAAAGCTTCAACTTCGCCCTCGTCCAACAGCCACAGATCGGAATGGACAAGAGAAGGTCCGTCAGTAGTATCCTGTGCCATATTCTCTTATTTTTTTATTTATCTGTAGCAGACAGTGATATAGTTTAGTAGCAGAGAAGTAGTTTACTAAATATTTTAGACTTTTCTTGGATGTCGTAGAATGACCGGTTTACCACATCAAGTATGGAGAGCAATTTGCGATTAGCGCTTTAGTGGAAGAGGCGCTTATTTGTTTCCTAAACGCCTGATAATGCAATGCGTATGTCATATCTTCCTGAAAGCGTTCCGTTCCGTCTCCAAATAGTGTCACCAGATGGTGCGAGACCCCGTGTGGACAGGAATTGAGTATGAAGGCAACTAAGAAACTTCAAGGGTCAAAAAGGAAGAAAAGAATTTTAATATTTATCCTCTTCTTTCTCTTCTGTACAACTCTTCTGACTATTGTTGTTAGTTTTACGCCTCTGTCTCCCACTTTAAGCCATCCGAGAGATGACCTGAGCTATGCTGTCGTTATAGACGCGGGAAGTAGTGGTAGTCGCGTGTACCTGTACGAGTGGCCACCGCACTCGGGGTCAGGGAGCGACTTGCTGAGCATCGATCAGATGACGGACGCCATGGGCACTGCTCTTTACATGAAGATTGAGCCGGGTCTGAGCTCCTGTGCAGAGGACCCATCCAGCGCGTTCAGGTACATCCAGCCCCTTCTGAACTATGCAGCCAGCCATATTCCTGGCGAAGCTCATAAGAGCACCTCTCTCTTCATACTGGCCACAGCCGGTCTCCGACTGATCCCACCCCATGCCAGTAGGGACATACTTCAGACCCTTCGAGTCCATATTCCTCTCCACTACGACTTCCTCTTGTCAGAGGATAATGTTAGAGTCATATCTGGAAGAGATGAAGGCAAGAGTATTAACTGCTGCCATATTCAATGTATGTGAGGAAGACCCTGTTATTATGTGTAGGTGTGTTTAGTTGGATAGCCCTAAACTACCTGTTGGGGGAGTTGACAAGCGGGAGAGGGAGTGTGGGGACGGTCGGTTCGTTGGACTTGGGGGGCGGGTCAATGCAGATAGCCTTTGAAGTCTCTGATAAGGTAATGTGTAGTACAACCAGCCATGCCATCTTAAATGTTGTGCTTTTGAATATGAAGCCTTTGTTGCTAGGTAACGGTATAAGGAATCTAAAGTATTGCTCCTTTACCTCACAGGTCCCACAAGTGTTTGGAGATAAAATAGTAGACATTGACTTGAGCTGTGGTATGAACAGTGATTATGTGTTTAAGCTATTTGTCACAACCTATCTTGGATTTGGTGCTAACGAGGCCAGGAGACGCTACCTAGCCTCTAAGAGCCCATGGGCTACTACTGATGCCTCCACTGTGGCTTCCAAGTTGCTGGACCCCTGTTCTCCGGTGGACATGCACGAGGACCTAGAGGACAAGGGGAAGCGGCTGACTATACATGGAACAGGCAATTTCAAGGATTGCAGGAGTAGCCTTCTCTCTGTGCTGACAGCTCCTTCAAACTGTTCAGAGAAGGAAAAGTTTTCTGCCTGTACAACAGACATCTTTGTCAAACCACCCATCGACTACAACATGCAGTTTTATGGTTTCTCTGAGTTTTGGTACACAATGCAAGACGTCTTCCTGATGGGGGGAGGGTACAGCAAAGAGAAGTTTGAGGAGGCAGCTGCAGTGAGTATTTAACTAACCTTTGTAGCCCTTCCTAAGCATTGTCTTGCAATCCTTAGGAGTTTTGCTCAAATCGCTGGTCTAAACTGCAGCATTGGTACGCAGTCAAATTGTTTCCTCTTGCTTCAGAGGATCGGTTCAAGTGAGTGTGCCAATGTATTGTAAGGTGTCTTGTAGACTGACCTGGCTGTCCTCTGCTGGTTAGGACACAGTGCTTCAAGGCTGCCTGGATGTCTGTAGTTCTCCATGAAGGGTTTGGATTTGCAAATGACACGAGAATGTTCACCTCTGCAGAGTTCATCAAAGGTCGCAGTCTCCAATGGGCTCTTGGAGCGGCTATTTATCACACTAGATGCCTACCCATCAGGTACATTTGTATGCAGTAATTGTCTAAAAATTGACTATTTGTAGATGTGATTGTTGTTACTATGTGAATCTGTTCTTTAATTATAGAACCATTTCTCCTATTGTGGGAACATCTTCAAGCTCAGCATCAAGATTTGTGTACTTTACTGAAACCTCTTTCCACCTTCTGATGTTGCTCTTCTTCCTTATGGCGCTGTTGAGTGTCTACCTCTTTCACAGAAGAGTTCACACAGCAAGCGGGCCTAGCCTTCTCAGAACAGTCTCCTTTGCTTCACTCAGTAAAGGCATGTCTAGGAGACTTTCGTTGCCTATTTAATTGACAAGCTCTTTTAATTTTTTTTAATATTATTTATTTTCATAATTTAAATCTGATGATATGATTTGCGGCCTATCGTGCAAGTCGTAGAGTGGAACGACTTCAAATGTTTGCATAGCAGAGAAACACGTAACTGCTCTAATCAAATTCATAGCCATCTAAATATAGATATTTTATGAGAGAAAAAATGGCTGATCCTAGGGACTTTCTAAAGGTAAGAATCGAGTTCTTCTTCGGTTGCAACTATATCTTTGCTTTAAAGTGCTTATGCACGCAACCTGTTTATTGCCATATTGTTTCATGATATTCATTTTATTCTTGCAGTTCAATTAAAATGGCGATTGCAATGTCCGGAGGAAGAACCGGTAAATCACTTTGTTATTTTTTATAATTTGTTCAAGACGTCCAATTTGATGCTTCTTGAGTAGTAAACAAGCTATACATTTGTTACATAGTGTAAATCTAGTCTCTAACAATTTTATTTTCAGTTAACAGATTGAAAGTAATCCATTCCTTCGTCTCTTACAGGAGGAGCAGTTGAGGGAGCCGTAGGAGAGATTCCATGGTGCTTTTCACAGGTCAAAGGAACTATAGAAGAAGAAATAGCAGATGGTACGTCCAATCGCAGTACTCTGCTGCGAATGTTGGGTCTAAATAATCATTTCGGTTCCTCTAGCTGATATAATCTCGGCCGTGGAATTCAACCATGACGGAGAGTTCCTGGCGACGGGGGACAAGGGCGGACGGGTGGTTATATTTCAAAGAGGCGGTCTGCCGCCAGTAAGTTTAGCGTCGATTTGTCAATGGGTGTGATATTTACTCAAATTATGCTTTGTGATGTTCGTATGTGGATGGCGTGTGGAGAGAGATATTTACAAGCTTGAGTGTAACCTGTAATTATTTGTTATAATCATGCTCTATGTTCCTAGCATGTGCGAGAGTGAAGTACTTATTGAAAGTGAATGTTCTTGTTAGATTGTGCTTGAAACCCTTTAAGTGTGTTGCCAGGAACACCCCGATGTTCACCCTATACAAGTATGGAGGGCTGCAACTGTTACAAATGATATAGAGAGATTAAACAGTTGTGGTCTGTTTATCACAATAATTATTTGTATACTTAATGGCCGTCTTCATTCACATACTTCTATCTCTTGTTAGCCTGTAGAACGGCCGTCTTCATTCACATACTTCTATCTCTTGTTAGCCTGTAGAACGGCCGCTCCATTCATATACTTCTATCTCTTGTTAGCCTGTAGAACGGCCGTCTCCATTCACATACTTCTATATCTTATTAGCCTGTAGAACGGCCGTCTTCATTCATATACTTCTATCTCTTATTAGCCTGTAGAACGGCCGTCTTCATTCATATACTTCTATATCTTATTAGCCTGTAGAACGGCCGTCTTCATTCATATACTTCTATCTCTTGTTAGCCTGTAGATGGGCCGTCTCCATTCACATACTTCTATCTCTTGTTAGCCTGTAGATGGGCCGTCTCCATTCAGATGTGACTATAATGTGTACAGCACTTTTCAAAGTCACGAGCCAGAATTTGATTATCTAAAGAGTTTGGAGATTGAGGAGAAGATAAACAAGATTAGATGGTTACGCAAGTCTGGTGCATCCTTGTTCTTACTGACAACGAATGGTACGGGTGTACATGTGTTAGATGTACTGTTTGAGGATATGTAGTTGAGTGTTATGCAACCCTAAACCTTGTCAGGTAACCTCTGAAGTATCATCTCACAGAAGTTCTCTAGTAATGTGTCACGTTCTTCAATTTCTTCTCTAATGCCACGCCTATCATATCAATATTGAACACTTGTCACGGAGAGCCATTATTCTCCTTTGCTGCTGTATCCTATTCTGTACTGTACTTTCCCTGAAGCCAGCCCCCAGGAGCATTGGTGTGGATTATATAGTGACGTCACTGCTAATGACTACATTGCCTGTAATGATGTTATGTGACTGGAAAGGTGATCAAGTGAAGATATTGTACTTCTGTTGTTTTACAGATAAAACTGTAAAATTATGGAAGATTAGTGAAAAGTGGAGGAATTTTCACGGATGGAACCTCCTGGATCAAGATGGAAGACCAAAGGATCAGAGCACAATTACTGAACTGAAAGTTCCTCGAAGATCCACAAACGATATAAGTATCGAAGCCATGCCCAGAAGAGTGTTTGCCAACGCCCACACCTATCACATAAACTCTATCTCTGTCAGCAGTGACGACTACACCTTCCTCTCAGCGGACGACCTCAGAGTCAACATCTGGCACATTGAGACCACTGACAGGTCATTTAGTATCCTCTACAGCTTATAAGTGCCCCTCTGGCTGTTATTCTCCAATGATAAGTAACCTCTGGTTGTTATTCCCCAATGATTAGTAGCCCCTGGCTGTTATTCTCCAATGATAAGTAACCTCTGGTTGTTATTCTCCAATGATTAGAAGATTGGGGCCGTTTTGTTCCTTAATTGTTTGTAGACACTGTCGACATCAAGCCAGTGAACATGGAGGATCTGACAGAAGTCATTACAGCAGCCGAGTTCCACCCTAGGCAGTGCAGTGAGCTTGTGTACAGCACCAGCAAAGGAGTCATTAGATACTGTGACATGAGAGAAAGAGCTCTCTGTGACCAGCACTCTAAAGGTAGGGCCCACACATTACTGTGCTGTGGGGGCGTGGCCTTGAGGTAAAGGGGCGTGACCATGAGGTAAAGGGGTGTGACCATGAGTGGGTAGGAGGTATAGGGGCATGGCAATTGAAGAGTAGGAGGTATAGGGGCGTGGCAATTGAAGGGTAGGAGGTATAGGGGCGTGGCAATTGAAATGTAGGAGGTATAGGGGCGTGGCAATTGAAATGTAGGAGGTATAGGGGCATGGCAAGTGAGTGTAGGAGGTACCTCAAAGGGGCTGAACTATAGTGAAACCAGTCATGTCATATGATAGTCCTTGAATTGAAATTGTATAGTTGGGGAAAGTCATTGCTGATAATTAATATGTGTTACCTTGGTTTTCTGATGTTGTGTAGTCTTTGAGGAACCGGAAGACCCAGGAAATAGATCATTCTTTTCTGAAATTATTGCGTCCATCTCGGACGTCAAGTTTAGCCACAGTGGTACCAACTTCCTCTCACGAGATTACCTTATGCTGAAGCTGTGGGACGTGAGAATGGAGCGTAAACCTGTGGAGACCTACCCAGTCCACGAGTACCTCAGAGGAAAACTCTGTTCCCTTTATGAAAATGACTTTATTTTTGACAAGTTTGAGTGTGGCTGGAATGGCGATGATAGGTGGGTGCACTCTGACCTTTAGGCCTCCTATATACGTGTGCTGGTAGGCGGTTATCCACTACTCAACACTGCATTGCAGTTGACACACTTGTATGGTGTGGCATAACGGATAATGTACTTTCCTTTCTCTACAGTTGCGTCATTACTGGAAGCTACAATAACTTTTTTCGCATCTTTTATCGTCAACCAAAGATGGAGTTTTGCTATGAAGCCTCCCGAGACATGAGCCAGCTTGGCCAGATACTTAGGAACAAGAAAGTAGTTCAAGGCCCTCGCAGGCGGAGAGAAGAAGTCGGGTTAGATTCCTTAGATTATGGTAGGAAGATTCTTCACGCCGTGTGGCATCCGAGGGACAACATTCTAGCAATAGCTGCAACTAATAACTTGTATCTTTTCCATGAACAGCAAGCCAATGCAGCAATGTAGATGCACAGTTGTGTCCTAGTGTACTAGTGTTGTCACTCTACTTGTAAGACTGTCCTCTCACTTTTAATATTGCAAATATATTATTTGTACTTAATTGATAGAAATCTACTTCACTGTATTTATGTATATGTGTGTGTGCTTATAAAGTGAACGGATTTTATTAATTTTCACTGTTATATGCGTGCATGCTGTGATGCTTTGCTATTGAATGCATGTAATGTACCAAGTGAATTTTATTGATGTCATTGGGACTTTCCCCAATAAATATGCAAATATTTCCTGTAAATATGCAAATATTTCCTGGAAATATTTTCAAAGTTTAGTCGAAAACACAATTTTATTTCTGAGGACCAGAAGGAATGGATCCCCATCCAGTTATTGTTCAAGTGATGAAGGAAGAGAGTGTCACACCTAAAGATATACCTTTTGAGGAGCATGTTAAGAATCCAAAGATTGATGCCATAAAAGGAAGTAAGCGATACTTCAAGTGTAAAGCCTTTGCATGGTTCAACTACCATGAGGGATGTGGTCGGTCCTGGCCCTCTGCCCACTCCTGGTGCATACTGGACCTGAAGGAACAGCGGATACATTACAAGTTCTCACAAGGTTGCAAAGGATGTGAAGGTGAAGCTGAACCAACCTTTGATGATGAAGCCATAAAACGCATGGCCACATATGCAGTTGAGACATATCTTAAGATGATTGGAAGAATGGAATGGAGAAATGATGCATTGGACTTGACCGACTTGGCTGATGCACTGGATGACGAGAGAGGACCTCACGATGAGGAGAGATGTGAAGTTTGTAAACAACTTGGTAGAAGTTGCTGGAAGAAATATTAGACCAGAGTGTCTCTCACACCGCTTATCTGCCAAATGTACTATTTACTTTAGCTGTTACATAGGACTGTACATAATGTGTAAACATTTAATTGATTTGCTATTGAGTCAACAAGTAGTGCTGTGCTAATTGTGTTTATTTGTTAATGGCCAAACTACATTAGCTATGTTTCCTGCTTGCTTGATCATAGTAATTTAATAATAAACCTATATTTGACAAGTTAATTACTAATTACTTTAATAGTTTAGTATGTCCTTATTTAGGCAGAGACTGCATGTTGTAGACTTGTCTTGTGCAGAAAGGAAGAGTATTTAGTCTTTGTACATCGGATATCTGAAAAATCAATAAATTAAGGTATACATAGAAAAGTAGTTGTTATATACAAAAATGTAATACAAAATTAATATGAATATCGGGTTAATTGCAGGTCACATGACAGTCATGTGCATTTTCTTCTAAATTTCCCAATCTTTCCTCAGTACCTTTTCAGATTTCTTTCTCTTATAAAGCATTTTAGCCTTTCCTTTTGGCAAGACTTGCTTCTTTTCAGTTGGTCCACTGGCAGTCAGGCCTGCCACATGACGACCCATAATAATGATAGGATCGCCCATTAACACACCATCAGGAAGCGGGTTATTCCTAATTGTAGCAATACCACTCATATTACCTTACATGTTTGGGACATACAGACAGGCTATTCCAGTCTGATTCCTTCTCTATAGAGGAACTAACCTGTAGTATAAGATCAACACATCTAGAGTAAAAAACTTTTTGGTCTCTGCTTTGGAATTAGAGGGCACTTTTCCATTGAGTGGAACCACAAACAATGTGCTGTCTCTGTACCTAGCAAGATGGTAGGCCTTTGGACCTGCCTCATCACTGACCATCAAGGTGTACTCCTCACCAAATGGAGATCTGAAACAGATGATGTACATGCGTACTCAAAATGTTCAACTACGTATATTTGAGGGACAAAGTACCTGAATTCATTTGGTAATATAAGATAGGATCCACCGTCCCTTTCTGTTAAAACAATCTATTAATGTAAGGCAGTAAACATTTTAGATACCACTTGTGATTGGTCATGTGACTGGCACATGCACCTGCTAAATATGGCTGCTTATGTACCTTGGCTGCCTCAATGGACAAGTCCTTGTAGAACCCAAGAGGTGCTGAGGAGTGAGGTTTGCTGAGAGCCTCCTGGACCAGCTCAATGGAGTTGAGGGAAGCAGTGTCAGGGCTGGTGGACATGGGAGGGGCAGAGGGCGGGGTAGGGGGCTGGAAAGTGGGTGGCGAACCAACATGGCCAGAATCAGTTTCACTCAAGCACTTCTTCTTCTTTGCTCTCTTTGGTCTACAGTTAACAAACGCAAACTTGTCACTTCGTTGGGACTGTATTTCAAAGATGAGAGAATATGACTGACTTTTCTGTCTGTTTGTTTCCAAAGATCTTACTCAATTTGGAAACCTACAATTGTTTTAAAGTAGAAATGTGAAGCATATATAATGTACAAGATATTATTATGTTAGAAGTATATAAACCTTTGACTCCTTGAGTCCTCCTCCACTGTCTTCCTTTAGTGGAGATGATTTTCTCTCTTGTTTGGGTTTCTAAAGAAACAAATGTACAATGTGCTAGAGATTCCTTTGAGGGGACACTGCTATACCTTATTGACAGTTTGGCTGTCTGTTACAATTGTAGCTCTTGGGAGAAGAGGCGGAGATTCAGGAGACTGTAATTCTTCATTTGGTACTTCATTACCCTGGAGACCATTCATTGCTTCATTGCCAACATCATTAGCTGCCGTACTGATGTGACCATACTCTGATTGGCTCTCAGTTTCCTTGTAGTAGCCTGCACTAGTGGAGGCTGCTGGCAAGAACATTGTAGGCACCATCCAAGGCTTTGGAGGCTTATTAGCAGGGTTTTCCTCTCCAGGCCAGTGATGATTGCCTACACCATAATTGTGGTACTCCAATCCAGTGTACTGCAGCCTTGGCTCCTTTGGAGGCTGTTCTTCCATCTTTTTGGGAAACCTCTTGTCTTTGAGTCTAACATCAATGTGATCTAATGCAATGAGTCGCTCGGGAATATCTACAGAAACACACAACATCTCACAAACGAAGGACCTCTTCATACAAATACTGGTTTGGTAGAGTTCAAAGTTGGCCCATACCACTGCTTTGTATTGCTATTGTTGCCATGAACTCCTCCAACTGCTTTCTGTGAGCCTTGGCCTCCTTGAGTGCTCCTCCGAATCTGAGAAGAGTAGACAGAACAGTCAGGCATGTCAGGATGGTCTTGGGAAATTTACAATTTTCTAGCCCTGAATCCTTTCCAGATACTCTGAATTCTGGTAGCTCTTGTATGCAAGTCTCTCAGGAGTGCATGGAGCTGCTCCTCGTGATAATAACGCAGAAATACCTGCAGAAATAGAATGTAATGGCTGGTCACGCATTACAAGTGTGTGTGTGTGCTTACTCTTGACTTTCCGATCAGCCAGCCCTTCATACCAGCCTTCTCCAAGATGTAACGACAGGACACCTCAGACGGATGAACCTGTACAAGTCGTGGTAGCTCTGACACACATGTCACCAAGTCTACCGATTCCACTAACCTCATCCGTATACTTGTAGGCTATTCCTCTAAACTCGTAGGTAAAGTCTGAGAAGTACGGCCTGAAGGCGTATCCCTCCCTCCGCACCCTCACCGCCTCCACCATCCCAGTGTACCTCATCTGCTTGAGAACAAACTCATTTTCAAACTTGTTAGGTTTCTGTAGCATGTTTGGTTTGATACACCTGAGGGGCCAGAGAAGTAGACCATTCACCAGCGAGGGAAACCAGAATGGACCCTCCCATGGACTGACCCGTAGACCCGCCCATGGACCCACCTGTGGACCCACCTAAGGACCCGCCCATGGACCCTCCCATGGACCCGCCTGAGGACCCGCCTGAGGACCCGCCTGAGGACCCACCTGAGGACCCGCCTGAGGACCCGCCTGAGGACCCGCCTGAGGACCCGCCTGAGGACCCACCTGAGGACCCACCTGAGGACCCACCTGAGGACCCTCCTGTGTCGATACAGATGGTTACGAGGTCAAGAGGGGGGCAGAGAGGTTGTACTTCTAAGAGCTAGACTTACCTAACAAAGTGTGGTGCTGCTGCCAAAAGTCTTTCAGTGAGCAGTTCTAGGGACTCTCTGAAGTAAGTAGTCACCGTTTGTGTGCTCCTGTTGGAGTTGGGAGCACCAGCGCTCTTCTGGTTGCCCTTTGACCTCTTGATCTGTGACTTTCTCCTTCTGAGGGTTGACTTTCTGTTGGTGGACAATTTCCTCAAAGTCTGCAACTGACTGGGGACATGAAGGGAAGAGAACACAATGGATATGGAAGGAGGAGATTAAAAGGACCATTAATACACCTCTGGGAGGATGGATTTAGAAACTCCATCCCTCCCTAATCTCTTTGACATGACCAAGAGAATCTTTCAAGATACTCTTCCCTTAGAAATGAAATCACAATTCCTACCTTCTCTTGAGGTGCGGCTTTCTTCTGAGAGTTGCATTAATGGCTTCGGGTCTGTTAAAGAATGTGTACACCAACTGGTTGGTGCTGTGCTGGAGGATGGAGACTACAGTCAAGGGCAGAGAATCATTGTTCCTCTCCAGGAAACCTGCAGCTTCATACGTCACCTGCAACCAGTAGAATAACAGCGCTACGTATCTAGCCTACACTCGGAACAGCCCTATAGCACTCACCTTAGCGGCATAGTGACTGATGGCAAATGTGGGAAGATCTCCCTTGTGTGGCACAAAGGCATCATTCTTGATCGACTGCTTGCACTTCTGAACAAATCCTTTATCAGAACCCTAAGTACAAATGATGGGTGTGGCCCAGCTAATGATGGGCATGTCCAAGCTAATGATGGGTGTGTCCAAGCTAATGATGGGCGTGGCCCAGCTAATGATGGGCGTGTCCAAGCTAATGATGGGCGTGTCCAAGCTAATGATGGGTGTGGTCTCTGATCTAAGGACTTACCTTTGGTGACCTGCTCTGTTCCTCAAGAAGGGAGAGGAGACCGAGTGGGCGGGTCAGAAACAGATCTAGCACATGCTTGTTGTCACGGTAACGTATAGCCAGACCATCCAAACCTTCCTTTGCATATTCAGCCTTCACACACAAAAGAGACACACGTACGTACCTTGATTACAGACTTGTACCATTACAGCATTCAATTACCAAAGCTATGCACAGATATTTGTATAAATCTGTACTATACATAAAGTAGCATTGAGGACCTAACCTTCTCCATTGCGAATATCTGGTGGTTGAAATAGTGCTGCAGCTGCTCGTTGGCAAGGTTTATACAGCACTGCTCAAAACCATTGTGGTTGAATATTTCAAATCCAAAGATATCCAGTATACCTAAGTATGTACACAAATACACCATCAGATGGGTTCACCATTGCTAATCAGCATCTGAGAGCTTACCAATGTGGAGAAAGAAGTCGTGTTCCGGAGGTTCCAGCACCATGTTGATGTGGTGAATTATCCAGCAAAACATTCGCTGGTAGATGGCCTTGGCAATCGCGTCTCTCACCTCAGCAGCCTTCTCACAAGTGTAGTGCTTGTCAATGGCCTCTCCTTCACCAGAAATAGAAGGTGCACTACAGAATATTCTATTACACCAGACCTGGCATACTCACCTCGGGTGAAGTTCCGTAGAGTAGTCAGTGCAAAGGCAATGTCCTCTGGATGCTCCAGTCCGAGCAGCCGACATACAATCTCCACCTTCTCAGGGTTGCACACTGAAGCATGTTCAGTGTCTTCGCTATCTGGTACAAACTCCTGTACACAGTGAAGAGGTGAGATTACTGACATAGCCAAACTCAGTATACTCTTGGATATGCACTCACTATGTCTCCAATATGGAGGATTACTGCTAATATTGTAAACAGCTCTTTGTATTCAGTGTCAAGAAAGCCAATGCATTTGAGACTTTCCAAAACCTCTTCAAATCTAACTCTAAAGAACAATTACTCTAACCACAAGCTGGGACAATCTCGTTTAGTGATTACCTGCTCTCCTCTGATGAACAATCTTCTCTAACATTGTCATAGGAAGACAAGTACTTGTGATGCTGCGGAGACTGAATAAAACAGTTGATGACAGAATAGTGACAGACTGGTGACAGAATAGTTACATGAACACAACTACGTAGGAGAAGGCACTTATGTATGAATGAGTGCTTGTACGTACTTCTAGCTGCAATGATTTCTTCACATCTCTTGGCAGACCAGCAAACAAGTAATAGAAAATGTGAAAGTTCCTTTCCTAAAACAAACACACAAGTATGTATGCCACACAGACTCCTGGCATGTGACACAAGTATGTATGCCACACAGACTCCTGGCATGTGACACAAGTATGTACAAATGTATGCCCACATTCGCATACAAGACACTTACATCTTCTGCCTGAGAAGAAACACGTGACTTTTCAACAAGGTACTCTTCAAATCCTGCTCCTGCAATTCTTCCATCTTCTGTGAAGATCAACTGAAGAAACTTGCCAAACCTACTCGAGTTCTTGTTCAGGACAGTTCTGGCATTTCCAAATGCCTCCAATAGAGGACTAGTCTAGAAGTAAAGATAGTTGTGGCAGAGATGAGGAGTGTGGATTGGAAGAGGGGTGTGGCAGAGATCAGGGGTGTGGCAGAGATCAGGGGTGTGGCAGAGATCAGGGGTGTGGCAGAGATCAGGGGTGTGGATTGGAAGAGGGGTATGACATGGAAGAGGGGTGTGTACCTGAACAATCTTTTCCTGTAGATGCTGGCCAAGGTTGCCAGACTTGCACACAGCCATAATCTGAAAAAGAACCACATTAAATGTATAACTATAAACTGATCAAAGAGAACCACTCGATTGGTTACTGAATCATAAGTAAGGTCGTGTGGTGAAACGGAAATTCTAATGTGTATACTTCACTTGTGTAGGAGCTCCTGAACCCATAAAAGTGACATACTCTTTGGATGTGGGTCAAGAGTCACGACCTTCCTGTTTGTAGGTCAACCTATCACTTCAAGAGGATGCGATCAGCGAGGCAGTCATGCAAGTAGACACTGTGCACAACTAAACCCTCAAAGCGTGCAGTGACCATTACACCATGAAGCACATCAACACATGAGATATGTACATGAATGGCATGGGTGACAGAAACTGATTTGTTTATAATCACTAGCGATTCATTCCTCCACCAAAAGTAGGACATTGTTTGATTGGTGATATTCGCTTGAGGTAGCTCGATGCACGCACCATGATCACTAGCTTGTGCAGTACTGACCTGTCGCATGAGTAGTTTGGCCGCTTCGGTCTTCCCCGCTCCACTCTCCCCGCTGATGACAAACACTTGGTCCTTCCTACAGTCCAACATCGCCATGAAGGCGCGCGAAGCGGACCGAAAGATGTGAGGGGCCAAATGAGACACGTCGGGTACGGCGTACATTCCAGAGCACTCAGCCGAATAGATTGGAACTTCTCTAAAAGGATTCAGCGAGACCAATATGTCGCCAACATCCGTGTAGACGAGTCCTTCGTCGTATCTCTTCTTCACTGAGGATAACAGCGAATCTTCTGTGAGTTCAGCGAGTTCAGTTAAATTATCCAGCTCGCGAGGCATCCATGGCCTTAGCACAACAGCTGCCATGGTTGGTGAGCCCAGGAGGGCCTAGCGGAGAAGCAGTGGAAATGTACAGTAATGGCCTATCTGAAACGAAAACAACAAATTGCACAATCTTCAAAAAATAAATTATACAGCAAGCAATACCAATGTATGTATAACAAATCTATATTTGCCCACAAAATGGATCTCTTCGGAGACTTGCCTCCTCCTGGCGGCTCGACCATTAAGGGAGACACGAGTGGTAGGTTTCTTGAGAGTAGTGGTTCCCAACGTTACCATTGGTCGCTAGCGCGTCAGTTAGCGGAGGCTATATGCTAATTGGCAGAGCCTGATGGTGTCACAACTGACTCATGTCATCACCCATTATCTTCCATTGTGTTTATCCTTGTAGGCGTGTCCCTTTTCGGGGACCTGCCCCCAGAGTCACAGAGCAGTGCAGTGTCCGGGGTTAAAAGGTCGGCTAACAGTGGGGAGGACTGCAGTGCAGAGAGTGTAGAACAGAAGAAGCGAAAAGAGACAAGTATCATAGTAAACAGTATAAGGCCACACCCCTTTCGCCCCACCCCCTTTCGGCCCACCCCCTTTCGGCCACACCCCTTGATATCATAATTATGTGCAAATATATATCTCTTTTTACTGCTAACCATATTTGAGTCCAAAGACCTCATAATGTATGACACTGGAGAGTATTTGCATAAACATACTACATAATAATGTTTGTTATCTTTTGATTCCTTTTGATTCCTTTACAGTTTCTGTTCAACAACTATCATTTCAGTTACCACTTTCTCTTCTTGTTGATCTGCAGGGTTTCATTTTAAAGTGTTTACTGGAGAGAGAAAGGGAGAGAGAGAAGACATGCAGGACGCTCACCAGCATGTCAGTGACATGTTGAAGGAATTTAAGGAGGAGCAACCAGAATCCATGTGCGTACATGTGCAATTTACTACACTTGCATGGACCCGCCCATTCTTACATTATGCAACAGTTACTTTGATGAGGAGAACCCTTTCATTTGTAGATCCCGCATGTCTTACTTTGCTGTCTTTGATGGTCACAGTGGAGCCCGAGCTTCTGCCTACGCAGCTGAACACTTGCATCAGAACATTGTCAGCAAGTTCCCCAGGGGTACTAATCACTAACATATACTATACAGATACACTGCTACTATATTAGTATAATTGTCATTTTAGTAAAAATGAAAATGTAGTCCAACTCTTTTTGTGTGTTTGTGTCAAGGTGATGTGCAGAATATTGACAGGGAAGTAAGAAAGTGTTTGATTGACGCCTTTAAAATCACTGATAACAACTTTCTTCTAAATGCCTCTAATGCCAGCCCCTCATGGAAGGATGGTACTACAGCAGTAGCCATTTTGGTTTTGGATGATGTCATCTATGTTGCCAACTTGGGGGACAGCAAGGCTGTCCTTTGCAGAGAGAGCGACAGTGGAAAGCTCTCTGCAGTCAAACTCACAAAGGACCATTCACCAGTTGATGTGAGTAGTGCAGTCTACAAACACTTGTGGTCTGCTCTATCAGTCTTCAGATTTATTATGCAGAGTATTCTTATTAGTGCCCCCTCTCTTTTCTACTACTTACGTAGTTTGAAGAGAGAAGCAGAATCCAAAAGGCAGGAGGATTTGTAAGGTGAAGTATGCCGGACCAGAAAATGTTGAGATTGCGTGTTGAAGGACTATGTATGGTCGTTCTTCAGAGATGGTAGGGTATCTGGCGTGTTAGAAGTGTCTCGTTCCATTGGAGATGGCAAGTTCAAGCACTGTGGAGTAACGTGCCTACCGGATGTGAAGAAGTGTACTCTTCTCTCTGAAGATAGGTACGTGTTGTTATGAATAGTTAAAAGAGAGCGGTATGACATTAAGAGTTGCCATGGTAACTGTCATCTATGTTAGGTTCATACTTGTGGCGTGTGATGGCCTGTGGAAGGCATTTGATGCTGAAGAAGCTCTCTTGTTTGTGCAGAAGATTATTAAAGTTGGTTTAACACAAGATGTCACCTAATGTACATTAGATAGGTACTTAGGCTGTTAGTGTTGTTTCCATGGAAACAATTGACTCATGACCAGTTGTGAACAGGCTACAAGTACAGCTGATATTAACATTTATATAGTTATAATGCCTGTGTTTCTGTACTTTTTAGGATGAAACTATAGTACCTCCAAAAGGTGAGTTTGTGCATTTCAATTAACTGAAGATTTATGGAGATTTTAAGTTACAATAAAGTTCCTGAGAATTGTTGATTTACTGTTTGTCATGCCCGTTCCACTGTAGATGTTAAAGTGGAGAGCAACTTTAGGACTGTGGTGACTGGCGATCCCTTTGCCTTCCGCTGTGAGGCAGCCTGTCAGAGACTGGCAATTGAGGCCGTCACTAGAGGCTGCACTGACAATGTAACTGTCATGATCATCATTATACAACAAACTCCTTAATAATAAAGTTTTCATTTCATGTCATCTTTCTAGCGAAACAGTACTGGATTTTCATATAGCTCTGAGGTTTAGGTGGCAATGACTTCCTCACTTTTCTGAGATGCTAAAATTCCCCATTTACAGACCAAAAGGGCATTCCTTCTTACATTTACTTACGTGCTTACTATAATTTATGAATGAACTGTTTAGTAATTACTTCTTCAGTGAATTTCACTTAATCCTGGAATAACTTCAAAAAATGAATTTTAAACACTATACAAAAATAAAGTTTAAGTTAGTTATAGGTGGTTAATTAATATCCTCCCTCTGGTCTGTCTCCATAGGACTAGAGGGAAATTAAAAATGCCATTGCATTATACCACTACAGTATGAGAATATGTAGCTATATAAGTGGACCCTCTCTACAACTGGCTACAAACCTTATGGAGATCTGACTGTCTGATACTTCATTGCTGGTCACATTTATGTCAGTAGGCACATTTCCAGTCGGATTTGGTGCATTCACCTCCACATTAGCGTTATTCAAATTATTGCTTGAAATGTTGATAGCAGTAGATCCACCAGATCCACCGCCCTGACCGTACCTGTATCCCAACGGCACAGAATAAAACAAATGTACCCACAATCTATATATTCTATATGTATGTAATGTGAAGGTGCTGACAATTAGTTTCGTACCCAGACCCATCTCCGCCGTCGTTTTTGAGTAAGGGGGCGGAGAAGGGCCTCTCACTCAAAAACGACGGCGGAGATGGTCCGGGTACGAGATTAGCTGACAATAGGATTACCCGGAGAACCATGCAGTTATATCTACAATTCATACGTAAGGTACGGAGGAGGGTTTCCGGACGGTGAGGGGTCTCCGAACAGCGATATATATATTTGGCTGAAAAAAGAAGAGCTTCAGAGCGTCTAGATTGAAAAATGTCCGGAAACCCCCTGTTTTACCTTACCGAACATCAACCCTGCTACCATCCCGAATTTGGTTGTCAGAAACATTAATGATTGTACGAGCTTCATCTGAGCCTGGAGCAGCTGCAGCCATTTTTGGACGATGCCTGAATTTAAGCGGCCGAGTCAAAAACGAAAAAGAGACCCGGCCATCTATTGGGCAAATGCTAACCCACATGTTCTAAACCATATGTAAACAGACTTCAAGGTCACCGGCCTAGGTAATACGTATTTCCCCTATAAGCAAAATGGCTGCTGAGGCAATCATCAAAAAGAACTATAGCGCATTAGAGCGGACATTACAAGTCGAATCGATTCTTGGAATGCTTTTTCAGGGAGATCTGATCAATAACGATCAAATGAAGTACATCAGAAACGAAAAGAACCCTCTTGAGCAAAGAAGGATACTTTTGGACTATTTAATGAAAGCATCTATCGATCAAATGGTATCTTTCGCCGATATATTGGAGAAGAGTGCGATTGAGCAAGCCCATATACATCACAAAGAGTTATCTGCGCGTCTAAAAGATACAATTGCTGAAGTTAGGAGGACGCCATCACAAGATGCATCTTCTTCACCTCAGGGCTCCGGGAGGCCAGCTCACAACAGATCTGAGTATGGATCAAGAAGTTCGAGTAGCAGTAGCCACTCTCAGTCATTTTTTCCAAAAAATTCACCATTCGGTCCCAACTTTCCCTTTGGTCCAGAAGGATTTAAATTCTCCGCCTCTCATGGGAAGGGTGGAGTGTCCATGCAGCAAAACACTGTCATAGCCGGGAACAAGATCTCAAACAGCACCATTACAATAATGGGGGCAGCCCAGGACACCAGGGTGTTAGGGGACACCTCCCAGCAAAGCAAGTAAGCTAATCCTGTTACTTCTGTACTTTTAGGATATGTACTTGAAATAGCCTGTGACCTGCAAGCCAATCTGATTCTCTGTGTGCTACCCCACCCACTCCACAGCCATGACTACTGTGCTGCCCCACCCACTCCACAGCCATGACTACTGTGCTGCCCCACCCACTCCACAGCCATGACTACTGTGCTGCCCCACCCACTCCACAGCCATGACTACTGTGCTGCCCCACCCACTCCACAGCCATGACTACTGTGCTGCCCCACCCACTCCACAGCCATGACTACTGTGCTGCCCCACCCACTCCACAGCCATGACTACTGTGCTGCCCCACCCACTGTAGCTGCTGTATTCATGCTGAAATCTCTGTGTGCATAGGAAGTGCTACTCAAGTGGTGTTAAAAGTGGGCACTGTTACAACCAAACTTCAAAGGCCTCTGACAACTCTTCTTCCTCCTCCTCGTCTCCTACCAACTCTACTACTTCAGGTAGGTATAGCTTACATGTTGATGTGTGGGGTGACATGAGTGTACCAATGTTATGCAATACTTACAGAACCTTCAGACCTTAAGATTCCTACTCAGGAAACTCTAGAAAATCCTAAATTGAGTGAGTCGTCTTATCTACCTTAACCGTTGGGGCCACTAGTGATGTGTGCTTGTGTGTTTGGTCTGTGACCTGCAGGGGAAACTCCAACACTGGATGGTCTGAGCATTCATGTACTTGCTTTGATCAAAGGAAGGAAGACTGAGTTCTATGAACATATTAAAGTGCCTTTAGACGGCGATGTGGAGAGAGACAGTAGTGGGGATGGAATGGCTAAGAGGATTCTGGCAGCAAGACCTACTATTCAATGGTCAGAGATCCTCAATGCATTGTATGACATGGGTTTGATGAAAGAGGCCAGTCAACTTCAGGAAGAATTGTTACATAAGGTTTAACTGTACACCTCACTCTGTCTAGTAACTTTAGTTTATGTATTGACCAACAACAACTGTACATTTCTATCAATTTCTATCATTGAACACAAATATCTTGTTCAAGTAATAGTTTCAAAATGTTTGTTTTTGCCGTAAAATAGTAAACACTGAGAGAAGGAAATGTGGTTAAATATCCTTGCCACATGTACTATCAACTGCTTTCATTTCCTTTTCCCTGGTTGCATGGTCCCATATGAAGCTCGTTAACCTATTCTTGAGGGAAAACACTTGGCTAAGCGGATATTTCTCGGATGTAGCATGTCTCGACCAAGTACCCCAAAAGTCCAGGATGATGGAAATAGACCTTTAACTCCAAAGGAATGAAGGGGTATCTCTTACACTCTGAGAGCTCAGCGAAAGACGCATCATAGCGTCGATGCTTACGACCGCCGAAGACTCCTTTACCCATATCGGTTCCTCTAGCACTTCACTATTCGTTTGTAACCTTGACACTGTGCCGAACGACTCATGTACCGTGGTTATCAACCTACTTCTTTGGCCAAATTGTCGTCATATTAGCTGGCGTGTGGGCCGCCAGAGACCTTCATAAGGTCCAACCAGTGTTATTGTGCATCTACATTTTAGCGTTCTCTTGCATTATCGATGCCATCCAGCTGGGTTGCTATTTCAACATCTACGACGACGAAACAAGAAATGGCGAGACCTTTGGATACGGTTACTTGGACAGAGCTCTGTGGCTACTTTCAGTAGTTGCGGTTCTCTCATCATACATTAAATTTGTATACCATAATCTAATGTACATTTAGTTCTGTAACTCTGTCAATTGGAACGCATCGAAGCTGAAACTTGGTGTCAGCATTCACAGACATCCATAAAACATATCCACAGAGTTTTGCAAATTTTGTAGTTCACTCATATTTGCCTTTTCTCTCACCATACATTAAATATGTATACCATAATCTAATGTACATTTAGTACCGTAACTCTGTCAATTGGATAGAGGTGAAGCTGAAACTTGCTGTCAGCATTCACAGACATCTATAGAGCATGTCCAATGGGTTTTTGAAATTTTGATGAAACTTAAAATTTGCCCTATCTCTCACCATACATTAACTTTGTATACCAGAATTTAATGTACATTGAGGGCTGTCACTCTATCAAATGGAGCTAGAGATATGAAGCTATATAGCTAAATCTTTGTGTCAGAATTCACAGACATCTAATAAAACCGGCCTAGTTGAAATATCGATCATAGGCATTAATATCGTACAGGCAATAAATAACGGACCTCTCACTATATCTAGTTTTCTGTATCATGAAAAGTCGCTCTCCTCCCTTCACCAAGACACATACAGGCTTTTATCTATTTGCCGCAGTTTTAAGATGTATTGGAAATACTGCGTATGTGTGTAAAATTGCTTGGAACGATTCACTGGTCTGGAAATAGAGTGGAATAAATTGACGATTTCTCGAAAATAATTGGGATCAGAAAAGTCGTTCTCCTCGGCCCATCAAGATACTTACAGGATTTTTTTCGCTTTTCCCAGTTCTCAGGTGAACCACTAATACTGCCTATGTCTTTAAACTTGCTTGAAACAATTCACTGATCTGGAAATAACGAGAAATATATTTAAAAAGGTCCCAACCACAACCGTTTTCTTTGGACAAAACTTCATATAAATAGAAGCGAAAAACCTTATATAGTAGGCCTACCTGGACACATCTCTATGGTGGTTGCGGTTCCCATAGAGGTTGGTAGCGCTTAGACTCTGAAGCTGTCTCCTAATCGGTTGGTGCCATAGAGACGTGCTCACCAATAATCCGGATTTCGGGGGGGTTCCACGTAATGTGGGATTGGCATCTGATATCTTAGGATTCATATGAGTCGGCCATATCGAGAAGAACTGGTTCTTCTCACGCAAGTGACACCCAAAGCTCAACTCGGCAGAGCGTTACCACCGATCCCGGCCTATGAGCGTCGTGGATGGTAGCGTTCGGTATGGTCCAACTTTTTTCCTTTGGAGTTTCGTTGGCTGTCGATTGACGAAATTTCACTTTAACGAGATCCATGTAAAATATATGGATAGATAGTACTTCAATAACAATCAAGTACTACACAGTGCATATCCCTATGTATAAAAAATTGGAAAGTATTCTAGATTTTCAGATATAGTATGGAATTTTGTCTTGATTATATTATACCTTATAACGGTCGGCCATATATAGTATTACGCAATTTTCTCTAACAAAACAGTACATTAACTGTAGTTCTGTAACTCTATCAAATGGCGAGATATGAAACTAAATCTTTCTGTCAGCATTCACAGACATCCTACAGAGCATGTCCAATGGGTTTTTGAAATTTTGATGAAACTCAAAATTTGCCCTATCTCTCACAATACATTAACTTTGTATACCAGAATCTAATGTACATTTAGTTCTGTAACTCTGTCAATGGAACAATTTGAAGCTGAAACTTGGTGTCAGCATTCACAGACATCCATAAAACATATCCACAGAGTTTTGCAAATTTTGATGTTCACTCATATTTGCCCTATCTCTCACCATACATTAAATATATATACCAGAATCTAATGTACATTTAGTACCGTAACTCTGTCAATTGGAAAGAGGTGAAGCTGAAACTTGGTGTCAGCATTCACAGACATCCATAAAACATATCCACAGAGTTTTGCAAATTTTGATGCTCACTCATATTTGCCCTATCTCTCACCATACATTAAATTTGTATACAATATTCTAATGTACATTTAGTTCTGTAACTCTGTCAATTGGAAAGAGGTGAAGCTGAAACTTTGTGTCAGCATTCACAGACATCCATAAAACATATCCACAGAGGTTTGCAAATTTTGATGTTCACTCATTTTTGCCCTATCTCTCACCATACATTAAATATATATACCAGAATCTAATGTACATTTAGTACCGTAACTCTGTCAATTGGAAAGAGGTGAAGCTGAAACTTGGTGTCAGCATTCACAGACATCCATAAAACATATCCACAGAGTTTTGCAAATTTTGATGTTCACTCATTTTTGCCCTATCTCTCACAATACATTAAATATGTATACAAGCATCCAATGTACATTTAGTTCTGTAACTCTGTCAATTGGAAAGAGGTGAAGCTGAAACTTTGTGTCAGCATTCACAGACATCCATAAAACATATCCACAGAGTTTTTCAAATTTTGATGTTCACTCATATTTGCTCTATCTCTCACCATACATTAAATATGTATACAAGCATCCAATGTACATTTAGTTCTGTAACTCTGTCAATTGGATAGAGGTGAAGCTGAAACTTTGTGTCAGCATTCACAGACATCCATAAAACATATCCACAGAGTTTTGCAAATTTTGATGTTCACTCATTTTTGCCCTATCTCTCACCATACATTAAATATGTATACAAGCATCCAATGTACATTTAGTTCTGTAACTCTGTCAATTGGATAGAGGTGAAGCTGAAACTTTGTGTCAGCATTCACAGACATCCATAAAACATATCCACAGAGTTTTTCAAATTTTGATGTTCACTCATATTTGCCCTATCTCTCACCATACATTAAATATATATACCAGAATCTAATGTACATTTAGTACCGTAACTCTGTCAATTGGAAAGAGGTGGAGCTGAAACTTGGTGTCAGCATTCACAGACATCCATAAAACATATCCACAGAGTTTTGCAAATTTTGATGTTTACTCATTTTTGCCCTATCTCTCAACATACATTAAATTTGTATACCATAATCTAATGTACATTTAGTTCGGTAACTCTGTCAATTGGATAGAGGTGAAGCTGAAACTTGGTGTCAGCATTCACAGACATCCATAAAACATATCCACAGAGTTTTGCAAATTTTGATGTTCACTCATTTTTGCCCTATCTCTCACCATACATTAAATATGTATACAAGCATCCAATGTACATTTAGTTCTGTAACTCTGTCAATTGGAAAGAGGTGAAGCTGAAACTTTGTGTCAGCATTCACAGACATCCATAAAACATATCCACAGAGTTTTTCAAATTTTGATGTTCACTCATTTTTGCCCTATCTCTCACCATACATTAAATATATATACCAGAATCTAATGTACATTTAGTACCGTAACTCTGTCAATTGGAAAGAGGTGGAGCTGAAACTTGGTGTCAGCATTCACAGACATCCATAAAACATATCCACAGAGTTTTGCAAATTTTGATGTTTACTCATTTTTGCCCTATCTCTCACCATACATTAAATTTGTATACCATAATCTAATGTACATTTAGTTCGGTAACTCTGTCAATTGGATAGAGGTGAAGCTGAAACTTGGTGTCAGCATTCACAGACATCCATAAAACATATCCACAGAGTTTTGCAAATTTTGATGTTCACTCATTTTTGCCCTATCTCTCACCATACATTAAATATATATACCAGAATCTAATGTACATTTAGTACCGTAACTCTGTCAATTGGAAAGAGGTGAAGCTGAAACTTGGTGTCAGCATTCACAGACATCCATAAAACATATCCACAGAGTTTTGCAAATTTTGATGTTCACTCATATTTGCTCTATCTCTCACCATACATTAAATATGTATACGTACAAGCATCCAATGTACATTTAGTTCTGTAACTCTGTCAATTGGAAAGAGGTGAAGCTGAAACTTTGTGTCAGCATTCACAGACATCCATAAAACATATCCACAGAGTTTTGCAAATTTTGATGTTCACTCATATTTGCTCTATCTCTCACCATACATTAAATATGTATACGTACAAGCATCCAATGTACATTTAGTTCTGTAACTCTGTCAATTGGATAGAGGTGAAGCTGAAACTTGCTGTCAGCATTCACAGACATCCATAAAACATATCCACAGAGTTTTGCAAATTTTGATGTTCACTCATTTTTGCCCTATCTCTCACCATACATTAAATATATATACCAGAATCTAATGTACATTTAGTACCGTAACTCTGTCAATTGGAAAGAGGTGAAGCTGAAACTTGGTGTCAGCATTCACAGACATCCATAAAACATATCCACAGAGTTTTGCAAATTTTGATGTTCACTCATATTTGCCCTATCTCTCACAATACATTAAATATGTATACAAGCATCCAATGTACATTTAGTTCTGTAACTCTGTCAATTGGATAGAGGTGAAGCTGAAACTTTGTGTCAGCATTCACAGACATCCATAAAACATATCCACAGAGTTTTGCAAATTTTGATGTTCACTCATATTTGCCCTATCTCTCACAATACATTAAATATATATACCAGAATCTAATGTACATTTAGTACCGTAACTCTGTCAATTGGAAAGAGGTGAAGCTGAAACTTTGTGTCAGCATTCACAGACATCCATAAAACATATCCACAGAGTTTTGCAAATTTTGATGTTCACTCATATTTGCCCTATCTCTCACAATACATTAAATATGTATACAAGCATCCAATGTACATTTAGTTCTGTAACTCTGTCAATTGGATAGAGGTGAAGCTGAAACTTTGTGTCAGCATTCACAGACATCCATAAAACATATCCACAGAGTTTTGCAAATTTTGATGTTCACTCATATTTGCCCTATCTCTCACCATACATTAAATATATATACCAGAATCTAATGTACATTTAGTACCGTAACTCTGTCAATTGGAAAGAGGTGAAGCTGAAACTTGGTGTCAGCATTCACAGACATCCATAAAACATATCCACAGAGTTTTGCAAATTTTGATGTTCACTCATATTTGCCCTATCTCTCACCATACATTAAATTTGTATACCATAATCTAATGTACATTTAGTTCTGTAACTCTGTCAATTGGAAAGAGGTGAAGCTGAAACTTTGTGTCAGCATTCACAGACATCCATAAAACATATCCACAGAGTTTTGCAAATTTTGATGTTCACTCATATTTGCCCTATCTCTCACAATACATTAAATATGTATACAAGCATCCAATGTACATTTAGTTCTGTAACTCTGTCAATTGGAAAGAGGTGAAGCTGAAACTTGCTGTCAGCATTCACAGACATCCATAAAACATATCCACAGAGTTTTGCAAATTTTGATGTTCACTCATTTTTGCCCTATCTCTCACCATACATTAAATATATATACCAGAATCTAATGTACATTTAGTACCGTAACTCTGTCAATTGGAAAGAGGTGAAGCTGAAACTTGGTGTCAGCATTCACAGACATCCATAAAACATATCCACAGAGTTTTGCAAATTTTGATGTTCACTCATTTTTGCCCTATCTCTCACCATACATTAAATATGTATACAAGCATCCAGTGTACATTTAGTTCTGTAACTCTGTCAATTGGAAAGAGGTGAAGCTGAAACTTGGTGTCAGCATTCACAGACATCCATAAAACATATCCACAGAGTTTTGCAAATTTTGATGTTTACTCATATTTGCCCTATCTCTCACCATACATTAAATTTGTATACCATAATCTAATGTACATTTAGTTCGGTAACTCTGTCAATTGGATAGAGGTGAAGCTGAAACTCTGTTTCAGTATTCACAGACATCCATAAAACATATCCACAGAGTTTTGCAAATTTTGAGGTTCACTCATTTTTGCCCTATCTCTCACCATACATTAAATATATATACCAGAATCTAATGTACATTTAGTACCGTAACTCTGTCAATTGGAAAGAGGTGAAGCTGAAACTTGGTGTCAGCATTCACAGACATCCATAAAACATATCCACAGAGTTTTGCAAATTTTGATGTTCACTCATATTTGCCCTATCTCTCACCATACATTAAATTTGTATACCATAATCTAATGTACATTTAGTTCTGTAACTCTGTCAATTGGAAAGAGGTGAAGCTGAAACTTGGTGTCAGCATTCACAGACATCCATAAAACATATCCACAGAGTTTTGCAAATTTTGATGTTCACTCATATTTGCCCTATCTCTCACAATACATTAAATATGTATACAAGCATCCAATGTACATTTAGTTCTGTAACTCTGTCAATTGGAAAGAGGTGAAGCTGAAACTTGGTGTCAGCATTCACAGACATCCATAAAACATATCCACAGAGTTTTGCAAATTTTGATGTTCACTCATTTTTGCCCTATCTCTCACCATACATTAAATATATATACCAGAATCTAATGTACATTTAGTACCGTAACTCTGTCAATTGGAAAGAGGTGAAGCTGAAACTTGGTGTCAGCATTCACAGACATCCATAAAACATATCCACAGAGTTTTGCAAATATTGATGTTCACTCATTTTTGCCCTATCTCTCACCATACATTAAATATGTATACAAGCATCCAATGTACATTTAGTTCTGTAACTCTGTCAATTGGAAAGAGGTGAAGCTGAAACTTGGTGTCAGCATTCACAGACATCCATAAAACATATCCACAGTTTTGCAAATTTTGATGTTCACTCATATTTGCCCTATCTCTCACAATACATTAAATATGTATACAAGCATCCAATGTACATTTAGTTCTGTAACTCTGTCAATTGGATAGAGGTGAAGCTGAAACTTTGTGTCAGCATTCACAGACATCCATAAAACATATCCACAGAGTTTTGCAAATTTTGATGTTCACTCATATTTGCCCTATCTCTCACCATACATTAAATATATATACCAGAATCTAATGTACATTTAGTACCGTAACTCTGTCAATTGGAAAGAGGTGAAGCTGAAACTTGGTGTCAGCATTCACAGACATCCATAAAACATATCCACAGAGTTTTTCAAATTTTGATGTTCACTCATTTTTGCCCTATCTCTCACCATACATTAAATATGTATACAAGCATCCAATGTACATTTAGTTCTGTAACTCTGTCAATTGGAAAGAGGTGAAGCTGAAACTTGGTGTCAGCATTCACAGACATCCATAAAACATATCCACAGAGTTTTGCAAATTTTGATGTTCACTCATTTTTGCCCTATCTCTCACCATACATTATATATATATACCAGAATCTAATGTACATTTAGTACCGTAACTCTGTCAATTGGAAAGAGGTGAAGCTGAAACTTGGTGTCAGCATTCACAGACATCCATAAAACATATCCACAGAGTTTTGCAAATTTTGATGTTCACTCATTTTTGCCCTATCTCTCACAATACATTAAATATGTATACAAGCATCCAATGTACATTTAGTTCTGTAACTCTGTCAATTGGAAAGAGGTGAAGCTGAAACTTTGTGTCAGCATTCACAGACATCCATAAAACATATCCACAGAGTTTTTCAAATTTTGATGTTCACTCATATTTGCCCTATCTCTCACCATACATTAAATATGTATACAAGCATCCAATGTACATTTAGTTCTGTAACTCTGTCAATTGGAAAGAGGTGAAGCTGAAACTTTGTGTCAGCATTCACAGACATCCATAAAACATATCCACAGAGTTTTGCAAATTTTGATGTTCACTCATTTTTGCCCTATCTCTCACAATACATTAAATATGTATACAAGCATCCAATGTACATTTAGTTCTGTAACTCTGTCAATTGGATAGAGGTGAAGCTGAAACTTGGTGTCAGCATTCACAGACATCCATAAAACATATCCACAGAGTTTTGCAAATTTTGATGTTCACTCATTTTTGCCCTATCTCTCACCATACATTATATATATATACCAGAATCTAATGTACATTTAGTACCGTAACTCTGTCAATTGGAAAGAGGTGAAGCTGAAACTTGGTGTCAGCATTCACAGACATCCATAAAACATATCCACAGAGTTTTGCAAATATTGATGTTCACTCATTTTTGCCCTATCTCTCACCATACATTAAATATGTATACAAGCA
The DNA here is from genome assembly GCA_947172415.1 of Chondrosia reniformis. Taxonomy (NCBI): domain Eukaryota; kingdom Metazoa; phylum Porifera; class Demospongiae; order Chondrillida; family Chondrillidae; genus Chondrosia; species Chondrosia reniformis. The sequence goes on along the minus strand of OX359199.1, from coordinate 7,415,123 downwards.
TCCAATGTACATTTAGTTCTGTAACTCTGTCAATTGGAAAGAGGTGAAGCTGAAACTTGGTGTCAGCATTCACAGACATCCATAAAACATATCCACAGTTTTGCAAATTTTGATGTTCACTCATATTTGCCCTATCTCTCACAATACATTAAATATGTATACAAGCATCCAATGTACATTTAGTTCTGTAACTCTGTCAATTGGATAGAGGTGAAGCTGAAACTTTGTGTCAGCATTCACAGACATCCATAAAACATATCCACAGAGTTTTGCAAATTTTGATGTTCACTCATATTTGCCCTATCTCTCACCATACATTAAATATATATACCAGAATCTAATGTACATTTAGTACCGTAACTCTGTCAATTGGAAAGAGGTGAAGCTGAAACTTGGTGTCAGCATTCACAGACATCCATAAAACATATCCACAGAGTTTTTCAAATTTTGATGTTCACTCATTTTTGCCCTATCTCTCACCATACATTAAATATGTATACAAGCATCCAATGTACATTTAGTTCTGTAACTCTGTCAATTGGAAAGAGGTGAAGCTGAAACTTGGTGTCAGCATTCACAGACATCCATAAAACATATCCACAGAGTTTTGCAAATTTTGATGTTCACTCATTTTTGCCCTATCTCTCACCATACATTATATATATATACCAGAATCTAATGTACATTTAGTACCGTAACTCTGTCAATTGGAAAGAGGTGAAGCTGAAACTTGGTGTCAGCATTCACAGACATCCATAAAACATATCCACAGAGTTTTGCAAATTTTGATGTTCACTCATTTTTGCCCTATCTCTCACAATACATTAAATATGTATACAAGCATCCAATGTACATTTAGTTCTGTAACTCTGTCAATTGGAAAGAGGTGAAGCTGAAACTTTGTGTCAGCATTCACAGACATCCATAAAACATATCCACAGAGTTTTTCAAATTTTGATGTTCACTCATATTTGCCCTATCTCTCACCATACATTAAATATGTATACAAGCATCCAATGTACATTTAGTTCTGTAACTCTGTCAATTGGAAAGAGGTGAAGCTGAAACTTTGTGTCAGCATTCACAGACATCCATAAAACATATCCACAGAGTTTTGCAAATTTTGATGTTCACTCATTTTTGCCCTATCTCTCACAATACATTAAATATGTATACAAGCATCCAATGTACATTTAGTTCTGTAACTCTGTCAATTGGATAGAGGTGAAGCTGAAACTTGGTGTCAGCATTCACAGACATCCATAAAACATATCCACAGAGTTTTGCAAATTTTGATGTTCACTCATTTTTGCCCTATCTCTCACCATACATTAAATATGTATACAAGCATCCAATGTACATTTAGTTCTGTAACTCTGTCAATTGGAAAGAGGTGAAGCTGAAACTTGGTGTCAGCATTCACAGACATCCATAAAACATATCCACAGAGTTTTGCAAATTTTGATGTTCACTCATTTTTGCCCTATCTCTCACCATACATTATATATATATACCAGAATCTAATGTACATTTAGTACCGTAACTCTGTCAATTGGAAAGAGGTGAAGCTGAAACTTGGTGTCAGCATTCACAGACATCCATAAAACATATCCACAGAGTTTTGCAAATTTTGATGTTCACTCATTTTTGCCCTATCTCTCACCATACATTAAATTTGTATACCATAATCTAATGTACATTTAGTTCGGTAACTCTGTCAATTGGATAGAGGTGAAGCTGAAACTTGGTGTCAGCATTCACAGACATCCATAAAACATATCCACAGAGTTTTGCAAATTTTGATGTTCACTCATTTTTGCCCTATCTCTCACCATACATTAAATATATATACCAGAATCTAATGTACATTTAGTACCGTAACTCTGTCAATTGGAAAGAGGTGAAGCTGAAACTTGGTGTCAGCATTCACAGACATCCATAAAACATATCCACAGAGTTTTGCAAATTTTGATGTTCACTCATTTTTGCCCTATCTCTCACAATACATTAAATATGTATACAAGCATCCAATGTACATTTAGTTCTGTAACTCTCTCAATTGGATAGAGGTGAAGCTGAAACTTGGTGTCAGCATTCACAGACATCCATAAAACATATCCACAGAGTTTTGCAAATTTTGATGTTCACTCATTTTTGCCCTATCTCTCACCATACATTAAATATGTATACAAGCATCCAATGTACATTTAGTTCTGTAACTCTGTCAATTGGAAAGAGGTGAAGCTGAAACTTGGTGTCAGCATTCACAGACATCCATAAAACATATCCACAGAGTTTTGCAAATTTTGATGTTCACTCATTTTTGCCCTATCTCTCACCATACATTATATATATATACCAGAATCTAATGTACATTTAGTACCGTAACTCTGTCAATTGGAAAGAGGTGAAGCTGAAACTTGGTGTCAGCATTCACAGACATCCATAAAACATATCCACAGAGTTTTGCAAATTTTGATGTTCACTCATTTTTGCCCTATCTCTCACCATACATTATATATATATACCAGAATCTAATGTACATTTAGTACCGTAACTCTGTCAATTGGAAAGAGGTGAAGCTGAAACTTGGTGTCAGCATTCACAGACATCCATAAAACATATCCACAGAGTTTTGCAAATTTTGATGTTCACTCATTTTTGCCCTATCTCTCACAATACATTAAATATGTATACAAGCATCCAATGTACATTTAGTTCTGTAACTCTGTCAATTGGAAAGAGGTGAAGCTGAAACTTTGTGTCAGCATTCACAGACATCCATAAAACATATCCACAGAGTTTTGCAAATTTTGATGTTCACTCATTTTTGCCCTATCTCTCACAATACATTAAATATGTATACAAGCATCCAATGTACATTTAGTTCTGTAACTCTGTCAATTGGATAGAGGTGAAGCTGAAACTTTGTGTCAGCATTCACAGACATCCAAAAAACATATCCACAGAGTTTTTCAAATTTTGATGTTCACTCATTTTTGCCCTATCTCTCACCATACATTAAATATATATACCAGAATCTAATGTACATTTAGTACCGTAACTCTGTCAATTGGAAAGAGGTGGAGCTGAAACTTGGTGTCAGCATTCACAGACATCCATAAAACATATCCACAGAGTTTTGCAAATTTTGATGTTTACTCATTTTTGCCCTATCTCTCACCATACATTAAATTTGTATACCATAATCTAATGTACATTTAGTTCGGTAACTCTGTCAATTGGATAGAGGTGAAGCTGAAACTTGGTGTCAGCATTCACAGACATCCATAAAACATATCCACAGAGTTTTGCAAATTTTGATGTTCACTCATTTTTGCCCTATCTCTCACCATACATTAAATATATATACCAGAATCTAATGTACATTTAGTACCGTAACTCTGTCAATTGGAAAGAGGTGAAGCTGAAACTTGGTGTCAGCATTCACAGACATCCATAAAACATATCCACAGAGTTTTGCAAATTTTGATGTTCACTCATTTTTGCCCTATCTCTCACAATACATTAAATATGTATACAAGCATCCAATGTACATTTAGTTCTGTAACTCTGTCAATTGGAAAGAGGTGAAGCTGAAACTTTGTGTCAGCATTCACAGACATCCATAAAACATATCCACAGAGTTTTTCAAATTTTGATGTTCACTCATATTTGCCCTATCTCTCACCATACATTAAATATATATACCAGAATCTAATGTACATTTAGTACCGTAACTCTGTCAATTGGATAGAGGTGAAGCTGAAACTTGGTGTCAGCATTCACAGACATCCATAAAACATATCCACAGAGTTTTGCAAATTTTGATGTTCACTCATTTTTGCCCTATCTCTCACCATACATTAAATATGTATACCAGAATCTAATGTACATTTAGTACCGTAACTCTGTCAATTGGAAAGAGGTGAAGCTGAAACTTGGTGTCAGCATTCACAGACATCCATAAAACATATCCACAGAGTTTTGCAAATTTTGATGTTCACTCATTTTTGCCCTATCTCTCACAATACATTAAATATGTATACAAGCATCCAATGTACATTTAGTTCTGTAACTCTCTCAATTGGAAAGAGGTGAAGCTGAAACTTTGTGTCAGCATTCACAGACATCCATAAAACATATCCACAGAGTTTTGCAAATTTTGATGTTCACTCATTTTTGCCCTATCTCTCACAATACATTAAATATGTATACAAGCATCCAATGTACATTTAGTTCTGTAACTCTGTCAATTGGAAAGAGGTGAAGCTGAAACTTTGTGTCAGCATTCACAGACATCCATAAAACATATCCACAGAGTTTTTCAAATTTTGATGTTCACTCATATTTGCCCTATCTCTCACCATACATTAAATATATATACCAGAATCTAATGTACATTTAGTACCGTAACTCTGTCAATTGGAAAGAGGTGGAGCTGAAACTTGGTGTCAGCATTCACAGACATCCATAAAACATATCCACAGAGTTTTGCAAATTTTGATGTTTACTCATTTTTGCCCTATCTCTCACCATACATTAAATTTGTATACCATAATCTAATGTACATTTAGTTCGGTAACTCTGTCAATTGGATAGAGGTGAAGCTGAAACTTGGTGTCAGCATTCACAGACATCCATAAAACATATCCACAGAGTTTTGCAAATTTTGATGTTCACTCATTTTTGCCCTATCTCTCACCATACATTAAATATATATACCAGAATCTAATGTACATTTAGTACCGTAACTCTGTCAATTGGAAAGAGGTGAAGCTGAAACTTGGTGTCAGCATTCACAGACATCCATAAAACATATCCACAGAGTTTTGCAAATTTTGATGTTCAGTCATATTTGCCCTATCTCTCACAATACATTAAATATGTATACGTACAAGCATCCAATGTACATTTAGTTCTGTAACTCTGTCAATTGGAAAGAGGTGAAGCTGAAACTTTGTGTCAGCATTCACAGACATCCATAAAACATATCCACAGAGTTTTGCAAATTTTGATGTTCACTCATTTTTGCCCTATCTCTCACAATACATTAAATATGTATACAAGCATCCAATGTACATTTAGTTCTGTAACTCTCTCAATTGGAAAGAGGTGAAGCTGAAACTTTGTGTCAGCATTCACAGACATCCATAAAACATATCCACAGAGTTTTGCAAATTTTGATGTTCACTCATTTTTGCCCTATCTCTCACAATACATTAAATATGTATACAAGCATCCAATGTACATTTAGTTCTGTAACTCTGTCAATTGGAAAGAGGTGAAGCTGAAACTTTGTGTCAGCATTCACAGACATCCATAAAACATATCCACAGAGTTTTTCAAATTTTGATGTTCACTCATATTTGCCCTATCTCTCACCATACATTAAATATATATACCAGAATCTAATGTACATTTAGTACCGTAACTCTGTCAATTGGAAAGAGGTGGAGCTGAAACTTGGTGTCAGCATTCACAGACATCCATAAAACATATCCACAGAGTTTTGCAAATTTTGATGTTCACTCATTTTTGCCCTATCTCTCACCATACATTAAATATATATACCAGAATCTAATGTACATTTAGTACCGTAACTCTGTCAATTGGAAAGAGGTGAAGCTGAAACTTGGTGTCAGCATTCACAGACATCCATAAAACATATCCACAGAGTTTTGCAAATTTTGATGTTCAGTCATATTTGCCCTATCTCTCACAATACATTAAATATGTATACGTACAAGCATCCAATGTACATTTAGTTCTGTAACTCTGTCAATTGGAAAGAGGTGAAGCTGAAACTTTGTGTCAGCATTCACAGACATCCATAAAACATATCCACAGAGTTTTGCAAATTTTGATGTTCACTCATTTTTGCCCTATCTCTCACCATACATTAAATATATATACCAGAATCTAATGTACATTTAGTACCGTAACTCTGTCAATTGGAAAGAGGTGAAGCTGAAACTTTGTGTCAGCATTTACAGACATCCATAAAACATATCCACAGAGTTTTGAAAATTTTGATGTTCACTCATATTTGCCCTATCTCTCACCATACATTAAATATGTATACAAGCATCCAATGTACATTTATTTCTGTAACTCTGTCAATTGGATAGAGGTGAAGCTGAAACTTGCTGTCAGCATTCACAGACATCTATAGAACATGGCCAATGGGTTTTTGAAATTTTGATGAAACTTAAAATTTGCCCTATCTCTCACCATACATTAACTTTGTATACCAGAATTTAATGTACATTGAGGGCTGTCACTCTATCAAATGGAGCTTGAGATATGAAGCTAAATCTTTGTGTCAGAATTCACAGACATCTAATAAAACCGAACTAGTTGAAATATCGATCATAGACATTAATATCGTACAGGCGATAAATATCGGACCTCTCTCTATCTCTAGTTTTCTGTATCATGAAAAGTCGCTCTCCTCCCTCCACCAAGACACATACAGGCTTTTATCCATTTGCCACAGTTTTGAGATGTATTGGAAATACTGCGTATGTGTGTAAAATTGCTTGGAACGATTCACTGGTCTGGAATTAGAGTGGAATAAATTGACGATTTCTCGAAAATAATTGGGATCAGAAAAGTCGTTCTCCTCGGCCCATCAAGATACTTACAGGATTTTTTTCGCTTTTCCCAGTTCTCAGGTGAACCACTAATACTGCCTATGTCTTTAAACTTGCTTGAAACAATTCACTGATCTGGAAATAACGAGAAATATATTAAAAAAGGTCCCAACCACAACCGTTTTCTTTGGACAAAACTTCATATAAATAGAAGCGAAAAACCTTATATAGTAGGCCTACCTGGACACATCTCTATGGTGGTTGCGGTTCCCATAGAGGTTGGTAGCGCTTAGACTCTGAAGCTGTCTCCTAATCGGTTGGTGCCATAGAGACGTGCTCACCAATAATCCGGATTTCGGGGGGGTTCCACGTAATGTGGGATTGGCATCTGATATCTTAGGATTCATATGAGTCGGCCATATCGAGAAGAACTGGTTCTTCTCACGCAAGTGACACCCAAAGCTCAACTCGGCAGAGCGTTACCACCGATCCCGGCCTATGAGCGTCGTGGATGGTAGCGTTCGGTATGGTCCAACTTTTTTCCTTTGGAGTTTCGTTGGCTGTCGATTGACGAAATTTCACTTTAACGAGATCCATGTAAAATATATGGATAGATAGTACTTCAATAACAATCAAGTACTACACAGTGCATATCCCTATGTATAAAAAATTGGAAAGTATTCTAGATTTTCAGATATAGTATGGAATTTTGTCTTGATTATAATATTATACCTTCTAACGGTCGGCCATATATAGTATTACGCAATTTTCTCTAACAAAACAGTACATTAACTGTAGTTCTGTAACTCTATCAAATGGCGAGATATGAAGCTAAATCTTCCTGTCAGCATTCACAGACATCCTACAGAGCATGTCCAATGGGTTTTTGAAATTTTGATGAAACTCAAAATTTGCCCTATCTCTCACAATACATTAACTTTGTATACCAGAATCCAATGTACATTGAGGGCTGTAGCTCATTCAAATGGAGAGATATGAAGCTAAATCTTTGTGTCAGCATTCACAGACATCTATAGAGCATGTCCAATGAGTTTTTGAAATTTTGAAGAAACTCAAAATTTACCCTATCTCTCACCATACGTACATTAACTTTGTATACCAGAATCTAATGTACATTTATTTCAGTAACTCTATCAAATGGAACGATTTGAAGCTGAAACTTGGTGTCAGCATTCACAGACATCCATAAAACATATCCACAGAGTTTTGCAAATTTTGATGTTTACTCATATTTGCTCTATCTCTCACAATACATTAACATTGTATACCACAATCTAATGTACATTTAGTTCTGTAACTCTGTCAATTGGAAAGAGGTGAAGCTGAAACTTTGTGTCAGCATTCACAGACATCCATAAAACATATCCACAGAGTTTTGCAAATTTTGATGTTCACTCATATTTGCCCTATCTCTCACCATACATTAAATATGTATACAAGCATCCAATGTACATTTAGTTCTGTAACTCTGTCAATTGGATAGAGGTGAAGCTGAAACTTGCTGTCAGCATTCACAGACATCTATAGAACATGGCCAATGGGTTTTTGAAATTTTGATGAAACTTAAAATTTGCCCTATCTCTCACCATACATTAACTTTGTATACCAGAATTTAATGTACATTGAGGGCTGTCACTCTATCAAATGGAGCTTGAGATATGAAGCTAAATCTTTGTGTCAGAATTCACAGGCATCTAATAAAACCGAACTAGTTGAAATATCGATCATAGACATTAATATCGTACAGGCGATAAATATCGGACCTCTCTCTATCTCTAGTTTTCTGTATCATGAAAAGTCGCTCTCCTCCCTCCACCAAGACACATACAGGCTTTTATCCATTTGCCACAGTTTTGAGATGTATTGGAAATACTGCGTATGTGTGTAAAATTGCTTGGAACGATTCACTGGTCTGGAATTAGAGTGGAATAAATTGACGATTTCTCGAAAATAATTGGGATCAGAAAAGTCGTTCTCCTCGGCCCATCAAGATACTTACAGGATTTTTTTCGCTTTTCCCAGTTCTCAGGTGAACCACTAATACTGCCTATGTCTTTAAACTTGCTTGAAACAATTCACTGATCTGGAAATAACGAGAAATATATTAAAAAAGGTCCCAACCACAACCGTTTTCTTTGGACAAAACTTCATATAAATAGAAGCGAAAAACCTTATATAGTAGGCCTACCTGGACACATCTCTATGGTGGTTGCGGTTCCCATAGAGGTTGGTAGCGCTTAGACTCTGAAGCTGTCTCCTAATCGGTTGGTGCCATAGAGACGTGCTCACCAATAATCCGGATTTCGGGGGGGGTTCCACGTAATGTGGGATTGGCATCTGATATCTTAGGATTCATATGAGTCGGCCATATCGAGAAGAACTGGTTCTTCTCACGCAAGTGACACCCAAAGCTCAACTCGGCAGAGCGTTACCACCGATCCCGGCCTATGAGCGTCGTGGATGGTAGCGTTCGGTATGGTCCAACTTTTTTCCTTTGGAGTTTCGTTGGCTGTCGATTGACGAAATTTCACTTTAACGAGATCCATGTAAAATATATGGATAGATAGTACTTCAATAACAATCAAGTACTACACAGTGCATATCCCTATGTATAAAAAATTGGAAAGTATTCTAGATTTTCAGATATAGTATGGAATTTTGTCTTGATTATATTATACCTTATAACGGTCGGCCATATATAGTATTACGCAATTTTCTCTAACAAAACAGTACATTAACTGTGGTTCTGTAACTCTATCAAATGGCGAGATATGAAGCTAAATCTTCCTGTCAGCATTCACAGACATCCTACAGAGCATGTCCAATGGGTTTTTGAAATTTTGATGAAACTCAAAATTTACCCTATCTCTCACAATACATTAACTTTGTATACCAGAATCCAATGTACATTGAGGGCTGTAGCTCATTCAAATGGAGAGTTTCTTCAAAATTTCAAAACTCATTGGACATGCTCTATAGATGTCTGTGAATGCTGACACAAAGATTTAGCTTCATATCTCAAAATTTACCCTATCTCTCACCATACGTACATTAACTTTGTATACCAGAATCTAATGTACATTTATTTCAGTAACTCTGTCAAATGGAACGATTTGAAGCTGAAACTTTGTGTCAGCATTCACAGACATCCATAAAACATATCCACAGAGTTTTGCAAATTTTGATGTTTACTCATATTTGCCCTATCTCTCACAATACATTAACATTGTATACCATAATCTAATGTACATTTAGTTCTGTAACTCTGTCAATTGGAAAGATTTGAAGCTGAAACTTTGTGTCAGCATTCACAGACATCCATAAAACATATCCACAGAGTTTTGCAAATTTTGATGTTTACTCATATTTGCCCTATCTCTCACAATACATTAACATTGTATACCATAATCTAATGTACATTTAGTTCTGTAACTCTGTCAATTGGAAAGATTTGAAGCTGAAACTTTGTGTCAGCATTCACAGACATCCATAAAACATATCCACAGAGTTTTGCAAATTTTGATGTTCACTCATATTTGCCCTATCTCTCACAATACATTAACATTGTATACCATAATCTAATGTACATTTAGTTCTGTAACTCTGTCAATTGGAAAGATTTGAAGCTGAAACTTTGTGTCAGCATTCACAGACATCCATAAAACATATCCACAGAGTTTTGCAAATTTTGATGTTCACTCATATTTGCCCTATCTCTCACCATACATTAACTTTGTATACCAGAATCCAATGTGCATTTAGCTCTGTAACTCTGTCAATTGGAACGATTTGAAGTTGAAACTTGCTGTCAGCATTCACAGACATCCATAAAACATATCCACAGAGTTTTGCAAATATTGATATTTTCTCATATTTGCCCTATCTCTCAACATACATTTAATATGTATACCAGAATCTAATGTACATTTATTGCTTTTACTCTGTCAAATGGGCAAATATGACACCTAAATTTGGTGTCACCATTCATAGACAGGTATGAAACATTTCCAAATAGTTTCTGAAATTTTGATTTATGTATAAATTTGCCCTATCTCTCCAAAACTGAACAAGTATTGCGTAAGTGAAGGGTCTGATTTCATCAGTTCTAGTACCTATATGTTTATGGTCTAACCAACCCATACACATTCTGTATACGGTGAAAGATAACCAGAGATGGACCTTCCGGGACATATTGGATATTCTCTGCTAGGAGACGAATCGATTAGCTTCGTCCGACACCCGCAAACCTTTCTGAGCTCTAAGATACGAAGATACGGACCAATATTTGTTACTAGGCTGGGTAATCGTCCAGCAGTACTTGTGACAAGTAACGGAGGAGTAGAAGAGCTCTTAAATGGTGAGGAGCAGGATACCTTCACCTGAGTATCATAAATGTATCAGTATAGCTTAAAGCACCAACGTACAGTGCCGGGTAGCCATGCGCTAGGTCCAATATAGCAGCTATTATGAACTACTTATTATGGATATGCAGGTGTATCCCCTTGTGTTAACTTATTATGTATTATGGTTTCTATGGCTAGTCTCTGTATGCATGTGCCCATAGACATGTACTAGTACTATGTACATTGGACCTTGTTCTGTGTCCTTATAGTGTGGTGCACTTCAATTGATTGATGTAACTGTAGCTCATAATTCTTTCTGCCTTATAGAGAGGTGGATGGATTTCCAGTGGGGCTACAAAGAATACTTTTATGACTTGTTCAGTGACAGTCTACCCTTTTTAGATGGTAGGTAGTTCATTAGTCTCACGTAGCCAGACCTCTATCTGGCCTCCATAGTCGCATGCACTGACATCACATATGACACAGAACTGACTGCCTGACGTCAGTAATGTGTTTATGGTGACCAGATAGAGGTCTGGCTCCACGAGACTAGTAGTTCATCTGCAGTCATACTGAGAGTGTCAATACATGTTTTACCCTTCTTTTTAAGGCAAGGAATGGGAGAAGTCCAGAGGTATACTTGCTTCGTTCACTACTGATTGTAGACAAGATTATTGTGACAAATGTAGGAAGTAAGTTTGAACAAATATAGTACTGTGTCATGTATGTGTCATGTGACTCACTGAGAGTGATGTATTAATTACTTATGAATAATATATACATATGTAGGGTCATCTGTGAATACTATGAGCAACTAGATATAAGGTACAGTATATAGTATATGTGTAGCTTGTCATGTACCTATAGTTCTCTATCTGTTCACCTTGTGTTTTGTGGTTGTGAATGCCTCCCTCTTGTACAGCTCACCTCTGCTGATGTACCAGATGTTCAAGGAACTGGCAACCAGGCTCTCCATCTTCCTCTTTCTAGGTGTCGACCCAGATGACCTCCTCTTCAAAGAGCTATCAGAATTGATGTCTCTTCACTGGAGAGGTACTGCACGTTCAGCCTTGATGTCTGTATACTGTGATATAGCTAAGGCTCAAGTGTAGCAGCAACTGTTTATTTAGCTCAAAGTGGGACAATAGTTTATTTATAATGTTATTATACTGTTGTGGAGAATTAAGAAGTGGGGATGTCTGTAGCATATTAGGTTCATTCACTTGTATGTGTTTAGATACCACTAATGTAATGCACCCCTATATCATGCAAGAGACCTAAATGGTATATAGTCATACTTGTATGGAAACCACTTGTTTCACTATATATACGGCTTGCAGTCAATAGTGATTCTTACTTTCAAATTCACGCTTTGTTGTGTGTCGGATGACAAATTTGTGGATTTCTCTTTCAGGTATTATTTCTTTGCCAGTGAACATCACAATTCCGTTTTTCTCTATACAATCCGGTCGCTCTAAAGCACTCTTAGCTAAAGAAAGGCTACTGGAGATTATCCGTGAGAAGATCTCTACCTCCCAGTATGTTGTGTAGCATGTGGTACTGCCACAAGTACTATATCTATATTTATGTATGCAGTGCAGCGAGTGGACTAACAGAATGTATGGAGGAAGGGCAGATTGCCAACAACCTCCTCGTTTTTGTGTCAGCTCTGATTCCCAAAGCTTTAGGATCTCTTCTCACTTCACTTGTTATGGAACTCAGCAAACCAGATCAAGTTGGTCTTCCTCCTAAAGATCCTTTCCCTCTCCTATACGTTCACATATATGTTGGTATATATCCATTTAATGTTCATCTCTCTGCTCAGTGCATGACACTATGCAAATATTTCTCATATATATGAAAAATCTAAGATGCCATTTTCCTACATGCTATATGCCTATTCTGTAAAAGAGCCTATAGGGGAACTAAACCTGAAGAGAGGCTTATGCACTCATTGCAGGCTCAGTGGAAGCAGTGCCACTCAAATGGAGCTGACTTAGAGGACGTCCTCTTGGAGGTACAGAGACTTTGGCCTCCCTTTGCTGGAGGCTTCAGAGTGAGCAGAAAGGTACACTACTTTGCTAACAACACTGCAGCCAAGCACTGTTGTAAATAATGTAGGAAAGTCAAATTGGAGGATACAGAATTCCAGAGGGATACGCTACAGGATACATTAGTTTCTTTGCCAATCGTGATAAAGAAGTGTTTCCAGAACCTGAAAAGTTTAAGCCAAGTAGATGGCGGAAAGAGTGAGTTAGTTACCATAAAAGGAGTGTTAATGTGATGATGTGAAGCTGTTAGTCTGTAAATGTGTTTGCAATTTGTAGGAATGCTGGTGATAGAGACAGAATTTGGACATTTGGAGGTGGCCCAAGGTGTTGCATAGGCAAACACTTGGTACCAGGCCTTCTTGCCGTATGTTCCACTCTTCCGCCTAATTCCATAGTCACCTTTGTATAATTGACACACCTCAACTACTCTGTTTCAGGTGTGTTCCCAAACTTTCCTGGAGCTGTTCGACTTTGAAGTGCTACCAGGCCAGGATCTGGACTACAAACTGTTTCCTGTTGCAAGACCAAAGAGTGACATTAAAGTGCACTTAAAGAAAGTCAAAACTTCATTTCATTAACAAGATTATGAAGTATAATTAACTGTATAAAGTATTACATGCATCATTCATGCTGTATGTACATATTATTTATATGTAAATCTATCCGGTATAAATTTATTTATATACTACATTAATATATTCATATGTCATATTATCTTATTAATTTGAATTGTGATTCAGCTGAATGTAGTATGGTTCATGCATATAGATTCCTAACTTGGTGCACAATAGGTCTTATTTACAGGTATTCTATCTACTGAAGTTATGCATGCCAAATTAAATATATCGTGTATATATACATAAGTAGTGTAACAATTGAATCAGGTCTTCTGAAAGTCAACAGATGCTATAATTACACAATCAGAATTTATTTACAAGAATAAATATACAGTAAAACGGAAGTCTCAATGTTTGTCCGGGAACTTTGATGGCTCAACTAGTACTGTCGCAGTTGTATCGCGGTCTCATTAATCTACCTGCGTGTCTTGGTCGCTGATATCGATTATTTCTCCATTCTCTCCGTCGTTTTCTCGCGACCGACAAGCACACGCACCAGACGGTAAACGCTGGGCTATCACAAAACTGGCATAAATAATAACAAACGGCTTCAGCACAAGATGCGTAAATACCGCAACTACTGAAAGTAGCCACAGAGCTCTGTCCAAGTAACCGTATCCAAAGGTCTCGCCATTTCTTGTTTCGTCGTCGTAGATGTTGAAATAGCAACCCAGCTGGATGGCATCGATAATGCAAGAGAACGCTAAAATGTAGATGTACAATAACACTGGTTGGACCTTATGAAGGTCTCTGGCGGCCCACACGCCAGCTAATATGACGACAATGTGGCCAAAGAAGTAGGCTGGTAACCACGGTACACGAGTCGTGCAGCACAGTGCCAAGGTTACAAACGAATAGTGAAGTGCTAGAGGAACCGATATGGGTAAAGGAGTCTTCGGCAGTCGTAAGCATCGACGCTGTGATGTTGTCAAATCTGTGTCTTTCGCTAACCTCTCTGAGTTTATCGAAGACTGGTAGGAAAACTTGTAAGATGCTCCTCTTTTCTCCTTTGGAGTTAAAGGTTTTTTTTCACTATCCTGATCTTTCGGAGTACTTGGTTGCGACATGACATTAAGGAGGCGATAGCTAGCAGGAATCATGTTCAAACCGAGAACTTGCGCTTTATAAATAAACCCGTGATGATACTTCCGCTGTAACGCACTGCACTTCTATTTTCCGTTCTGAAGGGGCGTTGCCCAAGATATCCGAGGGGAGGGATAGCATGGAAGCTACTACAGGAAAGTTATTTAGCTCTAAAATGCAAACTAAAACTATGGAAGCCATCATTCTACCAATGGCTAAACAGGTTTGTAAGGCTAGGAAGTACTGAGCAGTTTGCATACACTTAAAGCAAATCTCAGGTTTTAAGATTTAGGCTGTCAGTATATTGTGTATCCTATGCCATTGGATGAGTGAATCAATTTAATGTATTGTGCATCTATTCCTTACTAACCTTTGTATTTCCTTGACCATATCATCTTGTTAAACAAATTTCAATTCTTGGCTTTTCATGTAAAGGTTTCCATACTGAAGGAAATGTATCAGAAAGTTGGGCATATCCATCCACCCTCTCATACAACCCGTGCAAGAGCCGTGTTAGATGCTTTAGACAATTTGTTATTTGTTGCAAGACAAAAAGCTTCTGAAATGGAAAAGTTCAAGGTATTAAAGAAACAGTGTTGTTCACAGTCTTGTAGGCCAGACCCTATTTTAATATGTCCTTTGCTTACAGACCATTGATCATATGCATACCTATGTTTGCAACAAATTGTTTTCATTGTTAAAGTTTCTTTTAGTTAACAGATCATGGAAGTGAAAGTGAGTTCCTTTCCTTTAAATATTTGTGGACAATGGACAGGAAGTGACAGCAGTGTCTGTTGGAATGACTAGCTCTCAATTTTTATTGGGTTTCAATAGTAACTTAATACTTACTGTCCATTGGCACTACTGACTGTCCATCTGTACTTACTGACTGTCCATTGGCACTACTGACTGTCCATCAGTACTACTGACTGTCCATCTGTACTACTGACTGTCCATCTGTACTACTGACTGTCCATCTGTACTGCTTTGCTAGCCTAATTTCTATGAGGTCTGTATGTACACTTACAAGTTGCAAACAACAAACAACAGCAACAAATATGGACTTTACACTGCACTATCCACTAATTTGTCAAGAGTTGGTAGATCAGTTGGGCCACATCTAATCACTTGCATGGCTTCGCTTGACACATATATGTCACATGAGACTCTGCCTGTGGTTAAGGTTGGGCAGGATGTGACACTGGTGCCAGTCAGAAGAGTACCTATGGGTGTTATTTCCAGTTTGTGGTGTTGTAATTTGAGTCCATTATTTGTGGCTCTGATTGGCCTTATTGTGTCTGTTGAAGAGGAGATATTATCATTTTATGAATCTTTTTCTCCAGGACTGTCAGGCCAAGATGATGAGTGCTTGCAAGCGAGCTGATGGGATGGGTCAGTCCCTGCTTACAGCAACACGACAGCTTAGTAGTAAGGCCAACAGAGAGACATGCATCAGCGTGATCCAGTCCTCTGAGTCTGTTCTGCAAGCAACCATGGAAGTGAGTGCTCAGAGTACATGACATCATTACTCAAATAGTATTATAGAATGCACAGAAAGGTTTACAAAACGCTATTTATATGAAATGTATCATTGATCTATATATATATAATATAGTGAACTATATCTTGGTATAATTGTTTAATTTTGCCAGATCCTTCTTATTCAAGATGAAGTGGAAGTGAAATGGATTCAATTGGCAGGACTTAGTTTTCTGGATCGCCTGGCTCTAGTAGAAGGAGCAATGTCTCAGAGAGGGTTGGTCATCTGCTTCAAAGGCCTTTCTGATGCTCTTCTCCAAATGCTGGCTCTGGTTAACAAGAGACTACAAGTACAGACATACAGTAGTTATAATCACATCTCACTAATTAGTATATACTGTATGAATATACAGTATATATATTCATGTGATATGCATGTGATGTGCATGTGATGTTCATGTGATGTGTCTTTACAGGAACTGATATATCAAGACCCAAGGGAACACCTCACTAATGCCTTAGTAGCTTTGAAGTCAGCTATTCCAGAACTGTCCGATGTTATGCAGGAGTACATTCGCAATAGCGAGAGTGCAAAGGTAGGACTGTAATAGCTCAAAAGATGAAGATGTCAATACTGTAAGAGGTGTACTTCATTCTGTGGGTGTGGCTTAGGTTAAGAAGCAGGAGGTGGTAGAACGTGTGAAGCAGGCGGTCAAGGATATCCTTGTAGCTATTTCAACTGGTCATTCATTGGGTGAGAAAGTCTCTTTCCAGGAGGATAGCCATGAAGACAACCTAGGTGACCTTGCTGATGAAGAGAGAGAGGCACTGTTTGATTTTGATGATGAGAATGTGGCTAGTCAGATGGAAAAGGCTCAATCTCAACTTGCTCCTCTTCAGAGGTACAGCCTTGGTGAAGACTTTTCTCTCTACATTGATGCGATTATAAAGAACAGTTATGCTGTAGCAGAGGTCAGCAGAGACTCTCTGAAGAAGACCATCACGGCCCTCTGTCAACAGGTTTGTACACACTTTAGATTGGATCATGTGATATACATGTGATAATCATGTGATATCCATAGCTGAATAGTATCCTCCCCAGGATGTAGAATAGATTCTAGAATTCTTTACTACCTCTGCCGTTGTTTTGTGGTTCAGGTTTTGGCGCTGCACCAAAAACTGCAACTCATCCATGCTGAATTGGAGCTCCCAAATTCAGAACAGCTGAAGTATGAAGATGTAATATCTTATATAAGTGCAGTGAGTGATTACTTTGTGTGTTGCTTGCTGTAGACCAGAGTTTGACAAGACAGCCGATTTATTGAGCGAGAAGCTACTAGACTTGGATCATGCTGTTCATGAGTCAGTGATAGATCAAATGGCAACTGTTGTAGTGGATTCTTCAGCTCCAGTAGACAGACTTGTAGAAGCAGTTAACTCTGCAGCCACACTAGTGAGTGATAGACAGACCAAGGAACACGCATTAGTAACATGAAACATGTAATATATTCTTTGCTTGCCATGATACATATACAATTTCATGCCTGATAGATAAAATGGTTGTGGTTTAAGCTTATCTCATCCTGCTGTATACAGTTGTCCTCTCCAGGTGGGTCCTCTGTCAACTTGGATACCGAAATTGAAGACTTCAGGAAGCACAGTCGTCGCTTGACACAAGTGGCCATCTATGCTGCAGAGAGTGCACCCAACGCACAATGTTAGTTGACATAAGTTCACTAACTTTCTGTTGCTTCCACAAATTTTAATCGTTAGTACGTATTTATTTCACTACTACAGTAGTTCACTCTTTTAATATTATACAGTACATGTATGTGTTTAAGTGAGTGGATCAGATGGGTTGTGTGTGTTATTGCGTAACATTTTAGTGGTCACACATTTCCTCATTTGGTATACAGAATTCCCAATCATCATCTCCACTGTTGACCTTTTAGAAGGATCTGAATTGTTGGTATAGTTTCAAGTGTAAAATATTTGTTTAGCTTAAAATAGTTGTGGTTTTGCTTATCATAATTGGCTATGAATATACTTTATATACAGTATATACAAGTTACAATATACTAAGGTAATCTAATATATATATATAGTGACTCATGCACTGAGATCTACTGCAACAGACATTGAGAATATTACTCCTCAAGTAGTAACTGCTGCAAGGACAGTCTCTAGAGATCCAGATGATTCTGACGCTCAGAGGAGAATGGACCACTTGAAGGAGAGATGGGCCAGTACAGTTGGACAGCTGACCAGTTTGTTGGATGACATGACAGACCCCAGAGACTACATTGTGGCTGCCGGTTAGTATCTGTAGTCTATGGCTGACAGGGGACAGCTGCTACTTATCAGCTTTACATTTCCATTCAACCCTTTCATATGTATGCGCAGAGAGTTATATTCGTGATGATATTGAAAGATGTAGAGATTTCACAAAATCCAAGAATCCTTCAAAGCTGTCCAGTGCAGTTGGTTCATTGGCAGGAAGAGCAAAGAGAGCCGCTAAGATTGCCAAAAATGGAGCAGACAGTAGCAATAATGTCACCATCAGGAGACCACTACACTCAGCAGCTGTTCAACTGGATAGGGGTAAACAAATGAGATTATTGGTTGTGTATGGGAATAGTAGAGATGTATATATTACTTTGGTATTGTATACTTACTTTGTTTCTGGAATGATTTTAGGTGCAAATCACATGTCCAGTGAAGGCAGCAAACTGATAAAAAACATGGATGACAAAACTCAGGAAAAGAGATTTGCCAGAAGTGTCAGAGAAGTCCACGAAGGAGTACAAGATGTGAAAAACCTTCTCCTTAGCTCTGGCCATCCCCGTCATGCCAGTCACCAGCCCTCTTCCACCTCAACACCTGTCAATGTGCCAATCCCATGGAAGAAGATGCCCCACGTCACTGCTACCACAAGCCCCATCTCCCATGACACAGGCAGTGAGGGTGTTGACACCTCTGCCCCTCCCCCTGACAAACCTGCACTCATAAGCAGCAGAATGATCAAGGCTGAACCGCGACCTCAACTGCAAGCTTCTCCACTGACCATGGACTTTGCTTCACAAGGAGGGCAGTCTTCTCCGGTCATATGGGGAGAGAGGAGGGAGCACAAGAGACACAGAGAACCTGTTAGAGGTGAGGGAGAACAAGAAGATGTATATCTCCATCGAGCTCCTGAATGGAGTTCCATAGAACATGGCATTCGACCTGAGGATATGTCTTTGTCAGATGACCGGATGTGGTTGTCACGGAAACCTTCTTTTGGCAAGTATCCTGAAGGTCACAGTATTTCACATGGTGTGGGGGAAGTTGAGACACAGACACCTCTAGCAAGGCAGAGAGATGAAGAAATTCAAACCAGCAGAGAAAAGGTGAAAAGGTCGAGTCCGTTGCAGTTGGCACAAGTAACTGACACCAGAACACCAGAATCTATACCAGCTATGGGTAAGTTGCAGCATATTGAATGGCTACACACAGTAGTAATGTCATATTTATCTAAATATTTCTAGACACACCTGCACAAGACCTTTAATATAGTGTCTATCTGTATCAGGTGCTTATATGTGCTGTTATACTGCCATATGTTGTTACTTGGGTTTAGTTAAGAAGGTGACAAAAACCACTTCCACATCTAACTTGTACACTGAGACACACCTGGAAACCTCTGCCCAGACTGGACCAGAGTTGTGGGAGATGGACAGTATCATTGACATGTCCTCAGAGTATGCTGTCTTCACTGTACCTGTACAAAGAATGATCAGTGCAGCCGTCTCGGGAGATATTAATGCTGAGACTGTTTCTGCAAAGTTAGCTGAAGAACAAATCAGGAAGCTCCTCCAAATGAGTACTCGTCTTCAGAATGTTCTAGTTGATAGTGACCTTGTGAGGTTGGTGCCTTCATCCTTGCAAAGTGATTGATAGTTACATTACTTGATTATTATATATACAAAATAAATATATTATATATTTGATGGCAATGTGCTATATAGTATCAGTTTAGAAACTTAATTACATATATTCAGAAAACATGAACTGCCAATGATACGTTCTTTGGCTAATTAGCTATTCTGACCTCTGACCTTTGCAGGCTATTGAAGGAAACTTCAGAAGAACTGGAGGAATTGCTGCCAACTGCAATTAACTTGGCCATAGAAGTTGCTGACAGTCCTCAGAATTTGAAATCTTTGGATAATCTTAGGGATTGCTGTAAACCTCTTGTGAAGAAGGTTGAGGAGTGTGCTAAACTGATCGACAGGGCGACCCACCCGTGGTCCCAGTGTGCACAGCGTGTGATTGGCTCAGCCTCAGCCAAACGGCAGATGGACACAGAGGTGGGTGGGAGTGGCATCATTGCTGGAATGGCCTCCGTGTATTAACAAATGTGTTTACAGGTATCACAGTTTGTGGAACTGGAAGATCAAATGATGACTGTTGCCAAGGTAACCATTGAGGCTGCCAATGCTCAAATGACCACAGACAGGGAGGGTGACAGTAGTGAAACAGAACTGAGAGTTACAGTTAGTTGACTGTCCTATTTCAACACCTCTGCAATGATATGTATATGTATATATGTTATAGAACATTGTAGAGTCTTGTGCAATAGTGCAGAGGCTGACCAATGAATTAACAGCTAAAGTTAAACTTTACCATGAAAAGGGTCCTCAGCCTAAAGGCCAGCCACATCCCCAAACACACCCATTGGAGGCCACACAAGTGAGGAGGCTCCCTGTATTCATTACCTATTGTCCTCTGCAGTACTCACACACAGCTACTAGCTCCAAGTTTGAGAATGCAGACCTGTGTGATTAATCTCTTTTATCTCGTAATGAATGCAGACCTGTGTGATTAATCTCTTTTATCTCGTAATGAATGCAGACCTGTGTGATTAATCTCTTTTATCTTGTAATGAATGCAGATGTGTGCCTCTCAGTGGGCCACTGAGGTGAAGGTTCTCTTCTGCAAGCTGGATCTCATTGTTGGCAGGGATGGTACTCCCGTGGAGGTGCTGGCGATTGCAGCTGAACGTGGAGAGAGAGCCTTGGTAGTTGAGCAAGCTGATTATGTCAAGAAATACTCAAATTCACTGAAAGACCTCTTAAAGCACGCACTGGATGAGTATGTTGATAGAAAATGTTGCATATACCTTGAAAGATACAGATGTTTTTATTGAGTGTTATATTGCACATCTCTATACTGTTTATTTAGACAACAAAGTTTAGATTTGATCCACTTGCTACGTGATACCTCTGGATACATTGAAACAGCTACAGTTAAAATAGTTGAACTGGCTGAGTTCATTTTAGAGGGAGGAAGCATGCCTGTACAATGTCAGAAGGCCACAGAAAGGATTGAAATCTTGCAAAGGGAATGGGCTGGAAGAGTGAGGTTCCATTGACTGACTGTCATTATCATGTACCTATATCTGTTGTGTGTACCTATATCTGTTGTGAACACCTATATCTGTTGTGTGTACCTATATCTGTTGTGTGTACCTATATCTGTTGTGTGTACCTATATCTGTTGTGTGCACCTATATCTGTTGTGTGCACCTATATCTGTTGTGTGTACCTATATCTGTTGTGTGCACCTATATCTGTTGTGTGTGCGCCTATATCTGTTGTGTGTGCCTATATCTTGTACAGGTCCATATTCTGGTGTCTTATGTGGATGAACTTGTTTGGGAATTTGGCAAGGTCTTGGATCAGCTGGCCAGAACAAGTCTTCTAGCAAGGTCAGCTTCAGAAGAGAGTATTAAAGAGGAGCAAATGACATACTTCATTGAGCAGGTACAGTCAGAGTGTAAATTTAGTGTCTCTTCACAGTTGGTGCATATGCGACTGGCACAACCGTAGGTGGATCTGTTGAATGACAACCTGATCAAGTTGAACAACACTTTTGCTCATTTGGTTAAAGGACTCCCACGCAGTCTTGACATACGAAACATTAGTTCATCCCTTGACAACCTGAAGAAGCTGACACCACACATCATTAAAATTACTAGACAGCTGGCTTGTAAGAATAGATATACGCGTTTTAATGAGCTTTGTTTGGAGTTCACTTTTATACATGTACTAATTAACATGTACTCTTATTAATTAACAGCGGATGACACTTCTGAATGTATGGAACAGTTTAGACACTTCAAGCGTCAGTGGTGTACCAGATCAAAGATTATATATATGAACCTAAAGAAAGTAGTTGTGGTTGACATGAGCTCGGTGATAGGTGAGATAAGCCTATTGTGCTACAAGAAGGGTTGAAGGTTCTGTTCTATACTTTTGTGTTTAATTACAGTTTTGTACCAAGCACTCATAAACGGAGTTATTGCTAATGAGGGCAGGGTAGTATCGCTCACCACCGGGGACTCCTCTGTTGGTACTGGGTTGGAGGAGGAGTCAGAAGGGTCCCTCCCAAGAGTACTCGATGACGAGGAGGACAGTGTTGAGAATAGCAGTGATGATGTGAAGGAGGGAGAGTTCAGTTGGCAGATCAGTGAGGGAGAGGTAGTTGACAGCGGAGAGGGAAACTATACTTCTTCAAAAAAGGATTCAAAGTCTCCTGCTGCTGGAGGAGGTAGTTTTGAGACAAG
This sequence comes from Chondrosia reniformis, assembly GCA_947172415.1. Taxonomy (NCBI): domain Eukaryota; kingdom Metazoa; phylum Porifera; class Demospongiae; order Chondrillida; family Chondrillidae; genus Chondrosia; species Chondrosia reniformis. Next base: position 7,392,326 of record OX359199.1, on the reverse strand, counting down.
TAATGCAGACCAGCCAAGGAAGAGAAGTCGGTGAGTACAAAGGAGGTTAATATACTTTGGCCTCGTAATTAATATTAGAGAGGAAACATGAAGGGAGTTTTGCTGTGGTAGTTTTAGCTCACTGGCAGAACACTGGTGATTATAAGCAGCTGTCTCCTGGGTTCAATCCCCAGCAATTGCTTCTTTTACGTTTTCCCTCCTTGCTTCCTGATGTTTGAGAATGAATTACTTGTGGTTGATTATCATTTTGATTACTCATGGATTCTGTTCTCATGAAGGACGTGGTCCCACCAACTATCAGATGATGAAGATGCTAATAGGATGCCTGGAACTATGGTTGAGATGCGCAGTATTCCAAGTGTTACTAGGCCTCGGCCAATCAGTGTCGGGGCCATGCCCAACTGGACAGCCGCCTCCACCATCACTTCCACATCCAGCTCAATTGCAGTGAGTTCTTTGAGTCGAGTGTCCCAACTCTCATACCACATATAGATAGCAAACTTTTCATGCTCATCCCAGTTCTCTACCTCTCTTCCTTGATCCCTCTTCACTACAGGCAGCTGCCCTGACTCTTCATGAAACTATTGACATATTTGAGGATACAGATAATCCTATATTGACTGTTGCCAAGGAGATGTCAGATCAGATGTTTGAAGTTGCCGAATATTGCCGGGGAAGAGGAACACTCAGAGTAAGTACACTCATATACTGACCACATGGTCCCTTCACTTACTAGTATGTACACTCATATACTGACCACATGGTCCCTTCACTTACTAGTATGTACACTCATATACTGACCACATGGTCCCTTCACTTACTAGTATGTACACTCATATACTGACCACATGGTCCCTTCACTTACTAGTATGTACACTCATATACTGACCACATGGTCCCTTCACTTACTAGTATGTACTCTCGTATACTGACCACATGGTCCCTTCACTTTCTAATATGAGCAAGTATATCCTCTGTCCATACTTAGGGCCAGGAAGACTTTATAGCAGCCGTGAGGTCAATAGCTGCTGGTGGGCAGAAGATTGCCAAGTTTGTGGAAATGATAGCAAAACATGCTACAGATCCAAAGTAAGTCACCACTGTGTTGGGCACATTTTGTTGATTGTCAAACTCTGTCCCTCGCAGTATGCAGGCTAACCTAATTCATTATGCGGAGGTAATTCCAACAAGGAGCACACAGCTGTCTATAATAGCCAACGTCAAGGCAGCAACACCGTCAGACACTTCAGTAAGTTCACCTCTGATAGCCTCTATTTCATGCCTCTCTATCGTGCCGTGCCTCTCTATCTAAGGTTCCCCTCTGAAATATATAGGCTGAGTTGATGATTGCTAAGAATGCTCATAATCTGATGAAGGCTGTCACTGAGGCTATAGAGGCAGCTGAATCTGCCTGTGTAAAGGTAAGTGTCACATGATCATCATGTGACAACAGGGGATCATCTATATAGCCTTAACTGTAGGGGCTGAAGGTACCTGAAGACAGTGAAGAGTCCAAAGCAGTTGAACTTGCATTGCAGTGGAAGAGGAAGTTGAGAGAACACAGACACTTGGAGAAGCTGTATGCTCCTCGAGGAGTCAGAGGACTGAGGGAAGTTGGGAAGGTGAGATCTGATCCATCACTTGCTGATGTCATCAAGTCAAAGGTACGGCTCAGTCGCTCCCCTTGACAAAAGAGAAGATCCGCTCTTTGGGAAACACCTAAAACTTTAATGCATACTTTAGTCAAGATAGTATATCTGCGTACGTACATAATATCCATTAACCACCTAGTTATATGGTGTACTGTGAAACTATTACACAAAAATGTTCTGCTGTGTTTGATAATCAATCAATCAATTCATCATGTAGCTCATCTCCTCAATAGGAGGTCGCTGTTATATACAGTAAAAATACTTTAAAAGTTTCAGTTACTATAGGAATATAGACTGTTCTGCATAATAATAATATATAGGCAAAATCGAAAAAATGGCGGAGCACTAGTCCTCCGCGTCGGGTAAATCGTCTACCATTTGACAGCCCACCGGAGCAGCAAAGATGCCAGCACACTTTCGAAACGAAAGTGTGTTTGATAAAACTTATTAAATAACAGTGACCGCAAAATACAACAAAATATAGAAGCAGCAATACTGTACGCAAATATAAGCTGGTGTGTGAGTTAGAAAAAAGTTTAAGAAAGTTAGCAATTAATAATTATAAATTAATTAGATCTCTGTACAATATTCCGAGTAAGGTGCGGCAGGGTGTCACCCATGTCAGGCTCATCTGTAGCACCTTCGAGGTTGTGTCTCACTTCGAGCTGATTGGACGTAATAGACGTTGGTCGAGAGGTGTCTGGAAAGGGACATAGTCTCTCCACTATCTCAGCAAAGGAAGGTCTCTTGTCGGGAGAATGTTCCCAACAGCTGTTTATCAGTGCAGTGCTGTAGGAAGAAATAGCTGCAGTCACAGAGAGGGGACATTTACTATTCAATTAACACTCACATTGTGGAGTCAGAACAAGATTCTGGTATCTGCAGGCGCAGTCCCTCGTTGAGTTGCTTCACAAACTGGTTAAACTGGGTTCTCAACTTGAAGTCGGCATAAGGAGTCTCACCTTTAGGGGTGTAAGCATGCAGTTAGGGGCGTGAGCATGCAGTTAGGGGGCGTGAGCATGCAGTTAGGGGCGTGAGCATGCAGTTAGGGGCATGAGCATGCAGTTAGGGGGCGTGAGCATGCAGTTAGGGGCGTGAGCATGCAGTTAGGGGCGTGAGCATGCAGTTAGGGTGTGTGAGCATGCAGTTAGGGGCGTGAGCATGCAGTTAGGGTGCGTGAGCATGCAGTTAGGGGCGTGAGCATGCAGTTAGGGGGCGTGAGCATGCAGTTAGGGGGATTGCCTTACCATGCGTGACTATTTCCCACAATGTCACACCATAGGACCATCTGCAGTAGAAGCCAATCAAAGAGAAGCATGTAATAAGGATGCCTCTTATATAAGAAGCTAGTGATGACTACTCACACATCGTTCTTAATTGTGTACTTATGACTCTTGAACACTTCAGGAGCTGTCCACTTTACTGGTAGAGGTTTCTACAAATAGGCAGGACAGACAGTCCCAAGTCTCAAGTACAATCACTGTGATGAATACACCAGACCACTGCATGTGTATGTACTAACCTCGGACACCATTCTGTAGTATTTCTCATCTTCAATAACGTGTGCAAACCCAAAGTCTGCAACTTTGAGGACAAATCCTCCGGCAATCAATATGTTTCTGGTTGCAAGATCCCGATGAATAATCTAACATATACAGGATGTACAATTATACACAGTGGAGCCCGCTTGAGCTGAACTTGCTTAGCTTGCATTTTAGATATTTGGTGCTGCCTATGTCACATACAGTGCACATACAAGTGACTGGACTAACATTCAGTTTCTCCAGATGACTCATTCCTTCTGCAATCTGTAGAGCGAAGCTGTAAATGTCCTCAGGCATGAGTTCCATGGGAGAGTTGACATAGTCCCTGTGAAGAGGTCTGTGGTTGAGTGCGTTACAGCCATCATGGATGTACGCTACACTGCTCTGTTCTCCTGAGGTAAAGGCATTATCTTCTCCCTCTTCTTTACAGGGAAGAGAAAGAGCAGGCAAATACATTTATTTGTGGGATTAAATCTACTATCGTCAGACACAAAGGGAGAGCACTTTGATCATAAGTCCTACATATAATATTAGGCTCTAAATAAATAGGCACATATTTTAATAGCCTCCGGGCTCTTACAACAAGATGCATGTTCGTACCGGCGTTGAGTATTCCTGCAATGTGTGGAGGAGGAGGGTTAGGAGACACGGCACTGCTAGTGGACATCAGATGCTTTGTATCCGAGAGGTTGACATAGGAGACACTGGATGAACTAGATGTTCCTTTGTGGACAAACTGTAATTCCTTCTTTTTACAATTCTTTAGTAGAGTATGTAAGTCTCCATGTGGGCAGTACTCCATTATCAGACAACAACCCGTATCTAAGCAACACACATTAAAGTAGTCACATGACATAGCAGTAAAGTCACATGACATAGCAGTAAAGTCACATGACATAGCAATAAAGTCACATGACATAGTCTTCCTATAGCTCAGTGATTGAGTTGAATAGACAGGTGTAGGAAGTGCCCCCTTGCACACTGGCTTAATTCAACACAATAGACTGAACAGCTGTACCAACATCAAAGAGCCCACAGACAATAGGAAACTGAGTAGTATATAGGACTTCCTAGTACCAGCTTGTGAGTGGGAGTGAGCGATTTAGTTAGTCATTACAGGATCTACAGCTACAGAGTTCGATCCACACTTACCAATCTTACAGTATCCGAGCATATTGACAATGTTTGGGTGCGGTGTGACCCTTGACATGACCTCAATTTCATTGTGCAGGCTTTCTCTATCACTGAGAAGGGCATTCTCTGAAATGAAAAATGAGACGAGATATAGCGTGTCAACTGCCATATGTACCAGTCAAGTAAGAGGATTTACCAAATATGTGTTAATATGATACATACATGTATACGTAATACCATAGTCTACAGGATCACAGGAAATTAGCTCATTAGAGTGATTCCAAATAGTTGCAAAATGCAGTATATAGAAGGCTGCCTTATTTAATGAGGGCAGCCATATATGGCTGTTTTGTTTCCATACCTCTCAGTGTAGGACAACTGTAACAATTAGTATAAAACACTTTCAAAGTTAATTAATGCACATTGTAATCCTGCCTACATATTAGGTAAGCACAGGAGATATAGAGTGTGAAGTGGGTAATCCAATAAGGATGCTGTTATCAACACCACACACAAGATACACAACCATCCTTGACACTCCACTCCTAAGCAGATCTCTGTGAATATATCCCAACTACTAATCCACTGGATAATGCTATCCTGGTTCCACAACACAGTCAATCTCCAGTGACCCCAGACAGGGTATACATATGATGGGAGGGAATGCACATCTGTTAGCCACAGAGAAAATCCCTTCAGGGAATAAACATGTTATTCAGTAGGAATCTCTCTAACAGAGCAGATGTGCTGAGAAGAGCAATTACAAATTGATTTCTTTGATAGTTCAGTTGCCATGGATACAGAAAAACCAATTTCATAATCCTATAACATCTGTTGAAGGTGAAGACAGTCACAATTTTAGTTTACTAGCATTCCTAGCAAACCACAAGAACCAGGAATGGAGATAGCAGCATTCATGTTTGAATACAATCTACATCATATAAATCACTAATCAGCCATAGTGCCCCCCAATCAGCTGTAGTGCTGTAGTGCCCCCCAATCAGCTGTAGTGCCCCCCAATCAGCTGTAGTGCCCCCCAATCAGCTGTAGTGCCCCCCAATCAGCTGTAGTGCCCCCCAATCAGCTGTAGTGCCCCCCAATCAGCTGTAGTGCACCCCAATCAGCTCTAGTGTCCCCCAATCAGCTCTAGTGTCCCCCAATCAGCTCTAGTGCCCCCCAATCAGCTGTAGTGCCTGATGACTTATAATTGAGCTATATTACTTCAAAACTTCAAAGGCTATTATGTTGTTGTGCAAACCTGACAAATGCACAGACACAATGGTTGAGATGTGTGAGAGGACAGTGGATGTGTTCTCTTACCTTTGGTCTTCTTGACAGCCACCAGATGCCTGTCCAACTTGTCACTGAGGATACCAGGAGTGTGAGCAAGATGGACACTTCCAAACTGCCCTGATCCTAGCTCCTTCTCAATAGTCAGCACTCCTCTGTAATACCAATGTTCTGGTATATCTAGAAAATGTCCAAGAGATGGTTTGTCCACCGCCTCCTTCTCTTCTTCAGCTGTGTCTCCTCCTATCTCCACAGGGTAGGAGACCAGTCCCTTCCGCTTTCGGCAAATATATATCACAATGATTACCGTGGCAACAGTAATTATTCCTATTAATACTACTACAATAACTATAGGTATCGCAACTTCAGAACTGTCTTCTTTCGGTGTTGGCTGAGATACAACTGGAGGACTGGTTACAGCAAAACTCTTGATTATCGTGACATCATTATCCTTTGCATGGCAGGTATAATCGCCTTCTAACTCCTTGGTCAGTTTGCATATTGTTAGAGAGACATTCCACTTGGTATAGTTTAACATCTCCACGGTTTCAGTATCCACCTCTCCCAAAACTATCCAGTTAGTTCCTCCATTCTCGCATGTTTGAGCTCCGTCAATCCTCTTTGTCCCAAAGGACCACCATACAGACCAGTTTCCACCCAGTGGCCGCCTGGTCACACAGTTCAGAGTAACACTGGTATTCAAAGATGATATGAAGTTTGAAGGTCCATCTTCTACAAACTGCACTGTTGGCGGGACTGTGTGGAGTAGGGAAAACTAGATTTTCAGACATACTCACTCATTTCTATTACTATCTCTTATCAGTCTAGCAGCTGAACAACCATTCCCTAGCAACTAAGCAACCAGTCCCTAGCAACTAAGCAACCAGTCCCTAGCAACTAAGCAACCAGTCCCTAGCAACTAAGCAATTACTTACCAACTGCTAGAGTGAAAGTCGTAAATGCACTAAACCGAGTACTGCGATCTACGATAACTGCTCTACAGTGATATTCTCCTGCATCTTCCTGAATTACATAGCTAATCACTAGCTCATTGTGAACATATTTGAAACGCTGCACACAAAAGTTATCCTCTGAGCATAAGTACGACTGAGACCTCCGTGGGAGCATTACAGTTTCTGAACAATTAAGGTTATTTCCGATCCTGGTTGTAGTTTGGTTGTGGTAGAGATATACAAATGTGGAAAGCTCTTTGTGTACGAAGTAGGAACATCGGAAGGAAAACCTCTGCCCCTGAACTACAGTAATATTGTGGGAGGGGAACTCTGATAACTCCAACTCGGGTAAAATACTTGCTAGAAATGGAAAGGAAGAGATGAGAAACATACTTTCGGTAACCATTTACCTCTCTCTCTCCCTCACCTTACCCTCCTCACACTCCCCTCCTTCTCCCTTCCATTACCTTACCCAAACCCCCTCCACTCCTCCTCTCCCTCACCTTACCCTCCTCGCACTCCCCTCCTTCTCCCTTCCATTACCTCACTCAAACCCCCCTCCACTCCTCCTCTCCCTCACCTTTCCCCTACCCTCTACCTCTTATGAAAGAGACATTGTGATAAACCTTTCAAGTGTTTAGATGTATTGTGTATATATATTACGTGACAAGCACTCACTTTCAGCGCGAATAATAGTGTTTACGATGGACTTGCAACCTGCTGAATTCACAATGACAGACACCATTGAATAGTGGTAGATGGTAGTTGCATTTTTAAGAACAAAATCTACATTTCCACTCCTCTGAACAATCTCAATATCCTTAACTATATTCAGTACATCTGCTGCATCACTTGTCTCAACCACACCCGAGACATTGATACAGGCAAATGTGTCATATTTCAGGACCAGAACACGGAGACACCAGATCACATCTTGTGGCACAACAATATAGGATTCTTCACAAGTGGAGGAAAATTCAATGGGAGGACTGCGCTCTAAGAATCTTATCGTAGTCAAACTCAACACTGCAAAAAGGTATCAAAATATTTCAGTAAAATTTGTCCATGTACTTATTTATTCAAAGGTCAAACTACAAAGGTCAAATGTATATAACCAATCACAAATCAATGTCACCTAAGCCAGAGAGTATGGAGTACATTACAAAATAATATCCATTAGGTGGCAAAGCCTCACAACTGCAAGTATACAATGTCAGTCACACAATAAAAGTTTGTTAAATTAACTGAAAGACATATGATACACAACCAGTCTATCATCATTGCAGTGAAAGTAGCATTTCATATCCTTCAATAGTGCATTACTGGTATATATCTAAAGTTCTGGTTAGGACAACAACCTAGTGTTTACAGTACTCTGTGCTGATTCCAGGAGTATATTTGTCAACATACACACACATGTACAGATACCTCTAGGATTAACAACACATAACCTGCTCTGTGGAGAGTAAGAGAGAGTAAGATTGTATTCTCATCCAAAGATCTCAGTGTGTATATGGTATTCATAGGAGAACAGCATTTTTTAGAATTCTTGTACATAGCTGTACTTCTGTCAACACAAAGAACTACGTATGCACGGAATGACATTTCTTTTTAGGAGAGGTCATTTTTAAAGTGACCTTTAACAGATGGGGCACAATAACAAATGGTTGGCATGTGAACAGTAAAAAATAAAATATTACCCAAATGCTGATGTCAGCAAAAGTGGTTTGTGGTTACTGTGAGTATGTACATTGCATATAACATAATAAGACTTTGTATACAAACATACAAACAAGGGAATGCACTATAAATCTCGTTTATTTCAGCACAATAACATTAGGCATTAGGACAGTCGGTTCTTCATCAAGACAAGAAATTGACCACCTAAATTTAGGGACTACCTTAGCAAGTTTGGTCCAGTGTGCTGGTATACTTGGTCGAAATTGTTGTTCACACTATAAACTCACTTCCAGCGTCAAACTGGTCCGGCCTGCTTGTTTTCTTGACGTCATATTCGTTACTAAAGTTGACATATATCGGAATATTGTCATTAATGCTAGGGTTTTCGCAGACAAGATCTCTGTAAGAGTTGTATATCTCCTGTACTGTTATCGGAATTTGGGTCGAATTGGTCGCTTGTCCAAGTGTTGAGAGAGTAATTAGAAGCCACAGCGTTCCAAGGAGTTTCGACGTGGTCATTCTGAAGTTATTTCTTCCTCTACAGAGAGTATTCAGACAGACTTGACAACGTACCTCGGAGACACAGCGTGTCAGTCAGCTGGATAACAGTTTGTATAATATATGCGTAGTCTATACCACATCAAAGTACGCTAAAAGCACTCGTTATAAACGTATAAATCTTTTCGGAACTAGCACCTCCACATTTCCCGAGTTTGTTTACTTTTGCATTAGTCCGTTTTGGAGAGAGAAATTTAATTATTATTATTATTATTATTATTATTATTATTATTATTATTAGAGTGCCCATGCTTACAATGAATGTATAAAAAGCAAACCAAGTTAAGGGACACAGGGCTATACCTGGACTTAACTTAAATAACTTTTTATTTTCTACCACAGGGCATTGCTACAGTGCCGGAGGTCTCGCTAACTGTTTATGCCATCTGCCTTTGTAAACTATTAACCGCTCCTCTTGTCACTCAAATGAGAGTATTATAATATTGTACATGTAATACAAATATGATTGATGATTCAAAAGGAAAACAAATGGCTATCCACACTGGACACGTCATGCTGAAAGATTAGCACTGTCTCAGTGATATCAGTACTGTACATGTAAGAGACACACACAAGATATTATAAACAAGTTGAATTATCGTAGGAGACATGCAGGATTCAATTTAGTTAATTGTTCTTCTGTGGCCCCCACCAGGTGAATCATGCAGTGTCTGTGGCGGTAGTGGACCCAGCACATCTTTATCTTCCTCCTGCTCTCCGTCCCCATTCTCCTGCAAGGCCTGGGCTATGTCCATGGACTTTGAGGTAACCATGGAGATCACCGAGGCGGCCGACACCTACATTGAGCAACAGCTCATACGTTTAGACTCATTCAGTTCCCCCTCCACCTGTTTAAGTAACTTAACGTGTTAAAAGTATAGAAACACACCGGAACTGTCAGATATTGAAAATGAAATAAAAGATTCCTCATTTCTTCAAGAGAATGTAGACATTTAAACAATGGACCCAATGCTTCCCTTTGGACTCTATCGAGCAAAATTAGATTCCCACATTCAACTCACTTTTTTCTTCTTTTTTCCAAATAATTTTTCAAAGAACCCGGGTCTATAAGGCTCCACTTTGTGAGAGGGTTCAGGCAGAATTAGTTCTGGGGTAGCATGAAGGGAGTTTACTTCATTAAATGCACCTGTTTCCAGCATCTAGAAGGAAAGGAAAGTTAATCTTGTCACAAAACAAAGTCGGCTTTACAAGAATATATTGAACACAGTCAGTTGGACTGTACATCAGCTACAACACCTCAAATAATGACCAGGAGTTAAAGATGCTCTCCATGTAGAAATATATCCATCACCACAGAGAGAAACTCACTTCCTTTTGCCATGGTATGGTTGAACAACCTGAATCAAACTTGGCATAGAAGTCCTCATCCGACATATCCAAGTTGACACCTCTTACTGAAGAAAACTGCTCAATGTCAAGAATATCCTTATAGTAGACACACTTTGGCTGCAATATAACCAGATGATATACATTATAAATATCACACATGACAGTCACATGACAGTCACATGGTGCTCTATGCTTATCACAAAACAATCGCACACTTACATCAGGAATGAAGGTAGGCTGAATAAATCCTCTTTCTAAATGGACCCAGTTGATAGAACTGAAAAAGGGGTGTGTCTTAACCTCCTCCGCCCCCCTCTTGTACCCCAGTCTCAATTTGGGATCCTTTGTCAGGAACTGCACGCAAGAAAGAAGAATTGACTTGCATCATCAATTGGTCAGTAACACAAAGGTACCTGCTGACAGAGTAATTTTGCATCTTCTGAGAATTTATCATTGTATTTTTCTTCTACTTCCTGAACACGTTTTTCTACCATATCTCGAGTTACTTTCTCTTTGTAACCACGGAAAGGTGACTACAGAAAAGGTTCACAAGAACTATTTATTCTACTGATCTACTGGTACTCATTTGCCCAATTTGTAGTTGCAGTACTAAACACAGTAACTTACATTTCCTGAGATCATTTCGTATATGACACAACCCAAACTGAACCAATCGGGAGAAAATGTGTATTTCTCGTGTTTAACCACTTCTGGAGCTGCAGACAAAAGAGGTAGCAGGGAGGTGAAGGTAGCAGGGAGGTGAAGGTAGCAGGGAGGTGAAGGTAGCAGGGAGGTGAAGGTAGCAGGGAGGTGAAGGCGGCAAACAACTCACCCATGTAACCGACCGTTCCAACCCTCCCCTTTACACTTTGACCTTCAGGTATATGTACTGCCAGTCCCAGATCTGAGATACGTATGTGACCATCATCATCCAGTAGGAGATTCTCTGGCTTCATGTCCCTGAGAGGTCATCAAACACACATAACTTTGATGTCACATGCACGTCACATGATTACTAATACCTGTAGGCAACTCTGACAGCATGCATGTGTTGCAGTCCAAGTGTGAGCTCTGCAGCGTAGAAGAGGACTCGTTCCATGGATATACCGTGCTGCTTGCCCATGTGGTGGATGTGAAACCGGAGGTCCCCGCCATTCATCAACGTGAGGATCATGCAGAGAAGGTCCTTGGTCTGGTACGCATACACAAGATTCACAACAAAACGACTATTGACCAGTAGAAGGACATCTTTTTCATTGGCAGTTAGTTTTTCTCCCTTTTTCTTTTTAATGCGTTTCTTTTGCAGTGTCTTCATGGCGTACATTCTACCTGTAGCTTTTGACTGACAAGCATATACCTGACCAAATCCTCCTTTGCCCAACACACGATACTGTCTAAACAAATGCTTGGTCACTGGGACTCTACATATACACACACTAAAGTGACTAACAGCTGCAAAATACAGAGGAAATGCTTACTTTTCTAAAGCCTTCCATTGCAGATATCTTGTAAAATAAGGACTTTCTAGAAATTGACTAAAAGGTTCACCTTTCAGGAAATCCAACACTTCCCTAACACAATGAAAGATGGCAAGACAAGATATTTCCATTGTAAGCTTGGAATGGCTAATGCATATATTCACACTGTCAGTAGCTTCCGAGGGCATAACACACATATACTAATATACTAGCTACTTACCATTTACATTTACTAAATAAATCTGTAGGATTAATAACGTCTTCGTAGTCCTTCAATCTCTTTTCAACATCCTTCACAATTTCTTCAATCAAAATACTAACTCTAGATGGAGACTACGGTAAAGGGAAAAGGAAAGAAGGTTTATAGGGAGAGGGAGATGGAGATGGAGGGGGAGAGGATTGGGGAGTGGGATAGGAGAGGGTGGAGAGGGAGATGGAGAGGAAGAGGGAGATGGAGAGGGAGATGGAGAGGGAGAGGGAGAGGGAGAGGGAGAGGGAGAGGGAGAGGGAGAGGGAGAGAGGGAGGAAGGGGGAGAGGGAGAGGTAGAGGGAAAGGGAGAGGTAGACTGGTTACTTACAATAAAGTAATACTCACCTGTAGGTCGATAAACTCTTTGAATATTTCCTGTGACTTTGCCAAGCACTTCTCTTCAGCCAGTGTCTCTAGCTTCTCCTGAGATGCAAAGGAATGAAGAGTACTGACACAACAGACCAGACATGGAAACAGTCCCACGTCCCACTCTGTAGACTCACCAGAGCAGACAGGAAGAAGCAGCAGGGAGCCAGCACAGGGTGCTGTTGGCAGAAACAGTGAAACAGTTTCTCTCCGATGGGCTGTCCCTCAATGATGTAATCGAAAGACAGCGCTGAAGGAACACAACATGCAACATCATGAATAGGGGAGGGGAGGGGTAGGGCATGCTAGGGGAGGGGAGGGGTAGGGCATGCTAGGGGAGGGGAGGGGTAGGGCATGCTAGGGGCGGGGAGGGGTAGGGCATGCTAGGGGAGGGGAGGGGTAGGGCATGCTAGGGGAGGGGAGGGGTAGGGCATGCTAGGGGAGGGGAGGGATAGGGCATGCTAGGGGAGGGGAGGGGTAGGGCATGCTAGGGGAGGGGAGGGGTAGGGCATGCTAGGGGAGGGGAGGGGTAGGGCATGCTAGGGGAGGGGAGGGGTAGGGCATGCTAGGGGAGGGGAGGGGTAGGGCATGCTAGGGGAGGGGAGGGGTAGGGCATGCTAGGGGCGTGGGAGGTGAGGGGTATATTACACTTACAAATGTGTCTTTTCAAAGGAAGAACTTCTTCTAAAGGTGGTAATGGCAAATATTCCTGCCATTTCTTGCTCCGTCCCTTTCCTCCAGCACCTTCACCACCTAACAACGTAGTAGTTAGGGTCACATACATACATAAATACATAATATTACGTACATGATATGTACATACTGTAATAATCACTTGAAGTTTTAATGCTAAACACAAGAATGTACTATTAGCATAGAGTACTCCATTCAATGCATTTTATTTGGAAAAGGAAATCTAAAGTAATTTTCCTATCCCAAAGACACATCCTCTAACATGAAAACCAAGACCAACAAGATGTAGTGAATGAAAGAGGAAATTAGCCTTGTAACAACACTTGTGGGATGGCTATTATCTCCTGTTCCATGTTGACACTACATTCAAACTTGTTTTGTACACATTGCCATGACAACTAAGAAAATTTCCCAATTGGCACCTCAAAATCAAAGACAAACTAATTAAGAATCTCAGAAGGCTAGCAACCATTTTCAATAATGGCTTCTCCTTAAACATATTTTGACAAAGTAGTGATCATTGTCCTCTGAAAGACTGTAATGAATGATAACTTTCAGAGAGGATATGCTATTTATGTCAGCATACATATCCCAGGTATATGTAGCTTAAACAACGTCAAATTTACCAGGTTCAAATACATATAGGTTTATGAGATTGGAATTTGGTGCAGCACTGTAGTACATGCTATTTCCTGGTGGAGGAGTTACCACAATTTACATTACAGTCATAAGAATGGATAGGATAGATAGGGTAATACACACGTACATGGTTACATGGTTACATGAGAAATAGACTTTATAAAAATTATCTGAAAGAGCATTTATCCATTTATCCATTTATGAACACTTTGGGCTTTCTTTTGGAAGCAAATATGGTTATATACATGTATGTGAAGCAGTACTTGGGCCAAACTAGGCACTTGTACAAACTAGGAGGATGAGCCCCTTTAGACTCAATCAGCAAAAACAACTTTGAAACAGGTTTGTAATATGTATTGTACTCTCTGCAGCAACAATAGGCCAACTCAACTGGATACATTCATTACTAGACTGTGACATTTCTATCACTTTCACAAACAACCCAGCTGCTCAATACAGGCATCTCCTCCCAGCACTGATAAGAGGATGTTGAAACCAGTAGCTGACAGACCTTGGAATGGCAAGCATTACATTCCCAAATAGAAGGGAACATTACTGAGCAGATTACGTTTAGTGATAGGGTTGGTAACAAGTTAGCATACCAAAGAGAATAATCTAGGAGGTACTGTTACAGTCTGTTAAAGGTTCTACATATCAACACTCTAAAGTACATTCACAGACACACGGTATACACATATAAAATACTATTGCTTTCAATTCAGCTCTATGTAGTGCTATGTGTAAGGATGGTGTAGCAGAACGACCTCCGTGTGGTTGTGTCTCTGAAATTCAATAGAAAATGAATGTTGCACACAAAGTAAGACCATCAGAAATGACACAAAAATGGCTTCTATATGGAGCACCCAATTTCTGCCACACACTTGAATGATAATTTGGTGATTAGAAGGTTCAATACTTATTGACTGTCAAACAGCTCATGACATGTGTGGAGAAGAAGAAGAGTAAAAGGAAAAGACTCTTGTATCCTCATCCAAAGCTCTCATAGCTTAAGTTCCCTATAGGCCTTTTACTCCAAAGTAGATGTAGCATGTAAGAAAATGGTGTATCAGATTATTTATGTACTCATATTCGTTAACCTTGGCACATCACATGAAGTTTAACACATCAACATGCAACATGCATAAAGACATCTGTCCCGAGTACGCCTCATGAGAAACAATACTTTTGAAACACTGATGATTTTGCCCATTTAGCTACGTACATCTATCCACTCTTAGGAGGCTAAATGGACAAATTGAAATAGTTGCGGGCGCTGCCAGTGCTCCGCTCTTCGCCTTTAGTAGATCGCTTAGACTTAGGTACGAGAGGAGTACGTTTCCCTAACTACTACTATGGCTGGAACACTGTTGACAAATACAGCGATTCTTTGAGTTTCATAACAGAATCACGCGAACTGTACCCTATCAACCACATTACTTCTCAACAGCTGAGGCTATAACTAGTTGTAATCTGTCAATCGACAGGTGATACAGTTACAAGTACAATTACCTATAGGACACCGACAATAGATTCCAAATATTTGGCTGAGACAAAACTAACCCGTCTTAGCTGTGACGTACACTGTGTTGGCGACCAAGTTTTCCATATCCATGATGACACGGGCGTCTTGGCGACAGGACGTACTAGATGACACTGATTTTCTGTTCTACTTGAGTGACTTATCCCTCCCTCTGTTTTTTGGTTTAAATATCTGATATCACCACTCCATTAATATACCAGTAGTGAAGTGTCTCAACCTGTCCCTACTAAATAGCCTACTCCCTTCCTACTAAATGCGTTTATTCACGGTAGAAAATAGTGAGTCACGTGACGCAAACGCTCCCTACAGATGCCGGTAGTCCAGAGAGGCGGTTCGGGTCCTACATGCTTGGACAGAGTGAAAGCTGGTGCTACTATGGGATGCGTGCTGGGACTGTGCACGGGAGCTATATTTGGCGGGTTTGGAGGAATACGGTAAAGTCAAGTGCATATCTACATGCACTTGGGAAGTGTATAGAAATACTGCGCGTCTCAACCAATTCCTTTAGGTACGGGTTAAGAGGGAGGGAATTAATTAGGTTTGTTGGAAAGTCAATGTTCCAGACAGCGGGTACCATCGCAGTATTCATTGGAATAGGGTCAGCTATCAGGTGCTGATCTGTCGGATACACCAGATGTGTTCCTCGAGGAGAGACAAAGAGCCTTACAAAGATCATCTCATGCAAATTAATTTGGAAATTCTAATCAAATTGTTAATCTCTTTAAAATTGATTACAAATTTTATAATTTGTTTAGTATATGTAATAGAACCACATACACATAATATCCATTTAGAGATGAACACCACTAAAATAGACTTATATACAAAAGTGTGTGTGTGTGTTACATTTGTCCCAAAGTAGCTTTCTGATAGAGTGCATGTGTTAAATCTTTATCATATGCTGTAGCCTACAAGGAGTGGAGAGGTGGGGGAGGCTGGGTGGAGAGGTGGGGGAGGCTGGGTGGAGAGGTGGAGAGGTGGGGGAGGCTGGGTGGAGAGGTGGGGGAGGCTGGGTGGAGAGGTGGGGGAGGCTGGGGTGGAGAGGTGGGGGAGGCTGGGTGGAGAGGTGGGGGAGGCTGGGTGGAGAGGTGGGGGAGGCTGGGTGGAGAGGTGGGGGAGGCATGGAGAGATCATAGCTGGTAGATGGCACAGATGGTAAGATATATGGTATATAAACACATACAGTGACAGATGGTTAGGAAAGTGTGGTGTGATAGGAGAGCCTTTGTCATGTAGCTTGGTGTAGCTCACCTTTTGATAAAATTCTTGAGCCTTCTCCAACTGCTGATCTACAGATTGCCCTGTTTGAAAGCACCTGGCAATCACAAAGGAGGCCATGGCACGACCTCTAGCAACTAAACTAGCTGGACAGCAGGCCACATCTGATGCCTCCTCAACACCTGAGATCCTGCACACCATAAGCAGCAGGATACCACTATTATGCAACATATTACCATTATTATGCAACACATTATCATTAATATGCAACACATTACCATAATTATGCAACACATTACCATTATTATGCAACACATTGGATGGTGACCATTCTCCCAATGTAACCAATGGCTCACTTCTGGGCTTGTTCCAAAGCTTTTGAGTACAGCTTCCTCTTATAGTATGCCAGTGAGAGCAGACCTGTTCCATATGTGCTACCTCTCTCTGCTGCTCTCTTTAGCCACTCCAGCCCCAGGTCCTCGCTCCTCTTACACCCGTGGCCATCCAGGTGTAGCTGGCCCAGGGCAGCTGCAGTGAGACAGGTACACATATAACATTAGAAGTGGATACAATGGATTCTGATTGGTACACACAGCATAGTGCTATAGTATGGACACAGGGGAGGGGGAGGGGTAGTAGTACACACAGCTTAGTGCTATAGTATGGACACAGGGGAGGGGGGAGGGGTAGAGTACATACAGCATAGTGCTATAGTATGGACACAGGGGAGGGGGAGGGGTAGTAGTACACACAGCATAGTGCTATAGTATGGACACAGGGGAGGGGGGAGGGGTAGAGTACACACAGCATAATCCTATAGTATGGACACAGGGGAGGGGGGAGGGGTAGAGTACACACAGCTTAGTGCTATAGTATGGACACAGGGGAGGGGGGAGGGGTAGAGTACACACAGCATAGTCCTATAGTATGGACACAGGGGAGGGGGGAGGGGTAGAGTACACACAGCTTAGTGCTATAGTATGGACACAGGGGAGGGGGAGGGGTAGAGTACACACAGCTTAGTGCTATAGTATGGACACAGGGGAGGGGTATCACAAGTTGTGTGTATCAATTCACCCATTGAGCTAGTGTACCCATTCTCAGCTGCGTTGGAATGCCAGTGAAATGCCTACAAGTAAACATAGAAAGTAGTGCTACTTATAAGGTAGTCTTGCGAGGCAGTCCCCTTCAAGATGGCAACTGACCTTTTCCAAATCCTGCGACTCAATCCTTGAGTAGTACATGCCCAGCATGCCCTGTGACTGCTGACTTCCGGGACTAGAGCCACTCTCTGCTGATTTGACCCACCACTTGACCGCTTCCTTGTAGGACTGTTTCACACCAAACCCTTGGTAGTATGCCATCCCCACATTAAACTGGGCAGTCGGCTGGATATCACCATTCTCATCACACCCATTCTCAGCAACAGACAGCATATACTTGAATCCCTTCACCTGTAGCACACACAAGGATTTTTATCTCTGTAGTCGAGCATACTCAGAATATGTACACATGTCATCCAAAATCTATAGGTTATAGTAAATCTCATATTGTTCAGATCTCAACCATATGTCGGTAGGAAAATGGTGTTTTAGATTATTCATGAAAAATCTAAGATATTTAGTACGTTACGTCGTACGTATGTCATGTAAAGCGCTAACTCGCTCTCAATTCCTTACTAGATCAACGGGAACTCCTATTCCATCATAAAATGCAACAGCAAGCTGATAGCGCGCCTGAATATCGCCTTGTTCTTCAGCTTTTACAAAATATTTCATCGCCTTCTCCTCCTCGCCTTGCCATTTGGCATACTGTCCAAGAGTAAACGTGGCGTGCCCGTTCCCCCTTAAGCAGAGCTCTTGCATATCACTCAGCCAGGAGCGATCTATCTCATTGTTTCTTGGCAATTGTCTAAAGTTTTTTGTCATTTTTAGCTAAGGAGAGCCATTTGTAATCTCCATAGTTATGTAATGATATTCATTGGTCAAAAAGAGAATTCTTTATGTTCAATTGTGTAGGGATTCCTTGCCATGTCACACTGAGGTCCAACTACCCTACCAAATTTTCTAAAAGACCAAGAAACATTTCAGTCGTCCTCTGGATGGGTTTGAGTAGAACACATCCATGGTACCATATCTAGCTAATGCTAGTTGAGGTGGTCTCTCTATCTATGGGTTAGGGTTCGGCGAAGGTCTGCCTATTAAACCAGTTCACTTTGTGGATTCTCAATATGCATATACACAATCCGTAACTGAATGGTTATAGTGTGGGTCCGGTGCCACTATATGTAGTTGATCAAGAACCCCTAGGCCTGTTGCATAGGTTGCTGTGCTGTGGTTTGGAAGGCATTTGCATTTGTGTTCAATGTATATGTGTCCCTACATCAATGCAGCCTTTCTTTATGGTGCTAATTAATATGTATCCCAATAACCTATCCCAATCAGCTGAAGTCTCTGTACACTGTTCGGAAGCTATACATGTTGTGTGATGATTCTCATTGGTGGGAGTTTGTGGTCCGCCAGGGTCGGGCTTGTTCTGTCCGTAGCGTGAGGCAGAGGAAGACTATATAAGGTGGTCAGATATGCTGACCATTCTTGTGCAACTCCTCTTACAACACAACTTTACACTCAGTAAAGTGTTGAGAAGCAAAGTACTGCAATATCAATCCAGTGATTCAGCCATCATGATAATGGCTTTAATACATTCTGATTGGTCTGTGAATTATACATTAATAATTTACATTACATACATCAAATTAGTGGTATACGTATATTTAATACTGTATATATAGCAAGAAATATCATACAAACTCTATTATTTTGTCCTTTAGAAGGCCATTTTCATTTAAGGTGAGACGGTAGCAATGGCTTCTTCTTTCCATCAGTTGACTCATTACCTCTATCAGTAGTAGGAGGCCAATTTGGCAACTTCTCTGACCTAGGTGCTAGAGTGGGTTTGGCAACTGGAGTGGGTTTGGCAGCTGGAGTAGGTTTAGCAGCTGGAGTAGGTTTAGCAGCTGGAGTGGGGTTGGCAATTGGATTGGGTTTGAGAGGTGTAGGCTTGCCAAATGTTTTAGGTGGTGGAGGTCTTTGAGGACTGGATCTAGCTGCTGGGGCTCCATCTGATGGAGTAGGCTTGCTTTGGACAAAGGTTCTGGGAGTTACACTCTGGCTGGGAGGGGGTGGAGCAGCTCTCCGTGTACCAGGTGACGGTTGGGATGGATTAGGAGGAGCTTGGTATCTGTTGTTGTAAGTTGATGGAGATGGCTGGTTGCCATTGGAGATGGGGCTTTCATTAATAGTTAAGTTAACTACAGTAACTGTTGGTTGTGATATTAATTGAGAGGTGGACTGAGTAGAATTGGCGTAGACCTTCTTTTTGCTGTTTGCTGATCTGGAATGCCTAATATATACAGTATTTAAGAAAGAAGTGTTAGGTAGAGGAATATATTCAAACTGCATGTAGACCTTAATAAGCAGTAGTGTCTTGTTGATTATTTCACACTTTAAAACTTACGAAGGAGCTGTCCAAGACTTTGATTTCATCTTTGGTACAACAATGAATATAATTACAAGTACAACTGCCACAACAATAACAACCAGTACAAGAGGTACAAGGATACCAGCTGCAATAGCTCCTCCATTAACACCTCCACTCCCTCCCCCTTGGTTGGCTGGTGGTGGAATGGATCCTAAAGAATCAAGAGATGGACAAAGTCTCACTCTCATGGGGTGCAAATGATGACTGCATGGTGCTTAGTACCATATGTACAACAGTCAGGCCCTCCAAAGCCTTGAGAACAAGCACATACACCTTGATCTGAACAAACCTGCACAAAGGTGGAGGAGATTGGGTTACCATGGAAACCACACCACCTATAGCTGTATCAACACTTACTCCATTTCCGCAGCATTCCATTCCATTTCCAAACGGACAAGTTGGTACTTGGAAATTAGCATTCACACATTGCTGGTTCCTGCAAACCTGAAGGAGATTGCTAGTAACATTGTGTGTTGCAGTGGGTGATGCAGTAGGTGATGCAGTAGGTGTTACCTTTCCTTCTCCACACTTTGTCAAGTCTTCTACCAACGAAGGATTATTAGTGTCTAAAACATCATCTATACAAAATGAACTGCAAAAGAATTCAAATAAACCAGTACACACATATTTTGGGACAAATGTACAAGAACTAACTTCTCAGTTTCGCCAGATGAGGGACAAGTGCCACTTGAAAAACGAATACCCAGGTTAACATTTGGTATTGTATTTGATGGTACATTGGTACATCTTATGGAACCACACAAGACATCACTACACATCAATGTAAAGTTAACTGTAGCCATATTGTGTGAGTGGATTTGGTACAATAGAATATTTATCCATTAGCAGCTCATGCAAACATACTCGCTATCACAAGCTATCAAATTTGGATAGAGTCCACCACAATTTCGAGTACAGCTACCTCCTGTGTTGACACTGTAGCAACTCTGTGATGAACTATATGAAGCTGAGAATGCAAAACAATACAGAAAGGAGTGGTTATGGGAGGAGTGTGAGTTAAAGGGGAGTGGTTATAGGAGGGGTAGTGTGAGTTAAAGGGGAGTGGTAATGTGGTTATGGGAGGGGCTACTAGTACAGGTACACTTACAGGCTCCATAGTATCTCTTACAGGACTCTGATCGAGTCTTGCATTCTCCATCAACACAGTAACTCTACATAATTATATATATCTGTATGTAAGATATACCTTGCATTGATATATACTTCAGCCTATGGGTGTGTGAAAACGTTTTACTGGAAACATTAGCTTACTTGTTCACCAAACTGTGTGCAAGTTGAACCGTCAGTTTTGTGTAGGTTGGAAGGACACTGTATACAAAATCATCCGTTAAACATAACTCAGTTACTATATACGTATAGTATCTGCCTACATGCAGTAGCTGCCTTATATAGTTAAAATATACTTACAGCTCCCATTTCCCCAGTGCAGTATTCAGGTAGGTCACATGGTGTCAGAGTGTCACGACACAAGATACCAAATGGTTTGTACTAAATGACATAATAATAATATCTCATCACCATATAAGGAGCTTACTTTACTACAACATATTAGGGGCTACTTGGAGTTTATTCCCAGCCGTAGCATCTAAGTCACTCACCTCACAGTTAGAACAACAGGTCTCGTGGCTGTAGCAAAGTGCTCCTTTGTTCAGACTGCATGTTGTAGCATTGCAGCAACTGTCACTACACTCCTGAACACAGGGACACAAAAGTCACACAACGTTTGAGCTTCATACCGCCCACTCACCTCAGGAGTGCCACAATCACAACCCTCCCCAGGCTCCCGGATTCCATTACCACAAATGTGGGGAATGTCCTACAAAAGGGTACAACCCTATAATTACTCTCTTCAAGTTACGTATATGATAGAAAGTAACAAACAAATTGTTTGTGATATCAGAAGTGCTTAATCAGGCAGCTCACATTACGTGAATCTATGAAGTTCACTTCATCATCAAGACAGGATCCGTAGTTCCCTGCTGTAAACCTCTCTCTAAACATGCTTTGTGAGCAGTCTGTCCACCGTGTTGGAGCAGTGCCACTACAGAGAGGCAGGAAATCAGGTCACTCTACAGAGCTACATACGACAAGACAAATGCTTACGTGATCACTGTGGCAGCCATAATACACAGCCCTCCTCCCGGACAGGTGCATCCATCTATACAAAGATTAAAAGAGCTCTGTCTTATCGTGAGCAAGCAAAATGATAATCAAACCACAAGTAATTATAAGCATCCTCAAATATCATAAAGAGGGGAAAACATGAAATAAGCAATTGCTGGGGATTGAACGGCTGGTTACAACCACCAGTGTTCTGCCACTGAGCAGCATTGCTTCTGTCATGTTTCTTTAACTACAAAGAAGTAATTAGTTGCAATTCATTTATTAGTAATTCTCTCAGAACAAGCTGATAATCAAGACCTGACCATTTTATGAATAATCTAATACACCATTTTCCTACATACTATGCCTATTCTGTAATAATTTTAAAAGGCTTATAGGGAACTAAACCTGAAGAGAGCTTAAGATGAAGATACTGGTGTCTCCAGCCACCCACTCACTGGTGTCATGATCCAGCCCAAACACATGACCCAACTCGTGTGCAGCTGTTGAGGCTACAGAGAGGGAATTGCTTCTGATATCCACCAGAAATGCAGTAGATCCAGTGCACATTGCATCCACGTTAGCAATACCAACAACTCCGTTATTGTATCCGTTACCACTGAATAGGAGGAGGAACTATATGATGACAGGTTCTTTGTGATCTGAACCTCAAAGGGACCCACTTGAAGAGCAGTGCCGCATCAGCTGGTGTTTGTCTATATATGTTGGCTCTGTAGTAGTTTCCCCATGTGGTCAGGAGACTGCTGGAGTCCCTGATGATGGTTATCTGGTCGGTTGTCCAGGTAACCACCTCTATCACTGCCACTCTAACTACAAAGCTTGTCAGCAGCTGATAAAACTAAGAAAAGAGGTTCCCATAACAGTGCCACATGTCTCCTAGCAACACAACATGGGACTTACGGAATCCATATGGTTTATTATTTCTATTACTTCAGTTAGAATTTGACCTCGATTTTGTCCCAATAGGTTATACTGAACAATTTCAAAAGACAAATTACACAACATGAAGCAATAGTCTGGAAATAACCAACTTACTGCAGCTACATCAGTTACAACATAGAGTTCTAAAGTATAAGGGGAATCCCCTGATTGCCGTCTCAGTCGTTTTCTTTCCATTGGAAGGGACGAGGGTACCTCATGGATCTGTTTGCTTCTTCCTTCCGTCCCTACAGAGGGCACATCGCACAAGTGACCTGCCTGAAGTCATTCAAGTCAGCAAGAGCTTCACGTCCAATGTATGGTATATAACGACTTCCTGATTGTGTCACTTACCACACTTTCCTCCAAAGTGGGAGTCAGGCTGCTCTGTTGCCATGTAAACGAGATGGGAGGCACTCAGCTGCACCAAAGAGACCTAGTGAATAGACTTGCTTTTGATGCACCAAATCTTACTTACAGTCTTCTGGTCCATTGGTTCAATGATATAGGTCTCATTTCGAGAGGACAGTAGACCAAAGTAACCTCTAACAGAATGTAAAGAAACAATAAAGGAGCAGAATTTATAAGGTAGAAAATATCAAAAATTCATAAGAACATTGTCAGCTGAAACAAGTTTGACACTTGAGACAAATCAGATCTAATAAATATTTAGTCTTTTAAGGAAAATAATATTTACAATACAGAATCTAATACGTTTTAAGGCTGTGAGATCATCAAATGTACTAAATGTTCAGTTCAATACTAAACAAGAGAAATCTTTTAAAGAGACAATTAAATTATTAAAATAAAATAGGAAATTGGTATGCATAGTATAATGTAATTATAATAGTCAACATTGCTAAAACTATTAGGAAATAGCCAATATCACAAAAACAAAATGGCCACCCAATTTTTGTGTGTATATATCAGTAATGGAATGACATCATAGAATGAAAATGATCAATTATATTTAAAACGCACCTCAATCCGTAACAGACACTAACGGACACTATCCAATTGGGCCTGTCCACAACTCTGCCCTGATAGTAGCAATTCTTAGCATCCTGGATATGTGACCACACACATACCCTCAAGAAGGGACTCGTGACAGAGTGACTACCTCCACTCCACTCACCTTGTACACTGTATGGTTATCAGAATCGTGCTGAACTCTATGCTTGAACCCTCTACCCAGAATATTCCTGTACATACAGCAGTAGACAGTTGGCATGGCAATGTGACAGAGAAGGACAATTCCATCACATTCTGAGACATCATTAGCTAAGCTCAGCAATTATCTGATGGAATGCCTGGATGGTGGAAGCGACTCACTTGTTCAGTTGAAGCTGTAATATAAACGCCTCTCCGTTCACTTCCAACTCTACACCGAGCTCTTCAGGGTGTTCCTATAGTAAGGAAGATCTCACAGCTTGACCTGATCGGAGTCCTCTTGAGCCTACTTAGCTCTATTTGGTAGTGTAAACAATCATGAATACGATCTCACGTTATCATCTGATCTTTCAATGACTCTCGGGAACACCACTTCATACTCATCGATAAGAGCTGTGTAAATAGTCGAAGTTGTAGGTCAAATTCGTTTATTTACTCAGATACTACGCGACTTACGCTAACAGTAAAACAGCTTAAAGCTTATCGATGTGCGTAGCTGAAATAACTTACCGTTTCGAGCCAAAAGAGCCCGAACAGGACGACGTGCTGAATATTCGACCACGCATACACAGAGAACAGCCGCAGCGAAGAACCTTCCAACCATTTTGTTAATTTCTTATACGTACAGCCAATTCTAAGGTCCAATGAGCCTATTATGAGGCGATAATGCCATATAAATATAGTCGAATATATAGATACGTGACGTAAGTAAGATACTATAGATCACTGATTGAGACGGATAGTGCAACCGTATTTGGACTGGAAATGTTTACGAAAACATTGTTGAATTTAAACCTTCTATCACATGCGCATGCGTGGTTGTGTTGGTCCAACCAGACTATAATAGCATTATAAAAATAGAAAATGACACCACCAAGCTATTCCATATGAGGACATACACACCTCGTTACTCATACATGAAGCTTTAAGGCAATGATGTCATACAAGTGAATGTAATAATACTTCTTCAGTCTTCTTGATAAGTCTTCTCTGAAGTGTGAGATCACTTCCCTATATGGCAAAAATTATCTACTGAGTACACATACATAGGAATATAGCTAATGAGAGATGTGACTGTATGTGCCTTGTAATGGATCTATATTGTAAGCAATGTCATCCATATTTATTCTTAACTTTTTAATGTTTTAATATTAAATTGTACCTTCATATGTTATTGTATATTTACATGGTTAAATAGATGGTACATGTAACATGGCTTCAAAGTTATATAGTGTCAATCCTATATGTATATCTCTATAGACTTAAGAATAATACAAAATGTTAGGAAGGTTATCATTTTCTTAAGTGAGGTGGTAGCAATGGCTTCTTCTTTCCATCAGTTGACTCAGCATTTCTGTCCGTAGGAGGATGCCAATTTGGTAACTTCTCTGACCTAGGTGCTGGAGTGGGTTTGGCAGCTGGAATGAATGGGGCTACTGGGGTGGGTTTGGCAGCTGGAGTGGGTTTGGCAGCTGGAGTGGGTTTGGCAGCTGGAGTGGGCTTGGCAGCTGGAGTGGGTGGGGTAACTGGAGTGGGTTTGGCAGCTGGGGTGGGTTTGGCAAGTGGAGTGGGTTTGGCAGCTGGAATGGGTGGGATAACTGGAGTGGGTTTGGCAGCTGGAATGGGCGGGGTAACTGGAAAGGGTTTGGCAGCTTGAGTAGGTTTGGCAGCTGGATGTCCATTTGATGGGATAAATGTATTCGGAGCTACAGACTGAGTAGGAGGATATAGGGGAGCTGCTCTCCCAGGAGTAGGTAGTGGGGGAAAGGTCTTTTGAGTGGGAGGGGGTGGAGCAGCTCTCCGGGGACCAGGTGAGGGTTGATATTGCTCAGGAGGAATGTGGTATCTGTTCATGTAAGTTGATGGAGATGGCTGGTTGCCATTGGAGATGTGGCTATCATTACCAGTTAAGTTAACTACAGTAACTACTGGTTGTGACACTAATAACTGAGAGGTGGACTGAGTAGAAGTGGCATAGACCTTCTTCTTTGCTGATTTGGAATGCCTAATACAGTATATAAGAAAAGTAGTGTTGGTTAGAGTAAAATATCAAAATTGTAGACATTAAGAGGCAATAGGGAGACAAATATTTTTGATTACTTCATTTAACACAGACTTACAAATATATTCAAACTGCATGTAGACCTTAATAAGCAGTAGTGTATTTCACACTTTAAAACTTACGAAGGAGCTGCCCAAGATTTTGATTTCATCTTTGGTACAACAATGAATATAATTACAAGTACAACTGCCACAACAATAACAACAAGTACAAGAGGTACAAGAATACCAGCCGCAATAGCTCCTCCATTAACACCTCCACTCCCTCCCCCTTGGTTGGCTGGTGTTTGATTAAATGGCGGCTGGTCAACTGTTGGCTCTTGGGTGGTTGGCTGCTGGATGGTTGGCCGTTGGGTGGTTGGCCGTTGGGTGGTTGGCTGCTGAGTGGTTGGCCGTTGGGTGGTTGGCTGCTGAGTAGTTGGCCGTTGGGTGGTTGGCTGCTGAGTGGTTGGCCGTTGGGTGGTTGGCTGCTGAGTGGTTGGCCGTTGGGTGGTTGGTTGCTGAGTGGTTCCTAAAAAAGTGGTGTTTTAATAAATAATACTTTCATGTGATTCAGCAAGTAAAAGTTGATGTGGGATTTATAAATGATATAATGACAGGGGCTTACCATCTGTACAACAGTCAGGCCCTTGAAAGTCTTGAGAACAAGCACATACACCTTGATCTGAACAAACCTGCACAAAGGAGGAGGAGATTGGGTTACCATGGAAACCACACCACCTATAGCTGTATCAACACTTACTCCATTTCCGCAGCATTCCATTCCATTTCCAAATGGACAAGTTGGTACTTGGAAATTAGCATTCACACATTGCTGGTTCCTACAAACCTGAAGGAGATTGCTAGTAACATTGTGTGTTGCAGTGGGTGATGCAGTAGGTGTTACCTTTCCTTCTCCACACTTTGTCAAATCTTCTACCAACGAAGGATTATTAGTGTCCAAAACATCATCTATACAAAATGAACTGCAAAAGAATTCAAATAAACCAGTACACACATATCTTGGGACAAATGTACAAGAACTAACTGCTCCGTTTCACCAGATGAGAGACAAGTGCGACTTGAAAAACGAATACCCAGGTTAACAGTTGGTATTGTATTTGATGGTACATTGGTACATCTTATGGAACCACACAAGACATCACTACACATCAATGTAAAGTTAACTGTAGCCAAATTGTATGAGTGGATTTGATACAATAGATATTTATCCATTAGCAGCTCATGCAAACATACTCGCTATCACAAGCTATCAAACTTGGATAGAGTCCACCACAATTTCGAGTACAGCTACCTCCTGTGTTGACACTGTAGCAACTCTGTGATGAACTATAGGAAGCTGAGAATGCAAAACAATACTTAAAGGAGAGTGGTTAGTGTGTGTTGTGTGAGTGTGTGAGTTAAAGGGGAGTGGTTATAGGAGGGGTAGTGTGAGTTAAAGGGGAGTGGTTATGGGAGGAGTGTGAGTTAAAGGGGAGTGGTAATGTGGTTATGGGAGGGGTTACTAGTACAGGTACACTTACAGGCTCCATAGTATCTCTTACAGGACTCTGATCGGGTCTTACATTCTCCATCAACACAGTAACTCTACATGAATATGTATGGATATACATACGTATCTGTATGCAAGATATACCTTGCATTGATATATACTTCAGCCTATGGGTGTGTGAAAACGTTTTACTGGAAACATTAGCTTACTTGTTCACCAAACTGTGTGCAAGTTGAACCGTCAGTTTTGTGTAGGTTGGAAGGACACTGTATACAAAATCATCCGTTAAACATAACTCAGTTACTATATACGTATAGTATCTGCCTACATGCAGTAGCTGCCTTATATAGTTAAAATATACTTACAGCTCCCATTTCCCCAGTGCAGTATTCAGGTAGGTCACATGGTGTCAGAGTGTCACGACACAAGATACCAAATGGTTTGTACTAAATGACATAATAATAATATCTCATCACCATATAAGGAGCTTACTTTACTACAACATATTAGGGGCTACTTGGAGTTTATTCCCAGCCGTAGCATCTAAGTCACTCACCTCACAGTTAGAACAACAGGTCTCGTGGCTGTAGCAAAGTGCTCCTTTGTTCAGACTGCATGTTGTAGCATTGCAGCAACTGTCACTACACTCCTGAACACAGGGACACAAAAGTCACACAACGTTTGAGCTTCATACCGCCCACTCACCTCAGGAGTGCCACAATCACAACCCTCCCCAGGCTCCCGGATTCCATTACCACAAATGTGGGGAATGTCCTACAAAAGGGTACAACCCTATAATTACTCTCTTCAAGTTACGTATATGATAGAAAGTAACAAACAAATTGTTTGTGATATCAGAAGTGCTTAATCAGGCAGCTCACATTACGTGAATCTATGAAGTTCACTTCATCATCAAGACAGGATCCGTAGTTCCCTGCTGTAAACCTCTCTCTAAACATGCTTTGTGAGCAGTCTGTCCACCGTGTTGGAGCAGTGCCACTACAGAGAGGCAGGAAATCAGGTCACTCTACAGAGCTACATACGACAAGACAAATGCTTACGTGATCACTGTGGCAGCCATAATACACAGCCCTCCTCCCGGACAGGTGCATCCATCTATACAAAGATTAAAAGAGCTCTGTCTTATCGTGAGCAAGCAAAATGATAATCAAACCACAAGTAATTATATCCTCAAATATCATAAAGAGGGAAAAACATGAAATAAGCAATTGCTGGGGATTGAACGGCTGGTTACAACCACCAGTGTTCTGCCACTGAGCAGCAATGCTTACCTCATGTTTCTCCTCTCATACTAACTACAAAGAATAAATTAGTTACAATTCACTAATTAGTGGTGATTCAAGGCCAGTTCATCTCATGCATGTCTCCAGCTTATTATAATTTTAAAAGGCTTATAGGGAACTAAACCTGGAGAGAGTTTTTTAGATGAAGATATAGGTGTCTCCAGCCACCCACTCACTGGCGTCATGATCCAGCCCAAACACATGACCCAACTCGTGTGCAGCTGTTGAGGCTACAGAGAGGGAATTGCTTCTGATATCCACCAGAAATGCAGTAGATCCAGTGCACATTGCATCCACGTTAGCAATACCAATAACTCCATTATTGTATCCGTTACCACTGAATAGGAGGAGGAACTATATGATGACAGGTTCATTATGATCCTGAATCTCAAAGAGACCCACTTGAAGAGCATTGCCGCATCAGCTGGTGTTTGTCTATATATGTTGGCTCTGTAGTAGTTTCCCCATGTGGTCAGGAGACTGCTGGAGTCCCTGATGATGGTTATCTGGTCGGTTGTCCAGGTAACCACCTCTATCACTGCTACTCTAACTACAAAGCTGGTCAGCTGCTGATAAAACTAAGAAAAGAGGTTACCATAACAGTGCCACATGTCTCCTAGCAACACAACATGGGACTTACGGCGTCCATATGGTTTACTATTTCTATTACTTCAGTTAGAATTTGACTTCGACTTTGTCCCAATAGGTTATACTGAACAATTTCAAAAGACAAATTACACAACATGAAGCAATAGTCTGGAAATAACCAACTTACTGCAGCTACATCGGTTACAACATAGAGTTCTAAAGTATAAGGGGAATCCCCTGATTGCCGTCTCAGTCGTTTTCTTTCCATTGGAAGGGACGAGGGTACCTCATGGATCTGTTTGCTTCTTCCTTCAGTCCCTACAGAGGGCACATCGCACAAGTGACCTGCCTGAAGTCATTCAAGTCAGCAAGAGCTTCACGTCCAATGTAACTGGAGATGGTATATAACAACTTCCTGATTGTGTCACTTACCACACTTTCCTCCAAAGTGGGAGTCAGGTTGTTCTGTTGCCATGTAAACGAGATGGGAGGCACTCAGCTGCACCAAAGAGACCTAGTGAATAGACATGCTTTTGATGCACCAAATCTTACTTACAATCTTCTGGTCCATTGGTTCAATGATATAGGTCTCATTTCGAGAGGACAGTAGACCAAAGTAACCTCTAACAGAATGTAAAGAAACAATAAAGGAGCATTCACGATTAGATATGATTCCTAGTTTATCTTTCAAAAAGGAAATTATTATTTACATTCTCACACTGTAGAGAATACCTGAAATAGGACATATGTGGATACGGAGATGCCATTATTTTATTTCAATCAAAATTAAGATTTTTATATTCTATTTCTATATTCTCATATGAAAGTAAACTATACAATGCATTATACAATGAAAATGATTAATTATATATAATATGCATTATACAATGGCCATTATTTCTTCTATATATTCATCACAAATCCTGAAAAGTGTTAACGCAATGATCAAATATATTTAAAACGCACCTCAATCCGTAACAGACACTAACAGACACTATCCAATTGGGTCTGTCCACAACTCTGCCCTGATAGTAGCAATTCTTAGCATCCTGGATATGTGACCACACACATACCCTCAAGAAGGGACTCGTGACAGAGTGACTACCTCCACTTCACTCACCTTGTACACTGTATGGTTATCAGAATCGTGCTGAACTCTATGCTTGAACCCTCTACCCAGAATATTCCTGTACATACAGCAGTAGACAGTTGGCATGGCAATGTGACAGAGAAGGACAATTCTATCACATTCTGAGACATCATTAGCTAAGCTCAGCAATTATCTGATGGAATGCCTGGATGGTGGAAGCGACTCACTTGTTCAGTTGAAGCTGTAATATAAACGCCTCTCCGTTCACTTCCAACTCTACACCGAGCTCTTCAGGGTGTTCCTATAGTAAGGAAGATCTCACAGCTTGACCTGATCGGAGTCCTCTTGAGCTCCATTTGGTCAGTGTAAACAATCATGAATACGATCTTACGTTATCATCTGATCTTTCAATGACTCTTGGAAAGGCCACTTCATACTCATCGATAAGAGCTGTGGAAATAGTCGAAGTTGGACCATATACAGTTGTATAGGTATATGTACACACTCAAATCTACCAACGAGCTCGAGCTAGCTTAAATTACTAACTTATTCAGTCAGAAATATACTATTATGATGTGCATGCTAACAGCGAAGCTGAATAGTCTTTATAAAACAGCTTATCGATGTGCGTAGCTGAAACAACTTACCGTTTCGAGCCAAAAGAGCCCGAATAGGACGACGTGCTGAATATTCGACCACGCACACACAGAGAACAGCCGCAGCGAAGAACCTTCCAACCATTTCGTTTCCTCTCTACTTACCGGTCTGCAGATGACCTATTACGACTACAACGCAAACGGACTTATCGGCCATATTTGGAATTTATGTAAATGTTGTAGTGATGTACTTATCACAGGATATGTTTGGTGTGTGGGGGTGAAATGTTTTAAGGTCATGCTGACGTCTTCTGGGACTGCTTCAGATTGAACCCTCCCCCGGTGAACCGGGGCATGTCGCCTTTCTGAGTGGCCATGGGGGGCATCAGCGATTGTGCAATACTACGCTCTCTTTCCCTGTTGGTAGAGAAATTCAAATAAACCCACAGGTGTATTAGGTGCAATCGTTAATTGTTAGAAATACGTACTAATGTAATGATGTTACCACTTAGTCTACATACTGACCATATGAGGAGATACATATATCTGACTGCTCACTTCAAAGCCAACTCTTTCTTCTTTTGCAAAAAGTACTTTTTCTTTACATCTTGCATTTCTCTGGCCAGTCTTTCCACTTCCATTTTGTATTCTGCAATCTGTGTCTCATGCATATTCAGTTCAGAGGCCATGCTTCTCATCTGTTTAGTCTTCTCCTTCAATGTCTGCTGATAGATCTGTAGCTGTTCGGCTACCTCTGGGCCTGGCTGGCGTGCTAGGATCTGCTTCAACTCCATGTACAGTTTCTCCTTCTCTTGTATCAACAGTTCCTTTTCCACAACCTACAGATTGTCATAAATTAATCAAGTAAAGGTGTTCATTTTAACACTGATAGCATAATTGGTCATTGGAAACAGAAATTTCTATGATGATGACTGAAACTAGCCAACCTACAATAATCAATTTACATAACCACTCTCAATATGTACGTACAAAAGATTTGAAGTGTATATAGTCACATTGTCACATGACCAACTGAGGCAGCCAGTCAGTCCATATGAGAACATGCATACATACACACCTCGTTACTCATACATGAAGCTTTAAGGCAATGATGTCATACAAGTGAATGTAATCATACTTCTTCAGTCTTCTTGATAAGTCTTCTTTGAAGAGTGTGTATCTTTTGGATCATTTCATATGCACTGGGGTCACTCCCCTAAATGGGAATCAGAGGATGTGAAACCCAATTACGTACCTACTACATATCAGCATATACGTACACAGAACCCATACATCCAATGAAACAGAAACTCATTGAATAATTCTAACCTCTAGCTTTCTCCATCGATGGATGTTCATTGGGTTTTCTAGTTCCTCTTCCAAAGCCTTGCATCGAGTTCTCTCCCTGAGCAGTTCTCTCTGGAGGTGATAAAGCTCTCGTCTACAAAACACAATTCAAGCTGCACTAACAAGAATGTGCTATGTAATTCATAAAGTGTTATATACGTATATATGTATAAACAAGCTCATTAAAACACATTTCTTTACCTGAGGTCTTCAATGTTTCCAACACTCCTAGATAATATGTTTTTCTCTCTTCTCAATTTCTTTATTTCAATCTTTAATATTCTTATATCTTCCAACCGAGCCTTGTACTGGTTTTCACCTTTGAAAGTGATACAATGTACAGACACAAGCAGTCAAGTCACAAGAGACAAGAAACTGCTATAAACTTGTTATAATACTACATATATAAGTTAACATGCCTTTTGTAAGAGTTGATTGTTGTATCTTAATCTTTTCATAAAGTAGAGCCAGTTCATCATTCCTTCGAATCAGCTGTGTCCCCAATATATCTCTCTCACTTATAACCTGTTTAATAATGCAGCAAGAGACAAAACAATTAAGCACTACAAGAGGTCCTTAGGACAGTATGAGGGAGCAATAGGATCATAGATATTTGGCTAATGGACTCTCTGCTTACCTGTTCTAGTTCCTTCTTCTGTCGTACCATCTCAGCGTCTGCCTCCCCCAAGATCTTCCTCAGCTTCCTCTCCTCAGCCTTCTGACTGTCTACAAGCTGTCGAGTGCTCTCCAGCTCTTGTTTCCTGCTGGAGAGCTCAGCATTCAGACCCTCCTTCTCCTTGTCCACCTGTTTTAGCTTCATGCTGGACGTTACCAAGGCACCCTCTTTGGCTGCAATCTCCTCCTTCAACTGATCAATCTGGTGTGACATTATCTTCAACTTTCTCTTCATTTCAGTAATCTCATCACGAGCCTCAATCAAGTTCTTGCTGCACAAGTTTCGATCACTGCAAACAGACTCGTACAATGTCTACAAAATATAAACAGTATATTAGCTGAGTCCATTAGACCATGCTCTACATATGCTAGGTATATAGAAAATGGATGAGACTAGTGAGGCGATAGTCTAAACAAACTTGCTGTTGCTTCAGTTTGCTCTCTGTTTCAGCTATTTCTTTCTTTTTTTGAAACAGTTCCATCTCCTTTCGCTTGACTGCCTCCATCTGCTCCATGCATGATTGAGTAGCCTCTGAGGCTTTCTTGCTGTAGCCTTCAGAGTCCCTCTCCAATTTAGCAATAATCTGGCGCTGTTTCTTTGCCTCCTCTTTGTAGTTCTACCCAAAACACAATCAGTAACACACACATGCTACTGTATAAGCAGGTCTGGTCTGGCTCACCGCTATCTCCTGCTTCAGTGTCTCAATGGTTTGCTCATGAACTCGCACCAGATGCTCCTGACGTTCTGTGGATCCTTCCGCTTTCTTCAATGTCTACACAAGGAAGATTACTTTACCACACACCGACATGGATCCAATCTAACATACTTTATTAAGGTTGTCTCTCTCTCTAATGAGGTCGTCATAGTTCCTTCTGTTGGCTTCTGCCATTTTCTTGCTTGTCTCAATCTCCTTCTCCATTCCTTGTATTTGCTGCTTCAGGCTCTCTCTCCTCTGTTCACTCTCCATCTTCTGCTCGTCTACCTGTCGCAGCTTCCTTTGGAGGGCCTCTCTGATCTTGGACACTCGGGCCAGCTCCTTCTTCAAGCCACTGATCTCCTCATCCTTGCTCTTCAGCTCCGCTACCCTCTGCATGTTCTCACTAGCCAACTGGTCATTGTTCATTATCATGTGCTCACAATCCTTTTGAACTTTGTCCAGGCGAGACGTCAACATGTCACATTCTCTTTTTGCCCTCTCTGTTTCCCCCTACAGTGACAATGACCACTGATTAAGCATCAGTTTCTACAATTAATCTTTACTAACCCTTGCTTCCTTTAAAGATTGCTCAAACTTTGTGCACTCCTCTTCAAGTTTCTGAATGTTTGCTTGTTTGGACTTTAGTTCGTTGCCCTGTCCTTCCAACTCTTTTCTCACTGCAGTCATATCCTTCTCCAGTTTCGCCTTCTTACGAGATTCTCTGTCGGCCTCTTGAGACTTGACTGTTATCTCATCCTTCAACTCGAGAACCTTCATCTCTGCCTCATCTCTGAGCAACTCTGCCTGTTTCTTCTCCTCCTGGGAGTGGCTGATGTCACGTCTGAGCTCAACCACCTCTTCTCTTGTCTGCTGGAGCTCTACAGACAAATCTTCTTTCTGCTGCATCAGCTCTTGAACACTAAGCATGGAGTAGCATTAAAAAGAAAGTCCAACTGGCCAGTACAGAAATGCCCTCTCAGGATACAGTGTATATGTATGCATTACTAGTAGCTAGTGCTACCTACTTTGAGTCTGTTCCAAATCCCAATCCAGCACTTTGTTCTGCTAATTTTGTGAGGTTAGAAATTTCTAGCTTCAGTTGGTTAATTGTTTCCCGAGCTCGAGTTTCCTTATCATGTGCAGTATCTACCATTTTCCACAGTTTCTCAATCTCCTGTAATGTAATGATAAAGTGCCATTTCATCTCAACTGTATGACATCATAGATATATTAGCAGTGGTGTATATCTAGGATGGCAGGGGCTGTGAGCGACCCGACTCCTTTACTTATACCTATCACTGGTTTGAACATCACAGATGTAGAACAGACACTGACTGACCTGCTTTAGTGAGGCTATGGTTGTCTTGTCTTCCTGGGATAATTTCAGAGCACTACTGACTTTAGCAGCATTGGCAACAATCTCCACATTTAACTCTCTGCATTTTTGCATTAAACGTCTCTCGTTTTCATGAGATTTCTTCAGCGCTCTGTGCAGCTTTTCGTATTCGATTCTAAACTTTTCCAAGCTCTGGTCGCCCATCAACTCGTTCAGGGTGTCCTGGAAATCCCTTTCCAGAGCTTCAAAGGTGCTCTCTTCTCCAACAGCTCCCGGCTTCTCGACTTTGGTTGCATCTGAGCTCTTGAAAATACAAGAAATTCCTTAATTATTTACTAAAATACAGACATCACAGACATCACACTTACATCCATTCTGGGCCTTTGTGAACTTAATTGTTATAATACTTTTAGTTAAAACTTTAGAATAAAAAGAAATGGTGGCAGCCCGTCGCCATGTTTAGAATTATTGGTTGCTTAGTAACCAATTTAGTGGAAAATGTCGTCACACTTTTACATTATGGCTATATAACATCAAAGTTCTTATCTAATTCAGTAAGCATAATATTGTTAACTTATCCACTTACAGTGTCACACCATTAACTTTGAGTACTTGAGAGCATTAGAAAAATGTTAGAAGTATTTATAAATATGCTTAATTGAAGGCGGAGTTTATTAAAATGGAGAATGTCAGCGCTAGCTGCGATATCAGCAATGACTTGCTGTTCGAACACCAGAGATGTCTCTTTGCTGCTAGCGGAAATGTTATGCAAAGAACTGATCAACTAAGAAGACGCGCGACTTCACTTTGTGTCTGTAGCCAATTATGTAGCAATGACATGTCTGCGTCTTTGGCGGGTGACTCGGAGCACCGTAGAGTACTTTTGCAATACGTGGTCACATTAGATGGACAAGGGGAAGCAGGTCATTCACTAAGTCATTATCTGTTTGTTTAATATGTTTAATATTATTTTATTTAAGGCAAACTTTTAAATGCACATTTAGGTGCTAACAATTATGCAACCGCTGTGCAGAGTTTGGTCAGCGCTCAAAACACAGGTGTGTCCATCGTTTGTAATGTATGAAAAGTGTGCCCGATGTCTAATATTGTATTAATTACTTGGGACTTCCAAATTGGTGCAGTACCACCTAATATACGTAGTAATGTTATCGATGACTTGCAGCCTCTTCAGGATGGCAGCCAACCATGAGTCTCAAAGACTTGCAAGATTTGGCTCAAAAGACAAGAAGTCAAAAGGTGTGCAATCTTAGCTGGGTTGGACACCACAACTCACATCTCCTTACGTATGTACATACATAGGTGAACTATTCCAATGTCAAGCTCAATCTGAGACCTCCTGACGACCTGAGGGGACAGTCCCCAAAGGTTTCCCTGGCCAGCTGTATCACACAGCCTATTACGACTGCCTCAGCAGTAGCATCACAACCTAACTGTCAGGTTGCAGTTCCCAAACTGGTTACCCAAAGCCAAACCCACATTAGATGCAATGCCACATTCCATCCACCACTCCAATCCAGTACCTCTCAGAAGACACCATTTAATCAGCTTCACTTTTCCACAAGTGACTTTGGTGAGGCAGAAGAACGTGACATGTCAACAAGAAAGGGAAAGGGTATGGCCATGTCCGCAGTGATCTTGTTTTGTATCCAGCGAGTGCCTTTTTGCTTGATCTAGGTGCTTATAGAGGGGGAGGGGCAGAACAAGGTGCTTATAGAGGGGGAGGGGCAGAACAAGGTACTTATAGAGGGGGAGGGGCAGAACAAGGTGCTTATAGAGGGGGAGGGGCAGAACAAGGTACTTATAGAGGGGGAGGGGCAGAACAAGGTGCTTATAGAGGGGGAGGGGCAGAACAAGGTGCTTATAGAGGGGGAGGGGCAGAACAAGGTACTTATAGAGGGGGAGGGGCAGAACAAGGTGCTTATAGAGGGGGAGGGGCAGAACAAGGTACTTATAGAGGGGGAGGGGCAGAACAAGGTGCTTATAGAGGGGGAGGGGCAGAACAAGGTGCTTATAGAGGGGGAGGGGCAGAACAAGGTGCTTATAGAGGGGGAGGGGCAGAACAAGGTGCTTATAGAGGGGGAGGGGCACATCAAGGTGCTTATGGAAGGGGAGGGGCACATCAAGGTACTTATAGAGGGGGAGGGGCACAGGCAACATACAATCAGAGAAACCCTCCTAAGAAGAGGAGACAGAACTATGATTTTGATGACGATGATGAAGACTGTACACAAACGGAAGGATCCAGGCACTGTGCCTTCAAGACAGCTCGAGACCAGCTGGTAAGACTCTGACAGACCCTCTCAGTAACTCCTGCCAGACTATTCTCCTTGGCTGCAGTACATTGACCAGAAGAAGAAGTACGGTGCACACAACAAAGGTTCACATTCTGAACCCGACTGTCTGTCTGAGGAGCCTTCCATAGCTTCCTACAACTCGACCAAGAGATCCCTTGGGACCAGAAGGGGAGCTGTGGGCAAGTTTGTACCTCCAGTGAAGGATAAAACTAATGATTCTATGATACCTGAGGAAATAAGGTAAGAATACTATGTGAGATATACTAAGATATCCTGAAATATGCTGGTCAACCAGGAGCAGGTTGCCATATGGAGGTCCTCAGCAGTCCAGTGCTGACTCAAAGAGCAGTCTGCCTCCAGAGCTAGAAGGTGATGAAAGACTAAAGAACATTGAACCCAAAATGATTGAACTGATAATGAATGAGGCAAGACTATTAGTATTGTATGTATGAGATGTTTGCATATAAAAGTGTTGTATTGCTTGTAGATAATGGATCATGGCAGTCCAGTGCAGTGGAGTGACATTGCTGGATTGGAGTTCGCCAAGGCAACCATCAAGGAAGTGGTGGTATGGCCAATGTTGAGACCGTGAGCATCTGCATTCTCTGGTGCACTAATTAGGTGATACCTCCTCCTCATGAACCCATTAGAGACATCTTCACTGGTCTAAGAGGTCCTCCCAAAGGGATACTCCTCTTTGGACCGCCTGGCACTGGGAAGACAATGATTGGCAAGTGCATTGCAAGTCAGGTTAACGCTACCTTCTTCAGCATCAGTGCTTCATCATTGACTTCTAAATGGGTGAGAATCCATCCATCCTCTTCATGTCTCTCTCACTCCTCTCTTCCCTTCTCTCTCCTTCACTCCATCCTCCCTCCATCTCAGCCTTCCTCTTCTCCCCTCTTTCTCCTTCACTCCATCCTCCCTCCATCTCAACCTTCCTCTCCCCTCTCTCTCCTTCACTCCATCCTCCCTCCATCTCAGCCTTCCTCTCCTCCCCTCTCTCTCCTTCACTCCACCCTCCCTCCATCTCAACCTTCCTCTTCTCTGCCACCTCCTGCATGTACGTACATACAGTAAATAATCTTACTATCAGAACCTCCAACTTCTCTCTCTCTCTGCTGTCTATAAGGTTGGAGAAGGAGAGAAGATGGTCAGAGCTTTATTTGCAGTGTCTAGATGTTATCAGCCAGCAGTTATATTTATAGATGAGATTGACTCTCTTTTAACACAACGCTCAGACACAGAGCATGAATCATCTAGAAGAATAAAGACTGAGTTTCTTGTTCAGTTGGATGGAGCAACCACATCTTCTGATGACAGGATACTTGTTGTTGGTGTGTGACATGGAGAATACATTGCACATAGCTACATTCTTAAGCGAAAAGTGTGTTTTTCCTCTTCCTGAAGGAGCCACTAATCGTCCTCAGGAGATAGATGAAGCAGCAAGGAGGAGACTGGTGAAGAGGCTGTATATCCCTCTCCCGGATGGACCAGCAAGAAAACAGATCATTCTTGGGCTCTTGAAAGAGCAGAAACACTGTCTCTCTGAAGCAGACATGGACGAGCTTTGTCACAAAACTGCAGGTTTGTGGCACAACTCAATTTACTGATTCATCTCTTTCAACCGATATTTGTGTCCCTCAGGGTACTCTGGAGCAGACATGGCCAACCTCTGTCGCGATGCCTCTTACTGGCCACTGAGGGAATCCATGGCAGACATTGCTAGCATCACAGTAGACCAGGTTGGGCCAACTTCAATCCCACATTGCTTGTGACACTGGTTGTATAATATAATTATTACAGTATATTTCATACTTTGCTAAAGGTTCGGGAAATTAAAGTGTGTGATTTTATAAAGTCTCTTGAGACCATCAAACCAAGTGTCTCGAACAAGGATCTTGATCTTTACATTGAATGGAACAAGACATATGGATGTGGACAGCTGAAATAGGTTTGCCCGGGACCCACAGCAGGGGGGAGGGGGGATTACATGTTGCTCTTTGTCTCCCACTTTTGTTTGGCTTCCATCCTAAGGGGATGGTCACATTCAAACTTGTATGAACCAAGTGTCGCACAAAACTTACCCCCACTTCAGCTTGACTCTCTTCCTCTTTTGCCTCCTTGCTTCCTCTTCCTGTTAACAGGAAGTGATGCACTATGAATGTCATATATACTGTCTGTAGCTTGAAGATTGAATTTACCTCTATTTCTGACAGATACTTTAGACAATCAAATGATTTAGCAACTTTTGTAGCAAACTGTAGAGACATAATAATGTATGTGTACTGGACATGTATTAAAGTGTTGTCTCCTACTTATGTACGTAGATATACCTATGGAATTTCAAACTTTCAATAAACATTTAATGTCATCAATTAATTATAATATTTATTTTGATCAATTTGTTACATTTCACGCACCTCTCTTCCAGCTAGCTGATCACTAAGCTGAACAGCTCTTTCAAAGTCACCCTCCTCAACTGCTTTATCCAAAGATAGTTCAAGACCACTCTATAGAGAATACATGCACATTTAATGACCTACCTGTGGTGTGTGCCGGATGACCTACCTGTGGTGTGTGCCGGATGACCTACCTGTACATATGTGCCGGATGACCTACCTGTAGTGTGTACTGCATGACCTACCTGTGGTGTGTGCTGCATGACCTACCTGTAGTGTGTGCTGCATGACCTACCTGTGGTGTGTGCCGAATGACCTACCTGTGGTGTGTGCCGGATGACCTACCTGTACATATGTGCCGGATGACCTACCTGTAGTGTGTACTGCATGACCTACCTGTGGTGTGTGCCGGATGACCTACCTGTGGTGTGTGCCGGATGACCTACCTGTGGTGTGTACTGCATGACCTACCTGTGGTGTGTGCCGGATGACCTACCTGTGGTGTGTGCCGGATGACCTACCTGTGGTGTGTGCTGCATGACCTACCTGTGGTGTGTGTCGGATGACCTACCTGTGGTGTGTGCCAGATGACCTACCTGTGGTGTGTACTTTCCTTGATCAGTACCTCGAAGCTGAGGGTTTGGATCTAGATATTCTTTCAAATGATTCCACTTTTGTAATAATTCTTCATTTTCGGGATGTGAATCAGAGCATTTGTCTCCTTTCTCACCACTTGTACTTGTACTGCTTTCATCTCTGGCGGGCCTCTTCTTCAGTGGTAAATGGAACAGTTAAACCCCCTCGTCCCTTAAAACCTGGACATCTGATGGATCGAAAGCTCTGTATACTACACACATATATGGTATACCTTCCAAATTTTACATAACAAAATGGAGTACTGACCTGACTTTTTTCTTTTCTTTTTCAGTCTTGCCTTTCTCTTTGCCTCATTTTTCTTTGCTAATTTAATTCTTTCATTACTCAAATGCTCCAGTTTCTATTAAAAAAATAGAGTGAAATCAATTTGGACTCGCCATCATGTAATTAACAGATATACTTCTTTAAAATCAATCCTTTTGGGTGGCTGGCTGAGTAGTTGGCCGTTGGGTGGCTGGCTGAGTAGTTGGCCGTTGGGTGGTTGGCTGCTAAGTAGTTGGCCGTTGGGTGGTTGGCTGCTAAGTAGTTGGCCGTTGGGTGGTTGGCTGCTGAGTGGTTGGCCGTTGGGTGGTTGGCTGCTGAGTAGTTGGCCGTTGGGTGGTTGGCTGCTAAGTAGTTGGCCGTTGGGTGGTTGGCTGC
This sequence comes from Chondrosia reniformis, assembly GCA_947172415.1. Lineage (NCBI taxonomy): Eukaryota > Metazoa > Porifera > Demospongiae > Chondrillida > Chondrillidae > Chondrosia > Chondrosia reniformis. Next base: position 7,351,008 of record OX359199.1, on the reverse strand, counting down.
TAAGTAGTTGGCCGTTGGGTGGTTGGCTGCTAAGTAGTTGGCCGTTGGGTGGTTGGCTGCTGAGTGGTTGGCCGTTGGGTGGTTGGCTGCTAAGTAGTTGGCCGTTGGGTGGTTGGCTGCTGAGTAGTTGGCCGTTGGGTGGTTGGCTGCTGAGTGGTTGGCTGCTGAGTGGTTCCTAATAATAATAATAAAATAATATTTTTTCTTATTTAGACTGGGAAGGCCACTAGCCTACTAGGCTACTATATTAAGGCATCCAGTGAATAAATTACAAAGAAAGTAATAAAAGTGATAGAAATCATACAGTTAATCAGTCAGTAATTAGTCAGTTAATCAGTTTGAGCAGGTGTTGATGGTAAGGGGTGTCACTTTTCTTTTCTTTTTCTCTTGTCTGCTCTGGAGGAAGTGAGTCCTGGCCATCCCATTGTGCCTTTCGTTCTTTGCAATCTTGCTCTTAACTTCCAGGACACCAGCACCCCCCATCCTAAAAAGGTGGTGTTTTAATAAATAATACTTTCATGTGGTTCAGCAAGTGAAAGTTGATGTGGGATTTATAAATGATATAATGACAGGGGCTTACCATCTGTACAACAGTCAGGCCCTTGAAAGCCTTGAGAACAAGCACATACACCTTGATCTGAACAAACCTGCACAAAGGAGGAGGAGATTGGGTTACCATGGAAACTACACCACCTATAGCTGTATCAACACTTACTCCATTTCCGCAGCATTCCATTCCACATCCAAACGGACAAGTTGGTACTTGGAAATTAGCATTCACACATTGCTGGTTCCTGCAAACCTGAAGGAGATTGCTAGTAACATTGTGTGTTGCAGTGGGTGATGCAGTAGGTGTTACCTTTCCTTCTCCACACTTTGTCAAGTCTTCTACCAACGAAGGATTATTAGTGTCTAAAACATCATCTATACAAAATGAACTGCAAAAGAATTCAAATAAACCGGTACACACATATCTTGGGACAAATGTACAAGAACTAACTGCTCCGTTTCGCCAGATGAGGGACAAGTGCCACTTGAAAAACGAATGCCCAGGTTAACAGTTGGTATTGTATTTGATGGTACATTGGTACATCTTATGGAACCACACAAGACATCACTACACATCAATGTAAAGTTAACTGTAGCCATATTGTGTGAGTGGATTTGGTACAATAGAGTATTTATCCATTAGCAGCTCATGCAAACATACTCGCTATCACAAGCTATCAAATTTGGATAGATTCCACCACAATTTCGAGTACAGCTACCTCCTGTGTTGGCACTGTAGCAACTCTGTGATGAACTATAGGAAGCTGAGAATGCAAAACAATACAGAAAGGAGTGGTTATGGGAGGAGTGTGAGTTAAAGGGGAGTGGTTATAGGAGGGGTAGTGTGAGTTAAAGAGGAGTGGTAATGTGGTTATGGGAGGGGTTATTAGTACAGGTACACTTACAGGCCCCATAGTATCTCTTACAGGACTCTGATCGAGTCTTGCATTCTCCATCAACACAGTAACTCTACATGAATATGTATGGATATACAGATCTGCATGTATGTAAAGTATCTCTATAATATTATAGATATGTATATATGTATATATAAGGTTATTCATCTTGCACTGGTTTACTTAATAGCATATATATGTGTGTGACAATGGTTTACTGGAAACATTAGCTTACTTGTTCACCAAACTGTGTGCAAGTTGAACCGTCAGTTTTGTGTAGGTTGGTAGGACACTGTATACAAAATCATCCGTTAAACACAACTCAGTTACTATATATAGTATCTGCCTACATGCAGTAGCTGCCTTATATAGTTAAAATATACTTACAGCTCCCATATCCCCAGTGCAGTATTCAGGTAGGTCACATGGTGTCAGAGTGTCACGACACAAGATACCAAATGGTTTGTACTAAATGACATAATAATAATATCTCATCACCATATAAGGAGCTTACTTTACTACAACATATTAGGGGCTACTTGGAGTTTATTCCCAGCCGTAGCATCTAAGTCACTCACCTCACAGTTAGAACAACAGGTCTCGTGGCTGTAGCAAAGTGCTCCTTTGTTCAGACTGCATGTTGTAGCATTGCAGCAACTGTCACTACACTCCTGAACACAGGGACACAAAAGTCACACAACGCTTGAGCTTCATACCGCCCACTCACCTCAGGAGTGCCACAATCACAACCCTCCCCAGACTCCCGGATTCCATTACCACAAACGTGGGGAATGTCCTACAAAAGGGTACAACCCTATAATTACTATCTTCAAGTTATATGGTAGAAAGTAACAATGTGAAATCAACTGGCAGCTCACATTACGTGAATCTATGAAGTTCACTTCATCATCAAGACAGGATCCGTAGTTCCCTGCTGTAAACCTCTCTCTAAACATGTTTTGTGAGCAGTCTGTCCACCGTGTTGGAGCAGTGCCACTACAGAGAGGCAGGAAATCAGGTCACTCTACAGAGCTACATATGACAAGACAAATGCTTACGTGACCACCGTGGCAGCCATAATACACAGCCCTCCTCCCGGACAGGTGCATCCATCTATACAAAGATTAAAAGAGCTCTGTCTTATCATGAGCAAGCAAAATGATAATCAAACCACAAGTAATTATAAGCATCCTCAAATATCATAAAGAGGGGAAAACATGAAATAAGCAATTGCTGGGGATTGTGACTACCAGTGCTCTGCCACTGAGCAGCAATGCTTACCTCATGTTTCTCTCTTTAACTACAAAGAAGTAATTAGTTGCAATTCATTTATTAGTAATTCTCTCAGAACAAGCTGATAATCAAGACCTGACCATTTTATGAATAATCTAATACACCATTTTCCTACATACTATGCCTATTCTGTAATAATTTTAAAAGGCTTATAGGGAACTAAACCTGGAGAGAGCTTTAGATGAAGATACAGGTGTATCCAGCCACCCACTCACTGGCGTCATGATCCAGCCCAAACACATGACCCAACTCGTGTGCAGCTGTTGAGGCTACAGAGAGGGAATTGCTTCTGATATCCACCAGAAATGCAGTAGATCCAGTGCACATTGCATCCACGTTAGCAATACCAATAACTCCGTTATTGTATCCGTTACCACTGAATAGGAGGAGGAACTATATGATGACAGGTTCATTATGATCCTGAATCTCAAAGAGACCCACTTGAAGAGCATTGCTGCATCAGCTGGTGTTTGTCTATATATGTTGGCTCTGTAGTAGTTTCCCCATGTGGTAAGGAGACTGCTGGAGTCCCTGATGATGGTTATCTGGTCGGTTGTCCAGGTAACCACCTCTATCACTGCCACTCTAACTACAAAGCTCGTCAGCTGCTGATAAAACTAAGAAAAGAGGTTCCCATAACAGTGCCACATGTCTCCTATCAACACAACACTGGACTTACGGCATCCATATGGTTTACTATTTCTATTACTTCAGTTAGAATTTGACTTCGACTTTGTCCCAATAGGTTATACTGAACAATTTCAAAAGACAAATTACACAACATGAAGCAATAGTCTGGAAATAACCAACTTACTGCAGCTACATCGGTTACAACATAGAGTTCTAAAGTATAAGGGGAATCCCCTGATTGCCGTCTCAGTCGTTTTCTTTCCATTGGAAGGGACGAGGGTACCTCATGGATCTGTTTGCTTCTTCCTTCAGTCCCTACAGAGGGCACATCGCACAAGTGACCTGCCTGAAGTCATTCAAGTCAGCAAGAGCTTCACGTCCAATGTATGGTATATAACGACTTCCTGATTGTGTCACTTACCACACTTTCCTCCAAAGTGGGAGTCAGGCTGCTCTGTTGCCATGTAAACGAGATGGGCGGCACTCAGCTGCACCAAAGAGACCTAGTGAATAGACTTGCTTTTGATGTACCAAATCTTACTTACAGTCTTCTGGTCCATTGGTTCAATGATATAGGTCTCATTTCGAGAGGACAGTAGACCAAAGTAACCTCTAACAGAATGTAAAGAAACAATAAAGGAGCATTCACAATTAGATTTGATTCTTATTTTGCCTTTCAAAAGGAAATTAATATTTACATTCTCACACTGTAGAGAATACCTGAAATAGGAAATATGTGGATACGGAGATGCCATTATTTCAATCAAAAATTAAGATTTTTATATTCTATTTCTATATTATCATATGAAAGTAAACTATACAATGCCTTATACAATGAAAATGATTAATTATACACACTATGAAAAATACCATTTTCCTACATGCTATATGCCTATTCTGTAAAAGAGCCTATAGGGGAACTAAACCTGAAGAGAGCTTTGGATGAGGATACAGGAGTCTTTTCTTCCTTCTTTTCCCCTCTTTCCTCTTCTCCACTGGGTCAGACAGCTGTTTCTGGGAATTCCACCCTTCATCAGTGATCCTGGGAGTCTTTGTCTTTTCTCTATCTTGATCTTCTGTGAATCCTTGGCTCTCTATGCTAAATCTAGGGGCCTTATATACACTATTTTGGCGCCAAAAGTTAAATAAAGTGTTAACTAAGACATGTGATGAAATTTAATTTTATGAAAGGAATGTAGGTCCAATTAATTAGTAATCTTGCTTGTACAGGTAAAACAGACTCAGCATAACTATAGACACAAGTAGGACATATTACATAAGTCTACCCTTAGGTCTTCTAGTAGTAACATTTCTTTGGAGGTGGGGTAACACAATATGGGGTAACACAAGACAGTCCTTAAGCATACTAGCTACTTTTTGCTTATATTTGATTATATGCATTGCTATGCATTATACAATGAAAACAATCCATTATTTCTTCTATATATTCATCACAAATCCTGAAACATTTTAACGCACCTCAATCCGTAACAGACACTAACAGACACTATCCAATTGGGCCTGTCCACAACTCTGCCCTGATAGTAGCAATTCTTAGCATCCTGGATATGTGACCACACACATGCCCTCAAGAAGGGACTCATGACAAAGTGACTACCTCAACTTCACTCACCTTGTACACTGTATGGTTATCAGAATCGTGCTGAACTCTATGCTTGAACCCTCTACCCAGAATATTCCTGTACATACAGCAGTAGACAGTTGGCATGGCAATGTGACAGAGAAGGACAATTCTATCACATTCTGAGACATCATTAGCTAAGCTCAGCAATTATCTGATGGAATGCCAGGATGGTGGAAGCGACTCACTTGTTCAATTGAAGTTGTAATATAAACGCCTCTCCGTTCACTTCCAACTCTACACCGAGCTCTTCAGGGTGTTCCTATAGTAAGGAAGATCTCACAGCTTGACCTGATCGGAGTCCTCTTGAGCCTACTCAGCTCTATTTGGTAGTGTAAACAATCATGAATACGATCTTACGTTATCATCTGATCTTTCAATGACTCTTGGAAAGGCCACTTCATACTCATCGATAAGAGCTGTGGAAATAATCAAAGTTGGACTATATACAGTTGTATAGGTATATGTATACACTCAAATCTACCAACGAGCTGGAGTTAGCTTAAATTACTCACTTATTTAGTCAGATATATACTATTATGATGTGCATGCTAACAGCGAAGCTGAATAGTCTTTATAAAACGGCTTATCGATGTGCGTATACGTAGCTGAAATAACTTACCGTTTCGAGCCAAAAGAGCCCGAATAGGACGACGTGCTGAATATTCGACCACGCACACACAGAGAACAGCCGCAGCGAAGAACCTTCCAACCATTTCGTTTCCTCTCTACTTACCGGTCTGCAGATGACCTATTACGACTGCAACGCAAACGGACTTAGCGGTCATATTTGGAATTAATGTAAATATTGGTGTATCAGAGAGTACGGTAGTACTCTCTAAGTAGGAATGGCCGGAAAAAAAATGGCCGCCCTATCCAATGTATTAGCAATCAACACCTAATAAATCGCCAACGAAACGATTTTCGGTTATATTCGGTTATTTGCAGCGATTAATGCACGCTTTCCTAAATGCCAAAACATGTTTCGACGCTCTACACGCTCTATAGCGTTCAAAAAGCGGCTAACTAGGAATAGACCCACTTCCAAAATTCATTTTTTCTTCTTCTTCTTCTTTTATTGAATAGACTAGCGCTAATATGCGAACTTGTGCGGGCACGTACTAGTTATAAATCGTCATAAATATTTCGGAACTAGGGAATAGACAGCCCTAAATCTGAATGCGCTCTACAATAAGCATGTTAATTGTGAAGAGCGAAAATTGTGGTCTTCTCGGACGCCATTTTTTAATTAAGAGATCATGGTTTTCGGCATATTTCTCTTGTCTAAGACGTTATTTTGAGATCTTCGCCAAGAAAACTTTCAAATCAATTTAAAACAAGTAATATTAAGAGGAAAAAGGGGGAATACAAGTAAATAAAAAACATTTACAAAAATGATGTTAGAAGTAGGAATGGCAGTGTTCACTAATACATCTGCAAAAAGTATCGAAACAAGACACTGATTATATGATAAGGCTAATCATACAGAAGTTGCATATATACTGAAATTTAAGTAACTTAACCATACACTTCTGTGTTTGGGCGCACCATTCCTACTTAAGGTTAGTGCGCCCAAACACAGAAGTGTATGGTTAAGTTACTTAAATTTCAGTATATATGCAACTTCTGTATGATTAGCCTTATCATATAATCAGTGTCTTGTTTCGATACTTTTTGCAGATGTATTAGTGAACACTGCCATTTCTACTTCTAACATTAGAGACATCTTCACTGGTCTAAGAGGTCCTCCCAAAGGGATACTCCTCTTTGGACCGCCTGGCACTGGGAAGACAATGATTGGCAAGTGCATTGCAAGTCAGGTTAACGCTACCTTCTTCAGTATCAGTGCTTCATCACTGACTTCTAAATGGGTGAGAATACATCCATCCTCTTCATGTCTCTCTTACTCCTCTCCTCTCTCTCCTCCACTCCATCCTCCCTCCATCTCAGCCTTCCTCTTCCCTCTCTTTACTTCACTCCATCCTCCCTCCATCTCAGCCTTCCTCTTCTCCCCTCTCTCTCCTTCACTCCATCCTCCCTCCATCTCAACCTTCCTCTTCTCTGCCACCTCCTGCATGTACGTACATACAGTAAATAATCTAGCCTCCAACTTCTCTCTCTCTCTGCTGTCTATAAGGTTGGAGAAGGAGAGAAGATGGTCAGAGCTTTATTTGCAGTGTCTAGATGTTATCAGCCAGCAGTTATATTTATAGATGAGATTGACTCTCTTTTAACACAACGCTCAGACACAGAGCATGAATCATCTAGAAGAATAAAGACTGAGTTTCTTGTTCAGTTGGATGGAGCAACCACATCTTCTGATGACAGGATACTTGTTATTGGTGTGTGACATGGAGAATACATTGCACATAGCTACATTCTTAAGTGAAAAGTGTTTTTTTCCTCTTCCTGAAGGAGCCACTAATCGTCCTCAGGAGATAGATGAAGCAGCAAGGAGGAGACTGGTGAAGAGGCTGTATATCCCTCTCCCGGATGGACCAGCAAGAAAACAGATCATTCTTGGGCTCTTGAAAGAGCAGAAACACTGTCTCTCTGAAGCAGACATGGACGAGCTTTGTCACAAAACTGCAGGTTTGTGGCACAACTCAATTTACTGATTCATCTCTTTCAACCGATATTTGTGTCCCTCAGGGTACTCTGGAGCAGACATGGCCAACCTCTGTCGCGATGCCTCTTACTGGCCACTGAGGGAATCCATGGCAGACATTGCTAGCATCACAGTAGACCAGGTTGGGCCAACTTCAATCCCACATTGCTTGTGACACTGGTTGTATAATATAATTATATTATATTTCATACTTTGCTAAAGGTTCGGGAAATTAAAGTGTGTGATTTTATAAAATCTCTTGAGACCATCAAACCAAGTGTCTCGAACAAGGATCTTGATCTTTACATTGAATGGAACAAGACATATGGATGTGGACAGCTGAAATAGGTTTGCCCGGGACCCACAGCAGGGGGGAGGGGGGATTACATGTTGCTCTTTGTCTCCCACTTTTGTTTGGCTTCCATCCTAAGGGGATGGTCACATTCAAACTTGTATGAACCAAGTGTCGCACAAAACTTACCCCCACTTCAGCTTGACTCTCTTCCTCTTTTGCCTCCTTGCTTCCTCTTCCTGTTAACAGGAAGTGATGCACTATGAATGTCATATATACTGTCTGTAGCTTGAAGATTGAATTTACCTCTATTTCTGACAGATACTTTAGACAATCAAATGATTTAGCAACTTTTGTAGCAAACTGTAGAGACATAATAATGTATGTGTACTGGACATGTATTAAAGTGTTGTCTCCTACTTATGTACGTAGATATACCTATGGAATTTCAAACTTTCAATAAACATTTAATGTCATCAATTAATTATAATATTTATTTTGATCAATTTGTTACATTTCACGCACCTCTCTTCCAGCTAGCTGATCACTAAGCTGAACAGCTCTTTCAAAGTCACCCTCCTCAACTGCTTTATCCAAAGATAGTTCAAGACCACTCTATAGAGAATACATGCACATTTAATGACCTACCTGTGGTGTGTGCTGCATGACCTACCTGTGGTGTGTGCCAGATGACCTACCTGTGGTGTGTGCTGCATGACCTACCTGTGGTGTGTGCCAGATGACCTACCTATGGTGTGTGCTGCATGACCTACCTGTGGTGTGTGCTGCATGACCTACCTGTGGTGTGTACTGCATGACCTACCTGTGGTGTGTGCCGGATGACCTACCTGTGGTGTGTGCTGCATGACCTACCTGTGTTGTGTGCCGGATGACCTACCTGTGGTGTGTGCTGCATGACCTACCTGTGGTGTGTGCCGGATGACCTACCTGTGGTGTGTGCTGCATGACCTACCTGTGGTGTGTGCCGGATGACCTACCTGTGGTGTGTGCTGCATGACCTACCTGTGGTGTATACTTTCCTTGATCAGTACCTCGAAGCTGAGGGTTTGGATCTAGATATTCTTTCAAATGATTCCACTTTTGTAATAATTCTTCATTTTCGGGATGTGAATCAGAGCATTTGTCTCCTTTCTCACCACTTGTACTTGTACTGCTTTCATCTCTGGCGGGCCTCTTCTTCAGTGGTAAATGGAACAGTTCAACTCCCTCGTCCCTTAAAGCCTGGACATCTGATGGATCGAAGGCTCTGTATACTACACATATGTGCATTATATATATGGTATACCTTCCAAATTTTAATAGAGTACATAACAAAATGGAGTACTGACCTGATTTTTTTATTTTATTTTTCAGTCTTGCCTTTCTCTTTGCCTCATTTTTCTTTGCTAATTTAATTCTTTCATTACTCAAATGCTCCAGTTTCTATTCAAATAGTGTGAAATCAATTTGGACTCGCCATCATGTAATTAACAGATATACCTTCTTAAAATCGATCCCTCCTTCGGCTCTATCCTTCTCATTCTTCACCGTAGGATTCTTTTTCAAGCTTTGAACGATATCTCTTTCGTTGGAAACCACGCCCCCTTCGTCCGACCCTCCTTCTTCACAACTGCTCGACGAAGAACCAACCAATGAATGTAGCATGCTGTCGGTTAAACGCCCGGTGCGCCACTCATATATCACTATCTCGCACAATATTAAAGGAAACTTTTGTACAGTTTAAACAATAAATAAGATGATTTATTTAATACAAATGATTGTCAACTCAGCGGATCAAACTCATCCAATACTGTTCCACCTACAAACATGATGCAGAAGTTATAAGAAGCATTTCTAACATTTATCTAACCCAGCATAGAATGCACCTTTATCAGTGTTGTTATGGTGATTAACATTAAGTGGCGTGGGTGGCTCATCACTCATTTCAATTAGAGGGATTTCCTCTTGAGGTTGCTCCGCAGTGGTTGATACTAAGGGCTGGCTCTCTTCCTCTGTCTCATCCGACTTGTCTGGATCTGGATCCTTTGTTTGAACTGTCATTGGCTCATGAAGCTCCTCCACTTTCAACTTTAATCGACTGATAGAGCTGTTCAAATCATATAGCTCCTCAGAACTCGATTTTACATCTTCCTTCAACTTCTACAAACACAATAAATGTATCATACACATTTGCTATTATTTTACAATACTAAAATAATAATATTATTACATTATTTCAATAGATCAGAGGCCAAGTTAGTGAGTTATGAAATGAATATTCAATATTGTGTAATTCAGCAACTGAAATTCTAAATTGAAAAAGGCTTTCATCAACATAACAGGAGTATGACCTAGTTGATAAGAAATCTCCCACACTCAGTTTCAAATCTGAAATCTTTCACATATGATTTAGGTTATGATTTCCAACAATAAAACATTCTACTTTTTATTCCTATTGCTTCTGGTTTCATTATGGGGGAGGAAGGCCTGTGAATTCAATTTACAATTTAGAACTATGGCTGCTCAACTGCTTGAGGCTTGAGTATATTCTAATTTCAGAATCTCTATTTGGGGTATATATGCTACTGTATAGCCGGAATGTACGTGAGGAATTAAATTTTGTGGTTTTGGTGGGAATTTGCAAACATTACATCCGCTAAAATATTTAGTACGTGAGGTAGCTGAGAAGTGTCAACCATGTCTCTGCTACACTAATTTTCTCGGACGTCAAGCTTACTGTCCCTTCACTGACACCAGAAGCTCTCCGCAATGGCTGGCATTCTTAATACATTTAAAAGTGATAGACAGTAGAACACTTGCTGTAACTAGGCTAAGCAATACAGTGTCTATTGTGGTTGTCATAATCTGAGTATTATCAGTATAAAATGATTGTGTTCAGTAAACTTCAAACATGAAATCTAAACTTCACTTTTCTCTACAAATTGCAAAATATAATTATCACAAACATTTCCAGCTATAATCTAATAATTAATGGATAAAGCCTTTATTGTCTCTTGTGGTGGAGACCTCCCATGACCTGTAGCTAAAGGATTCACATAGAATCAATTAATTGCCTTCAACCACATCTTAGGAGCTACAGAGCCCATTAGATGTTCACTTTACTGAAGCTCTACCAGTTCACACTGGCTTGCCAACCACAAGCAGTGACCTTTGTCTTAGTTTGAAGACAACAAAGAACAAAGAAGTGAATATTCTTGTAAAAACAATCATTAACACAAAGCCATGCAGAAGTCAAGGATGGTGGAAGGATTGTACACCAACCTGCATGTATTCCACGGTGTCTTTGTACAAACTGACAACAGGGGGACCATTGCTCTTGTTCATCAATAAGGATTCCCTAAGCAAGTACACATTTCAAATACCAACTATCCTCACCACATGAAGTATGGGAGATTTAATTGTACTGAGCATGTATAAAGGCTATGAATGAGAAATAAATGACACTGGAAAATATTATGCTTGTAATACTGGTACTTAATTTGATGTTAATGGTTACCTCCAAATTAAGGTGGTTCTGAAAGTCCCCACAAAATTAAGTGTACAATGGGCTATGCCTACGGCTTCCATTGCAGCGACCACTGCATGACTGCATTAGGCAGGTTTCATTACAACAAGGAGACTGTTCACACAGCGGTGTAGTGGTGTAGTGGTGTAGTGGTGTAGTGGTATAGTGGTGTAGTGGTGTAGTGGTGTAGCGGTGTAGTGGTGTAGTGGTGTATCAGACTGTTGGCAAACAGGCTATGACTCACTTGTATGGAGCAGCCAGCCCCTCCAGACACTGTGGAATATGCAGGTAACTTGAGAGATTCCTGTACATAGCAGCACCAGTGGTGGCGGCCATGTTGGTGATAGAGAGAGGAAGGTCTGTAAACCGCTCCCTCTTGTACTGGAACAAGGTATAGGTTTCCGTGTGCACAGAGAAGTTCATGTTGACATGTCCAGTGAACATGATAAATATAAACTTTTCAGGAATGACATGTGGCAGACTTGTGGATAGACTCATGTGTACAGCTCTGTCTCGTAGGGAGAGAAGGTGATGGGAGTAGTGACGGAAGGAAAACCAGCCTACCACATCCTTAGTGACCTACATAATCAATAGCTGTCTAATCCCTAGTACAATAATCCTATCTGGGTAGTGTTGGACCAAGGTTGCCATAGAAACAGGACTGGATATATACAACCATCATGATCTTGTGCCTTGACAACCAAACTTGACTGTTGATATGTATGTATAGGCCCTATCTTCAAATGGATACTTACTACACTATTGCTCTTCAGGATCTGTTCTACCTCCTCCAAGACAACCTTGCCCATACCATTGTAAAAACTACACTTTTGATTGATGCATAAGAAAGATTTGATGTCTATTAACGAGAAAACAAGTAAATGTCAGAAATTCCCACGAAAAGGAAAGGAATGTACATAAAAGTGTAAATGAGATCAACATGTGAAAAGATTTCCACAAACTTTACAGGGAAATGCAGTCATTATCCCCAAATTTGATGCTATACAAGACACACAAAGAGCCTTGCATATTAATAGGGGCTGAGAAAATTACATGAATTACATGAACTATAACCACCATTTTCCCATTATGATTAAACATACACATCTTTGGATGAGGATACAGTCTTCCTCTCATCCTCCACAGAGCACCTTCAGCGTGACTCTTCCTGACCCTCCCAACCGGACATCTCAATTAGCAAGTCGTTGCACATATAGTATGTAATTACGGATGTATTTCAACCTATTTCCTAGGTTTGACATATTCGGTAATTCCACAGGAATAACCTGGTAGTCAGATTAACAAAAGATGAAAGCGCCGACAACTTACTAGTAGTTACACTTTCCTTTTTATTAATCTCCGGAGAGTCAGACAATTCTTCGAAACAGTCTTCTTCCGTTTTACCCAATAAAAATCCCTCCTAAAAATTGATGAATTTCTCAAGTTTATAAATTTCGAATTTTCCTTAATGCACTCACTGCATCTCCTGAACAATCCTTAAGTGTCTGTAGCAAATTTGAAAAGGTTGCTCCAGAAATTTGGACCTCCATTTTATGTCATAACAACGGAGAAAAACGTCATCGTAACGCATATGAAAACTGTATTATAGTTCTTGAATTTTGTCATCTTAGTGCACTCTCAAGTGGCATCTGCCACTTGCTAAAACACATGTTTGAAATGCAATCCCATCAGAAACACAACTTGACTAGCATAAGCAATGGGAAGTTCCTCTTCCTGTATATGTCATAGGTTGTGGTTGTGCAATATGTACTGTACTGATACATAACATTCATTATGTAACCTTCTATAAATAGCACTTAAAACAGTGTTGTGATCATGTGAGTGACAGTCATGTGATCAGGCTTTGTCTGTTGTAGAGACTTTGTGACCAAGCTTTTCTAATTCAGCTCTAAAAAGAAAGACATGCATTTACACTCATGAATGAACTCAGGAATATGACAAACCTGAGCTGCACTGAAAAGTCATCATCCACCTTATCATCGTCCCAGTTGTCCTCCCAGGCCTGCTTATCTTCGCTGTCTTCGTCCTGGACCATCCACTCTGAGGAAATCAATCAATCAATGCCATATTTTAGGTGGGAGGGGCCTTAATTAGCCAAACGGGCTAGTCAGATAACAGAAACTCTACCAACTTTGCTCATTAGTGTACCAAGCTGGTCGAATGTATACCAACAATGATCGCAGCAATGAATAATATGTAAACCACAAAACATATTTAGTCTACACTACTGAAACCAATTATTTACTACTAATCAGGTCTTCCTCTTCCTAATACTAAGATTCTAAATACATACATACCTACTAATATAAATAAAATAAATTCTTTTAAGCTCTTTAATATGGATTGTTGCTATTACAACTATAATTAGGTGCGCGCACATGTCATGATGATGAGGATTAAAGTCAAAACAAACCTTCTGCCAAAAATTCTTCAAAGTCATCATCTTCATCGAGGAACATATGGTCTTTCTTCTTAGCAGGCTCCTGCGCCATTTTTACACCGAGCAACGATTATCGGAATATATCGCTTTGCAGAGCACGTGTCGGATATCGAAGCCATACAAGGGTGACAAGAGTCGCAGGATATAAAATAGCTTAAGTTGAACTGCTTCCAGCAGATCGACTTAAAACTATTTTATAAACTATTGGACTGAAGTTAAAAGCTACGAATGAATCTTGTAATCACCGAACTGCAGCAGCAATTGCTTTCAAGAAGCGAATTTGAAGGTTGGAGAATTCTGAGAAAGAGCATGACAGAACCACTACTCGACGTCGCTCGCGCAACCTCGCCATCTACCCGTCAGCGATTGATGGAGCTGGTTCAACTGGAAGGAAACGATCAATGCGCCGACTGCGGTGAGCCCAACCCAGGATGGGCCAGCGTTAACATTGGTGTCTTCCTCTGCACTCAGTGCGCTGGCGTACATCGCTCTCTAGGAGTCGAAAAGTCATTCATTTTGAGTTTGACATTGGACGTATGGACGCACGAGCAAGTGGATGCACTAATAGAACGTGGTGGAAATACGAAAATCAACCACGAATACGAGTACTGTGTACCAAAGGTGTTTGAAGTACCGCAGGGAAACAGGACGCTCAGGAAGGATAGGCAGCAGTACATAGAAGCCAAGTACGTGGAGGAGCTCTTCAAGTATAGAGAGGGGAAATCGGGTTCTCCCCGTCACCCCAAGAGAAATCTCAGCTGCGGCTCTGGTCCCTCCTCGCCAGTCAGCCCCAGGAGCAGAAGTAGCAGCAACGGAGAGTCCAAAAACGTGGCCATGGTTGAATATAAAGGAATTGTCTACCTGGAACTAATCGAGGCTAAGAATCTTATTGTCAAAGACATTGTGACCAGCGATCCGTATTTTGTTGCGAACATTGGCCTTCAGAAGCGCAAGAGTTCGGTAAAGAAGCGCACACTGAATCCCAAGTATAACGAGAGTTTTCAGTTCTCGTGGGACGGTAAAGATAGACTCATGTTGGAAGTCTTTGACAAGGACCAGTTTTCTAAAGACGACCACATGGGCGTGGCGGAGGTGAGTCTCTCCGACCTGCTCGAAGGAAAGGACATCACGGGGTGGTTCCCCATCTCACACCGAAACCATCACAACAGGCTCCAAGGAGAGGTGTTTATCAAATTGACTTTCTTACCACTTCAGTAACAAACATTTGCTTAGTAGACTCTGTTTCTTTCTTAAATGTTTTTGTATGCATTAATTAAGAGAATGAACCATGTGAACCATTTGTGAAACCATATACTGATGTGAATTTCGAAAATGAAAATGAGAAATGAGCATTCTGAATAATTTCTCGCTGAAATAGAATATTTGATTATGTATAATTAAATGTGATAAGATGTGGAATGTTCTCAAAACTGAAGTTTTTCGTACTGTATGTCAGTTGTAGAGGAAGTGAGCATTCCAAGAGTTACTTGCATATATATGATTTTACTGTGAAACTATGCACATACACACACACGTGCTTGATCTGCTATCCTTTGTGGACATCTTCCAGTCATCTGCGTGCGACAATTATGTAAACTATGTACACACATGTGGACAGTATATCCTTTCTAGGGACGTCACCTGTGTGTGACAACACTGTAAAACTATACCTGTGGACAGTATATACTGTCTAGGGACGTATTCCAGTCGCCTGTGCGTGACCTAGGCATATTCTGAAAGTTATTGTCCGGTCTATCTAACCATGTAATGCAACAGTACGTGAGCAAATCACCACTTTGCCAAACCAAAATTAGGTTACTCAACCGTAAAAGTGTCATGCTACAATACACTCCAAGTTGGTTGGCACACAATGAGTCAAATATGGTGATCTATTTAACATTGTCAAAGTGCAACAGACATACAAAATATGATTATGTAATATACACAATGCTGCATATGGTGATGAAGTCCATGGTATGTATACGTATTGACTACTATACAGATTGCAACACATTGTTCTGAAGACCCTTCTCTCCCCTTCTCTCACAAAGTTGCTAATTACTGTTCGCTGGTATTCTCTATCTGTGCAAACTTAAGTATATAGTTATTTGACAAGTACTAAACCAAATTCAAAATTCACAAAGTCACTAGCTGATAGATTAATCACTTAATCATTTTGTAAAACTTGGTATAAAGTGAGTAAACAGATTTTCAGTCTTGTACTCAACTCCACAAGAGACCGCTAGTTGCCATTTTCTTCTCTTCTGTGAAAATTGGTTGATTGATTTCTACAAAACATTAGAATGTAAGGGAATGTGGTTGCTAGGTAACAAAGACAATTAAAAACATTTCCTTGTAGAGGATATGATAAGAGATGACTGAAATTTAAATTTAACTTTGCAAGGAATATAACATTCCCTTGACATTCACTTTCATATAGTGCATAGTGACAAAGGATGAGTGAATCTGTTCTGAATTAAGTTACAGAATTACTGCTGAGTAACTTTGTAAAACTTAAACATGTACAGCAGTAATGGTTCTATTAACAAAATAATACATTGTCAGCTATAACCTCTTTTAAGTAATTAGCACATTTAGCATATATTTGTCATGGTCCCAGCAATTGAATTTAAACCTACTTCAAAGTCCAAGCTTTAGCGAGAACATTCTGTTGAGAATATAAGTATTTTGGAACCTCCCAGTTTGGCCAGGTTTCTATGACAACACATAAATATAGTTAATTGTAATACACTATCTGCATGATTATGACCTGTATATAGATAAAACTTGCATGTTAATCACAGAAGGTTGGTTGGTAACAATTTGCATTAAGCCTTACATGGTTATCAAAGTACTTGAGCTAATTGAGTGGCCTTTGAGTGTCTGTTGGGTGACCCTTATCTGAGGGCTAGCATGTATCTGTGAGCCAGTTATGGGTATCAAGACATCAAAATAGAATTTATAATTCTATTAAACTTAAAAGCAACACTCTTACCAGATCTAGCAGCTGATATAAACTTATTTTGGTTATGTAGTAGTAGGACAAGGATTAAATAAACAAGTTTACATAGGCTAAGGAGCTGTCTAACCCTTTGTTCCCAAAATAAAAATGTTATTAACTTTATACATATAACAGCTTTCTTATCAGTGCATAGTGTGAACATATTTGTACTATAATATGCAAATTCACACATTAATAATTTCCCTTGTTTACTGTATTTTGGCACTACAGACACCTAAAGGTAGACGGATGATAAATTCATTTTTATTATAAAACAAAATTAAACACTTTATGCAACACTGACTCCTGTACCATGGTTAATAGCCAAATAGTCACAGAGACTTATGCCATATAGATTTGTCTCTAGCGCTCCAACAAACTGCCAAGTACGATGGAGACAGTCATGACACGATGTCACAATGAGATCTAGAGTACAAGTAGGATGTAACATTGAATTGTGTGACTAGCAATGAAATGTACAGTAGCAACTAAAAATTGAGCTACTTCAACAAGTCTGTAACCAGGCAATAACCCCCCCCCTCTGAACCATGCATTGTCATTTCCCTTCCACACCAGCCCAGTAATTAGGCAATTCTATTAAAGGGGTGACTGGCCACATGTGATGATGATATGATTCACCAATGCTGAGATAAGCTTTTGTCACTTTATATCTTGATCAAGGGAACACTGGTTGAATAGTACTGATTTGTAAACCCACTGTAGATACTGGTGTATACAGTTACTGGTATTGAAGCATAGTAATGGGATAGGGCTAATATATCTGAAAGGTAAACTGGGAATTCTATTGAACAGTTCATCAGTGGAACCATTCACGAGAGAGTATTTCAAAGTTTAGGAAAGTCAAAAGTGAATGTAGTCAGAATTTAATAAAATTTCAGATCACGTAGCACTGTTCTGCAGAATAAATGATGCAAGAAGAGTGGCTTATTTCTAATTAAAATATTCTAAGATGCACATGTATACTGATGCATGTCAATTGTACGTACATGTTGTGAGGGCTTCACAGAAGATCAAGATAAAGAAAAAGATAAAGACTCCCAGGATCACTGATGAAGGGTGGAATTCCCAGAAACGGCTGTCTGACCCAGTGGAGAAGAAGATGAAAGAAGGGAAAAGAAGGAAGAAAAGACTCCTGTATCTTCATCTAAAGCTCTCTTTAGGTTTAGTTCCCCTATAGGCTCTTTTTACAGAATAGGCATATAGCATGTAGGAAAATGGTATCTTAGATTTTTCATGTTGTGAGGGCTGTATTACTTACGTAGGTATATGAGGTATATGAGGTATATGAGGTATATGAGGTATATGAGGTATATGAGGTATATGAGGTATATGAGATATATGAGGTATATGAGGTATATGAGGTATATGAGGTATATGAGGTATATGACGTATATGAGGTATATGAGGTATAGGTATACGGAGACAGATATATTGTGGATAGATGTTGATATGCCTGAAGGAAGATCAGAGAGGAAGATAGTCTGGACAGAGTCTCCTGACCTCTCTATTAGGCTTAAGCCATATATCAATCTATTCATAAGAATCAGGTCAATCCCCTCTCTTATTAATAATTGAGTTATCAATCTATTAGCAACTATCAACTCACTAATTACATAAGACTAGGCTTGATTTAAAAGGAATCATGTTGCAGAGTTATGCAGAAGTAGACAGATGAGGAGAAGAACGGAACTACTGTGAACAGAGAGGAGGAAGGCGGAATGAGATACCAGATTAGCACCTAAATTGAGCTGTTCATTGACTGACAATGAAATTACAAGACAAAGAAGTTATCAAATACAAAAATGTCTACATATTACTACCAGACTAATGTAAAGACAATTACTGGTTAAAGAATAAATCACATGAATGCAGCATTTTTAATTAAAACTAAAATGCATTTTATAGACAGATAGATGTACAAATGGAACTCTCAATCCACTACTGGTGAAACTGGTGTGACACAAGGGACCAATAAGCATTTGTTAATGAGATCATTGGATCTTGTATGACAGGAAAGACTGAATTATGAAATGCACCGTTAATAAGGTAATGAAAGTGTCTGTTTCCTATATACACTCAGTATAATAGACATTCATTCATACATACAATATCACATTCTACATCCGCATATTAACATGCGTACACATATATTTACATATGTTAATAGTATTAGCTACTAATGTAGGCAATTATATACAACATACATGATTGGTGACTGTATAAATATATTGTTTGTATTGGCTGAAAATTTATTTATAAATCCATTATCCTAACATGTAAGCTTTACATTAGACAGTAATTTAACTGTCCTAACTGCTTCACTAAAGGAAGTGGGGCCAGGCAAAACATTCACTTTGAAGAAACTTCAAACTCATTATAGACAAAATAGTCACACTCTGAAAAAAATGTTTTTTAACTTTTACCTGAGTTAAATGATGTCACAGCTAATTATATTTCATCCTAAACAAACAACATCAAAGAGTCAGGAAAAGGTTCAAAGTGGTTCAAATGACCTAACTCTGAACCAATTCTACTAACACAACACTTTGCTGGTTCCATCCATGAGATGATCCGCCACAAGGGCCAAGGAAGACTACATACCTCTCTTAGGAATCCTCCCACTGGCAATAGTGACATCAACCAGCTGACTGCACTTTTCCCTCAAGACTGGAAGATCTTGGAGAACTGAGAGATAGGCAGTTACATCTAATTGGATCTGTTAAGGACTTTAAGACAAATTATCACTTTCAACTGATATAGTCTGAAATTATAAAACTACTAATAAACACAGAACTATACACATATATTGTACACATACATTGTAATAAGTTCTTCTTCATTCAAATTAACTTTACACCTCGAAGCTAGGATATTGTGTACCTTGTACTAATATATCACAAACCAAACACTTAATTGCCATGGGAACGTGCTTATCATAATGAGACACATGAAATGAAGGAAAAAGATGTCTTGAGATCACACAAGTGTTAGGCCAACACAAGAGAGGAACTAAGCTGACATCTACAAAAAGTCCAGTGACTTCATTGACTATATAGAGGCATATAGAGTTTCCACTTAAAAACCATTTTCAACTCTATTGTGTAAATTTGCATCAATTTTTTTGATGAACAATAAAATGACTAAAAAGGATGGAAGGCTACAATGAATTGATCTTAGGTGCAGACACTTCTTCTTTACTAGCTCTTCAGTTGATTGTATGAAATATCTATTAAATTAAAGTGTCTCTCTCTCCATATCACATTAGCCTCCCTTCTCTCAACTGTGACAACTTAAGGCTGCAATACAGTAAGGTTATACAATTCAAGCAATCTCTCAATTACATTAAATAACATGTAAGCAGAACCCCCTGTAATGGAATACCAGCTTATCCATCTCTTATTTAATTACAAATCCCACTATACCGTGCAAAGTGATACGGCAACAATCAAATTCACTGTAAAGCATTTAACACAGAGCTCAAAGGACACAAACGAGACAATGTTCTGTGTCACATAAACAAGTCTGACGCTGTTGGACAAGTTGCTTTACCTTAAATGAAACAAGAAAATGGGATATGTACCAAGACACACCTCCTGACCACACCCCTCCTAACATTGACAACATTACAGTTCTATTACATGTAGTATTAGAAGCCAATAAACATGTAATTGCATGAGACACTTTAGCACTACTGTACAATGTTACCTTCCTAAGCACCCTTATCGACAGGAAAGAGTCTTTTCTTTTGAATGCATCCGGTCTACACATGCAACATGTGTCCACTTTCCTAAGCATGAAAATGAGTTTCTAATGAATGCCATTCTAATGAGGTGACTTGGATAGCTGAGTAGACCAAGTGAATAAGTGTGACTATTTTGTTGTCAGCAGTGGTGAGGTGAGAAAGGCTGGCTGGCAATTGGAGAACTCAATACAATAGACAATAGCCAGGAAACAAAGAGTTGTGATACAACCTCTGGACTGCACTATTAAGTAAGCTGATAAAGTGCTGACATAGCTGCCAATCAACTCGGGTCACTAGGCAAAGGGACTCCAGTGCTGTTGTCCTATTTTCTGGACAAAGATTTTAACATGAACACATGACACATGTCATTGGTTATAAGAGTTACTGAACTTTGAAAGAAGGATCATTTTTGGCAGATGTACCCAATTTCAGTCAGGATATAATTAAGTGTACAATGGAAGGAAGGATACAGGACAGACTTTCTATGGACATACTATCCCTGGCAGAGCCTTGGTGTCTAGCCACGCCCACTTGATCTTCAGTCACACCCCCTTGCTCTGAGACCATATGGTCATGTTGATGACCATTCAGTGCCTGCACGAAGAGGTGATGACGCAATCTATCAGGTGTTCCTGGGGCTAGCTTGTCAAGGGCCATCAAATACTCTGTCTCTGACATGTATCCCACTTCTCTCACGGGACCCTCCAACAGCTTCTGATTCATCTGCAGTGAAGAAGAACCAGTGACCAGTTTACCTAAAAAGACACTATTAAAATTCAATTACAGTTTGTGGTAACAATTGAAATTGGGAGAGTGCAAGATGGAAACTTTCTGACCTCAAGAACAGACACACAAACTTTGTTTAAATAAAACTTTTACAACATTTATGTGTGCATCTCTTGTGTATACCCCAGTTCACTGCTTCACTTTCATAACATTATTAGTAGACCTTTTATCAAATTGCTTTCACAGAATCAGTATCTATTACACGTCCCAACTGTTATCCCATTTACCAGACAGCACTATAGTCTAGTACCTTTAAGACTTTTGGATCCTGGTCTCTTAGCAACAATGTCACCAAATAGTCTACAACTGATTTTGGAGAAATTGAGCTTTCTGAAAATGAGTTCACTTCCACAACCAAATCCTCAATATATTCATCCTAATAGGGTAACACATGTACACAAGTCATTCACAGTCTGTTCAGCATGTATCCAAATACACATATCAGGTATACGTACGTACACATATTATGTAGACTGGAAGTGTGTACAACTGAAATATGGGTACATCAACATACACAAGGTATACAATACTCTAAATACACAGATCGTGATATTTAAAGTGTCTCCTACTTACATCAGAGAAGAGACTGTGTGTGTCGTTGTTTGTAACATTTAGGACAAGCTCACTTCTAGATGAGGGTACAAGACTTGTGCCAGTATCTCAAAGTCTCTGTAACTGTTCCAGGGGAGACACTCGTAGCAGAGCTCTGAGAGTAATAACATGTACCTGAAGGAGGAGCTATCAATATAGCCACACAGCTGTTGAGCAAACAGCAAAATGTGCTGGAAAGAGAGAGAGAGAGAGAGAGAGAGAGAGAGTGAAGGGGAAGAGAGAGAAGGGTAAGAGAGGGAGTGGGAGAATGTCTGTTAAGACAAACACCTTTACACATGTGTCCTTTCAGACAAGCTTCAGAGAGTAGCATGACAAAACTTTATAAACTATGTACACATTGTTACGAGGTCATGATGCTAGTGAGAGATCACACTTATTGTATGTGAACCAGTTAGAGGTCATGCTTCTAGCGAGAGATCACGCTTATTGTATGTGAACCAGTTACGAGGTCATGCTTCTAGTGAGAGATCACACTTACTGTATGTGAACAATGTTGCGATGCTCACTTTGTGGTTTGAGTAGTTCTGCTCCAGAGCTCTCAGTATGTCATACAAAGCACATCCAACAACCTGAGTCACACCAGCGTATCTTTGATGGAGGAAGTCAATAAAGAGGTTCTACATAGTTCAGAGAATATGCATATAATGCACACTGCATTGTCTACTGGTAAAAGGACAATAATATATTTTATGTCTATATTCCAGAGTATAGGGACTGTATTATTATTGTATGTATGTCCATATACATAGTACAGTGACTATATTCTATATACCATAGTATAGGGACTATATTATTATTGTATGTACACCTACCATTAGTGTACTATTTGGAGTATCCAGTGCTGTGTCCTCTGTACACACATATTTGTCCTTTGCTAGAAGACTTGCATAAAATAACTCAATAAGAGAGAGAAGATGGTCCTACCAGAGTAGACAAGTACCACAGTGTAGTTTCCATGGTAACTGCATGCACAAGACCAAAGAGTACCAGAGTCAGTTGCCGTGGGAGACCATTCATAAGAGGAAATTCTTTCCAAAATATATCCCACATTGCTGTAAAGTTTGGTTGCTATGGTAACAAGAGTAGCATCTTAATTGAATGTATGGGGTTATACAAAGTACTGACATCGTAACCTGGTACAGTCTGCAGAGCAGAAGTGGCCTCTGGCAGAATAAGAGGTCTAAGGCAGGAGAAAAAGGGTGTGAGAGGAGGCGTGGCACAAGAGGGGTGGTATGAGAGGGGTGTGAGAGGAGGTGTGGAACAAGAGGGGTGTGAGAGGAGGCGTGGCACAAGAGGGGTGGTATGAGAGGAGATGTGGTATGAGAGTGGTGTGAGAGGAGATGTGGTATGAGAGGGGTGTGAGAGGAGATGTGGTATGAGAGTGGTGTGAGAGGAGATGTGGTATGAGAGGGGTGTGAGAGGAGATGTGGTATGAGAGGGGTGTGAGAGGAGATGTGGTATGAGAGGGGCGTGAGAGGAGATGTGGTATGAGAGGGGTGTGTACTGACTGTTCGATGTTCTTCTTGTAAGTTGTGAGGTGAGGTCGAGCAAGCTTGATGTGTGTAGTACTCTGAGGTATAGAGACAATGAGTGCTTCTTGGAACTGCTTGTGAGGGCAGTAAAGCGTCTACAGGAAGGATAGAGAATACACAGAACTGTTAATACTTGAGGGCTGTTGGAGTTGTAACCTGACCTGGGCACCGCAACTCTTGCACCACTCAATGTTCTGCAGGGGAAGAAAGGTCTTTGCACTGTCAATTGAGCATGAAACCTACATACAGTAGGACACGTGGGGGAGAGCCATCTTTGTGGGCAAAGGAGTATAATTTTAGGTTAGAATGTGACGGGTAATCAGTTTATTGACTGATAGAAGCGCTATACTGTACACACAAGAGAGCAGATGAGATAAAATCATTAAAACAGGTACATGTGCTATTAATATGTACATAATATCAACTGAAACTAAAAGATACAATATTTTTTATGAATAACAATAAAATTTACATACAAAATATTTGAAAGAGTCTGTCACTTGTATAATCTGTTTTCACATGTCTATCTACGAGCTACTTCTGTCATCACTTCCTCTTCTCCTCCTCCTGCCAGCTCCCTCGTCACTATCATCAGACCCCTCCCCCTCCTCCTCCCCTTCATCAGCCACGCCCTCCTCCCCCTCATCAGCCACGCCCACACATTCAGATCCACTGTCATTGGAATATTCAGTCTCTTCTATTCCATCCAAATGAGGAAACGCAGGCAACTCAACTTCATACTCATGAGCTGTCACAGAGGAGCCTGTAGATCCAGTGCTGATGTGCAGAGAACTAAAGTTGATGACTGGTTTGAAGTTGGGGCAGTTTCCTTTCCCATTGCACGAGTCGCAGCTGTGTCTATTACCAGACCCACCACCTCTCATTTCCTTGCGGCCAGGGATGATGCGACTGACCTTACACAGCGCCCCACACTTGTAGCACGAGCAGGCAGAGGTGGCCCTGCCTCTGCTAGTGAAGGTGTGGCCACATTGACACACAAACTCTGCCACTCCAAACTCGTCATTGGGATGTAGTGCGTCATACTTTTTATAACATTTCTTACACTTGGAAACTGGCTTTCTCATGGCAACCCTTTTCCACCAAGACCTCCAACACCTCTTACAGGTAAACTGTCTAAACTCAATATCACCCAACAGTTCATTATGCCTTGCCAGGTTTTCCTCAGAAAGTCTTAACGGCTCTCCTTCAGCCATTTTATTCAAACGAAAATACACTACATTCAGTAGTAGAGCTATTGATTTGATTGTAAAAGTAATTCCAGGAAGTGAAGATACATTCTACTTTTACCTTCAGTTCCAGGAAGGAAGCATCATGAATACAATTATGCAACCATGAATATCATTATAAAACCAGGACAGATCTCTTTCCACTGAGGCCAGCTGTTTCACACAGACCACACACACACAATGTGGGTGGGTTGTTCCAACAGTTGTGTGTGTTGGGCGTGAGGGAGGTCCAAGGAGGCGGGTCTAGGGTAAGTCCTTGAGGGTGCCATCTTCAGCCACATCCAAACAATCCAATCACGCAATACAGTTCTAGGAAAACCCTTCTTAAGAATTAGCAATCACATTCCTGTTGAGTCATGCCCAAAACACAAGTATAAATGAAAACCACATTTTGTTGTTATTAGTTACGTGAGACACAGAAGCAAAGAGATATCAATATCTAGAGATACCATCTTGGGGTCTTGTTTGAAACTCTTTGATTTGTAAACCTTTAGCTGAGAGGCATGGCAGGTAAGTTACCTAATGAAGGAGACACTCCTCTTCCCAAACCCACAAAACTGACTGTGGAAAACCTTGAGAAACACGAGTCCAAACATGAGGTGATGGCAATGAGACAGTTTGCGTGTGGAAAATGTCAAAAAAACTGGTGGAGGGAGGTACCAGCAAAGAAACCAGTTTCAATATGTAAAAGGTATGTCATGTGGCTATATATTATCTCTCACTGAACAGCTAGAGAGACATATAAGGAAGTCGGGATGGAAGTTTTAAACATCTTTCTGTTCTCTTATTGTATGCTGTCCTGCCTTTCATTGGACACCTGTAGTGTAGTATGTCCATTTACCAAACTGTGCCCCTCCCCACACTGTGCCCCTCCCACACTGTGCCCCTCCCACACTGTGCCCCTCCCCACACTGTGCCCCTCCCACACTGTGCCCCTCCCCACACTGTGCCCCTCCTCACACTGTGCCCCTCCCACACTGTGCCCCTCCTCACACTGTGCCTCTCCCCACACTGTGCCCCTCCCCAAACTGTGCCCCTCCCACACTGTGCCCCTCCCCACACTGTGCCCCTCCCCACACTGTGCCCCTCCCCAAACTGTGCCCCTCCCACACTGTGCCCCTCCCCACACTGTGCCCCTCCCCACACTGTGCCCCTCCTCACACTGTGCCCCTCCCCAAACTGTGCCCCTCCCACACTGTGCCCCTCCCCACACTGTGCCCCTCCCCACACTGTGTCCCTCCCCACACTGTGCCCCTCCCACACTGTGCCCCTCCCCACACTGTGCCCCTCCCACACTGTGCCCCTCCCCACACTGTGCCCCTCCCACACTGTGCCCCTCCCCAAACTGTGCCCCTCCCACACTGTGCCCCTCCCCACACTGTGCCCCTCCCCACACTGTGCCCCTCCCCACACTGTGCCCCTCCCCACACTGTGCCCCTCCCCACACTGTGCCCCTCCCCACACTGTGCCCCTCCCCACACTGTGCCCCTCCCCACACTGTGCCCCTCCCCACACTGTGCCCCTCCCCACACCGTGCCCCTCCCCACACCGTGCCCCTCCCCACACCGTGCCCCTCCCCACACTGTGCCCCTCCCACACCGTGCCCTTCCCCACACTGTGCCCCTCCCACACCGTGCCCTTCCCCACACTGTGCCCCTCCCACACTGTATCCAATAGGTGTTACCAGAAGTATGATGCTCTCCCGAGGGAGAAGGAGTTTGGAATTGGTGTCCACAAGTGTGCGTGTGGTCACAGCTTCACAGGTTGGACCTCATATGGTACCAAGAGCCCGTGTTACAAGTGTGGTGCTGAGGTACTGCCGGAGATTCAACCGAATAAGAACACAATAAAGAAGAAGACACATCGCCGTCACAAGTGTGAGGCTTGCAATGGAGTGGGTGACTGCCCAAACAAGAAGCCACTGGTGCATGTCAGTGAACCACACATCAGTACAGGATCCACCATCTCCTCTGTTGTGTCTGGTGATGACGATGATCCTCATGCCAGCGACAGGAGACGAGCTGCCTATGGAGAGTTTGATGAGGAGGACGACGACACTATTGTGGACCAGTTTGAGGACCTCAGTATCGGAGAGGTTGACTACCACAGTGATTAATTACTATGTACCACTCCAGAAACATCTCTTATAATCTTTGTATTGTTATAAATGAGTGGCTATTGAAAGTTATGTATGTGATGGTATAATGAATTAATAGAGTAAGGATTCCTTCTAACTGCATCGAACTTATCTTTAGAAAGGGTCATCTTTCAACTTTTAATGAACTATCACATACAATTATTCAGATAGGAGTAGTCTACCAAATCCTTCACATCAGAACAATTGCCCATAATGGCTCTAATACTAGAGCTCCCTTGGTTGTTCAGTAACATTCATTTTAACACACTTACTACAGCTGCATATTTATTCATTATCTGTTCTTGTGAGTGGAGTGGATTGTTAGGGTGATTAGGGTTGCCCATAGCAATCAGAGGGTCGTCTTTCTCATTCACACCCTTAAGCACCTCGAGATGGTCTTGAAGTTGCAGAATATGAGTCTTCAGGAGTCCCAACTGAATAGAGATACATACACACATATCACTCTAGTATCACAAGGGATATACATACAAATACGATACGATACGATACAATACGATACAATACGATACAATACAATACAATACGATACAATACAATACAATACAATACGATACATTACAATACAATACAATACAATACGATACGATACGATACGATACAATACAATACAATACAATACAATACAATATTTGTACAGTGTAGTCTACAAATATTATTAGAGCACATCTGAACTGATATAATTGCTCGTTTCGTTGTGAGCTCTCACTTCATTGGACAGTTCTCCAATGCTCTGTTTGAAGTCCTTCTGTTTTGCAATGACCTAATATGGAAAAGAGGGCTCCTTATAAGTAAGTACATTATGCAATGTCACCACTTGATGCTGCAGCCTACCATCATGTGAACGTCCACAGCTGATGTACTGGCTAGTCCACTTGCATGCTTCAATAACAAGGCCTCATAGTCTGTAAGGGTTAAAGGTTATCTAGTCAAAGATCAGCTACTCTACGTATGTCAAGATGGGTACCATTTATGAGTGAGTTTTGCATCTGCTGAAGTTGTTTCTGTGTGTTCAGTGCATTCCTCAGACTTGACTGTAACTGAATCTTCTTGGAAAGGGCAACATTCACAGTACTCGCCTTGTTTTGTGACGGCTTGCTTCGCGGTTCAGAGAACTCTGAACAATCATTTCAGAGTCACAAAGAGTCTGTAGGTCCAACAAGTCATAACCTACTCAGTTGCAGATTGTCATAAGTCTTCTTAAATGGAGCCAGATTCTCAATAACATCTTTGGCACGTTTTGATTCACTCTACATGAAGGAGTGTAGATTGATGTAAGGAGATACATATGGGAACAGCTCTCGTACAGTGAGGTGCTCACTTCCTGTTTGCAGAGCTGAAACTCTTGATCAAACATCTTCTGCTCTTGCTCCCTCAATTTATCAGACATTTCTTGTTCCTTGTCCTTCAGGGCTCTCCTCAGGTCCTCCACTTGACCATGTAGAGTGGCTCTCTCCTTCTCACTGGCCTCAAGCGCCTCTTGACAGCTCAGCAGTTCAGTCTGGTGTTTCTCCTTCAATGTCAGCTCCTTCACGTACTCCTCCTTCAGGTTAGTCAACTCTGATTCCAAAGAAGCCACTTGACCATCTCTATTTGGATACAGTGAAAGTAATAAGTATGTGAATGTACCATAGGGAAATTAAAAAAGTGTACTTTAGAACATTAGTGGTCTAAGTACTATCTATCGACACTCATGATTAAAGCAGAATAATAAACAAAAGTTGACAAAACTGCACATCAATGAAAGATTACCTAAATGGAATAATTTATAATATAAATCAACATAAACATTTGTGATAGAATATATCCAAATGATTATTTCTATCACATTTGTAATTGCTTATATTAACTCCCTTTTCATAAACAACTTGCACAGCTATTCAACCTGCCTTCATCAACCTAAGTTAATTTGAGAAAACCAGTGCATATTCTCACCTCTTGTTGAGCCACTTGAGTGCTACAGTAAAGTAAGGAACCCTGGAGAGGTACTTTCCACTTTCCTTGTGTCCCGATGTCAGCTCCTTGGAGAAGATGGCAGTGTACATTTCATCTCTCACCATCTTCATCACGTGCTGGAACACTCCCAACGAGGGAAGTAGGTCATCCAACACTTCAAAACAAGACTTGACTCTTTTGACAGTTGGAGCATCATTGTCTGTTCCAGATTGGGTGATACTCTCAATCAATTTGATCTCGTATTTTAAAGCTAATAAAATCAGAATATACAGTCGTGTCGTGTCATGTTCTACATTTAACTCTACTGATTACTGAACCTACACGGAGAGAATCCTGGTGATCCTATCATGTGAGGCCTGTCGGTAGCCATTTGTAAACGGTTTCTATAGTTACATACAATATTCCATTTTTTTTCCAAAATTAATCTAGATACATAAAAATAACATTAACTAATCTCTACAGTACAATGCTACTTATTTTGCAAATTGATGAGTGCAAAAACGTTTGGTAATTGTATTGATATTACGCTACACATGTAAGGCTATGAATTACATGGACAGACTATTTCAAGATGGCGGATGCGCGGCAAATTTTAAAGGTAGATTGGGAGCTTTTGCCTTTGGTAGAAGATGAGACACTTTCTTCTGAGAGTACGTTCCAGTTACGAGAGCACTTTAAAGCTGATTCTCATAGCAAGCTATCTTCTATAAGCATTAGCAGTAGCGGAGAATGTACGAGTGACTTTGCTGTTCCAGCGTCTCAGCAAAATGACACACAAGTCACGCCAGACATGAGGAAGACTCGTGAGATGTCTGCTCCTTTATCAATCGAGTATGTTTAATATTCCCTGTTTGTGGTATATGTAACCTGCTTCAACTTCTTGTCTGTGCATTTGAACAGTCTTTACTAACACTCTATCTCCTCTCGCAGGAGTCTCCACACGACAGTAGATACGACCCCTCCTGTTGACCAGGTGAATGTACCTACAGCCCAGCACTCCCTCAGAGGGACCGTAGGCTCATCTGCTGCTCTCAGACCAACAGGAGACAGAAAACCTGGCAACTCAAAGGCCATCCTTCTTGGACACACCAAACTCGGAGGAGAGACAGGAAGATACTTGGAGCTGACAGACATTGCCTCCAGTGGCGAGCATGACTCTGCTCTCCTCTCTTGTGGTGGTCCGTCTACAATGTCCTACACATCCATCCCTCCCACACAGTCCAGTACGGACACAGAGGGACTGGGTGAGATGGCTGTGCCACCTCCTCAAGCCAGAACCAGCTCAGCCTCTCTGACCAGAGGAGCAGATGTGAAAGGGTCCGGCTATCTCAGTTCGTTGGACCAGCTCTGGGATGCCTTCCTTCACTGTCCCTACTGCAGAGGAGGTCATGGGTCTGTGGAGAGCGATGCCATTCTTGCTCGGCTAAGGAATCTCTCCTTGGATAGACTGCAGCCAGAGCTGCATAGCATTAAGTGTACATGTGGGGGATTACCCTCCAGTGGGGGGAAACCCTACAGCAAGCCTAGCATCAGATGGCAAGTCAAGGAGGTAAGCAAGACTCTTCAGACAAAGGGTAATTCAAAGATGGCTCCTCCAACTGTGGCAAAGCCTCTTAGCCAGGTGAACCAAGAGGGTCAGATGGAACCACTTGACAGTGTCAGTAAGAAACACAGGAACAGAGCAGTACAGACCAGTCCTCGTCTTCTTTTAAGTAGCCTGGAAGATCAAGAGAATATTTCCCTTCAGCATCACTACTACATGAGGCAGCAGAAAAAAGGTGAATCCTTCACAGTATCCCACTCCACTCCTCCATCCAGCTACACAAGGCAGCAGAAGAAAGATGAATCCTTCACAGTATCCCACTCCACTCCTCCATCCAGCTACACAAGGCAGCAGAAGAAAGGTGAATCCTTCACAGTATCCCACTCCACTCCTCCATCCAGCTACACAAGGCAGCAGAAGAAAGGTGAATCCTTCACAGTGTCCCACTCCACTCCTCCATCCAGTTACACAACTTCACAATCTAACTCATCACTCAACGGAAGTGCCACTGATCCCAGTAATAGCCGCTTAACAAATAATGTTGCACTTGAACCGCTCTCACTACAAGAAGCATTCAGCAATTTTAAAAAGGACTTTATCACTCGAAGCAGAATGAGACAGCAGCTTGTCAAACAGCAATGTACCCTTAAAAATGGCTGCTCTCGTCAGCAAGGTCTATCTGTACCAGGAAGCACTAGGTATAGGAGGAGCAAGAGGACAGACCTCCCACTGCACACTGCTAGCAGACCTCAGAAGCAACCTCAATCCGTCCGGCTCACCTCAGGTCTCTCCACTGTGCAGGGCAGACCTGTCGAGGTGCCCTCACAACACAGACCTGTCGAGGTGCCCTCACAACACAGACCTGTCGAGGTGCCCTCACAACACAGACCTGTCGAGGTGCCCTCACAACACAGACCTGTCGAGGTGCCCTCACAACACAGACCTGTCGAGGTGCCCTCACAACACAGACCTGTCGAGGTGCCCTCACAACACAGACCTGTCGAGGTGCCCTCACAACACAGACCTGTCGAGGCCCCACTGGGACCAATATGGATCCCCTTTCCACAGAGATCTGCCGGCAAAACACTTATCAGAGAAATGAAGATTAAAAGTAGGAAGTAAGTACGTAGATCTTTCCAGGACAGTCCAATTGTAGACTGTTGTTTGGGCTGAAGTGACACATGTATGTGCTGGCATCTCTCTTTTCTGTGACACTTACAGTACTAGTCATGTGTGTAGTAGTTGTAATGTTGTTAGTATGATATACATAGGATATATTCTGGACTACCTGAAGTCAAACAAAGAGATGCTGTTTTACTAAAGAAATTAGAAGCGGCTGCTTACTGGAGTAGAATCAAGTGTTACAGCAAGGTACCTATAGTGTGTCCACACTACAGTTGGATGTGCCCTCGTGTGACTACTTTGGTTGATTGTGTAGGTTTTACAAAAGAGAATGAAAAGGAAAAGATAACAGAAGATTAGCCAAGAAGTCGTAGTTTTTGACACTTCATACAATTGTTCAGCATAACATTGTAATAATATATAGAATGATTTAATAAATGATTCACAAAAACAGAAAAAGTAGCCACTGCCATGTTATTCCTCTTAAATTGTCCGCCTAGTGTCATGCCATGTGCACTCTAATAAAACCTCTTCTTTGCTTGCTGCTGCTTCCTGCTGTATACTATATAAATAACTCCGCCCACCACAGCCACCAGAACCAGTATTACGGTCAGCACCTTCAATATAAACCACCCTCTCGTCCCAACCACCTGCTTTGGATCATCGATGTGACCTGTGGGGAGGAGGGGGAGTAGATGAATCACATTTGGAGCTAGGAACTGACAGACTACTTACGCCGTGGAGCCTCAGCTCCGGGAGCCTGTGGCACAACATTGTCCCAATCCTGAAAACAGGAAGAAGAGATCGTTACACACTCAGTGAGAGAGAGGAGGAGCAACAAGATACCAAAAGTGGTCTTCATTGTCTCCTACCAAAAGTGCTACTGCACCAAGCTAATATTACCTTCATTGCTTCCTGCACTTCACTGTCAACATCAAAGGTACGCAAAGCTACGACATCATGATTATCAGCCAGTTCACCAGTCGCAGCTGTCAGCCCAAAGTAGTAGCCAGTAGGAAGGTCAATGTTCTCTGCAGTAAAGCACTCGATCCAGTCATCTGTCCCATCCACATTTGTGTGCACCTTAACCAAAGGCAGGACATTCTTAAAATGACCACATATTGGATACATGCAAGTGTGTACCACTAAATGTGATCATTCTTACCGAGAGAACTTGGTCAATGTAGGAAATGATGACGTAAGTGTCGTGTTTACGCTTCCTAAACTTTGAATGACAACCAGCAACTTGACTGTGTGTTCCATCTCTGTCATGATCATAAGACAGTGTCCCATTGTTTATCATAGCAGAAATGTATGGGTGCTCGTGCTGTAACAGACAAAAGTCACATGACCCAGCAGTCACATGACCCAGCATGCAGTCATATGACCCAGCAGGCAGTCACATGACCCAGCCAGCAGTCACATGACCCAGCAGGCAGTCACATGACCCAGCATGCAGTCATATGACCCAGCAGGCAGTCACATGACCCAGCCGGCAGTCACATGACCCAGCAGGCAGTCACATGACCCAGCAGGCAGTCACATGACCCAGCAGGCAGTCACATGACCCAGCAGCTAACCTCATGAGGACCGTTGTGGTTGCTGTATGTGTCCAAGAAGATTCCCAATCCAGTAAAGTAGTCTGTACTTCCAAACACATTGCCTAACAAGCAGAAACACAACACTCTACAGTTCACTACTCTCGGGAGGAGGAGCTGCTTACGGTCAATGGAAGACTCACCACGTCTCAGTCGGTCCCTTGTATACCAGAAGGCCATCCCATCTCCGAACAGGAGGTCGCCGCTTCCGTGAACATTAAAGTGAAGTACAGCTTCCCAATTGTGCATTCGAACGGGCTACACAGCATACAATCATAGATACTCTATGATACAATACACAATACTCGCTTGACGGACCGACTGCATGCGTCACTAACCATGTTACTCCAAATGCCCCCAGTTTGGCTCTGCCTGTCCGCAGTGAGTCGGATGAAGGTAGAAGTCACTACAGTCGACCCGACAATGTCCCAAGACTGCCCAACGGCTACGATAGAAAAAAGGAGACAGTCAACTAAGCCATTCCTAGAGATAGATGGTATAACGCACTTGAAAAGGGTTTTAAAAGTGAGTATTCCCTAACATAGTATCCGTCTTCTTCGTCAATCGGTTCGCTAGTCCACACTGGCAGAGCCTGGAAGAGGAAGACTAAACAAAGCCACAGCCTAACGTCCATTTTCACCAACAGTTTGCGTAACGTGCCCTTTTTTGAGGTCTACTAGGGAAAGTCCCGTCTTACGATGGACGGTAGTGAAGAGGAATTAAAGGAGTCAATTGAAGTTGTGACTCACTCCGGCCTACCTACAGTGAACGAGAACCATCTTAAAAAACTTAAGAGTATTTGCAAGTGAGAATCAAGTCATCTTTAATATGTCATAATCTTCATTTTATCATTCTCAGCTATAATCATACGTATACAGTATATAGTGTATGTGGATGAGTGAAGTTTGTTGACTTTAGCTCATTTATAAATGAACTACGTGTCGTACATTTATAGGAGAAGTGATAGTAATGTTACAAGAAGTTTTGAACTACTGTTCCACCACCTTCATGAGAAACACTCTGAAGTCCGCCTCTCTGCCTTCCAAACCATCAGAGAACTCTTCCAGAGGTCGCACATCTTTAGGGAGCGACTTATAGACAATTTTCAAGATTTTCTACAGCTCACAGTGGGTATGGACCCAGAGGAGCCACTCCCCCTCCCTCTCCCGGCGGCAAGGTCATTGAAGAAACAGTCCCTCCTGTCAGTGAAGCAGTGGTTTGAGGCATATGGCAGTGGCTACCCAAAACTGAAGCTCGGGTACATGTACCTTAAGAACCAGATAAAGGTGCCTGTCACAACACAGTTGCCATGGCAATAAAATGAATTGAGTCTTCCATATTTGGTGTTGTTAGGTCAATTTTGATGAGTTGGAGGCTGAGAATGAGGCAACACGACGAGCAAGAGAAGATAGGGAGAGGAGACTGCGACTGGTCAGTGAACAGAGAGCAGCATCCCTCAAAGTTAAGATGCAAGGTCAGCTCTCTCAACCCATTTAGGTGTGGACAGTATGTTCTATATCATGCTAGCTATAGACCTGTGACCTGTTTACCATTCAGTACATGTGTGTGTTGCCATGCAGAGAAGAACCTTGAAATACAGAATGTGTTGACACAATTGGAAAACTGCTTTCAGCTGCTGCTTCCCAAGTTTGATGGCACAGACTTCTATCGGACCTCTCCTAGACAAGGGGGTTCCCCTCTTAGAGGTTGGCAAGGTTACATCACTGACTCTGAGGAATCAAGTGATGAGGATACAGAATGGGTCGATGTCCCTGAGGGGGAGGAGCCTATTGATGTGGACCATCTGAAGGGGAAGGAGCCTGTTGATGTGGACCATCTGAAGGGGGAGGAGCCTGTTACTGTGGACCATCAAAAGGGGGAGGAGCCTGTTGATGTGGACCATCAGAAGGGGGAGGAGCCTGTTGACGTGGACCATCAGAAGGGGGAGGAGCCTGTTGACGTGGACCATCAGAAGGGGGAGGAGCCTGTTGACATGGACCATCAGAAGGGGGAGGAGCCTGTTGACGTGGACCATCAGAAGGGGGGGGAGTCTGTTGATGTGGACCATCAGAAGGGGGAGGAGCCTGTTGACGTGGACCATCAGAAGGGGGAAGAGCCTGTTACTGTGGATAATCAGAAGGAGGAGGAGCCTGTTGATGTGGACCATCAGAAGGGGGAGGAGCCTGTTGATGTGGACTATCAGAAGGGGGAGGAGCCTGTTGATGTGGATCATCTAAAGGAGGAGGAATCACATCCCTCAGCCTCGGATCTTCAGATTCATGGTATCCCACACAAGTCTTATGCAGTGTCAGTTGAGATGCCCCTTAGTGGTAGGGTTACTATCCAGCTCAGTGAGAACAACACCAGTATCATCAGCAATATGAGGGACTGTGTTAGACAGGTCTGGAGCACCTTTCTGCCCCACTGCAGCATGTGCATGCAAGTACGTATATAGGATATGAATTTTCATGTTGTGTTGTCATGGTAATATTTAAATGTGTAGATGTGCCCCAAGTTGAATTTGGATGGTGAACTTCATCAAATTTTACAAATGAAAACCAAACTACTATTGGCTGTAGAGAAGTATAGAGAATTGTGTATAGTTGACAGTAATGGACTAGAGCTGAAGGACGATATTCTAGTCACCAGTAAACCCAGCAGTTCTGTTAAAGCTCCTCCTGTACGCCCTAGGACTGCCTCAAAAGTGTCGACAAGTAGTGAGTGGACTCCCAGTGCTTCCCATCTGAGGGATGAGGAGGAGTCTGCTGACCCCACCTCCTTAGCAGCTCAATTGAAAGTCTTGAAGAAGCGACAGTGCCTTGAACCAGCCAATCAGCTCGCTGCAGGGCCCTCCCAAAAGGTGAAGTGTCAAAGTGGACCAGCGTCCTCAAAAGTGCCAGTTGTGCCCTACGACAAGGACCTCATCAACTGGGAGGACCACACAAGTGATAGCGTCAAGGTCCCTACAGTTCATCAGTGAGTTTTGCCAGCTTTGTTTAGGTGTTAGTAGTTATGTAGGGTTGTGTTCCACTTCAGATTTGAATCTCTCCACCGATTTTGGTCTTCCACAGACCATGAGGTCACCATGGCTCCAGTGAGTGATCACTTCTGTTAGAATGTTGCTGTGTATAACATAACATTTCCTTATTAGGAGGACCAGCGGAGAGTGATTCAATTTGCTGGCAAGTTTGAACCAATTGAACACACTTGTCGAGCTCCTCTGCCGAATGGAAGACTATGCCCTCGAAAAGATAGGTTGAAAGTTAGTTAGTCTGTGAGCTGCATTTTATTGATTGGTTTGTGTTACAAGTAAGTTATCTTTGTATGAAGTGTCCATTTCATGGAGCCATTATACCACGGGATGATGTGGGTAGACCCCTGTCATTACAATCTGAGGATGACACTCCCACTACAAGTTCTAAAGAGGCGGAGCTTTGGCAAGACATTCAGCAAGACATAGAAAGGGCAACTGGTGTGACATTAGGAGTCAGTCAGAAGGGGAAAGGGAAAATGAAGAGAAAAAGGAAAGGTTTGGTTGAGAGTCACATGATCACAGCTGTTAAGTCACATGATCACAGCTATTAAGCATGATCACACCTATTAAGTCACATGATCACAGCTATTAAGTCACATGGTCACAACTATTAAGTCACATGGTCACAACTATTAAGTCACATGGTCACAGCTATTAAGTCACATGGTCACAACTATTAAGTCACATGGTCACAACTATTAAGTGATTTTATCGAGACTGCTCTTATGGAATATATAGTCTTGTAACTGTGTCTGATTGTGGCTGTGATATTTATACAGAAGGAAAGAATCAAGGATTAACAGACCTCAGAAAGTTGAAAAACACTTCTAGAAGACGTTTGGAAAAGATTGTTTTTAACAAGTTAGTGAAATGTTGTAGTTAAGCCACTTAACAAATAATGCAACTACCTATCTTTTTAAAGGAGAAGTATGGATCGAGTGGCTGATGCCATGAGCCGACTGGATGACAAAAGATTTGATGACAAATTTGGAAACAATTATAATTATGCTTTGAATTAAATTTAACAGTTTGTATATATATGCACATTTTACAGTCCCCCATTTTAAAATTATATTTAGTTATATACTTGTTATGTAATAATTTACAAGAGTATATTGAATGAATTGAGAGATTTAGAGCTAGATGGCTGCATTTGTGACATGCTGCAGCTGGGTAATTAATAAGCCGCCCACGCAAGGGGATAACAGCCTGACTATGGATACTTAATGATCATAACTGTGAACATATGTATTTTTAGTTCAATACTCTTTGTGTTATGCAAGAATTTACCAGAGTATACTGAATGCTTACAGAATAGATGCATTTGTTATAAGTTATAGTCAAGGATATAGCTAGATTTTTCGAATTTTATATTTATCACTATCACCAATTGGGATTGTATTTATAATCAATGATCATTTTGACAATATACATGATACTTCGAATTTCAAATTAAAAAAGAAAAAAACTGTTCAAACAATATATAAATATAGTTCTTCACGGTTGTAAAGAGACCATGCTTTGTTTTCTTCTTTTGAATGGCTTGGATTGGTTTGCTGTAGTACTTCCTTTCGCATCACTTTACTGAGTGTAAAGGTGATCCCAGGGCACACCACGTGGAGGTAGAAGTACTTCGTGCCCCAAAAGGCCTCCGGTTTCTCAACTCTGTTTGACACTTCCACTACTTGCGTCGTAAGAGAAGTTGCACGGGAGCGATCCGGCGTACCTGACCGTCCTATGACCAGTTACTAGTCCTGCACTGCCTCACGCTACGGACAGAACAAGCCCGACCCTGGCGGACCACAAACTCCCACCAATGAGAATCATCATGTGCACACAACGCAGCTTGAGAGCACTGTACACAGACTTTAGCTCATTGGGATCGGCCAGGTTGCTTTAGAGTAGGGACCCATCGATGAACTATACAAGAAAGAATTAGAGAATTACATAACAAACGGCATACTTGTACATACGAACAGCACATGCATGCGCATAAAAAATTGCAAATGCAAATGCAAATGTCTTCCAAACCAACCTGATGTGGCAGCCTACAATAGCTTCCTGGCCGACTACGTAGTGGCACTGGACCCACGCTCCTCCAGGTACGGGTCGTATAGCAAGAATCCGCAAGTGCCAATTTAACACACAAGCAGGATTAATAGTGAGATACATCTCCAGGCACTAACCCATAGGTAGAGAGACCACCCCACTATACGAACACCGATGACCCTTTGTCGCATGGTACCATGGTCGTGCTCCTACCACGGTTTTCGCATCGATCCGCACCAAAGCAGACCTCCAGAGTTGATAGCCCGGAGGCCAAAGACTGAAAATTTCCTTGCCTATTTATTAGAAATTGTCGGCGGGAAGCATCGTGAACTTGGCGGAAAATCGTGGAACCAAATTGTTTTCGAGGTCATGTTCGAGAACAATAGACAACATGTAATACATGCCCCGGATTATTCAGCAAGTTGTTATTTCTATTGAGTTCAAACTCGAAAACATGTATGCATGGAAGTTATAATTGAATCATATAACAATCGCAGTGACCCCATGAATGGAAGTGCATACACAAGCTATTAATATTTCAATGAACCTTAATTGTTCAGCAGAAATCATTTATCTTAACATAATACTCTTGCGAGCGCATGAATTGACATAATACATAGATGTTCCATGGACATTGAAAATCAGGGATACTGATGTATTTGTTAACCAGAATCGCGGTTTCTTTATTTAACGAAGAATGTCTTTACTTCATGCATCTTTTTATGAAAGATGTGTACGCGTACGTATAGCTAATCTTTGTGCGCTATTGCTCAATCAATTTGTGAATCCAAAATGGCCGTTGCTACGTGCTGAAGCCTAATTATATAATTATTGTACATGCCCTAAACTTCACTGATTGGTAGGTTATTTTGTTTAGAGAATCAGACAAATTATAATGATGTTTGTTTTCTTTTAAGTTACATGATTAGCATATTAATCAGCATCTTTAACTCATGTAACTTGTGAGATTGCTCAAAATGTAATTTGTCACTGTAGGTACAACTTATACAAACCAGCATTTAATTATACATTTTACAGTCACCCATTGTAAGATTATAAATAATAATTTACAAGAGTATACTGAATGATTTAGAGATGACTGCATTTGTGATATTAAGCTTAATTGTTTATGAATAAAAATTTATAATAAGCTGCCCACGCAAGGGGATAACAACCTGACTATGGGTACTTAATGATCATAATAATGTTTTACCTTAATCAGTTAAAATGAATATATATATACGTATATACATGGACATATATAGTTCCATTTGTGGTTTAAATTTTTCAAACTATACAAAATGGTATATGAGCTGTGGTTATTAGCTAATGACATAGATACATATATTACAAAAACAATTCCTGTGGTAGGGTGGACCAGATATATAAAAAATAAAACTTTGAAACATAAGAGTTATCAGACCCCCATAAGTTCTTGTCCCTACAGAATATGGAGTATAACATTTTAATATTGTACACTGTATTACTACAGTATATACCTGTTGAATTATGCTTCTCAACTTTCCAATTTGAGTTATCAATTTATTGTTGTGGGTTTGCAGATAGCATATCCTGGATTCTAAAGCTTGTCGACTCTCCTGCAGGCAGACAAGGTCTGAGGAGACTTGGGAAGGTGGTGCACTTCTTAGCTCTATTTGTAAACTATTTAGCTGCTCCAACAGGTCCCTGTAGAGGGGGTGGGGCATGTGGTAGAGGGGGTGGGGCATGTGGTAGAGAGGGTGGGCATGTGACAGAGGGGGTGGGGCATGTGACAGAGGGGGTGGGGCATGTGGTAGAGAGGGTGGGGCATGTGACAGAGGGGGTGGGGCATGTGACAGAGGGGGTGGGGCATGTGGTAGAGAGGGTGGGGCATGTGGTAGAGAGGGTGGGGCACATGGTAAAGGGGTGGGGCACATGTGATCCTATCACTGGTACCTTCTTACTATACTTACCTATTCTCTTCTTCAAGCTGTACAATCAAAGTATCCAATTCCTCATCCCTCACCTCCTTGCTGGTGTCCTCTAGGTCAGTGGAGCTGAAGACACTGCTCTCAGATGTATCTGAGTGTGTACTCACTCTGTGATGGTGGGCCAGGGAGGGTGACTGGAATGGTGGAGGCCTTCTTATTGAACCTCCAGGTGACGAACGCTTCATTTTGTTACCAAGTGTTTTGAAGAAATCCTTTACATTTTCTGTTTTTGATGCCTAGATACAAATATAAGAAAGGTAGATAGGCTTTCGATTTCAATAGATATTTCATATGCAACTACCTCCAGGCAGTATTCCTGGACAGAATGGTTTGACTTGTGATGGTCTAAGCTTCTTCCAGACCAAAAGCAATCTTGACACAAATCAACTTTGAAACATTCTAAACAGCGATATCTACACACACATGTATTCATTAGCAATTCCATCTGTACGTTAATAATATGTACATTAGATGCCTCTTATGTGGAATATATTTAGCAGCATTCCAGTTAGAAACAATCCCTACAGGTTGTATATATGTATCCTGACAACACTGATAACTCACCTAAATCCAACTATAGGATTCAGCTGGCAAATGAAGCACTTCACTGAATGTCTCTTTCTTTCTGTCTGAGCCAAACGATGCAGTAGTGGTAACCAGGACAGCACCTTTGGGTTGTGCCGTATCCACGACAACCAATTGGCCATCTTGATGGACTTTATACCCTAAAGTACATCAATAGTCAGTATATTCATAGGTTACGTGAAACTCAAAAGACTACAGACCTGTGGAAGTGCCTGCATGCCTTCATAGACGAGATTATCAGTAAATACTTCACCTTCACCAACACTTACTGGAATCTATAGAGTGCCATATGTAAATATGTAAAATAGCAAC
This sequence comes from Chondrosia reniformis, assembly GCA_947172415.1. Lineage (NCBI taxonomy): Eukaryota > Metazoa > Porifera > Demospongiae > Chondrillida > Chondrillidae > Chondrosia > Chondrosia reniformis. The sequence continues at coordinate 7,309,846 of OX359199.1, read as the reverse complement.
TCAACTTCAATGTATATCATATCTTGTAGAAGGAGTCTACAAGATGCTCGTTTGTACCAAATATATGTTACATTTACCTTTATTAGACAATTTAGAATTGACTGGAAGACTTTAGGGACTATTTCACCAGAACTGTTTGCACAAGCCGTAAAGAGGTCTAAATAGATAGTAGGAAATGAGTAAAATATTCTATTCCTTTAGGTTAACTTGCTTTTTAGTTTGTCTTCTAGTTTGCCTCCTGTTAGAATCAAGATTGATGTCTTGAGGGCTACTGGTAACACTGAATCATTGCTAATTGAAGAAAAAAAAAAATCAAAAAAGTGTCACTGCCTGGGTTCGAACCAGGGACCTTCTGCGTGTAAAGCAGACGTGATAACCACTACACTACAGTGACATGACTGACGGATTTATGCTACGCCAGTACTTAAACGACAACGCAACGCTCCGTTCAAGAATGTAAATACAGTGATTCAATAACCCATTACCTATTGTGCATGTCCAATATCCAACTGGTTGTCATGTCAATATTCTGTCCACACTTAACTTTTCCAGAATGATCCTTCTCTGCTTGCTGGTAGAGAGTTGAGAGAGGTTCCGTTAAGAGGCTAATAGGCAATGCATCCTCAGTGTTGTCCAAGTGACTAGCAAAGATTTGTAAGGCTCTTTGACTGGACAGAAAATGCACTAGAACACAAACCAAATAATGAAATATACAGAGAGAATAAATAACATAAGACTATCTAATAATAGCTAACACTGTAATTTCTTCTGCAATGCTCTGATTTTTAGAGATGTTCTGTAGAGCCCAAAGTGAACGTGGCTGTATCTTGTGTTCAAGTCACTGAACAGAGCTGTCAGTTCGGGATGCTGTGTCTGAGTAAAAGTGCCTCCATCTCTAACACAGCTGCGGACAAATGTAGCACATGAGAACCTTCACATAACAGCATGGTAACCTGTCCTTACACTGTGTACAGGGGAATGTTATTTCTGTTTCTCATCTTTGACCAGCCTCTTGGCAAAGCTTCAGGTAAATATCAGAGTTAAGGTAAAAATAAGTTAGGAATTGTCATCTTTAGCTTACTTCCATCCTTCACAGTCATAGCTGCTCCACCAAATTTTGCAAGCATCTCCTTGATTCTCACTCCTCTGGCTTGAGCATATCTTGAGACTTCCAACCACCTTCTCTCAAAGCGAGCAAGTAAATTTTTCAAGTCTGTGGATATTTGTAGACCACTGCTCTTCAAATCACCTTTGGCTGTCTCTATGTCCTGTAGACATTGAGATATGGGCTGCAGAGAAACCTCAAGATCAGCATGAGTGGAAGATTGCTCTCGCAACTTTGGTAAAGTCTTTGCAATGGGCTGGGAACTGGCCAATATCATTTCAGCCGAAGACAGGAGCTTGCCAGCCTTAAAGGAGAGATGACATGCCATCAGATCATCAGATTCTGTACATTACCACTCCAACCTACTTCAGAGCATAATTCCTGAAAGTGGACTAGTTTTGGGTGAACTGTGTTCAGTGTCTCTCTGGCAGCGTGTGCCTGCTCCTGAACTGACTCCCAAATTTCTGACAGTCTTGCATACTGCAGCTTCACCAAATCCAGCACACTCTTTTCTTCATCTGTTTCAGGTCTATAACTCATCAACTGGACACTGGCCATCAGTACGTACTCCATTTTCTCAACCTGTTCTTCATACTCCTACATACATACATAAAGTGCTATCCCTTTGACAGACCCCTCCACACTTCCCTTCAGCAGACACACCTTCCAGAATCCCTCCATCTTGCAGTACTGTCTGTCCACCTCCACCAGATCCTGTCCCAAGGGATAAAGCTCCTTCAGCAAGGTCTGAGCCTGAAGCAGCCAGGCCATCCTTGAGGCCAACTGAGCCAAAACCTGCTGGCGCTCCAGTAGCACACTTTCAAGGACCTCCTGCCTATATATAGACATTTTACAATAGGTAAGTCGCCATGGTAACATGAGTAACATTGACACATTTTGAAGCCAATTCAACACAGGCTGGAGTTATGAATTATCCTTTAAAACATTCCGTTGAATGGGTGCTAAAAAGTGGGAAATCACATATTTTCAACACAAGGTAGTGCTGTGTGTATCAGAACTGAAACTGTTAAATACAATATTGCTATCTTTTAGTCGCATAGACAGACACTCCATTAAATGAGTACGTAGACTAAAGTGCCATACTTTTTCTTTGCTAATTGTAGTAGGTTTTCAACTTTCTTCATTAAAACATCTACTCTCTCTGAAACAGTTGCAATATTTAAAGAGTACCCGTTCATCTCCTCACGAAGTTGATGAAGAGAAGAATGGACTGCTTCAACAAGATCTCTCTTCACCTCACTCTCCAAAATGATCACCTAAGAAAAAAGTAAAAAATGAAGCCTTTGTTTCTTGAATATCTCAAAATCTCATACTTTAATGAGCTCCTTCTGATGAGCCACCATTTTCATGGACGTTGGACGTCCTTTTAGCTCTGAAGCCTTCACTTGCATAGTAAGGGTCCACTGTTGCAACCTTGAGTAGCACCCAAAGAAAGGAACCCATTTCTGGTACACTTTGCTGACAGATTGACAGTGACTATTGAACCTGTCAAATGACACATAAGCAGGATAGCCCAGGATAATATATTGCAGTCTGGCAAGGTCAAAGTCCACTCACTGAGGTTTAACCTTGGTCCATCTTGTTTTGAGTGTTGCTACAGTTTTTGTCAGGTCACTGGACTGGTTACCATGGTAATGATAGTTTAAAAGACTGGTTGCTAGGCTCTCTAGCGCCTCCAAGTACTCGTCACATTGCATTACCTCAGCACTGCAATCCTACAAATCAAAAGACACTGGAAGTGACTCTCCATCTAATAAGTGGTAATTAAGGGAGGTGCATACTCGTTCTCGTTTGATCTCTGCATCCATTACTGCCAAGTCATGACTTCCCTCAATAATGTGAGGTTTCTCAACTCTGCTCTCAGCCATCCTCAGCAAATTAAGAAACTTATCCTTTTTGCTGTCAAACTGCGTCCACAGATCCTGCAAGGATTCCAGTGAATCCTGTCTCTCCTTGACCAGAGTGCTCACCTCCTGCCAAAGAGATTGCAAACGCTTCTGCTGGTTGGCCATCCAGGAATTCTCCTTTTTTACACTGTCCTTTTGAGTAAGTCTGTGATAATTCTCCTCCAGTGCCAGCATCTCCTGGGCGATGGCCTGGAGAGTTGAGGTAATTGTGGCAGCTACACATCACTAGATCCATGTGCTTAATAAACCACTCACTTTAATGTCTAAGAGCATGTCTGTCAATTGCTCCTGGCCTAAACATTGGGTCTGTGGGCGGAGTTTTGTGGCCACTCCCATGAGCCATTTCAGCATGTCACTTGGAGCAGCAAACTCATGACGTGAGGTAGCCTTAATCTGTAGACTGGATGGCAACACACCAGCTGGAATACACTACATAAACAGTAAGAGAGGACAAGCATATACAACTGCTACACCATCAGACGAGGGACAAACCAGGCTAATAAAGATACCATAGCAGACTTGCCTGCTGACACAACTTGTCCCAGTTATCAAAGAGGTCGTTGGCCTTGACTGTCAATCTAGTCTTCTCTCCACTGTTGGCCTGCAGGAGGAACATCTCCTTGGTGAGATCACAGACCCTCTTCATGTGCTTCTCTTTTGTAGCTATCTGCTGACATAGAGTCTAAGGAGGAAGGTTGCCATGGAAACTGACATAAATGTGGGTTTCTGAAAAGTAGATAAATTTACTAATAATGTTCCCACTCAAAACAAGATTTAATTGAGCTGGATTGCCTACAAGTGGGTGTGGGCCAGGTACATGCTAATGCCACAAAGGGGAGGACATACAACCACATACCTGTTCTTGGAACAACTAACAAAGAGATAGCGTAAGTGGCTAACTTAACATTCAGCTAATATAAAACAATCAATAAAATTATCACTTAAGTGTAAAGGAATTATCAGTGAATCCAGGTTTGCCCAAAACTGTTATATATATAAAGCCTGTAAAAGGTAGACTCATGCAGATCGTCCTGTGTCCTGTGCCACTATATGTCCATATGTACAGTACCTGTCTCTTGATGTTGTGTTGTTCCCCCTGCACCACTGTGTTCATGTCATTTAGCCAAGATTTCAAATCTCCATACTCCTCCAAGAACTCTCTCAACTTCAGCAAATGTCGGTGGATCGCCTCCTCAGCCACTGATGCCTTCTCTTTGATTCCTTTAATATCTTCCTGTAGCTCCTTGACTTGATCAGAAGGGAGAGCCTCATGCAGGGAATCATAAATAGCCGAAGCATTCTGTTTCATTTGCTACATAGAATATGTACAGTACCACAATTTATACAAATACAATACAAGTCCATTTGTATAAATTGGTATATGTACAGTACCATAATTTTATACAAATACAATACAAGCCTATATTTGTATAAATTGGTATATGTCTATGCCATATGCATACAGTACATATGCAAGCAGATCCTGAACTGATGGAGGCCCACCTGTGATTGTAAGTATTTTGCAGATATCTTTGACAGCATGAAACCACTTGGGCTAAGAGTCTCCACCTCCTCGGCTGCCTTCCTTGACCACTCCTCCCAGATCCTGACAAACCTCTGAATGACTGTCTGCTGGGTCATGCTGACTCGACCAAGAGATTGAAGAACTTGAGTCCAAGTTAAAGAAAGAAGCTCCTTCTTCCTCTGAATGGACTCCTTGTCCGGTGTGGACTTGGAGGTAGGTAAATCATACCTTTTGAGGACACTTTGCCTGTCCTTTTCGAGGGTAACCATTTTCTCTTTAATGGTAGAACACTGACGGACAAACTCTCTAAGGCTCAGTGGAGGGTTTAGGAGCAAGCTCTGTGCACCTTCCATTAAATTAATCAAATCACCAACCTGATAGTGTCATTGAGGAAACAGGAAAATATACTTCAAATAGCTTCAAATAACTTTCCTAACAGCGAAGCACCACATATAAGGACATTCAAATGCAAATATTAATGTATTTAATACATCAAACAGAGCACTGCATCCCACATACTAGGCAGTATCTTGGAAACATACCTGTTTGTTAAAACGAGCCACTTCAACTTCCTGGTTATGGAGTGAATTGATTTTGTCAGCAAGTTGAACACTAGCCAGTTGCCATGACGATGATAGTTCAAAGACATACATTTCCAATCTCTGGTCACCCCTAAACGCTGCTTTCTTCTCCACCAAGCTGGTTATCTGGTGATGGGTCATGTCCAACACCTTTTGGTAGGTCTAAACACAGTCATGTGAAGGAGCTGTAACTTCTAAGTTCTGTTATTTTGCACATTATGTACATCTACTTACTCTACATTTAGCAATGACTGCATGAATAGCATCCAAATCTAAGGTTTGGGGAACACTTAATTTGGCAATACTGTCATTCAGCTCTTTGATTCCTTGTTCAACAGAATTAGCCGTTGCTTGTAGCTCTAATGGCAACTGAACATCAGAAGTGTCTACTTCTTCAACATTCTACATAAATGACATATAATGTAAAATTAATTATATAATAATATCATAATATCATGTTGGTACTTATATTCCATGTGCTTATACTTCATGCATATGTATTGCATATATACTCTATGTATGTACAAAATATGGACTATTTGTACAACTTTCTATTTACAAAATTTAGTTAAATATTTACATCTAGTGTTTCATTATTTACACAACAAATTAGATTTGACAATACCAAGTGCATACAGTAGGAGAGGAGATCCAGCTGAAGAGGATGAAGCTATTAAGAGGCTACCAAGAAGCATTAGAGTCTAGTTACTTACTGGGCATCCACTCACCTGAGCTTGGAGATTAGTTGTAAACATTGGGTCCTGGATTTCTTGAGTCAGCTGATGAATAACATTATCCAGCTCTCCCAAGTGCAGTGAGTAGTGTCCAGATATACGCTTGATGCTTAGGTCATCCACTGACCCTGAATCTCGGGCAGACAATGCCAGACTGATGGTGCAGAGGTGGTCCTGCACAGTGTCCAACTGGTCTATGAGCTCTTGTGGAGGGGGTAGGCTGGCTGTCTGAATGGCTCTGGTCATCAGGGAGACCTGGTGAGACACTTGGGAGAGCATCTCGTCATGGACTTCCAACTCCTTCTGCATCTTATCACTCCTAATAATCTGTTTGTTCTTGTGGTGCACCAGCAGCAGAAGGGCCTGTTCTACCCAGGAGTGGACCAGTGCCACATCAAACGAATAGGACTCACATTTTTCAGCAACTAGTCGTTGTAGATCCTCTTTAAGGAAGGTCATGGTTGAATTGTATTCACCCGCCAGGTATTCCATGGAGTCTCTTATGCAACATCCGTTGAAGATAGGTTCCAGAGTGAGGAGCTGGCTGGAGAGCTCACTCAAGGAGGTAATGCTCACTTGGTAGTCTTCTAACTTGCAGAGTGCCTTTACAGGAAAATAAACAATACAACCAACCAACTGAAAACTGAATCTTTGATATACAGTACTATGATTCAATACAAAAAATTGAAAGTGAAATTACAAGTATATTATATTATTCAATAACAAGTATATCACATTCAAGTAATATAATTTGGCATGTCAACATGAATAATCTAACACACCATTTATCTTACATGCTACATCTACTTTGGAGTAAAGGCCTATGAAACCTAGTGAGGGCTTTGGATGAGGATACAAGAGTTTTCTCCTTCTGTTCTTCTCTATACACACTTATACATACAAGCACACTTGACATGTCAGACCTGTTCAAAGTCTCCCCAGGATGCCTGATTAGGCAACTTTGTTAGGTCCTTCAGGAAGCCAAAGGCTTGCTTCAGGTCATCTTCAAATAGTGCAACCAACTCCTCCACCTCCGAGTACTGTTCCTCTGTGTCCTCAAAATGTTTTATGAGAACACCACATTTCTCCCACAAATCATTCAAAGTGAACAGGATCATTTGACTGGGACTAAGAGTCTCCAGAATATAGGTGATCTCCGAATGGTGGATCTCCAAGATGGTCCTTAAGGCTTGTACCTCCCCGATCCTCAGTTCCAGAGCCACGGATGACATCTGACATGGCTCCATTGCAGTCAGAGTTACACTCGAGTCAAAGAGCTGGGTTGATATCTTGGCCAATTGTATCTCAATAGATTCGTCCGAAGAGACGGGAAGATGAAACTTTCTTCTTCTCAATGTGTCAGGACTGGACACTTCTGGAGTTGCTTCTTTGCTGAAATTCACTTCCTCATCTTCCTCTTGGATAATGTAGAGTTGACCTAGCTTCACTTTCTTACTGTTAGCCTCGTCATGGAAGGTTTGAACACAGGCCTTCTTTACAGCAACAACAATATGATCATGGACATTCTTCACCTGTAATATGAAACAGGTTGCACAGCACATATATACTTTCATTGTAAATTTTTACTGCTCTAATGTTTTCAATGTATGACCATCAAGAGACTACATATGTAGTCACTGAGATGATATGCTATTTATTAGAGATTGTTCCTCTTTACATGTAGTCCTGACACAGGAAATGTGTAATTAGGTCACATTTTCAACTAGTTATAGTGTTAGCATAGCGACATACTATATACAAACACATTTTATATAGTTAATTATTCTTCAAGCTAAACAAGGTTGGAATATAATTCAGGTGAGTAGCATTCCAGTGGTTGCACAATAGTCAAGTTTGGTAGTACAGCCACCGAACAGCAACAGGCTAGAGTTGTACAACAGGTCCCCCCATCCCTTAAAAGGGTTGTGTCAAAGCACTCTGAGGACCCCTTTGACCAGAAGCCACTAGGGAATCCTCACAACTGCTAGAGTGTCTATTATAGCAATGACATTTTGACCAACTTGTACACAGAACACTAATTGGGTAATGGTCACTTACAGGAGAAATTGAGCAATGGTCGAAACCAATAATACTCGATTGCGTTTATCTTATATTTCAAATCAGGTCTTATATCTTCCTGAGGCGTTATAGGATCCATAGATGTACAGGTAAATCGCGGTTGGACACTTAGGACCTGATTAATTCAATTACTGAGCGACATTTCTAAATAATCCGTTTTGCACATACCGAAGGTGATGGAAGGATAGTTCGAAAAGCTGCCTGCATGAACAAGTCGTCAATTTGGAGTCGTCAAGGCTCATTACTTCATGCTATGGCGATTCGTCTTGCGGAAAGGATTGTGAAACCGCAGACAACCTAAGTTCGTACGTAGGCTAGTAAAAAACCCTTCGTGATTAACGAGATGTTAAATTACAACTAACTTTGACTACATGACTACTCACTAGCACACTAGCTCTCTGCCACTCCAGTTCCAACAACTGTAAGTTTACAGCTAATGTCTCCAGATCGCTCTCTTTCGGGTTGGACAACTGCGGACCTAGTTTAATTTTTAGCTCTTCGATCCTCTTAAGAATGAGGACCTTTGACTTCATATCGCCCACAACTGTTTTAAATTCCCTTCCGATGCTAGCGACGACCAGAGGGAATTCGGTTGGGCTGGGAAGGGAGTTGAACCGCCCCAACTGGCCGAGGAAGCGAGGCAACCACGACGACAACTGGATAATGTATCCATTTAGCTCCTCCAAGTCGTCGATAATGTCGTCTGTCTCGTCCATACTCGCGTCAAGCTATATGCAGAGCAGATAGCATTTGCTTACCAACATATTGCCTACAACTCGTATATTAACTTTACCGAGGTAACTATATTCATGAGGTATTAAAGTAATTCAGAATTGATAATCATGTGAATAGCCACAATAATGTATTTACTCTAAATAAAAGTCACAATAAATAAGTTCTCTTAGACCGGCTTGTAGTCCAATTTGCTTTCTAATTTCTTGTTCTCAGAAATCTTTCTGACAGCTTTCATAAAATCTTCATGAACTACGTATTCTCTTTCATCTCTTATGGCAAACATACCTAAAATAGCAGTAATCCATTCAGTTATTGGCATCAATAAAAATCTAATGTCCTAGTCATGGTAATGGGACAAAGAAGAATACTATACTGCCACAGTACAATACAACTCAATACAGACATACCCGCCTCAGCACAGACATACCCGCCTCAGCACAGACATACCCGCCTCAGCACAGACATACCCACTTCACTACAGACATACCCGCCTCACTACAGACATACCTGCCTCAGTACAGACATTCCTGAGATCTGCTCCATTAAAATCTTCCGACAACTTTACAACTGCTTCATAATCCATCTCACCTTTCTTGGTGATGGGAGCTGAGTGTATCTTGAGGATGTCTAACCTAGCCTGTTCATTTGGAAGAGGTATCTCAATCTTCCTGTCAAGTCTGCCAGGTCTCAACAAAGCTGGGTCCAAGACATCCGGTCTATTGGTAGCCATAATCATCTTTACCTTACCAAGGGAGTCAAAGCCGTCCATCTGGTTAAGAAGCTGCACACAGGAACACAATTTATCACCACACACTTCCCCAGGTCCAGGTCTTGCTAGGAGCATACCTCCATGAGTGTCCTCTGGATCTCCCTGTCGGCTGAGGTGCCCTCGGAGAACCTCCTTCCTCCAATGGCATCTATCTCATCCATAAAGACTATACAGGGCTGGTGATCACGTGCATAGGCTATAGAGAGATAGGAGGACAGTATTGCATAATCACCTCTCTCTCCTCTCTCTTACACAAACAAACTTACCAAACATTTCTCTTATCAGCCGAGCACTCTCTCCAATGTATTTGTCCACAATAGCACTTGCTACTACTTTCAAGAAATTACAATCCAATTGACTAGCTACAGCCCTAGCAAGAAGGGTTTTCCCCGTGCCTACATGCATAGGAATAGACACATACAGTTCCATCATCAGTTCACTCCAGCTACCGAACCAATTAATGGTACACATGATCCGGTGAAACAGTTACTGGGTGAGGCAGACAACAGAGCACCGCCCACTCACCAGGTGGTCCGTAAAGGAGACATCCTTTTGGAGGATGGATACCGACCCTGAGGAAGAGCTCTGGGTTCACGAGAGGTAGTTCAATGACCTGAAGAGAGAGACCCCATTAATACCACTATCACCCCACCCCCTCAGGTCACGGGAGGGCAAGGACTGACCTCTCTGAGCTCCCTAATCTGTTCCCCCAGTCCCCCCACCTCAGTATATTTGACATTGCCTGGGTCCTCATGTGACATGTTGTACACTAATGGGTCTACCTCCCTCGGCAGAATTCTCATGACTGTCAGTGTTGTGATGTCCAGAGCAACTCTACTTCCTTGCTTCAGCTGGGACTTGTCAACCTACATACACATACATAATATATAACACACACAATAGTATATATAATGTATATAGATACGTTAGCACATATATAGTCCACAGGATCTAGTGAATCTTGAATATCTTATCATTTTCTATTTGGAATGATGTTACAATTAGATTGCTGTTAACACGACACAAATCTGAATACATGAACATGTATCATGTAACTCTTACAATACCTTTGTCTCACGTTCCCAGAACTGAGCTCAAATATACAACCAAATAGTTCCTAATCATCACTGAATATCACTTTATGTATCTCTGTTTCCTGGCAACCCCACACAAATGTACCTCAACATACATACCTGCCTTCTACACCCAACAACATATCTTGGTCCATTAGAAGCCTTTACAATAACTACATAGATAAAGGAAACCACAACCAAAGTAGTTGTACAAAAAATCACATGACTTTTTAGATCAACAAGGTTCCAACTAAAAATATACATCACTCAAACCCCATAGTCTCTGGGGATTTCCCTAAGCAGCATTGTCTCCCCCTTACATTTGTCTTCAGATAATTGTCTCAGTACTTCTCCAACAATCTAAGACAACCATAAAGAGAACTTTATGACGAGATACTCTTTACCTTGCATGCATAGCAAACCTGTCCAACCCCACTCTGGAGTGACTTCAAGTCATCCTCAGATTTGTTGAAATCTAAAGTCAACTCCTTAACTTTCTCTCTTACTAAATACAAACAACTTGTTAAAGAGTTTGGAATTTTCATGCGCAGCAACTTAACAAACAACAGCAGTTGAAAAATGTTTCGCCTTTCAATTAATTCAGTGACCTAAGAGTAACTTACACTTTTTGAGTTTGCTATCGAGCTCTCTGTGCTCAAAGAGCTTCTTCTTGTAATCTTCCAGAGCCTTCTGCTTTGGTTCATCGATCGCCATTTTCTCCGGCTGACTGTATAGACGGGGGCGGGGCTATTAATTAGGGGATTACCCACTTAATAAAATGGCTGCCGAGCTATCAAATAAGACTGATTGTTACTACTTCTTTTACTCCTCCTGTAGTAGGGTTAGTTCCATGTAATTATGTTACATAGGATTTGACGTTCAAATACTTTGTGTTCAGGGTGACCAGTGCCAGTATCGGCACAGCGAAGCAGCTCTTGGAACTGAACAGGTGTGCGACTTATGGAAAAAGGGAAACTGCAATCGCAAGATTTGTGCGTTCAGGCATAGCGATACATCTGTTGGTGTAAGTGTATACCCTATATCTCAAGACAACCCCTCCTTATTTCGCAGTGTTGCTCTAATACTAAACACAATTCGATCTTTTAGCGCCAAAGGTCGTCCATTCCTTGTTACTGGGAGAACCAGCCGGGAGGATGCGCCAAGACACACTGTCCCTTTAAACACGAGAAAGAAAAAGGAAAATTGGGGTTAAAGGAAAGAATCAAGATAGCAACTGAGAAGAAAGAAGGTAGCTAGCTCATTATTGCTCATTTCAGTGTGTGATTTGATGATGAAATTCTTGTACACTTTTAGAAAGATTTGTGGATTTAAAAATTAAGACTTTAGATGACATCAAAACTGAAAGACAAGCCGCCATAAAACAGCCAATAACTTCTACTAATCCAAAAAGGACAGTTTTGCCGAATATCCCACCGTCCCCCACCATAACTCTACCTCAGGGCGGTCTGTTCCCAAGCATGAAGCACCCTGGAGGCCACCATAAGCGGGTCCCATTCACAGGAGGGGAAAATCCCTACAAATACATAGCTAAGCCTAAAGAAGAGGGCCCACCCTCATCCAAGGTATCACAAGGGGAATCCCCTGCTACGACTGCCAATGTGGTGTCTGGCAGTGTGCCTACTAAAGTTCTACCTAAAACCAGCAATGATTCAAAGCAAGGAGACAGTATCATATCCAAAAGAGTGGTACATACAACCTCCCTTGCAGTCCATGTGGGCAGAGAGGAATCCACTGCTGCAACTCAATCAATTGCTCCTATAAAAGTAAGTTGTTGTAATAGTTTATATCAATACTAATAATTTAAGAAAGTTACATCATCCTTTATGGGTTACTAGGCAACCAGACTAAACAAGCCTCTCCCAGGAGCCAAGTTGGCTGGAGCTCAAAGGAGCAATGCTGAGATAAAGGTTAGACCTATAAATACAAGACAGAGCAGCAAGCCTTCAGAATCTTTGGCAAGGAAGAGAAGGCCAGTTCAACTGAATCAAGATGGAGCAAAGAGAATAAAATCCGAAATCAAAACAGTAGTCAAAGAAGGAAGTTTAAAGAAACATAAAATCAACTCATCTTTGGATGATGTAAAGACTCCAAAACATGAGGAAGGGCTAGAGAATGAGGAAGGGCTAGAGAATGTGGAAGGGCTAGAGAATGTGGAAGGGCTAGAGAATGTGGAAGGGCTAGAGAATGTGGAAGGGCTAGAGAATGTGGAAGGGCTAGAGAATGAGGTCAAAGACAATGCTACTGGCCAGACACACATGCCGGTGTGCAGTGATGGTAAAGATGAAGTGAGGACTCCTTGTGTTCAATCAAACAATGCTGCTCTGAAACTAAGAAGGCCTCCTTCTAGTATGGTAGACATTAGTAGAAAGCGACAAAGTGTAGACTCATCAGATGTAAAACTTGAAAAACAAGTAGACTTGCCAAAGATAACAGAAGAGGTTTCACAACATGAAAATGTACAAAGCATTAGTAAAGTGGCAGAAACTGTGTATTCTTCAAAGAAACCAAAGTCTTCAGCTAGCCGAGCTCCTCCTATTAAGATTAGAAAGCCCACCAGAGATAGTGTAGATAAGTTGGAGTTACATGCAGAGTCAGTAGAAAGTGGAAGAGCAAAGGAAGAATCTTGGTAAGATGAGACATTGAGTTACCTTTATCAGATTTCACATCTCAGATAGTGGACATTTACAGATAAGATTGTGATACTGTTCTGTTAATGCAGGCTTTCAGAAAGTATTGACAGTGACCTTTTGGAGGATAATGACCTTTTCACTGTATCAGGAGATTCTAGTCACCTTCACGATCTTAGAGATGACGATGACGTGCTCTTGGAACTGGAAGATATTATTAATAGTTAACCTTTTCTATTATTGCTGCAACTTATTACATTAACTCTGCAAATGAAATAAGGCAATGCCGCCATCTAATATGTGTCTACATATATACATGATAGCATAATACTTGATTGAGTGACTACAGACATACCATACAGGATGTATGGCCATTGAACACAATGGTTGTGTGCATGTAGAAATGCCAGCTCCTGCCACAGAGTGTTAGTATTTATTTGAAATGGAAAAAACTGCTAATATGCATGCATGGATCTGTTAATTGAGCTGAGGAAGATATAAGGTTAAAATGTTCAAATTTTCTTTATAACTAAGTGTTGTTGACCTCAACAAAAATTATCACTCTACAGCTACAATATGAACCTAATCTAAGAGTTTCAGTACATATATCCACAATCTTTGATCAAATTAATATGGATCTACTGGGAGCTTGGCTAATCCTCGGTGTCAGTGTCCTGTGGGTTGATGGGTACCACATCTTCTTCATCGCCATTAACAGAATACTTGGATGAGCGCTTTAGTTTATAGGAACAGTAAGCTACAGCAACTGAAAGGGCTGCAATGATTAAACCATCACCTACTACAATGGTTATGATGGCTGCCGCTGGAAACTGGAAGGAACCTAAAAACAATATGTGCACAATCAAGTTACCTCTTGAAGTAGACATAATTATATGCAGTTATCGAAAAGGGGTTTTAGTTGCATTCATTATGATAACTTATTGAACATCAACATATCTCTGGACACCTGATGTTTTGAACCGAAGATCTTCATTAGCAAAAATAAGATTATTTCTGCTGATAAAGACCTAGAGATGATTATTAATTCAGTATAAGTGTTGTTGATGCTCAAAAAGTTAACGTACATATACAAAAAGACATATATACAGACAAACCTTGGCTCTCGGTGCAGTTTTGTCCACTGTATCCATCTTGACAATTGCACCAATATGTTTCATCATCATTCACACAATTTCCCCCATTATCACACGGAAACATGTTACATGGTGTGGTGACTAGACATGTAACAAATACCATATCTCTCAGATCTTCATACATATGTAGCTTATGAAAAGGTAGGGACATATAATAGAAGTCTACTCACCTTGTGCATTTCTACAGAAGGTGTTGATGTCAGATGAACATTCAGTTGAATAGGAATATGTTCCTCTACAGGAAGGTCCTACATACATACATATGCATATATACAAGATTTAAATAAGTATTGAACAGAAAAAAATTGAACCCTTTCGAACACATAACCCTATTTGCTACTGAATTATATTTGTTGTATAATATTACTCTGCAAGTGCATTCCTATGAGTAGATCAACCCATGGCTACAGCCACACATCTAAAAAAAACTTTATCCTATAATCTATGTACTTACCTGCTGGTGAACAACTTGAGTTCGGCTGATCCTATATATAAGATGTGTACATACATACATACATACAGTACATATACATACGTACATATTTGGCATAATTATTATATACATTCAGTGCATTAATGTATATAATTACCACTCACCCAACACAGGTCCTTACATGAAGGACACAAAATGGATCCTTTGATATTGTAAGAAGATCTTGGAAAGGTCAAATTAAATCTGAACTAAATAACAGAAGATTGTCCCATATTCATCTCTACATGCATTGGAGGGAATAGGTATTACAATATGCTTACCTCTATTCCTTCACAAGAACAATTAAATTCTATCCCAAGTATTCTGACAAGAATTCCCAGAGGAGTACATTTATACTATATATGTATGCAAGGGAAATGATAGCATGAAAACATTTGACTTTATAATAAAATAAATAACAGATACACTAGCTACGTACCTCATAACATCCTGCTCCAGAATCCTGGACTTCTTGGCCATTGATTTGCCATTTCTCAGTGCCATGGTTGACACACTTTGAGTTAGGACCATACAGTTCGGCCAATTCATTTGAAGAATCAGCTACAAGTGTATGTGTGCGTGTGTATATGTGTAAATGTGTGTGTGATATACGTAGATGCATTTATTTCACATACCAATAAACATAGATATGTACACTGACTGGGTTGGTTGGTAGATTTTTTACACTGTCCATCATGGTAGGAATATGAATAAAACCCTGTCCCTATGAATTGATCAACCAATCCTCTGTCCTGTGTTTACAAGGGTTTAATTCTCATCACAGACTCCATAAACATAAACATTTATTTACCAAAAGAATAGGACAAAATTGGGTAGAAGCTGGTCCACCTATGTTTGGATCTCTGAAGTACTACAGTCACAAAGGATGTTAAGTATGTACTTACATATGTTACACATAAGATTGATCTACTAACTTACCCGCCATACATCAGGCATGACTTTTTCATATCTGCGAATGGCACATTTTGCTACAGATTGTCGATCAAATGTACAATCTAGTGGTCTATCCGTATCCACATCAGCAATACAGTATGGTGCCAGAGAATACCTAATTTAGTAATTGATTCGGGTTAATGTGGCTACAGTAACTACACCATACAGCTATTAGCCAACCCATTCATCCTCTGGTTCTTCATCCAAGTGTAGCAACTCTTTTCCATGAAGTCACAGCCAAGTTCCTGTCCATAACGGAAAGGTTGGGCATAGCTGTAGTTCACCTTATACCAACTATTAGTGAAGAGAAGAGAGCATCTTCTGGTCAGATAATGGCCAAACAAGATTTAGTTTTAACCTCACCCTGAATCTTCAAAAGCAGCAAAAGTTAACGAAGAGAAAACTGAATTCTTAGAAAGAGTAGGTGACATAACCTCATTCTTTGAGGAGAGAAGCAAGACACTCAATATGGATGTGTAAGAGTACAGTACAGTTGCTATGGTTACCTCTACAAGCTTTTTATCCCAATGTGATGGTACAGTATTATTGTAAACTCTTTGAAAGTCTAATTCAAGGCCTGTAGCACTAGAGCAGCCATAGTGAGCTTTTGTGGCTTCCTAAATGTATTACAGTACATACATATATCCTATTGAAACATTCGTACAACATGTAATACAGTTGGGTCAATAATTATGTAACAAGACCTTTTAGCATGATTCATAAAATATATTTATTTGCTTTGTTAATATAACTACTAAGAAGATTATGTATTAAGCTTTATTAAATTAATGCACTAAAAGATTAACATGTAACATATATATAAGGGAAGCAGGAGATATATTGACTATTGAAAGATCATCCATCAACTTACTACTATTTTACTGGTCACCAAAGAGATGGTTTTCCTTTGTGGGTGTTTTCCACCGTAAGTGTCCCAATGTTTAATGTCCTTTCTTACAGTTGTACTACTTGCATTGAAAAACCTGTAACATCAAAATTAGAATCTATCAAGTCAAAAATAGTCACTGTTATTTATATGAGATACATCATTAGACATTAAATTATAAAATTAGAGACCCCCTCTGTAGGTTATGTAAGAATGAAATACAGACTTAACAACATAATGCAGACTTGATAAATAATTCATTACTTGGTTTTAGAATCCCTGGGAGGAAGACTATTAACATCTCGTTGAGTGCGAGGAGATCCGGAAGGATACCTCCAAAATGGAAACAGTGTACTACTGAACACCTACAGTTATCAGTAATTGTGTTCTGTATACTGTATAGTTTGGAATCACATATTCTTAATTCTCATGCATTAGAATATATGTACATATAGGGTATACTATGCAAGATACATTATTAATTGTCTCTACAATATCAAAATACATATTAAATATAAAATATGAAGCCCTACCAATGCATGAGTCACTTCATGTTTGGCAAGGGTTATGAAAATATCATCATCTGCTCCTATTATAGAGCTTAGAGGGCAAAAATTCACATATCCAACCACTGGCCTGCATGAAAAGATCAATTAGAGATTATAAATAGTTGTCTTCTCTGTTACTTAATATATACGTATATACCTGTCCAATGTTGGTTCCAGTCCGCAAAATGAAGAATATGCTAAAGTTGTCTTGTATTTTTCACAGTATCCACTATCAACTGCTGAGACATAAAGTAAGAAATCAGTATTGGGTACTCCTGATCCCTCAGACCCAGTTATTTCACAGTTAGCATAGTTGGTGTCGCATTTAGTACGACATGCCTATATAAGGGAAATAAACTTAATTACTAACTTGCTCTTTTAAACCAACTAAGAAAGTCTTCATATTTACATGATTAAGATGTAGCTTCATCACTTACTGCAAGATGATTGCTTGGAACAATAACCTCTCCACATTTAACTGAAGGGTCACAACCATATGGACATACTGGATAAGGATCCAGTTGTATATAGAGGTCATCATCAAATAAACACGGTCTACACATCAGAAGGTTTTGAGTAGTCAGCTTGTGAAAGTCATTATCATACGTACATGCAAGATGCTGTACATGTCTGCTTACCTGCTAAGGAGTATAGGGGAGGTCATTCTCTTTACTGTTAAAGCACCTTGAAAAAATTCAGTGACTTCTGGCATAATCTTGGTCTGTTGAATATCCCCAAAATATGTATACAGTAAAGTATAAAGCACATAATATCATTATATTACACAGTTTTAAATGTATAATGTCCCCATGCAGCAGAGGTGTGGTCCAATTTAGAAATATACCAACCATTATCCTTCTTCCTAGTAGTGCGTTGTTCCTAAATACAAACAAAAGAGCTGCAGCTGTAATAGGGTCCTGGGCTATATATCTCACTACTGGTCACATCTGCATGCAGCCATGCAAGGTTAAATGACTGTTGGTTCTTGTGTAAGTATATAGTAGCATTCAGTGGTACATATAAGCACTGCAAGGTTATATTAATTATAATCATGAGCTATAGCACAAAATCTAATATCAAACCATGCTGGATACCTCGACATTGATATTTCTCAATTTACCTTGGCTAGAAGTAACTCTGGTCTTTACATATGCACATGTATACGATCAAACAGAGTAGACTATACAGTGTTAAAAGTGCCGAGACTTTAGAGATGAGCTCACATGGAGTGGTCATATTCCACATGTATCCTAATGGATCCATACTCTGCCTCAGCTGATCTCGCGGCTCTATCAACAGATGGAGGCTCCACAACATACATAAGCTATACATAGATATAAAGGGTATCTTTAATTTTACATGAACCCTTCATTTTCATTTTTGTATTGCTACAGAAAAAACTAGCTCGCAATCAAGATCTCGCTGGCTTGAAAAAAAATAAATCGTTTAACCAAGCGCTAATACGGCTGTTTATACAAATACTATCGTCGTCTTGGAAACACTGTTCCTCTAGCTATAGCTCACAGAGTGAATGCGCTAAGGAAGAAAACAGCAGCAACTACAATAAAGATTAATAGCATATCTCAATTTCGCACCTTTGGCTGCTTCAATTGGTCATGTATACATGTCCAGGTCTTGCTGTTGTCCGGCAAGGCAGGCGAATCGACGTCTTCTCTTGAGGATGAGTCCGCACAGAGTGCATTAAAATTAGCAAAGGCAATTAGTATCAGGAAGAAGGACATCCTATACAAGGCGCCTATAGTACGCCGACTCGCATATGAATTCGATTTATTTCCTTCCTAGAAAGGGTGGGGCCATGCATTTATGGTGCCTGAGACTGACCACAAGTAGGAAAGTATATCTATACATGTAGTGCAAGTTACAATGTATCATATATATATATATATATATATATATATATGAATAAAAAAGAAAAGAGATCTTTGAGACCTTGTTGAGGAGAAGCTAGAAAAAAGGATGAAAAGGACTTCAGGACTGCAAGCTGACCAATCCAAAGCTCTTGTCCCTCCCAACCATCAAGTAGTAGTTAATAACATACCTGTGGATACGGGTGAGCCACATGTACTTCAAACTGAGCAAAGCCACACCTTACAAGACCAGACACAGCAGAGAGAGATACATCGGTAAATCACTGTACAAAGAGTGATACATCATCCCTTCCAAGAGCCTATCAAACTTCAAAGAATGCAATGATCAATACATTATGTAGATTGAATATGTTTACCTAACGGGCTTATACACATGACTCTAGATCTGTTGTATAAACTTTTTAATTCTAATACATTGATCAAGATTGATACAAACTTACTACTTAGGGACACTCTCTTAGTGAGTGCAAGGCAATGCAGTTGGTGAGCTGTTTTTTTATATCTCTCATTTCTTGGAATCTGCATAAGATTTGTGTTCCAGGCAGCCTTAATTGATATCTTGGATGTACCTTATATATATAGCACAGCAATTTAATTGCGTCATCTTCTTTTTTTTCTTTTTTCTCCATCGTACTTTCTTTGAAGTTTTTTCCTTTTTTCTTTTTTGTTTCACTTTCTATGAAGTTTTTTCTTTTTTTCTTTTTCGTGTACTTTCGTTTTTGGCCTTTTTTCCTTTTTTACTTAAACATAGCCGCAATCTTTAGGGACATGCATGGGCGCGGCTGGCCTTCGTACTTTTATAATACTTGTTATGCAATAATTTACAAGAGTATACTGAATGCTTACATTTGTGATAAGCTGGGTTATGCTTTAATGTATATCTTATTATACCAATCTCATATATTTATAATCGCCAATTGAGATTGTATAATAGCCACTGCACAATGGTCATTTTTGCTCGACAATTCTGAAATTATCTACATGTACATGATTATAAAATAAAAAAGAAAACAGTTCAAACAATGTAGTTCTTAAACAAGTTAAGTTCTTCATGGTTGTGTCCATGCTGTTTCTTCTCCTTTTTCTTTTAAGTGTTTCTGGAACGGTGCTGCAGTACTTCTTTTCGCATCACTTTACTGAGTGTAAAAGTGACCCCAGGGCACACCACGTGGAGGTAGAAGTACTTCGTGCCCCAAAAGGCCTCCGGTTTCTCAACTCTGTTTGACACTTCCACTACTTGCGTCGTAAGAGAAGTTGCTCGGGAACGGTCCGGCGTACCTGACCGACCTGTGACCAGTTACTAGTCTTGCACTGCCTCACGCTACGGACAGAACAAGCCCGACCCTGGCGGACCACAAACTCCCACCAATGAGAATCATCATGTGCACACAACGCAGCTTGAGAGCACTGTACACAGACTTTAGCTCATTGGGATCGGCCAGGTTGCTTTAGAGTAGGGACCCATCGATGAACTACAAGAGAAGAATTAGAGAATACATAATTACCAGCATAGGACAAACATTGAGCACATACGCATGTAAAATTCCAAATGCAAATGCAAATGTCTTCCAAACCAACCTGATGTGGCAGCCTACAATAGCTCCCTGACCGACTACGTAGTGGCACTGGACCACACCAACCTCCAGGTACGGGTCGTATAGCAAGAATCCGCAAGTGCCAATTTAACACACAAGCAAGATTAATAGTGAGATACATCTCCAGGCACTAACCCATAGGTAGAGAGACCACCCCACTATACGAACACCGATGACCCTTCGGATAGGCATGTACCATTACTCGTACTCCAAGAATGGTTGGCGCATCGATCCACACTAAAGTAGACCTCCAGAGTTGATAGCCCGGAGGCCAAAGACTAAAAATTTCCTTGCCTATTTATTAGAAATTGTCGGCGGGAAGCATCGTGAACTTGGCGGAAAATCGTGGACCAAAATTTTGCTTATTGTTTTCGAGGTCATGTTCAAGAACAATAGACAACATGCAGAACATAACCCGGCCTATTCATCAAGTTGTTATTGTTATTGAGTTTCGACTAGAAATCAATCATGGCTATCCAGGGAAGCAAATCATAAAATGTCCAGTGACCCCATGAATAGAAGTGCTTAATTAATAAACAAGCTATCAGTATCTTAATGAATCTCTGATTATTTCAGCAGTAATCTATTATTTCACAAGCTCTTGCAAGCGCATGTTTCATGCACAACACAGGACAATGTCACAATGATATTTACTTTACAAGAATCACCATCTTTTACGCTCTTTAGCTTTAGTACGTATACGTAGCTAAGTTTCTCGTGCTATTGCTCAATCAATTTGTGAATCCAAAATGGCCGTTGCTCG
Organism: Chondrosia reniformis; assembly: GCA_947172415.1. NCBI lineage: Eukaryota > Metazoa > Porifera > Demospongiae > Chondrillida > Chondrillidae > Chondrosia > Chondrosia reniformis. The sequence goes on along the minus strand of OX359199.1, from coordinate 7,288,408 downwards.
AGTATTGCAATTGACTAGTTTGAGGAACTTTGGCGTTGTCCATGCCTAAACTACGCTGATTGGTAGGTCATCTTGTTTAGAGAATCAGACAAACTCTGTAGCTACTTTAAAGATGAAGTCTATAATGTTTCTTTTTCTTAATGTTATGATTAGCATACTTATTAACACATCTTATAGCTTTTTACTTGTGAGACTGTTATTTGTACTTAACGTTTATGAAAACTAACATTAAATTTTGATTAGGCAAGTGTATGTCTTATTGTGCAGCCTATACTTGATTTCTGTATATTTATAGAATTGTTATGGAAGTCCAATACCAGTTACCTAGCAACATGTCCAATTAAGAAACAAGGAGGACTGAGTGCAATTATTGTTAAAGTTATTGGCTTAACCCCGTTGGATCGAGGGAAAATTTGCATGGAATTTACAGTGAGTACAACAATTGTAAAGGTCCTGGATTTCATCTGTTCAATGGGACCACCAAATTATATACAATATCTACCAGTCCCTAGTAACTAGTAACTCCCAGCTACTGTAATTCAGTTAAGGGATGTGTGTAGTACCTGCTTAACAGATTCTCTGTATCCTATAGCTATAGAACAGTTTGCCTTGCTATATAGCTATAGGAAACTGTACAATCCCTTTGAGCAAGATTACAGATAATAGATCAACAATTAGTTTAAAGTGTTGTTCCAATTATATTTTGAAGTAAAGCCCTGGGGCCTGGTTCCTTTTAGTTTAAAGTAGGGCATGTCAGTTTGTATTCTTTGTGTGATAATCATTTCAGATTATTTGTGATTGACTATTACTTAGAGAACTTGGTTAGAATGTTCTAGTCCAGATTGTTGTTATGAACAGTTATGGGGAATAACAAAGAACAATGGCAGGTCTATTGCAAAGCAACTCAGTAACTGTCCTATAACATTTGTTACAATAGCCACAATTTAATAAGAACTTTCCAGAATAGAAGCACAGTAATTGCCATTGGAGAAAACCAATTATTGACAACCATACATCCTAAGCCTAGTATTAGAGGTGTACATACATTTGCAAGGCATCATTTTTATACAAAACTTTTGATTTTATCATCACTTTCTTGCTAAAGTTTCTTTTCTAATACGTACATCCAAGAGATTTATGACTTTTTGTATCTCTCTTATCAATAATGAAGTGTTTCCCTATAACATCGCTGTCCCATCCACGAGATGATTTTGCATGTTGAATCCAGGATAACTGATCTACCAGTTCATCAAAAATGAATAACACAATAACAGAATATATAGTTTAGCTATAAGTTGTATAACTTTTGCTTAGAAATTACTTTTGCTGTAATTCAAACAAGCACATATAAAAATTGATAAGAAGCAAATTCCAATAATTTATCAATTCAACACAAGTGGAAATGCAATAATTTGACCAATAAAACAACAGTTGGAATCAATGAATATCATTATCAGTTTGTCAATCATTTCCCTCCAAATCCGGGTGGCATGCCACCACCAGCTCCGGACTGAACTTGTCTCATTAAATTTTGTAAAGCTCCCACTCCACCTAAGAGGTAGACATAATTAGTATATTTGGTTGCTAGGCAACACGTGGATGGACTGCTTGCTTACCCATTTGCTGTAGCACTCTAGGATCAATCATCTTAGCCATCTGTTGATTAAGTTTAGCCATCTGAGCAGGATTGACATTCTTACCCATGTCACCTCCTGCACAGAACAGAAACACCTAAAGAGCTCTGTCTTACAGCAATATGAAGAGCTCTGTCTTACAGCAATATGAAGAGCTCTGTCTTACAGCAATAGGAAGAGCTCTGTCTTACAGCAATATGAAGAGCTCTGTCTTACAGCAATATGAAGAGCTCTGTCTTACAGCAATACGAAGGGCTCTGTCTTACAGCAATATGAAGAGCTCTGTCTTACAGCAATATGAAGAGCTCTGTATATGCATGGTGTTCAGAAACATTTCCAGGAATGCAGTGGCAAACAGAATGCCTGCTAATTCTACTCAGAGCTACAATAACTCTCACCTTTAAAGAGTCCCTTCATTCCCCCCATCTTCTTAACCAGCTCTGCAAACCTGCCGTATTGCTTTAAGAGGTCTTCCACCTCCCTGACACTTGTCCCAGACCCCCGGGCCACACGCACCAGCCTACTAGGTTGCTTGTCAAATATCTTCTTTCCATTTGGATGATCCAGTTCTGAAGGTGAACCAACAAGGCCAACATGTATATAGACCAGCTGACATGTATGTAGATCAGCTGACATGTATGTAGATCAGCTGACATGTATGTAGATCAGCTGACATGTATGTAGATCAGCTGACATGTATGTAGATCAGCTGACATGTATGTAGACCAGCTGACATGTATGTAGATCAGCTGACATGTATGTAGATCAGCTAGATTTACATACTGGAGGGGTTGGTCATGTGATGTACGTACCTTTATCACACATACTGTCCATAATTGTCATCAGCCTCTTTAACCGTGTCATTGATTCTCTTTCGTTGCCTTTGCTAAGAAAGTCAGGTCCAAATCCCGGCAGCATACCCTATCAATGTGATGTACAAGAATGAGGCACTGATCCTAAAAACATCCACTACTCTACAGCTATAGGTTGACAGCCATTGAGAGGAATTAGACACAATAAACTACACGAACCCATGTACTATACACAACTTAAGCTTAGCAATTCTGCTCACAATAATTTGATTGAAAGGTCCCATTTTCATGACATTCTGAAACTGTTCGTACATGTCCCTTATGGTGAACTGTCCGTGCTTCAGTTTGTCCATGAGCTCCTCGTCCTTGTCCAGCTCCAGTTCCTTCATCTTGTCCATTATACCATCAAGGTCGCCAATACCCAACATCTTTGATATGAACGGCTTAGACTGAAAAGGCTCAAAGTCGTCTATATGTTCACCAGTACCAATAAAGGTTATAGGACTCTTAGTGGCGGCCACCCTGTTACCATGGAAACAAAGCAATATAATTCTGACCATACTGGCAGAATAGACTGTACAAGTAGGGGTGTGTCATACATACGCTGACAATGCCCCGCCTCCTTTGGCGTGTCCGTCCAATTTTGTGATAATGACAGATGCTACATTGACCTTATCTTTAAATGCCCGGGCCTGTGACTCGCAGGCCTGACCAATGGATGCATCCATCACAAATATTACATTATCTGGTTTCTAAGCAACAAGAGAGAACGGAAAGCTTTAATAACTCCATCACTGACCTGGTGAACTAGCCTATCTTGTTGTATACTATTGAACCAGTTTGGGAATGGGAACATGACATATACACTATTGGACCAGTTTGGGAATGGGAACATGACATATACACTATTGGACCAGTTTGGGAATGGGAACATGACATATACACTAGTGCATCAGTTTGGGAATGGGAACATGACATATACACTAGTGCATCAGTTTGGGAATGGGAACATGACATATACACTAGTGCATCAGTTTGGGAATGGGAACATGACAAACATACTATTGCTTGATCCACTTGAATCATTTCTTCAAATAGTGATTCCTCCTGTTTGTGTCTTCCGCTGGTATCTACAATAATAACTTCAAAATTCTCTTGTTTGAACTTCTCTACACCTTCTTCAGCTATAATAACAGGATCCATTTCAGTGTAGCTGAGGAGACAAGATGAGATCCCAGTATAGATCCACCAGACAACATGTGTTTTGGCTGAAGACAAACAGAAGCACTAACATTCCAACCAAACCTCATTTACCTTCCATAAAAAGGGATTCGAGCTTTGGTTGCATTTTGCTTCAGTTGGTCAAAGGCCCCTGCTCTGAATGTGTCTGCACAGATCAGGCAAGTCTTCCAGCCTTTCTTCTGGTACCAATAGGCAAGCTACACAAGTGAAATAGGACTGTCAATTGACAACAAGACACACCCACAGGACAGAGGATGACAACAAGACACACCCACAGGTCAGAGGATGCCAACAAGACACACCCACAGGACAGAGGATGCCAACAAGACACACCCACAGGACAGAGGATGCCAACAAGACACACCCACAGGACAGAGGATGCCAACAAGACACACCCACAGGACAGAGGATGCCAACAAGACACACCCACAGGACAGAGGATGCCAACAAGACACACCCACAGGACAGAGGATGCCAACAAGACACACCCACAGGTCAGAGGATGCCAACAAGACACACCCAATGGAGAGCTATAAAATGGCTGTCACTGCATACCTTTGTGCATGTCGTTGTCTTTCCACTTCCTTGTAGTCCAACAAACATAATAACATTGGGTTTGCCTTTGGCTGGGTGCCACGCCTTCTCTCCCGGATCAATCAGCTATCAGACACAAGATCAACACAAGTATGATGAGATGGAGTAGACATGACATATTAACTGATACAATCAGGTGAGCAACTAGAGCACCAGGAACATAATTGATTATAACCCATGACCTTTGACTAGCCTGCTCTACCATCAGCCTTACTTTACATAGTTCTTTAAAGACAGCCTGCTGGATGATTCGTCTCTTATTTACACCTCCAGGCATCTCTTCAAAATTGACTGCTGTTCTAATGTTCCGTCTCAATGTACCCACCAACTTCACATTCACATCACCTTCCAGCAAAGCAGCACAGATCTCCTTCAACATGGCCTCAAGAACCTGTAGTAGCACACAAGTGTGATGCAATACAAGGGTCTCATTTCATCAGAGTTGAAGGATGCATTTACTATATTAAAAACATTGTACTGTACATCTAAATCTCCAGGTTAACCTTGAAAAGGGAACCCATCCCTTATATAATAATGATATTCACTGACATAACCATCACAGCAACATAAAAGGTAGTACATTACATTATGATAAATCGGATAGGGGCAGTCTCAAACAAGTCACTTTCAAAATAAAACTCGGCTATATCTCATCATCTATTATAACCACTTACCTCCTCATCTATAACTGTAGCTGTGCTTAGAGACCGTAATGCGGTCGTTATCTTTTTCCCAAGATCCGCTAACACCATTTTGTTTATAACGCAAAATACCTCAAAAACTACAAAAACGCATTTAGCAAACGCGTAATTTAAGTTTCGAGATGTGCTATATAGCCACACTAGTACTATTGCAAGCCTTGACCATCACTTCTTCAAACTTCACTTTTGTAAATGGTTTTATTTTTATACAAATAAATTACATTCAGAATCATTCAGTCAGTCTTCTGTCAGGTAGGGTGGATGATACACTTTTCATTCTACAGAAACAAGTATACAGTGTTCTGTTCACAAACTACACCAATAAAGTGTTAATTAGCAACTAACCTCTTGCGCAATGGTGCATCCATTGCGAAATCAAATGATTCATGTTCCTCTGTTGCCAGGGGTGTGAATGATATGAGGTCTGGTGACTTTATCTAGCACATGCGATGCACAGACATATTTAGTGACATGAAGAGCTGTAATGCGTATGTGTACGTACATCAGGTGATTGGTGCCGGACTAGAATAGTTTCAAGTGGTATCTCCTCCTCCACTTCCGTATCTGTTGTGTCCTACATCACATGACTGCTATCAACAACAAACGCAGGAACACGTAATCACAACTAACTGATAGTAATAGAGACGGCTCCCCTGAAATACTTGATAGCGGCCTCCTGAACATTACAGAATGTAAAATTCAAAACTCTACACCAACCTTTACATGTAAAAACAACCTTTTCCTTTTCTCTATATTTGTCTGATTTTGTTTGTCTTTATCAAAAGCTACCTTCTGTAAACAAGAGTTGGTAGTTTAGAGGATATAGCAGTGAGTGAAATGGACTTTACTTCAAACACTCTATGACACTCTGCTTGCACATCACGTGCTTTGGATCCCAATCGTGATGCGTACATTGCTACCCTACTCTGCCAATATTGATGGAGCTCATTGTGGCCACTCACATTGAACTGATACAAAGTCTGTTCCATAGCATCCTGCAAGTAACACAACCCACCAAATGTAATAGTTCACATTTATATAGTAATCATATATAGACATGTGTACAATAACATATTCAAAATGTTCTTTATATCAACTCACAAGAGTGAAGAAAAGGAACTATAAACAGACACAAACGTCCTATATCATCATGTTATAAATATCTACCTGAAACCCTAGTGGCCTCCTAGAAAGCTTATGTTCAAAGTTTTGGTGAAATACTTGGCACAGCTTGCTCAAGTACTGACCGGCTACATCCACCAAGATATCCAAGGCTCCATTTTGAGCACCTGTATGACCATAAAAGGTAAAGGGCAACTTCTGAATTAGTTATGGAAGACCTCTGTATTACAGTGATAGTTCATCTGGACATCAGGTAGACTTACGCTCATATCCAGTGAATATACATTGAGTGGCCACTCCTTTCTTCAACAAATCTAGTATTTCCTTTTCTTTGAAATCTGATAATGGTAACCTTGGCAACAAAGATATCCAATAAGTTGAAGGATACTTTGAAGTCAATAAAAGCTGATACTCACTGAAACTGTGGTTCATCTGATGGTATATGTGGGAGCCTCAGCTGATCTGGTGAGGGCCAGTGGGTCTGAGGGATCTCAGGGACAACCCTCTCATTAGTCTCCCCCTTACTCCTGCCCTCCACTCCCTTTTCCGCTTCAGTCATGGACTGGACCTCTGCAATGTATCTCTGGAGGTCGATACAGTGCAAAATTAGATTGGCACCATTCCTGTCTCGCGGTAGGAAGGACGCATCTTGTTGTGGGTCTTCCAGCCTGAACAGAGACATACAAAAGGAGGTAATCGCTGCAGCTCATTCGTAGCAATTTAAATACGTAGTTAAAACTCCTGATGTACCTATTTTCATTGGCAGATGTAGTTTCACGATACAGTATAGGTTCTGTAATACAGGGCTGACGTACGCCACACTTTGGGACGGGGATGGAGTGAACCTTACGATGGAACACCGGTGTCTTCCCCTTCGGGCCGCCGGCAGTACTGGGCGACACGGCTCCCCAAAGAGAACTTACAGGAGCGTTACTCACAGTCTCCTGTTCTGACATAGGAACTCTAACTTTGAGGGACCGCTGTGGAAGGGTATTCCCCTTACACGTGTCAAAATGGCCGTAGCTGAGAAGTCGTTTCAAGATTTTAGATTAGACGATCGACTCGCTAAAGTAAGTCATACATCTCTCTTATGAGGTAGGATTTCATTTCATATATTTGCGTAACTACCTATTAGGGCATTGCAGATTTAGGATGGAAGCGACCGACGTTGATACAAGTGAGTTGCTAAGCGAATTCGAGGAGGGTTACCATGGAAATATGTTGTCTAATGAAGCATTGTGTGTGTCTGTAGGAGAAGGCGATCCCGTTGGCTTTGGAGGGTAAAGATATCTTGGCCAGAGCGCAGACGGGATCGGGGAAGACTGGAGCGTACGTCTATATTTGAAAGTGGCCCTGTAATGGTAGCAATATACAAAATGTCATTTTATACATGTAGGTATGCTATACCGGTAATACAAAAGATATTGCAAGATAAAGTGGTAAGTTCTTGTATATTTAGACTTAGTATACTGACAGTTAGCTAATATACCAATCCTGTATACTATGGAGATATATGGTATACTAGTTCAGGTCTGTCATTCTATTTGATAGACCAAGGAGAGTACAGAAGGTGTTAAAGCTCTAATACTGACTCCATCAAAGGAACTGTGTCAACAGACTACAATAAACATACAAGTGAACACTATAGCAGTAACACTCAGCTGAATGTGATGAACAACCCTCTGCCCACCTCCCTCTACCCTCCCTCTACAGAATTTGTGTTCAAAATGTTCAAAGGAGGTGATGACTGTTAATGTACTTCAGAACATTGGCCAGAAGTTCCTTCAGATGAACCATCCCGACATAGTTGTAGCGACACCAGGGAAGGCTTTGAACTGCCTCCAATCTAAGGTTTGCCTGACCCTACTAATGTGTGTCTGTTACCATGGATACCTCTTCCTCCCCTGGCCTGTGCCTTCAGGTGTTGAGGCTGAAGAACACTCTGAGGATCCTAGTTGTGGATGAAGCTGACTTGACCTTCTCCTATGGCTTCGAGGAGGACATGAAGAAGTTACTTCCCTTTCTTCCTCAAATATTTCAAGCTTTCCTGATGTCGGCAACATTATCAGAGGACGTGTTAAGCCTGAAGAAGTTGATTCTTCACAACCCGGTGAGTGCCAGAGGGAGGTTCATATTTTCCATCTGTACGTACTTTATGTATGAGAGTTTGTCAATAGGTAACTCTCAAGTTAGAGGAGTCAGATCTACCCTCAGCTGACAGACTTTCACAATATCACATTAAGTTAGTGATGGCCATACTAGTCACACCTTTATGTATTAAGTAACGATCGGTTCTTATTTGATTGACTATTTGATAGATGTTCTCAAGAAGATAAGTTTCTATTGATCTATGCACTACTAAAGTTGAGGTACGTAAGTACAGGTGTACAAAAGTGTATTTAATGTGTTCAGATGAAAGTTGGTTTAACATTCTTGTAGGCTGGTGACGGGGAAAACCCTGATATTTGTAAACAATATCGATATGTGTTATCGGGTAAAGTTATTTTTAGATCAGTTTGGGATCCAATCATGTGTTCTCAACTCAGAACTACCTCAGAATTCAAGGTGCAGTATCCATTAGTTATGTAACAGTGCTATTACTTGCGACCACCTTTTAATCTTATATTTATCCTCCACTTATGTGTTAAAGGCAACATTTGTTGAATGAGTTCAATCGAGGAGTATACGACTATATCATAGCATCAGATGAGACTGAGGAAGGTCCACTCTGTATCCACTTCATCTGCACTGTTGTGCATATTCATGGTATTGTAGTCTGAATGTGGTGGCTAACTTTGTGGGATATTATAAACACTAGTGGATTTAGGGAGGTGCTCTGTGTGCTGAAGTAATCCCTATCTGAAGTTGAGTTTGTGTGTCAGCCATATTTCAAACTTTTGGTAAAATACTAGCCTAACTGACTCTTTTCCTGTTGCACTCCTATATATGTAACTTGGTGCCCCTTTCTAGATCCACCCTGTATAATATATGTAGTTCTTTGTATACAAGATTGGTGACATGGGCAAGTGGTATATTATGGGAGATGGTGGATATAGTCTTTAGATTAAAGGACCTGTTATGTATTCTGAAATTAAATAAATATTAGATTGTCTGTCAGCTAGTTACCATATAGCTGCTTTGAGTACTAGTGTACTTGCAGGTGCTTCATGTAGAACAAGGTGATGTGGTGTTGCATCTCTCCCACTATGTTACATGGAACGTGTTGGTAGTATTTTTAACAGATTTTTTCACTATTTTTAAGTAGTTAGTAAATCTTTAATTACAATTTGTTTCTGTACCAACAAACATAAAATTATTATTCAAGCTTGTAAGCTAACATATTTCTGGTAGTGTCTACTGTCATGGTTACAAGTTATTTGGCTCTCACTTGTCACGTAAATATATCTATGTTTCATGTCGCATATTAAGTCCTTGACTTTCTAATAGCATCTGATTCTAAAGCAAAGAAAAAGTGAGTTCTACCATTTAACAGTTTTGGGATAGTCCGATTAACTCCTCTCTCCATAGGTCCAAGAGATACCAGAAGGACAGCTCTTATGGAGTATCCCGAGGGATTGATTTTAAACACGTTGATAATGTCATCAATTATGACTTTCCTTCCTCCCCAGAGGCCTATATTCACAGAGTGGGCAGGCAAGTCCAATTAATCTTCTGCCCTAACAACTTATTGCATATTACCACTGGACTACCACTGAGCTATGAATATCGTTATCTCATTATATATAGGACTGCTAGAGGGTTTGATGTGGGTATTGCTCTGTCGTTAGTGTCTCCAAATGAAGAGCATGTGTTGCAGCTGGCAGAGGCTAAGTTAACGGGTGGGGCAGGTAGGTGGGCGGGTGGGGTAGGCGGGTGGCTCTGGCTACACTAATATTGTTTAGCTATTGCTTGTGTTGTTTAGTAAATGAAACACCAGTAGTTGTGAAGCCATACAAGTTCAAGATGGCCGAGGTGGAAGGTTTCAGATACAGAATTAACGTGAGGCACTGCTCATATACGTATATACTGTACATATGTATGTAATAAGTTATAGTGCCACCAGAACCATTTCAGTATTTGGACCTACGTACCTTTTGTAGGATGCTTTGAAAGTTGTGAACAGAACCTCAGGTGGCCAAACATTATGTGTTTACACTTTATGTTCTGTGTGCTAGCGACTGTTCTATTTACAGTGAGAGAAGCTAGACTGAAGGAGATCCGAACAGAAATATTAAATTCTGAAAAATTAAAGGTATGTACAACATATGTATAGTATAATATGGATATTGCTTACTATTGCTACATGTCTCTGTCTATCTATCTATTGCTACATGTCTCTGTCTATCTATCTATTGCTACATGTCTCTGTCTATCTATCTATTGCTACATGTCTCTGTCTATCTATCTATTGCTACATGTCTCTGTCTATCTATCTATTGCTACATGTCTCTGTCTATCTATCTATTGCTACATGTCTCTGTCAGGTGTTTTTTGAGGATAACCCTCGTGATTTACAAGTGCTCAGGCATGATAAGGCATTGCAACCAAAGAAGATTCAGTCACATTTGAAACACATTCCATCCTATTTAGGTATTGTAGTATAAACGCTAACATTCTGTGCATTTATATTATTTATATACTATACCTTCTATATAAAGAGTCAACATGCTAAATTAGCTAAGTATATGGAGTAAATTGCAGAGCCTGTTTAGTTTATTGGTTTATGAGTATGTTTGTTAGTAGTGAGCTATGGGTATATAATGGAGAATATAATTTATTTTCTTTAGTTCCCAAAAGTTTGAAGAGTATGACCAATGAAGATTCTTCTTCCAGCTTGTCCAAAGCAAAGAGAAGGAAAATATTTCAAAGGAAATCAAGGACCAACAGGAGAAAGGTTACACTTGTAGTCCCTAGTTTTATGGCCCCTTGTTTGGAATAAATTATAAAGTTTGACCCTTACTTGTTCTATTATCAAGCTGAGTTTTACTACTAAGTGTATATATGTATGTACACATCTCCCATTTTAGACTAAAGATCCATTGAAGACATTCACTCACAGCAAATCATGATTCTTCTATGAACAAGATTGACTCACAAACCATTTATGTTTGCTATATATACAGTACATACGTACATACACTACTATATATTACTGCAACTTATATTACGTAAATAGGAGTGATTTTAAGCCTATTAGCAAATGATAATATATTTTACAGTATAGTATGTGATATCTTGCACAAATGGTTATATCTAACAAGCTAACTAAGTGGTAATGAAAAAATTGAGCTTCAGTCAGATTGCAAACTACAGAATTTGAAATGACTACATATTACCAATTAAAAAGGGGAAAGTGTCTACCACAATATTGTGGTTTTCAGAGGACTAGATATTCCTACAGAGCTGTTCTGTTGTGGTTGTGTTGACTGCTACAATAAAGGTGGACTTTGAATAGAGTGTTCTTAATGGGACATCTTCATTTAGTGTTCTGTTTGCAAATATATAGTAATTCTGCTCAACTTCCAAAAATTGACACTGACAAGGATCCCTCTTGACCTCTACATTGACAACTGTCTGAGTAAAGACTGTGAAAGCCTTTAATACTTCTAAAACCTGTACTTCTGTAATGTTCTGTTGAATACTAACAATTTGACCTCTAAACACTTGAAACAGAGAGATGGATCACATTTTATTTGGGTCATGCACCTTATTTAGGTTAAACACCTTATTTGGGCTGTATATATACCTTATGTGAGACAATAATGGTTATACGTATGTGCGTGCATCATATAACAAGTCAGTTCACACCATCAATGGGTCAGTGTTCCTTTACTTTACAGGCCTAGGTTATTGTTTGCTGGCACGTACTTACCATAATCAACACTTTTACAGGTAGCATAATGATTGGATACTCTATCCACCTGTGCTCCACAAGGTACTAGATAGCAAACGTACAATGTGTGAAAGAGAATGGTACATTATATCAAGTTCTTACAAGGTATGCAGACATCAACTATGCAGATATAGGTGTGACTAGGCCTGCATACCTGATATTGTGGCTGCCCTGCTAACAGTTACTCCTCCCGGGTTGGCAACACGACATCTATAGCTTCCTCGGTGCTCTAGACTCAACCTTGTCACTCGCAGTGTAGAGTACACTAGCTGGTCACCCTTACCAAGGAAGTGGGTGGTTTGGGCAGTTGCCATGTTTCCCAATGAACTGATAATTGACCCATTTTTCATCCAAAGCACAGTCATGTTGGGAGATCCTCGGAATGTACATGAGAGCTCCAGGATAGATCCGCACTGGAGAATGTTAAGTGGGTGTGGGTACCTGTCTGGGGGCTGCTGAAGTGGGAGTGGCTTCTGTATTCTCAGCTCTGTGTAGTGAGAGGAAATGATCATTCTTCCACTAGCTGCTCTACCATGATCATGCATGCTATAACCATTAAAGGTTTTATTAATGTGTATCAATGTGTATTAATGTGTAATAATGTGTATCAATGTGTAATAATATGTAATAATATGTATTAATGCTGCCTGCATAGTGATCTAACCATTAAAGACTTGGCTCACCAGCTTGAACTAGTATGGTCTTCTTTAGCTGGTCAAGAGTGCACGTGTACTGGCCAATTTGGGTGTGGTGCAGTATGTCTATCCTCAACCTTAGTGTTGTGTTGCTGTCTGTTCTGTAGAATGAGGTCCCCCAAGGGAGGGCGGCCATCTTGCCCCCCTTACTGAACGACCAGTATGCTGTGCCATTTTGGTCAAGTTTAGGATCCATTTTGCAATCAATGTGTATGCCTGTCTTGCCCAAACCAAATGTCACAGTTGAGTCTATTTCCTTATTTTCATGAAATATGATGATTTCTAATTTGAATATATGTAAAGTATTCTTTCACAGTAACAGCCAAACACCAATGATTACCACACTTACTGTAACACTTTGTTTGACTACTAGACCAGCTGCCATTGGTGAAACAGACACGATGAGGAGATCCTATCATTGTGTAGCCCATTTCACAGGTGAAGAAGGCAACATTGCCTCTTCTCAATATGCTGCCATGGGCAACACTGGGTGGAGTGCTACAGTCAACCTCTACACATGAGAAATGGGAAACCTGTTGTTGCATGTTTAGTTTACATATGTTTTCCATATAAGACTTCATCTGTTGCAGAACCATCTGTAATGTAATCGGATTGTTTAGTACTAAATACTATCATTCATTTGACTATCAAATAACATTGCATTTGAATTGGTACAAGCAATTGTGGAGAGCAGTTAGTAAACTCCCAGTCAGTTGGTATAGTGGATAACCTTTTTGAGTGTAGATTACCTCTCTGCACACATGTCCTCTCACATCTCTCCCGTGAACTGAAGTCATTGACGTAGACCTTGTTAGGTGGTGAACAGGTCCTATAGGTAGTGCACACTCCTGTATATTGATTGTAATACCATCTGACTTTGGCAGGCACCCCACATGAGGTATCAGGCTCGTGGCTCCTGAAGCAGTAGGCATCATTGTTAGTAGCAACGCCAAATGGGAGACAAGCACCTGTAGAAAGGCAACCATTGTTATATACATCTCTCTGTGGGACCAGAACTGACAACTGCCACTTATTAACTTTGTTTGTATCTACTATATACAGTCCCTGAATATTACACCTAACCACACACACATACACACATCCAATACACTAATAGCTAGTCCCTATATATAGCAAGTCACACATGCATATCTGTATAATATATAAGCGCTTGAGATGAATCTCACTGAAATGCTATAATATTGACCTTCCAAGAGGACCATACTGTATGTACAGAAGGACCTATTAACCACAGCCACTTAACAAGTAAATAGAGGGCAGCTCAAATGTGTCACAGTACAAGTGGCCATCTCTACTCAAACAGCACCTACCTCCTGCTAGCACTATTAAGAGAACCACTTGAGTCATTTCTCCTTGTTGCACTGCAGTAAAACTCAGCCTTCAAGGCCATAAGGTGACGCTGACGGAGCAGGATTCTCTCTTATTTATATACACTGAGGAGCCAGTAGCGTTAACATCATTTACTAGCAATCTCGTACAGTACTCAGACATAAAAGAGTGTAAAACTGTCAAGTGAAAATAATTGGTTGACTAGTCTGTACACAGAATCAAGTCAATCTTCTTCAACTTCTGCTTTTTGCTTCTTCTTCTTTTTGGCTTTCTTTATCATTACTTCAGTATCCATTTGTTCTTCTTCTTCCTCCTGCTGTGCCTCTGTGAACACAGCCTCAGTGGACACTTCTGCCTCGGACTTCCTCTTTTTCTTCTTCTTCTTCTTTTCTGAGGAAGGCTCCTGATTCAATTGCCCAAGAACACTCTTAGCTTCTGCTATGGCCTCCTTCATAACATCAACATTTTTTCTGGGAGCAGCACCAGTTTCATAGAAAGTCAATCTCTCTTCGACCTGTCCCTTTAGCTTCTCTCCAAAGGTAGTTGTTGGCTGTTCTGTAGGGTTGGTTGGAAGGGATGTTATAAGGAGGAAACTCACAAAGAGAAGTAGGTTACTCACCAGTAAAGCAATCAATTCTTGAGGCAATTGAACACTTATTGGCTAGGTAACGAGATATTCTTCCCTTGTTCTTTGATCCAGCACGCCCAATAAATGATGAGTGAAAGATTAGGCCATATTTTGGGGTATTCCCCTTGGTCTTGAGGGCCCTATGAAGAGGTCACATGAAGTGCACTTGCTGATACTTCAAGCAATGTGATTGGACTATCTGCATACCTGAACAGAGCCTTCTCAGCTCCGAGTATCTGTACCGTGGAGGCGGGGTACTTTGCTAGGTTGGTCAGGCTGCCCGCGTGAGATATCAATCTGGCACCAACCTACGTACATGAACATGCAACATGACTGGAGGTTAAAGTACTACACTTATTATTCATTGATTCAGAAATCGCATTCAGCCAGTAGCATAAAATAACCATACATATATTTCACTTTGTAACCATACTATAAATAATGGTGGCTTACAATTGTCAATTCAATATAGTTGTTTCTACAATAACCTAATTTGTTACTAATATTGCAGTACAGAAATATAACTATATATCACTCAACAACTCTGAACCAGCTGAATGACAAGTTACATCCAGTTAAGACATACAGATATAGACAACAGTCAACAGACAACGATACACACAACAGACAACAGACAACGATACACACAACAGACAACAGACAACGTTACAGAGGATATTTGATCTGATCTGTTGATAGAAGTGTACCTGTTCTCCAATAAGTGATGTCAGATTTGGTGCTACATTCATCATTTTATTTGTGAGATACTCTGAAAGTTGTGCTCTATAATCAGCCAACGCAATAATTCTTGTGGTGAAGCGTTCAATATTGATGAGATCTATATCAGAAATATCCATCCCTACAATGTTAAGGCAATACAGCACATAATAACAGAACCATTGATCACTCCGACCATTCAGGTCCACCCCAAAGGTTGCTCAATCCAATCATCCTAAGCTCCACCCCCTCGGGATTGGTTATTAGATCATTAACCAATACACATGTATGTACAGCACAAGACAGATGGGCCTGTCCCGATAATCTTATCTACTAGCAAGCTGTACAACCACAAGCACTTCACTGACCCCAAACACACATTTATCAGTAGCAGAAACAAGAAATGGTCAACTGTACACAGGAGAGGTACCAATGTCAAACAGCTGTACAAACACAAATGTTAAAGGACTTGTAATGATAGCACCCAAAATGGTGACTTATAGTATTTCAATTGGTAGGTACATCCAGCACATGTTGCACAATACACCATCAGTGTTATGCAATACTCACTGGGCTACTTTCCATGTGTGGGAGAATGAAGTTATAACTTTTAAAGTTTATCAATTGCTTTCTAATCCCAAAAGTAAGACAAATTAAACACTTAATATTTACTGGGAGCTGTACACACCAAAGAATAAGTTTGTAAAAGCAACACCTAACTAGATACAAACTGATACTTGAAAAGCTGTTGGTTGCCATGACAATGTGCAGAAGTAGTAAACCATTTGGATTGCTCAAAAGACTTGCAATATGTGCGGCATTGGTAGCAGGTTCTTCTCAGTTACTGAACTGTATCCTAAGAGACAATGACCACAATCAGTGGATCTTAGGGAGGACCTGAGACTGAGTGAGCTTCAGAGGTCAGAGTACAAAGGTGAGAGTTGCTGGTCCTATAGCCATTCACTTGTACTCAGCTACTTCTCCTTTGTGGACTTGGCAGGCTAGACTGGATGAGGTTGGTCTGGACTTCTGTGGTCTTCATCCCAAGTTGAGGTCTTATGAGATAGCTAGACTACCACACAGCAGTGTCTAACACTATTCAATACAATAGCTTTTGATAAACTAGAGTATTGACAGGAGTAATTCTATAGGGACTGGACTATACAATCACAGAATTTCTTATTAGGTATATTATTCTCTGACAGTCACAACTTGAATAATAACTGAAAGTATTTTAAATATGATGCGTGGGTGCCTAAAGATAACTTGAGGTCAGCTGGTTTCTATTTACTGTTCACATGACACAAAATATATCTCAGAAAACTCCCCTGTTGACACTGTACATCTATGAATATCATTACACCATCATTACCTCCTGGTATCTGAATATTTGAGGTTAATCAAGTTTAAAAAAAGGTTAGAAACTCCCCTTCAGCCCTTCAGTCTCCTGATCTATATTCACCTAATGGTCAGCTACATCAACAACATGACTCCTAATACAACTTCCTAACTGTACTAAAATCCCCTCACACTTAAAACTTACCTTCCTACCATATTCTATAACAGTATAACTCTCAGTCTTACCTCTCTCTTACCCATTGAAACTCTCTCAGTATAACCTCTCTCTTACCCATTGAAACTCTCTCAATATAACCTCTCTCTTACCCATTGAAACTCTCTCAATATAACCTCTCTCTTACCCATTGAAACTCTCTCAGTATAACCTCTCTCTTACCCATTGAAACTCTTGCTGCTTCAATTATTGCAGCTGCTTTTGCTGAATCTTGGACTATCTCCTCAAGTTCCTCAAATTTATCTTCTGTGAGGTCCTTCCTTGATCCAATGAACTTGGCCACTCTGGCATACATGTAGTTGTCAGGAGTGATTTTGATGAGCTCTGGAAAGTGATAGGAATACCATTCTCTGGGAAAAGAGAGAGGGAGAGGGAGAAGAAGAAGGAGAAGGAGAAGGAGAGGAGAGGAGAGGGAGAGGGAGAAGGAGAGGGAGAGGGAGAGGGAGAGGGAGAGGGAGAGGGAGAGGGAGAGGGAGAGGGAGAGGGAGAGGGAGAGGGAGAGGGAGAGGGAGAGGGAGAGGGAGAGGGGGAGGGAGAGGGAATATGTGAAGGCCTCAATAATGTTTTCCAAGATAAGTGTCTTAGTCAAATGCGTCTTTTTGTATAATTCTTTTGAATTGAAAGCTAAGAAAGTAGACATTTTCATAATAATCAACTTGGTCACATTAACAGACTAATTTTCACCATGTACTAGATCACTACAGAGAATGTTAGAGGAGAAGCTGTTTTAGATGTGTCTATACAAGCTACCTGATCCTCATGGAGAAGGTGTTGATGTCCTTATCCACCTGGTCCAGTAGACTGATGGACTGGATAATCATGTTGTCAGCACGGTGCACATTGAACTTGACCTTGCTCCTGGAATAGCTGTGACCCAGTCCCAGTTGGGCCCTGGCAGCCGACTCTGTTGTTAACCCTACACACAAGAGAATTGTACAAACACAATGCACAAATGAATGACAAGAACAACGAGTACATGTTTTAAGCTTTATCAAAACAGTTACTAACAGTTACTATGGCAATTACGTGCACCCACCTTGTACTAATTTGGTGAAGTAGAGTCGAATACCTCTCAGAATTTCAGTTACTGCTCCCCCCATTTCACAATTTACATCCAGGCCTTCCTGTATAGACACACCCAGTTTGCTGTCTGCCACGCCCAATACCACACCCTTTCTTTTCTTTTTTTTGCCGATATTGGCTTCCAGGAACACCTTTAAGTCTTCATGCATAAGACCTTCAATAACAGGTAAAAAGACTAGACAGTTTAGGTTGGCAAGCAAACATTCTGATAGGGGTAGGGGTATGTGCACTGTTTGGAAAGGGGTGTGTGTACAGTTGGAAAGGGGTGTGTGTACAGTTGGAAAGGGGTGTGTGTGCAGCTGGAAAGGGGTGTGTGTGCAGCTGGAAAGGGGTGTGTGTACAGCTGGAAAGGGGTGTGTGTACAGCTGGAAAGGGGTGTGTGTACAGCTGGAAAGGGGTGTGTGTACAGCTGGAAAGGGGTGTGTGTACAGCTGGAAAGGGATGTGTGTACAGTTGGAAAGGGATGTGTGTACAGCTGGAAAGGGGTGTGTGTACAGTTGGAAAGGGGTGTGTGTACAGTTGGAAAGGGGTGTGTGTACAGCTGGAAAGGGGTGTGTGTACAGCTGGAAAGGGGTGTGTGTACAGCTGGAAAGGGGTGTGTGTACAGCTGGAAAGGGGTGTGTGTACAGCTGGAAAGGGGTGTGTGTACAGCTGGAAAGGGGTGTGTGTACAGCTGGAAAGGGGTGTGTGTACAGCTGGAAAGGGGTGTGTGTACAGCTGGAAAGGGGTGTGTGTACAGCTGGAAAGGGGTGTGTGTACAGCTGGAAAGGGGTGTGTGTACAGTTGGAAAGGGGTGTGTGTACAGTTGGAAAGGGGTGTGTGTACAGCTGGAAAGGGGTGTGTGTACAGTTGGAAAGGGGTGTGTGTACAGCTGGAAAGGGGTGTGTGTACAGCTGGAAAGGGGTGTGTGTACAGTTGGAAAGGGGTGTGTGTACAGTTGGAAAGGGATGTGTGTACAGTTGGAAAGGGGTGTGTGTACAGTTGGAAAGGGGTGTGTGCGCAAACAATTTGTAATGTTTATACAGTTAACCTCCATGGGGGAATAACAGTCCTATTTGCTTTACTGTCACAAGATAAATGCAAAAATCACAAGACAGGCCAAACAGTTATCACCTGACTGAAAGGGTCTACAGTTATCACCTGACTGAAAGGGTCTACAGTTATCACCTGACTGAAAGGGTCTGTCTACAGTTACCACCTGACTGAAAGGGTGTGTCTACAGCTACCACCTGACTGAAAGGGTCTGTCTACAGTTACCACCTGACTGAAAGGGTGTGTCTACAGCTACCACCTGACTGAAAGGGTCTGTTTACAGTTACCACCTGACTGAAAGGGTCTGTTTACAGTTACCACCTGAATGAAAGGGTTGCTTGTCTAGGGTGACTGTACAAACTTGCTAAGTATACATCCAATTTGTTATTATGTACATATGTACAGTATGCATTGTGTAACTTTCTCTTGTCTCAACCATGAGGAGGTGTGTGTGCCCATGAGGAGGTGTGTGTGCCCATGAGGAGGTGTGTGTGCCCATGAGGAGGTGTGTGTGCCCATGAGGAGGTGTGTGTGCCCATGAGGAGGTGTGTGTGCCCATGAGGAGGTGTGTGTGCCCATGAGGAGGTGTGTGCCCATGAGGAGGTGTGTGTGCCCATGAGGAGGTGTGTGCCCATGAGGAGGTGTGTGTGCCCATGAGGAGGTGTGTGTGCCCATGAGGAGGTGTGTGTGCCCAGGAGGAGGTGTGTGTGCCCATGAGGAGGTGTGTGCCCATGAGGAGGTGTGTGTGCCCATGAGGAGGTGTGTGTGCCCAGGAGGAGGTGTGTATGCCCATGAGGAGGTGTGTGTGCCCAGGAGGAGGAATGAAAACTTGCCTTCTGACACGCTGTTAATATTGTCCAATGCATTAGCAGCAGTTTTAAAAGGAGAAAATGCCTCAAACTGGACCAGCTGACCAAAGTGTGAAAAGTTGGACATGGCCGCCTGTACCTCGGGAAGCAAGGCGCCAATGTCCTCAACATCAGTGCAACGGAACAGACCGTAGCCAGAGGCGTGCTCGAACAGCACTATCAGTACCTGCATACGTGTGTACATACGTATCAATAGGTCATCTATAACTATGTTATGTATCGTGATGCAACGATGATGAGACTAGGAGTTACAGGAGGTACTACACAATACATGAAATGCGTTTATCAATAAGTAAAAAAGCTTTAAGCTTCACTATCAAAATGGACATTAATCACGAATATACATGGTATACACTACAACAAGCACGCAACATTGTTTATGTGTGAGATTTGTAACAGCGCGCGGCTCAGCGATACTTTCATCAAATGACTAGTCAGAGGTGTCCTAAGATTGACGTGTCATCATTGCCTTTGCTGATACAGCAAACATATAGATATACAGCAAACATATAGATAGCACATTCTCGTCAACTCACCATTTTCCACGTCCACGTGTTTTTCGATGTGCGTCACATGAGATATACGAGAAACTCCCTCTAGGAGAGACAACGCCCACAGAAGGTCTATAAATGTTGAACTATTCCAGCAATGAAGCTGTCTAATTGCAAGGATGGATTGTGGAAATTTCTGTAACTTAACTAACTCGACGAGCTCGGATGCAGATCTACGTATCCAGATAACAGGAACTATTCTACTAGTGTTAGTATGGCCATTTGTTGTCTTTGATTTCAAGCGATTTCCAATAGGTCGCCCCGGGGCAGCCCTCTTGGGAGGGCTATTCATGGTGCTGCTCTACGTTATCCCCCAGGACGATGTACTGGGCCCAGATATACTGGGGAAAGAGGATAATTTGCAGACCCTTTTCCTTCTGATTGGAATGATGATGCTGTCGCACTACTTCGATCGCGAAGGATTACTCAAATACGTGGCGTCCAAGATTCTAGGGAGGAGCAACAATAAACCTCCGTTTTGGCGTGTGCTCTGGAAAGTGTCTACAATGACGGCTATTCTAGCTGCGCTGATAACCAACGACGCCGCTTGCGTTGTGGTGACCCCGCTGTTGCTGAACGAGCACCACAGACAAAAGAGAAGCAAGCGAGAGGTATTTACTATCTGCATAGCAATCGCTACTTCCGCAAATATCGGCAGTGCCGCAACTTTCTTTGGAAATCCCCAGAACGCGTTTATAGCTTCTGCAGCGAATGTAGGGTTACTACAGTTTCTGTTCAGTCTGGCTCCCGCTGCTGTATTTGGCTTGCTGGTCAACATTTTCCTGCTCTACTTGTACTACTACGTACCAAAGAGATTCTGCAGAAGGCGATGCAAAGAGGAAGCTGTGAATCCAGAGCAGACCTCAAATGACCTGGAATCTGGAACTAGTGAGAACACCGGTGATAACCCACCGGAACAGAATAAATCGCCTGACCAAGTGCCAGATCCTTTTGAGCCTTTTGAGGATTACAGTATTCATTGGCAGAGAGAGCTGAACAGTCGCAATCTTGAGCCTGATGCTCCTGTGACTCCTACCAGAGCTAGTTTGATTGCATTTGAGAGAGATGCTATGGTTGGAGATATGCCGTTCACTAACCTTACATGGACTCGCAGAACAGACCCAGGTTTCAGACCTCGAAGGAGGCAAAGGAAGCTATCCCGCATGGCCCGTAGTGGGTCTTTTGAACATATAAAAAACAACCAAGAATATGGCAGTCTCTCCCAGTCTGCAGCCACTTTAAGTACTTCAATTCGTTCCCTTCCTACGGGACAACCTGATGGGAACCTTGATATGCTGGTCTCTGCTAACAGAGGTGCAAGTGCTACTGAACAGGACAGGGAACCAGATGAGACTACACCTGCACTTGCCAATGAGAAGGGAAAGTTTTCACATTATTTAGACAAGTTCAGAAAGTATGCTTTTGTCATTTGGTTATTTGTAGTCACAATTGTAATGTTGGCACTCCTTGCTGTCCCAAATAATGAATATGTAACCTTCAACCTGGGGCTGGTGCCATTTGGAGCAGCCATCATTACCATGCTAGCTGATTGCATCATCTACAAGAAGAGAGCTTACGATGTTATCCAGCAAATTGACTGGACACTGATCATGCTGTTCATAGGGCTCTTCGTATGGCTAGAAGGGTTCAACAGGACTGGGTTCCCTGACCTAATTGTTTACAAATTACAGCATTACATGCGTTTGAACTTTCCTGACGGAAATATTAATGTGGCAGGCATTGCTCTTTTTACGGTTTTCATTCTGATTGGATCAAATGTGTTGAGCAATGTCCCCCTTACTATCTTAATTGTCAATCAACTGCCAGATCTCTATTACCATAAGGTCACAACTACTCCAGTGGTACCTGCAATGTTGCTGGCTTGGGTGGCCACTGTAGCTGGTAACTTTACACTCATTGGGAGCATTGCCAACTTGCTTGTGGCTGAAAAATCTAAATCCTCTGAACATGAATATACTCTTGGGTTTTTCAATTACCTAAAGTTTGGTGCAGTCTCCACTCTTCTTGTGACACTTTCTGGTGTACCCGTGGTATATGGACTGGCTTATGTCGCTGAAAAATACTTTCCAAACTGACCTTTTTACCTTGCAAACAGTATTATTAAGTACTATTGTGACGCTTTGTATGTAGTATTTTTCTGTAATTAATTAATATTACAATCAGTATAGATGTCTTTCGTATAAATGATATACATACGTAGACTACATACGGAAATGCGTGGTCATGGTAGAGTATAGGGTTCGAGTTCCGATTGAGTTCCACGAGTCACTGAGGCATTTGTTAGGATAATGGGTGAGTTTTGCCTAAGAAATAAAAATAGGCAGTTATTAACAGTTCTTTAATAGACAAGGTCGATTGCAATTTCCGTTTGTCTCATTTCCTTGTTTTTTTTTACGAGGGAGAAGTTGAACTTTTAGGGTTTGTGTAAAATTACAAACAGGGTAGGACAAGGTTTGCAGTAGCGCACTGGTGTGATTTGAGTGTACTTGTGGCACAACGGGTTTATTGGTCGTGAGCACGAGGTTGAATAAGGTGGACATTTACTGGTTGTGTGAGCACGAGGTTGAATAAGGTGGACATTTACTGGTTGTGTGAGCACGAGATTAAATAAGGTGGACATTAACTCAGCCACTGAACCCATGTGGTAGCTTATACCAGTAGCTGTATGTATAGCCGTGACTTCAGACCATCAATACAGACCAAATAAGCTAATGAGTGAATTGTTGATCTTTGTTTCCACAATCAAATTGAGCTTGTCATGGAAATAGTGAAAATTAACTAATTTTGATGTAGTTTTGGTCGCTTTCTTTTTACTTAGCTTAATAATTCTACTTTATATTCTACTTCTGTTCTCTGCAGCTAGTTTGCAACAAGATATATCAACTCTCCCCCCTCGCAGCCCAGTGCGGGTTCGCTTCAGTAAGGATGTCAACTTGGAGCCAGAGAAGGTCCATGTAGAGCCTGAAGGACCCAACCCAGCCCGCCTTCCTGAAGCTCACGTGGGCTTGCTGATAGTGCATCATGGCTATGAGGTCACATTTCCAGTAGACCATTCATTTGGGAAGAATGTCGTTATAGAACATCCCCAGCACAATATCTGTGTCACAACTGTGTCAGTCAGTGAAGCAGCTACTACTGAAGACGGCAAGTTTAAACATGTCATCAAAATACTTGTCAAGACTCTTAAGGACGGCCACTTGGAGGAGAAGATACGTTTAATGAGCGAAGAGGACGAAAGTAAAGGAATGGATATACTTGTGACTGCTACCATCATAGCAGCTGGGAAGGGAATCCCCCTATTGAAGGATGGAGTTAGAGTTGTTTCACATGAGCATGCTGAGGAAAGTGATCTTTCAGATTGGCATGGTCATAAGATTATTGCTTGATAGTTGTTCTATGTTAAATATGTTCTTCTTTAAATTGATAGATTGAAATGATAAATTTAACTGATAAAATTATTTTGAATGTATTTAGAAACAGTGCATGACTTTTATATATTTCAGAAATTCTGAATTATCTTATTTTAACAATGGCATTTAGTGGTTAATATTAAGTTACAGACATTCCAACAGAGGGATATCAGCGGACCAATAGAATTGCGAGTTAATGGACCAATAGAATTTCTCAAAAGTGATGACGATTGGCGCCAAATTCCAAAGCACTTTGCATAAAAGCCACTCCGCTCTATTGCAGTGCATTCGATTAGACGATTAATCAAGAAATGGCTCGTACAAAGCAAACTGCTCGCAAGTCTACTGGAGGCAAGGCCCCAAGAAAGCAGCTCGCCACCAAGGCAGCAAGGAAGAGTGCTCCTGCCACTGGAGGAGTCAAGAAGCCTCATCGTTACAGGCCTGGTACTGTTGCCCTGAGAGAAATCCGTCGTTACCAAAAATCCACCGAACTGCTGATCAGAAAGTTGCCTTTCCAGAGACTCGTGAGGGAGATTGCTCAAGATTTCAAGACTGACTTGAGGTTCCAGAGCACAGCCGTGGCTGCTCTTCAGGAGGCATCTGAAGCTTACTTGGTCGGACTCTTTGAGGACACAAACTTGTGCGCCATCCACGCCAAGAGGGTCACCATCATGCCAAAGGACATCCAACTGGCTAGGAGAATCAGAGGCGAAAGAGCTTAAACGTTTATAAACTTTATCAAAAGGCTTTTTTTAAAGCCACTACATGACAAAAGATTGTACAATTTTATGAAATTATTTTTTATGTTCATACGATAAAGTTTCATCACATGTTGATAAACTGTCATCTGAATCACTCTGTTGTCTTCTCTTATGTTTGTGTTTCTTGCTCAGCTTTAGTTTGTGCTTCTTGCTAGATTTTGCCTTTTGTCTACCACTAACACTATGGTGATACACACAAGAATCAATTAATACTCAATTTGACATCAGCAAAAAATCCCCAGTAACAGGGGTTGTCCATTAAACACATGCATGTGTACACACAGAAATAAACCAAAGAATTATTGATCAACCGAAAATGGCACATACTTTTCACTCATCATTTTCTTTAATGCTTTCTTGATTAATTTCTGTTCATGTTTCTTTCGTTTATCTTCTTCAACCTCTCATTCACATTACAATCAAATAATAATATCAGTTCAGAGTCATTGATATCCATCCAAAGTAGTAGTCACGTTTGATGAAGCAGTTCATGCAATTGGTAGCAAGTGAAAATCTTTTAAAGGTGCAATAAGGTTTTTGTACTAGATAGTATACCTTCTTCTCAAGTGCCACTCTAAGTTTTTCTTTACAGTCAAAGGCGACCTGATGGTCAGGGTTGACTTCTAGTGCATTTTGGTAATGTTTCATAGCTTTAGTGAAACTTCCTTCCCTCTCCATCCTATAGAATTTACAAACAGGAAATATAATTAACTGGCAGGATCGTTACTGAATGTGTACTCACTTTTTGGCTAATGCTGTATGGGTCTCTGCAAGATACTGTTTTGCATTCTTATGCGAGCTGTTGTGTTTCAAGGCTTCTTCAAAGTCCCTAAGACCTTCTTCAAACTCCTTTTTATTAGCATACCTATAATATAAGTAGAGTGACTTCAGCCAGTCGACCAATATTGGACAATATTCACATACTGAGCTCCTCTGGCAACTAATGCTTCAACATTTTCTGGGTCTACATCCAAAGCCTGGTCAAAGCACTTCTTAGCTTCTTTGTGTCTCTCTTCTTTGAGATGCTTCACACCAGATGCAGTTCTGTGCACAAATATGTCGCTTCTGTGCACAATTATGTCACTTATGTACACAAATATGTCACTTCTATGAACAATTATGTCACTTCTGTGCACAAATATGTCACTAGGTGAATAAATGTTACCAAATCAATTGGCTCACATTTCCAAAGAGTACTTTCTCAGCTGATCCTTACGCAATGCATCTGAATATTCTTCTTTTGGAAAGGGAGGACTGAAACAAGAAAGTTTTCACTCATACATCATACATCATACACCACACACACATGTATTACTACTGTATGTACTTTTTTGCAGAAGAGAATAAAGACTTTGTATTATTGCATTCTATCCCAAGGATAGAGATTAGATTGTTGGTGCAAGCAGGATTGTGAAATCCTGGGTCAGCCTCCAGATGGTTTCTAAAGTCTATATCCCTGGGTGGTAATAAAGGAGACGGAGGGCGCTTGTGTTCCTTGTAACCCTAGCAATTAAAGATTAATTCAAACTTGGGGAATGAAATTAAAATGTCTACTTCATACCAATTTAACATGTTGCAGACTTTCTTCAAGCTGATCTTCACGAAGAGACACCATCAAAATCTCCTCTTCCTTATCAACCTTTCTGACAACACCTACCATTTCACAGATATAACAACACATTGTTCAGTACAGGTTTAACATTTAAAAATACAAGTTTATTTCTCAAGTTTAACTGGTTGGAAACCCATAAATTTAGAACCTTTAAAGACATCTCCAACTTGAAAGTCCCTGTACAGTACTTCTTGGTCTGAATGATGACTGTGCAGTTCAGTAATTCTCAAAATACATTTAACATCTAAATTCTGAACACATCTCTGTCTACCGCTGCCAACCAACTTGTCCACCACACCTTCAAGGGCAGATGGTACCTACAGAGTCAAAGAACTGGCTTCTTCAATCAATGGCAGATTAGATAGAATGACATATACGTATAGCCACCAAGTCCCAATAAAAATATGATCAAATCTATAAATAATTATTACCAAGAACTAAAGCTTTTTGCTGCAAAGTGAAGAGAACGGACCAGCAACAGATCGACCCTAACCCT
Source organism: Chondrosia reniformis (assembly GCA_947172415.1). Classification (NCBI taxonomy): domain Eukaryota; kingdom Metazoa; phylum Porifera; class Demospongiae; order Chondrillida; family Chondrillidae; genus Chondrosia; species Chondrosia reniformis. The sequence goes on along the minus strand of OX359199.1, from coordinate 7,261,612 downwards.
AACCCCTATGACGTCACATCATCATTGGGGTCGATCCATTGCTGGTCTGTTCTCTTCACTTGACCCGATGCAAGTATCAGTTTCGACACAAAGATACAGAACACTCACGTTCTAGTAGACCTACCTTGCATTCGATATGGCCTTCTACCATGTCTCCAACTTGAACAAAAGAAAAGAAACGCTCGAGACATTCACTTCGTGAAATATTCATATGATATTCCAGCCAACTGGGATCTGCAAACATTTCTGGTTAAAGAATAAAGGCAATTTGATTCTTAATCGTCTGACTCGGATTTCCCCTTACTAACCATACGTATTCTCATCGACCCCAGGATAGTGAAGACTATTGCAAGGGAGTTTTGAAATTATACCGTCTTTTTGACTTCTAAAGGCTGTTATCTGAGCCTCAAATGTCTTGCTAATATCACCATCTGGTCCATCACACGCCTGGACCCTCAACGACTCCATTTTATTAGTTTCAGCCATTTTCTTATAAAATGGCGTGTGGTAAGATTCAGGCGGAGGAAAGCGACGACCATTTACTAGGAAAAGACCAGGAGGAATCAGCTAAAAATAAAACTTACCAGAGATATAAGATCAGATGGCTTATGTTGTGTGCGCTGTTCCTTCTCAACCTGACCAATGGAATTGTGAGTTATTCGAGCCAAATATGGTCTATTGTCAAATCGTAGATTTAAGTTAGCCTTGCTAAAGACAAGATAAATTTTACAAAAGCTGTGTTTCTGTCTGTAGATGTGGTTGACGTATGCGCCCATTCCAGGGAAATCTGCGCAGTTCTTTAACGTAACACCAGATGGAGTGGACTGGTTTTCAATATCTTTCTTCATAACGTCACTTGTGGTTGGGTTATTTGCAATATTTTCACTTGACACTTTCGGACTATCACCTTCAGTAAGTCTTGTAATGCAGCATGTAGCATGGAGATTAACCTATCATACCATATATGGACATTTGCCAACTATGGGGTGCATGAAGCATTGGCTACGAAAGCATTACTATTGGATGTAATAATGCTGTTAGCTTGGAGAAACTTTTGATAACAATTAACATGCAAAATCTTTATTTTTCCCCTAACCTCTAAACTGAAATGTTGCACCATTACTCAACATAATACCTGTATCTAGATTGGAGGTTAGATGTCGGGTTGTAGCTGTTTCAACTTATAGATTCCATTTCTCCCTAGTTCACTATAAATGAAACGATAACAATGTATGTACCTTGCTCTGTACTGATTGTCTGTTTTTTTCCCAAAGGTGCTGGCTGGCGCTGTTCTGAACTCCTTGGGAGCTCTACTCAAGTTGGTTGGGTCAATTCCAGCTGTACACTCTGATGCATTGCAGCAACACAATGCTGGCTTTGCGATTGCAATGATTGGGCAGATCCTGACTGCAGCTGCGCAGCCGTTCCTGCTGTATGCTCCCACCAAGTTTGCCATGTTCTGGTTTGGGGAGAAGGAGAGAACAATGGCTACCTCTCTCACTTCCATGGGTGAGTCTGAGATATCATCTGATGCTAGTCTCATGGTCTATCCCTTTCCATTCTCCATTTATAGCATCTTCTCTTTAAATGGTCTAGATTTCTTTGTTTTTATAGACACTGGAACTTGTGATAATGTAGCCAATTAAATAATTGTATTCTTTTTCCTTTAGCAAACCCTTTGGGGATTGCGGTAGCATTTTTGGTTTCTCCACGAGTGGTTTCCAAGCCTGATGACATATTTACATTGTCGTGGATATTTCTGATACCGACAGTAATTGGATCCATTTCTGCATTCTTGACCTTTTGGAGAAGCAAACCTCCAACTCCGCCCTCCAGATCTGCAGTGCACAAGGAAGAGAGCTTCTTCAAAGGAATCAAAAAAGTAAACCACTGTATATATAGTCCACAGGTCATTTGTACCACCAGTGATTCTACTTCCTGTCACATGACTTTGTTTCTTTGTATTAGGTTTTTAAACAGAAAAGCTTTCTAGTGTTGTTGGTAGTTTGGGGATTTGGTGCTGGACAGATGAACAGCTTGTTAACCTTGCTACCACAGATCCTCTGTCCCTTTGGCTACCCTGACGTAAGTTTGTGGAGGGAAAGTACACTTTCTTGACCTGTGAATATAGCTAGAGGCTGCATCGATGAGAAACATGAAGCTTTGAACAAATTTTACTGTTGAAACAGTTAGTGATAGATTGTGTATCTTCTCTTGGTGTAGACATTTTCTGGGCTATGGATTGGTATGATGATAGTGTGTGGACTGGTGGGGGCATTTGTGGCTAGCGTCATTATGGATTACACCAAGCGATTCGATGAGGTCACTAAGCTTGCCTTTGCGTGCGCCATCCTCTGCAATATTTGGGGTCTGCAGGTCTTCAATAGACCCGGCCAGGAAGCCAATGTTGCAGTCTCCTTTTGTCTGTTTGGATTCTTTGCCTTCATCATGATGCCTGGCTGTCTGGAGTTGGGGGTGGAGGTGACCTATCCTGTTCCGGAGGCCACTAGTTCTGGGCTGCTCTGGAGCTCAGCGTGAGTCCCTCACTGAGTGACTTGTGTGTTTCATCTAAGTGTTACATCATGCTGACAACCGCACTGAAGTGGGAGTTAATTGTACAATGATATACTACGAATGGATAATCACTGGAATATAGTATGCCCTACTGGGAGGCGATTACTGTTTCGCATGTTTATTCAGACTTTGGTCCCCCAACCAAGATAAGACCTAGTCACTTGGCTGGTTGGCATATATTGCAGTGATTATCAAATATCATCTTTGTATACTGGTGACTATAATAGGTGTTGCTATGACTGCACAGTGTATACAATGCAATTGGTTTGTATGCTAACGTTACATATTTCTTCGGTTGCAGGCAAATATTTGGAGCTGTATTAACATTTGTGGGGCCTTTTGCGGCTCAGCCCCTATCACCAAGCTTGTCTGACGTCGAACAGTGCTCCATATCCGGTTCAGTTACACCTAAGGACTTCACTTTCACGCTGATCACCTATCTCTGCGCAGGTACACTGGCATTTCTACTGTTTGTCCTTCTCTTCCACCCCAAGTACAAGAGACAGATGTTGGAGAAGAAGGAGAGTCTTGCTCCTGTTGATAAAGACTTACAAGAAGAAATAGAATAGCTAATATGTATATTTAGAATAAATGATCATTTATACATTCCACCAATTTGCATGCAATAATTGTTCTTGTACATTAATTTTATTCTGTTGTAAATTGATTTGTATTTACACAGTATATGGAATTATAATTTTAAACATGAAAATTAAGGGACTCTAAGAATCCAAAACTGATTAGTCTTAAATATGGCATATCCCACTGTCATATTTTGTCCAAGTGTAAATGGTTTGCATGTGAGAGGCTGTTTGTATTGCAATTGTCTACAGTTTCTGCTGAACTTCCTTCCGCACTTCAAGGGTGTTGGCAAACACAAACATTCTTGTCATCAGATCATCAGTAAAACCAACATTTTTTATTAAGATCTGTTGTAGAGGACCTTTGACCAATTTAACCACACTTGTGGTATTGATAATGTGTCCATTTTGCACTTCAAAGTGGTCCACAATGCTTCCAAAGTCAACTGGAACGTCCACTGTCACGAGGGTCACCCCGTGGGGAAGGGTGTCCCAGTGAACATTCTCCCCCAGCTCGCACTTGAGGTCCGAGTAGCCACCATTGTTCTTCAGATTTATAATTGGTACCAAGATGGCTTCCCTGGAGCGAATAGCCTGGACCAGGGACTCTGCACTGTGCCAATCATCGCCATCTGTGCTCCTGGCCATGTCAGTGCAATCTCCCTCAAGAATAAACCTCTTTAGTGCCCTTAGGTCATGGTTAATGTTGCCCAGTTCTTTCCAAGTATCAGCATAATGATCATTGGTGGAAACCTTCATGAAGAAAGACAACAAATATTACAGTTAGTCTGTATTAAATCTCTATTATCCATGCTTATATAATTCCATGCTAAATAGCTCAGTATACCTCATAGTATAACAAGTTCAAAGTACTTTTATCATCTCAATTTATAAAAAATGTGAGTATTTAGGATTAATAAGAAGTTCAAATTCATGTATATAAACTATAGTAACAAAGACGTGCATGCAAGCTCACAGTTGATTGGAAGTACATAAGCCCCTTGGCACAAGCACTGATGACTGACATGGCCTGGATTCTGAATTCAGCAGGATCAGGGTCTCTGTATATCACCTTACCAAGAACCTGAAGGGAATGATGAGTGGCTCCTACCATCACAAGACACTTAATAGATCTGGATTGTGCTGTGCCGGAGGTACCTTGGCATCCCATACATGAGAGAGACCTTGTGAGTAGAGCCAGGTGGGGTTGGGCATGTGGTTGTTTCTGGTGAGTCTTAGGTAGTCGTAGGACCCTCTCAAAGGAGGATAGTCAAGGAACTCTTGAATATGAGGAGCACATGCTGCCACATACCTATATACCAACATCAAAGCATTCAGTTGCCTAGCAACACAATGGTTTTGTTTAAAGCACTAGTCCTTATGCAATGGTTAACTGTAAGTTTCCATATAATATGTACTAACATGTCCATTCCTTGGATGTCTGCCACTCCAGCAAATATACCATTTCTCCGCGATCTAGATCCTCCAATATAAGTCAAGAGTGTTGGATTGGCCATCCACATGACTCTGGTCAGGTTCATTAATTTTCTTACATTCTCAATCTTAGAAATAATATATTATACTACTATCACTAGGGATCTATCAAAAGACTTGTGGTTTACCTTATCATCAGCTTCATCTGCACAAAACATGGCCAAAACATGATCAGTGTTTGAGATGGTTTGGGGATTGATATCTGACACTGGAAGTGTGTAGAAGTCAAATTTGATGGCCAATTGGCTAATCAACTGGTCAAGGGTCACTGAAGTGTGACATTCACTAACTGCGCCATCACCAATATAGAAGGTATCTATATCGTGGCTTCGGTGCCACTAAAATTAATAATTCATCAAAAAAAGTGCATTTAAGTTCAAATAATGACAATAATGTGTGTACCTGGTAGTTTTGATCATTAATGGTCGGAAATGGACAGTCTGACGTTGTCTCCCAGGCCTCAATTGGCATGAATGTCTTGGCAATGCGACCAGCTGCAACAGAAGGGACAGCATTGGTATCCTTGTATAACAGCACCACGGTATAGAGGTCCCCCGGATGAACTGGCTTCAAGAGAGGGATTACCAGCAAAGTGGATGTACCGGGAGGGGGAGAGAGACTTGCAGTGTTTTTAATTCTTGAGGTGACATCAGTGTTATTTAGGATAACCTATAAGGATAGAGGTATTCCGTTTACTGTCTTGCATTCTGTCCTCCTAATGAAGTGTACCTTGGATACAGTTCTCTTTTCAGAGAGCCCATTGTGCAGGTGAATTAGAAGCGAGGAGTAGTTGGCATCAGTAGTGACATAGGTGATGTTGCAGAAGTTAAGATCAACATTAAATTTGCCATCCATCGCAACTGACTGCTTGTTAGTGACTATTCTGATTTGACCGGTTTTGACAGAATCCCATTTGCTATCACTAGTAAACAAGGAGGATAAGTATATCTATAAGAACGGACGAGTTGTATACGAATATATAAATTAAAAATTACTTTGAAAAAGTAATTAACTTTATTTGCATACTACCGACTGACCTGGTATGAAATGTCACCCACATTGGCTCTCCTTTAGTTAGAACAGGTGGATAAACGTGCATCCAGTCCACCGTCCAGTCGTCCTCTGAAAAAGTTACTAGCTTACCGTCCAAATAGTACGAAATGGCGAGGCCACTCCCTTCAGCTACGCCCACTATCTGAAAGCGGCCCCCGTTTACAGGAGACGGGAGATTTACTTCTTTGTACCAATCGTAAGGATAGAAGTAGTCTTTTCGGTAGCTCGCCAAGTAGTCACCGCCAGCTAATGAGAGGGATGCGGCACACATTAGAAGGAACCATGCTATCCTACCTGCACAGACGGCCATGTTGGACGTACTAATCACGTGACCAAACTCCTTGTATCCTCACTCAACAATATTGACAATCAAAACATTAAATCAATAAATATCTTAGTACCAGTAGTTTATAAAGCTAATTTACAATCCTTTATTAAAATAAACAATTTTGGTTTCAGGAGACTTTGCAGCAATGGCTTCCTGCAAATTTGGCTCAAGCTTAGCAACAGAAATCGAACTAAAGATTTTTGATACAGAAAAGAGGTAATTGCAAGTTACCACATGAAAGTGGCAAGAAGGCGTTACCTTTGTTGAGGAAATAGTGCACAACAAAGAGGAGTTGAGAAAGTGAGGCTATAGTGGAGAGAATCACAATATTCCATCAAACCAGTTGGACACAGTTATCAACAGTTCAAACCACAACTCTTTCTCACCAAAGTCCAACTGATAACACTTGTATGAGTGCCTGTAAACGAGGGCTTGCCTACAAAGTCAGTCAAACAGACTGAACAGTAGCACACTTAAGTAGGTTACTAAACTAGCTGACTTACTCTAATGAACTTTGACCTCTTTTCAAGACTGTTCATAATAACTTGTGGAATAACTACAAGAGAAAAATGAAAATGTACATTCGCAGCATACTATATTCAGAATGGCCTAGCTAATTAACCAATAATTGCACACAGCACTTATATATTGCCAATATAACCAACTCACTCATAGCAGGAGCGGCCATTATTATCCTCGAAAATATAACCATTGAAATTGCTCTTTTAGCCACTTTCTGCAAAATGGAACAGCTGGTTACTAGTATAACAGTTAGTATATTCTAGTATAACAACTAGTATATTCTGGAGAAAGGACTCACTTTAGAGCTGCCAAAGGTTGTCCCATCCTTGTCTGTCACTAAAATTCCTTCCTTCAGTTCCCTAGCAACCAAAGATCAATACTCATATACTGGGGTGGGGGACACACTCAGCATGGTCTAGTGGTGCTGGGGTGGGGGACACACTCAGCGTGGTCTAGTGGTGTTGGGGTGGGGGACACACTCAGCATGGTCTAGTGGTGCTGGGGTGGGGGACACACTCAGCGTGGTCTAGTGGTGCTGGGGTGGGGGACACACTCAGCATGGTCTAGTGGTGCTGGAGTGGGGGACACACTCAGCGTGGTCTAGTGGTGCTGGGGTGGGGGACACACTCAGCATGGTCTAGTGGTGCTGGGGTGGGGGACACACTCAGCATGGTCTAGTGGTGCTGGGGTGGGGGACACACTCAGCGTGGTCTAGTGGTGCTGGAGTGGGGGACACACTCAGCGTGGTCTAGTGGTGCTGGGGTGGGGGACACACTCAGCATGGTCTAGTGGTGCTGGGGTGGGGGACACACTCAGCGTGGTCTAGTGGTGCTGGAGTGGGGGACACACTCAGCGTGGTCTAGTGGTGCTGGGGTGGGGGACACACTCAGCGTGGTCTAGTGGTGCTGGGGTGGGGGACACACTCAGCATGGTCTAGTGGTGCTGGAGTGGGGGACACACTTTTGTCTCATCAGAGGTATGTTGATGCAGTTGGCAGCAGCCACAGCTGTAAAAGGAACACACTTTCCCACGAGAGGAGGCAGTTTCTGTAGCAGAGAAAGGACACAGACTGGTGTTAACCAAGTTAACAATGAATATCTATACATAATGCATCGGGTATAGAGCACATTACAGTACATGAGAATTTTCAAAAAATATTTCCACTATGGGTGATGGTGATGGACAATTGTTATGTGTTGCAAGTGCAGCTGAACACAGTCACAGTGTCACAGCAGAGCTCTATTGATCCCTCTCCTAATTGCACATACATGTACGTATGTGGAGCCTTAGTCTCACGTACTTTGGCCAGCTGGTTGAGTGACAAGGCTGTAACTACAGCTCCAACAGTGGCAGAGAGATATGGAACCAAAAGTTGCCTACATAGAGGTACACTCAAATGGTAGAGCCATATCATATGCACCAATGGGGTGGGTGGTTGCGCAATGTGAGGACATGTATGTAGTATGTATGCCAGCTTATGTTACTTGAGTGATATTGAATCACCACTCCTGTTGGTGTAGTTGACACCAGAATTGAAGGACTGGTTGGCCCATTGCCAGAAGATGGTTTGTGCGGGAGTTCTGCAGAAACATGAGTACTACTGAACGCATACAGTCTACAGTCTCTCTAAGCAGTGTCTGTACCTGTAGAACGTTAGCATGCAGCCAGTAATTACCATATTACCGGGTACCTGGAAGGACATGCGACCTGGGAGAAACATCAGCTGCCCAGTGAAGGGATGATAGGCAGAGTCATGTAGCTTCTTGGCGTGCCACAACTGCTCTTCTGTAGTGCCAGGAGGGGTCTTGCCAGCCCTAAAGACGCGAGATACGACATTACATCAGTCATGACGATGGCAAACACTGTCTATATTTAGCAACAAACAACAATTGAAGCACACGTGACAGGCCGTCCCAAACACTGACATACTCTAGGAGACCAAATGGGTAGAAAACCTAATATAAATATCATACTTGTATTCGGTCGTACATGTACAGTCACGCTAGTCAACTTACTTGTGAGCTAACACTATTTCTTTCGCTTGCTCTAGCTGTTTGGTGGTGGCAATCACATTTCTAGGATCTGTCACCTCAAAGAAGTGCTTTGCTCTTCCTATGTAGTTGGACTGGTCGTATCTGGGTTTGCTCAAGTCGACATGAGCAAGAGGGTTAACATTATCCTCTGTACGTACACTGTTGTCAGCCATTTTGTGCAGGGCGTGTCGCGTTACTAAGCTATTAGGCAGTGTGGCTGATATGGCGGGTGAGTTATATCTCAACAGATTCACTCCCTAGAATAGACAGTATACCCATCAAGTGAACTGCTATCATGATATCATGATGCAAGCAATTACCTCGTTAAGTGACAGGGTTATCACTACTGCATGCAATCAGGCAGTAGACTAATCATGCAAATACACACTGAAAATGTGTCGAAGTACATAATATTATTGGATTAAGATACTAGATTTATTTTGACTTTAAAATCAGGAGAACTGGTTAATCCTTATTCCAATCTTCTTCGTGCTAGTTTATACTTATAGAAGCAAATACAACTGTTTGAGTCATGAAAACCTTGATATATGCAGCAAATAATAATTGCATGTCTCCTGTTAGACCTCATGGGCCTGCCTGGTCAACCTGATCCACCAGTGGTTGGCAAGGTTACCCACCACAGTATAGAGCTACACTGGGACCCGCCCACCCAGATCCAAAAGGATGACAAGCTGAGGTTCTGCCTTCAAGAGGAAGAGGACAGCCTCACTAGTAGGGGATTTGGCAATGTTTACAAGTATGCATGCTATATTAGGTAGTATTTAGCTGATGAAGTGATAATATTCATATGACTATTTGATAGCGGCTATGCCACCAGACATGTGATTACTGGGTTGGATGCTCAGAGCAGGTACAAATACAGACTTAGGGCATCCAACAGCTTTGGAGACGGACATTGGAGCCAAACAGTCACTGTATCAACAACTCGTGAGTGGCAAACTTCTTTCTGTAACTTTCACTGACCCAACAAATGATTACTCTTCGACAGGTCAACCTGTTTCTTCTCTTACTCTACATAAGGCTATTGGCCAAATGGACCTGGAGGAAGTGAAGAAGATATTATTGATGGAGTAAGAACACTACCTATGAGGAATGTTTTCTTTGTGTTGACTATACAAGATATAATGATATAGCTTCATTCTGCAGGCCTCATCTTGTTGATTTACCAGACCAATATGGGTTTTCCCCCTTAATGACAGCTTGCCGTCATGGAGATGTACAACTTATGGAATTACTTCTTCATGAAGGAGCGAATGTAGAATTTCAAAATGATGATGGGCACACAAAGTAAGGGGTGTGGTTAGTAGTTATGTACAGTGTACAAGTGGGTAACTCTTATCTATGTACCTGTATGATATTTGTACAGTTTAATGGAGGCATGCTATAAAGGACGACTTGATGTGATAAAGAAGCTTAAAGAACACGGAGCTGCTTGGGATGTGTGTGATAATGCTGGCATGACAGCCCTTCATTGGGCAGTGGATGGTGGACATGCAAAAGTTGTGCAATACCTTATTAAAGAAGGAATTCCAGTAAGAATTGCTAGATCTGGTGTCTCCTTCCATTGTTACATTTCTGTTGCAAAAGGTGGACTTGGAGGATGGCAGTCACAGGAGCCCTCTGATGCGTGTAGCTACCCTCAGAGGTAATGTTGATGTTGCAAGCTGCCTCATCTCGTGCGGAGCAGATGTAGACATGAAGGATGACAGTCACCAGACTGTGCTAATGGTGAACTTTCTCTTGTCCAAACTGATACTTTCACTTTTTGATAACTTTAAAAGTAAGAGGTTTGTATCACCTCAAGTCTACATTGTGTAGCAAGCCTCTTTAAATGGTCTAGCGAAGCTTGTGAAGCTTCTCATTGAAAGTGGTGCCAATGCATCAGAATGCAATAGAGTGAGTCAATTGGTTGTATTAATCTTGGAATTTCTAATGTTTCTATTTCCAATTGTGGGAACAGTTTGGCAAGACTGCATTGGATTTTGCAGTGGCTTTTGAGAGAAAAGTGAGTAATACAAAATTGATTCATTCATGATATTAATCAGTTAAGTTCCATATATGTCATATGTATATATGCAACACCAGTGTCTTTGAATACATTAATGTGGATAGATTATATGGTCTCTTAACGACTTCCATACCTTCTCAAATTTGCTGAAGCCACTGTAACATATTGTATGGACTTTGAATCATCAAATTGTGAATATGCTTCTGTGTATATAGGAAGTGATGGCAATTCTTGAAGTCTCCAATCCAGCAAAACACAGGGACGTTACTAAATGACATTCTCTGTCATATTGTAGGAAACACATTAATATTGTATATGCATGTATCATGTAAAGATTTGCTGTGTGTTTGTTTAGTTCTTGTTTCAAATGAATTAATTATCATTAGCTTATCAAATGGGCTCACTGAGTATATACATATATATATAAACTTCCATATTTTTTAAGAGTTAATAAATTGATTATAAATTATACAATAATAAATATATAATGGCTCCAAAGGCTCAATTAGGTCAAAGATGACATAGTGCTTACTAAGGTTAAGTTGCTGAAGTGTACACTTGATAATTCTAGTGTCCTACTGCTCTCCCCGGCAAGTGAACTGCCACCTTCCTCTTGCTCCAGATGGGGAGCAGCTGCATGGAGATTGCCAAGATGGCCACCCATCAGTGGTACCAGCTCGGACTCAAACTCACTAGTATTAGCTATTGTATTACTGGCTAAGGAATAAAACAGCAGCAGCTACAATAAAATACATAATACTTTCTGTAGCATGCATATATAAAGTAGTTGCTTTATAAATTAAAGCTATCTTAATTTTGCACCTTTGGCTGCTTTAATTGGTCATGTATGCAAGTCCAGGTCTTGCTGTTGTCCAGCAAGGCAGGAGAATCGACGCCTTCTCTTGAGGATGAGTCCGCATAGAGTGCATTAAAATTAGCAAAGGTAATTAGTATTAGGAAGAAGGACATCCTATACAAGGCCTATTACACCAACTCACATATGAATTTGATTTATTTGCTTCATAGAAAGGGTGGGGCCATGCATTAATGGTACCTGAGACTGACTACAAGTAGGAAAGTATATCTATACATGTAGTGCAAGTTACAATGTATCATCTATATATATAAAGATAAATGAACATGCTCTTGCATGGGAGGGTTGTTGGACCTAATTGGGCAGATTATATATAGAAGCAGTATTATTTGTGTATTTTTAACTATATGCCTGTAATGGTTGTTGATTTGCATAATACGGTTTATAGTACAGGAATACATAAAGATGGACATATATACACAGAGTATGTAGCTATCTTCAAATTCAGAATTACTTCTGTTGCAAAAAAGAAAAGAGATCTTTGAGACCTTGTTGAGGAGAAGCTAGAAAAAAGGATGAAAAGAACTTCAGGACCGCAATTGCAAGCTGACCAGTCCAAAGCACTTGTGCCTCCCAACCATCAAGTAGTAGTTAATAACATACCTGTGGATATAGGTGAGCCTCATGTGCTTCAAACTGAGCAAAGCCACACCTTACAAGACCAGACACAGCAGAGAGAGATACATCAGCAAGTCACTGTACGAAGAGTAATACATCATCACTTCCAAGAGCCCTCAAACTTCAAAGAATGCAATGATCAATACATTATGTAGATTGATACAAACTTACTACTGAGGGACACTCTCTTAGTGAGTGTCCTGCAATGCAGTTGGTGAGCTGGTTTTTTATATCTCTCATTTCTTGGAATCTGCATGAGATTTGTGTTCCAGGCAGCCTTAATTGATATCTTGGATGTACCTTCAGAGGAAGCTAAAAGACGTTTCTTGGTTATATATATAGCACAGCAATTTAATTGTGTCATCTTCATTTTTTATTTTTTCTCTATCGTACTTTCTTTGAAGTTTTTTTCTTTTTTTCTTTTTCGTGTACTTTCTTTTTCGTCTTTTTTTCTTTTTTTCTTTTTTACTTATATAAATTCCAACATAGCCGCTCTTAGCGTCTCATGCGTGGGCCGCGCACTGGCCTTCGTACTTTTATAATACTTGTTATGCGATGATTTACAAGAGTATACTGAATGCTTACATTTGTGATAAGCTGGGTTATGCTTTAATGTATATCTTATTATACCAATCTCATATATTTATAATCGCCAATTGGGATTGTATAATAGCCACTGCACAATGATCATTTTTGCTCTACAATTCTGAAATTATCTACATGTACATGGTTATAAAATAAAAAAGAAAACAGTTGAAACAATGTAGTTCTTAAACAAGTTAAGTTCTTCATGGTTGTGTCCATGCTGTTTCTTCTCCTTTTTCTTTTTAAGTGTTTCTGGAACGGTGCTGCAGTACTTCTTTTCGCATCACTTTACTGAGTGTAAAGGTGATCCCAGGGCACACCACGTGGAGGTAGAAGTACTTCGTGCCCCAAAAGGCCTCCGGTTTCTCAACTCTGTTTGACACTTCCACTACTTGCGTCGTAAGAGAAGCTGCTCGGGAACGGTCCGGCGTACCTGACCGACCTGTGACCAGTTACTAGTCCTGCACTGCCTCACGCTACGGACAGAACAAGCCCGACCCTGGCGGACCACAAACTCCCACCAATGAGAATCATCATGTGCACACAACGCAGCTTGAGAGCACTGTACACAGACTTTAGCTCATTGGGATCGGCCAGGTTGCTTTAGAGTAGGGACCCATCGATGAACTACAAGAGAAGAATTAGAGAATACATAATTACCAGCATAGGACAAACATTGAGCACATACGCATATAAAATTCCAAATGCAAATGCAAATGTCTTCCAAACCAACCTGATGTGGCAGCCTACAATAGCTTCCTGACCGACTACGTAGTGGCACTGGACCACACCAACCTCCAGGTACGGGTCGTATAGCAAGAATCCGCAAGTGCCAATTTAACACACAAGCAAGATTAATAGTGAGATACATCTCCAGGCACTAACCCATAGGTAGAGAGACCACCCCACTATACGAACACCGATGACCCTTCGGATAGGCATGTACCATGGTCGTGCTCCTACCACGGTTTTCGCATCGATCCGCACCAAAGCAGACCTCCAGAGTTGATAGCCCGGAGGCCAAAGACTGAAAATTTCCTTGCCTATTTATTAGAAATTGTCGGCGGGAAGCGTCGTGAACTTGGCGGAAAATCGTGGACCAAAATTTTGCTTATTGTTTTCGAGGTCATGTTCAAGAACAATAGACAACATGCAGAACATAACCCGGCCTATTCATCAAGTTGTTATTGTTATTGAGTTTCGACTAGAAATCAATCATGGCTATCCAGCGAAGCAAATCATAAAATGTCCAGTGACCCCATGAATAGAAGTGCTTAATTGATAAACAAGCTATCAGTATCTTAATGAACCTCTGATTATTTCAGCAGTAATCTATTATTTCACAAGTCAATCGGCATGTTTCATGCACAATACAGGACAACGTCGCAATGATATTTATTTATTTAACAAGAATCACTATCTTTTACGTTCTTTAGCTTTAGTACACGTAGCTAAGTTTCTCGTGCTATTGCTCAATCAATTTGTGAATCCAAAATGGCCGTTGCTCGAATATTGTAATTGACTAGTTTGAGGAACTTTGGCGTTGTCCATGCCTAAACTACACTGATTGGTAGGTCATCTTGTTTAGAGAATCAGACAAACTCTATAGCTACTTTAAATGAAGTCTATAATGTTTCTTTTTCTTAATGTTATGATTAGCATACTTATTAACACATCTTATAGCTTTTTACTTGTGAGACTGTTATTTGTACTTAACGTTTATGAAAACTAACATTAAATTTTGATTAGGCAAGTGTATGTCTTATTGTGCAGCCTATACTTGATTTCTGTATATTTATAGAATTGTTATGGAAGTCCAATACCAGTTACCTAGCAACATGTCCAATTAAGAAACAAGGAGGACTGAGTGCAATTATTGTTAAAGTTATTGGCTTAACCCCGTTGGATCGAGGGAAAATTTGCATGGAATTTACAGTGAGTACAACAATTGTAAAGGTCCTGGATTTCATCTGTTCAATTGGACCACCAGATTTACAATATCTACCAGTCCCTAGTAACTATAGTAACTCCCAGCTACTGTAATTCAGTTAGGGGATGTGTGTAGTACCTGCTTAACAGATTCTCTGTATCCTATAGCTATAGATCAGTTTGCCTTGCTATATAGCTATAGGAAACTGTACAATCCCTTTGAGCAAGATTACAGATAATAGATCAACAATTAGTTTAAAGTGTTGTTCCAATTATATTTTGAAGTAAAGCCCTGGGGCCTGGTTCCTTTTAGTTTAAAGTAGGGCATGTCAGTTTGTATTCTTTGTGTGATAATCATTTCAGATTATTTGTGATTGACTATTACTTAGAGAACTTTGTTAGAATGTTCTAGTCCAGATTGTTGTTATGAACAGTTATGGGGAATAACAAAGAACAATGGCAGGTCTATTGCAAAGCAACTCAGTAACTGTCCTATAACATTTGTTACAATAGCCACAATTTAATAAGAACTTTCCAGAATAGAAGCACAGTAATTGCCATTGGACAAAACCAATTATTGACCAATTGGCCATCAGACCAATTTTACGTATATGTGCATGATGACCTCAATGTCCCAATGTCATAATAGCCAGCTTAACAGGCCATTACCAAATTAGTAATGCTATACCAAAATTATTTAGCTATAATAAAAGCCAGTTATAGAGTGTTTGAAGGATTAGCTGGTGAATTAAGAATTCATCCATTATATATAATTCAGCCATTCAGTAGATTTAATTAATCAATTTGCCGTTTATAATTTACACTGTCTCCTGACCAGTTTGCCATCTCTCCATCTCGGCATTGTTCATGTTTCTCTTGCTATAAGTAAATTGTATTTTGATAGATATCAATGCTAAAGTTCTTAAAGATCAAATTGGATTATAGGTTGATTGATGTGCACACTAAAATAGCCTTTCTGAAATGGATCTGTAGCAATTTCTCCAAATCTGTCTTAAGCAATTAACTAAACTATTGATTGTTTATCTTTATGCAGAATATAACTATAATAAGCTATATACATACGTACTTGTCTTTCCATCTCCAACAAAAGCAAATGAAGAATTTCCATAGCAACTAGCTCCAGGACAACAAGTCTAATTAAGGTCCATAACTTTGGTTACTAACAAACCTACGTAATGGACACCCTCTTATATTCAAAGAAATTCTATTTGCCTTTGAATACATTAATGTGGATAGATTATATGGTCTCTTAACGACTTCCATACCTTCTCAAATTTGCTGAAGCCACTGTAACATATTGTGTGGACTTTGAATCATCAAATTGTCAATATGCTTCTGTGTATATAGGAAGTGATGGCAATTCTTGAAGTCTCCAATCCAGCAAAACACAGGGACGTTACTAAATGACATTCTCTGTCATATTGTAGGAAACACATTAATATTGTATATGCATGTATCATGTAAAGATTTGCTGTGTGTTTGTTTAGTTCTTGTTTCATATGAATAATCTGCAACTAATTATCATTAACTTATCAAATGGACTCACTGAGTATATACACATATATATAAACTTCCATATTTTTAAAGAGTTGATTAAATTATATAATGGCTCCAAAGGCTCAATTAAGTCAAAGATGACATAGTGCTTACTAAGGTTAAGTTGCTGAAGTGTACACTTGATAATTCTAGTGTCCTACTGCTCTCCCCGGCAAGTGAACTGCCACCTTCCTCTTGCTCCAGATGGGGAGCAGCTGCATGGAGATTGCCAAGATGGCCACCCATCAGTGGTACCAGCTCAGACTCAAACTCACTAGTACTGCTTGTATTTGCTGTTGTATTACTGGCAGGACTATAGTTTTCATTGCAATTAGTCCCTCCACTCCTGCAACTGTATACTGTATCAGGGTTGTTGCTTGTGGAATCTGAAGAACCCATTCCTTCTGAGGAGATCATGTCCTGATTTGCTGTACATTGTACATGTCCTTCCACGGTTGTGATTTCTTCATTTGAGTTCTTCTGTAACCATGAGAGGTTTGTGGTGTGGTTATCATTCAGTGTCATCAAGCTGATTTTACAAGGCACAAGGCTGTATGGAATGGGTCTAAGTGTTTCCTCTGTGAGACTCAAGTCCAGTGATGAGACGGAAGGTGAAGGCAATGTATTAAATTCACCTTCCTGGAGCACCAATGCAGCCTGTATTTCTTCATCGGACACATGTTGCTGGGCCCTCCCTCCGTCGGGGCTATTAGTGGTGGAGCTCAGTATATCAAAGGAATCCCACTCCAGACTTACACCTGTTGCTACAGGTTGCCCTGTTGTGTAAATGGAGCTGTCCATTTGGTCAGGTTTGTACTGCCTGTTGTACATGACGGCCAACTCAAATGCAGAATCCATTCCAAAGTTCTGTGACCTGGCTAGCCCATCTACACAATGAGAGGAATATTGAAAGTAGGGCTGGAAAGCAGACTTGTTGCACTGAAAGTCTTCTTGATGTAATATTAGACTTTGTTTCATTGACTCCTTTGGTGAGACTGGATTGGATGACAGTGCTATTGAAGAATCTGACTCACAATAAGAAGTAAGGCCAGTCTTTGCAACCTCATCTTCTGTGGTACTCTTGTCATTCTGGTCAACTGCAGCACACATTGGCTGCTGCACTGTGTCCTGACTAGGACCCTGCTTAGCACTCACAGTAGAATGAAGGGTGTCATTGTTGGTTGGAGTGCTTGTTATAACTCTCTTTTGATCTAAAGGTGCAGTTGGTAGCTCAGCAGATCTGAGCTTGGGAGTATAGCTTTTCCATGGGCGATAATCACCACTGCTACTGTCAGAGTCGGAAGTGTTATTTAACTTGGAATACCCTTTGGAGGCCTTACTTCTCCACTGCAGTCCCTTCTTAGTAATAATGTAGTCATTGTACCCAACATCTTCCATTCCATAGTAACCAGTTGCACCGGTCTGCTCTTTGTAACCTTTCATTTTGGGGGCTTTTAAACTTTCTTTAGTTTTTTTTAAATCTTCATTTTTTATTAAAGGCAGTGTATGTGATTGATAGTTGTAGAGGTCAAAGGTTAGATTTTCTTCACAAATTCCTTTTGATTTAATGGTTTTTGGTATTCTCTGAGTGTATCGTCTGGCATATTCAGTGGATGGAGTGTTGATTTTGCTATTTACCGGGTGGTAGTAACATGCTCCCTGGTAGCGGCCTCCAGACATAACAGGCTTCCTATATGTGCATATAGAAAAATAGCTATATACATCCTGATATGTATATATATAATTTCATACTTGAGAATATTTGATGACTTCTTTTTCTTCTTCTTCTTGAAGCTCCAAAAGGTAGAAAGTACTATTACTAATGCACCAATTGTGAGCACTGGAAAGAGACTGCCCAACACAATGGTTATTATTGCATCTCGATACTTATCTTTAAAACTTAGCCCATCAGCTGAAAGGAAATGGGCAAATTAGATATTTATACGGTATATTAACTCTAATACCTGTTATACCCCTATTATGTAGGGGTAATACATATGTCTCTGATAATATATTCTAATTAGTCTAAAATACAATATATAGTCTAGTTGTGGTTAGGTAAGGTATCTAATATTATACTAAAAGTATAAACTTACGAATTGAAAGGAATGTTGAGAATGGGCTTTCTGACAAAAGCAGTTGTTTATTGATCTATAAGTAATATTCATAATATGTAATGTTTGTATAATAGACTGGTTTCAATATGATATACATATACTCTTACTGTATCATTTAAATATGCTAGCAGGATGGCAGCATATGTAACTCCAGGTTTTAATGCACCCCCTAGTAAGGTGCCACTGATAACTACAGCTTTTGGAAGGGACACATTGGAGAAGTACTTGTAAGCAAAGTTAACTGGCTCTTTAGATTTAGCAGCCTCTTTATGAGTAAGTCGTTCCCCAAATGGTCGGCTAAGCTGATGAATGAAATTTCTGCTGATGGTCTTGTAAGTCTTCTCCTGTGGTAAGACTACAAAAAATTGCAGCTGATATCCAGAAATTGGTCCATTCTTATTGGATGATGGAGATAATGCAACTTCATACAAGAGTATTTCCAGAGACGCATTCTTCAGGTCACTACTACTGTACAATGTTTTGACTGTTGGAGCTGGTGGGGGTACCGGAGCTATTCAATGGAAAGTGGACTGATCGATGACTTGACAAACACAATTTGTTAATTTACCTGCATAACTGGTAACAAAGTGGACTGTATCACTTATACCTTTGTACACTCCCTTGTGCTCCTCAACCAGCATACAAGAATATCTAGTGTTTGGCTTTAATTGGCTACAAGTGACTGTATTGACTCCTACTGGTGCGACCTGTACAGATATTGAATGGGCAGCTTCTGGTTTCTTGAGGTCCTTCACATACTGACCACTCCCTGAACATAATAGCTGGCATATATAAGAAGGGATATAGGGAGTTTAACTAAATAATTTATCTTGCTTTTAAAATCAAATTTACTTTGACAATACCGTGCTCTTTTATAGATGATTCTTTCTTCCAATGAAACTCCGCAGAATTCTTTGAAATGTCTTTAACTTTTAAATGCAGTTCAGTTGCAATTGCAGAGCTAAGTGTACTGCTATATAAAGCAAATGCGAGCAACGTAGCTGGAGCTGTAGACCTCATAGCGTGCATATTGAACAGACAGTAATTGCCACTAAGATGCAGTCGCGGTAGTTACTTAGAAATCCCCGGTCTTCGCGTGATCGGGTCTACCAGTGCATTATCATAATTAGATATGTAAATATTGCTCAATCTACTCATGTGATCTCCTAGTCGCAGATGAAAATAGGTACAGTACATATGATTTTTAAATTGGTTTTCAGTTTGGTCGCACTAAACCTATTTGTATGGACATGGGGAGATACCACGGAGATACATTTAAATGAGACTGTTAGTGGCCAGGTAAACCGACTCGAGTCTGATGTCTACAGGCTGGAGATTCCGGTTAGAAACCAAACCGAACTACCCGTGAGCTCCAGTGTATTAATGCGCATATGTAGAAAATGACTTGTCATCTGACTGTTGGATAAGTAGTCACATCAGTCTTGTTGCATACTCAGGCAATACGAATAGCTGCGAAAAGCAACGCTACTGCACTTACACCAATGGCAGTAGCTATCAGACAAACTAAGGGAGTTACATCACTAGAGCTACCCAGTCCCCATTTTGGGTAAGTTGCAATTGCTGTTAAATTTCCCCGTCTATGTAAGTATTATGGACTGTCTGTATATCAGCAGTCCATATACCCGGTACCTGCCCTCTGACAGCCCCACCCTTTCACAGTCCTGCCCTCTACTACTCCACCCTCTGACAGCCCCACCCTTTCACAGTCCTGCCCTCTACTACTCCACCCTCTGACAGCCCCACCCTTTCACAGTCCTGCCCTCTGATAGGCCAGTTTACTGATCTTGAAACCATTTTATAGCCTTGGCGACATTGCCAGTTTCAATTTTAGTTTGATTGTAGATGGTGTGTAAGACACTTGCTACTCTTTGCAATGAATAGGTACTTGTTTCAGCATACCAGTGTGACACTCTGCCCCTTCCTGAATGCACCACCTCCAGGTGAAAATGTAACCGTGGATATAACAGTTTCAACATCTTCTAAATATAATGTTTCCTATTCGTTCATTGCTTCTGAGGTAGTGGAGTTCTACCTACAGTAAGTCATCAAGATTTTATTGTTGAATGTATATTTTTGCATTGTATATATGCAGTTTGTGTGTGTGTGTGCACAGACATTTTATACTATATCAATGCATAGCTAAATGATGATATATTACACTGTCCTATATATAATGTATCTTTTAAGGATGGATAAAGAGGTGGATCTACTGGTGCGTCCCAATGAACCAACCCTTCACTATTTTCCTTTTGACGATGACCTCTCTCAAGTTTTACTAACTCTGAATTCAGAATCTGATAAAACTATATGTGCACTTTTGACTCTTGAAGCAGTCAAATCTAATCCAGTAAGATGTATAGACAAGTTATAGTTACACTTGAATGCTATGACATCATTTCATATTTGTCTTGTTGTGATCTGCTACAGTGTCCCATTAGTACTAGAGGTGGGATGCTTGATTTTGATGGAGAATACCAAACTTTCCTTTACAAGGGAGCAGCTGTGAGGCAGAATACAAGTGGAATAGGAGCCTTCTTTGTCAACATCCATGTGATACCTGTTCCACCCAACAGCTCTCACAGTCTCTGTGACAATATCAACAGTCCCGATCTGCTGGCCACATTTGCAGCTCTGTTTAATAACCATGACGACGGCTCCGTAGTGTACAGCTACAATGAAACATTTCAGCAGAAAAATATTAAATTGAAAGTTCGAGAAGGACTTGACAGTAAGTTGGTCATAGTACATCACCAGGTGTAGGTGACTAAGAATTATGAGTTGTAGGCTTAGTATACCAAAGTATTACACTATGTATATGGTATTAGGATTTAGTGTAGTCATATTTAGTAGAGCTATATGTATAGTAGTTATAATAGTCTGGTTCTCTCAATGTATACATGCATGTGTTTATTTACATGAGCACTCTCCAATCACAGCTGCAGACTATATTAAAGCCATCTGTACTGTGATTGGTGTACTGCTGGGGTTCTACCTTGTGACCCTAATCACCATCTTCCGCCATCCCATTGTTTGTTGTGCTGCACTGCTCAAGTGCCAGTGTTGTGGTAACTTGGTAGATAAAAGTGATGAGGCATCAGAGGGGATGGATGAGAAACAGACTGGCAGTCGTGAAGTGTCACCAGATGAACAGTCTGTGAATGACGGAAGCATTGAAGTGAGGGGAAATGGGACATCTGAAAGAGTACCCCTGTTGGATCAGAGATCAGGAACAGAGACTAAAACAAGGCACTTACAACCCAAGGCCAGTCTGGCTGATATCCTCATTGGTCGTTATGAGCAACAGCAGTCAGATGCTGGCTGTTGGCAACCCAACCAATTAAATGGCAGAACTCATAACGCAAACAGTTATGGATCTACTGGAAATGCAAATGGCATTGAAAGAAAGAAAAGTGATGGACGTCTGCCTACGACCTCTCCAATTCCTTCTCACGCAGAAGAAGAAAGTGAGGAAGAGGATCAGGATGGTGGCTTAAAGGTGCAACTGAAGCTATCAGAGGTACCAATCACTGATGGAGAGGTGGAACAGAAGGTCTCCAAAAGGTACAAGTCACATGTTAGCAATGTATAGTGTGTAAAATGAACTGTGTGCTGTTTAAAACAGGTTACCTTGGGGAGTGCTTGGAATATGTCTCTTTTACCTCCTGCCTGCCTACCAGTTGGTGATAGCATATCTCAAGTTTCTTGACATAAGTGGGAATCAAGACCTTTGCTACTACAACCAACGGTGTGGATGGCCTGCTGGCATATTGAGGTACTAGTGTGGCAACTTTTGTCCTCCTCATACCTGGCAGGTCTTGATTGGTCTCCTCTTGGTAGATCTTTTAACAACATTTGGAGCAACATTGGTTACATTGCTCTTGGCTTCCTTGGTCTGATCATTGTCTGCCGCAATAAATACATGTACATGAGATGGGATGAAAGGAATGGAAGAGAAAGAAGAAGAAACAGAAAAGGAGTACCAGAGTATTTTGGAATCTACTATGCATTGGGTAGGAATATAGATTCACATATTAGAGAGATGATCAAATTGTACCTATATATATCTGTTCCTTTTAACATATAGCCTTTGTGATTATTGCACAAGGATTCACAAGTGCTGCCTATCATGTTTGCCCTAATCAGACAAATTTTCAATTTGGTGAGACAATTTATATTGTTGAGAAGTAAAGTAATAGTTGGTTGTGCATAAACAGGTATCTCTTCAATCCTATAGACACTGCATTCATGTACATTACTGCTTGCTTGATTATAATAAGGATATTCCAGAGCAGACATCCAGACAGGAAGCCAAGTGATAGCATTTCCATCTTCTTCTTTGGGATCCTAGTCATCGTGTCTGTGATTGAAGCTCTCTATCCTAGCATATACATCTATTCCATCTGGTTTGCAGTGTACATCAGCTCCACTGTCTTTGTAGCTGTTCAGTATTACTTTCGATGGAAGCTCATCTCTTTGTGTGTTTCCAAACTTCAAGAAATGTACCAAAGCAGGCCATGTACAAGGTTCTGCAACAGAACATGTGTGGAGATTTGCAGCTGGCCTAGACATGTTCCAAAGTTTATATTTGGGTGGTGTTTGGTGTTAGTCAATGTGGGATTGTAAGTAGTACTCATTGCTGTACTGCTGATGTGTATCCAATATGGTAATCTTCTCTACTTACCTTCAGTGGAGTTTGGGGTTTTTTCAAGTATGATGATGATTTTGCTTCACTGCTTCTGTTTGTCCTTTTGGGGGATTCGGCTCTCTATGCACTGTACTACATTCTGACCAAGGTAAGCTTACTTGGGTTAGGGGACTGTTAATGTTTGAAGCTCTACTTTACTAACCATTGCTTATATTTTTGTATTCATGTTTCATAGGGTTTCGGAAGTCTTTGTTTTCATCGTAAATGTAAATGTTTTGAGAAGTGCAGTATTAGTGTGGCTATCTACAGTGTCATATCCATAGCCTTATGGATACCAGCTCTGTATTTATTTTCAGTACCCAATACAGATTGGACAGTAAGTCAAAGCTTTTAATGGTTGAATTGTCAATCGCTACAACTGCTCTTTAAAACCATTTAACTATAGAAGTCACCAGCCCAGTCGAGAGGTGGAAACACTGAATGCATACTCATGAAGTTTTATGACGATCATGACCTGTGGCACTTACTTTCTGCATTTGCTTTATTTTTCTCGCTTTTGGTGAGTGTATGCCATACTCACCTTGCTCTCCTCCTGCCACACCCACCTTGCTCTCCTCCTGCCACACCCACCTTGCTCTCCTCCTGCCACACCCACCTTGCTCTCCTCCTGCCACACCCACACTTTGTGAGCTTTGTAATGTTTATTCACAGGTGTTAATGAGCATTGATAAGAAACAAAAGTACTGGAAGAGAGATGATTTAGAAGTGTTTTAGAACTTATTAGATAATTTCTAATGCAAATTTTGTAGGGTGCATTGTTGCATAATATGTATCTAGCCACGCCGCCCACATAAACAAAATGGAGGCCATATCTGACCTCGCTAATCTTTGCCAAAATTTTGTGTTAGGCGAAGAAGGTACTATTCCCAAGAAATTAGCTGAAGGTATTGTATGTACATATAATGAGATTAGTACAATTCACCTCAAGTTTAATGCGAGATTTCATCTGCTTTGATCGCTGCAGCAATTTCTTGTCAGCAAATTAGTCTTCTTTCACTTGTTGAGTCACTAGGGTAAGTCTCACGTAACCTAGTTGCAATTGTCGTTCTCCCAGTTGTATGTATGTACCCTGGGCCGTACCGGGGGATGTACCCAGAGCTGTGTGTTACATATTTAGTATTTAATATATGACAGCCCCTTGTCAATTAATGCAACTATATTGTACATGTGCTGCGGTGTGACGACATTTTCTTTGTATATATATCTGAAAAAGGATATTTTTGACAAGTGCAGTCGATGAGAACAGAGTGAGAGGCACCAGATTGTTGTCTGCAGTTCTGCACCGCCTCAAAGATGCTCAATTCCAGCTGTCCAGAAAGGAAGGTAGGTTGCCACTTCTGAAGCTTGGCTCACCTTGACCATAAATACGATTACAAGAGACTCACGAGATAGTCTGTATAGTTAGCATTATAACTGCTGTTTCTGTGATAATCATTCATGTTTCATCTATATCTGTATGTAGTTGATCATTTCGCTTCTTTTTATTGTGATCGGTTAAAGGACAAAGTGCTTGTGTTGCCGCAGGTCCTGTTTGGCCTGCAAGCTCTTGTGAGTATAACCTCATAAAAGAGAATATACGTGAGAGGATGTACGTGCGAGGGTGTATGTGAGAGGGTGTACGTGAGAGGGCGTACGTGAGAGGGTGTACGTGAGAGGGCGTACGTGAGAGGGCGTACGTGAGAGGGTGTACGTGAGAGGGCGTACGTGAGAGGGTGTACGTGAGAGGGCGTACATGAGAGGGTGTACGTGAGAGGGCGTACGTGAGAGGGCGTACATGTGAGTTCTGCCTCTCTAGGTTACATTTCAAGGATTTTCTGATGAAAATGTGCTCCAAGTGATCCAGAGTCTAAACAAGGAACTCTATGTCCAGGTAATAAAGTAGATCTACATATATGTTCACATGTACAGTAGATCTATATGTTCACATGTACAGTAGATCTATATGTATGTTAACTGCTGTGTATTGAGTTACGGCAGTAGCTTCACACCACTGCTCACTGCAGGCTCATCCACAAGCTGAAAGAAGAATTATTTATACTATTCTTGCTTACTTCCTGTCCAACCACTTGAATGGTTAGTGTTGTCATGAGATTGCAGTGTCCACTCTTCAGTACATCTCTGTTACTCACTGTTAGCTCTGAGGAGTCTAAACAATGACTTTGTGTTTGGCTACATAAAAGCTATGGAGGGGGAAAAGGTTAGCAGTGGCCTCCAGGTCAAATTGCCCTGTGATCACACACAACACTTCCACACCTCCACACCTCCAGACTTCCACACCTCCAGACTTCTACACTTCCACACCTCCAGACTTCCACACCTCCAAACTTCCACACCTCCAGACTTCCAGACTTCCACACCTCCACACCTCCAGACTTCCACACCTTCACACTTCCACACTTCCACACCTCCACACCTCCACACCTCCACACCTCCAGACTTCCACACCTCCACACCTCCACACCTGCAGGATCCACGAAACTTGATTATTGTGTTTCAGTCTATTTTGGTGATTATTCAACAGCTCCCATTTGGTAAGTCTCACCATATATGAGCATCCAGCAGGCAACTCTATTGCATAACACACTTGACTAATGGACACTTGTAACATATTCTATAGACCTTTTTGTAGAAGAGCTGTTTGAAGTGACTGCCTGCTATTTTCCCATTGACTTTACACCAGTAAGTGCAGACAGTGTAATTCCACAGTCCATATTATATCCATAGCACATATATATGTTTATCGTAACAGTATCAATGTAACTGTATATATTTGTGTGTATGTGTTGCTGTGTCTGCAGCCCCCAAACGATCCGTTTGGTATTTCTAGAGAAGAACTGGTTTTGGCACTGAGAAAAGTACTGTCAGGCACATCCAAGTTCAGCGAGGTCAGTTTCAGGTCCATCCACGTGGCTTCACATGTCAGCTGACCTGTTTCATTCCCCTTCCTGCTCCACCCACAGTTTTGTCTTCCTCTGTTGCTGGACAAGCTATCCTCTGACTTGACAAGCGCCAAACTTGACTCACTCAGAACATTAGTGAGAATCTTACACTTTCTGTTGTAATTAGCACTTCCTATTGTAATTAGCACTTCCTGCATTCAACTCGTCCCATGTGTGTATGTAGACTGCATGCTGTCCAGTGTATGGTGCTGCCAATCTAAAGGTGTATCTTGAACCTCTCTGGTATGGGATCCGGCGAGAGGTCTACCAGAGTGGAGAGGATGAGGTGGAAGAGGCTGCCTGCGAATCACTAACTTGCCTTGCTCGTACCCTCAGTCGTTCAACTACTCAAGTAAGCTTAATCTAATCCATTATAATTAACAGCAAGTGTGACTTCCCTTCTCCAGTCGGGTGAAGATAGTTTGTTAGAGGTCCTGTTTGACCTGATAATGAAAGGTTTGCCAACAGTCTTTCCTCACACATGTGCCCATAGCCACACTATGAGTGTGTCTCTTGTTAGACTGTCTCAGGTACATCAAGGAGCCAGAACATAGGCTAATGGCACAGACCTCAAAAGTACTTCTTGCTGTGGCTCGGTCATCAGGTAAGCATGTGACCTACTAGATCTGTTGCCATAGCAATCAACTGGATCTGTAGCCATCTTTATCTGTGCAGGTGTTGCACAACAAGGTAGGTCTATTAAGGCACCTCTTAATCCCTCTCTTCAGTTCCAGCACTGTACCTCGTATTGGGCCGACTGCTCCCATTGCTCACAACTCAGTTTAACTCTATCCTGACTCCTTCCCAGCAGTGTGGTGTTGTGCAAGTGTTGACAGACTTCCTGTCACTGCTGCACTCAATGAGACAAAGCACAGAGACACCAGCTGATGAGTGTATGGCTACTATATCCGCACACACTTTTAATTGAATTTATACATGTATACGTACATGCCAATACTTATTGTACAATTTTATAAGTTAGAGTTAATTTATATTCTCACTATTACACTGGAAATATAGTATACGAACCACTTAAAGAACACAAAGAGAGTATTCTATTTATCATAATTTCTTGTACAAATACTGAGTCCTACTTGCTTCAAAGACATGGCTTGTGTTGCATGACAGCGTCACTTCTCAACGAGGGCCTCCTGGACATACAGGAAGTGAGACTACATACAACCAGATAATCTTATGTAATGGCCAAACTGGTGTTTTTATATGTACATGATGATGTGTAGATTTTAGGAAATGTGAACAGGAATGCTGGGTAGTAAGTAATTGTTATTTTACACTTGGTAAGGAGGGAGTTTGTTATGTCAGTGTGTATCAGCCTACTTAAAGGCAACTTGCATTAGCTACTCCTTTGATGTTATAGCGCCATCTGTTTACTTTAGCATCTGCTTCTGTCATGTTGCCTAGGTAACACACTGTGGCCAGATCCTAGTCTCCCTTGCCCTAGACAGTCCCAGTGAGGACATCAGAAGAGAGAGCTCCTGTGGGTTGGTGACCTTGAGTTCGGTGCATCCAGAGGTGTGCGTAGCTGCTGTGTTGCCAATGGTGATGAAGAGAGTCGGAACCTCTGGTATGCCATCATAGGGTTCTTTTAAGGAATACAATATAGAAAGGTTGAGGGGCAAGCCATCTCAATATGTTTGTTGCACTTGGCAATTTGATCTTCCTCACGGCAAAATATTTTCAATGGGGGGAGGGGGGGGATTGCTAAGAGGACCTGATTAGTTGCAGCCGATCTGATGTGCTATCTGGATGTAGTAACTTGTGATGTCTCAATGCTCTCAACTGTACTCATATAAGATGGCAGTACAAAGATGTACAGATATTGCATGCATGTAGTACATGATGTCATCACACCTATGTATGTTTCCACAGGTGTGCAGGCGGATGATGGTGCTTTGCACACCCCCCAGCTGACTCCATCAGACTTGCCTGCCATCCTTCTCCTGTTGAATGTGTCTGTTAACTCACTGGTCTGCCAAGTCACCTTGCCACTCTGCGTTCAATACTTGCAACACTTGAGTGAGATACGGACACCAGGAGAAGATGTAATTGAGATGACTCAAGAGATAGCAAAGCAGTTGGCAGCTGTGGTTCAAGGAAATGTGGGAAACAAGGATGTTCTCAAGTTGTTTGCTTTGCAATTTCAACATTTGTTGAAGATTTGTGTGGTTGGATCATGGGCTGACAACAGCTGTATTGTTGCTGATGCGGTATTGGCTCACCTTGGCACTGCCCTGCGGACGTACATCCAGAATGTACACAATAGGTAAGTGCTGTATCTTTCAATACCTATACACTATCACAATTGTACATATGTACAGGTCTGCTCTATTGGTATGTGAACTATATAAGTATGCTCTATATCCCACTGCCTTTTATGTTGTTATTGAGTCTATGTCTATTAATTCTCCAGCCAAAAGCTTTGCAATGTAATTGTTCAGCTATTTCTTGAGGGAGACTTGACAGTAATTGAGTGTGAGCAGCCCTTGTCAAGTTCTCAACACTTTAATCCATTTTCTGTGAGTTTGATAGTTTTGCTAACTGAACCAGAAGTCATGTGACAGTGTCCTTTCTGCAGTCTTCCTCGGGTAATGAGCAAAAATTGATAGTTTTATTGAAAGATTGTATTTGCTCCCAGCAGCCAGAGGTACGTATGTAGCCAGAGGTATGTTTGTAGCCAGAGGTACGTATGTAGCCAGAGGTATGTATGTAGCCAGAGGTATGTTTGTAGCCAGAGGTACGTATGTAGCCAGAGGTATGTATGTACTGGTAAACGACTACGTATCTGAAATCTGTTTTGATGACACTGCACATTATAGTGTCATATAGAATGTATTCAATTATCACATCCCTATACAAGTGTCCTTGCTATTCTATTCATTCTATTCATCTCTACACGTATGCAGGTGCTGGCTGACCATTGTCCTGTTTTATTGAGGAGTTCCATCACATTAGCACTGACCTCTGAGTTTCCCACTGTAGTTGAGAGTGTAGGTAAGATGTATGCTGCAGTGATTAATAAAATGGTGGAGGAGAGAGAGATGAACTCGGAATTGTTGGATGATCTACAAGTAATTTGGTCAATTCTCTCAAAGGAAGAGAAGAGTGTGAAAAAGGAAAGAGCTATCACTGCATTATTATGGGTTAGACTGTTTACAGTATAATAAAAGATGTCATCTACATACATCATGAAGAAAGTGAACTTTTTAACACTAGAAATAAACAATGTAGTATAGCACTGCCATACCTGCAATATAAATAATGTTTCAATACATAGGATATATTGTAATATGATTACTGTTTTGCTGTGTTTTGGTAGTTGTGTAAAGGTCTTCTTATGAGGTCACATCCCTTAGGAATACAGAATGTTGTCAAGGTAACCATACAGATTTAAAGCATCTCTGTTGCCAAGCAACACTTATTGTACAAAGATATAGTTGCTAAAGTAGAATCACATGTTTTTGTGTTGTTTCAGCTGCTGGAGCTCTTTGAAGATCCTTCTGTAGGAAGGTTGGCAGGAGAAAGGTTTTATTTACTTTTAAAAGACTTTCCAGATGTTCTGAATGATGCTTGTCATGCAGTAACTAAGGTTTGTAGATCACTAGTTAAACTGGATTGGAATCTCCTTTGAACTTTTGGTTTAGTGTTCATATTAAATGTAATATTCAGATGTACATGTTGTAAGGGAGACTAGAGGTCTATTTGTATTTGAGGAAGTTGTAATTTCTTTTCATCCTTTATTTAAGTTTAAGTATTTGAATGCTTTAATACCTGTATGTAATGTATGAGAAATTCTTTTGACTTCAATGTTCTCCACTTTGACTTGTTACCTAATCTATTTATGACTCCAAATGGGTGACAGCGTACCTACTGAATTGTGTATAGAATGCATACCTCAAATATCCTCCTAGTTCATCTGAGATGCAGTATGAATGTACCACTTTTAGTAACATTTCCTAGTCTATGAATTGGATACCCTATCAAGTTTTATTCGCTAACCAGACAAATGGAGCAATCAAGACATTTGTTCTCTTTGTTTAATGATTAGTTGATGTACAAACAGCAGTTCTTTCATCAAGTTCTGCCCAACATTATGAGTCTTTTTGATAAAGCTAAAGAAGGTAGGTTTTAGACAACTAAATATAATAATGGTCAAAGTATACACTTGTGGTGTCATTATCAGCAGTAGATTTGTTTACTGAGATGTAAATACAAGATAACATTGTTCTAAATCTAATCAGCTACCAACAAAGAGTTACAGCTTAACACACTAACAAGAAAACTTGGCTTGTCCCTAAACTTGCTTATGTTCTTCAGTTGGTCTCAGTTGTACACATTTTAATGTACTTTTAACACTTTTGTAGAAATATTAACCTATCTACTTGTCCTTATATGGCACAACTGATTTACTGAGAATTACATAAATAACAATTTATTATCAAATTGGAAAGTGTTAACCTGCCAGACACTCTTTGTAGTATTGTCAACCACTAGTCAGTCAGCTCTTGTACCAAATGAGGTCATGAATCTCAGAATTAATATCTTTCACTTTACACTTCTTTTGCAACTGACACTTGATTGGTAAATAGACCCATACATGATTCATGTTCATGTTACCATGGCGACAAACTTGTAGTATTTGGGATCTCTCTCTCTGATAGGTAACAAGTCATTTTACCTGCAGTCAGTGTCTCACATTTGTACCAATGTGTCCGAACAGGTTCTTCTCTCAGAATTGCCAAAGGTCAACCAGTTTTCCACACAGTCCTACGTATATACTTCAGTATGCACATAAATATCATCATCAATTTCGTATGAGTCAGCACTGTGTGTGTGTGTAGCACCTCATTGTGGACTGTGATTGTATGTGTGTACAGGTCCTGCCATTGTTGATTGAGTCCCTTCAGTGCAGCAGCAATGAAGATTTAATTGCTGCTACTCTGGAAGGGGTGTGTGCCCTGGTGATGGATACGCCCACAAGCATCTGCTCCTATGTGCCTAGTCTCATACCAAAGCTGCTTCAGCTAGCAAAGATGGGTAAAATTATGGTCAGTCTTGAAGAAGAACACTTAATACAGGCTGCATGCAGAACTTGGAATGCCCCCACACCCCCTCTATGCAGCCCTGCATAGTATATGCTTTATTTTCTATCCAAATATTTGGACTGATTTAATAGAATATCCATTACAGAACTTATTTCTGTATCTTGTACTTGTTGCTTGCTGGTTGGTCATGCTTCTTAGTGTTGAGTGATAAGATAAGATCAAACCACAACTCTAACCTTTCACTTGTGTGAAATACTATATAATTTGTCACTTATTGCATGAGGGAAATGATGTCATATCAGCTCTGGTTGTATTTCAATACAATTAACCTTGAAATCACTTTAATAAACTCTGCTTGGGGTTAAAAAGTATCAACCAAAATTCTTGCAATTCCCTTACTTAACTGCCTGGTCATTTATCCTCATCTCTTTCCATTTTGTAGAAGATACGAATAAATTCACTCAAGTGTATTGGCCTGCTAGTCCACCTCCCTCACCACATTGTAAGTATACTATTATTATCACATATGATCTGTGACAATGTCCCTAGCAAGTACACATTTGGATTTACTAGGTAATAATTTATTAGATTTTTCATAAATCATAAGATAGGCCACTCTTTAATTACTGTAATTTATTTATATTTCTGTAGGTGTATCCTTATCAAGGAATAGTTATTAAAGGTCTTGCTGAGTGTTTGGATGACAAGAAGAGACTTGTGCGCAAAGTTGCAGCTGAAAGCCGTTCTCAATGGTTTTTACTTGGACAAAGTGCACTGTTATGACGTCATTTATTTTGTACCAACCCATCTCGTGAATTTGACGGAACGCCCCCAAGCTTTGGAATTCTTCAAAAATGGCCAAGTTTGGCAGGGAATCAGACACTCACTCCACTCGTAGCGCGCTTACTAGAGAACTGCAGTATCACATGGAACGTCTCCTTAAGCAGGACGACCAAGAGTTTTTCAAAGGAGCCCTCAGGGACTACTCAGCGTATCGCAGTATCGGCAAACTTGTCATGAGCTTAAACTCTTGTTTGGACACTCCCGAGAAGATGGACCTTCTGCCTCACATAAGAAATTTACTTCCGAAGCACGATATTAAAAAGTTTGATGCACTAGCGCCCTACAGCAAGATGGCATCACCTTTCAACCCACAGCAGTCCACCCGACCATCTGAAGCAAGAAATGGTCAGATCCCTATATCCAGCACAACTCGTAATGTGACGGTGCGCAAGGAGAAGGGTACATTTGGCTTCAGCATGAGAGGGGGAATAGAGACTGGACTGGGCATTTTTATTTCGCGAGTCGATGCTGATTCATCGGCCGAGAGAGCTGGATTGAAGGTCGGCGACCAGCTGGTAGCAGCCAACGGCATTAGCCTGCACGGGATGACTCACGCCTCTGCCGTGAATGTGATAACGGCGAGCTCCAAGGTGAAACTCCAGATTACCTGTAAAAATGAGATTGACGGAGAGAAAATTAACCGAAAATCGTTTATTTGGTGAGTAGAATGTTAGGGGTTCGGTATATAATATATGGCAAACTCTACTTGTTAAACCTCATTTGTAGAGTATGAAAGTTATGTGGATAGGGAGTGTATTTCTCATGGTAACTATTCGGTTTATCATTAATTGTGTCCCTTAGGTTTTAGGGTAAGGGTATGTGGCTCTCAGAGAGGCCATACAGATAGTCCTTGCACACAGGTGCTCCTGCAGGCCCCATACAGTACAATTTAATGTAATGAATCAGTTTCAGATAATTATATGCAAATAAGTGGATTATGCAATAAAGTGCAGTCCACTGTATAGAAGCTTCCAAACACAGTGTCAGATAACAAAACATACTAATACTGTGAATGTGAAGCTATTATAAAATTAACTGTAGAGTTTTCAGATACCATACAAGTATTGCATACTACTACAGTGGGTACGCTAGTTTGGAATGCATGGAAAAGTGTCTGTTTACTTGCACTTTGCTATGCATGGCAGGGTGGACCCAAAGGATAACCAAATTGTGTCTGAAGAGCCCGAACAAGTGAATGTGGATGGAGATGGCGATACTGTACCAGAACTGATATCTTTTAGCGATCAGAAGAAGGTCATACTCCAAGCCTCAGCTGGGAGGAATCTTGGGTTTAGCATCCGAGGTGGACAGGAATATGACCTGGGAATATATGTGTCCCAGTGAGTAAGATCACACTTAACACTTTATGTGTCAGTCTGTGTGATTCTCCACTTTCTTGAAACATAGTTTATATTTTGTTTTAAAAATATTACTTAATTACATACACTTTGAACCTCGTGGGCCAAGCTTCTCTGTTAGTTTACATAGCGTCTGTTGCTCTGTTTGTCCTGTGTATAAACATTTAGAAGTGCTGTTATTTCTACAAGAACCCTGGGATAATTAACTGAGAAAGAATTTGACTGCTTACATATTACTAGGCAAGGCAACCTTATACATATGTGTCCTCTGTCTATATACATTCCATTGACCCTACTTTCTGAATAGAATACTTGTTATTGTAACACTTAACAAATAAGAATGAATTTGTTGAAGTTGTAAAAATTAATGGTTTTGTTAAACCTTATCTATAAGTGGCTTCTAGAAACTCAATAGTCAATGTAACCACAGTTTCGTCCTTGAAAACACCTTTTATGTACTGTCAACAGTCAACCTGCAAACAACAATTTACACACTGCTTGATGCATGGATTACAGATGTATATATACATCAGTAATCCCTCAGTATACATCAGTAATCCCTCAGTATACATCAGTAATCCCTCAGTATACATCAGTAATCCCTCAGTATACATCAGTAATCCCTCAGTATACATCAGTAATCCCTCAGTATACATCAGTAATCCCTCAGTATACATCAGTAATCCCTCAGTATACATCAGTAATCCCTCAGTATACATCAGTAATCCCTCAGTATACATCAGTAATCCCTCAGTATACATCAGTAATCCCTCAGTATACATCAGTAATCCCTCTCAGTATACATCAGTAATCCCTCAGTATACATCAGTAATCCCTCAGTATACATCAGTAATCCCTCAGTATACATCAGTAATCCCTCTCAGTATACATCAGTAATCCCTCAGTATACATCAGTAATCCCTCAGTATACATCAGTAATCCCTCAGTATACATCAGTAATCCCTCTCAGTATACATCAGTAATCCCTCAGTATACATCAGTAATCCCTCAGTATACATCAGTAATCCCTCAGTATACATCAGTAATCCCTCTCAGTATACATCAGTAATCCCTCAGTATACATCAGTGACTGTTTTGTGAATAGCTTCCAACTCTTCTCTCCAGTGTTGACAAAGGTTCCCAGGCAGACCTTAGAGGCCTGAAGGTGGGAGACCAGATACTGGAGGTGAATGGCCACAGCTTCATTGACATACTTCATGCAGAGGCAGTCTCCATCCTCAGAACATACCCTAATCTAATGATGACAACAAAAGTAAGTTGACCAGACCACATTATGGCTTCTATGTGAACTTTGTAGAAGGGATGGTATAATTATGTGCACTACATGAGATATGAGCCCAAATTAGTGACCTTGTTAAAGTTAATACCAAACAAATTAACTTAAAGGCTTCCCCATGTGACTATATAGAAAGTGTTCATCCCATACAATTAATTTGATATAATCAGTAGTTAGACCTTTCATATAAGGTTGCACTTCAATTTTTCCACAGGGACTGGGAAAGTTACCCAAGCTTCCAAGTGAACTGAGTCCAAAGAGAAGATGTTCAGAGCCAGTTGTTGCTGGTAGCGAGGGAGAGGGAGTGAAGCAGAGACCAGGAGACTATGCATCCAGCACTCTACCTGTAAGAGGGCATGGCAGAAGTAACCCATCACTGCAGCAGCACTCAACCTCACTGGGGGAATTCCCTCAGCTTCCCCCTCATCAGAAATCAACACATCACTCCCTCAAGTCGTCCCACACCTCAGAAATGGATTACAACCAAAGTGTCCAGTTGACTGGGATAACAGCAAGAGGTTCTCCGTCTGCTGGGAGAGAAAGACCCAGTAAGTATAAAGACGAACTGCCCAGAAGATCCAACCCTTCAAAGACTAGTTCTAGGATGGTAGAATCCCCAACTGGATTGAGAAGGATGGATCCTATACGTAGAACACACAGCTTGAAAGTGGATAATTTGAAAATCTCTACAATTTCTGAAGACCCCATGGAGGAAGAAGAAGAAGATAAGGAAGAAGACAAAAAACAAACCTCAAAGACACAATCTGTATCTCCAGCCAGACCTGTCCAAAGAGCACATTCATATTCTGGCAGAGGTGTAAAATCAAGGACACCTCTTCCTCACACGCCTTCCCCCCTTCTTGTTAGCGAAAAAATCACTGGCATTAAATCACCTTCACCTTCACCATCATACAAATTTCAACCACTGAATCTATCCAACATGGAAATGAAGTCAAACTCATTTCCCTCGGTCTTGTCTTCCGAAGAGGATCCAGTGTTTGCACAAGGAATGGGTTCTCAGGTCATGCATGCCTCTGTCAGCAGCCCTTCCAAGGAACTGCTATTTAATGAGGCCAAAAAGTATCTGACTGAAGATGAAGTGACTGCCATCAAGTCCAAAGTTCACCAAGTAGGCACTCAACTGTACCATATACTGCCAACCTCTTGATTAGGTATTAAAATGTCTTTTTATTACACCTAGTATCATTTTGGAATTCTTAAATTAAAGGATTTGACTCAATTCTTCATGACTTTATTGGATACTCCAGAGAAACTTCAACTATTAAGAGAAATAAGGTACCCATGTCCTGTTTTGTGCAGTGTTGATTTGGGCCCCAGTTGCTCCCCTCTCCAAATATGTTTACTTGTGTATGTGTCTGCACAGGTCGGTGTTGCGGGCAAATGATTTAGTCAAGTTTGACAACCTAGTGTCACAGCGAGAGATTGAAGCAATTCGAGTGAGATCCTCTTCGTTGAGTGAAGATAGCAAGAACTCAAGTCAGTCACACTCACACACATGTCTACAGATAGCTACTGTTACTCTGACGTCCTCAGGAGGTGACAGTCCTCATGATATCAAGCGGAACCTCAACCCTCTCCTGACTGAAATATCAAAAGGCGAGTGACATTTGTAAAGGGGAACATATAGCAATACATGACCAGTAAACACTCATTGTCCGATAATGTTACAACACTACAATATTAGTCTCACATAGCCAGATCATTATCTAGCATCCATATTTAAATTTGAAGATATAACATGGCCAACTATATTATGTCTTCAAATCAATATGGAGGCAATATAGTGGTCTGGCTATGTGAGACTACTACACCATATAACTGTACAAATGTCTTGTCAGAGATTTAAGGTTTCAAGTCCTCCTAAAAGTGGATGATGGTCTTCTGGAGTGTGTGTTCACTGCGTAAGGACGACCTTGCACCAGGACAGGCTTGGACGGCTGAACAGGTGGCCTTTTGCGAATCTTTTTTTCTTTGTTCTCTTGTCGAAGTTTCTTTATGAAATGCAACTCGTCTTTGTTCTTCATATCATATTTAGTTATTTTGTCATTCTCGCTGAGTAGCTTCCGGTTCTTGTGACTCAACCAATAGGTCCTCCATACGTATCTCCTGCATACACGTGTGGACATACCAAGCTAATACAGTATAACTATTGTAAAAAAGGCCTTAATCTTACCAATTAATTCTTCGTGCCAATTCGCCTTCTTCCCTCTTGTGTCGTAGCGCTACAGTTCTCTGAATGACCGTCTTCAGGTCACGTATGGATACGCCTTGATATACGACCAGTGCTAAATAATGCATCAAAGACACTTTGATGCCCAAATCATTTTGACTTTAGTTTAAACTTACGTATAACAACGCCGTCGTACCTAACCAAATTTAAGCTAATAGCCCTGCCTTGATAAAGTGCAACGTACTCCTCCAATTCTTCTAATGTGACGTCTGGAGTTAAATCCTTTAGCAAAGGATCGTTTTTTATTATTTCTTCAACTTGCGTTTTAAATAACTGTTTAAAACGTTCATGCGTAATACCAGGGTCTCTTAACTGTTTCATGAAATCGCTCTCTCTATCCTCAGTTCCACAAGTCTCATTTCCTTCATCTGCCATTTTATAATATCCGGTTTTGGGGCGCCCACACAGTAAACATGATATTAGGAGCACATATGATACAGTTTTTTGTGTGAAAGTGATTCAAGTAAGGGTGGTCCATAAATACTTTTAATTCTATTGTGCTTGTAGGTGTACCATTAAAAAAGTCTAAAGAGTTGTCAAAGGAGATTGAACCAGACATTGGAATGTTTAGAGATCCAGCGGCCCAAGCACTTGTAGAGAGAGCAACCAGGTGGGCAATGGAGTTAGCTACTTCAGCTAGTGAGGGGAAAACCCTAGATTTCACAATAGATTAACCCTCCCTGTTTCCTTGTGTATATAGCACCAATATACCAGTTCGCCACAGAGAATCATACATGGCTTGGAAAGATGCAGGAAACACGGCTGATGCAGTGGAAGTAGAAATTGCCAAAAATGCACCATTTTTAGGTACAATTGACAACAGTCTGACATCAGTTCCTATATGTATATGAACACCTTGCATGTAATGACATTGTGAGGTGCTAGTATTGCTCAGTATACAGAGTTCATCTATTATGCTTCATGGCAGGTCTCATCATTGATGGAGGAAAGGACACAGGAAGAAGACGAATTTATGTCAAGTCAGTCGTCAAGGATGGTGCAGCCTATTTGGATGGCTTCATTCAGGTAAATTGTAATAATGGTGATACAGTACTTTTTGGGTTAGTTGTCCAGACTGGACATTGCAATCGGTAATCGGTTAGCACTCGCGACTACCATTTGAACAAAAGTTCCCACTAGAATGACGTCACCATATAGCGATACTGGACAACCGACCCAAAAAGTACTGAAATAATTATTTAAGACTATGTTTGGGAAAACTAGTAAAAGTATTGTCTATTTTACACAGCCCGGCTTTGAGATCCTCCAGGTAGACAGGAAATCTCTGAAAGCTCGAACAAACCAGGAAGCA
The DNA here is from genome assembly GCA_947172415.1 of Chondrosia reniformis. Taxonomy (NCBI): domain Eukaryota; kingdom Metazoa; phylum Porifera; class Demospongiae; order Chondrillida; family Chondrillidae; genus Chondrosia; species Chondrosia reniformis. The sequence goes on along the minus strand of OX359199.1, from coordinate 7,223,529 downwards.
GGCAACATCCTTCAGACTACATATGCTAGCAGCAATCCAACCATTAGATTAATAGTACTACCACCCAGGGAACAGTAAAACATTGTCATGCATCCATCCTCTACCAAACACATTCAGACAATCATTGTAATGTTGACATTGTACGTACAGTTTTTATGCTTTCAACTCATGTTCCAATAACATTTAGGTATTAGCATAATAAAGCATCATTTTTGAAAAGAGTTACTTTCAGAAAAATGAATGTAAGCAATCGCTAACAAAACAGAACAAGATATGTAGCAATGAATTTACACTGTTTAAACACTTTGGTGTTACTTGTTAACACAGCTCGATCAAGACTTATACTTAGGTACTCCTGGTAGGCCAGCTCAGCTGTTGTTGACCACGTCTAACACAGGGACTGACTGGGGGCCTCCCATCTCCACTGGAGGGTCGTCATCATCATCATCCTCATTTGTTGCAAAGGTCACTGTAGCAGTCTGAGAGAGACGACTATAACGTGTCTCCAATCTTCTGTATTTCCTAATTTGGAATGACACAAATTCATTTGCAAGCAGTACTAGTATTATTGGGTAGTAATGCTCTCACTTGTACAGCAGAGCAATGAGGAGGGACATGACAACCACAATGATTACGATAATAAACACAGCAGCCACTATTATGCCTGCTATAACTGAAGAGGAAATCCCTGAACTGCTGCTGGGAACTTTCTGATTGTCATACAGTGATGCAGTACGTGTGCCAGACACATCAGGAATTTTAAAGCCCACTCCACTTGAGGGAAAAGATGTTACCATTTCTGTGAGCTGAGCAAGTAAATATGAGAACTAAATGGTTTTCAACCTCACATCCAAGGCCTACCTTTGCAGCTTCTTGCTTGGCATCCTCAGAGTTATCTGCAGGGAGAACTGATACTGCAACTAAAAAGTCATGACCTTGCCCGTTCTCTCCCAGTTCAGACACCTTCACACGGAACCTCCACTTTTTCTCACCAGTGAACTAGGGCCAAATTGAAAGGAATCATCATCTTCATGGGTGGGTGTGGCTGATATAAATGCATACTTACTGTTGCCAGATCATTAATCATGCTTTGCTCAAACTGATTGATCCAAAAATCATCACTGGGATGGTTGTCAGGAAGAGTGAAAAGAAGATTTACTGTTCCAAAAGGATCTAAGCAAGGAATAAGAGAGATGTCATATCAAGAAACAGTGGAACAGATGAACAAGATAGACCCTTGTATCCAACACTAAGTTATGTAAGCCTTTTACTGTAGTATGTAGGTAAATGCTTAGATGGGTCATCTAATATTCACCAGAATTTGTGTACTGAGCAGTTGAAGAAAAAGGGTGTGTCCACCAATTACATCACAAGGCCAGTTATTTGCAAGGTATATCTAGTCTATACCTACCTACAACCTCAATAGAGGAGGTTTCGGAAACTGATGAAACATCATTGTCGGCTTGGACCTGCAGTTTAAAGTTATCCTTCTTTTCAATTTTCAGTGACCATGTTATTACACCTCCTGTCAGTGCTGGATACGTGTGGTCGGATGGATAGCCGGTGATGGTTGGAGTGACTATCTGTTTCACTTTAACAAAGTGGTCATACGGAATACTCCGAGTTGAAAACAGTGATATAGTAGCGTGTACGTCTTCATTGACCAATGCAACCTGCTTGTCAAGCTGCAAATCCAGATGGTCCAGGCGAGCTGTGTAGAAAGATAAATTGGATCCAGAAAGTGGCTCAACAGAAGGAGATACGAGGATGTGAATATATGTAAGGTAACCATGGTTACAATCAGTTGTAACAGGTTGTACACATAAAGAACTAAGTCTAAAGGTGAAAGGTCAAATAATAAAGGTCACCTTTGAAGTGCTTAAGGCCATAATCTAAAACAAGTAGATCTAAAAGATGAAATACTAATTGTTTAGGAGGTAATCTTTGAGTGGCATCACCTCGAATCTCAACTGTCTTTTGGGTTGAAAATAAATGATTCTTTTCATTGAATACTCCTTGCCTTGATATCTCAACATGAATCTCATAGCTGTCGGGATTATTGAAGGTGAAGGCAACGGGATGACCTCCCTTCACATTGGTGATATTGTGGGTACTGGTGGAGGTCAAATGGGAGGTCACCCACCACTGGGCTGTCCACAGGTTGAGTAGACTGCTCTTCTGCTCGTCCTACAGTAACAAATGTACATGTCCCCACAGGTAGGTACTATATAAATATGTAGCACAACTGGATACACAAGTTAATTAATAAATAATTACTTTACTCACATCCAACCCTTTAATATTAACACTAATGGAAAACTGCAACTCTTCACCAACGGCTGCAACGTCCTTGTCATTATTCACTTGTATCTTTACATCATTATTACCAGGTTCTGTGCAAGTAGATAGATATTAAGACTTAGTAGCATAATACTATATTCAGTTAGCCATTTACAGGTAACCATTCAGTCAGCCATTTAAATTATAGCCCTACTATGTAATGTAGGTCTAGCCAGTGTACCTTGGACTATCTTGATTGGCCGATCTACAGACACTTGTGACACTCCATTGTTAGCTGTGACTGAAAACGTATAATCATCAATCTCCTCATAAGTATGCTCAAACACTGAACTTGATTCATTTTTCATTGTATTGTCTCCAAAGTTCACACTGTAAAAGACTGATCCAAAAGTAGTCCCTTCAACTGGCCGTTCATTTTTATCATATGAGCGGAGTTCAAATACAATTGTGGTTCCTTTGAAGCCAACTATTGGTCCATCTGGAGACGGCTTTATGATGTTAACTTTGCCAAGTGGAGCTGAATATCAAAGAACAAAACGATAAACATATGCTCCCAACAGGTAGACCCTCTCTCCCCATTAGAGCTAGTCCCTCCCCTTTAGAGCTAGTCCCTCCCCATTAGAGCTAGTCCCTCCCCATTAGAGCTAGTCCCTCCCCATTAGAGCTAGTCCCTCCCCATTAGAGCTAGTCCCTCCCCTTTAGAGCTAGTCCCTCCCCATTAGAGCTAGTCCCTCCCCATTAGAGCTAGTCCCTCCCCTTTAGAGCTAGTCCCTCCCCCTATAAGGCAAATTCTTGAACACACTTACATAAAACAGTCACTGAAGCAGAATAACTAGCTGCCAGTGAATTGGCTGAGGAGTAGACTGTGATGTGGATGTCATAAGTGCCAGGGTGGGTGTAGGCGTGTTGCTCCGTCAACTGCTTCTTCCCCTTAGTGTGAATATCAGTTCCTTCATTATCACCAAAAGAAAAGTGAAGTCTCAAGTCACTCCCGTCTCCAGTAGTGACATTCTATGAGGAAAGAGTGAAGAGGATGCACAGTAGAACAGTGTCTCATGAAGACAAATGAATACTAACTGTTATTTGCACTGATATGACTAATACTTCGTTAGTCGCAATTAGTTTTTTAAGAGAGGCAACAAGATCCACTCCCACAGAACCTAAGGGAGGGATAGGATGGGTGGATGGATGGGTGGGTGGATGGATGGGTGGGTGGATGGATGGGTGGGTGGATGGATGGATGGGTGGATGGATGGGTGTGTGGATGGATGGGTGGATGGATGGGTGGGTGGATGGGTGGATGGATGGATGGGTGTGTGGATGGATGGGTGGGTGGGTGGACGGACGAACGGACAGATGGATAGATGGATGAGAGCAATACCTGTATGAATACGAACAGTTATAGAACCCCTTATTCCCCCAATTGGGTTGGATACTATACAGGCCACTTCATGGGTGCCATTTGTGAAGGCATGGCTAAACGATTGTTCACCAGAAGCGCTGACAGTTGTGTCATCATCCACAGACCAGGAGTAGACAGCCGGCTGGTAATCCATACCATTCTCTGTTGTGACAGACACCTTGAAAACTATTGGAACACCCACAAGGCCTTGCGTAGGGCCTACCACTGACACTCTGGTTATGCGGTCTAAAAGAATAAAAACGAAAGATTTAAATTGGCTCTTAAATATGTAAGAGAGATAGTGAATTTTACAATAAAGTGTATGCTAAACCTTATAGATTACTACCTATCAATCAGCAGTTAATACTTTCTATTATAATACAATGTGGGGTCATTTGTATCATCAGTTTGCTGTATTATGAATGAATGAATGAATGAATGAATGAACAATACAGAAAAGCACTGTTTAGAGAGACCTGATTACATAATATTATTATTATGAATGAATAGATCAATGAACAATACAGAAATGCACTATTGCAGGTGTATACGTACCTGGAATGTTAACAGTCGCTGTTATGGTAGCCCTTCCCTCTGCGTTTGCAGCTGTCACCACTACCTGATAATCACCCGGCATAGTGTAATTGTGAAACATGTGCTTGGCATTTTCATATCCGGTGATGCTAATACTAGTTGAGTCCCCAAAGTCCCAAGTGTAGACCGTCTTTAGCTTGCCTCCCTATAGCATTGAAACACATGTGAGGGACCTTAACTGGGAGCAATGAATACATAACACATTGTGTCTTCAGCATCATCTATGTAACAAGTGAAACAAAGTTAGTGAAGCTATACAGAATCATAGAGATAGGATGCTATTGAAGGCAATGCGGACTAACTCCATCTTGGGCCAAATTGAACTCTATGTTGAATGAACCCTTAAAGTTGAGCTGTAATGATCCAGGGGGGTCTATTGGACAGGGTATTCTAATGGGTTGGAGGAAATTGGATCCATTTCGAACACATTTATCTCCTGCTACCTTCCGATATCTATGTACAAGCAATGTGAAGCAAGCAATGATGGTCCAAACACATTTGCTACAAAGAGCTACTCAGACCAGTTGTCAGTGATCTCTATACTCACCCACTAGAAATGGCATAATACTCTCCTTCTGGGCAGTTGGAGGGCGGGGCATTGACATTCATGCCTGGTATGGGCAGGCATGGACTGTTTACCACATCAGAGTCATCTCGCTGGAAACCATAGTCACTGCATGAAGGGGAAAGAAGACATTTACTGATAAGAATGAGATGGATGTAACTATTTATAGAAAAGGAACTACAAAATGGCTCACTCCATATTAGGCAACCAAAAGGACAAAGAAGAGCATTCACCTGACAAACCTAACTAACCATATCCATCTGATAAACTCACCACTCGTAGTCCTCTATTGCGCAAGAGCAGGAGTGCACATTTTGCGGTCTCTCATAGTCAATTCCATTGTAGCAACAAGTGGTGCTATTTCTCCTCTCAAACTCTTCATGAAGACCTAGAAGGCATTCTCTACTCAAGTGCTGTAGAACACATCAAGTAACAGTCACTCAAGCAAGGTCCTCTCCAGATACAGTTACATAATGGTGATTCCACAACACAAACAAGTTTACCTCATCAGTGGGAGACCACCTGGTATAGTCAGACGGTTGACACTGCCTTGTCATGACACTAGTAAAGTTGACCCCAATTATGTACCATCCATTGAATGGACTAGTATACCCAAAGATACTGTATAAATACAATTTCATACATATTAGTACATATTATATACAGGTAGCATTGTCATGAAACATGTGATACACAAATGTATACAGTTGGCTTATCTATAACAAGTAAAGTTTAAAGCCATTACTAGTGCCAAAAATAGTAACAAAATGGCTGCCCCTACTCACGTTGCATGTAATGCCTTCTCTCCTAGCTCAGTCAGCATTCCTGCCACATTGAGGTTACTACTGGTAGGATAGTCAACTTCAGTCCAAGTCAGCCCCTCATCACATGAAAAGTTAAAGGTATGCGTCCTCCACCATCTCTTGGTGAAGATGGTAATGGAACCAAAGTCAAGAAACTGGTACACTTGAATGGACCTGGAGTACACCACCTAATATGATGTTTCCAAGAGAATTTTATACTCTGAACAAGATCCAAATTGAATGTACCAACAGTTTCCTTTGGTACATTCCACCAGACCACTCACCTCCGACCAGCTGTAGCCTCCATTAGTGGACATGAAGAGTCTCATCTGAGACGCATATGGAGATAAAGTGGTACCAATGTTACCCTGGGCCATCACCATGCCAACGGCAGACTCTCTGGACAGAATACCACTGAATCCCCTAAAAACTGATACATCCATGTGGAAGTGGAGGGAACAAGATGGCTGCAGAAAGAAGAACAGTTGGTCCACCTTAAAATCTCTCAATCAACGCCTCTCACTTACCGGATTGCAGAGCAGCTGACTTCCATCAGCTCCAACAGAAGGCGGAGTTATAGCGCTCCACTCCCCACCCTTATCGTAAGAGATAACAGAGGCTCCATATCGGGAATTTGGGTTCTGAATGTTTGCTAATATAACTCCATTCAGCCCTTCTACCTGCAGATATATCACATATAACTGTCACATTAGATTTAGTAAGGAGAGCACTGTACTTCACGTTGCTAATACATTAGTAAGAAGAATTAATCGCATTCATGAATACATTGTACCTTACTAAATACACACACACACATGTATATTAAGTATAGTGATGTGAATACATGTACCATATTTGTCCATATAGAAGCCGGGCTCAAATGGAGACCAGTCAAAAATGACTGGACTAGAGGTCGCAGAGCCTCTATTTAGACAAATACAGTATATATATATGTGAAGTTTCAAATAACACTGTTACTCTAATTATTGCTCACCAAATGGAGATCGTAGATGGGATTTCCACTCTCCCACTCGTCCCCCTCACTGCTGATGAGGTGGGAGAGGGAGAGACTGTATCTGTGGCCTGTCTCTTGGGATATATAGAGTGCTGTGTTGTTCACATCATGGTACACAGCCATGAAGACCTGACCCTCGCTAGCATCCACCAGAGAATAGTGCTACACAGAGAAACATCCTAAAACTGTCAAGTCCCCTGATTAAGAGGATTACAATTCAGCGGCGGACTTAGGTGCTCTATATGCTACCCCCCCAGGCGTGTGCTTCCCCCCCCAGGTGTGTGCTTCCCCCCCAGGTGTGTGCTTCCCCTCCCCCAGGTGTGTGCTTCCCCCCCCAGGTGTGTGCTTCCCCTCCCCCAGGTGTGTGCTTCCCCCCCCAGGTGTGTGCTTCCCCTCCCCCAGGTGTGTGCTTCCCCCCCAGGTGTGTGCTTCCCCTCCCCTAGGTGTGTGCTTCCCCTCCCCCCAGGTGTGTGCTTCCCCCCCAGGTGTGTGCTTCCCCTCCCCCAGGTGTGTGCTTCCCCCCCAGGTGTGTGCTTCCCCCCCCAGGTGTGTGCTTCCCCTCCCCTAGGTGTGTGCTTCCCCCCCAGGTGTGTGCTTCCCCTCCCCCTAGGTGTGTGCTTCCCCTCCCCCTAGGTGTGTGCTTCCCCCCCCCAGGTGTGTGCTTCCCCCCCAGGTGTGTGCTTCCCCTCCCCCTAGGTGTGTGCTTCCCCTCCCCCTAGGTGTGTGCTTCCCCCCCCTAGGTGTGTGCTTCCCCTCCCTAGGTGTGTGCTTCCCCTCCCCCAGGTGTGTGCTTCCCCTCTGAGTTTGAGTCTGTATTAACCATATTTTTTCTAGTATTGTACCCAGCCCTAACTTCCGGCCGCCATTTCCAAGGCACGGAAGTTGGGGCTGGGTACGACAGTATATTCTTTCTGGGAACATCACCACTTCATCCTTTCTGTTACACTCTTATATAACTTGGCACCACACCCCCTTTACACTCTTATATAACTTGGCACCACACCCCCTTTACGGATTTCTAGATCTGCCACAGCACCATCACTTCTCTCTTATTTAAGACTAATATAAACTGTTATGTGTCGTTTATACATCTTTAGTGTGTCAGAGAGAAATTTACCTTTCCAGGTAAGCGAAGAGGAAATTCTGCTTGCATGAAATCCTTCCTCATATGGGAAACCCATAGTTCTGTACGTGCACTTGAAGAGTAGTCCTACATAGGTATGGATACATAGACATTTATATGAGCTAGTAAACTCAGCACAGTTCACATCCACCAGTGGGTCTACACGCGGGTGACGTAGCTACAGTCATAACTCACTGCTACAAACACGTAGTCATGACTGAGCCAAAACTTGTCAAAGTATCTCGTGTGAGTGTTTACAGCACTCTCGCCGGAGTGTGGGTAAGTGCTCTGCTTCAGGATCTTTCTCCCATCTGTGCAAACCAAGATAAGGGGATTACATAAGGATGAAAGGCTTAGGGGGGATTCCCCTGATCTTTCCCCATAAGAATACACTGCACTCACTAGTTACTTCACTGTCAAAGTAGATAACACCCGGTTCATCAGTCTTTGTGTACCCCCTGTGTGGGATATATAACAAACAATTAGTGGTGATCGTCCACCAGGGTAGTTGGTAATTAGATTCATTGGCTTACCAAAATGCTGCTGTAATATTGTCTGGGAAATCATAATACGTCTTAAACAAATCGTCAGTTACGCTCACCTAAGGGAAGGCAAACCATATTAACACTGCAAAGCCTCTACAGCAATGCCAACCTAGTTATCCAAGTTACCTTCTTGGTATCATAGTCGTGTACAAAGGCAAGCTTAGCATAGTCACCATCCTTTAGCCAAGGGGCAGAGCTAGGAATGAACTTGATTATGTAAGGAGTGATGTCCAGCTCTTTCTTCCGATATGTTACCCCCTCGTCTTCAGTGATGTACAACCTCTTGTTCATCAGATCAGTAAAGACAATCTGCAAGTGATAGCATCACATGCTGCACCATTTCACTCCTCATAATGAAATAACTCACATATCTGTCATCGTCCTGTGAGATGTAGTACCAGTTGGCCTTTGCATCTTCCACATTCCATTTACCGGTTTCATTGGTAAAGGTAACACCATAATCTGTGGACCTTAGAGAATAATTGAGGAGACATTAGTCTTCTATATTTCTGTAAGAACTAATATTTTTAGAGATATACACCCCACCAGACACACCTCCTTATGTAGACACACCCACCAGACACACCTCCTTATGTAGACACACCCTCCAGACACACCTCCTTATGTAGACACACCCACCAGACACACCTCCTTATGTAGACACACCCATCAGACACACCCACCAGACACACCTCCTTATGTAGACACACCCATCAGACACACCTTATGTAGACACACCCACCAGACACACCTCCTTATATGAGGACAGACTTACGTACCTCCATAGTGTACACCATCTTACTCCGCCGTTCCTCCTCACTTGACCACGTTCATGAGCAACAGTTAGAATGAACACAGTCTATAGGATAGCATCACATGACAAATCACATGATACATCACATGATACATCACATGACAACATGACGCAATCACCTTTATGTGGCTATAGTTATGCACCCATGCCTTACTCTGTACTAAACTAGTCATTTAGTGAGAACTTTGCTGCATGTGATCGTGGCATACATTAGTAGTTCAGGACAAATCAGCTTTTGTCACTAGGAAAACATTCTTTTATATTTTTATGGTTTTAATCACGAGGCGTCATCCGAATTCACAGAGTGTACAAAATCAAAGATTTCCTGTACTTTACCTGAGATAACTGTAGTGGAAGTACAGGTTCGGCTACCACTGCAAACACAGTTCTAAATTTCCTGCAAGTATGGTTAACATACTACTTGGAGGAATCACAGCGGTGATGCACCTTGCCAGATTACCCCTAGTGACTATAAAACATTGAACCTTTGGTTTGGGTACCCATTGTGCCAGGTTTACACACAAAAGGGTTACATACCTGATGAGAACTTGAGAGATTAGACAATTCATTACAGGAGTTAGAAATGCGTAAAGTTGACAATCTAAATTGTCCCAATTTCCCCGTGTTACCCTACCACCCTGATATGTGCCACCACTCGAATATGAATCATTCGTATGGACAAACTTTTATATTAACGATTAACTCGCTCAACTCAATCTAGCTAATGTTAATTATTTCAATTTTTACTATATATTAGGCCTACTTACTGTTTTCGGCAATCCGTCCCAATGTACGATAGCATAAGTCTCGCTTGGCACTGAGAGGAAGGCAGAAGTAGTATACGGAAGGGTCTGGTCTTGTGTTTGACGACGCCGTCGGTCCTTCGCCTCCTGGAAAATGTCTTCCGGTGCATCCAACGCGTGGCTATCGGTCAGGTCGATGGCGACAGGGCCCACTTCTTTGTGTCTTCTCTCATATTGTTTGGAGACACTAAAAGTCCCAAGTACAGAAGGTAACAGTGCTAGCGAGAAGACGAAGAGTAGTGAACGGTCCATTGATCACATACGGCTCTCCGGACACTAGAATCACGCGAGTGAACAGAAGGGAAAACCCCTCTAATGACTCTTATCCATATTTTATATTTAAAGAAAATTTAAACTTTTTTACGTTTAGCAGGTGTGACTACATCTTCTAGAGAAGATCTTCTTGATGCCTTTCGTGAAGATGATTCCTCAGTCTGTGCAAATATAATGCAATTTGTGCATAATATTAAACACTGCTAGAAACTCAAATGTTTCAAATGCTATTCAGTTATTATGAAACATGTCTGCCTATAGCAAATATCTCATACCTTTTCTAGTACATCGGTTCTTCTAGTTCTAACATTTGACTTGCTGGTAGATGATGAGTTGACAATCAACTGTGTTGCTAGGTAATCCTGAATGTGTTCCATGGCGTCAGTCCTCATCTCCTCCGACATGAGAAAACTGGTACAAGGAGGAATCACAAGCTCTGAATGAAACATGCAACAAATGCAGTCTGATAAATACACTGTTCAACTCACACATCGTGGTCAGAACTGTTGTACATCAAGGCATTCTGAAACATTATGAGTATCTCTCTCTGAAACTCTATATCTGTTCTAATGACTCCAGACATGACGTTCTTCTTTATGGAGCTCAGATCGGTAGGCCTACACAGATGTGGAGTATACAGTGAGACTTGTGTAAGGAATAGAGCAGTCAGCTCCCAAATATGGTCAGTTCTTAAAGTACTGGCAAAATCAAAATGTATGTATAATGGGCCATACTTAAGGCTTTCTATAATGCTACCAAATCTTCAAGTTGACTGCACTAGACAGGTTTAAACTGTATTACATACAATACTGCTGTTTCAGCCAAAGTAATTTGTTAATGTCCATCAGCAGATTCAGCTTACTTGTGGATGACTTCAGAGTAGCCGGTGGCTTCATCGTCCTTTACTGCCTGGAGGAACAGGTTAGCATACTTGTGCTGGGCTATCTGTCCCCATACCAACATGACGGCCTTCCTCCAGGAGCGACTGGCTGGCGTGAGTTCGTGGCCACCATCACTAGTGAAGAGAATTATATCATTGGGCACTGTTACTATGGTAACAGCATAGGACACACCTTTGGAAAGGGGCAGGACTGCCAACTGTTGAATTATGTGTAGAAGTCGACGCTGCATCTTCTCCTTCTCCATCAGTCTCTGTCTCCTTCTTCTCCTTCTTGTCTAATTGGAAAATAGAAGGGCTTCTCAAACAAGAAGAATTATCTAACTAGTATTAATACACCATTGGACATACGTACATATGCATGACATGGCCTCTTGTAGTAGAGCGATGGTGAGTACCTTTTCCTCTAACAGATCTTCTGAGAGGAGTAGCTGTTTCATCCTCTTCTTCTGACTCAATCCTTTTGGTTCCGCCTCCTTTTCGAGATGAACGGGTTTTACTCCTACTAGAAGACTTTGCCTTAGATGTAGGCTATATACATCCAACGATGGATTATACAGTCAACAGTGACATATATTACATATTAATGTTACCTTTTCTTCTTTGATAGATTGCTCTTCTGTTTCTTCCTTTCTGGAGGCTTTCTTGGCAGATTTTCTTGCACTCATTCTAGTCCTCACATTAGGTGACATCACAACATCCTCACTTTGATTCTTACTAATAGGAGAACTCGGAATGGACTCAACATCAATCTCTGGTGACTGGGACTTGTGTTCCCTTGTTTTATCCTCCTTCTCCTTTGGGATAGAATTCTGTGACTGTTTCAAAGCAAGTGGATCCTCTTCTGACTCTGTCACACCTAAATCGGCTTCCTTCCCTTCTTCCTGTTCCTTTGACTGTTCTGGTTCCTTGTCCTCCTCGCCACATCCCTCCCCCTCTTCCATCTTCTCCTCGCCAGAAGGACCTTCCTTCTTGTTCTCTGCCAAATCTGCATCAACCTTCTGCTCTCCCTGCTGTTGTTCCTCCTTCTTCACCGGCTGCACTGGTGTCTTTTTAGCATCTTCTGGCTCTGGGAGAGATGGCAAAGAGGTGGCAGCTGGTGAAGAAGTGGCAGCTGGTGAAGAGGTGGCAGCTGGTGAAGAGGTGGCAGCTGGTGAAGAGGTGGCAGCTGGAGGTACAGACTTGTAGTCCGAGAGTATCACATCTAAGGTTCCCACTGGAACAATGTGCTTCTTGACGGTGGATACTCGGGTGGCGTCAGACTCCACCTCCATCACAGACGCTGAGAGAGTGGTCCCAGTCCTGGAGAGTGCCCCTGGGGAGGAAGCACCACTCACGTAGGTGCTGGGGGAGGGAGGTTTGGAGGCGTAAGCATGCTCCATCTTGTACCATCCCACTTGCGCTAAAAATAGATCTTTCACTTTCTCTGTACCATCTAGGTCTACTTCTGTTTCCTGCTTGACTTCCAATGGATTATCCGGATGTCCAGTATCCATTTTTCCTTCTTGTGAGCCATCTTGACATTGTACCATTTGCCCAGTTCCCTGTGGACCCGTGTGAACTCCAAACAGGTTGGAGGTAGAGCTTGAAGGAATGTCGGAAGTGGGCAACTGGAGACTGCCATGACTCAGCAGTGACTGACTCCTGAGAGCATCTGACAGCTGCTGGGGGACAGTGGGAGGGGCAGTGGGAGGGGCAGGGAGGGGGACAGTGGGAGGGGCAGTGCGGGGGACAGGGAGGGGGGCAGTGAGAGGAGTCTTGACTACTGAAGAATAGTTCATTTCTTCATCTATAAAAACATTTAGTGGTGTGTTCTTATGTTAACATAGCAGCTTTACAAAGCTATAGAAAACATGGTTGTTACCTTTAGGTAGAGAAGGTCTGGCTCCTCCAGAAGTTGGCTCAAAATCATCCTGTAACCTATTCTCATCAGTACCCAGAGGCGAGTGCACTGCACTCCTAATATGGAGAGGAGCACTTCTTGCACATCTACAAACAGCAAGAAATATACCAGACTGCCAAGTAGGCCAACATACTAAACTTTTGACTACTCTAGCAGCCAATCAGATTTCACTTTCTAGCAGCCAATCAAATCAGACCTTTTCTAATACAAAGGCAGCACTTACTGATTCATTTCTTCAAGCATTGCCTGCAAATCCTTTTCAGTGAGAGTGTCACTTTGTAGCTGCTCGCACTGTCTCTTTACATTTCTTAACAAATGAATACAGCACCTCTTATCACACACATACAAGTAATCCACTCCAACTCACTGTTACAGCAAAATAATGATAAATAACTCCACATAAGTATAATACTTACATGTACTCTTCTTTAATTTTGGCCAGCAAGCCGTCCAGTTCTGCTACCCTTTTCTCTTTGAGTTGACGAACAATCACATCTTGCGTAGTCTCTCCACTATTCTCCCCTTCTTGAGTGTCACTTCGAGAACTTCTCTTTTTTAGACGTCTAAAGCCAAGCATAGCAAAATCAAGTTAACAGTATACACATACACAATATACACTCAATATATATGAGATCGGTTTATTAATATTCACATATACACAATATATACACACACAAATGGTTATAGTTGGTTCAACTAACTTGGGAGCTGATGCTTTGTCCAACATCTTTGCATATTGAAGAGCACAGTTCTGTCAGATGTATATATAAGATCGATTAACCAGTTCGCATAGCATAATAAAAAAACAAACCTTTTGAGAGAAGAAATCAGGCGGGCGCTTTTCCTCCACCAGCGGCCGTGTTGCCCTGGTAATTGAGACCCTAAGAGAAATACATACTTTGAAGGAAGTTGGGTATTATCCAATTATCGGTCATACCAATTTTGATCTCCGCTCTTTTGAACAGCAGATGCAAGAACCAGCTGTTCTCTCAGCGTCCACTTTGCCGTCGTATCCATTACAGAATAAGATGGATGCCTGGGGGGTTCCCCTAAACATCTCCCGTATAACTTTGGATATCGTAATGGGTTCCTGCTTTGGACGCGAGCCTTCTATTTCTCTTGGAATCGTCGGAGGTGATTCGCGGGAACGGCTTGACTCTGGAGGTTGTAAGTTGCCGTCGGTTTATTTTTAAAGGATCAATGTGAAACTCGTCTTCTCATAAGAGCTTTTGATTATATATATCTATATACAGCCTCTCAATCCTCAATCCAAATATCTACATGGCTGTATAATAGGACTAGCCCAAGACTATCTTGGAGGAATCCGAGCTCTGATTTATCTAGCGATCCCTCTGCTTTGGTGCCCTCTCTGGACAATACATTGATGGTTTGTATGTAGAAGATGTAGATATCGAAACGGTTAAGTATGTAGCGTTTGTCCGTATCCTTACATATGGGGAGATGTTTTCGCAGCTTTCTCAATGGTAATACGAGAATGAATTATAATGTTCACTTTTGATTTAATTGTAATTTTTATTAATATTTTCACTTAATAGCTACATTTAACTCTGTATAGTTAACTCATATGTGTGGTCTTACCTTTAGTGGCGATTGGAGGAAACAGGCCACTGAGAAAGGAGCAGATGTTCTGGACCTCAGATGGACCAATCAACGAAGCCCAATTGTTACAGATGAGGCAAGAGTTTTGGGACACAAGTCCGTCTTTTGAAGGAAAGAAAGAGGTCTGGGAGGCCTTAAGAGGAGCATGTGAAGCCGTCGAGCAAGGAGACTATGAGCTGGCACAAGCCATAATTGATGGAGTTGGAGTCACTTTACCCAATGGTACTGGCTCTTATGTGTGCATTGATCCATTGTATACTGTAGTTGAATATGTATTACACGGCTCTCATTTTGCCCAAAGAATGGTATTGATTAGATTAAATATGAAATTTAGTCAAGTTATAAAGTCTTTAAGGTGTAATTTGTCAAGCTTGTGGTGAAATTAGAGCATCCCTCCTTCCAGGTTTATTAACTCAATGCTATGATGAACTTGGGAACAGATATGTGATCCCAAAGTATTGCCTGGCTCCTCCCACTAACCTCATTGATCTGGAGAGGGGAATCCCCTTGCCCAATCCAGGCAGCGATGGCAGCACTGCAGGTGAGGTGATACAAATGAAGATTAGATTGCCAACTGGTGAAGATGTCAAACTTTCAATGAGAACCACTGACTTTGTGAGAGATATCAAACATAAACTTTATGAAGATGTAGGAATTCCAAAGTCAGTCAGAGTCAGATTGTTGTTTTCTGGAAAAATACTGACAGACAACTCTTGTTTGAATGACTTAAAAATTCCAAAAGGCTTCCTCATTCAAGCAGTACTTTCAAGTTAACTGCATACAACTGATTTTAGACATCTTTAAATTCATCGCAAGTTGTATTATAACATTCCCGTAACATAATCATTGTGTGTTCCCAACTGCAGTCTGTGATAACATTGCAACAATTGTAATTGACAGACATTTCTGTGATTGTTTGGTGAAAATATATAGCACCAAAAGCAATGTAGAAATTTAACAGAGAGCACAAATGAAAATTAATTGAATCAACCTTTTTAATTATAAGACATGCACAAACGTGTACAACAGTGTCCAACAACAATTATGTTTAGTGTTGCACTTTAACAAAATGGTGCTATTCTAAGGTGAGCAGCATTAGAAATCGTTGCTAAGGGGAATGCCCTCTCATATTGGGTGAGTGGGACCATTGCTGTGGAGATTTGGAAGGAGAACGGGAGTAAGACCTTCTATATGGGCTAGCACTCCGTTCAGGTGAGGGAGAGTAGCTAGGTGATCGGCGGCGCCTGCGGTTGTGTCTGGGAGAAGGAGACCTTGATCTGGACCTTGAGTAGGACCTCCGGTTCCTTCTGTTAATCAGCAGAATAAATATAGTTATATACCATCTTACACGTGATGTACAACAGCATACCTTCTTGGGCTGCGGGATCTGCTACGTCCCCTGTATGTATACAGGACAAATACACAGTTTGAAGTTCAGCCAAATACTACTTCATACATTGGTATACCACCCCCATACGTACATACATTGGTATACCACCCTCATACGTACATACATATTATTGGTTAGATATATATTTCAGGGAAATTGGTCAATAGCCTACATTGCCTACCTTCTCCTTCCTCCACCTCCACCCCCACCATGATAGTCATCTTTAGTTTTCATATCATTGGGAGCTGCATATGGAGACAAGATGAGACTGTGAAAAACTTGCTTCCAACACACAGCACAATTGCAAGGTGCTCACTTTTCCTATCTCCCTCAGCATACTGGACCTCCATTCTCTTCCCGTGCAGCCGATACCCATCCATATAATGTAGGGCATCCTCAGCATCACGGACATCTTGAAATCTACTAGGTTAAGTTGAATACTCTGCGCTCCTAGACAAAACTATGTATGTACAACACTACTATCTTGTACACTACCTCACTTCTCCCCTTGGGTACTAAAATCTCTCTTATCTGCACTTAAGCCGTGATCTCCTGCAAGGACACCCATTCTTTCTTTCTATGACCATCTTTTTGATAGTCCCTGTATTATGTTGACTTGAATAACTATGCTTTGCCTGGTCTTTGTATAACTTTAATCTTTGCTTTACTCTACTTTGATGTCATCTTTGTATAACTTTAATCTTTGCTTTACTCTACTTTGATGTCATCTTTGCATAACTTTAATCTTTGCTTTACTCTACTTTGATGTCATCTTTGCATAACTTTAAATCTTTGCTTTACTCTACTTTGATGTCATCTTTGCATAACTTTAAATCTTTGCTTTACTCTACTTTGATGTCATCTTTGCATAACTTTAAATCTTTGCTTTACTCTACTTTGATGTCATCTTTGCATAACTTTAAATCTTTGCTTTACTCTACTTTGATTTGATCTCTATGCGACTTTAATCTCTTTGTCATGTAATGCTTTGAGGAGGTCTTTATATGACTTAAATCTAAGAGAAGTAAGCGTCAGGTAGGCTTTCCTCCCAAGAATAACAAGCAAGAGGATTTAGCTAAAATTAGCGTCCCTTACTAAACAACATAGCAATATAACTATGGACAACACTATGAAGCAGCAAGCACTTCGGCCTCACCCAAACTAAACGTCCTTAGCAACGAGAAATACGGATGGATACTGCACATAGGCAAAGCCTCTTGGCTCCCTGGTATAGTAGTCCAGAGGTACGTAGATGTCAGTTATATTTCCATACCTCTCAAACAATTCGCGCAAATCTTCGGATCTACAATAGGATTATAAAAATAGGAGTTCAAGCTTTATTAGAACTTTCAAGATAAGGATTCTTACCTTGTTGAGTAACTGATACCTCTAACAAATAAGGATGAATTGGCACGTCGACGTCCTGATCTTCCTGGCATCTTAGTCTCGAATAACCGAAAATCAAGTTCTCTTTCTTGGCGTGCAAGTTGTAGGCGGAGTTAATCACGTGACTATCGCACGTGACATTATTTATTTATACATAATGTTTTTTAATCCAAGTTGGTCTTATGTGCCTAATGGATGCACACGCCTATGTCTAATGGAGGCTAATAAGTCCTCTGCCCTGTGATAATATCTAATGAGTTGGTCATGTGCAGAATGGTAGAGTACTCTAAGCCTCTCTCTGTATTTCCATACCAAGAAACCCAATCCAACTATCAAGGTAAATATTGCCATGGGAACCTAAAGAGGCAGTGAGACATACCATATTTGGGAAGTACAACAGTAAGTTCAGTAACACTGCAAAGTCTTACCAAAAGAGATGCAACTGCAGATCCTATTCCCATTCTGATACCGTGAATCTTGACTATGAATCTGGTCTTGAACTGACAACCTTCACTTTTCTTGCCACTGTAATAGAGTATATTATATTGCTAAATTTACCATATAAAATGTATACATTGTGACGCCTTTAAAAGACTTGTGTTACCTTAAGTACATACAGTATATGTCACTTACTAGTTAGAAAATTCAAGCAGAACAAAGTATTCAGGACTGCTAGGAATTCTAGGCTGCACACCATAGCATGGGCTACTAGGACCACAAATCCATCTGTGCACATGAAATAGTAAAACCATAGAGCAATATGACAGATTATCGTTATATATAATACAAGAATAGGTCTGTCAAGTATAGATTGTATGTATACATATGTACTATCACATATGTACTATCTGATGCTATATCATTACTATACAGTACATATGACATTGTTCTAGTATTATAACATGTACTCACTGAATTCCTCTCTTTTCATGTGTGAATGTACCAGCAGGTAAGTTCATCTCTAAGGACACCCATATAGCTGAAGCACTGGAGGAAGGTGCATATAGAGGCTCCTCTACATATCTATGATGAGTAGGGCAAATTGTTCTACCTGTCTTGTATGAATCTGTGCTGGGTCAAGTCATTAAAGGGACTTATGGTGCCAAGAGAATCTCCTCCAGAAACTGTACTTATAGTGTACTCTCCTTCAAAAGGATATTTTTCATTAGTTGTACCGTCAACTATCTCAAATACCGGTAGGAAGTCTGCATAATAGGTTAATAGAAACAAGTGGTAAAGTGATGGTCCTTGGGTATACAGGACAGTATAATAGGGTAGTAGAAGGTAAATTTATTATACCATGCTGTTATTGTGTTTGTATAGGACATGCAATATGCAGTGCATGCGTACATCTTTCAAAATAAACACATGTAAAGTTGTCTGTGCTTTGGCAGTAGTGAGGCTGTCCAGATGTGGTCTTGGAAGGGTTGAACTGCACTGTCAGATTAGGAGGACAACCTAGGTAGACAGTCATCTGAAGTAGGCTCTATTTCAAAGGAAGACAAAGACAAAGTTCAGTGGTTTAGGTCTGTTGTATTTATATATATATATATATTTAGGCAGCATGGTAACAGTACTGTATAATCATAAACTCAATTAACCTTTATATTTGGAATGGGGCCCAGTGGATTCAAACAGTTTAGTCCGGCACCCAATAGCTACATGTTAGATCACAATATACAGTATATAGCACAGGTGACAGTAGTATACAGTAGCACAGGTGACAGTAGTATACAGTATATAGCACAGGTGACAGTAGTATACAGTATATAGCACAGGTGACAGTAGTATACAGTAGCACAGGTGACAGTAGTATACAGTATATAGCACAGGTGACAGTAGTATACAGTATATAGCACAGGTGACAGTAGTATACAGTAGCACAGGTGACAGTAGTATATACTGTACACAATTTATTTGCCATTGAGTAGTGGCCCTTCACTGCACCTTGAACTTCAGAGGCACTTCATGACTCAGGATTCCACTCTCATATTGAAATTGGCTTGTGCCAGGTGAAAGTGCAACCTAGTTAAAATGCATGCTTTAAGGCAGTTTATACATTTAATATATAGCTATATATATATACATACATATAGTTGTCTGACATGTATATATATAGAGACAATAACATGTGATTAGTACCGCTGACTGCTCATATAAATTCAAGTGAAAATGATAGAATTCCAATAACTTGATCAAATTATTGACTGATATAGTACCATATGCATAACAGTAATATAATACTTACATGAAATATAACTGTTTCATTATCTTCATCCAGCGACTTCAGCATTGATAATTGCACCGATGGATTTAACCCTGTCACCTCCATATGCAGAGAGCTAAAGTTATGAGCTAAAGTGTTGCAAAATACAAAAATGGATTCAATTCACTCCTGCACATATCCCCCTTCCACTGTAGCACTCCTGTATATACGTATGTTTTGATCGGTATACACTTACTAGAAGCAGGTTTGACTTTCAGCATAAAATTGTAGACCTTTGAAGGAAGAAGAAATATAAATGGTGGCAGATTAGGTGTTGTCATTGAACAGTTGGAGTGAGGCATAGGAAGGCTGGTGGAGATACTGGAACCCCTTCCGACACGTGTCACCTCAAAACTACTCCGTGTGTACATATCACAGATTGGAGCCTCAACATGAACATATTCAGCAGGACAGCTTATAAGTATGTCTTCTTTGTGTAGTTCTATTTCTTGCTCATTGGGTTCTCCGTCTGATCCTTCTTCCAACACAACAGACCAATAGGTGATTCCTTCTAGTTCCAGTAAGTCCCTAATCTCATGTTCTCCTAAAAAGTCAATGTCCCAACTACTGAGGGTACTCTCAATCAGAAAGTTGATTGGAATATCCTGCACCATCACACAATCGCTTTCGAGGTCTGTCCTATTCGAGGCAGCCCTCAAGTATTGCACAACATGGATCTTGTGGTCTGTGGTTTCTATGGCAATGTGACACAAGTTGGCTTCCAGGATGAATTGAGGATCTAAAGTCCACCAATCAGATTCGTTGAGATAGAGAGGAATGAAGCTAACCGTAGCAACATTACCATACCATAGTAACCAAGATTGAGGTTCCTGTAAAGGTAATGTACATTACATAATATTCCACACACAACCTCTCATATACACAGCCAGATATAGCCTGTTCCTAATATATACAGACCTCCCTTATAGATACAGGCCTCCCTTATAGATACAGTCCTCTATGATTTGAGCTAAATTCTCCACTCCATTTTTTATACGGTGCTACTCACATCTAGAACCAAAAAGTGAAGCAAAAATCCACCATCTTGAAGTGAGACCAGGTTTGTTTCAGTATTATTGGTGCATACAATATCAGTTCTCACAAAGAATGTTTGACCTAAATCAAAACTGCAATTGTAGTATGATAAAGCAATATATTATCAAAAGAAATACTATTGTATTATAATGTATCTACTGCATACAGGAAATGGCACTGTTCTTAAAAATATCAAGAGAGCTAAGATATGTGGCAGGATGTACGCTTCCATAGATACTATTTGTTTAATTGTCAGGGGATATAATTGTCACATAATGGAAGATAGGCAAAGAGAATCCACTAGTCTACCTGAAGAGTATTCGACTGCCAGCCAATATTAGCACGCTATCATCAATGACATGCAATGACTGGAGGCACAGTCGTTCCACTCCCACTCTACTGTTGCTACCATTATCAACATCAACCTTCTGCCATCTACCTGGTCCCGACTGAACAGTGATGTGCTCCGGAAATCTACCCTTCACCAACCATTTGTTTGTATCTATATAATACATACACAACCTTAATACATGTATACATACATACAATACTATATACATATAAATATATATGTCATGCATACATGTAAACATACAATACTTAATGTCAATATTATATACTCACTGATATCCAGCTGTAGTAACTGGAAGCTGTACTTAGTCTTTACAAGACTGAGCCTACTGGCCATTCCAAATGAGGTTTCTCCAACAAGACAGCATTCTGTGCAAAAGGAAACAGTTCATATGCAGCCAACAGCCAGCTGCTTTGTGGTGTATGTTGTATGTTGTATGTTTGTGAATTGTAGCTCACCATATTCACTGTCTTTGTCACATTCCTGAGCCAGCTGGTCACATGATCCTGTAACCACATCAGTATCACCATGACTACCCTTGAAGGTATACCTACAGACAGATTGAACTCACTCCATGAATTAAAATATAATTTATGGCTAAAGTTAGATGTGAATGACTGCAATTACAGACCTCTGTGCCTCAATGACCATTCCAACAATGGACTTGTCAATCTGTACTGAGAAACTGCTATTTAGTGATACAGGAGCAGACCATCCAATAGTCACATCTATATTAATAC
Organism: Chondrosia reniformis; assembly: GCA_947172415.1. Lineage (NCBI taxonomy): Eukaryota > Metazoa > Porifera > Demospongiae > Chondrillida > Chondrillidae > Chondrosia > Chondrosia reniformis. Next base: position 7,201,701 of record OX359199.1, on the reverse strand, counting down.
AGTGACATACAGTTGATCTGTACATTAGGAAGAGGTGTTACTAGTTACAAATAATGTCATTATCCCTACTTTTCTTTCAATACAGAAAAAATAGACAAGAACTACTATATTGCAAGGTTGTTGAACTTACTGCTATCAGCTTCCAACAGGAGTGTTTCCAACTCCTTCCAAAACAAGTTTGTGGTTGTGTTCACTCCCATCAAGCAGCCTTGGGTTGAGTCAAGAAGAGCTAGTACTCCCTCAAGTCTGGTGACAACTTGACTACGGATCGTCTTTACATATGTTACATTTGAGTTGGTACTCAATGTTTCATTGCTCAGTATGATCTCCGGAGTGAACTGTGTGGAGAGGTACAGACTAGGTACGGCTCCCCATGAGACAGCCTCCCTTGTGACAAGCTGGGACTCCCCCTGGTCTTTCTAAATAATAGCATAGAGAATAGGTAGTTACAGGTGAGGTGAGGTGAGGTGAGGTGAGATGAGGTGAGGTGGTGAGGTGGTGAGGTGAGATGAGGTGAGGTGGTGAGTGAGATGAGGTGAGGTGGTGAGGTGGGGTGAGGTGAGTTGAGTTGAGGTGAGGTGAGGTGAGGTGGTGAGGTGGTGAGGTGAGGTGAGATGAGGTGAGGTTGTGAGGTGGTGAGGTGGTGAGGTGAGATGAGGTGAGATGAGGTGAGATGAGGTGAGGTGGTGAGGTGAGATGAGGTGAGGTGGTGAGGAGTAGCTTGAGAGTAAAGAAACAGACAGAACAAACAGAATACGAGAAAAATATAGAATAGTATGTGAATCGAGGAGTGATAAGGAAAGACTAAGCACATGCAAGGGACAGAGAATGAAAGGGGATTAAGAGAGGGAGAGAGAAAGGGAAGGGAGAGAGAGATAGAGAGGTCCAGTATATTTGGGATAATTGTGAAAGGAGGGAAGAGGAATTGAGAGAGTGCCAACTGATGTAGAGATGGATGTCACTAACCTGAACAAAATATACTTGGACAAATAGAAAGTCTCCATTGTTCTTATCTCCAAAATTTGTGCTGCAATTTTCAGTTCTACTAATGATGTCTGCATTCCACTGGTAATATCCACTACAGCTTACCTCTGAAGAAGGGATTAACATGAATAGTATGTAGAGAGTCCACTTAGAATAGGCCTCCATTTTACTGTACAAAATACAGACAGCTGCTATTTCAATTGACCACAGTGAAGTAAGACAGGATTCAAACGGATATAATGTAACATGTTCTATAGAGACTATACATTATCAGTTATCCTGCAGATTAGAAGATTGTACACACGGCAGCAGAGCATAAGAGTTTTTGGATGTTGTCTTTGTGTGCTTTGACCCTCCTCAATCTTCTGAGATTAAGCACAGAAAGAGAGTTCATCAAAGGACATTTTGTTTATAGTTACAACATGGTTTACATATAACCCAGAAGCCATGTCTGAATGTAATGAAAGTTCGTGTTCATGGTATTTAATTTATATATGGCTTTTTAGATCTTATAGATTCCCTCATTTAAACTGCAAGAACACACGTCTTATATTTTTATAATTCATTAATCATAAAATACTATAATTGGATTATATATACATAGAATTAATAATCACATGCAAAATAATTCAGAAATGAAGGTTTGTTTCATAATATTATTATTTTGAAAATAATACAATAAACCTGAAAAAAAGATTGTTTAACAATGTTTCTTAAATTTGATCTTCTAGTTGTTGTGAAGAGACTATATATATGTTCTTCTTTAAGTAGTCTGTTGCTACAGTACTTCGCTTTGCATCACTTTGGAGAGTGATCCCAGGGCACACCACGAGGAGGTGGAAGTACTTCGTGCCCCAAAAAATGTTTTCAACTCTGTTTGACACTTCCACTACTTGCGTCGTAAGAGAAGTTGCTCGGGAACGGTCCGGCGTACCTGACCGACCTGTGACCAGTTACTAGTCCTGCACTGCCTCACGCTACGGACAGAACAAGCCCGACCCTGGCGGACCACAAACTCCCACCAATGAGAATCATCATGTGCACACAACGCAGCTTGAGAGCACTGTACACAGACTTTAGCTCATTGGGATCGGCCAGGTCGCTTTAGAGTAGGGACCCATCGATGAACTATACAAGAAGGAATTAGAGAATACATAACAAACGGCATACTTGTACATACGAACAGCACATGCGCATGAAAATTGCAAATGCAAATGCCAATGTCTTCCAAACCAACCTGATGTGGCAGCCTACAATAGCTTCCTGACCGACTACGTAGTGGCACTGGACCACACCAACCTCCAGGTACGGGTCGTATAGCAAGAATCCGCAAGTGCCAATTTAACACACAAGCAGGATTAATAGTGAGATACATCTCCAGGCACTAACCCATAGGTAGAGAGACCACCCCACTATACGAACACCGATGACCCTTTGGATAGACGTGTACCATGGTCGTGCTCCTACCATGGTCTGCGCATCGATCTACGCAAGCATAGACCTCCAGAGTTGATGGCCCGTAGGCCAATGACTGAAAGTTGCTTTATTTGGTTTTTATATTTGGCGGGATAGGCGGACCCTGCTGTAGTATCGTTATGAAATGACGTCAGTTTTGTCTTATCCTACCGGAGGCTCAAGCTTGTGTCAATTCAATAAAGCTGCAAATCACCTATTAAATAAATACATGCAAATACACTCTACTACATGGTTAGTGACCTAGTAAATAGACCTGGCAACCGTGCTCCAAGACTTGCATAGTGGATCATGCATATACATCAAATTCTCATATTAGCTAGCTACATGTACAACTAAAACTGAAATCTAACTTGATAATATAGAATTAGTTTCAATTTCATGTAATTATTAAATTGCAATTTATTCATTGGATATCAACTACTAGCTCGAGATTGATCTAATTTATGTAAATTGACACTACAATCTGAGGGAGAGAAATTATAGCACTGAAACAATGCTTAATTATGTATTGATGGTTAAAATGGCAGCTGTTAATTGCAAGTGAAGTTATTTTCTATTGAAGGCGAAACTTTGTGTGTACTTGTTTGGCTTGCCAAAGTGTTGCCGGATTGTTATTCCTTTATGAACTTAGAGCAGTCTTTTCATAATGCATTGCAGCACTGTACACAGAATTGAATTACAGCTGTTGCTATCATGGCAATGTTGTTTAGGTTTTGCTTATAGGGTAGGTTAGGTGTTTAAAGGTTCAGATAATTTTCATTCAAGGTAGAATCTTTAAATTGTTCTTTGAGTTGTTTAGATCAGTCCAGACCAATGAAAAGTACACCACGAAGTAAAAAGTACATTTTCAGTTACATGTGCATGTATTTTAGTTCAATTTCTATAGGGATTAGCTGTAGCTCTTTAGTATTGTGTCCTTAAAATTGATGAGAGAGGGTTATGGTAGACTACCCATGCAAAGGAATCTCAAGTTTGTGTTTCCTGCAGTCTCTTGCAGTTTGGCTGTGAAGCTCCTAGCTACATGTTTTCAGCCAACCAGAAATGTGATCATGGAGACACTAGTTGAGATAACTGATCTATTAAATGTCTTGTACATTGTTAGGTGTTCTGAGCTGAACAATACCTTGGAGCCAGTTATCTGGCTCTTCTTGTTAAGTATATAGCTGGCTGTTTGGGTTTTTAAGTAATCTATATACACTTTATATATGTGAATTGGTTAAAAGTACATTTTATTTGGAGTTTTAAGTTGTGAATGTTGCGATTTCCTATCAGACAACTTTGTTAGAATGTTCTAGTTGAGATTGTTTGTTATGCACAGCTGTTATGGGTCATGCAATAACAAAGTACAATTGCAGGTTCAAGCTCATTAACTGTCCTAGGACAGGGAATGATATTTCTTACCATAGCAACAGTTCAATAACTACCTTTCAGAATAACAGTCAAGTGTTACCATGGCAATAGTTCAATAACGACCTTTCAGAATAACAGTCATGCAAAAGCTACTAATGTTAACTTTTTCAAATCTAGTACATTAGACTCTTCTTATGAGAAAGAGTTGATTATTTGTACTTTGATGACATGGAAATATTATAAATATATTAATGCATTCCAAAATTCATATTTTACAGAACAATTGTAGAATTCTTAAACAGATGCAATAATACATGCATGAAATGGAACTGTTAGCTTGTATCTGAGAGTAGTTACCACCTTTGACACATACCTAAAAGGAGAAGACATCGGTTAACTTGCAATGCACTGCTATGAATGCTACTCAACAATTGAGTGGATGTTCCAACTTACTTCCATTTGGCAGATATGATCCTGGCCATTCCTTTCTAATGTGGCCAACGATCCCAGTCTTTATCTCTGGACCTATTAATGGATTCAGTTGCGATATAAAAGCTCCAACCCAGCTAGCAAGGATAAGGAAAGTAATAAACCAAATATGATTAACAGGTCTCAAAAGGGCTGTTGTACATTCAGAGATAGAGAAAAGTGGAAGATTTCAGCAATTAGGATAAGCTAGGATATTCACGTGATAAACAATATGGCTGACAATATGGCTGAAAAGGATACAAAAGCCACAAACAAGCAGCTGCCACCATCAACATAACTCCAGCAATCCTAGAAGGATGGAGATAAATGTTACAAATTAAGCGGCCAAACATTTAGTAGTAGGCAAATGTTTACAAAAGGGAGACTATATAGAATTAAATACTTTCACTCAAAATTGGATATAGTAAATGTACGCCATATTATTGTTACAGTCACATATACGATGGAGAATTATCAAGGAACTATTATTTTCAGAACGTAAACGATGACCCAGTAATCAAACAACTTACCCACACGAACGGAAATTCTTCGTCATCATATCAATACATCCTAAAACTGCTCCGATTACAAACATGATAACAAAGAATATAGTTATAACGGGTAAAGCAACTGTCACTGAGGTATTTTCTATAATTGCTGTCGGAGGACAGTGAGAGAAATTCGTACAAGGGTCCAATGTACAATCCGCCATTTTGTCGTCACGAGACCTAAGCTTATAGGACTCCCATTTTGGATTTAGAATTTGGAATTCAATATAGGAGGTTGCACAACCATAATGAATGTAGGAAAAATGGCTACTGAAACCTTGACTACTGATCATGAGACGGACAATGAACAAAACACTCAGATTTCAAAAAGTATATGGCGAAGCAGGTATGGTCTCCGTGTATCGTTGCGGTACGATTTATGACAGCAACTACTCTACAGACAGAAGTAGATCGTGTTGAACGTCAGTAGCGAGTAATATATACACTGTTCTTCACTCTTTGTTGTATGTAATACCAGAGTAACATTATTAAGCGATTTGATCGTTTGAATCGAGTTCACATTAGGTAAATGTACAGTATCTATAAGTACCTTGTATGATTGAGCTGGGTTGCACTTTTCTGTAGATTTCCCTCAACTCCATGGGCTTACCTGATCGTCTTGTATGCTCCAGTGGGACTGCTTCTACTAGTGCTAAGGGTCTGTATAAGTCTCCAGGCACTGCTGTACCTCCTTGTTGTTCCGGACTCTTTTCCTCTGAAAAGGTCTGTACATCAACTGCTAATAGCTAAGTGAAGCAAGCTTGTCTTTGAATGCTTACCAGCAAACTGTAATTCTTTGTCCTAATAGACACTTTTTGAGAATCCTTTACGGGGTCCTTGGAATAGTTGTGACAACGGAAGATACAGGACTGCTCTCACAAGAGAGTCAGGTAATCAATTAGTGTTCTGCGTTGCCATGACAGCTAACCTATTTACTGGTTCCTGCTAGAGGACCTGTAACCAGGAAGCAATATCACTCCATTTTTTGTATTTGTGTGTACTTAGGTAATAGTCTTAAACCGCATTTCGAGATTTGATCATTTGTTACTTCAAACAGTTTTGAGGTGCAAGGTATTGAGTACAGGATCAGAACAGTTTCTGTTATCAGGCTTAGTAAACCACAAGTGTTTGCTTGGTAGAGATGATGAAACTTTAATTCGTGAGGCAGAGAAGTTGGTTCCCTCTGAAGTGGCTGAGGAAAACCACCAGACCAGCAAGCCATCAGTACCACTAGCTGTATATCCTGAAGAGTTGCCTAGCAATGGGCAACATTCACTAATGAAATTTAAGTATGTATATGCAAAATGAAGTAAATACTGAAAGTCAGTTTTGCTTGTTTGTAATTTCTAGTACTTGGCCATTTGGGCTTACAGATAAAGTTCAACCGGTAAGAATGTCAATCTTGTTACCATATGAATTAACATGTTCCCCTCCTCCTGTATAGATAGTTATACGTGCTACAAGACCAATTGGTTTTGGGACAACACTTGTGAGTGGCTGTAGCCTTTGAGGAGGTTGTCATGGCAACATGATGTAAGACATTATGTCCCGTATATTATATACATTAGACAACAGCCAAAAGTGGAGGATGGGGAGATCTGTTATGGAGCCTTTCTCTTCCCTTTACTCACTTCCATTTCAGAGTTCTTCCACCGATAGTTTTGAAGTCAAATGAGTCACTTCAGAGCTTTACAACTCACGTTCAACAAGTTAGTCTGTGGAGACCGGTGCATTGCCAAGTAATACATAGAGCAATTGGTTCAGATATATAATACCTGTTGCCATGATACTATACTGATTTGCCTGCTGTAGAATATGGCAGAGAATCTTCAACTGCAGTGCTCCAGTATTGGACTAGTAGAGGTCAACGCTTGGCTGGAAGGTAACATTATATGTGGTGGCAGTCTCAATCCATTACATATGATAATGTGCATAGTTGTGATGCACAATATGTGATAAGTTGACTTTCTCTTTAGCTTTAGCTGGCAGAGAAACTGAGGCTCGGCCAAGGCAGACTAGACAGGCGGAGGGAGATGATGGCAGTCCGTTTATTCCGATCCGTGAGTTCAGAGAAGTAGAGCATGTGGTTAACCATGGCCAAAGTCCTCAGGTAGAGGAGATGGTGGACCAGGTGAGACAAGTGTTCCCGCAAGTGCCTGCATTTGCCATCAGACAAGACATCAGTGAGTCCGGTTGATTTAGATAGTAAACTGTATGACGTGACCTCTTAATCATGTGAGTATTCATGGTGTTACATTTTATACCAGAAGCTACTCAACATAATCTGTATCTGTTCTGTGTTGTTCAGTGAGAACAATGAATGTTGACACAACGGTACTGAACATAGCTGACGGCCGGCTGCAGTTTACTCCCGAGGAGGAGGAGGAGGAAGAGGAGGAGGGGGAGGGGAGGAGGAATCCTCCTCAACCAAGAACACTGCAGAACACAATGATGCAGCACCAGCAGCGACTGCAGCAGCAACTGGAGCAGCTGGAACGGGAAAGGGAAGCTAGAGCACAGGCAGAGTCAGAGGCAGCTGACAGTGATGGCACCCAGGTGAGGTGACGGGACTGATGGGTGAGGTGATGGACTGACAGGTGAGGTGACGGGACTGATGGGTGAGGTGACGAGACTGATGGGTGAGGTGACGAGACTGGTGGGTGAGGTGACGGGACTGATGGGTGAGGTGATGGGACTGACGGGTGAGATGACGGGACTGACGGGTGAGGTGACGGGACTGATGGGTGAGGTGATGGGACTGATGGGTGAGGTGACGGGACTGGTGGGTGAGGTGACGGGACTGATGGGTGAGGTGATGGGACTGACGGGTGAGATGACGGGACTGACGGGTGAGATGACGGGACTGACGGGTGAGATGACGGGACTGACGGGTGAGGTGACGGGACTGACTGATGAGGTGACGGGACTGACGGGTGAGGTGATGGACTGACGGGTGAGGTGACGGGACTGACGGGTGAGGTGACGGGACTGACGGGTGAGGTGATGGGACTGATGGGTGAGGTGACGGGACTGACGGGTGAGGTGATGGGACTGATGGGTGAGGTGACGGGACTGACGGGTGAGGTGACGGGACTGATGGGTGATGAACTGATTTCCAATTATATGGACCCCCCGCTCTCTCTCTCCGTCTATAGGTACCCAAAGTGGTTCTACCAGACATGCAAGGTTTAACTTTTCTACAAAAGAAGCGTATTTTGCTAGAGTCAGCAAGAAGGTAAGACATTGCATAATAGGGAGGGGGACATTGCGTAATAGGGAGGGGATCTGTACATGCATTTGTATGGTGACACTTTCCATTCAATTCTTCTGTTCTCCTCAACCCTACAGGAGGTACCTGGCAAGGAAGGCAGCTGCATCTTCAGACTAGTACAATTGATTGGCTATTTACATTGATGATGTATAATTGATATGTATTACCATAAAATTGGTAAAGAGATCTAAAGTATAAGTTACTAATAAGACATTAAATCTTGTTATTTGGAAAGAGAAGAAGTCAAATTTATGAGTCTTTACTGAGCGAGTCTGACTCAGTGACCTCTGATGTTTCCTCCTTGGCAGCCATCTTAATGACCTCTGATGTTTCCTCCTTGGCAGCCATCTTAATGACCTCTGATGTTTCCTCCTTGGCAGCCATCTTAATGACCTCTGATGTTTCCTCCTTGGCAGCCATCCTAATGACTTCTGGTGGCTGTTTCAGTCTATTATGAAACTTTTTGAATACTTTTCTCAGACGATGAATGAATTCATCAATTTCTTCTCTTTCCAAACCCAATGCAGCTGCAGCTGTAAAATAGGTTTGAGGATAAATATTGGAATGGGAACCCCAGTTTTTGAAAACATGGGACCCAATTCTCTTTTCAGATCCACTCTGCACTACCCTTGGAGGAAGGGAGAGGAGAGATGGATCAGAAACTGATTGTACACACCACAAGCATTGATTAAAATACACACATTCCAAGTACTTCCACATACCTCACACCAGATACTGATCTTAGAAATAACATTGATCCAAACTCCTTCCAATCCACCCCACCCATCCCCTCAGGGGTAGTTAATGTACAACCTGCATTTAAAAATCATAAGTGAACTACTATGTACAAACATAAATTTGCCCACACACCAGATGCTAGTGATAAAAGGGGAGTTATAATCAGTTGCACAATGCCTGTATAAAGGCTATGGGGCAATCACTGGAATGTATTGCATCATATCAAGCAAGGGACTGAGGCCCTACTTATATAGACTGGGGACCAAAGCCCTATTGAAGATCTACATACATGGGTACTGTACCTATAGAAATGTTATTTCCAGGTGTTTCCAACACTTGCTCTCCATTCTCTTGAGCTACTTCAACAAGTTTCTCCCTCAAATACTTGTAGTTCATCTGTGTAAGGTTTAGGAGTACCTAAGAGCAAGACCTCATATTTAGGGCCTTGTGCAAAACCTTTCTCTTCTGACAGAGGTCATGATAGCCAGACCATCCTAGAGACAAGAGTGTGATAAAGACATCCAAAACGGGAGCCCCAGATGCTCGTCCTGGTCAAGAAGCAAAAAAACTTCAATAGCATACAAGCAATCTTGTACAATAATGTGAGTAGGTCTGGCTGCTGGAGGTACCTGGGTAGGTCTGGCTAAGAGCTGTGATGAAGGACGAGTCAAAAGCTGCCACAACTGAGCCCCCAACAGGAACTAGAAAGTTCTTATCAGTGCTTTGCACAAAAGCATCCACTCTCCCAACTCTCTTGGCCTAGGCAGGGAAGTACAAGTGATTGTGCTTGTTGGCAGAACTAGCATGAGGAGTGTACCTCTTCCAGCAGGTAATGGCACTTGGATGACTGTAAGCCATAAGCATTATTGACAATATGAGGAACATTGTATTTGGCACATAGCTTAGCAACCGCTGGGACACTATAGGGTAACACAACACTGTCTGGTAATACTGTGATTGGCATAGTCTTGGAGCATACTCATCGAAGCCTCTTGGGGCAAAGCAGCTGGTTGTTGTCATGACACACAAAATGGCCTCACTCCCCAAGTCTGTAATTTTCTTTTCAATCTCTTCTGTATCAGTTCGTAGTTCATCTCCAACTAATATATTCTCAACCACAATTGGCTCAAATCCTTGAGAGGAGAAAATACATACGATTGATACATTAACTCCTATGTAAAACTAGTACCTCTTATTATGGGGCTCTAACTAAGGGTCATATTGCTATTATTAAGAGCCCATGTAACCAGAGGGCCACTAACCTGCTGTTAACATGGACTTGAAGCAAGACTTCTGATCAATCCTCTGCCAGATGACATAGCGGGCTAATGGTCTCTGTGTTCTCAAGTTTAGCATGCACATTACAAGTGCCATTCCTGTTGCCATGGGCAACAATATGCAAGACTCAGTGGACCTCACTCCACTCCGATGTAGGAGATCCAGGACCATGGAGTTGGTGAGCTTGACGATGAGAGATGAACCTGCTGCTTTGGGCTGCACCTCAGCAATATCACCTGATCGTCCAACACCATGACCCAGCCTAGCAACACACAGACACTGGTAACAGTTCAAAGTACAAAGGTCACAGTACACAGACGTACCCATAGTGGCGGCGGGCCACTAACTTAGAGGCTATCCGAGCTTCTCTCTCGCCCAATCCAACATTACCTGTGACACAAGGAGGGAGGGCATGGCATCATGCCTATTATTATCAGCACTCTACCACTGAAACACACACAACTTTGTACTCAACTCTTCACATAATTAGATGCATTTACTTGATTGCAGAATATTGCTATATATTGGATAAATATTGCATTTAATGACAATTATAAACCTGAAAAGTTGTTGCTGTCCATCATTGCAAGCTCTTGCAGTAAGAGTTGTATTCTCTCATCACTCCATCCATCGTCTGGTAGCTTCCTCTAAGGAGGTACCAATTGCTCAATATGAGAGAGGAGATACCAAGTGCATGATCTGATTAACTAGTCTCGTAAAGCCAGACCAACTAGTGAGACTAACTTGTTGAAGGAGCATTTGAATATGTTTCTCGTGTGTTCTCCTGGCATCTCTTCCTTGCTGAACATAAGTAGGAGCTGACAGGAGCTTCTTGGCCGCTTCATACGACGCTTCGTTCATCCCAATTGAAACAACCACACTGGGTATCCGACCTATGATCCAAATGAATGTGGTTTAGTGTTCCTTATCTTATTGAGAAAATGGCGACCAATGGAGATCGAAGTGATCGTGATCGTATGCATGAAGCAGCGAAAGAAGACAGCGCTGACGAATATGCCTCCGCAGAAGAGTCAGAGTTGGAAGGTCACCTGAGCCACTTGAATCTTAAAACCACTGGCGAATCATCTTCTTCAGATCCCTTATCTTTGGGTGGAGAAAGGAGAGACAGCGAACCAGTAGATGACCCTGACGCGGCTGAGAGGAAGAAAGAAGTGGAAGAGACCAAAAGTGAACCAAAAAAGGAATTGACAGAAGAAGAAAAACAAGAATTGTTAGAAAAAGGGAATGTTCTTAAAACTCAGGGGAACAGTCGATTCAAATCATCAGGTATGTATTTCCCAGGAATGTCCCTCCCGTGGCCAGTCCCTTAGAACCCCTATATTATGGACACTTCTCAATAGAATATGAGCCGGCCATTCAGTGTTACTCTGAAGCATTGGAACTGTACCCAAGTGACTGCATAAGAGAGAGGTCTGTTGCCTATGGCAACCGAGCAGCCTGCTGGTCAAAACTCAATGAACATGATAAAGTCATATCTGATTGCACTGAATGTAAGTGGTGTATTCACAACACAGACACACAGAGACAGTGTAGAGATGTGACATGAAGCATATAGTGTATTGTACTTTTCATGTCCTGGAATTCCCTAGCTCTGAATTTGGACCAAAACTACATCAAAGTGTTAGTGAGGCGTGCTCAAAGCTATGAAGCTACAGAAAAATTGGAGAGTGCTTTAGAAGGTCAGATGAGATTGTCCTTTAGTGCATGTATGTGTGTTCTTATATGTATGTTGTGGACTCAATGACCTTTGTCACAGGTACCCATTGCTCTATGCATGGATTCTTACTTTGTCGTGCAGTCCTCCCTATTCTTTATGCTTCTCTTGACTAGATTACAAGAAAGTCTTGGAGTTAGAGCCAGGTCATAGAGACTCATTAGCAGCAGCTGCTGTGAGTACCACTTGTATGTGTGTATGTGTGTGTGGTCAAGGCTGTGGTCTACTGGAATACTGTTTATACAGAGACTTCCAGCACAGATTGAAGAACAGAGAGAGAAATTAAAGTCAGAAATGATGGGAAAACTGAAAGAGCTGGGAAATCTCTTCCTCAAGCCTTTTGGCATGTCTACCGATAACTTTAAGTTTCAGCAAGATCCCAACACTGGTAGCTACTCTGTCAACTTTCAAAAGTGATCCAATTTGCATTTTTAGCAGTGCTTGTTGATGAAGTGTGTGTGGTTATATTGCCTCTTAATAATGCTCCAATGTTAGATCGGTTGTCAGCTAAACAGAGGAACAGATATGTGAACATGTGTATATTTCACATATAAGATAACCTCTTTAGAATGCCGAGCATAAATGGTATGAAATTGAGCCTTAAAGAGGGGAATGATACACAATGAGTCAGAGAAAGATCCTTGTTATGTGACGTCACCGTACTTCCCCTGGTGAATCACCGCCATCTAGCGCTTGTCCAATAAAAGGTGTAGGTTAGTGGTCTCTCGCTATATGGAAAGCTAGCCTTGTGAGATGGCAGAACGGGTACGATTCCTAGGTCGTGCTATTATCATCACTAATGGATACGGGAGCACTTCAGAATGGTCCGATTTGCCAGGCACTCAAACGGACGGCGAGAGGTGGAAAAAAACACTGGAGATGTTAAGGTTCCGCACCGACATCTACCAGAATGTCAGGCGTGATCTATTTCTAAGGATCGTAGAAGACCTTCTCAAAGAAGACATTAACCAAGGTCTATACCACTATCTGGTATTTGTCTACTGCGGACATGGTACTGCTACTGAAATCATCGCTGAAGATGGCACCTCTATCGAAACGAATTACTTGATAGAGACAATCTCTGGTCATAGATGTGGCACTGGAGTAAAGAAGCTAATGTTCTTTGATTCGTGTCGTGGGTCTTTGGCGGACCGCGGTGTTCGTAAGCCGTTGTCGTCAGTCTCTATAGCCGATCGAGGAGGGAAAGACGTTACTGGTCCCCTGCAGCCTACAGTAGGCAACACCCTCGTGGTCTACTCTACAATGGACGGATACCGCGCACAGGAGATTAATAAGAACAGGTATGCAGGAACGACAGAGGGACTTTGGTGTGGCCTTTTCACAGAGAGACTTGCAAAAGAAAATAACAGCCTTTTGTCGATAATTGCTAATGTCAATGAAAATATGTGTGAGATCTGTAGAAAGGAACTTATTCCTCAGACAGACAAGGCTAGCTTTCAAGTAGCTCAGTTTCAAGGTGACATAATTGGAGATGTTAATCTGTTCCAAGAAGCTTGCACTTTAGTTCCACGTCCACTACCCACTATCCCCCAAATAGCTCCACCTCGGTATCCTCCTCAAGCAAGTCAGCCAAGTAAGAAACAATGATTGTGTGAAAATAGCTTAGCAAAATGCCTAACTACAAGTGACTTGCATTTTACTTGCATGTATTTGTGCATAAGATCAATGCCATGTTGTGTATACTACACTTAAACAGGTCTCTATTTTACATATCTGTAGTTCTGCAGCGAGCAGCCTCACTACCAGAAGGCCCTTTGAACTACATGCAGCTCCTACACAACTACTTCATACAGCCTCACCAAAAGGAGATTCAAATTGAAAAAGATGGCATGGATATTGTGAATCAATCTAGTGTTCATAGGATTTCAATTATTTGGAAAGGTTATCGATTTCAAGCCAATTCTGAACCGGCAGGATTCACCAAGGAGATGAAGGAGGATGCTTATAAGAAGATATACCATCAGATACAGCAGTTTGATCCTACTGTTCTACCAACTGTTGCACAATCAGTTCCACCCCCAAATTGTGGTCAAACGCTTCCTCAAGTACCTGCCCCAGTACCTGCCCCAGTACCCCGGGGCTGTTCTGTTTCCCCTCCTCATAAGGTCTGTACCACACCCCCACTTGTGAGAGTTGGTGTGGCTGAGGTTGAGAAGACAAATGACAAAACGTTTCAAATGATACTAAAGAATGAACTGGGTCACAAACTCACTGACTTTGGATGGAGATTGGAAATTTTACCTGAAATATCTCATCAAGATATTAATCAAAAATGGACTTGTCAGTTGCCAATCGTGTTGACCCACACAAGTGGCCATCGTGAAAGGGTTCTTAGTGAAACTGTATGTGCAGACATTCTTAGAAAGGCTAAAGAAGGTGCAGCAGAGAGTCTTTTGAAGAAGCTTGTTTCAAAGGGGCTTATAAAGATAAAGAGAGTGAAATAACAACTTGAAATCTCAGTCTATATAGAATTGTCATATTGTTTGAAAGGTTTATGACAGTTTTCTGTAAACGGGAAAGTTACAATGAAATATATAATTTAAGTCTTAAAAACCAGCAAGTCATTAATTTCTACTTCCTTTAAAATGGTAACATTGATCTCCTCAGAACCGTGGAAGGATTGGAGAATGTACATGTACTGTCTAAAAATTGTACCTTATATTAGTGTACATTTCGAAAAGTAGAGTAATAATATAGCATATATACATGGTGAGGTTGCATAATCATTATTCTTGGAATGCTTAACTGGTCACCAAAGCAACCTGTTTACATGTGGTCATGTGACCTCTTGTCTTTCCAAGAACACCTGAAGGGACCTAATTGAGGAGCCCTGAGATGTGTAGGATTTCCATATATAGTCTTCTTGAGGAAACTTTTAAAGGGACTTGTTGCGTAGTATTTATAGTAGTGCTGCATTCATAAGCTGCTGATCAGTACATTGTACAATAATACACTTCTACAGTAATTAAGATTAACTTCATTCTAAAATCTAATATGCCAAATTAGTCAAATTTGTAAATTCCTCCAGGTCAAGCTGCAGTGTTGTAGTTGCCAGGAGATGACTGATAGAGGTTGATTGGGCTCTTTCCGTCAGTAAACAGCACAGACTGCAGCCCCAGGGCACCCAAAAGGCTAGCCTGAAAGGACAGAGGGACGTATAGATAACCTGGATATAGTTGGCCATGAATAGTCTACAATACCATCTGAGGCTATGGAATTAGAAAATAGACTGTTTTCCCAGACGTATTACATAGGGAAAACCTATAGAGCTTTGGATGAGGATACAGTTTCAAACACAGCACCCCTTCAAGAGGTTAAAGGTTAATCTTCAAAGGTCAAACTATTCTAGCACAAAACAATGATTCTTTCATTTTCTTTCATTTCCTTTTTACATTGAAGTACCTGTGATTCTGGACCTGATCTAGCAACATTTGCTATTGTCTTTGTACCGATAGCATTCACTTGAGCGGCAAACCTTCCCACCTACACAATTAGAATACAGGATGGTTCACTAGTAGCAGAGGATCGCAAGTCTGTGGCCACCATCATAGTCACTTGATGTGTGTGTATGGCACAGGGAGATGTACCTCAATTTCTCCAAGACGTTTTGCCTTTTGAATCTGCAGCTCATTCATTTGCCTAATATAGTCAAGCTCCCCTCTCCTCATCTGCAAGGAAGGAGAACAGTTTCTGATGAGAAATTTGCTATTAATTGAGTAGACTAACATTCTCTTGCGATTCCAGTTCAGTTTCCAATTCAACTCTAGCTGCATCTGCTTTTAACTGAGCAACTGAAGGGTATGAATGACACAGAATGAGGCATTCCAAATACAATCTATTGTATTTGGATAGGAACACTCACTCTCAATGGCACTCTGTCCTTCGATGAGGAGCCTGTCCGAGTTGGCCTGAGCTTCTGCTTTGGCCTCTCCAGTGGACTCTACAGCAGCTGTGACAGCTTGTAGCTCCAAAAGTCCCTTTCGAGCCTCTTCAGCTGCCTAAAGAGCCACAATCATTAACAGCATTAAGTACATTGGACCTCAATGGGTAGAGGTCAAGGGCCAAGGGGGTGGAGTTCAAGGGCCAAGGGGGTGGAGCTCAAAGGCCAAGGGGGTGGAGCTCAAGGGCCAAGGGGGTGGAGCTCAAGGGCTAGAGGGAGTGGAGCTCAAGGGCCAAGGGGGTGGAGCTCAAGGGCCAAGGGGGTGGAGCTCAAGGGCTAGAGGGAGTGGAGCTCATGGGCCAAGGGGGTGGAGCTCAAGGGCCAAGGGGGTGGAGCTCAAGGGCTAGAGGGAGTGGAGCTCAAGGGCCAAGGGGGTGGAGCTCAAGGGCCAAGGGGGTGGAGCTCAAGGGCTAGAGGGAGTGGAGCTCATGGGCTAAGGGAGTGGAGTTCAAAGGCCAAGGGGGTGTGGAGCTCAAGGTGCAAAATTCCTTAGAACTGTTAAGATATGTTTGGTCTGTTTCCTTGTACCTTTTCATTGAGCAACTTCTGTCTCTCCAGCAGTCCCTTAGCTTCCTGTTCAGTTTTGTCTGCCTCGTGATGAGCAGCCCTCTCTATGGATTTGGTGGAGATTTCAATGGCCATCTGGACCGACTTTGCCAAACTGTCTCTCATATGAAGGTCCTTTGGCTCTATTTGGTGGACATCTATTCCAGTGATAATCTAAGTGGACAAGAACCTCAGACTAAGCTCTGAAGACAGTTTGTAAAAGGATTACTTGGTTCCCAAATGTTTAGAGTGCAACTGCTAGCTCTCACCAGGTTGTTAGCTGAGAACCGCAGCTCTTCTCTCAGCTTTCCGTCCTTGTCCTTACCCAGAACAGCTGTTTGGATAATCTCAGAGGAGTGTTTATGAAACTCTTCAAAGGGGACCCTGGCAACCATTCCTCTGATCCTGCTGGCTGCATAGGGGGAGGTACTTGTGGGACCCATGTACTAGCTCCTTAGGAAGACCAAAGCTTACCAACTTCACGGCAGACAAATCCAATGAAATCTGGAACACTGAACAGCTTGGCCTCCGACTTGAGGTCACCAGGAGTGTACTACAGACGCACCAATGTCCTCTTCAGTACAATTCACAAGACTTACTTCTTACGATGGACCTACTTCAAACCGATTGTTCATAGCATACGATATCTTGAGTCTAGCATGATCTGATGTTTCAACCTACAGACAGGTTACATGGATCTATAAGCACACTAGTCTATAAGCACACTGAACTATAAGCACACTTAACTATATGCACAACAGTCTATAAGCGCACTTAACTACAATTACCTCAAGGATATCAGATATGAAGTCTGGTCCAAGCATGAGGCAAATGGTTTTCAGAGCATTCTCCTTCTTTGGTTTTCCAGCTAGGGGAGAGCAATTACGCAATAAGTAATCAAATGATACAATCCTCTGATGGACTATACACTACTACACATTCACATTAAAACTATATCAGCAAACCTACCACTTAGGCTCAGAACATTGAAGTTTTCGTGGGGCCCCAGGACCACTAGATCTGGGCCAAAGAGGACCCTGGCAGTCTTTTCAATGTAGTTATACACTTGAATAGCACAGTTGCTAGGGCAACGGTAAGTCACCACACGAGTCTTGTCTCTACTCTTCAAGTCAAAAAGACAATATAAAGTGATTGGTAGAGTGCTACTCCAATGGAGTGTAGAGGGGAAAACCCTTTCCAATTGTTGTGAAACTCTTCTAAAACAATGTGCATTATACCACTTGGACGTACTTGAAACTTGCTGTCAATAGAACTGTCAAAGTAGGCGGCTTTCCTTACTCCCTCTGATCCAATACCTCCGCCATGACTGCAGAAACATCAGGTCAAGCATTTAATCACACAAGACATTGCATGGAACAATTCAACTCACGCCAAAATCTCTTCCACAAGTAGTGTGAGTTCCTTCTTGTAGAGTTGCTCATTAGCCTTCAGGAGGTAGGCCTGTGGTCCCATCTCACACCTCACAGCACCAGTGATCAGATCACGGACATACACACCTTCATTCTTGTTCAAGGGAATGGCCTTCCTGTGGTGCAGAACAGGCATAAGAGAGATAAGTAAACAGGTAGCTTGAATAGTTAGTGTGGCAGGAGATATGGTAGGAGGTGTGGATGGAGATGTGGCTGGATGGAGATGTGGCTGGATGGAGATGTGGCTGGATGGAGGTGTGGTTGGATGGAGATGTGGCTGGATGGAGATGTGGCTGGATGGAGGTGTGGTTGGATGTATCCTTTCCCACTTACCTCTTTTCGGCAATCTTCACTTCTACTGGAGGAATGTACTCCGTTGGGCCAGTAATCATCCACCTCTCTCCAGGCTTGCGATGGACCTTCTTTCCTTTGACATCCATGTCATCAAACTCCTCCACTGCATTCAGTACAACTGCCTCATCAGCACTCAGAATGTGAACCATCTGGATCCCAGCTTCCAGTTTTTCACCTTGATATCAAAACATAAATGGAATTGTATAAAGTACAAGGAAGTATTGCAGTTGGCTGTGGACAAGGAGATTATTCCACACCTGGATGGAGGAAGAAGGAGAGAGGGCCCTTCCTCAGTTGCTTAACTCCAAATTGTGGCCTTCCGTTCCTCCCAATCGGTTCTAATACAACACAGTACTGCCGGGAGGTCAAGGTTGTCAGGTCAACAGTGGCCACCACTTCCTGTAAGGAAAACAGGAACAGGAAGTGTACTACAAGGACCTCCCAAGTAGACTAGTTACAGTTGAAACAGAAAAGGACTAATCTAAAAAATGAAAACAGAAACCCTTTCAGAATGCGTGTCTCAGGGTATGTATGTCTCAAGTGTGGCTGAACAGTGTGATGTGGATGAAGGAGTTAATACTGAATACTGGCTAACCTCTGTTACAGCTGGTATGTACGTTGAGGTGTCGTCTGAAGTAACAAGCCATTCATCACCAACTTTTCTGAACAGATAAAGAGTAGATAAATGTTGAAATTGTTACAATCTAACTAGTTATATTTAACTGAACCTAACGCTCACAGGAGGAACGTTGAATGGTACAATATTTAAAGGAGCTGCAGAGTGTGCAAGCACAACTTACCTGTTCTTCCCAAACTGATCCTTGAAAGTCTCGGATGCCTTCACATGAAGTGCCTTTTTTGGTGTCAACATGTGCGCACTCTCCATCCTAACTACCTCTTCATACACACCAGGAAGGTAGGATCCCACAGACCTCACCAGCCACTCCTGATCAACATAGTGATCCCTGGACAGCACAGCAATAATCAGTCAGCACACACAGGCGAGGCTAGGACCAAGGCTAGTTTGTGTAACAATCACTTACATTCCATTTTGGTCAGTAAAGTCAACCTTGGCGCGGATCCTAAGAGCTTCGTTTGGACCAACAATGGAAGGTTTTGTAATTCCTATTACTTTCTATTGTAAAAACCAAAAAAGGCTTGCTATTCAAACACACGCATGATACAAGGCATGACACACTCACCACTTCTGGAACAGGTATATAAGTGCGTGGTCCCTTTAGCTGCCACTGATCCCCCGCCTGACGCCTCACACCACTCTCCTCATCTTCGTAGTCCATTATCGCCTCAAGATGGATGGCATGGTTCTCTGGAACAACCGGAAGCTTCTTTATAGCTTTGGGTACGCCCTCCAAGACCTCTCCCGGATACAGAGGGAATGGACTAGCCTATGAGGAGACAATTGTCCCTAAGGATAGACTCTAACAGGTGGACCGGCTAGAACTCACATTGGCCAGTCGTACCTCCCTGAACCCATGCCTCAAATGATAGGGTTTACCCTGCTCAATCGGCTTCCTACATACATCCACAGTATTTGATGGAATGATAGGAATGCGACACAGGACATGGCATACACTCATGCACAGTGTAGTTCAGGAGACACTATCCACACAGAGTTCTTCACCATGCGACTACTACTACTGCTGGAATATGCTATCTTAACACTACAGTACTTGACAACGATGTACCTCCTGTCGATTGGGTTGATCACTGTTGTGTAGTGTCCCGGCGCCAGCTTGACAAAGGGACTTGGCCCAGCTACCAGCTTCTGGTTCTCGCTCAGAACCAAGTTCTGAGGTCCAACAGCCAAAAACGTGATGTTGGTGTTCTACGGGACAGGTTTACAATAAAAACACGTGCAGCTTCTCCGATAAATGCTATGACTAATATAACAACACATGCACAATACAGTCGTCCTAGAGGAAGCATAATTATCTGCTCAATCCATTAACAACATATTTTCCTTGAGGAGAGAGATATGAAGCATAAATTAATTCGATGAGGTCCTGATTAATGAGCTCATCAATGTTTCTACTCGGCGATCGTGCGGTTCAATCTACACATACCACATCCAGTATATGGACGTATTTGTAGGGTTCAATGCCAATTATCTTGCTATCTTTGCCACTCATTGTCGTTAGGCGAGAGCTACTTGAGGACCAAGCGAACGATGACCCAGCAAAGAACAGGAAGAGGGAGGTGTGCCAGTCACGTGATATTGAGCCCAGCTAATTTACATTACGCACCGGATTGGTCCGTGCGGTTTCCAAGTTGCGGAAAATTGACTGCAAGATAGTATTATGCTCTTTAAAACAATAGGAACGCTCCTGACAATCCTTGCTTCGGGTAAATATCACTAATTTAGTACAGTATAACTGCATATATCATACTAGTCGCTTACTCTCTATTAATTTAGCAAGTAGTTTGACGGAAGTAAGGATGCTAACAGCACCTGGTGAACCAGTCGAATTAGCTTGCCATGCTCCATCATACTCGTATATAATGTGGAGAGTGAAAGGACGGACATCACCCAAAACAGTCTCAGTAGTTAATAAAAGTCATTTACATTTGGTTGGCCTCATGAAGGAAAGTGGATTGTACCAATGTATTGCTTTCAACGACCTGACATCATCACGAGCCAATTATACTTTAATCAACCAGACTGCTGTATACGTATATCGTAAGTCAACAGAATTACCGTAAATTCTCGCAATATCAGTACTCTTTTATGATGTGTGCATTGATTTATATACAAATATTTGTTTATTAACCAGCCAACACGACTACCAAAGAGATCAGAGTTATAAAAGGCAGTGACATATTGATGGACTGTTGGCATGGCTGTATTACCAATGTCAGCACAACACTCTACACAAAGACTCAGTGGTTCAAATCTCACCTACATCCCTTACCAGACACTGCAGAGGTGGTTGATGATAAATTCCTCAAATTAAGACAAGTTTCAGTATCCCAAAATGGAAGTGTTTACAACTGTATCATACAAGGACGATATGACAATCATGTTCCAACTCATAATTCATTAAAGTTAACAGTAGTGGAAGGTACACTGAATATATAATTATGTACCATATTTTTAATTGCTGATCAACACTACATGTGGAAATATATATATGCATTCATTTACAAATAAAATATACTTTTAATGCTCTATAATGTTCAGTACATTGTTGCCTTTATATATATACAGGATCACCCAATGGAAATCAAACTTACGATTCAGTGGATGGTAGTAATACAATTGATTTAGGAAAGCATCAAGAAACTTTGGATGCTCACAAGGAGCTGGTGGATATGAATCACAAGGAGCCAGTGGATAAGCATCACAAGGAGCCGGTGGATAAGCATCACAAGGAGCCGGTGGATAAGCATCACAAGGAGCCAGTGGATATGAATCACAAGGAGCCAGTGGATATGAATCACAAGGAGCTGGTGGATATGAATCACAAGGAGTCAGTGGATAAGCATCACAAGGAGCCGGTGGATAAGCATCACAAGGAGCCGGTGGATAAGCATCACAAGGAGCCAGTGGATATGAATCACAAGGAGCCAGTGGATATGAATCACAAGGAGCTGGTGGATATGAATCACAAGGAGTCAGTGGATAAGCATCACAAGGAGCCGGTGGATAAGCATCACAAGGAGCCAGTGGATATGAATCACAAGGAGCCGGTGGATAAGCATCACAAGGAGCCGGTGGATAAGCATCACAAGGAGCCAGTGGATAAGCATCACAAGGAGCCGGTGGATAAGCATCACAAGGAGCCGGTGGATAAGCATCACAAGGAGCCGGTGGATAAGCATCACAAGGAGCCGGTGGATAAGCATCACAAGGAGCCAGTGGATAAGCATCACAAGGAGCCAGTGGATATGAATCACAAAGAGCCAGTGGATAAGCATCACAAGGAGCCGGTGGATATGAATCACAAGGAGCCAGTGGATATGAATCACAAGGAGCCAGTGGATAAGCATCACAAGGAGCCGGTGGATATGAATCACAAGGAGCCGGTGGATATGAATCACAAGGAGCCAGTGGATATGAATCACAAAGAGCCAGTGGATAAGTATCACAAGGAGCCGGTGGATATGAATCACAAGGAGCCAGTGGATATGAATCACAAGGAGCCAGTGGATATGAATCACAAGGAGCCAGTGGATATGAATCACAAGGAGCCAGTGGATATGAATCACAAAGAGCCAGTGGATATGAATCACAAGGAGCCAGTGGATATGAATCACAAGGAGCCAGTGGATATGAATCACAAGGAGCCAGTGGATATGAATCACAAGGAGCCAGTGGATATGAATCACAAGGAGCCAGTGGATAAGCATCACAAAGAGCCAGTGGATATGAATCACAAGGAGCCAGTGGATATGAATCACAAGGAGCCAGTGGATATGAATCACAAAGAGCCAGTGGATATGAATCACAAGGAGCCAGTGGATATGAATCACAAGGAGCCAGTGGATATGAATCACAAGGAGCCAGTGGATATGAATCACAAGGAGCCAGTGGATATGAATCACAAGGAGCCAGTGGATAAGCATCACAAGGAGCCGGTGGATATGAATCACAAGGAGCCAGTGGATATGAATCACAAGGAGCCAGTGGATAAGCATCACAAGGAGCCGGTGGATATGAATCACAAGGAGCCGGTGGATATGAATCACAAAGAGCCGGTGGATATGAATCACAAGGAGCCAGTGGATAAGCATCACAAGGAGCCGATGGATATGAATCACAAGGAGCCAGTGGATATGAATCACAAGGAGCCAGTGGATAAGCATCACAAGGAGCCGGTGGATATGAATCACAAGGAGCCAGTGGATAAGCATCACAAGGAGCCGGTGGATAAGCATCACAAGGAGTCGGTGGATATGAATCACAAGGAGCCGGTGGATAAGCATCACAAGGAGCCGGTGGATAAGCATCACAAGGAGCCGGTGGATAAGCATCACAAGGAGCCGGTGGATAAGCATCACAAGGAGCCGGTGGATAAGCATCACAAGGAGTCGGTGGATATGAATCACAAGGAGCCGGTGGATAAGCATCACAAGGAGCCAGTGGATAAGTATCACAAGGAGCCAGTGGATAAGCATCACAAGGAGCCGGTGGATAAGCATCACAAGGAGCCGGTGGATAAGCATCACAAGGAGCCGGTGGATAAGCATCACAAGGAGCCGGTGGATAAGCATCACAAGGAGCCAGTGGACAAGTATGAGAATGACTTGGAGAACTTACTAAATACCAGTGCCAAGTCAGATTTGAAAGTCAATCACAAATATAAGTTGAAAAATAAGGCACACCAACGCACAAAGGGTGTGTTAGGTAAAATGAGTATGAAGGATCATGCAACCAATCCATCAACTAATGTTTCAAATTCATCAGCAAAACACCCAACTGGCAAGATTAACTTGCATTATAAGGTCCTGAATAGCACTTCAATAAAGTTGAGCTGGACTATAGGTCATTTCAGGCAAGGACATTTTACTGGTGCAGCTGTTACTTATGGCATGTGCTGTGGGGAGGAAAACATTGAGAAAATTCAAGTTGACAATCATCAACTCTTCAGTCATAATCCAAGTCTTGTTATCTTTGGACTGGAGCCTGGCATTCAATATGAGATAAATATGACTCTATTTAGAAAGCATGCTAAGCATATGCATGGCTCAGTAGGAATTCAACCATCTTCCATTAAAGTTTTGACAAGTGAGAACATATAAAGGCATATGAATATTATTAACATTAACATTATTGCCCTAGAATATTACATAACATGATGTATGAAAAATTTAATATACCATTTTCCTACATGCTATGCCTATTCTGTAAAAAAGCCTATAGGGGAACTAAACCTGAAGAGAGCTTTGGATGAAGATGCAGGAGTCTTTTCTTCCTTCTTTTCCTTTCTTTCATCTTCTCCACTGGGTCAGACAGCCTTTAATTTCTGGGAATTCCACCCTTCATCAGTGATCCAGGGTGTCTTATATATATACACTTTTTCTTTTCTCCAGATAAATTTAATGACATTACATTACACACAGCTGAATCTGACTCTCCAAATAGAGAAGCTCAATATCAACTGGACACTGGATCAACTGTGGCTGCAGTTGTTGTACCAGTCATATCACTGAGTCTGTGTTTGACTTTGATAACAGCAGTCATTGTGTACTTAATTAGAAGACGAAGAAGAACTGGCAGGTCAGGTTTTATTGATCATGCAGCGTGTTGTTTCCTAATCAACTCATGAAGTATTCTCATCATATATAATAAATGTATATTTACCCAAATTAACTTAACTAAAACTCAAATTTGATGCAACATACCCTTGCCTCTATCACCACTGCTACACACCTATATTTTGTATTGCTAATTATATTTATAGATACTAATTGTATATTGTTATGCCAGTTACAATTCATTCTTCTTGTCAAAATTCTTAAAGGTATGACATTAACCCAGGCAGTGGTTTACCTTTTGTGTTTGTAAGGAGACTCAGTTTACCTGGCAGGAAGAAACCTCGAAGGTGGCAGAGACATTTCATGCGGAGAAAGGACTCTTTGGTATATTCTGATGAAATAGATTACACATTGGAAGATGAAGAAGTAAAGGAGTACCACGATGGAGAGGTGCAGGAGTACCATGATGGAGAGGTGCAGGAGTATCACGATGGAGAGGTGCAGGAGTATCATGATGGAGAGGTGCAGGAGTACCACGATGACCCTACTGCACCAGAAGCCAAACCTTTTCCTTTGGACTAACACTTCTGTACCCAATACACTAGTCATGCCTGTCTGCATTCTATTCAACCTATTTCATATGCCTCTCTGAATATACACGTGCATGCATAATTCTGAAACCACTTTTGCACTGTGCTCCAAAGCTACGCGATGTGAAATTCTTTTATATTCAATTATCACATTACCGTAAATTTGAGCAGACGAATTTAGTTGTGGTTTGAAAGTGATAACCTTTAAAATGGAAGCTTGTGCCACTACAGAAAGAGATTGCGAGAGGGTGGCCAAACGAATACGGACGGTTGGGCCAGAGAGTAGGGAACTTCTAGAAGGAGTCTTACAACAGATAGAAACGATGAGATCCAATCTTTCACTTCGTAAGTCTTTCAATTTATAAATTAGAAGTAACATTTAAGACTATATATAATGTTACTGTATATACTATGCCACCCATTCAAGTTTTATGAAGTACCAAAACATATCCTAATTATCACTAAATTCTATATACCAGCAATGAGATATGTGAATATATCCGTATCTGATCTGATATATCTCACTTAGTACCACAGGACAGTCGTTTGTCTTCTGAGCAAGTGGAGGCTTTGAAGTCATGCGTAGAGGATGTCAGTAAAGCAATGAGTTCTATATCTGCCAAGCATAGGGACATTCACCCAGTTATCTCCAAGTTGGGGAGGACCATTGACAAGGTAGGCAGACCAGCTGTTTCAATACTTCTGTTGGCAATTCTCACTATTACTGTCTTATGCATTCAGTATTTCAAAAACGACTATTCTGTGGTTTCTGATGAAGATTTTACTGGAGAAAAGGCTATTATCCTCAACCTTGTGATTTGCGACCACCTCTTTCGACAGGGTCGACTTGATGTAGCTAAGTCATTGATGATGGAGGCCAACATTGATGTTTCTCAGAGCCACATTGAGAAATTTGTTGACATGCATAAGATTTTAGGAGCTTTGAAACTTGGCAATACATCCCCCGCTATGGAATGGGCCTTGGAAAATTCATTGAAACTTAGAGAATTTAAGAGTTCCCTGATTTTTAAACTGCATCGTTTGAAGTACATATCTCACCTTAAAAATCATCAAATGAAAGAAGCCTTGGACTACGCAAAGGAATTACAGCCTTTCCTTTCAGAACACACAAAAGGCACAGTTTATGACCACACAAATAACCTATCAAGTATATATGTAATGTACGTATGTGTGTACGTACATGTGTGTGTGTGTGTGTGTGTGTGTGTGTGTGTGTGTGTGTGTGTGTGTGTGTGTGTGTGTGTGTGTGTGTGTGTGAGTGTGTGTGTGTGACTTGGTCCTCAATCTCTGCATTGCTAGATATTCACCGGCTGATGGGATGTCTTGCATTCTGTCATAGAGGCTTGGAAAACAGTCCTTACAAGGATCTACTTGACCCATGGATGTTAAAAGATGTAGCTGAGAATTTTACCAAAGATGCTTGCATGATGATGGAGCTTGGCTTAGAGAGCCCCCTTTCAATCAGGTCGGTCACACTCTCTGAAGAACATCTGCATACATGTGTCTGTATTGTGCACGTATGCTGAATATATGCTGTGCTTATGGAGCAGAGAATGAAGAGAAGACTCTTGTATCCTCATCCAAACTCTCACTAGGTTTAGTTCCCTATGTAAGCTTTCTACTGTAGAATTGTCCATGGTTACATTTGCTGCACATACATTCATGTAATTACCATTCCCTATATTGCCTACCTGTATCCAGTGTTGCTGCCGGTTGCATAGCATTGCCTGCTCTTCTCCACATGCATGGAGTGATGGAGCAACAACAAGTGTCAAAAATACTCAATCACAAGGGAGAGCTACCAGTACGTAGGTTCAGTATCCAACTGTGGCTCAATGAGCGGCTCACTAAATACCAACATCTTCTATTTCTGATTACAATGTAGGGAGGAATCGATTTGAGTGTAGAGTTCCACTTCCATTCCATATTCTCTTGTCCCATTCTGAGGCAGCAGACCTCGTTGGGCAATCCTCCAGTGCGACTAATCTGTGGACATGCCATATCAAACGAGGCAGTCAAAAAGCTCACAACACACACAGGAAAGCTGAAATGTCCATATTGCCCGGCAGAAATGGCAGAAAAAGAAATCCAAGAAATTCACTTTTAAGTTATTATTGTACCTTCATATACGTAGAACATTGTTCTTTTCAAAACTGATTAATATACCAACCAAGGCAAATTTAATTAATGTACTTTCAAAGAAATTATATAACTGGAATAAACTACTTTCTATAAAGAATTTAATGTTCAAGTTAGGTTGGTACTTCAGCGCCTCCGTACAACCTCAAATCCCTCATTATCCACTTCCTTCTTGGATCTGACTTGTTCCACTGTTTCCACTGTTTCTTGTTCTGAATGCTCATCCCTCCAATCTCGACCACGCCCTCTATTATCACGGTCTCGACCACGCCCTCTGTCGTCTCGGTCACGCCCACTGTATCTATCACGGTCATCATGATCATGGCGAGGAGAGGATTTACCTATACAAAACAAACACAAACCTCAACCTTATGAACTTTACCAGACTGAAATATTTTCACAAGAAAAAGTAAACATTAGAATATCTGAAAATGTGTGGCTAGCTATTTCAGTTGGAGACCTCATGCCCTTAACAAGAGAGAGCAATTGTACTGTAGCTAACCTTCCTCTCTGAAACCTCTTCCTTCTTTGTCTTCATCTGGACGTCTCCAATTGTCTCTCTCTGACCTTCTACCTCTGTCGTCACGAAAACGATCATCCCTTCTGTCATCACGGAAACGATCTTCTCTTCTTCCATCACGGAAACGATCATCCCTTCTGTCGTCACGGAAACGATCATCTCTTCTTCCATCACGGAATCTTTCATCTCTTCTTCCATCACGGAATTTATCATCCCTTCTGTCATCACGGAATCGATCATCCCTTCTGTCATCACGGAATCGATCATCCCTTCTGTCATCACGGAATCGATCATCCCTTCTTTCATCACGGAATCGATCATCTCTTCTTTCATCACGGAATCGATCATCTCTTCTTTCATCACGGAATCGATCGTCTCTTCTTTCATCACGGAATCTATCATCTCTTCCACGATAGCGGTCATCTCGTCTGTCATCACGATGGCGATCAGTTCTTCTATCATCTCCTCTAAAAGGTCGGTCATCTCTAGTGTGAAAATCACGATGGCGCTCCTCCCTTCCATAGTCATGCCCACTGGGCCGCCTCCAGTCACCTTCAACATCTCTCTTAGGGTTGTCTACTTCCTCTCTAGCAGGTCTATCCCTCCATCTGTCCGGTTTGTAGTCATCCTGCCTCATTCCAGGGGGAACATACCTGCGCACATACGTACATAATACATACCAGTACACAAGTACATGAAATCCAGTAAAGTTCAATAAACCTTGAAGTCATAACACAACAGATACGAACGCATGAATTAAGTACAGGTGTACGTACCTTGTGTGAGGTCTGTCAC
Source organism: Chondrosia reniformis (assembly GCA_947172415.1). Lineage (NCBI taxonomy): Eukaryota > Metazoa > Porifera > Demospongiae > Chondrillida > Chondrillidae > Chondrosia > Chondrosia reniformis. The sequence continues at coordinate 7,173,281 of OX359199.1, read as the reverse complement.
ATGGAGGAGATTCCCTTCTGCGTCTCGGTGAAGGAGAACGCTTTGTATCTTCCTCTTCAGGATTTTGCTGTTCTTCTTGCATTCTCTTCAGTTTTCTTTCGACTTCCTTCTCCTTCATTTCCTGCTTTTTACGTATTTCTTCCAACTTCTCCAATCTTTCTTTCTCTTCTGCTTCCTTTTTCCGTCTTTCCTCTTCCTCTCTTTCTTTCTCTAAATAGATGATCAATCCATGTCAAATACTACAAATAGGTCTGAAGCCACACAATGGTTACTGACCTTCCTTCTCCCTCTCTTCCTTCTTCTCTTGAATGTAGAGCCGCTTTCGTTCCTCTATTCTCAATTTCTTTCTTTCCTCTAAACAATTAGCCTTTGCTTCATCAAATTTCTCAGTAAAGATAGACATCTTTTCCTATTGAGAAGACATTGCAAAAGATCAAAAGTCACACAAAGTAATTGCCTACTGAATAATACGTCTATACATACCTCCCAATCTTTCTTCCTTTTGGTTTGAAGAGATGTCAGAAACACTTCTTTATCTTGATACATCTTTTCAAGTCTAGATTTGGTAGCCTGTGCTATTTCATGTTCAGATATAGCAACTGTAATCTACAGCAGAACAGAGCACCAAAACTAGAAATGTTCTCAAGTGAATATACCCTTTACATATGCTAATTAAGGGTCCTACCCTTTCTTTCTCCTGCTCCTCAAACATTTTCTTATCCATTAACCTGACCTCCTCAGCTTGTTTCAATAATAAAGAGATCTCTTCTTTTCGCTTGGCCCTTTCCAAGTAATCCAACTAGATCGGACAAACAAAAGATAAAGAATTTGATTTACACAAAATAAAATGCACATAGAGAAATAAAATGGTTGGAGAAACAGTAGAGGGGTTCAGGGAGAGCATCAGTTTATGGGTAGTGAATAGTAGTCATCAGACAAGTGGAGTGTTTCAGACGAACGAGACAACCATCACATGCTCACTGTCCCCAAAGTAAACAAACAAAAAATAATAAATAAATATGTATTTGTACATATTGTGAAGACATCAAGACTGTCCCATGTTTTGGATGGCAGGAAATAATTAAGTACACTTTAATGTGTACAATAATGAACCTTTCTTTCTTGTTTCTTCAAAGTATTGATTTGTCCCTGTTTCTCTCTCTCCATCTGCTTCAACTGGCGAGACAAAATGTCATCAATGGACAGCTCCTTCAGGTCCTGCACAAAGCATGCATCATGAAAGTTATAAGTTGCTAGGTCTAGTTTTCCCTTTACAGCTGCTGGCACATGGTAACCATCACTAGCATAGGCCACTTCAAATATGAGGTTTATGTACTTACATCCAAAGTCAGAATGGAAATGGGTTTATGTATTTACATCCAAAGTCAGAATAGAAATGGGTTTGTGTACTTACATCCAAAGTCAGAATGGAAATGGGTTTGTGTACTTACGTCCACAGTCACATCAGCTAAAGCCTTTGCTCCAACAGTCGTCTTCTTCAGATTCTCTAATCTCTCAAGGTCTATCTTCATTTTCATTTCATTTCTTTCCTTTAGCAACTGTTCCTTCTCCCTTTCCTCCTTCTCTTTCTTCAAGCGAAGCTCCTCTGCCTCCCTCTCCTTCAACTCCTTTGTCCTGTGTTCCTCTGCATACTTCTTTCTCTATTTAGACATACGTAAAAAGTCTGTGAGTAAGGGAAGAACTGTTAACAGTTTCTCACTGACCTTTGCTTTCTCCTGGTTCTCCAAGAACTCTTTTCTGTTTTCAATAATCTTCTTCCTATTTAAAAGTGCTTTGTGGTCGTCTTCAACTGTTTTCAGGTACTGTTTGCGAGCCTTCACTTTCTCCTTCTCAAGGCGAGCCTATACACAGACACATACGAAAGTAACAGAGCTAATTGGCCATTCTCCATTACTACCAACAAGAGAGGAAATTTCTCTTCAATTTCTGTTTTGTAAAAAGCTTTCACCTCCAGTGCCAATAATACATACATACATATGTAGGACACAAAGCATCTAGAAACATCTTTGTCTCCAGTATACAAGGCAGTAGCTACAAACATACATATACGTACGTACCTGTGTTTCCTCTGAGAATATCAGACTGGCTGCCTGCTGCAGAGCCTGGGAGAAGGCACAGAGCTGATCTCTTATCCTCTCAGTGGGCATGGCCTGAACAAACGGACCTCCTGGGGTCTCCTCCTTCAGATTGAGGTTCAGATCAGTTCCAAAGTGAAGCGAGTGAGTGATGTGGTCTATCCTCACCTACAGACAGAGAAATACCTCGAAGATCACATCCTCTATACAATAGCCTCTTATCACTGAGAATGTGATGCATCACTGAGTGGCTCAGGTAGAGCTAATAACTGGTCATCACTGCTTCAAGCTCTGAAACACGGACCAAAACTTTTCATCATTGCCAGGATAGTGCAAGGTGATTAAACAACGAAAAAAGGTGAAAAGTGTGGGGTGAAAGGTGAAAGGTGAAGTCCACAAACCTGTAGATTGTTGTTTCTGGCAGCTCTCACAATCACCTTCTCCAATTCCCAAACAGTCACAAATGGTGCAAGTTCTTGCAGTCTTGTGAAGGAGATTGTCTGGTATATCTGCGCTACCTGGCTGACCAACCTCAACAGAAGTGCTTCTTTCAGTGCCTCAACGTACTGGCAGAGAGGTGGACTGTAAGGCTTGTCAAGGTGGTTGATGTCAATGGGTTCGGAAAGGTCGGGGTCCTCCTCCACCCTCACCTCCGAACCTGGGAGGGACTCCAGGATTGGGCACACATTGGCACACAACTCCAAGGGGTTAAAATCCACTTCAAGATATTGATACAAGAGCTTCAGCTTGGGAGGGACATGCTGAAGTATGCCAAATCTGGTCTACATAAGAGGAACAGAGGGAGGGGCTGGCTCTCGGTGTGTGGGTGTGGCTTGGTGGATGGGCGTGGCTTGGTAGATGGGTGTGGCTTGGTGGATGGGCGTGGTCTGGTGTGTGGGTAGGGATTAAAGGAGTTAGGCAGGTAAACAGAGACATATTCAAAGTTCAAACTCACCAAATCAGCCAGCAATGAGGTCCTTGTGGGTTTGCTTGGAAGACGAAGAAGTGAAGTCAACTTGCGAGCCTTTTCCCTTGCAATGTCATCTTTGGCTAGAAATCGATCGTACTCATTGGCCACAGGTGTAATAGGAACAGCTAAGGTGGACAGCAGGACTAGGGAAGACAGTCTAAGGAACCAAATAAAGCAACTGAAGACCAAATGTTTAAAGCTAGTCTACAACATGAACCTGTTATGCAGCAATACATTAGGACATTAGTACACCCAGCCTAACACAAGCCAGTCATCTCTGACTAGATAGTGACCACTTTAAGTTTGACAGACCCACCTCTGAAGGTCCTCTGGTGTTATTGTCTTCTTTTGTTCCCGCTGAAGTACGTACAGGCGCTGAAGGGCAGCTGCATGGAAGAGCCTGTTGTTTGCCATCCAGTATACCTGTGCCTGTTTCTCATAGTACCTGTTCCAGTCTTTGGGTTTTATTATAACATGCTTGCTGGCATTCTGAAACAAATTATGTACTTCCTCTATTGCCTTGAAAGCCTCCTGTAACAGGAAGTAGGAACAGGAAACAATCAAAGCTATAAAATGGTTACCTTCAAAGGTAACCGTACCTGCCAGAGGTCTAGTGACACAGCGGCGTGCATCTGAGCAAAGCGGACCTGTACCAAACAGCTGACGCTGTCTGGGTTGGAGAGGTCAATGGAGTACGAGTCTTTAGTACCACTTGCCTGGCTGCGTACAGTGGATTGATAATGGTTTCGAAACTAAAATGAAATTGCACAATCATGGTATACATACATTCTTATGTACATACGTACGTATATGTACATGAAAGTTAATATATCAAATGTACCATTTCACAAAGCTTCCTAAACTCAGAGTGTCGTTTGTATTCCAAACAGAATTCAAAGGCTCTCTTAGCCACATCTCTGTAAAGCAATTCAAAAGTCTTGTTGTTTCGGAGAAGATCTAGAATATTCCTGTAGGATTCCCACAAAAACTTGAGCCACGGAGTCAAGAGAACTCTATCAGTACGGTCCTGCGTCCCCTCACCACTCACTGTGCTCAACAGAAGACTGGAAAGAAAGAAATTGCTTAAAGGTTGCACCTCTCCAGTCACCCCCTCCCCTCCTAACCTCTCAGGGGTCATCAGCTGATCCAGATCCTCTACCGACTCGACTGCTTGCTGCGATTGCTCCCTCGCTTCTCTGGCTTTGGACTCCGCATCATCCAAAAAGGTACTAACTGCCTCTTTAAAGGCTGCCGGTTCCACATTGGAGGTTATATTTCGAAACTGGTATAGGCTATCCTTCACCGTCCCACTCTTCTGAAGCTTGACGCAGAGGGTCAGCGTATGATTAATCACAATTTTCAGCTTTTGAACTTCGCTCCTATGCTTTTTGCTCCTCAACACGTCAATCAACGTATCGAGGGCCAAATCCTGTTGGCCAACCTTTATGAACTCTACAGAAAGTATGGTTACGTTAAAGGATAAAGTCATCCAAACGTTGGAAAAAGCAGGTAAGTGTGTATTACCCTGGGCTCGATTGACAGCCGCCTCTGGCTTGAGAAAATAGGACGGCATTTTCTCTATCTCAGCTTGACGACCTTGGGTTTAACACGAGGACTATGACGTCATACACGTGATGCTTTAGTATCCAATTAACGGGAATAGAAGATTCAGTGGAGGAAAAAGTGTTTCAGCTTAATGTAATATCTCAGTTACAATTGCTTACTAATAGAAAAATTAATAAACTATACAAACCAATTATTTCAATACAAAAATACATACAAACATAATGGTGGCAAGCATAATGGATAAAGAGAGACCTCATTATTGGGATAAAAATGGGTACACAAGCTTACAATAAGGAAGGATACATTAAAAACACAGATTTAAATAAAGATGTTAGGATAAATCTTTACAAAATATATATCAATACAGCGAAGTGAACAGTCAATACATGTACATACGTATGTCAAGGTAACAATATAAGAAAACTTAATTGATTTCAAGTGCATTGTCAGAGGCTCGTCGAAGTGATTGGCTGCTGACTGACAGCTGGTGAAGGAGCTGTGATTGCCAGAATTTGAATTGCAGTGTCAGTATCCAAGACATTAGTAGAGTTTGTAGAAGACTTGGCAGAGTTACGCTGGCAAAGGGCTGTATCACTGCGTTGGTGTAGCTGCTGTAGGTTTGGAAAGGGGTCCTCAATAGATCCATCTTCTGAGTGGTAACCACACAGGTTTAGTGCAGAGCGAAGCTGGTGGTCGTCCTTCCCGTTCTCCTTGGATGTGCTTATCTCAGTAGTGGATGTCATTTCTAGTTCTTCGATAGTCTTACCAACTTTGGTAATGACAACTCTAGCTTGAATTCTTCTTCTCACTGTGTGTTCAACATACTTGGTGGGTTCAGGAGCATCAGGCGGGAATCTCTTGTGATACCGCTTACATCCAAGAAGAATAAGGAATATGGTTACTATAGTAACTGCAGCTACTACAATAAGTGCTAGAATAACAGTAAATCCAATAAGATAGGGTTCGTAAGATGGAAACCGCCCAGCAGGTTTAGGAGTATTGATTGAGGCTCTTATACTAATGTTGAGGCTGGCAAAGTGGTCCGTTGGAGATGAATCCTCACCAATAGGACTAAACATATGCTGCAGTGAAACATTCCAGACACCCTACATACATATAGCAGCAAGAGAATCCTAAAATGGTGTCCATTAAACCATACATTACAAAATATGTACCTCAGATAATTTATCAGTCAAAAAAGATAACCCAACCAAATAACTAGAGTTTCTCCACTGTTCAAATGATGTCAATTTGTCCTAAGAGAAATAAATAATTTCGTACATCCCATGGCATATTAACAAAACGTTACAAGTTTTGCACATCCTTATTGTACTATTGTGCATAGTAATTTCCACATAATCCATTACAGCTGACCTCGCTGAAGCACTGTTTGGTGGTAGAACAGACAGTGACACTGGTTACGCTCATTGTAGTGCCAAAATTCAGAACTTGACTGGAATCCACAGCTAGCTCTAGTATCACACTCTCACCTGTAAAGTTGACAAACTCTATCAAAATGTTATTGTGCTCCAACATGAAGTTCTACAATACCCACCTTTATAAAGTAGAGCATTTCCATGATCATCTCTTCTGGAAGTGTGAGGTACAGTTAAAATGACTTTGACACCCACCTGACAGTTAGGACCATTCCTGAATATTCTCAAAGGGAATACCTTTATTTTGTCAACTTTTGGTATACATTTTTCCAAATTTGGAATAGAAATATCACAAGGATACATGTAAAAGTTGTAATCGTTGCAAATATGGTTTCTGGTTGTTGCTTTCCAAAGTTGAAAACCTTCTCCTGATCCACTTGATAACAATTCTAGATCAGGACTGTTAAAAGTATTATTATGGGCATCTTTTGCATTCGATTTCTCTTGATCAAAGGAATGGTCCTTTATGATAGTTTTGAAATAAATCACCAAATATTCTACATTGTCCACTTCTAATGTATTCAAAGCAAGTGGGAAAAATTCAGCATCGTCTCTCTGAATCTTTTGAAGATAAAACATAGGCTTAGTTTGATCTTGGTATGTTCCTACTTTGGTAATGTTCATTGGCAAAATTCCAGCACTGCTTGTTTCATTGATATAAGTTGACTGTATGGTCATATGAAACTCTCTGTTGCCATGGACATGAGAGGGTACTACATTGTATCCGCAATGTTCTACTAAATCTGAGAGTACATGCCAGCTTTCAAAAACCCAATAGCAACCTTTAAGATATTTATCATAAACTTGTTCCACAGAGAGCTTACGTTGTACAGGAATAGTTTGTGGGCCTGCAAATGAATGAACACTGGATGAAATGAAGTTTGAACAGATGTGGTGGCCATTTTCTGGAGGAAGTAAAGCCTTCAAAGCGTCCTTGGGTAATGGCTTAGCTGATATAAGGGGAAACATGTTATTGAGATGCCTGACTTCTATTGTAAGACGTACAATGGTCTACAGTAGAGAAATGAAAGTAATGACTCCATATTATGGATTGGTAAAAACATACGTCTGAATATATAAATCACCACTTTCCTATAGATACAGTTAACATACATATGAGGCCATAGGGACTATTCGAATAGAATAGACTACCTTACTAGACATTTATTATCTAGGGCAACATATAAAACTTTGGTTGAGAATACAGTTTCATAATAACTTTTCCCTTTTTATAAAGGGCCATTTACATATCCTGACAGCCTTTATCATTTTAACTTTAACTGATGCAGATTTTCAAAAAAACAAAAAATACAAAAGTTTGCTGCTGTACTGTACATACCTCATTTGTTAAACTGTCGCCCTTGACAACTGGGGTTATGTCAAAAGTGATTGAAGGTGGTTTGGCATAGCAAGACCTTCCAGTGGCTACCATAACAGGTTTGCTGGTATGAGTGATGCCTGGGACATCTTCAGAACTGACGGCAGTAGCTTGACATCTATACATCAGTCCTGAAGTAACGTAAACAGGATCCAAACTGCGTACTTCAGATGAATGAAGTAGTGTTTCCAGTTTCAGGTATTGAAACGTTGCTCCTTTGTCCATACTGACCTGCCATCTATAAATAGTCTTGTTTACACTAACACTGTGTTCCCTGCAGAAAGACTGGAATTGTTCCTCTTCACATGCCTGTGATTAAAGGTAAGAGAGATAAGAAAGCTTAATTAATAGGCCTATATAGTACTACTAATATGCTAATCATTATCAACATGAGATCATTCCCAGGCTTACAAATACCAGGCAACATTGGCACCTGCTCTTATGCAAACAACAGACCAGAAGTTTGTTTAGGGGAGCACCACAATTTAATAGCTAACAAGATGTAATTCTGTATGAATAATTGTAGTACTATGCAACAGTGCATAAAAAAACTTGTGCACAATGCCATGCGCATATATTGAATAGATTACGTGAAATACTAAACTTACCACAGAACAGAAGAATGGATACGTCCCATCTAATTCCATACATCCTTCACAGGATTGGGAATCAATGTAGGGTCGGGCAGGGAAGTATGCTCCTGTGATAGGAAAATTTGAAATGATAACTTTTAGCAGTGATTGACTGATGGTAATGTTTCCTGTTGTCAAAGGCTGTAGTTCAAAGACTACTTCTGTATCAGTATCACGATCATGATTTGCCAAAATGGTCATACTGATATTGGTAAGGTTCTCCTCTGGCAGAAACGTAACATTTTTTGCATCAAGAGTGTAATCTATATTCTCTACAGCAAGCCTGTTATTGTTAACCATTGGAACCACTCTAATTCCCACTGTTAAACTGATGTAAGGATCACCGCTCCGCACCAACTGAATTGTGACTATGTTGACATCAGATGGGTTGATGTAAACAGGTTCATCAACAACCAATGTCTCATCAGCAAATCCAATTGTTGGAACTATATAAGACAGGACATGCATTGGATTGAACTGACAGTGTTTCCATATAGAAAAATGCTAATTTCTCAAAACGTCCAGAAACACTATTTACGTACATACAAGTACTAGAACTCACCATCCTCTGGATCAAACAAATTAATTGTGGCTTCACATTTACCAACTTGAAAACAAGAAATGGAAGAAGAGTTACTTTCAAAGACAATATTCAATTTAATAGTTTTCATTCCTTGGTGGACAAGATCATCGTCTATTTCAAAAGGACAAACAGTCCTGTTTGAATTGTGCTGAAAAGGTTGAGCAGACACTTGCTTATTCACACATATTGCAGTGGACGAGCAATGAAAGTAACAAGAAAGATGGCTGATTGTTAGGGATAAATCCCCACTTCGAAACACTGGTATTTCCACAGTGCCTTGATCTTCTGTGAATTTAAATTCAGTCTGTTCAAGACCAATTCTAATAACTAAAACAAAAAGAGGTATTAAAGAGTTAGATAAGCAGTGAAAGGTATGACAATGTTAAACCTACCTCTTCTATCTGTGATAGTTATCAACAGATAAATAATATTTTGATTATTAACATAAACAGCTAAATGAAAAGTCCGGTTGCCATAGTAATCATCAGTAGCAATGAGTTCTATCTCTATGTATGAAAATCTTTGTCGTCCACTGAAATGCAGGCTGCCACTTGTTGATATGAAATCTCTGTTCTCCAAACCAGTATCATTGGCAAAAACCATGGTTTTATACCTAACAGTTGAATCCTCATCTCGAATAACATTCCTTCGAATTTCAAAATAATGTGCACCACTTTTTTCTTCAACAGTTTCCTCATTTTTTGGGAAAAAGAATGTTACTATATAATGAAAATGTAAGAAAAGTATACACGCTAATGAACGCTATATCACATATTAAAAGGAAGCCTCCAAAAACACAAATTAAATTAGGTAGCCTGAAATGTAACCAGTTTGGGCACAAACATTTCTATTTCTAAAAGTCCCAAAAATCTTGAGTACATACAACTAAATTCAATGAGCATTGCTATTGAGGGCATTATTTAGTGTAAATTCAAGAAAGCAACAGCAATTTTATACATGTATATAGTCCTAATAGCTTAGTAACAGAATATTAACTAAGAGACAGATAAATTACAACAAACTGTCCAATGCTTAAAGGCCAATTGATGGTCTTATTTAATTTGGATTCATGAAAGCTATTAATAAAGGAAACTTCTATAACACAGACTTTTGTCTCTTAAACTTTAGACATTAAATTAAGATACGTGAAAATCATCTGTACGGGTAATACAGTAAGTTTGGTAACGTGACTTAACACTAGATATGTTACAAGTACTTGTAGCAACACTTATGTTCCCAGCTATCCTGTTTCAAAGGAGAAGCAATTAGATTTGGCAGTTTTAGTACGTATATCTGGATGCAGGTCAATCTTACTCACTGTTATTGACTTCATTGATTACAAAAATACAAAGATGGTCGGCAGATTCATTCAATATAGCATTTCCCCCTGTTGTACGAAGATAAACCTGAATCAACTCAGTGTGCTCTTGAAAGTTAGGAGCAACCTTGACATCACAAGTGGCTGCAGCGGAGCCTGGTGGGAAGTTGACAGTATACTCTTTAGTAGTGTAGTAAGCATCTTCAAAAAGGTTGTCGATATAGCAGTTAACACTGACAGCTTCATTCAAATTCCCAATTCTCCTCAATTTCAGACTATGTGTAACTCCTCTAGGAACTTTTATTCCAAGGTCACAGTTTAGAAACTTTCTCCTCCCATCCTGACTGTCATTTACTGCAAATCCAATTACACTAACTGCACAGAAAAAAAGATAGAAATATACTAAATGTACATACAGTATACATTGCTAGATTACAATGCAACACATTGTTCACCGAAATGTGCATCATAAATGTATTGGTACATAATAATAACAATTACATAGGACAGACTGTGCCATATCAAAAACTGTGATGAATAATTTGATGACTAAAATCATACCCACAACTTCAAAAGGAAAATCCACACATGCGCACAAAATGACTAAGTGGTTATATTACTCAAAAGATTTGAAGTACCCCCCCCCCTTTTGTAGGCACCAACAAGAGTCAATGTGGAGGGACAGGGTGTAAGCTGATGCTAATAGATCATAATCAGCTTTTAATGTCTATTAAGAGTGTTAGTAACAATACTCGGTTACCAGCTGTCTGCAGGGAAACATGAATAGACACATTATATACAGGTATAGGAAACAGACATGGATGACTAGATATAGTCAGGGTTTACATGTATACAAACATAGCATACATTTTCATTACTCAATGGCAGCAGATTTTGATGCAACACTGAGCTACTAGGCAATGGACTGTCCTATGTTCACGAGTGTTGCCACTCACAGGTGTGACCGTTCACAAGTGTTGCCACTCACAGGTGTGACCGTTCACAAGTGTTGCCACTCACAGATGTGACCGTTCACAAGTGTGACCATTCACAAGTGTTGCCACTCACAGATGTGACCGTTCACAAGTGTGACCGTTCACAAGTGTTGTCACTCACAGGTGTGACCGTTCACAAGTGTTGCCAGTCACAGATGTGACCGTTCACAAGTGTGACTACTCACAAGTGTGACCGTTCACAAGTGTTGCCACTCACAGATGTGACCGTTCACAAGTGTGACTACTCACAAGTGTGACCGTTCACAAGTGTGACTGTTCACAAGTGTGACCGTTCACAAGTGTGGCCACTCACAAGTGTGACCATTCACAAGTGTGATCACTTACATTCTTGTATGTTGACTTTTGTTGCTGCTATTTCAGGCCAAGGAATGGCTCCGTACTTTCCTTCAAGTTGCAGGCTGATGCTACCAAAGCCAAGTTTTCTATCTTCCCCTGAATTGATTGTTAAAATTATCTCAGTGTTGTTTACAAATGGTAGAAAAATGATTTCTACTTCCATGGCCTCTTCTACTCCACCAGCCGAGCTGAGCTGCCCACCAGTAATGGTTCCAGAAATATTAGCAATTCTAACTACTGCTGAAACCTCCCATTCTAAGGATCCTCTTCGACTAGAAAGAAATTATAGAATATTGTACAATATCATTTATTCGTTTTGAAAATAGGGGTACCTCAAAGTACATAGAGGTCGGCATTATTAGAGAAAAGGCAGCAAAACAAGGGAGATTCTAATCAGCAAACCAATTTGCAAATCTTCACACTACAATATTTGAAGTATTTTACTCAACTAATTAGATGAAATGGATTGTAAAGGATCACTTGGCTACAATCCTAATCATTAATAATGACATTAACAGCACTGGGTTAATCTAACAGGAACCTGACAATTTGTGAACTACATAAGGTCACTGCATAGATTATACCATATTTTGGGTATATAGTCTATGGGTTGAAGTGATAATGTAATATGTAAAACACATGCACCCATTGACTGGCACAATAGTCAAAACAAATTTCTAGTGTTTATAAATAATCTGATAAATCATGTCAATCCTTGTGATTAGGGGTAAGAGATATGTATATACCATCCCACATGCATGGCAGAGTTAGAAGGTACTAGTGGATCAAAGTCTTTGCAACACATTCACTGAAATGCATCAGGTTATGTGATACGTCAGCAATGAGTAGATGTCATTCACTGTGGCTACTGCAGTTTTGAACCAGTAAGAGGTGTGTGAGTAAGAGTGGCACAGTGGATAACATTACAGTGACAAATTGGGGTAAATGTGAAGATGGATGGACCCATTCTAATAAGAGAATACATTCAAAGGGAAAAGTAACTAACCAGCAAATCAGAGAAAAAGGAAACCTCAAACCCTTACAAATGTAGGTTAAGATTACCATGGCAACCCTAGCCATCTCTGCTGTAATGCTGTCACCAAGTCACCTTCATGTAGTGAACAATTGACCACCTTATCCATAGACAGTATTGTGGAGTCAAAGGTTGAGGTACAAAGGTCAACCAATCACTGAAGGCATATCAACTGAAGTGGGATCACAAATGAGTTGTGAAATACTGTTATGACCTCAAATAGGATGGTTAGATAAATGGCTCTAGCATGCTCTCTTAGTAAAAAAGATGATCACACAGACCAAGCTTTCAAAAGGGAGACCCAGGTAAAATCACTAACATACACTGCACTTACTTAACAGGAATTGTAATCTTCTGGATTTCTTTGCTAGCCTGAACTGCAATTACAGGTTGATCAAAATAAATAAAAGACCAAAACACATTGACGTGATGATGATCAATTTGGGTGCCGTATATATGGTTTACAGACATTTCAGCCGATGTAGTGTTAAATAAAAGGTGTTCTGTCAGTAGAGAGTAAGCTGGATTTTCTGTCTTAAGAGTAGAACCATTAATTAAAAAAGCAATATCTGCAAAATCATCCGTAGTTAAATAAAAAAAATCTTCAGGTTTAGCTCCAATGATAACTTCATTCAAATTAAATCCATATTCCGAGGTCCCGTGAAGCTTCCTAATAAGAACATTTTCTGAGACAGTCAAGACAGGTAAAGGGTTCTTGCTATAGGTCAAATGAAGTGTAAAGGGTCCACTGTTGTAAGCAGGTATTTGGTAGTTAACAAAGTCTACAAATGTCACTCTGAATGTGACACTGTCATTTAGCAAGTGGGAGGTATTATATTTTAACCTGCTCCCATTAATATCCAGTAGTCCTACACTGCAGTTACTTCTTGCAATTGGTAGACCATTATTAAGCTCCAACCACCCATTCACAGGAGCTCTCACGACTTCAATTGTCACCAAATCTGGACATGAGGTTGTCACCTTGATATTTTGACTAGAAATTTGAGTGGGAACCTTATTGAACACTCTATCTTTTATCTGTACAGAAAGGTTGCTGAATTGAAACAGACCAAACATAACTTCTGCAACAAGAGACACACTGCTGTTCACTAGAGCAACTATTACTCCATCGGTACAGGAGGTGAGCATTGATGACCTGTTTTTAGCAATGTAGGTAACAAGATTATTCCTAATGTCAGACACAGTAAAGGAGTTGAGGGAAATACCCCCTTGGGAAGGACCTTTAACAACTTCAAATGTCTCACTGTCAGTAAGCTGAAAGGGAAAGCGGAAATAATCAAGCTGAATGGGAACCGTATCCCCTGGCAACACAGCTACATAGGACTGTCTGGCGTCTGACTGGCAGAGATATTGTCTGTTGGTTGGAGTAATAACAAACCAGTCAACTACACTGTGGTTTACTAGGGAAAACTTGAAAGCATCACTTTGAGAAAAATTATTACTTGGCCTGATGTAGTACAAATTTAGTTCATCAATGTCACTCTGGGTAAACTCATAAATTGACACATCACATGATCCAAAGCTGGAATTTAAGCAAATTTTACCGAGGGGTTGTTGAAGAATTCTAAACACTACAGATGAAGGAGGCAATGTGCTTGACACTGACAAAGAATGCCCATATATTCTGTGTATCTTTGATTCTTTCTTAGACTGTAATGATGGAAACTTCAGGCCATTATTAGTTAGTGTGAGAGATGAATGGAGTGACAACTCGGTTGAGAGTGTGTAAGAGATAGCATCTAACACATTCACATTTAAAAAAGAAAAGCCCGAACAGGTAGAAGTAGTGTAAGTAATAGTAATAGTGAACGAGGATGGAGTATTCATGTCATTTTTGCATGCTAACCAGACACGACCTGCTATCCAATCATCCTGAGTGAAATCAATTTGTAATGGAAGTACTGTTCGATTAAAGCTCTTCAGTGATTCAAACATTTGCCATGAGTTTTTTGGATTGGTAACAAGAAATACACTGCCTGGTGATCCTACACTCAGACCGTATCTCACATTGTAGTTTGAGGTGTCAGGAAAAATGATATCCAGATACTTTGTACCAAGCTGAGTGGCGTAGCCTTGGTAACAGGGAACACTGACAGATTCGTCCACATATATAGCCACACAGGAAACCTTTGGTGGATATGGCAATACTTGTATTAGGGTCGTATAGTTGTGCCTTTTGCCCCGTTGACATTGAAGTCTCCAAGTCAAGCTATCACTTACACCAGCATAACTATATGTAAATGCTTTTGGTGGAGAATAGAGAAGTTTGGAAACAGTAATTTGTGACAGGTTTTTGGTATTACCCAATAGTCTCCCGTACCTTGGTGGTCTGGTTATGCTGCCTGCACACACATTCCCAAAATGTTGCGATATATTTCTGAAGAGCAGTGTTAAGTTGGCCTTTCTGTCAGATTTCAGATACAGAAAGGATACAGGTACTATTGAAGGTCTTGCCAATGTAATCTCCAGATGTACACTTCCTAAGGGACTACCGACTAGAGAAAACATGTCTATACGATATACAGCTGCAGTTTCACAGAACACTGAGGGTGGCTGAAATACTACATTCTCCAAATTCAAGTCATCCATGGAGAAGAAAGAAACATTCTCAGAGAGAGGGAACCTTGAAGTTACTATTGAACCACATCGGTTATTAGTTGTGATAAACTTGAATGCGTTCTTCCTCTTCTGCGAAGACTCTGGAAAGAGTTGCTCAGTTCTCAGGGATGTATATCCCGTGTGCGTTGGGTTAACAGTTAACAGTAGCGGCTCTTCCGGAGGAGAGTGTGAAGTTGCAGCGCCATTGTCTGTGGTGTCTGCAAAGGATATCTTTATAATACCGTAAATTGGATCACTGTCGTCCCCAAAACTCCACAAAGTCACAAAAACGAACTCTGTAATTGGTCCAAGTGTATCGTTCGATCGTGTTAAGAATCTGTATTCAACTGGAGAGGAAGGAGTATAGCCGCAAGGGTACTTGACATTCGTTGGTCCTGATAGATACCCAAATCGAGGAATAGAGAATATATCGGGATGTGTTGTCACGGCGTAGTAGCAAGGGTATTCTTTTGAAAATTTAGTTACCAGCTGGTAGAACCGCGGACTACCAGACTGTTGGCTGCTATTTCTAGCCTCTATCCCTATTCCGTCCAAAACGTTCTGGTACAAATCTGTACCGGGAACAATATTTACGGTCAGTTTTAGATAACTAATCACACCAATTCTGGTAGCATTGAAGATACGAAATTCCAAAATTTCTCTGTCGGAGAAGCAACCATAATGCTGGTATTTAATTTTATCAGCTACCTCAGTAATGTTCGATATTCGCATACAATTGATAATTTCTGGCTTTACCGAGCCGCATCTGAAAGAATTGTTGCCAATAACCTCTATTCGACAAGAAGGTAGGACGGGTAATCTATTTCCTGAAATATGACGATACAAGTACAAAGACACGTCCACTGATCTGCCTCTCACTAATGTAACGTCGGTCGTTAGCGGTCCAGTCGCTTTGGTCACTGTAGATAATAGGGCTACCAGTACCGTAAGTAGTCGAAGCGTTAGTGATAAATCCTTGTTAGTCGCCATGAGTCCTGTCTTTCGTTTGTCGTTCCGTTAAGTAGTCTCTTTCTGTAAGAAGTCTAGCTCTCAAACGGTGGTACTTTTTTTATCTAACTTAAAAAGAAACTCATTATGATTGCGACTGGTCTAAAGCTTACTCGCTAACTGCGTAAGTGTAACACGTTCCTGCCCAACCGTATTCAGAAGCAAATACTTTAACGCCCCTCCCACCAAATTTGATTAAGGTAAACCCATTGTATATATACCATGCGTCATCTTCAGCTTAATGTATATTATACAGTTGTCTCTGCATTGTGTAACTGTTATACATATTGCCCCAGTCTTGTTTGAAGTCTAACTACTTCATTGGCTGGCCAGCAGTTCTAGGGTTTAGGTTAGGAAAAGTGATACATTCTGATTATGTGTGCAGTTTCCTATTTACCTATTACCGCCACTGCATAGATACACTAAAAGCACATCCATTCATCCATCTACCCATTTTATTAATCCTTCCATTCATCTATCAATATGCATTTACCCCCAACTAACCAATGGACATGTAGGTGAGTGGATAACACAGTATATTCATGTATGTAGCAGGATGTGAATAATTAAAGCCCTCAGGCTATGTACCCATAGGGCCATAATATTTCACTAACAGTAAAGTAGTACCTATCTTATGGCACAAAATGATGTCTCAGTAATGCTACAATGATACATGCTTGCTCCTTAGAGAAATGAGAACATGACTCAATGACCATAGCCTATTTTTTGAATTCTTAGCAATATTTTATGACAATAAAAGTATATAGGCATAAGTATAATTATGTATATCCCATGGCAGTGTTACTATGACAATCTGATATATGAATATACATATTAGACCTATTTATAGTGTGAATATGGAAGTGTGCACAGTCATAATTGTATTACATTAGACTTGTATAAATAAATGACATTCATTGTCTAGTTTTAAGTGACAAGTCAGTCTGGTAGACTGCCCACTGACCCCAGCCTCACAACAGCATTAGTATGACATCACTAATAATGGTCAAAATATATGTATACTGTTATTTTATCAGTAGTAAAATCAATTAAATTGGTCAAAACCACAAGTGTTTTAAATGAAAGAAAATTGAGTTCCCATTTTCACCCACACATTCATCAAGTTTTCAGATTACTGTAAAAATGTGTAACACCTGCACCAACTGCAGCTGTACTCATTTGATGGTATGTAGCAACATGAACTTGTCTTTCATGTAAGATGATGTCACTCCACTTCAATTCATTAATTATGTACACATTAAGTATATCGCTTTCATGTTTCTCTTATCAGGACATGGTTCATTACAATCAAACTAAACAATAAAAGGGTAGAGGGTTTAACTAAACAAAATGGCTGACAAGTTTGTGTAAAAGTTGCACTCTGATACTTGTGTATCTCATCTGTAACTACTGAAGGATGAACCACTATAAGTGGACCCCGACTGCGGCTTGCTGCAGTGATAACATAACATTTCAAAGTAACATTTTAAACCCTACTAGTTGAATATAGACAATCTTCGCTAATGTATACTTACCTATCTAACCATGAAAACTGTAATCCTTGATTAGTTCCTACCGATTGTTGTGCTAAATTCTTTAAAAGATCATTAGAGGAATATTTAGCAAATCCTCCACCTTCAGGTACTTGCTGTGGGTGACTAAAAAGGGCATCATTAGCAAAATCTCAGTTAACAATGTGCTGGGTAGAGATTGTATTATATGTTGACATGCATGGACTATACCATAATTTACTAGTGAGTTCTATACCTTTGTTGCACTGGGTTGCTTAATCTTGGGGTACTGCTGGCAAGGGAAACAAAATTGGTTCCAGGACCAGATCCAAGACCTATTCCAAGACCGGTTCCAGGACCAGCTCCAGGACCGGTTCCAAGACCTGTTCCAAGACCGGTTCCAAGACCTGTTCCAAGACCTGTTCCAAGACCGGCTCCAGGACCGGTTCCAAGACCAGTTCCAAGACCCCTAAAATGAGTGGAAAGAGGACTTCCTGTTCCCCAGTTAGTCCCTATTCCCATACTTGTCCCTCCAAAATTGCCACCAAATTGATTTCCAATGGTAGCACTAGTAAAGACACTTCCTGTTGTACTACTAAATGGATTTCCAATGGTAGCACTAGTAAAGACACTTCCTGTTGTACTACTAAATGGATTTCCAATGGTAGCACTAGTAAAGACACTTCCTGTTGTACTACTAAATGGATTTCCAATGGTAGCACTAGTAAAGACACTTCCTGTTGTAGGAATGTTAAATTGACTTTCTGTGGTAGCCTTAGAAAAGACACCTCCTGTTGTAGGTATGCTAAATGGACCTCCAGTAGTAATACTAAATCCAGCTGTTGGGTTTAGCAGTCCTTGCTGAACAAAATCTAATAAAAACAATATTTTAACAATAACAACACAAACACAACTGAAAAGTAACACTAAACAGAACTCAAACAAAAACTGGCCAACCCCTGAGAACCTGAAATGAGCCCCCATGTAATTAAATACTCACTTGTGGAACTGTTGTAGGTTTGACCAGAAGACTGTGTGCCGGACATCAAGGTACTTCTGCTCTTTGGTGGATCAGCGGATGAGCTCACTCCAGATAAAAGTGTTTCTCTTCCAGTTAAACAAGTTAAGCTGCTCCCTATGGAATTGATATCTTGTTCGTCCCCTATCCTTTCTGACTCAGATCCCGTCTCTTCATCACAACTCAAAGTTTCACCATCAACTTGAGGTACAGCCCCTTTACTCCCCTCTACACCATCATCTCCATCTTGCTTACCATATTGGATAGACTTAGGGTTAGTAGTTTGTTCTTTGCCTTCTTCTCCTCCGTCAGTAATCTCAGACGATTTGATTGAAGAGAAAACATCTGTGCCTTTCACACTTGTAAACTGGATGGGGTTGGATGTTAGAGTGGTAGTCGGGTTCTGATTCTTCAAAGCCAATTCAAAGGGCGAATCTTGATCTCTTCTTAAAATGGCACCAGAAAAGAGAGGCTGAGGGCTGGAGCTACCAGAATTTGACTGCTTTTGTGAACCAAATGTAGCCCTGAGGTCTGCTGTCTTGACGACAACTGGAGGTGATGAAGGAACACTTGAAGAGCGATGCATTCCCTTAACGTCTGCAGATGTCTGCTTTGTGTTGACTTTATGATGTGGAGTGTCAATTGATGCACTAAAATGTTGCCCAGATAACAGGGCAGGACCTTTCTCTGGAGCAGTTAGAGTGACTGATGGAGGTGGTAAGGTTGAGCTCGAAGGGGATTTAGTGTCTTTAGTCCCTGCTCCTGGTACTGTTCCAAGTGGCCCTGAACTGGACACCTCAGCTGTGCTACATGTGACACTTCCAGATAAAAGTACTTTGTCATCCGCAATCTGAGATTTCTGAGTTAAACTAGACATATCTTTCTCGTTTCTTAGCTGAGGCTGCAAATTAGAGGTAGTTGGAACTGTCACAGGGCTCATCAGTGATGGCAACGTAGTATATTTATCATATGTTTCTTCTAAGAGGGCGCTCTGTCTTGTAAGATCTGCCTTGGATGCTAGGGTATTAGAGGTGGATGGCACTCCTGTGCCAGCGGTGGATGGCACTCCTGTACCAGCGGTGGACGGCACTCCTGTGGACCCAAATATATTGCGTATTGCTTCTTGTGCTGTTACAGGAGGTAATAATGAGTTTTCCTTCTCTATACTAAAAAAAGGGGTTTGCATTGCTCCAGGAGTGCCTGTGCCAGCGGTGGACGGCACTCCTGTACCAGCGGTGGATGGCACTCCTGTACCAGCAGTGGACTGCACTCCTGTACCAGCGGTGGACGGCACTCCTGTACCAGCGGTGGACGGCACTCCTGTGGACCCAAATATATTGCGTATTGCTTCTTGTGCTGTTACAGGAGGTAATAATGAGTTTTCCTTCTCTGTACTAAAAAAAGGGGTTTGCATTGCTCCAGGAGTGCCTGTGCCAGCAGTGGACGGCATTCCTGTACCAGCGGTGGACGGCACTCCTGTACCAGCGGTGGACGGCACTCCTGTGGACCCAAATATATTGCGTATTGCTTCTTGTGCTGTTACAGGATGTAATAATGAGTTTTCCTTCTCTGTACTAAAAAAAGGGGTTTGCATTGCTCCAGGAGTGCCTGTACCAGCGGTGGAAAACACTCCTGTGCCAGCGGTGGACAACACTCCTGTACCAGCAGTGGAAAACACTCCTGTACCAGCGGTGGGAAACACTCTTGTGCCAGCGGTGGAAAACACTCCTGTACCAGCGGTGGACGGCATTCCTGTGCCAGCGGTGGAAAACACTCCTGTACCAGCGATGGAAAACACTCCTGTGCCAGCGGTGGACAACACTCCTGTACCAGCGATGGAAAACACTCCTGTGCCAGCGGTGGACAACACTCCTGTACCAGCGGTGGACAACACTCCTGTGCCAGCGGTGGACAACACTCCTGTACCAGTGGTGGAAAACACTCCTGTGCCAGCGGTGGACAACACTCCTGTGCCAGCAGTGGACAACACTCCTGTGCCAGTAGTGGAAAACACTCCTGTGCCAGCGGTGGAAAACACTCCTGTGCCAGCGGTGGAAAACACTCTTGTGCCAGCGGTGGAAAACACTCCTGTGCCAGCGGTGGAAAACACTCCTGTGCCAGCGGTGGATGGCACTCCTGTGGACCCAATAAATATATTGTGTATTGCTTCTTGTGCTGTTACAGGAGGTGATAAAGAGTTTTCCTTCTCTGTACTAAAAAAAGTGGTTTGCATTGCTCCATTCTGTTCAGACTTTGGAATCCCTTGAGTTGGTCCAGATATCCCCTTGGTTGGTCCAGATATCCCCTGGGTTGGTCCAGATATCCCTTGAGTTGGTCCAGATATCCCCTGGGTTGGTCCAGATATCCCCTGGGTTGTTACAGATATCCCCTGGGTTGGTCCAGATATCCCCTGGGTTGGTCCAGATATCCCCTGGGTTGGTGTTTGTGCTTCCTGGAGCTTACTTGGATGATATTGTATTGTGGACATGTTTGCTACATAGGTTTGTGGGAGGGGCCCATGGGAAGTGTAGGCTGTATAGGGGACAGCTTGTGGGAGGGGCCCATGGGATGTGAGAGCTGTATGGGGAACAGCTGGTGGGAGGGGCCCATGGGATGTGAGAGCTGTATAGGGAACAGCTGGTGGGAGGGGCCCATGGGATGTGTGAGCTGTAAAGGGGACAGCTGGTGGGAGGGGCCCATGGGATGTGTGAGCTGTATAGGGAACAGCTGGTGGGAGGGGCCCATGGGATGTGAGAGCTGTATAGGGAACAGCTGGTGGGAGGGGCCCATGGGATGTGAGAGCTGTATAGGGAACAGCTGGTGGGAGGGGCCCATGGGATGTGTGAGCTGTATAGGGAACAGCTGGTGGGAGGGGCCCATGGGATGTGAGAGCTGTATAGGGAACAGCTGGTGGGAGGGGCCCATGGGATGTGAGAGCTGTATAGGGAACAGCTGGTGGGAGGGGCCCATGGGATGTGAGAGCTGTATAGGGAACAGCTGGTGGGAGGGGCCCATGGGATGTGTGAGCTGTATTGGGAACAGCTGGTGGGAGGGGCCCATGGGATGTGAGAGCTGTATAGGGAACAGCTGGTGGGAGGGGCCCATGGGATGTGAGAGCTGTATAGGGAACAGCTGGTGGGAGGGGCCCATGGGATGTGTGAGCTATATAGGGAACAGCTTGTGGGAGGGGTCCAGGACTGTCGGAAAATGCTGCTGCTGGCATAGTGGCAGTTTGGAAGGTGGAACTTGCAGTAACCTTTGTTTCATCCTCTGTTCTTGTTTTAAGAATCTCATTGGTCTTTGTTATATCCTCAGATGTAGGACGCCAATCCACTATTTGACTTTCCTTTGGCTTCGCTGGCGGTAGTTCGGTAGTGTCCTTGGCCTCTTGGACCTTGGACGTCTCACTCTCGGCCTTTGCTAAAATTTCGGAGAGGATAAGTGGGTCAGGTCTAACAGTCTTAACAGGAGATGTTACTACCGGTGTGATTTTAATTTTCAGCAAGAAATCAGCTAGCTCTTGAACTCTGCAATCACGTAACGGCTTTCCACATACTCGTGATTCTTCAAATGGTACCTTTCCTTCCATTAGCTGTTGGTTTGGCTTGACAAATCTGTGGGAACAGAGAGAGTCAGATGAAGATTTTTGGTATTAAGTATAAAAAGCATGCAGACTTCATAAACAGGTTTTCAGAAAAATGCATTAGCCATACCCACATTAATTTGACAAAGTATGTATCTCTACTTGTGTAAAACTTTTGTTCCTTCAATTTAAACAAACTACTTGTGGTTTCAAGGTGATAAGCCTGTAGTACCCATTTTACAGAAGGTAAGAGTTAATACAGAAGAGAGGTGAATGGTTCCTACCATCCCATCCAAGCTCAGGAACAATGACAAACACCACCTTCTGGCCTCACCTCTGGATGGGTTGGACAGTTCTACTTCTTGCTATGTCAGATTGGTGTTTAGTTAGAAGATTCAACTTTTCCATCTTCTGCTGTAGACCTTCTAACTTCCTTTCCTATGTAGACACACACACATTGGGAAATATACTGAGATTTACTAGGTAATATACTGAGAATTAATGGAGGGGAATATTAACCTGTATTTTAACAATTTGTTCATGTGCTGCTAATGTGTTGTAAAGCATTTGTGTTGAAGGTACTGCAATTTTGCTGAATCTTCCTTGCCTGTAGTGGGTGCCTGCTTCTCTGTTCATCACATCTTCCAAGTGTGACTCAATTTCACTAAACATATGAGGTAAGGAAAGTGTATCACATCCCATAAAGGTCAAAGTACTACCAAACACACTCACTAAATGGTAATATTTAGCTTTGCAAACATGGCTACCAAGGACTGTTCCTTCTCCCTTAAGGTCGGGTCTAGTGGACGCTTCTTGTTATACTGTGTTAGTTGAGGGTTCTTTAGAATCCTCAACATGCTTTGACAGTCCTCAGAGTAGGCGTAGCTCTGCAGCAACTGCTTCTTAGAATCAGAGGTTTGAATGATTACTTTCTGCATTGAGAGATACAAACATACCCGGATGGGTGGATGTGTGGATGGGTGGATGAGTGGATGGATGGACATGTGAATGGGTGGACATGTGAATGGGTGGACATGTGGATGGGTGGACATGTGAATGGGTGGATGTGTGGATGGGTGGACATGTGAATGGGTGGATGTGTGGATGGGTGGATGAGTGGGTGAGTGGATGGGTGGATGTGTGGATGGGTGGATGAGTGGGTGAGTGGATGGGTGGATTAGTAGAGTAGATGGGTGGATGGGTAGATGGATGGACATGTGAATGGGTGGACATGTGAATGGGTGGACATGTGGATGGGTGGACATGTGAATGGGTGGATGTGTGGATGGGTGGATGAGTGGGTGAGTGGATGGGTGGATGTGTGGATGGGTGGATGAGTGGGTGAGTGGATGGGTGGATTAGTAGAGTAGATGGGTGGATGGGTAGATGGGTGGGTGGATGGGTGGGTGGACATGTGGATGAGTGGGTAGATGGATGGGTGGACATGTGGATGGGTGGGTAGATGGATGGGTGGACATGTGGATGGGTGGCTAAATTACTTTCAAGATTTCTTTCAAATCAGTAACTGTCTCTTCAGCATCCTTAATATTCTGTCCTAATTGATATCTATCTTCTTGACTGCCAATAAGACTGTCTTTACTATCAGTCAACGATCTCATGTGTTCCTTTAGATCCTCAAGAGAGTCTACAAATCGGTCCACCTCTTTCTCTATCTCCTTGTTGTACAAAGCCGTTAAAGTCTCTTTGCTAAGTGTAGACTTCTGAGACTTCGGAGCTTGTATAGGAGGACCTGAAGAGGACACTTTTGCAACGACCTGAGGAGTGATGGTGGAAGTAGGCGTGGCTGGCTGTGTTGAGGAGGGTACCAGAGGAGCCGGAGAATGATAGCCACTTTGGGAAGGATTAGTGGACGGAGAAGGCTTGCTTTCAGATTGCACAGATGAAAAGATACTCTCTAGTGGTCGTGAGGTTTGCTGGCTGCTTGGAATAATCCCTTTTGAAGATACCTGACTCAATAACCCAACACCGGTGGATTGGGGTATACCGGTGGATTGGGGTATACCGGTGGATTGGGGTATACCGGTGGATTGGGGTATACCGGTGGATTGGGGTACACCGGTGGATTGGGGTATACCGATGGATTGGGGTATACCGGTGGATTGGAATATACCGGTAGATTGGAGTATACTGGTGGATTGGGGTACACCGGTAGATTGGAGTATACCGGTGGATTGGGGTACACCGGTGGATTGGAGTATACCGGTTGATTGGGGTATACCGGTGGATTGAGGTACACCGGTGGATTGAAACTTTGGTGTTGATGTAAAAAGCTTTGTCCCTTGTAGTGGACTGAAAGCAGTACCTGTTGTCAAAGTGGACGGGAGAGCAGATGATTTGGGCCCAGACACTGCTAGTGAAGTAGTACCAGTTAAAAAGCTACTACCTTCACTGGTGGAGTTGCCAGCATGCGGTCTGGTATCAGACATTGATACAGGGGTGCTGGAGAAGAGACTGCTTGGCGATAACGAGGAGCCTTGCATCAACCCATCCAGTGTTGCAGAGGATCTGTTCTTCAACTTTTCCGGAGCTCTCACAAATGCAGATCCATCAGGAGGAGATGGATGTGTGGTGTTCACGATCATGAAAGGACAGAGTACCCCATGATCGGTGTACATCATGATGATGGGAGCTGGGGGGAGGGTCCGGGCTTCATCTAAGGGGAACATTACAGCAGAGGTTTATCACATACAAGAATTCACTGTCCTCATTTTCCTGTAACTTCATAGCTAACATATATCACTAGTCTATCATACGTAACAGCTGCAGAATCAGGTATTGGACAATTTAAGCACATAAAGAGGTGAGATGTTGCTAAGCAACAGATAAGCTAAGCTAACCTTCCTTGCCAATGGTAATCCCCTTCATGCACGTACGATCTAGAGCCAGACCCCGGGGGAAGGTGTCCTCAGAGTTAGCAGAGAGGGGGGACTCAGCTCTGCCCGAATCCTCCTGCGTCCAGATCTGCCACAGCTTCTATTAGCATCAATAGACATGTTTATAAACAGTCTTCCAAGTACCAAATAATAAGTATTTCTAGTCTTTAGGGAAAGAGTGTCAGTGTCAGTGTCAGTGTCAGTGTGTGTGTGTGTGTGTGTGTGTGTGTGTGTGTGTGTGTGTGTGTGTGTGTGTGTGTGTGTGTGTGTGTGTGTGTGTGCTGGCCAGCTCCTTGACTACAGATGATTAAATACCAAAGATCTCGCTCAACGTCCAGTCATGGACAAGGACTTCAGAGGAGGAGGGGTGTGTGTGTGTGTGTGTGTGTGTGTGTGTGTGTGTGTGTGTGTGTGTGTGTGTATGCATGTGCGTACTCACTTCATTGGCTTTGACTTGTGACAACGTGGCCAATTCCATTCCATTTGCTGAAGCCATTATCATGATGTTCCACGGCTGAAGAAAACTAAAGTAGAAGCAGGAACAGGCATTTCCGGTGCCGTAGAAGATATCTCCAAAATTAACCAAACTCTCTTGGGACGTTTTCTAGATGATAAAAGTACATAGCTGGATTATCTATCATAGTTACATGAAACAGCTGGTCACTCACAGAAGGAACATTCACAATAGCAATGATTGGATCGATGCTGTTTGCATCACGATACACAACCAGAAGAGTGTAGGTAGAGATCCAGTTCAGTGCTAGGACTGCAAAGAGACAGATACACGTCAGATACACACTAGCTCCAGCATGCGTGTCATCTTGTACATGTACAGTATATAAAACATTAAAAACATAATATTAATTTAGTGAATAAAACTATTCCATTTCACATGCAAATGTTATTCCTGTGCTGGGGAGTTCATGTACGTAATACTGAAAAATTAATTTTATTAAATTGTGGTTTTATTTCCACCAGTGCAACTGAATTGAAGGTGTGCATCTAAGAGCAACTTATATACATACGTACCTTCTAAATTAGTCTGCTGTGAAGCAAGTTCTGCTGGGACCTTGTGTCTCTTCTTCTCCTGTAGCGTCTACAGAGAAGGAACCAATGAATTTCATTATAACAACCAATGAATTTCATTATAACATACACCACACATGCAATAGTAGGTCGTGATCATACAGCTCTGTTGATTGGTTGAGGAAAGCAACAATAACAAGGTCTGCATCTCTTACCAAGTCAAGCTGGGCCACACTTCCATTCTTACATCCAACAGCTAACTGTTTACCTTTTGGACTCCAAGATACTAGTCAGAGATATTTTATACATAAATACATGCATACATATAATACATAAATATCATATATAATAGCTAGTTACCAAGCTATGAATATATGAAATTAGGTTGAAAATTTGGTATATATAATTATTAATATTTTTTCCATTTGAGAACTGAGATAACTACAGTCAGGATTGTACGTATATAGAGAATCTACTGATTTCTGTATTATGATTAACAATTGCATCTGTAAATGTGTACTGGTTACCCCTGCAAGGGAGACTGAAGGTCATGATTGGTTGACAGAGATTATTACAGCTTGTGAACTGTTGCCATGACAATATTGCACAACACCAGGCACTCACTGGCAGTAGCTTGTATTCCCTTTACTTGAGCCACCTGCTTCAGTCCACTTTTTGGATAGTCAAACAGATGTAGTGCACCACTACTGGAGAGGATCGCCAACAGCTTGCTGTCTGTGGAAGGGTTCCACCTTATGTCACTCACTCTATATGCTACAAATGATAAAATGCAATTCATGCTGAACTGCTTATAATGATCCTTTAAAGTCAGTCAGAAAACCAAGTAGATATAAAGTATAATGTAATCATTTTCATCCTATTATTTTTGTTTGTAACGAATCCCAAGGCACTCACAAGCTGAATAAGACAATGACACCTTTGAGCTCAACTGTGGAGCCGCATCCTGTATGGAGGAAGAACCAGGTCTAGCTTGACACATAAGATGCCGGTGAGAGAGTAGAGGTCAACTAACACTAAAGAAGTGATCCAGTTCGTAAGAGAGTAACTGTGATTTTTCACTTGTCGAGTCTTTGAGGAGCACCAGAAGTAGAGTTTCATCACTGGAGAGGCTGATTATACGAGGCTGGGCACCAGTTACTGCCAAACTTTTCCTTGTAATCTTATCTACAGACACTAGAGAAGAAGAAAAAGTTACTATTTCAAACACTCTCATCCGCTAACGAAGCAAATATAATGAATTTTAGTAACCTTCATACATTTAGAACAACATGGATAACTCCTTACAAATATCATTCTTTGCATCTGAAGAAGCTTCATTGAGTGCGTGCAGCTCTGTTAGCTGAAACCCAAGTACGCCTGAAAGTGAAACAGACTATTATTACGCTGCCAGGAATGGGAGGAAGCGAATGTGAGACCTCCAATATGTTATAAGGTCATCTGATCCAGTTTATCAATCAATGATCTATCTTTATTCTAGTTAGGGGTAAAAAAATAGGAAGAAATAGTTTTACAGTTTATACCTTCTTTGACGATTGCAAAAGCGACACCAAATCTGTTGGACACACACAAGTAGTTCTTCTCTGTATCTTCAGAAGCATCCAATGGCTGAGGCGATAGGCACACGCGCTGGCGCTGAACGTAATAATAGTTCTAAAAAGGTACAAAGATGCATGTTAGTGCTTTTATGGGAAAGCAGGTTCTCCAAAGATTTTAAGTGAAAGGACGTGAGAAACCCACTTCGTTCTCCAATTCCAAATCCGCAGCCATTTTTCCAAGAAATAGCAATTATCTTCAAAATGGCCTCTAGTGAGATTGAGTGCTTGGAACACCCAACTTTTAAGGCATGTACCAAACGAAACTCTTCCAACTCCTACCTCATGTCCTGTATTAATATTGTCTCTTTAGGTACCTTATGAACTTTTGAATAAGAAATTTAGAACAACTCAAAAGTTATTGGATCGTGATGTGGCAGGAATTAATGTGACGACCAAAGAACTGACTAGTTTGGCGTTCA
The DNA here is from genome assembly GCA_947172415.1 of Chondrosia reniformis. Classification (NCBI taxonomy): domain Eukaryota; kingdom Metazoa; phylum Porifera; class Demospongiae; order Chondrillida; family Chondrillidae; genus Chondrosia; species Chondrosia reniformis. The sequence goes on along the minus strand of OX359199.1, from coordinate 7,145,223 downwards.
AGGAGGATGCCACCGTTGAAGAGGCTACTAAGGTTTTAGATTCACTGTCACAGAAGATTAATAATTTAAAGGCAAAAGTAAGGATTGTAACAGTAACTGATAATATGTCGATATCTGTTTTCTTCTTTGTGGTATTCGTTATCTATAGTGGAACGCCATTCCATACCAAGTGCGTGTCACTATATGCCAAGTTCACCCATTAGCATAGGTCCTGGTACTGTTGACATAATTTGTGAATATTTTAAATGCAGTGTGAAGCCAATTGTATCTGGTGTATAGTTACATCTATGTTTCCATACCCATTTCAGTCTTCAGAGTGGGAAAATGAAGAGGAGAGTCTAGCTGAAGAGCTTTGCGGAAGGGTGTCATATGTAAAGAGCTTTGCTTCTGGTGACATGAATGATCAAGCTCAGAGAGTGTGGAAGAAGCAGAGAGAAGACAGGATACTAATTGATCACCTCTTTAGAACAGGGAACTACAAGACGGCCCTCGTGTTGACCAAAGATGCAGATTTAGAGGTATATTATTATTATTATTATATATACGTACGTACAGTATACCAGGTCTCTCCAGGTTTAGTTCCCTATAGGCGTTTTATAATTTATTACAGAGAAGGCGTAGCATGTAGGAAATGGTATATTAGATTATTCATATGTATAAAGATGAAGCAATATGTTATTCAATTTTAAAACTTTGGTTACTTGGCTGATTTGGTGTAATAATTTCCAGTGATTTATCCATGCTTATGTATATGCATGTACATAAATGTATATGTATTTGTATGAGGTGATATATGCAGACACTTCATAACTTTCTGCACTCAATGAGCCAGTCTTATACAAAGTGTGTGTAACACTTGTATATGGTACATACATGAGTGTGTGGCAATATTGCATAATCCCTTCTTACATACACGAGTGTGTGGCAATATTCCAGTGAATTGCATAATCCCTTACCCTGTTACATTGCTCAGCATTTGGTGGATGTGGAACTGTTCAGGATGGCTCAGAGTGTCGAAGATGCTCTTCTCTCTCACAACACTGCTCCCTGTTTGGCGTGGTGTCAGGAGAACAAGTCAAAACTAAAGAGAATCAAGGTACTACTTTAAATGATTTGTACTCCACGAACTACATGTTGTTGTAAGTTAGTAGATTTCTCTATTGCACAACAGGGACTTGGTCAGGGGTTTCCCCCTGGATTGTCCCTTGATAGAAATGGTCACATGTAACTGAGTTGCTCATGTGCCAGCATATATGTCTGTATGCACATGTGTAGAGCTGCTTGGAGTTCAGAGTTCGGCTGCAAGACTTCATTGAGATGATCAAAAAGGACAAGAGAATGGAAGCCATAAGGTAATAAGATGGCTCCCAAGAGAGGTCTGGCTAGTGAGGTCTGCTTAGGTAGTTATACAACTTACTTTCTCACTGAAAGGTATGCTCGAAAATATTTTGCTACTGTTGATCCGGACTTGCTGAACGAGTGTCAAGAAGCATTGGCCCTACTGGCCTTTAGTGTAACCACGACCTGTCTCAAGTACAAGGTATGTAGGAGATCCCTGTCATTATCATGAATACTGTTTAAGACATGTCACATGCGTCTGGCCAGTGTAGTTGGGCCTGTCATAGCCGTGCCCGTCCTGTCCCAGCTTGTGAGACTAACTTACATATGTATGTATGGTATTTACAGAACCTGTTCTCAGATGATAGATGGACAGAGTTAGTTGAGCTTTTCAGAACGGAAAACTTTGCCTTGCATCAGCTTAACCAACACTCCCTTCTCTCAGCGTCCCTCAAAGCCGGGCTCTCTGCCCTGAAGACACCGTATCCTCTTCTCATTTGCCTACTCAGCACTCACTTGTAGTCTTAATGTGGTTTTATTCCTCCCTTAATGTTCTCCTTGACCATCACTTGATTCAGCCAATGCTACTCAAAGGAGACTTACAACATGCAGTGCCCAGTCTGCTCCAAAGGGTTCAACAGCCTGGCCGAGAACCTTCCCTTCTCCTACCATGCACAATCTCAACTCATCTGCACTATGTCAGGAGACCCCATCAACGAACACAACCCTCCACTAGTGCTGCCCAATGGATATGTCTATGGGGAGAAGGTACGTACGTAATAGCTGGTGTATAGGTGGAGAAGAAGAGAAGGAGAAGGAGAAAACTCTTGTATTCTCATCCTAAGCTCTCACTAAGTTTAGTTCCCTATAACCTTTTACTATTTTACTGTAGACTAGACATAGTATATAGGAAATGACATGTTATATTATTCATGTGTTTTTCATATATTCCCACTTGGCTATTGTGTTTTTGTGATTTGACAATCTGCTTATTTTGGTTTGAAGGCACTGAAGGAGATGGCCACTATGAATAATGGAAATGTGACTTGTTCACGGACAAAGGAGACCTTTAATTTTGCTGATGCCAAGAAAGTGTTTGTTATGTAGCATTAATGGTCTCTGTGTACAGTTTTAATCCAACCTTCCTCATTGACCACTCATTTTTTTTATAAAATTTGAGATACAAATTAATACAAAATGGAAAGTGTATAAAAGTAATTAAGTGCAAGTTGACAGAAATGGACAAATATTACAAGTTGACAAGTGAAGTGCGCTGTGTCATGAATTTGCTTAAGTTTCTGTCATGCCACTCTCCATGAGCTTTCTCTTCCTTCCTCCTGGGAGAAATGTAATTGTAGCTTCTTGGTCGGGAGTAGCCCCAGCTTGAGGTTGAGCAACTAGACAAACAGAATGAAACAGGTGGACTTGATATATTGTAGCAGCTAATAAGTAAAGTACATAGCTATCTATCCAACCATATAAATGGATTACCATGCCATGGATATAATATAAATGACCATTTTCCTACATTATTATATCAAGCATTACATAATAGACTAAAACACAAGAGATTTACATATGTAGGAAGTAAATAATTATGTATATCCCTTGTCAGTGTAAGTGTAGAATAGAATATGAATATATAGTATGAAACTATATAATGGCACAATGGTTTTGTGGCATGAGTCCGGGTTATGCATACCTGTTGGGAAATTGAAAACAGTTGTCTGCGGTGCAAATGGTGAGGAGAGAGGTCTTTGTTGAAAGATACCAAATGATGCTATAGTAGTTGGGGAGACTGGTAGCGAATGAGATGCTGCATAATATGAGCAAAGAAAAGTTATATATATATATATGTATTTTTGTGTTTGTTCATAGTAATAAATATTTCAATTCCTTGAATTATGCAAGGATAATCTCATTGGTTCAATTTGTATCACACATTTTTCTATAGATCTAACCTTGTGGTAGTCTGTATATCCCAGGGGACTGGGGAGGGGGGCCTGGTACAGGTGTTAAGCAAGGACTCCCGGCTATAGGAAACATCAGTTGGGGAAAGAAAGTATTGGCAGGATTGGGCAGTGATGGTGGTTGTGATTGGGTCTGATCATTTACACAGGGACTGTTACCATTTGCACCATGTCCATTGTTGTTGTTGTTGTTGTTGAAGTTGGGCAGTGCCATCACTCCAAGAGGTAAATGCCGATAGGACGCCAGGTCTATTCCACCCCCCTGCTGTTGGGTAGCATTGTCTGGAAACGAGGGCATTTGACTCATGCCTACCGCTTGAAAAGATGGAATATGACCAAACTGGACACCTGAAGGGTGTGTGTTGGAGCAGTTTGGAGGAGGAAATATTCTCATGGGAATCTGGTGATTAGGCCAGACATTGCCACTGTTAATGTGAAAGGGTTTGTATTCTACTGCAGCCGAGTCCTGACTACCAGCTTGAATCTGATTGGTTGCTGGGGTAGCAGTGGGAGGAGACTGATCTTGAATAGTGGGGTATTGTAATGGGTTCACACTACTCATAGAGAGGCGATGACTAGAGCTGTGGGAGTGGGTGAGCCCCTCCCCACTGCCACACCTACTTACAGGAGTGATGCTCCCACAACTGTGGGTGCTTTTGGCATCATCGCTGACGGAATTGCTGCGTGGAAGGTTTCCGGTCTGCGTTGCCCCCATAATATTGATATCCATGCTAGCATTGGCAAATGGTACCTCGCATGATGGTTGCTTCTCAATGATGATATTTGACATTGGTTTAGATATATCTGACGGGCTGGCCATATTGCACTGGTTAGATGCAGCAATCGAAGGAGGCCTAATAACAGGGTTGGTGGGATGGAAGGGGAAAGAGGCTATCCTCGAGGGGTAGGAAGATGGAGGAAAGTTGAAGACCTGGGGAGCAGCAGTTATTTGTCCACTTCCACTAGCGTTTTCTAGAATATCGGCTGCTCTTTGTAGTATGTATTCCTACAGGTACACAAATGAAATATTAGGGTACTCTAATGTATGTGAAATGTCACTACATAACAATCGCTTATGTATGCTAATTACACTATTTCTTATTAATAATAAATTTACTAAGTACTATGTCAAAACTTTTAACTGGTCTACTTTCAGACAGGTGCTTACAATAGAGGTGAGACTAGTGTATGGTCTAATGCATCACAAATATATTATAGGGTTTGTAATCCCTCAGACATAATTACATTAACAGTTGACATACAAACCTCTGACTAGACTGTACTCAAGCTGGGTCTACATAAATCCATACTTATCCCATAAAGGTGATACATTTCACATGACTACAATACAATCAATGAATACCCACAGATGAATGAAGTGCTAATAAGTGATGTTATCAGTGGCAAAGTGTCCTGTCTATCTGGAAATATATAGTTGTACAGTATATTGCTCTTATTATAAAAAAATCAATACTTAAGCATTGCATATGAATAAATTTGTATGTTTTAATATTATGTTGGTTACCCAACATAAGAGAGATACATAAATGTAGAAATATACAGAATAGTGTCCTGTCAATGTTGCCTGCTACTAGATACCCGAGTGACAATCAAATGGGACGTGAAGGGATTAAGATCATAAATTTAAAGTCACTGTTTTTTTATAGTAAAATGTGTTCTAAAAAATCAGTGCAAAAGATGGTGCTAAAATTGCCTCTCTATTCCAATGGACTAAATCAATATTAGAACAAAGAGCTTACTATTGTCATGTCCTTATCTGCCTTGATGATGTGGGCCAATCTGGACACACCTTGCTCCACCGTTAACATATTGGTGGCTGTGTGAAGAGTACAAAATATAGTGACTGCAGTGGATAATTGGGTACTAAAAAGTGAACCATATGTTTAGAGGAGGGGCAGTCGCGAGTGAGTCAAAGCGACATATTAAATTAAACTTTGTATGTAGGCCCATCTGATTACAAGTCTGCAATGATAACGACTCCCCATTGTTTGAGGTTCCAGGTGACTAAATGTACATAAAGAGCAGAATCGTGAGTGGATGGTCTTATGGTTGGTCATGTCATGCTCAAGCTACTGATCAATTATACAGAATAAGTGTTATGACTTCAAAACAGGCCATGGCTCATTAAAAACAATAGTCTCCTTCTAAAAGAGGATTGTCATCCGTGCATACAGACATGACTGATGATTCTAGGATATCCTCTAAAATGTGTCTGAAAAAGCAGTACATAGACAGTATAACCCAGCCACGAAACCAATTAACTGGTTGCTATAGTGATGATAAGTCAAATGCCATATCATTGTAGCACTAATGTATGTATATTAGATATGGAATAGCAAATGTTATGACAGCAACAGGGGAAATGGTGTCAGGGTCACTGATATGGTACGTAAAATGACAAAATTTGAATGAATTATTTTGGAAAAGGTTTGTGGATGTGTTACTACTATAATTAAGCATTCATCTAAAGGTATTTGTAAACAACAATACCTTAAAAGCACTAGTATATATACATCAGAAATGGAGAGCAGCTGTCACTTACTAATGTAAATGAATTCACCCGGAGCTTCGCTGCAATAGGTACTCCCTTTATAAGACAACTTTATTTCCACCTTGCCAGGAAAACCTCTGGCGGGAACCCTTGTACAAATTGCATTAGATGTCAGAGGCTGCATTGTGAAAGAATAAGGGAGAAGAAAACAAAGAGAAGATGATATTTCAGTGTCTGGGGCGTATGCTTGAACTCTTTTCCTACTTCTCTTTCCAGACACTAGACACATAACATTATCATAAATTAACAATGAGCCTATGAATTAGTCACATTTAGCAAACACACACTTTTATTTTGTGATTGGATGCAAGCCTGGTATTTGTTGTTTATCAAGACAAAACTGTCTAGCAATTAAATTGCATAATGCACATACACCCACACACTATAATGTGCATTGGTACAATATGTATAATACATTAACAACACACAGCAACAGAAATTTCTGTTATTAAGGTATATGTCATACACGTGTTATAATAGTGAAACCCCAAGAGTAGGCTTTATTTAATGGTATTAGGCTACTAATACATGAACAGTAACTGGCAGCTGTCTGCTTTGACTGAATTTCCATCAATTTACAATAATTCACAGCTTGAGACCTCATTCATAAACAAATTGCATTATGCACTTAGTGTGCTTGAGGTATTATGTCACATCGACTTTAGGTATTGTGGGGGAAATTAGATTTTTTATTATCTTTCCAAGTAGTAATTGTTGGAATTCTCATAGTTTAAATATTAAAATTTCAAGTATGTGTAATATAATAATGATATTCATATATTGATTACAGTCAATCAAGCAAATATCACATGCATACATGCACACAGATACATAGAGAGAATATAAAGCACGCGAGAAGAATTGCCGTTTTTTCACTTGAAAAACAGCAATTCTTCTCGTGTGTATCTCAGCAGGTCCTTACACTACTGGGAACAACTGCAGCTCCAAATATCACTTGCAGACCGGGAAAGAAATTTTCACCAATTATACATATTAGATTGCCACCAGTGGTCCATCCTTCATTAGGACAAATGGCATGAATTTGCGGCCTCATCTGTGGAGTGCTGTGCTGAACTAGTCCTAACATAAATACAGGATACTATTATATAGTGCAGAGATGGGGCCATTTGCACCAGCCCTAACTAACTAATGACTAACCCTGTGAGGCTATATCTACTTTTTTGCCATGTTTTGAGTTATTGTGCACAAACATAGCTTCGGAAAGAGCTAGTGGTTCAGCTTCTGCGCTTGCACTGCTATACACAGCCAACTACCAATTAAATGAGTTAGAAAGGTTTAAAAGTTAAAACAGGAACTTATATTCAACGGTTTGCACATGAAAAAAGGCATGCTTAGAATCTTTGTATGGAATGTGTGGTTACTTGGAAACGCCTGGTTCTGGAAGGATTTCCAGCATTCTTTAAACAGTTTTGGTTGCATTTGAGAAATATTCTGAGGGATGTTCTGTCAGGAAAAACACAAATTCAGTAAGGAGAGAGGAGTGGAGAGAAAAGGTGATAGAGAATGAAGGTAGCCTATATATAGTGAACAGGGTAATGAATGGCGGAAAGAGACCCAGAGGGAGGTACAGAAAAAGATGGAGAGATGAATTTTGAAGATTGTGTCACTTCGTTTGATTATTTTGTAGAGTATGTGGACTAACAGCTACGTATACGTAGGTGAACTATAGAATGAATAGCGTAGGAACAACCCCCATGTCTGGGGATATGTTCATGAAGTTTGATTGATTGATTGACTATTTCATACTTGTCCACAATGACTGGATCTGATGGTGTTTCATTTTTGTTTCCACATGACTTTTGCTGACAGCACCGACTACATTAGAATACATTTGGAAATGACAGACTGGATATACGTATATACATATGCGTGTGATTGAGATACCTAATACAGCACATACCTGCAGATGAGTACATGTGTAAGGAGGACTCTTTGCAAGTCTGGACTCTTGCTAGTCCCTTCATATGCTATTGGCTACATAACAGAGATACATCCCATAGTTTCTATACGTATGTATTATTTTATGTATGTATACATGTACTGTATGTAAAAACATATATTAAAGGAAGTTCTTGGTTACTTAATACATATGCATAAAATATTTAATTACATACATATGTTCATCTACATATATATGTACATGTAAATCTGTATATTATCACCATAATGTTTTTTGTACATTTATATAACACGTATGAATATACAGAGAAAAATAAGATGTTACCTTCTTTGTGCTTGAATCAACTAATCTTATAAAAATATCTTCTTCATGAGAACGGCCTGACATGATTAGAAGAAGTTATTAAATAATCCTTGGCCACAAATACATTGAATAAATGAATTATATACGTATACACAACAAAAACACACTATCCTTTACAAGCCTGAATAGTAAAATTGAAACTGGGATAGTAACATGTCATACAAATACATACCTTCAGAAGTGAGTAATTTAAGTCGATATATCATTCCATTCCGCAAAGCTTTATCTTCCTATATTCATATATGGTACATCTAATTTAATAACTGTAAACTACCTTAAAAAATCATTAAATCATGTAGTTGACAAGTTTCATATGTATGTATGTGTTTGTTGGAATAAGACACTTTTTATATAAACAATGTGAACCCTAAGGAGTACTCTATCTAATGATATATTAGCTTGACACCTCATTCACCACAATGGGTATGTATACTTGATTTAGCAATAGTTAACTCAGTTAAGATAATTGTAAAATCATTAGTAGAATCAGATTGAATGGATAGTTATACGTTAAAGGTCAGTAATAATACGGTGGATTCACGGAGACAGCCACCTTACCAGACAGACATAGCCAATGATGACCAGGTACAGATATTCTGATCCCAATGATAATCTATCTCCTATAAAGTTATACTGTGAGTCATTAAAGAGTGGGACTTAATGATATATATATGCACTTGTGAAAATTATTGTGTCATGTCAAATGAGGAGCAGTTTCCATAACACAGAATTTTGAATTGAGGATCTTCACCAGCTGCTACTATACACACATAGATGTAACTACAACATGAGAAATGTGCAGAATTCCCACTTTTTACATTTTGGCACTTTAACCATAAACATGGGTTTGATGTCTTGTCTATGATAGTGGACATATAATATATAGTTTTATGAATAAAACCAAAGCAAACTACATATTATGGTATTGGTATATGGTGTATATGCAATAGTTATACACTCCGCTCCTAGGTTTTTCGGCATTTACTGAGTTATCGGTGGGATATCGCATTGTATAACTATAATAAGAGGCCAAAGTGCCTCTAATTACAGTTATACAACAGTTATGGAATATAATTTGCCTTGATTGCCCCAGCAACGGAGTATATATATCTATAGTTCTATAGTGTGTGCTTCACCTCAGTAATCTCTATGAACGTGAGGAATGAAGCAGACTGGATCTCCATAAGAACCCCAGCTGTGTCACTGATGGATATTGTAAACTGGAAGAAACTACACTTTCGAAGATTTTCTGGGGGATGCTTGGTAAATTTAACATCACTGATAATGGAAAGACCTTGAAGTGGTTCATATTTCAATCTACTGAGAAATAAATTAGTTATCTATATTGGGGCAGGTAGTAATACACATATGTATCTGGATTTTGAATCAGTTTTTTGCTAATTAGAGTAATCTAATAATTGTTTTGTGATGGAGCATCACACCCCATAGACAGGCCGTTGTCATAGCTAACTACTATTGGACCAATGAATACACATAACAATAATTTTAAAGAATCCATTCACACTGGACATGGAACACTATGGGCTCTTCAAATGGGGGTGATAGGTAAGGTGGCAATTTTCACGTTGAAACACAATGAACAAGTCATATCTGACCCATAAAGTCATAATGTACCTTGTTAACGCTGATTAAACTGATTGAACAGCTAATCTTATAATGCCATAATCACAAACAGCAAATCAGAAAGTGTAAGGCCTACTGAAATATCATACCAAGCTGTCTGTGCCGTGGCAGTATCTATATTATGGCAAGTCAATTATAATTATATTTGGTGATATACAAAACTGGAAAATAGACCTTCTTTTTAATGGAAGAGCTGTACTTGAAGTATCAATGGGAAATTCAACACCATCTGAACCAGACTCCACGTGATTGCTTTCCATTATGTAATTTTCCTACATGAGGAGGGGACTAGAAAGTTTATCAGATACATTGTAAGACTTTAGACACCATTGCGAAAAAGACATGCAAGTAATTTCAATTGAATATCGTCTTTGCACATCTAGCCCGAGTATATGTAGACATGTTATACGTATTTCCTTGCTTTTCTATTATAATGTGCACAGACTAGCGAAACTGTGGGGAGTTAACGACTGTTACAGCCTTAACGGTAAATGCCATAATCACTTGTGCTGTTAAATTATTCCATTTAACGGCTGACTTACCATGTTTTGCGGCTATCAAACCCTTAACTAACAATACCCTGTCAGGAGTTCTGTTCCTTGTCCTTGAATGTAACCTTTCGCCAAGCTAAATGGTCGTCCCTTTACCAAGTTGTAGAGATTGTGCAAACTTTCCTACAAATTGCTTGCAGAAAATCCTGCAGCCTCGCTCGCATGCAATCAATTTATGGAAGTAAAGATTTCGTCTAATCCCATGGGAGAGAGCTTTTCGAGGGCGTGGTAATTGATGAAAGGGAGTGGTAAGAAATTATGAATACGATTATGACGTCACAGTCATAAATCCCTAACCACGTGTAGCTAAAAGCGTGTTCTGGAATAGTGTTTTGGAGCTGCGGAATATTATTGTGACAATAACTGTTTGTCAAAAGATAGAGACAAGATGATGATGGTAAGTGCTTCAAACTATTAGTACATATCTCTTTCGGAAGTTTCCAACTTTGGATTAACAGTAATTGAGCAATACTGTATATAGCTGGATTCCTCTAACTTACTGGTACTATGGCTATGTACAATGTATTAATCATTTGCTGCAGGGCGGAGCGCCAATCATCCTTTTGAAACAAGGTACCGACAATTCGCAGGGTAAACCCCAAATTCTCAGTAACATCACGGCTTGCCTTGGAGTGGCAGATGCTGTTAGGACCACTTTGGGTCCGCGGGGAATGGACAAGCTGATAGTCGAGCAGGGAGGTCAGTTATGGATGGATGGATGGGTGGATGGGTGGGTGGACAGATGGATGGACGGATGGGTGGGTGGACGGATGGATGGACGGATGGGTGGGTGGACAGATGGATGGATGGATGGGTGGGTGGGTGGACGGATGGATGGACGGATGGGTGGGTGGACAGATGGATGGATGGATGGGTGGGTGGGTGGACAGATGGATGGATGGATGGGTGGGTGGACGGATGGATGGATGGGTGGGTGGGTGGATGAATGGATGGATGGGTGGGTGGATGGATATTAATGATATTTCAACAGGAGGACCCATCAGCAGAAGCTGCTGGTCTACATGGGTGTCATGATTAATACAAACATGGGTAAATAAATAAAGAAAAGTATATTAGTAAGTGGTATTTATTCCAGTGTAATAATTGTGTTATTTTAAGCTGTAAATTCTCTCATTGAACAATATTCTTTGACTCGAGCAAGTTAACTCATTCTTTATTACCCGTGTGATGTGTGTTGATGATTGATGACTGTTACGAAATGCAGTAATAATATGACAGCTAAAGTACATATATATATCAGTGACTAATATAATCTGTAAGTGACATTATTGTGGTCAGTTATTGATAACATTTTGGTGTTTCTCTGCAGGTAAAACTACAATATCAAACGATGGTGCCACTATAATGCAGAAGTTGGATGTAATACACCCTGCAGCAAGGAATTTGGTACAAATATCACAGTCCCAAGACGCAGAGGTTTGTAACGACAATGTTATCCATAACAATATCTCTGATGTGCTCTACGTATGTATTTCAGTACTTCTGTGTACTTGGGTGTATGCCTGGAGATACTGATGTATTTCAGCACTTCTGTGTACTTGGGTGTCTGTCTGGAGATACTGATGTATTTCAGCACTTCTGTGTACTTGGGTGTCTGTCTGGAGATACTGATGTATTTGAGTACTTCTGTGTACTTGGGTGTCTGTCTGGAGATACTGATGTATTTCAGCACTTCTGTGTACTTGGGTGTCTGTCTGGAGATACTGATGTATTTCAGCACTTCTGTGTACTTGGATGTCTGTCTGGAGATACTGATCTGCATGTTGATTCGAGATCCTTATGTCATCAAACACTAAGCCATTCTCCTTTGCAGGTTGGTGATGGAACTACCTCAGTGGTTCTGATTGCTGCGGAGGTGATGAGACAGTGTAGACCATTCATTGAAGATGGAGTGCACCCACAGATCATATGCAGGGCTCTGCGAAAAGCTACAACGCTATCCCTGAAGCATCTGGATGATATTTCAGTGCACGTTAAGAAGGACGACCACAAGTATGCTCTAAAGTTGTCAGCCTATTCCCCTTAACTGGTGCCTTGTTCAGGGGCTACCTAGTTAATAACCCTAACCCCCTTATCCCCCTAATCCCCCTATCCCCCTAATCCCCCTATCCCCCTAATCCCCCCTAATCCCCCAACTCCCTAAAACCCCTGCCATTGTTGTTTAAAGCTACCTTTGCCATGGTCATGTCTCAACTTAATTGTGACTCTCTTAAACTTATTGTACCGTACATGTCAGTGCACAAGGTACTTCAAGTGTGTCCCTTTGCTGTTGCTAGGGAGCAGAGACAGCTCTTGGAGAGGTGTGCTATGACCTCCCTCAGCTCTAAACTGGTGGCGGGGTACAAGGAGTTCTTTGCCAAGATGGTAGTGGACGCGGTCTCCATACTGGATAAGGAGATGCCACTCCAAATGATTGGTATCAAGAAGATAAAAGGAGGAGCCCTAACTGACTCCAAACTGGTGGCGGGTGTAGCCTTCAAAAAGACCTTCTCTTATGCTGGTTTTGAGATGCAACCGAAAACATACAGCAACCCTAAAATAGCTCTGTTAAACATTGAATTGGAGCTGAAGGCAGAACGTACTAATGCTGAAATTAGAGTTGACACAGTTGAAGTAAGGAATGACATAAGAAGATGCTTTTATAGTCCTGTAATGTGAAAGAATGTCATATCACTTTAGCTATCCTTTGGAAACATAATGGTTGTGGTTCCTTAGGTATTATTCCACCAGTGATAAGCCATATTTGGTATGTTGTCCATCCTACAGGACTATCAAGCTGTAGTGGACGCAGAATGGGCTATCTTATATGACAAGCTAGATAAGATTGTCAAGAGTGGAGCCAAAGTTGTCTTGTCAAAGCTTGCAATAGGTGATGTGGCAACACAATATTTTGCTGACAGGTCAGAGGAATGCCTTTGTGTGTATTACTGCCTGTGAATGTGGGAAGGGTCTGTGACAGGTCAGAGGAATGCCTTTGTGTGTATTACTGCCTGTGAATGTGGGAAGGGTCTGTGACAGGTCAGAGGAATGCCTTTGTGTGTATTACTGCCTGTGAATGTGGGAAGGGTCTGTGACAGGTCAGAGGAATGCCTTGGTGTGTATTACTGCATGTGAATGTGGGAAGGGTCTGTGACAGGTCAGAGGAATGCCTTTGTGTGTATTACTGCCTGTGAATGTGGGAAGGGTCTGTGACAGGTCAGAGGAATGCCTTTGTGTGTATTACTGCCTGTGAATGTGGGAAGGGTCTGTGACAGGTCAGAGGAATGCCTTGGTGTGTATTACTGCCTGTGAATGTGGGAAGGGTCTGTGACAGGTCAGAGGAATGCCTTTGTGTGTATTACTGCCTGTGAATGTGGGAAGGGTCTGTGACAGGTCAGAGGAATGCCTTGGTGTGTATTACTGCCTGTGAATGTGGGAAGGGTCTGTGACAGGTCAGAGGAATGCCTTTGTGTGTATTACTGCCTGTGAATGTGGGAAGGGTCTGTGACAGGTCAGAGGAATGCCTTTGTGTGTATTACTGCCTGTGAATGTGGGAAGGGTCTGTGACAGGTCAGAGGAATGCCTTTGTGTGTATTACTGCCTGTGAATGTGGGAAGGGTCTGTGACAGGTCAGAGGAATGCCTTGGTGTGTATTACTGCCTGTGAATGTGGGAAGGGTCTGTGACAGGTCAGAGGAATGCCTTTGTGTGTATTACTGCATGTGAATGTGGGAAGGGTCTGTGACAGGTCAGAGGAATGCCTTTGTGTGTATTACTGCCTGTGAATGTGGGAAGGGTCTGTGACAGGTCAGAGGAATGCCTTTGTGTGTATTACTGCCTGTGAATGTGGGAAGGGTCTGTGACAGGTCAGAGGAATGCCTTTGTGTGTATTACTGCCTGTGAATGTGGGAAGGGTCTGTGACAGGTCAGAGGAATGCCTTTGTGTGTATTACTGCCTGTGAATGTGGGAAGGGTCTGTGACAGGTCAGAGGAATGCCTTTGTGTGTATTACTGCCTGTGAATGTGGGAAGGGTCTGTGACAGGTCAGAGGAATGCCTTTGTGTGTATTACTGCCTGTGAATGTGGGAAGGGTCTGTGACAGGTCAGAGGAATGCCTTTGTGTGTATTACTGCCTGTGAATGTGGGAAGGGTCTGTGACAGGTCAGAGGAATGCCTTTGTGTGTATTACTGCATGTGAATGTGGGAAGGGTCTGTGACAGGTCAGAGGAATGCCTTTGTGTGTATTACTGCATGTGAATGTGGGAAGGGTCTGTGACAGGTCAGAGGAATGCCTTTGTGTGTATTACTGCATGTGAATGTGGGAAGGGTCTGTGACAGGTCAGAGGAATGCCTTTGTGTGTATTACTGCCTGTGAATGTGGGAAGGGTCTGTGACAGGTCAGAGGAATGCCTTTGTGTGTATTACTGCCTGTGAATGTGGGAAGGGTCTGTGACAGGTCAGAGGAATGCCTTTGTGTGTATTACTGCCTGTGAATGTGGGAAGGGTCTGTGACAGGTCAGAGGAATGCCTTTGTGTGTATTACTGCCTGTGAATGTGGGAAGGGTCTGTGACAGGTCAGAGGAATGCCTTTGTGTGTATTACTGCCTGTGAATGTGGGAAGGGTCTGTGACAGGTCAGAGGAATGCCTTTGTGTGTATTACTGCATGTGAATGTGGGAAGGGTCTGTGATTATCAGCTTGTACCGATAAATACCTGATATCACCACTTCCTCTTTGACTGTTTGTGTGTTAAAGGAAATCAGATGAAGAGATGGAAACATTGTCATGTCTACATGTGCACTTGTTTACGTATATCACCTCTGTTGCAGAGACATATTCTGTGCTGGCAGAGTGGTCCCCGATGACATGCAGCACATGGTGAAGGCTTGCGGAGGATCTGTGCAGACATCAGTGGAGAATCTTACAGAGGATGTGTTGGGAGTTTGTGAAGTGTTTGAGGAGCAACAGATTGGAGGAGATAGGTATGGGAATGGTTGCCACGGAGACCATGTACACAGAAATAATTTAAATAATTGTCCAACTATTTTGTAGATTTTTAAATTTCTTTTTAATATGCCATTTGATGGCTAGAGAGGTGCTAGTTGAATGTGTGTTTCTGCTTGTATATAGGTACAATCTCTTTATGGGTTGCCCCAACGCTAAGACCTGTACTTTGATCTTGAGGGGCGGGGCGGACCAGTTTATTGATGAGACTGAGCGATCTCTACATGATGCTATAGTGATTGTTAAACAGGCAATAAAGAATGATGCTGTGGTAGCTGGTGGAGGGGCCATTGAGATGGAGCTGAGCAAGAAACTGAGAGATCATGCTTTAACCATAGCCGGTAAAGAGCAGCTCATTATAGCCGCTTATGCTAGAGCTCTTGAAATTATTCCTACACAACTTTGTGAAAATGCTGGTTTTGACGCCATGCTAATGTTGAACAAGCTGAGGGAGAAGCATGCCAAAGGTAAGTCACCTGTCACATGACTGTCACATGACTGTCACATGTACATTATTTTGTTTATGTTTGGTTTATTTTTCAGTTATTATGGATTCCTTCTTTATTTAAATGAATCGAAAGTTCATTTTCTGTTTCTATGCTATCCACAGGTGGAAAGTGGTATGGGATAGACATTATTCATGAAGACATTACTGACAACTTTGCTGCTTGTGTATGGGAGCCCATGGCAGTCAAGAGAAATGCCCTCATAGCTGCTTGCGAGGCAGCATGCGTCATCTTGAGAGTAGATGAGACTATAAAGGACCCAAAGGCTGCTTCTAATCCAAACAAACTTCCTGTGTAGCTCAGTGTAGAGGATTTCCTTAGTGCTTATATGTATGTGTCTTATGAATAATTATCAGCAGTGTTCCATCACGTGATTCCTATGATGCCATAATAAGTGCGAATAAGCCATTGGCATGCCATTAATGCGGTGCAAGTTTATATAGCAAACACCCCCCTTCCTAAAGGTGACCTTCGCTTTCAACCGAAAACAGTAGTGGGATTGATACGCGTTACCTCCAGCATATTCCGGAGCCAGCAGTGGCATTTTCAACTCGTCCAAAAGATGCGGGTTATCTTATTTCTATCTCTCTTCGCATTCACTTCATCCCAGACCTGCCCGGTCCCCCCGCCCGAGGATGTCATCTACCAGCCAGTCGGGTCGGGTTCGGATAACTTTGATCCGGTGTCCTTCGACTCGAGAGGTTTGGAACCATATTATAACATGGCAAATGGGTTTTCCGATATCGTCAGAAGTGGCAGTCTTCCCTACAGTAAGTTTGTTATAGGGCAGCATTACTACGTCTACACTAGACGCGTGACTGTTTGAAAAGTTGCAGAGCTAGTTCAGCAGATATACGGGTTCTCTACGCAGGGTAACTTAGAGAATTTCGTTGTTTATTTAATTATAAAAGCGCGGCTCATGTTTCTATTTATTTCGCTTACACTTTCCCTCGAGTCATAGAAATTTAGGGGTTTGAAGAGTAGTTTTAATACCGCCACTCCTTGGTCGTACCACGTGTTATCTAAGATTTGTACTAGTACAGTAGTTTGTGCTATGTGAGCTTAATGCACACAGGGCGTAGAATACTTGTTCTGACGCTCCAGTAAATTTTTTTTTTTCAAATTGAATTTCATATAAATACGTAATATGGTACAGGAAGGTGTATGGGGAAGTTGGTGTATGTTCTATAGTTTCTATTGCCAATCCACTAGCCTGCCAATATAATTAGGTAATCCATTGTATTTGTTAAAATTTATCATTTTAGTGATCTCTAATTGCAGTGATGTTTTTCCCACTGACCATGACTTTGTACATGAGTTTCATTTATCATTATCATTTGAGCATAATGAGCTATTGTGTTTCTAATATCGAACTGAAAGACTACACTGATAATCTATAATGTTACCAGTGACGTGTAGTGTGCTTCCAAATAACTCTCTCTTTTAAAGATGATACATTCCATGTAGACTTGTTATTATTAGTACTTAACCACAATTTAAAGACATTTGTACCATTAGCTCAACCTTACAGATAGGAAGTGTTAAAAGTCTATTTTGAAGGGGTTCGTAACATACGTACGTCCGTATCTGTTGAGAGGTAAAGGAGGAATAGAGAGGGAGTGATTATCAATACTGTAAATTCCCTTCTGTGTTAGCAGTGATGGTGCAATCGCCCAAGTACACATGAGTTGACCCTACAGTGCTTGAAAGGTTGCCTCATTCCTGAAATACTTGTAAACTTCCCGCTACAAAGGTTTACCTATACAGATAATTCGGTTTTCCCTATAATGACGCTATAGAGGGAATTGTCCACATGTAGAAAAAGGCTTCTTCTTGTCTGCTGTGCCTATTGCTGAGCTGTGTAAGTACTTGTGATAATAGAGAAGGTATTCATGCTCTAAATTGTTGAGCTATCCATATTTGAACATGAAATGTACTTATATTATGTGGTCATTGAATGGTGACATCTATATTTAGTTTCACCAAGCCAGATCCTATATCCTGTTGTGTTACTATGTGCTCCTTGGCCAGGAACGGAACAGGAAGATCACTCAACATATATAGTAGCAGCCTATATTATACGTATATAGCAGCCTATGTAGTATATACGTATATAGCAGCCTATATAATATATATGTGTAATTCAGTAAAATAAGAGAGTGTTTGTACTTCTTTGGAATGTAGTGTGACCAGTGCTAATGCATGACAGATTTACAGGTCTCATTGAACCACTGCCTGTACATGAGTACAGTAGGGCTAATCTAATCTGTAGGTGTGAATTGTTTTCCCTCTGAAATGTGTTGCTAGTGAGTATACCATGCTTATCACACCTGGAGCAGCAAGGTACTGCTACCCTGTGCATGGTACAACAAGGCCGGTGTATTAATACGACACATTTGAAATGATGCATTGTTACAATTCCAAGTATTGTAGATATATTGTATGAATGTGTCTTCCTTTGTGTGTAGACATCATCACACCTCGTATTTCCAATATTCAGTCTGTTGACACAAATGCAATTATTCAAGAAGTAAGTTGGTCTAACACAAGCACACGACAGCTCTATGTGCTACACCTCATGACAGCTCTATGTACACCTAATCATTAGAACCTCTCATAATTGTTCTTACAATAGGACGTTTGGTCAATGGGCCTTCATCAACTGAATAAATTACACACAATCAGTGTTTTATATATGTACGTACATAGATGGTAAAATGGTATGATTTAATATGATATATAAAGCATTGAATGTGTGTAATTTATTCAGTTGATGAAGGCCCATTGACTGAGACTTCCTGTAATATTAGAAGAATAATAGAGACAAGCACTGATAAACGCATTAATCTCTAAAGAATCAATCATACATAGCATTGAGCCTATATACATATGTATACTGAATACTGAGGTAGCATTGAAGCTATACAGTATATATAATACTGAGGTAGCATTGAAGCTATACAGTATATATAATACTGAGGTAGCATTGAAGCTATACAGTATATATAATACTGAGGTATTTTGTACGTGTACATGACTCATGTGACGTGCTCTTTCATGTAGGTCCTCAGCTGGTATGCTCCAGTCCTGGCAGTCACTGTGCTGGGGTTTGTGCTAGCTCTACTGACGTGCATCTCCCTCTGCTGTGTCTGCTGCTGTCGGTGTTGTAAGAACTGCGGAGGCAATCTGACCTGGACAGTGGACGATGAGGAGAAGGAGGGCAATAGGAAGTGCCTCTGTGTCGTGCAGCTTGTGTTTGTTCTCATTTTCATTATCTTGGCCGGGTAAGTACACTCATATCTTTATCGTCACATGACAGACTGAGGGAATGTCAGGAATGCCCCAAATCTGTCAATTCTGTTCTTATGTACAAATATGGAGGTGTAGATAGTTAATATTCCATTTAATTCTATGTTAATCGTACGTACATATGATTGAATCACTGCTGTTCTACGTACTTATGTGCATGTGCGAAGGATTCTAATTACTATTCCCTGTTTCCATTCCATTGCATAAGCTTTAGAGAGGTGTGTATAATGTTTTAGTGTATACCCACTTAGGTATATACATACGTACATACGTATTTATGTATATAGATATTTATGTATGTATCTCTTTCCTTTTTGAATAAATGAAATGCTTTTTCAAATACTTCCCATAAGAGAATCCTTACTATGTTTTTAGCCTACTGTACATAGGTAGCTGCCAAATATCACATGTGGGAGATCTTGTGTGTGGCTCTGAATGCTGATGTAATGGAGCACTTGTATATCATCACATATATTAGTTATTCTGTCACTCTCTGTCCTTCAGTGTTGGGATTGTGTTTGCCTTTCTGACCAACGAGGCCTTCAAGGACACTACAAACAGCGTAGTGCCCACTGTCACCAACACACTGAGAGACACCAGTTCGTTTGTCAACACCACTTTGGCGGTAAGTGCATAGTGACCATAGTCCCTTTGTGTTCTGAGGGTAATAGTATAGCAGTCAGGCAGTTAGAGTATGTGCATGACAAGTTTCCCTCAATAGTTTCTGAAATGCAATACATTATCAAGCAACACCCTCTAGGTGTCTGTTGTCACACTTGTAGTCTGTTGTTATTCTGTATACGTATATCAGTTTCAGTACGTTCATTTTATCTATTGTACTATGTAGGAGGTTCGGGTGCTGGTTGGAGATAGACTTGGCGACTTTACAGGAAATATCCAAGATCTTTTGACAAGTATGTTTTATGTGTGTCCCATGTCTTCTAACAGTTACTATGTATGTACATATATGTATGTACTGTGTAGCACTTTGAGTGTCTCTTACAATACGTATGTTACTATCCATTTCAGTTGGTTACATATACATACGTAGTAACTGTTGGTTAATGAGGTATCTGATTATTGTCGAGTTTGCTCTGATTAATGGTGCAGTTCAACTACACCATTCCTACGTAGCGTTATTGATACATCTTCTGCTCCGCTAGATGTTGAACCTTGCTTCATAGATGAGATTGTGGATAGTCACAGAGGAGACTTTAACATCTTGCTAAATGAGGTGCTAGGACTACAGAACAGTAAGTACCACACGTCCCTCATACGTACACAGACCATTGGATGTACAGTGAATATAGTTGTCATATGTATTTAACTGGGCCAAGCCTGAGCCATCCCAGCACAGCTACGTATACATTAAAAGGAACCTGATTTGTAGAATATAATGTCCACATTCCCATTACAATGTGTACAGTTTACATACATATATACATGAACATATGATAGGATGGCCTCATTGCAGAGTAATAAGTGTTAACTGGTGCTGTATTGTCTTAGTTTTATTCCTCTTCTTTTATTAATTCTCTTCCTCTACTGTTGTTCCTCTCTAACAGATGTGGGGTCCATAAACGGAGCTCTGAACAACATCAGCACCACCCTGATAGAGCTGAACACCACTGCAGCCAACATCAGTGGACAGTTAGAGGCTATACGTAGCAGTCTCGATAACTTGAGAGCATCGTGTATGGGTAGTGCTCTTATGACAAGTTTTGATTGCAGCTCTTTGGATAGTAGTGCAATACCAATAGTGGACGTCTCACCAGAGGTACGTACGTAATGTAACAGATCAGTTTTATAGAGGATCTGGACCTTACAAGTGGATAGTATATTCAGTAGAATGTTAGGCGATTCTAAGCTGTCCTGTACTACTGCATATACAATGACATATACGTGCCCAGGTGCAGCCCTGTTCTATACATATAAAATACATATGTATATACGTATTACCTGATGGAAATGTGAGTGTGGTGCTGTTGTATACAATTTTGTGCAGATTGATCAAGCCTTGACAACACTTCAAATGTTTCAAAATAGTCTCAACTATACTCAGAATTTGACAGACTTTGTAATGGAAGTGAGTATTAGTATACCTGGCATGTTAACTGTACAATTATGTGTTATACTAGTATTAGTATACCTGGCATGTTAACTGTATAATTGTGTGTTGTACTAGTATTAGTATACCTGGCATATTAACTGTACAATTATGTGTTGTACTAGTATTAGTATACCTGGCATATTAACAGTATAATTGTATGTTATACTAGTATTAGTATGCCTGGCATATTAACTGTATAATTGTGTGTTGTACTGTGGCTGCTATACTCCTCACAGATCAACCAGACCTTTAACAGACTGTCAAGCAATATTACCGGCCAATTTAACTTGACTTCACAGATAGGTAGGTTTACATGTGAGAGTGACAGTGAACGAGATGGTGTCATAGCCTGTGTGAGTGTGAGGGTGACAGTGAACGAGATGATGTCCTAGCCTGTGTGAGTGTGAGGGTGACAGTGAACGAGATGGTGTCATAGCCTGTGTGAGTGTGAGTGTGACAGTGAACGAGATGATGTCATAGCCTGTGTGAGTGTGAGGGTGACAGTGAACGAGATGACGTTGTAGCCTGTGTGAGTGTGAGGGTGACAGTGAACGAGATGACGTTGTAGCCTGTGTGAGTGTGAGGGTGACAGTGAACGAGATGACGTTGTAGCCTGTGTGAGTGTGAGGGTGACAGTGAACGAGATGACCTTGTAGCCTGTGTGAGTGTGAGGGTGACAGTGAACGAGATGGCGTTGTAGCCTGTGTGAGTGTGAGGGTGACAGTGAACGAGATGACGTTGTAGCCTGTGTGAGTGTGAGGGTGACAGTGAACGAGATGGTGTCATAGCCTGTGTGAGTGTGAGGGTGACAGTGAACGAGATGACGTTGTAGCCTGTGTGAGTGTGAGGGTGACAGTGAACGAGATGGTGTCATAGCCTGTGTGAGTGTGAGGGTGACAGTGAACGAGATGACGTTGTAGCCTGTGTGAGTGTGAGGGTGACAGTGAACGAGATGGTGTCATAGCCTGTGTGAGTGTGAGGGTGACAGTGAACGAGATGACGTTGTAGCCTGTGTGAGTGTGAGGGTGACAGTGAACGAGATGGTGTCATAGCCTGTGTGAGTGTGAGGGTGACAGTGAATGAGATGACGTCCTAGCCTGTGTGAGTATTGAACTTAAACTACTATATTATGCAGATCCATTTGTAAATCAGATTGAAGATATTCAAAACTCAGTTATAGACAGTCTCTCAAATGGTGTTGACACTGTTAACCGGGTGAGTTTATTGGATGAACAGGACTGGTTTAATTGTATGGGATGATTGGATGATCTTCATTTTAAGATGTCCGTTCTCTCCTTCTGCATGTGAATGCACACATAGGCACTAGCTGATTTCACTACAAGTGTGGAAGAATTCAACGAAATGTTTGTCAACAATCCTGAGCTATCCTACTCAGTTTCTAACCTCTTTTTGGCAAGGTCAGCTGTGCAGATATGATATTGGAGGGTTTTCCCCTTCTCAGTGCATGACTGTCATGGTGTATCCCCTGTAGGTATATTGTCGGTATTCTCTTCTGTGTTTTCATTCTGTTTGGACTGATCTTTGTGGTTCTGGGTCTGCTGTGTGGTCTGGTGGGGTACAACAAGAGCAGGTTGCCTTTTGAGCGCACTCAACTCTCCAACTGCGGAGGCATCTGTTTACTTGTGTAAGCATACAAATAATGGCATATGAACCAAACACAGGAGACTGTACTTTGTAGTCTGTAGTCTGTAGTCTGTAGTCTGTAGTCTATATGTACGTAGTCTGTAGTCTGTAATCTGTAGTCTGTATAGTCTGTAGTCTGTAGTCTGTAGTCTGTAGTCTGTATGTACTTTGTAGTCTGTAGTCATAGTCTGTAGTCTGTAGTCTGTAGTACGTACTTTGTAGTCTGTAGTCTGTAATCTGTAGTCTGTACATACTTTGTAGTCTGTAGTCTGTAGTCTGTAGTCTGTATGTACTTTGTAGTCTGTAGTCATAGTCTGTAGTCTGTAGTCTGTAGTACGTACTTTGTAGTCTGTAGTCTGTAGTCTGTAGTCTGTAGTCTGTAGTCTGTATGTACTTTGTAGTCTGTAGTCATAGTCTGTAGTCTGTAGTCATAGTCTGTAGTCTGTAGTCTGTAGTCTGTAGTCTGTAGTCTGTATGTACTTTGTAGTCTGTAGTCTGTAGTCTGTAGTCATAGTCTGTAGTCTATATGTACGTAGTCTGTAGTCTGTAATCTGTAGTCTGTATAGTCTGTAGTCTGTAGTCTGTAGTCTGTAGTCTGTATGTACTTTGTAGTCTGTAGTCATAGTCTGTAGTCTGTAGTCTGTAGTACGTACTTTGTAGTCTGTAGTCTGTAATCTGTAGTCTGTACGTACTTTGTAGTCTGTAGTCTGTAGTCTGTAGTCTGTATGTACTTTGTAGTCTGTAGTCATAGTCTGTAGTCTGTAGTCTGTAGTACGTACTTTGTAGTCTGTAGTCTGTAGTCTGTAGTCTGTAGTCTGTAGTCTGTATGTACTTTGTAGTCTGTAGTCATAGTCTGTAGTCTGTAGTCATAGTCTGTAGTCTGTAGTCTGTAGTCTGTATGTACTTTGTAGTCTGTAGTCATAGTCTGTAGTCTGTAGTCATAGTCTGTAGTCTGTAGTCATAGTCTGTAGTCTGTAGTCTGTAGTCTGTAGTCTGGAGTCTGTAGTCTGTAGTCTGTATTAGCACATACGTACGTATGAAACTGAAGTAGAGACCAGAGACGTTGGCCCTCAGTTCAACTCTAATTAAAGGTGATACTTCCTTGTGTGTTGAAATCTAATTTCTCTCCCCCTCCAGGTCCTCCTACGTGCTCTTCATTTTGGCATTCTTCCTGTTCATCATTGCTGCATTCATGTTTCCGTTTGGCACTTTTGGGCGTAAGGTCTGTCTAGCAGTGCAAGACCCGGAATATGAGATCTTTGGACAGGTAAGTCAACCTTTCTGTAGCCATGTCCGGTATTATACATGTGACTAAAATTGAAAAATATCTAATGCAGTCATTTTACTGTTAAATACCAGAGGTACGTACGTGTAATGTGATCATTATGCCTGTCTGTACAACTGGTATACGTACGTAAGTGTATGAAGTGGATTAAATATTGAGATATGGAAATTTTCAGAACTGCAAATTTCATTAGTCCTCAGATCATTACAATGTGTGCCATTTTGTCATGTGTCGATATGATTATGACTTGTTCTTCTCTTCTTTCAGCCCGATTTAGTGCAGCTGTTAAGAGAAACAATTGAAAATGCTAATTCTGGTTTAGCTAACATTCCAATTGATATACCTGGATCACTGAGGTGAGGAATGCACTATAAAATGAATAAGCAAGTACGTACATATATGCCCAGTGAAGCAAGAAGAATAGAGAGACCTATTGTATCCTCATCCATAGATACGTAGCTCTCACTATGTTATTCTCCTCATACTGTAAAATGGATGTAGCACATAATGGTGTTTTAGATTACTTGTGCATACACATACGTACTATCAGTTTGATTGCGTTTCCTATGTTATGACTTAGGGCATGTAGAGAAGATGCAACCCTTTGGAATGCACTTCAAGCTGAAGCAATCTTGAGGTCTCTACCAGCCGATATCATTCCAAATATATCTGTTCCACCAATTGACTTGCTGGACATTGCCAAGGTAAACCAGTACATGTTAATGCAAGTCTGACAGGAGCACTAGTGTCTCTGAGAGCATACCTTAATGCACCCACTTGAGAGACAACAGTATATATAGTGGATTGTAAAATTTAATGTACGTAATGTTGTATGTACAGTACGTATGTACATAATTAGGAAAATGTCTAATTACGACGTACGTATGTTGCATTATAGAATTACATAATACGTATATACATACACTGCTACACTTGGATATAGTAGATCTATTCCTGAAGCTACACAGTTATTAACTGTTGTGCCAATAATATCACTACACACATTATTCTTCTACTCTTCTGCGGCAGGTATTGGAAGATGGTGGTATTGATGGAGTTAATTTAACAGCAATCAGAATGTCCATCAAGGACACAGTGTCCAGCTTTGATCTCTCAAATCTCATCCCAAATACCTTAATTGACGACATTAGAAATCTCATCCCAAACGTGACTGATTTGGATATAATTACAATCAGCATTCAATCAGCTAACGATACATTAAATAGTGCGCCTGCTAATTTCACTTCTATTCGGACAACTCTTATGAATATCTCTAGTGTAGCAAATGCCATTAATGAAACAAGTATACAGAATGATGCAGACAGCATACTTGCTAACATTAATACTACAGAAGCACTGTTGATGCAGGCACAAACTGAGATTGTGAGTTTGAGTTACATAATTATCATTTGTAGGACATAAATTTCTTTTTCATTTTTTATGAAACCAATGGGTATAAATTCAATCATTGTGGTTGTTGCTTATCACAATAGAATCAGCTCAGTGAACAAGTGCAAAACACTCTAGATATGGCTCAGAGTGCCATTAATACAACTCTCCAACAACTCAACCAGACGCTACAAAATGCAGAAACGTTTATAAATACTACCACAACCTCTGTTCAGAATGTGAGTGATGCCTATATATGTGTATGTATGTCTCCATTATCTCAGTATGTCGGCACGTACCTGTCTGTTCTTAAATATGAACTTAACTTATAAAACCCTTATCTTTCTCTCCAGGGAGCTAATATGGCCATTGATGAATTCTTACAATATATCCGAGGATTTCAGGAATTTCTTCTAATGACTCTTCGTGAGGATGCCTTTCAGTGTGGAGAGATTTCCAATATTTATGTCAGAGCTGTGAACCTGATATGTAGACAGACCATTAACCAGCTGGTACGTGTGTCTGGACAAGCCAAACTCTACAACAACATGTTTCTGTTCTGCGACTTTGAGTAGACGTACGAGCCGACCCTTAGCTTTGCATGACTATTTACCTATTGTTTTCTTTCCTCCATTGAGGTATCTTCATCAGTGACCCGGGAGTGTACTAGTGACATTAAAATTGTGTATCATGTAGTAGTAGACTGTGTATTACCTCTATGTATTTGAGTGATTGTGTGTCATGTAGTAGACTGTGTATTACCTCTATGTAATAGAGTGAATTTTCCTGTTTTGTTTAGAATGGTTTCTGGTTTGCTATTGGGTGGTGTGCCATATTCTTCATAGCTCTTCTGGCATGGACCATCCCTCTCTCTAAGCAGTTCCGCAAGCACAGAGATGCAGACACCATTTTAAGACCAAATGAGGATTACCCCGAGTATCAGTAAGTTCACAATAGAGCATGGCTGTGCTGTATGCGCTAAACAGTTGTATCACTGGTCATTTCCACAAGTCTCATGCTGACATGTGCTCATACGTACATACGTATACTAAAAAGTGTCACTCAAGAATATTCTTGTAACTTGCCTGGCACACATGCACACACACATCAATGCCTTTCCCTGTGTAGAATGGACATCTTAAATTCAGATATCAGATATCAGATATCAGACGTGTCATGTTAGGAAATACAAGTACATCTTTGTACCAGTTCTCCTCTTTCTTCTGTAACAGACTGGAGTCTTATTACAACCCATCTGCTGCAAATCGTGTGCAGGAAAGCACCGAGAATGGACTCGAAGGTCAATTTAATAAAGCCAAGGAATCCGGATAGTGAGTTTTTCTTTTTTTCTTCCTAACACAGATAAGTATGTTTTGACTGTTATACAACTCACTAGTGCATTACTACGTATATTATATATGTACGTACATACTTATATATTAGAAATGATACAAAAATAGGGGACTTTATGATCAGAAGCTGATCCTAAGCTCAATGTCATTATCACTTGATATACCCCACATACATACGTATATCTATGTCTCTCTCCCTCCCACTCTCATGTCTCTCTCCCTCCCACTCTCATGTCTCCCTCCCTCCCACTCTCATGTCTCCCTCCCTCCCACTCTCATGTCTCCCTCCCTCCCACTCTCATGTCTCCCTCCCTCCCACTCTCATGTCTCCCTCCCTCCCACTCTCATGTCTCCCTCCCTCCCACTCTCATGTCTCCCTCCCTCCCACTCTCATGTCTCTCTCCCTCCCACTCTCATGTCTCCCTCCCTCCCACTCTCATGTCTCCCTCCCTCCCACTCTCATGTCTCCCTCCCTCCCACTCTCATGTCTCCCTCCCTCCCACTCTCATGTCTCCCTCCCTCCCACTCTCATGTCTCCCTCCCTCCCACTCTCATGTCTCTCTCCCTCCCACTCTCATGTCTCTCTCCCTCCCACTCTCATGTCTCCCTCCCTCCCACTCTCATGTCTCTCTCCCTCCCACTCTCATGTCTCCCTCCCTCCCACTCTCATGTCTCCCTCCCTCCCACTCTCATGTCTCCCTCCCTCCCTCCCACTCTCATGTCTCCCTCCCACTCTCATGTCTCTCTCCCTCCCACTCTTTGTAGCCCTGCACTTGCTGATCCTCGGAATGGAACAGGTGATGACCTCTGGGTTGCTAACAACAACAACACGATAGACTTGTAAATAGAGCACTTTTGTATTTGTTCTTTTAGCGCTTACTTGATGCTATAATGCAGTTGCAACACATTGTTTAATATATATATATATACATATACGTACATACTGACTTACTGCTAATTATTATCATATTACTTTGCTGTTAATCAGTTTTGTCATAATTCAAAAAAGTGTTGTATATTGTAAAAATAGTGTAACTACATAGACTTACGTTGTGCCTAAAATTAAGAGTGGTTACATGCAAATTGTTTATGGACTTCGGTTTGTGGCCGTCAAAATGGCCGACTTACCAGCTTGATTAAAGATTACTTTTATCATCGCTTTTGGTGACATAGCACTCCGTGAGTATGGCGTTTGAATTTCCTACCTTTAAGAAGAGCATACCAGCATTGACTAACGTTCTTCGGTTTGGCTCTGAAAAGAAGGCAACTCTTTTAAGACAATTTAAGGAAGCCAATGAAAATCCCGACTATGTTTCAAAGGTAGCTTTCGAATTTCCATCGCAGAAGCAATCAGACTGGATGAATTCGGAACCTCTTAGCTTCTCTAAGGATCTGCGTGGGAAGATTGTCGTGTTGGACTTCTTTACGTATTGTTGCATCAACTGTATGCATATTCTACCAGACCTGGCTAAGTTGGTAGTCCAGCATCCGATCCAGTCCGGGCTGGTAGTCATTGGAGTCCATTCGGCCAAATTTAATAACGAAAAGGATACAGACCACATCAAAGATGCCATCCTGAGATATAACATTTCACATCCAGTAGTCAATGACCCAGACATTGTACTATGGGATCACCTGGGAATCACTTGCTGGCCCACCCTGGTAATATTTGGTCCTGCAGGGCAGCTGCTGTATTACATCATTGGAGAGGGTCACAGAGATGAGCTCTTCTTTGTAGTTGAGCATGCCCTCAAGGTGTATGGAGAGGCGGGGCTACTTGATGCAAAACCATTGCCCGTGCGGCCTCTGACCTCTACTGCAGCACCAGACACACTCCTGTACCCCGGGAAGGTACTAGTGGACACTCTCGGAGAGAGAATGTTCATATCAGATACCGGCCACCATCGTATTCTAGAGGTGGAGCTACGTGGTGGGTTGGTTACCAAGGTGATTGGGAGTGGTCGAGCAGGACTCAAAGATGGCCCTCCAATGGAAGCTTGTTTCAACTCTCCTCAAGGTCTTGCCATGTACAAGACTTGCCTCTATGTAGCAGACACAGAGAATCATGCCATTAGAAGAGTTAGTTATTCTCACAAGTATCAGATGAATTGTTTGTCACATTTAGACAGTATAATAGTTGAAAGATGTTAGTAATGTGTAATTACATGTGACATGTGTAGGTATACATATTAATGTGAGTAATGTGTAGGTATACATATTAATGTGAATAATGTGTAGGTATACATATTAATGTGAATAATGTGTAGGTATACATATTAATGTGAGTAATATAATAACATTTATATGTAATATGTAATATATATATATCAGCCCCAATCTCTTGCTGTTAATATGGTTTCCCTCTGTATGGTTGATTACTCCCTGGTTAGAAAGCTCATGCATCTTTTTAAAACACGGAATTCAAGATTATAACGTTTGATATTTACAGTGATCTCTTTTGGAGGGGTTGCTCACTTGGTGTGGATATTTTCTCTTTAGTGATTGTAACTCTCTTGGTTTGCAGTTTACCTCTGCTTTAGTCAGCTAGGATATTTCTGCACTTGGTTTGCCCCTCAAGAAAGGTGTTCCTCTTATTATTGTTGGAGATGGAGCAACCTCTCACCTCTTATGATTCAAAGAATTTAGTTTATAAGAATTTTGTGTTGCTCGATAGCGTTTTTTTTCTCTTTCCGTTTTTCTCCACGCATATATATATACAGTGCAAGTTACAATATACAAAGGTAATCTAATATAATATAATATAAATAATTAAATAATTCATATGGCTCCAAGAAAGGACCTAGAAACAAAATGGGCATATCATTATAAAGTTTAGGGTATAAAACTCATTTTAAATTAAGGGATTTTTGATTTAGGCCTCCGTTTCTTAGAAAACGGAGGACAAAGTTTGCATATAAAAGGCCATAGGACTATAGAAAACCTATGGGAAATTTATATGCAAACCATGTGTTATATTGATAAAAATTTTCAGTTTGTCCGATAACTGTGAAATCAACATATATCATGGTACATGTGTATAAGAAACGTCTGGCGAAGTTTTGCTTAATTAAATGAGCAAAATAATCAAGATATAATGAAGAATTCAAAGTTACGATTGCGCAAGCTGGTGATGTATTGTGATGTTCTTCGAATGCGTCACCAACACCTTCGTATGTCGCTCCGTACACACATTTTGTGAATCTTGTGACGTTGCGAAAACGTCACAAGATTCACAAATTCACGTTGCTATAGAAGATCATCCTTTCGAGAACGGCTATGACAAGTCGACGCTCTCCTACGAGAAGGAGCTACCGAATAAGCGAGTTGTAGCGAAGGTTAGATAAAGCGTATTTGTATACGTTCATGTTAAGTTTAAGCCAGAATTGTTGCTATATATTGATGTAAAAGAAATTCGTACTTTGGTAATTTAAGCTCTGTCTTAGTCGACGCTCTCCTACGAGAAGGAGCTACCGAATAAGCGAGTTGTAGCGAAGGTTAGATAAAGCGTATTTGTATACGTTCCCGTTAATTTTGAGGCAGAATTGTCCCTATACTGATGCAAAAGAAATTCGTTATATATATATATATCATATAATAACATATTTCTATGCAATATGCTTCCAGCTTTGTAGGAATTAAGCTTTTCTATGGCTATTGTATCTTATAATTCACAATATGGAATAAAAATTTCTTCTTTTTTTAAAAAACCACTCTGAATGCATCCCTTCCATCCTCCTACACCGAAGTGAGGGAAGAACGATCATCAACCGAGAAGGTCGAGCTTCTCCTCTCCTTCACGCTCAGGAAGGGATGCTTCTGATCGTCATCGTGGTTTAAAGGGTTGCCTTCGGTTGGAATCGAAGGTTTGACATGTACTATAGAAATGATCCTGGTGAGTACAGTCTTAGCCTAAATCGTCCAACAGGTCAGCTATAGTTGATTACGTAATGAAAACACTTGTGGTTTAGCGCCGATAAGGTTACTTACTTCCTGTGCCAAGCGGAAATCGCAGCTAGCTTTTCGACAAGTACATCTTGCAAATGATTTTGTGCCTATATTAATAATCTTAAACACAGGAAAACAACTCATTTAGTCGCCTCTCATTGCATACAGTCATAAAATACCTTGACAGCCTTTTCATTCTGTACAGTCAAACTATGGATTAAATTTGATACAAAGTATACATTTCTCTTCTTTCCAGTCAAAGTTCTTGTCAGTAACTGCTGGTTGGGAAAGTCATCAGAAAACCCATAGGAACTCCTAAATGATATTTGTTATTGAAAAAGCTTAAAATGTGAGCGTTATGATTGAAATGTGCTTTCTCAAATTGATTTGGCAGAAAATGGACCAATTACTTGATCATCTTCAATACTTCATCTTCTTCTTGCATGAACACAAAAGGGTCTTCCTTGTACCCCAAATTCCTTCTCTTAGTATAGCCCTGCCTGATGAAAATAATAAACAAGTTGCAGGTCAGAAGAAAGGGATGTTTAAAATCTCAGTACCTTCCCAAAGTATCTAAGGGGCTCTTATTTTTTCCTTTTAAGGATGAGGGCTGTTCTTTTGTGTATATATATATATATATTTAAAATGAGTTTTATACCCTAAACTTTATGATGATATGCCCATTTTGTTTCTAAGTCCTTTCTTGGAGCCATATGAATTAATTATATTATATTATATTATATTAGATTACCTTAGTATATTGTAACTTGTACTGTATATAATGGGAGTGGGAGATGTCTGACTGTTGCCATTCTGCATGCGGGTCTGCAAGCTACTAAATTATATAAAATGATTCTCCGTTTTTGCATAAGTCCACCACTGCGCATGCAGTATGTGTAATCTTTTATTAAATTAATATCGATAGTCTAGTAATGATCATCTTCGCTTTTTTTTCTCTTTTTTCCTTTTTGGACATGCCTGTATCCTTGCTAGATCCCGCCCTGTCTCTAGATGAATATAGTTAAATAGTACTATATTATTAATGAAGCAATATTCCTAAGCAAAAAGATAGATAGGGATGCCATGCATGGATTGTTTGTACAGGGAGAAGATACAGTATGATGAGGATCACATGACTCGAAAAGAAACTTCACTGATTTAGAAGATGAAGAATTCCAATGTCTACATGTATACGTGCAATATGTTCCTGATCAAGCCAGATTATAAACTTACATCTGTAATATTTAATAGACATATATAGTGACTCATGGGCCCCTGCTTGGCCTTGTGCTCTTTTTTATGGGCATGTGTCACTTTAATAAATAATAAATAAATAAATAAATAAATAAATATATATATATATATATATGTAATGTAATGAAATATGTAATATTAATGTGTAGGTATACATATTAATGTGAGTAATATAATATGTGTAGTTATGATGTATAGGTTAATTTGGACAGTTATTCCACTGATACCATAGCTGGTACAGGAGTGCAGGGCAAAGATACTGAGGGGGGGAGGGAGGGGAAGCTCCAACCCATCAGCTCTCCCTGGGACCTTGCTGTGGGGCAGTCAGCTGGTGAGGCTCCGTCCGGTGTCACCCATTGGATCACTTGTTTGTGATTTTGAATATCTTTCCTTAGAATCCGACCACTCCAACGTCTTGTTTGTTGCCATGGCAGGAACTCACCAAATATGGGCATATTTCCTAGAGGACACGAAGTGGCTAAAGGGAGTGTAAGCTTTAATATCCACTTGTCATCAAACTATATTTTAACAGCGCATATAGTTGTGAACAGTGAAGGTAGTCTAGTGGAATACTGTCCACTTCTACATACTCTACACAGCCATATCTGTCCTTATAGGAATATACATAGTGATCACCTATATGGTTGGATAGATTGACTATGGTCCCTACAGATAATATGGAGCTGTATAGTTGGATATGTTTCCATGTGGTAATTATGTATTCAATATTTGGTATTCTTATTATTGCCCACTGACACAACTACGTAAGACTACTGAGTGGTTATCTGGTCCTCCATTTCTGTTTTCTAATTCCTGCCTGCCCAGCCAATTGTCTGCTTCCTTGCTTACATCTAGATATGCATGCCCTCATAGTCTTATATAGGATATTCATTTTTTTGATTTAATGATATTCATGACTGTTGTTTGTGTGCCTCTTGTAAATAAGTCTGAGAACCTCTCACTCCCACCAGAACTACCTACTCCTAATGATCCGAATGGAAAGGTCACAGCAGTAAAATAGGAAATACTGTGGTTAATTAGAATGTACTTAGGTGGGCAAGGTGTTTCTAGCAACAGAGGTCAAGGTTCATCTACCCTGATCTATTGTGTTCCTTCTGCAGGGAGCAGCTGGCAGGTAGTATTGCAAGGTTCTGTGGTTCTGGAGAAGAATTGAACAGAAACAATGTCTACCCACACAAAGCTGGCTTTGCCCAGCCCTCTGGTCTGGCTGTGGCAGACAATGGCTGCCTCTATGTGGCTGATAGCGAGAGCAGTACAATTAGAGCTGTGAAGATGAACACCGGAGCAGTTCTAGCTTGTGTAGGAGGAGCTATAGACCCAACAGTGAGTGAGCAGCCATTTTGAAACATCAACACTGAAAATTAGTGAACTGTTATATTTTCAGTATGAGCTATTTAGTACCTTTGTTGTAGATACCTTCACAACTGTCAACGTACATATATATACTTGCACTGTATACATAGTTAAAAGTTTCATTAAAAATGTCTGTATTAATGCTATCTCTATGGTTAGCACTGTATTGTGTATCTACGTATAGGATTTGTTTGCCTATGGTGATGGTGATGGTAGAGGTCGAGATGTCCGCCTGCAACACCCTCTGGGTGTGATCTGGGATCAAATGGATCAAGTGCTTTATGTGGCTGACTCATACAATCACAAAGTATGCAACAATCACATGACCATCACATGACCATCACATGACCATCATATGAGTGTCACATGAGTTGTAACCCAGAAATGTAGTTGATTTATAGCTGGTTCCATGTAGCCTAGCACATTAGAAAAGGTACAATTAGATTAGTTTATATTTGCTGTGGAATTCACTATATTGATATACAAACATACGTACATATAGGTATATTAACAGCTGTTCGGAATGTATTGCTGTTTAATAGTAATATTACATGCTTATCAATTTTAAAAATTCCCAGAGAATGGATTACAGTGGAAGGAAATATCAGAATATGTGGAGAGCTGTCATACCTTCTAAAGTTTCATATTTCTGATTGCTTTCAGTTATCCTGTGAATTATTTGAATAATGTTATTTCGAATGTGTATACCACGAAGTGGTGAGTGGAAGACACAGAAGTGTTTATCCACAGATCCAGGAATAGTAACATCTCTTTTACTATGAGTGGTCTATGGGTTTATCAAGTGTGATTATTGACCTGGAATTTGAATGGAACTGTAGTTAGATGGGTGCTTTCAGTTGTTTTTGAAGTCTTTCAGGAATACCTTAGATGAATGAAATGGACTTTTAGGACATACAGTAATTGATATCTTTTAAGAAATTTTAAACTATGTTATTATGTAAATTATATGATGTATTTGGATGTGAAGTAATTTAAACATGATAGCATTTGTACTTGACTTTTGAATAGGGCCTACTGAGTCCTCTCTTGTGGTAGGCAACCATGCATGTCTGGTCAGTTATTTGTCCATGACAGCTGCTGAGTCCATTGTTTTTCTGCATTCACAAGCTGTATACAGTTGCACCTAATTTTATCGTACTAATTGGGACCCTGTGTGATGCAAGAGATTTAATAATAATATGATAGTGGCTTTTCCATTCCTACTAACGAGTTTCCATATCCCTGCTTTGTGTATGTATAAACATGCTAATGTATTTGTGGTTGGAACTATACAACTGACATCACCCTTAATTTGAACCCTTTCAAGTATCTCTGAACAGGATGCAGGAAGTTGGCTTGGCTCATTTAAGGAAAATGATTGAATCATTTCATCAGAAATTGAGGAAAGAGTTTCAAAAGAAAGTGTTAAATACATAGATCTTGTGAATTGTGATTTGCCAAATTCTAGGAAAGTATCACTTTCCTTATTCAGTCCCAAATGTAGGGGGCGTGGCATACCATTCCTCCAATACACTACTAGTTTCCATGGTTTCTGCATCTGATGGTCACACTCCCTACTGATAGCTGAATGCTGTTTGGTGTAGGCAGACGGTAAACAGTACGAGGGCATTTAAAGGAAGATGATTCCTATTATCTATTGATACTGCTGATTAGAATGTCCAGTATGTGGCCATTTGAGGGCTTCTGTTCCACTCTGGCATGCGATGAGCAACTGGTGTTGTGTTGGGAAAGTTACACACACCAGCTGCAGGTACACTGTAAAGGGAGACCCTCAGAATTAAACGCTTGTGGTTTGATAATATCTAGGTACTGTAAAATCACCAATCTGAATGCAAGATTATTTATCTATTTGTAAATACTCTACAAGTTAGTTTGTTGTTTTGTATCACAGATTAAATCTGTGAATGTAAAGGAGAAGCAGTGTGTAACGGTGGCTGGAACTGGAGAGGCAGGCAACACAACTGGTTCTCTTAAGGAGGCGCAGCTATCAGAACCTAATGGTCTCGCAGTGCACCCGCCATCCAACAGCATTTACATAACAGACACAAACAATCATTGCATCAAAATCCTGAATCTGGCGACACAAAGCTTATTACTGGTAAATTGTTATTTTCCTAATTTAAACCCTTTGAATACATTGTCACAATATTTCTTTCATTGTAAACATTATATGTCTGCACAGGATGTATATGTAGCCCTAAGTGTGCTCTTAATCAACAGGGTCTTACCCGAATACATATTGCCTTGTTTATTGGTATGTATTGTATTAGCTGCTCAAAGTTTATCCTCCCAAGCCTGAATATTGCAGTAGTGTCATGTAGCACTTAAAACTATGGATAGTTTCACATACATGTACCCTAAAGTATTGTAAATATGAAATTTTTCCATTTCATAGTTCAAATTAACCTTTGCACCTGGCAGGAAGCAGAAGGCTGGAATAGTAGTGGATCATTCCCTGAGACCTACCAACAGATTAACTAAGCAGAGACTAGCAGTTGTTGAGCGTCCATCTTTGTACCTCGGCAAAGGAAGAGGGTCCATTAAGGGCACATTGGAGCTCTGCTTGCCGCCATCTTGTTCCTTGACAGAAGGGGCTACCAGCTTGTGGCAAATCCTACCAGGTAGGTAGTTGTGAGAGATCATTATCTCTTACACAGTGTGCCAGATGGAGGGATGTCGTACATACGTCTCTCAAAGCACTTCAGATGGGTTATCAAATCTGAAAGTAAAATGTAGTTAGCTTTGTGTTATTACTATTACATCCTCCGGAGTCTCAGATGAGGTTACATTAGTCATTGTCATGGCTAACCAATCATGAGCATGGACAATGTTGTATGCTTTAGGGTGGAGCTCCAAGGCTGTGACATAAAGCGGTTGGGAATGCAATGTAATTTGTTCAGACATCTGGTTGACTCTCTAGTTGAATAATCAAGTCATTCATCAGACATTTGTGGTTGTATTGTGTAATTAGCCTGACATAATTACTTAACATGGAATCTTGGTTGCTTTGGCAACCGTTCAGTTAAGGCTTCAGGTGAATTTGATTAATAACTCATATAGGTGATATGGGAGCTAATTGCACAATATCTCTGCATGATGTATATAATCAGGATAATCACTGCAATATACCAGCCAAGGTCTTATCTTGCTGGACCAAAGTTAAAAGTGGCAACCAGTGTCATCCAATAATACATGAATAGAATGGCATGTTTTTCAGCCATCCCTACTTAGAGAGTACTACTGTACTCTTTCATATGTATAAACAATTCTTTAGTGCATTTTGAATTGAATGTCCATTTACTAGGAGTTCCTCTGAGTCCCAGCAGTAGGTCTTCATTTGAACTTTGTACTCATGCATTTGGTGCCAAGTGATTGGGTGATTTAAACTATTAGCTTGTCCAAACAAACAATCATCACCTCGTTCATGTAGTCCTCATTTTCATATGCTGTTAAATACATATACCTCCCAATGTGGTCACCTTCAATGTTGTGTAGAAATGTGTAAATTGATTTTATATGCTTGTTATTTCAATATATTTGCCTAGTAATTGGTGTATGTAATAGTTATACACTCCACCCCTAGGCATTTTGCGGGATAACGCAAGCTTTTAGGCGTTTACTGAGTTATCAGTGGGATATCGCATTGTATAACTATAATAAGAGGCCAAAGTGCCTCTTATTATAGTTATATAATGGTTGAATATAATTTACATTGGTTGCCCCAGCAACAGAGTGTATAAATATTTTACACATTCAACCAGTGACATGTTGTTCAATGTTAGACAACAGGTCTACATAGAAGGGGTTATGTACACAACCATTTTATAGCTATGAATATCATTATCACTATTACTTAATCCTAGCTGAATTCAAAATGGTTAACTTCAAAGAAAGTCAAGTTTGTTTATGCATATTTTGAGTGGAGAAAATGCAATTTCCTAGCTACTATTCCTGTTTACCTCAGATGGACTTGCATAAAACTTTGTACCCTAAGTTCAACTTGGTTATCAAGGCTACATAATTTATTTGGCTACCTTTTACGTATTTGCTAAATACCCTTTGTCTGATTGTAGAAAGTGATGCTGTATCAAGCTCCTTTTATTCTGGGAAAATTAATTCATTGGACTCCCTTGTTTCATTTGAAGTGATTGTAGATCTTAGTGAAGACATCAAATCAGCCAGTTTTCTTGTAAGCGAAATGTAATTCAAGTATAGCTACATATGGAAGTTACCATCAAATATTTGCTAATTTTGTAAATAGTTTGAAGTTCGGCTATTCTACTGTCTCAACGATGGAACTTGTCAAATAAAGGAACAAGTATTCAGAATTACTCTCCAGTTTGGGAATTCTCTTCCGACAGTACAGGAACTGATTATTAAATTTCAATAATGAGATTCATTACAATGGTTTGTAAACATTTAAAAATTCCTGAAATATTTGTGTGGTACTTTAGTATATAAATACGTATAGCCAGTCGTTCGCAATATTCGCACAATAGGACTTTAAGTGAGACTTTCCGGAGCGCAACTGTTGAATATGAAAATGACGGAATCCTCCCTAGAATCAAGCCTAGCAATGATACGACACCGACTGGTAAGTTTAATAGCTAGGTATTGCAATTTCGGGTGTGTATGTATTAATCTGATGCATCAAAGATTCACAGATTTCTCCTTTGTATTTGCACCAGATGACTATGAGTCAGGAGAGGTTGAATTTGGCATCACAGCTGTCTGATTTAACGCGAAATGTAAAAACTGTTCAGGAAGAGGTGCAGTCACGATGGATGGCATCGTTAGAGAGACGTCGTAAGAGGAACGAGGCAAGAAAACTGGCTCCCCTTCCCCTAAACAGATCTATAAGCACCGCGTCGATCGGCAGTTCCGTGGATTGGTCACCGGAGGAGCTAAGCAGTGACGAGAGCGACGGGGCTGCAAATACTAGACCCTCGCCCCTGCTAGCACCCTTTAACGGAAAGCCGTTACCTCGACGTGTTGGACACGTAAGGAGTGGAAGTTTGGGGTCGGAGCGGATATTTGGTACTCGTAGCCTTGTCATGGCTAAATCGGAATCTGTCGAGTGTCTCGCCGACATGTCCCCTAGAAATACGAGGAAGGTGCTGAACATTGTGGACTTCAAAGAGGTTCGCAGGAGTTCAGCAACAGGGCAAATTGAGCCGTACGCTTACATGAGACCGTCAGGGTCGTGTCTCAACATCAGCCAAAAGGGAAAGAGCCTCTCCAGCCTAAGGTTGTCTCGAACACCAACTGTTGAAAGAAAGAGGTTGTTATCGATCAGTACTGCTGTATAATACAATTCTTTAATTTTGACTGGGTAAACTTTTTTCTTCAAATTTGTTCTATTTTTAAGTGTTCGGAGGGTCACTTATTGTAAATGTGTGTTGAACATGTCGTTTGAATTTTATGATTTTACTTTTGTTCATAAATGTGCAAATGAGTCCATTATAATTGCAAGTTACAAGTATTGTTTATGTGATAGAGAAATTTCACCGTTGTGATTCAATAAAATCATGGAATAATTATGCTATTAGTCAAGATTGCTCATATATTCCAAGCGAAGCATGAAAAGTTGCATGGTAAATGATTACAGTGTCTCATTCTCTGAATTTCTAGAGGGCGTATCATCAAATATTTTCTCTCCTTCCTTACTTAATGCAAACTCGTATGATGTAGGTTTTTCTAACAGCTTGTCAAGGACCAAATCTAGATCATCCATCTTTATGTGCTGTGTGGCTTCCTATGGAGTGGGGTCAATGGGAACAGACAGATGGACTGAACTAATAAAATAGCCAGCCAATTACAACACACAATGCTGTCAATGCAAAGCAGACTTGACACTTACAGCTTGCTCCCTTTTAAGGATTTCAAGCCTCTTATCTTCTAGAAAGTCCTTAATCTCCTTTAACTTGCTAGAACCTAATAGGGCTCGCTCCTTTTTAGAAGCTATTCTTCTCTCAATTCTCTTTTGTCTAATAACAGAATGAATAGTTCAATACAAGAATGACACTTTAGAATACAAACAAGTAGAAACATCAAGAATCAGCATACTTTTACAAAACCTCCATTTTCACTGGCCTAATGACCTACCCTATTTTAAATAACTTTGATAAGATTACAATAAACATTATTATCTAGATTCATTGATAACACATGATTTAACTCAATCAAATCAATCATTGATCACTAGTCATACACCATCATACTTAGTGATATAATCAGTGATTCTTTAGAAATATAATGACAAAATAATTAATTTTCTACCTCAACAAGTGTCTGTTTTCCAGGTCCATTTTATTTTCCTCTATTGCCTTTATAGCAGCTTCTTCTTCCAGCCGCTTCTCCTCGTAGGCTTGCGTATTGATGGCGCGCTCAGCCTGTTCCTTCTTCTCTTTCCATTCCTTTCTGAAAAGAGACCTCATTTCCTTAAAGTCAACTCTGTATTTGTCCCAGATCGGTTTGGACTCCAAATTCTTATCATGCTTTCGTCTTTTTCGTTTCTTTGGTTTTCTTGCTCTCGTTCGTTTTGTAGAAACCTTTTTCGGCTGTTTCTCTTTCTGTACGTTTACACTGACTGATCGAAAACATTGAAATCTCAAAATACTATCATAAGTTACAGCAGTGCGTGCAAAGCTTCTTGCAAACCAGCCATATACGACAGGAATGGCAGCCATTTTTAAAGATTGTGCAACTGAGACTATGGCGGACTCGCTAATGGACAGTTCTTGTGTCTCCATACCACAGCTCGAAGCGGTCAAGTCAGAACTGCTTGCTTCTTACCTTGAGTTCTCTGAGCGAGGATTGTTGCAGAGTGCAGAATGGTCGGCCGTCCATATTCTTAGTTTGTATGAAGAACCGTAAATCAATTAATCACATATTCATTTCTATTGCAAAGGGCATGCGACTTGGCCAAGAGCTTACAGTGCAGTGCGACAGGAACAGTAAAACCAGAAAGCGAAGCAGTTTTTTCGGCCGAACACATAGACTATTATCATGCCAAGTCATTGTATGACCTCAGAGAGTTCAAGAGGTCTGCATCTATGTTGAAGAACTGCAAGTCTGACAAGTGTTTCTTCTTGAGGTGCTACTGCATTTACTTGGTGAGTCTGTGTGAAGTGTAGTTGTTCAATGAATCTCTCTGTACAAGCTAATCGTATAAGGATCTAATGTAGACATTGACAATTCCTTTTGTATGTATGTTTACTTTTAAATTAACCTTTTCACCATAGATCTTATCGTAAGTATATAAGATCTATGTTTTCACCTATGCTATCATTCCTTTTGTGACTTTCATACATGGTCTCTCTGCTGTAACAGTGAATAAACTATTTATATAGGGATAATCTAATTAACAATTTGGACACTTAATTATTGTTTTAACAATTTCATTATTTGTGCAAGTAATATGTATTGTCTCTAGAGGTGACCTTAATTAAAGGGAGGTACTCTTCCTTTTGTGGGTGTCCAAGGCTGATGAAGCCTCCCTTTGTGTAGGGGTTGTATACAAAAGGCAATGTGTTGAAACAACCACTGACCAATAGGGGGATAGAGTAAACCTCTTACCAACTACCTCATCCTCCTGCAATGCCAACATGTACCAATAAAAATGACCTGTATTGTCAACTCTTTCCATAAGTTATTGCAAACTGTTTGTTTGTTGGTAGAGCTAATGGTAAGATTTCTGGTGCAGTGTTTGGTGATGTAATGTGATTAGTATGCTGGGATTGGTGCAGTTATCCTCAAAGGGTCACTGCAATAGAGGTAGCAGCCATAGATACTACTTTGATTGGAATCAGCTATAGTGTACTTGTATTAATGAGCTTATGTGTATGAATAATGATTTTGAATTGTAGTTTAGGGTTAATGAATGGAAATAGGGTTAATCGAAGAATATAAAACTTGAATTTTAGACTTATAAATGTGCCAATGTGAATTGTCTCTATGCCCTCCCATATTCTCTCTCCTTTAGGATGGAGAGAAACAAAAGGAAGACAGTATAGTGGATGTGATTGGTAGGTCATGTAGTATGAATGTGATTAATCAATTGTGATTGGTCAATCATGTAGTATGAATGTGATTGGTCGATTTTGTAAGTGAATGTGATTGGTCAGTTGTGTAGTATGATTTTGATTGGTCAATTGTGTAGTGTAGTATGATTTTGATTGGTCAATTGTGTAGTATGAGTGTGTGAATGGGACATGATAGATTTTGCTAAATGATCTTGCAGTAGCTGTGTAACTATTGATCCTAGGTGATTCAAGCACAATAATAAATCAAGAATTGACAGGATTGAGACGACAGTTTGTTGAAAGGATGGCTGGAAAATCTGATTTAGATGGCTACTGTTGTTATCTGTAAGTGGTTAGCCAGTTTCATTTGCACTTTGTGAAACTCTTGGTCTGTTGATTTGCAGTTATGGAGTAATATTGAAACAACTCAAGTTAGAAGAAGAGGCGAGAGAGTTTTTTCTCAAAGCCTGTCGCCAAGTGCCAGTCCTGTGGGCTGCTTGGTATGAATTGGCCAAAACCTGTACTGACAGGGATATGGTTAGTATACTGGTACTGTGGTTAGTATACTAGTACTGTATGTTAGTATACTAGGATTGTATATCCAATAGGGTTAGTATACTAGTACTGTATATCCAATAGTATACTAGTATTGTATGTTCAATAGGGTAAGTGTATACTGTACTATTACTTGGAACCAAAGGGTCAGTACTTCTTCTCTGTAGCTGTATGGGCTGGCAGTGCCAGACTGTTGGGTGAAGATGTTCTTTCTAGCTGCCGGCTCCCTTGAGCTGCATTTGAATGAGGAGGCTGTTGGATATTATCTGAAACTGTCAGAAAATGGTTTTGAGAGGAGCAGTTATGTCATGGGACAGCTTGCATTGGCATTTTACAACATTAAGGGTACATGTACATATGTGTACAGTGTACTTCTGGGGGGTCCACATACGTGTACAATGTACTTCTGGGGGGTCCACATACGTGTACAATGTACTTCTAGGGGGTCCACATACGTGTACAGTGTACTTCTGGGGGGTCCACATACGTGTACAATGTACTTCTGGGGGGTCCACATACGTGTACAATGTACTTCTGGGGGGTCCACATATGTGTACAATGTACTTCTGGGGGGTCCACATATGTGTACAATGTACTTCTGGGGGGTCCACATACGTGTACAATGTACTTCTTGGGGGTCACTCACTATAGTCACTTACTTTGATGTGGTTGGCAGCTGAAGTTACTAGTTGTTGATTGTGGATGTTGTCTGTTGTTCCTCAGAGTTTAGTAAGTCTCTGGAACAGTTTCAGATGGTGCAGGCTTCGGATCCCTATCTATTGGCAAACATGGACATTCTATCACATATCCTATTTGTTAAGGTCAGGAAAGTGAACTATTTGTATGAGAGTGTACATACGTAGATGAGCTATTGAACTAGTTCCACTACTCTAAATAGCAGGTATGTAGTGGTCGGCAGTAGACAGGGAGTCACTGTTACTCCACGTCACCTTGTCCATTAATTTGGCGTTACCACAAATCCTTGTTCTTTTGATTTGTTGTTTTGTTTTAGGAGATGTTGCCAGAATTGACTGTGTTGGCACAGAATACTGTAAATGTTGATAGGTATCGCTTTGAGACCCTCTGCACTGTAGGTAAGACAATGTCACACTTCTCTATGCAGAAGTTTCTTTGCTGCCTCATATTTTACAATGCACCTCAATCTTGTTTTGCAGCTAATTTGTACAGTTTGAGAGGAGAACATGAAAAAGCTATCACTTACTTTGAAATGGCAACTAAAGTCAACCTGTGTAACCAGAGTACCTGGGTGCTTCTAGGACACGAGTACCTGGAGCTGAAGAACCTTAACATGGCAGTAGAGGCCTACAGTAAAGCTATCGGTTTGTGGTGTATTCTAATACAGTGAAATGACATTAATTAAAATTCCAACATTTTGAAGTAGTTATTTGATCTTTGCACTGACTGTAATTGCAGTGGTATCTCTTTAGGGGAATCCCCATTCTCTTGTCCATGTGTACATGTTTCAGTTATGAGTTCTGTCCAAGCAATGTATCTGTTCCTCTACAGAAGTGAATAAGAAGGATTTCAGAGGTTACTATGGGCTCGGTCAGACCTATGAGCTTATGAAGGTACCAAACTTGGCACTCCACTTCTATATGAAAGCTCACAAGTTAAAGTTAGTCCATTACAGAATGACTCACTTTGCATTTAATGAATGGTCTCTCACAACTCTTTCATTGTAGACCTAACGACTCACGAATGCTGATGGCGTTGGGTGATTGTCATCATTCCATGGATCATATTTATGAAGCTGTCATAGTAAGCGGTGCTCACCTGCATATAGTCCTGTGGTCATTGCATTCTCTGATGTACAGTGCTACAAAAGAGCAATTGGAATGGGCGACTCTGAACAGATGGCCATCGTCAAGCTAGCAGAGTGGGGTTATTGTGTTCTATTGTCAGTCTCTCTCTGAAGAGGCTTGTTCACTCCTCTTCCTTCTATGAATATAGTCTCAATGAGAAATTGGGAGACAAATCAGATGCAGCAGACCTGTATGCGCGTTTTGTGACTCAAGCTGAAAGTACTGGAGTAAGTTATGATTCCCATGTAGTAATGCTTGATAGAATCTGTAGTTAACTAACTTTGACTTTGTGGCATTTATATTTCTGTATAGAGCACTCAACTACATGTCCTTTCAAAGGCCTGCACATTCCTGGCAAAGTTTCATCTCGAGATGGGGAATCTACAAGAGGCAGAGAGTTTTGCAGAGAAGGCAAGCAAACTCAGTGAATCTCAAGCTGAAGGCAAGTCACTTCTAAATGAGATTGCTTTGCGGCGCAGCAAAATGACTGATTCTCAAGATGGGCAGAAGAAGAAAGAATTTCATTTGCTTGACTTTGAAATATCTCCCATATCTTAATCTGTATATCTATATAATATTATTTATGTATAATTTGTCTCAGTGAATTACGTCAAAGTCCCCGACCCCGCGTGTTCGATTATAATTGTAAATAACTTTGAAAATGGTGG
Organism: Chondrosia reniformis; assembly: GCA_947172415.1. Taxonomy (NCBI): domain Eukaryota; kingdom Metazoa; phylum Porifera; class Demospongiae; order Chondrillida; family Chondrillidae; genus Chondrosia; species Chondrosia reniformis. Next base: position 7,100,603 of record OX359199.1, on the reverse strand, counting down.
GTGTTGCTGCGTACACCCAGCTTCTCCTCGGGGAACCTTTGAGGAATATTCTCTTAACTTTCTATAGGGTTTACTTTCATACTTGAAGAAACTCAAAAAATCTCCAAAAAGAGAAATTCGCCTCCTACTCCTGGGACTTGACAATGCAGGAAAGACAACCTTGCTAAAGACGATGGCATCTGAAGATTCGAAAGACACAACGCCGACACAAGTTAGCGACTTTTAATCCTAAGAGAGTGTGTACTAGCTGATTTCCAGTGTGTTTCTACCCCAAAAGTGTCTCCTTAGTAACGTTTTTGGGTCCCCGTTTTTTGGCTGTCAATTGCATAACTAGTCGCTGCAATTACGAACGTATCATTGCTCTATAGGGATTTAACATTAAGAGCGTTCAAAGCCATGGGTTTCAACTTAACGTATGGGACATTGGAGGACAGCGTAAAATAAGATCTTACTGGAGGAACTACTTCGATAACACTGACATCCTGGTATGAACACTACAGTAATCCATGACATATGCAATCCTTAATCATTATTCATGTGCACTGCATTCGAAAGCTAAGAAATTTGAAAACTACAGTATAAACTGTTTGACTGCTAATGAGCCAGTAAATGGGTCTTCTTCCTCAGATCTATGTGGTAGATAGCACTGATACTAAAAGATTTGAAGAGACAAGCAGAGAATTAGAAGAGTTGCTTGCAGACGAGAAGCTGGCAAATGTACCAGTTCTTATTTTTGCCAACAAGCAAGACCTTGAAACTGCAGCTAGAGTTGATGAGGTAACAATTAATTTCCTGAAAACATGTTTTGCAATGTTGACATTGTTGTCATTTGTAGATATTTGTGAAGTTGGGTCTAGCTGAAATACGGGACCGGAGTTGTCAGATTTATGGATGCTGTGCCTTGACTGGGGAGGGAGTGACACCAGGATTGGAGTGGATGGAGGGATGTCTTGTAAAGAAGTAGACTTGACATTTGATACCAGCCATCTCTAGCAACATAATCACTTATTCTCTTCCAAATCAATCACTTGTATGTACTGTATTGAGTTATGTAGGATATCAGACATTTTGAAATCGTATGTCATCAGAAGGTATTGATCGAGTAATAAGCAATTGAGTAACTAACAATTGCTGCCAAACTAATCAGGCGCAGTTTGGAGTATGGGGCGTTTCTCACTAAAATCCTTGTGGTCTGGTTATCTAAAATGTCTGTCGCAGAAGAAACTTTACGAAAGCGTCCCAAAATTAATGCTCTGAATGTGAGTTTTTATGTTTAGCAAGATAGGCATTTAATTACTTAATGCGATACTTAGAACGAGACCAGTGAGAAGGAGACTGAATCCACAGAGCCACCTCCGTCTCGCCGCACTAGGAGTGTAAAGCAGTTCCTCTACGAGGAATGGGACACTTTATCGTGGATAGGGGGCTCTCTAGCGGTAACCTATTATACTGACTTCTGGATGGTCGTATTTTACGGTGAACTGGTCAACAGGTAAGTCTACTTAAATACTGTTTATCCTCGAATATTTACTCTAACAATGACATTTTTATTCAGGTTTTTGCTCCATTGTGCAGTAGGACTATTTTTAGTAGGAATGGTTGCCATGGCAATTTTATTTTGGAGGCATCCCAAGTTACACTATACAAACTGGCTCCAGGAGGCACCAATTGGAATTTCCATAGCCACTGTGCTATTCCTGCTGGGGATACTGAGGTAGCTAGACCTATTCCTGCTGGGGGTAGTGAGGTAGCTAGACCTATTCCTGCTGGGGATAGTGAGGTAGCTAGACCTATTCCTGCTGGGGGTAGTGAGGTAGCTAGACCTATTCCTGCTGGGGGTAGTGAGGTAGCTAGACCTATTCCTGATGGGGGTAGTGAGGTAGCTAGACCTATTCCTGCTGGGGATACTGAGGTAGCTAGACCTATTCCTGATGGGGGTAGTGAGGTAGCTAGACCTATTCCTGCTGGGGATACTGAGGTAGCTAGACCTATTCCTGATGGGGGTAGTGAGGTAGCTAGACCTATTCCTGCTGGGGGTAGTGAGGTAGCTAGACCTATTCCTGCTGGGGATACTGAGGTAGCTAGACCTATTCCTGCTGGGGGTAGTGAGGTAGCTAGACCTATTCCTGCTGGGGGTAGTGAGGTAGCTAGACCTATTCCTGCTGGGGGTAGTGAGGTAGCTAGACCTATTCCTGCTGGGGGTAGTGAGGTAGCTAGACCTATTCCTGCTGGGGGTAGTGGGGTAGCTAGACCTATTCCTGCTGGGGATACTGAGGTAGCTAGACCTATTCCTGCTGGGGGTAGTGAGGTAGCTAGACCTATTCCTGCTGGGGGTAGTGAGGTAGCTAGACCTATTCCTGATGGGGGTAGTGAGGTAGCTAGACCTATTCCTGATGGGGGTAGTGAGGTAGCTAGATCTATTCATGCTGGGGGTAGCTATATACAATTTGAGATGAGCTGTGTAAGAATAAGGATTTGCTATATACTATAGTGTGGTTTGTGATTCTACTGTTCCTCTCCAATGTAGCATTACCTTCAGTCTCTGGCCAATCTGGGGAATCTTCACGCCGTCCATTTTGTTTATTATATTCATGTCATTTATCTCAATATTATCTTTATTGTAAATGAAATATCCGTTTAATAGTAAGTGTAGTTCTTCACTGTTTTTTACCATCATAATACTGACATGTATGCTTTACGATTTAGATCGTTATGAGTACGTCATAAAAATGGAGTCGTCAGAGAGTACGCTAAAAAGTAAGCTCTCCAGTAGTGACAACGAAGGGGATCGGAAAGGTCAAAAACGACGACCAACCTCTAACAATGGAACCACGAAAGCAAAGAAAAAGCGTTTGCACTCGTCTAGTGAAGTGTCTGCGAGGAAGATCCATAGAAGCAACAAGCCCGGAAAAGGAAAACAGAAGCACCACCCACGCAATGATAAAAATAATTTCAAGTTTCGACACGGCGGATCTATCTCCGATCCTCTAAACCTGCTTGGCATGGATGGGCGAACATCGGAATGCAGTACTTGTGTCACCTCTCCTGCTGACACTCCCTCCCTCAACCAGTCCCCTCTAGCTAGCCAGGACTACTACAGCAAGGACCCCCTGCACCTGGCAGATGTGATGAAAGGTAAAGTGAAGAAGGCCAAGGTCAAAGAAAAACGTAAGAAGAAGCGGCTTACCTCAAGCAGTGAAGCACTGGAGGAGAAGGAAGAAGTGAAAGATGAGGTCGCTGAAGAACCGCAGAAAGCTAAAAAGAAGACCAAACCAGACCCTGCTAGGTTTAAGTATGGGAACTACAACAGATACTATGGTTATCGCAATGAAGGTCAAACTAGAGATCCTAGACTTGATCTACTTAATGCTGACATGTTTAAAGGCAAGGAGGTCCTGGATATTGGTTGCAACACCGGTCAGCTGACCATAGCTATAGCGCAAGAGTTTCACCCTCACTGTATCACAGGCATTGACATTGATAAGAATCTTATAAGTACAGCTCAGAAAAATGTGTTGCGATGTCTCCCTCAGCCCACATACCAAGGGGTCAAAGTTCATTTTCCTATCTCCATAGTGATGACCTATGGACCTTTGATTTCTGTAGCAAAGGACAGGAGTGATGATGGCAATAATGAATTTCCGCAGAATATTCAATTCAAAGAGGTAATTAAAATTTGTATTTTTGATTTATTTTACCAGTTTGTTGAAATTCTCCAAACCATTTCTGTTTAGTTAAATTATGTACCACCTCCCGAAGCAACAATGTCGGAGGTGGAGCCGTGTTATGATGTAATCCTAGCTTTGGGGCTAACCAAATGGATTCACTTGAATTGGGGAGATGCTGGCTTGAGGAGGAGTTTTCAGAAGATCTACCATCAACTGAGATTTGGGGGAGTTCTTATTCTTGAGGCCCAGCCCTTCTCATCTTATTCAAGAAGGAAGAAGCTCACTGTAAGTTCATTTAGAGAAATGTCCCAGTTACTAGTTAGTGGCATGAGATCTTGTATACTATAATATGTCAGTAAAATTGCCACATTCACACTTGCAGCCAACTATAGCTGAGAACTACAAGAATATTTCTTTCTTTCCACGGGACTTTCACAGTTACCTCATGTCAAGAGAGGTTGGGTTTACAATTTACAGGAGATTAGGGAGGCCTCAAGCAAAGAAGAAGGGTAAGTCAAGATATTTAGAATTATTTTGCAGTGATGTGGTTGTATTACAAAGCGACTACTATTGTAGGTTTTGACAGGCCTTTGGATTTGTATACCAAGACAGAGGTAACATCTAAAGAAACAGGAAGCAGCTCTGTGACAGAGACAGGAAGTAGCTCTGTAGTGAAAACAGGAAGTAGCTCAGTGGTGGAGACAGGAAGTAGTTCTGTGGTGGAGACAGGAAGTAGTTCAATGGTGAAAACAGGAGATAATTCTATGAAAAACTGTGACTTGGAATCCAATTCTGATGCCACAGAATCAAATTCAGAATCTGAAGACGATGACTCAAATTCATGATGTACTTTTGCAAATGTTAACATGTTTTTGAACACACTACACTATATAGTGCATGTGATAATGTCCTTTTATATCAACAACATTATTAGTTCTTCAGTCTCTAATCTCGGGGTCATTGATAGTTAGCTTGATCTGCCGCTATATAATTTAAGCTATTGAGTGAGCTTTGGTTTTGAACTTTGTGCAACTGAACATTTCAACACTGGAGGTCTGCTTTCAGTTTGATGTAGTTAGGAGAAACCCATATCCTACCAAAAGTCTTTGAAAGATCAACCCTTTCAAAGATAACTTTCCATGAAGCATTTTAGTATATTTAGGAGGGAAGCATAAACAGTGCATAGCAGAGACAGCTGTACTACTGTAATTTTTAAAACCTCATGTTTTACAATAATTACTTGTGGTTTGCTTATCACAATTATTATCCATAGCATGACACTACTAGCAGAGTCTCATATAAATACATATTATTGAAGTGCCTAGTGATATATATACAAAAACATGACATCATTTTATACATATATTAAGACCAGTGAATGAAATATGATTATCTATTTGTCTTCCGATTTGTCCAGTATTTCTTGTAGTCTCTTCAGAATAAGATCATAAAACTTGACTTTATCCTTTTTACTCTGTGAAAAACCTAGAGTCCTTTTCTTCTTTCCTTCATTTTCCCTCAACCTGTACATGATCCGAGCATCCTTAATATTATTAGCACAACTACTAAGGCTTAAGGGTTGGAACTCACTTCTTCAGTAACTGGTGAACTTCCCTCGGGTGGACATAAGGATATTTTTGCTGTCTCCTTTGGTATTCATTAATAAAGTCCGCCCACTCTTCCTTCAGGAACATATCTAGTATCTGAAGACAATACCTCACAATTTTAGATGGTAGGTCATGTGATTGTCACATGATAATTACCTGTCTAAGCCCAGAAAACATTCCCGTTGCATGCTGTACATCCAAATGTGTAATTGTCTTGGCATATTCTGCAAAATCAATCAAATGTTAAATCCTCTATGGATTCTAGAGCTTGGAGTCCACTCACCTTCACAATATTCCACATCTTTTTCAAACATTTCTAAAGCTGATACACTAATCATTAATACCTGAAAATATCACAAAGCTTTTTGCCTGACAATATTTTAAAACCTCAACTATTAAAAATGCAGGTAAACTCACTGCAGGGTTTAGAAGAATGGATTTTATCTCTCCAGCTAAATGTTTTAATATTTGTGTGCCCAATCTTTTAACAAAGTCATCCTTTACAAGCAAAGCAAGCACCAATAAGATGCATGTAATCAACACCATGTGACTGTCACATGACTTACAGATAGAAAATGGACCTTCAGGAGTTGAAAGTTTGATGATATAAACTGCACAATATCTTCAATATACTGACTTGGGGAGGACACCACCTCTTTAATCTGCCAATTATACTGAGCAGTCTCAGTAATGGCTGTCAATTTGGATTTAAATTTTCCAATAATGGCATCCTCAGTCTCATGTCTACCGTCCTACGTAGCAGACAGTATAGTCAGAGCATAGCTAGTCGTGAGCAAAAACAACATTCAGACAATAGTGCTTACGCCAAATGTAGATATTCCATACAACCTGGTTACATTCATGCTCTCAGTATCAGTCCTGCAAGGACAAGAGAGAGGTGATAGCTAGTTTTCCAAATCTGTTCTGCCAAATGAGTTACCTAGTTTGTCTGGATATATACTTCTCCAGGTCAGGACAAGCCTCCTCTAGATGTTGCAAGTTGACCCACAATTGAGTGAGCTGCTGAATTGTCAACTTTGGCTTCTGAATAATGTCTGACAGGCAATGTCCCATTGTTTGAGAGAGAAGAAGATTCAGAGACTTTCTAACCTGATGGTCTAACTCTGTTTGGCTATGTTGAGGAGACAACACCATACGGTAGCACTCACACCCCAAACAATAAAGGATAGTAGAGCAGGCATACATTGACAATCTACTCTCCCTACTGCTTGGTCAGGTATGATTACTTGCAGTAGTACTTGTATTACTATTATTATTATTATTATTATTATTGTATTATTATTATTATTATTATTGTATTATTATTATTGTAGTACTGTTATTGAGGAGAGACTTGCATACATACCTGATGTCCAAGTCTCGGTCGTAGCTGATGGACTGGTCAATAAAGTCCTTTAGCAACTTGTAGACTTGTGGAACACAAGCACTGAAGGGAAATACTTTGGGAAATACCGCTTTTTCCAGTTCATAATTTCTGTATGGAAACACGTCCAAAACTCCTTGATACTGATCCTCTGTCTCCACCGTCATCTGTGTATAGTTGTCATGGCTGAAGTGATTTCTGCAGGACAGCACATATGAAGGTGAACCTCCCACACTCCCACACTCCCACTTCCACACTCCCACACTCCCACTCCCACACTCCCACACTCCCACACTCCCACTCCCACACTCCCACACTCTCACACTCCCACACTCCCACAGGCACACACTCCCACACTCTCACACTCTCACACTCCCACATTCCCACAGGCACACATTAGAGTGGTGAAGCAAAGGACTGACTCAAAACTGTCCTTCATTGCCTTCATCTGAAGTTCATCATAACGGTCTCGTATCTTGAGGAGAAACTCAGACAATTTGTCGGCATGGCAACCATAGCCCTACAATGAGGAAGCACATTAAACTATTAGAAACCTGGGCTATTATTTAAAAATGGGCCTCTAAACCTACTATAATTTTAACAGCCCTGAGCTCTTATTATAAGAGGACTTTACTTACACTAACTGTTTGGTTGAACCATACAATGAGCTGTTTGATCTTCAGCAAACCATAGACGTCAATACTATCCTGCATACATATCATTATTATATCATAGTCACTAAAACTATATAAAATATTACCTTATATATACATCATAAGTGTACCTTAACACTTGTCAATAGCCCTAGTATCTGGGATACAACCATTGTCCACAATCCATCCAGTGTTTCCCTGGTAACCAGTCCCTGAACAGTGTGCAATATGGTGTCCTCCACAACAAAGAAACCAACAATTTGATACAGATAAACCTTCAATTTGTGCACAATTTTGTTCGAGTCAATTCGACTACCGCCTGATGATTCAAATGACTACAGAACAGGAGAAAAGTAGGAAACTCTTAGAAATTACAAGCTACACGTCCTAGGATACAAGCTACACGTCCTAGGATACAAGCTACACGTCCTAGGATACAAGCTACACGTCCTAGGATACAAGCTACACGTCCTAGGATACAAGCTACACGTCCTAGGATACAAGCTACACGTCCTAGGATACAAGCTACACGTCCTAGGATACAAGCTACACGTCCTAGGATACAAGCTACACGTCCTAGGATACAAGCTACACGTCCTAGGATACAAGCTACACGTCCTAGGATACAAGCTACACGTCCTAGGATACAAGCTACACGTCCTAGGATACAAGCTACACGTCCTAGGATACAAGCTACACGTCCTAGGATACAAGCTACACGTCCTAGGATACAAGCTACACGTCCTAGGATACAAGCTACACGTCCTAGGATACAAGCTACACGTCCTAGGATACAAGCTACACGTCCTAGGATACAAGCTACACGTCCTAGGATACAAGCTACACGTCCTAGGATACAAGCTACACGTCCTAGGATACAAGCTACACGTCCTAGGATACAAGCTACAAGTTGGTACTTACTGTATCTGTCAAAACTAAACGCAGTTGCTCCAGGCGAGCTCCTCGATAGTATTCCTGGAAAGCCTCACTTCTTCCCTGTCAAACAAAACACTTGCATAAAACAACAGGCCTCCTAAGGTGCTGCCACAGATCTCTACAAACTTACTAAAACTGAGTGAATGTGCAAAGACCGGTAGACAGGTGAAAAGTCAATCAGGTCTTGCGGACAAAGATCAGGATCTAACTTTTGTTGGGGGTCCAAGGGAGCCATCACCTGTTTGGAGAGTTCCAGCTTGCTGTGCCGCTGGGCCTGGTGCATGGCACTCTCCCCCACACGGTTAGCAATGTGACGCACATGTGTTAGAAAGTCCTTGAAAAGGCAAAAAGAGGAAAATAAGACAACAGAGAGTTCTGGGGAGAAACACTAAACTAACTGTCATCTCATTTTTGCTGAGGTCTGCAATAGCTTGCCTTGTCTGTGGTATTTGGTTTTTCATCTTTATAGCAAAACTGAAGCTATAGTAATACAGACACATACTGCAGTGTGATGAGGCAATACTGCAGTGTGATGAGGCAATACTGCAGTGTGATGAGGCAATACTGCAGTGTGATGAGGCAATACTGCAGTGTGATGTTAGACAATACTGCAGTGTATGTATATTTTCCTTTATATCAAATTGGTAACACATGACAGTCACATGACAGTCACATGCACCTACCCACTAATCTGAGGGAGAAGAGTATGTTCCAACTGTTCAAGCGTCTTAAGAGCTTCATAATACTGTCTTACTTCCATCTGCTTTTCCAACTGACAGAACATCTCCAAAGCTATATATAAACACACATTATCAATGGCATGATTACACATGTCTACAATGTTCCCAAGACATCACATCACAGAGGTGCTCTAGTCCAGATAACAAACCTGGGATGCAATTATTCAGTGATTCCATGGTGGCATAGATGTTGTATTGAACAGAGTGAGCCTGCTTCAGTTCCATACCAGTCTTCAAAAGATGTCCTCCAGTGTCCTGAATTACTGTATCACCCTCCCTAATCTTTGTCTTCATTTTCATCGCATCTGACTTGACCTGTCGCAACTCAGCAACTGCATCAATAAATCCTCTACAGAGAGGTCAGTTAACAGTAGCAAGCAGTGACGGCAAGGACGATGGTAGAATAAAGAGGAAGGAGGGAATTAATGTTGATGCAATTAGAGAGAATGTGATACTGAGGATTGAGGGAACCATTTAATAGGAAAAAGAAGTGATATTTGAGATTATATAAAGGGATTTGGATACTCTATTGAGAGACACTTCTCCGATGAATATAAATGTCATGTTTGAAGCAAGTCCCAAGACCAGTACTCACTTGTAGTGTTTATTGCACATGCCCTCTATCGTCTTCTCGTGCATAGCAACGCGGGACTCCAAGCTCTGCATAAAGGTGGCTTCTTCCTTGTTATCGTAAAGTGGTCTGTAGAGGAGACAGGGTAGAATTGGCTTAGAGAGCGCTACCTGATATCTGATGTACTCGCCTCAGCAACCCAGCCAGGTTGCCCTCCGTGGACTCTATTTCGCCGAGAAGATGATCATGTTGCGTCAGTGTTTGCTGAGGCGCTGTTGAGACGTTACCACCGTCCGTTGACTCGACAGTTGAGCCCCAATCTGGTTGCCCCTCAACACTCAGATCGGCAGCCATTTTATCAGTAATGGTTTAGTCTGTACATAATGCATACGTAGTCAATAAAATATTTAAGATTTTAATTTCTGTCTAGAAGATGGTCCTTGCTCATACTCGTATTCAATCTCTATTCGACCACTTTTAGAACTCCCACTGCCTATTGCTTCTGCTTCCTTTTCCTCTTCTTCCATTTCTTCTTCAAAATCAATTTCTTCTAAATCTGACCCCAAATCCTTTGCATAGGAAACTAAAACTGAATGTTTATAAATGGAAATTCAAGAGACTGACTTCTAAATCGCTGAGTTCAGCCTCGTCTTCAGGAGCTTCCACAAACTCTGGTTCTTCCTCCTCTGACTCCACCTAGTAGACACATCAGAAAGAGTTGCTTTTTGAAGGTCACTTCGATCAAAGTTGATATTTAAATTAAAAGCTACTTTCACAAAATATGAATAATTTATTGCATTACCAGGGGAGCTATAGCTAACTTCTGATTCAATTTCTTCGTGTTCCAATGCTTTCTCAAATGCTGCTTGTGGGAAATTATAAATATCTCCATACTACAGAACAAAAATAGCACTTCAGTCTCATGCTGGGACTTGGAAGAATTTTTGTGTCTAACCGTTCCTCCCTTAAGTCTCTCAAGTAATTCTTTTTCAACTGCATTCTCCAGCCCAGCAGCAACCAGAGCCTTTGCTTCTCTTCTCTTTTCCCTTTTATCTACCTTTCGACTTGTTGCTACCAGCTTCTTGGCTGTCTTCAGCTTCAGCTTTCTCATGCGAATCAAATACTTTTTGAGGAAAAGATGGTTCCATCATATACATATATATATGTACCAAAACTGGCCTTACAGTGCACTATAAATACTATACTAAATACTATACATTCCAAAGTGGTCATTGAAATTTTACCATTTAAAGGAGACGATTACTGATATTACATTAGAGTAGCAATTGTATCCATTTTCTAATTAAGGTAATTTTCACATTACACTAGACACTATAACAATCACACCTGAGTGATTCTTGTAAATCTCTGTTTACATTTATGAATCGAGAACTTGGGCCAGTAAATGAGATGTTTGTCAATTTGCTTCAAAGCCGTCTCATAGTTTCTTGACAGTTTAACCCTCTCCCACATTCTAGCCGGAGTGTGCGCTCTTTCTATTGTCTTCATATACAGATAAATGACTCCTAAACGAACCAATCATATAAGTGTTGCGTCAAGAATCAGAGGAAAGATATTGAAATGACATACCATCGTGTTCCCTGACTGTTGCATATCTACTGTTAGCTAATGGACAAGACTGTCTGTTACACTGTCCTGTTACATTGTACTCGTGACGACAAAATGATTCTGTTTGAGTCCTGTGAAAAAGCAGACAGTATGTCACATGACCACAAAGAGAGTGTCATGTGACGAAAATATTATGTATACTATTTTATAATAAACTTTGAGGATTTGAACTTACCTCCAACCTATCATGTTTAACTACTCAAACTCACTTTGCTTTAAACGAACAAAACTGGTTATTGATAACTTGCCATATGATCTACAGGAGTACGTCACAACATCAACTAATAACATGTTACACTGCACAATATACAACCTCTTACCTCGTCGCTTTGCATTTCTGGTACATGTGCTAGTTATTGCGCAACTATAAATGCGTTTCTTTTGCGTCTACGTCTGTTGAATTGTCGGAGTCAAGGGAAGAAGTCGTTGTTTTTATTTCGCTTCTCATAATTTAAGAGCTTTAGATTCTGTAAGTTAAACAAGTCTTATGAATTTTGAAGTTTATACTAGCTCCTTAATCTCTAATTTTGGCTGGGCCTCCAGCTGCAGCAAACAAAATGGCGGGTGAAACGATTCCGTCGACTGGTTGGCAGAAGCACTTTAATACATTTACAATACCCGGAAGGAGAAATGTACGTTCTACATAAACATCTTAACTGTCTTGCCCTATAAATGTTTTCAATCCTATTCCAGATTGTTTTTGCAACATATGGGACAGGGTTTCTGATTTGGTGGCTCATCCGAAGGAGAAACAAAAACAAGAGGATAAAAGCAGCGAAACAAGCAACTAAATAAACACTCGGACGTTATTAGATATAGCTAACATAAATATGTGTGTACATTTACTGCCAAAGTTGGACATGGTAGAAGCAGTGTTTTCTCTTAGCATGATCTCCCTGTACTGACAACATTGTCAGTAAGAAGCCTTTAGGTCAAATAGAGGCCCAGGCCCTTATATTTCTCCACATATTCTTATCAAACCCACCCTCAGGTCCCTCACATAGTGCCCAACGTCTCTACAGAGAACTACAGCATTAAGTTGTTTTCATGCATTGTACAGAACTGTATTAAAGTTACATATATGATATTTAATGCAGTGGCATGTATACAGTTAATGAAAAAATAACATATCATGAATATATGCCTTTAAGTCACTTTGTAAGAAAGTCAGCCATGGGATCATTCTCCCTCCGTCTCTTCAGTTTGTACACTTCCATTTCTTCCTCAGTTGGCATTCTGGAGAAATCTGCCTTCATTGAGTTGTACGGTCTCTTCCTCTCGTCCAAACTGAGCAGTCTGTCAGCCTCTCTGTCCATGGCCTCCAAGTTCTCCTTTGCCTGGTAAGGTAACAAAAAAAAAACAGGTAAAGCAGAACGACCTATGACTGCTGTGCTAGTATGTTACCATCTTCAGTCTCTCTTCCTTTAGCTCCTCCTCTGATTTCTCATCAAACTGCCTCTCTACTTCTCTTCTCTCCTTTGTGTCTCTTTTAGATAGCTTTTCCTTGTGTTGCTATTTCATGAAAGCAATAACTGTACATAACTATACATTGGCTACCAAATCACAAATAACTTTCTAATCTCAAAGCTAACTACAAATACAGTGTAATCATACAATTGCTACAAGGAAGTGTCACAATACGTACATATCACTGTCACTGATAATATATACACCACAGATACAGCAAATGTAACATGAGTATAGTGAGTTTTACAGTGCATGATTTACCTCAACTAATGATTTAGGAAGATGTTCTATCTTATTTTGGTTTTCCCCCGCAGTTGTGTCCATGGTGACAATTCTGCTAGCCTATTTACAGATGCACACTTGCAGTATAAAAGAATGATCCAACCCTTTGACCAGCTCAGCAACTAACCTGTCTTGCCTTTTTCCCTGCCTCCCCAGCACAAAATGAATTCCTTATAAAAGAGTGACAGCAGGCATAGCCCCAACTGCCACCTTCCCAGTAAGAGCCCCACACAGACTGTAAACAGGAAACAATCAACAATTTGGTCAAATCAACAAAGTTCCAATCGAATCTCAATACTACACGTACTGTGTGGTTGTTGATGAGCACATCTTCCTCGTATCTAGACTTCACTTTGGCTCTCTCCTGTCCCTTGATGACAGCTCCGGACTGTGCATATTCTATGTAGTTCTCAGTCTGTGCCAAAAGAAGCTCCTTTGGTGGGGCCTGTAAGTGCTCCTCTCCTCCATACTACAGTACAAACATTGAATGAGGTTTACAGGAAGTCCTGTGGCAGATGTAATGACTTACTTTCTCCAATACTCCACTTTGCTGCTCCTTCTTAAAGTCTTTCTTTTTATCCTGAAATTCTTTATACATCAGTTCCAATTTGGTGGGATCAACATTCGGATGAATTTCTGTGCCATGTTCATAAGCCTCCCATGCAAACACTACACAAGAAAGTCAACATGTAGCATTGGCAAGCCAGACCACTCCTTTGGAGACATTTTCAGTAGTTTATTAATATGCAAGTTTCTGATAAAATGATAGCAGTTGAGTAGTAAAGCATACAGCAGTATCATTTGTACTATCTCACACTGCTGCTTTGCAAACTTCTTCACATCTCCAGTATGTCTCACAAAGTTATCACCAGCATATAGCAATCTACATACAAATGGACTGTATGTTAAGACCTACCTATACCTACCTACCTATACCTACCTACCTATACCTACCTACCTATACCTACCTACCTACCTACCTACCTATACCTACCTACCTATACCTACCTACCTATACCTACCTACCTACCTACCTACCTACCTATACCTACCTACCTACCTATACCTACCTATACCTACCTATACCTACCTACCTACCTACCTACCTATACCTACCTATACCTACCTATACCTACCTATACCTACCTATACCTACCTATACCTACCTATACCTACCTACCTACCTACCTACCTATACCTACCTACCTATACCTACCTATACCTACCTATACCTACCTACCTATACCTACCTACCTACCTACCTACCTATACCTACCTATACCTACCTATACCTACCTATACCTACCTACCTATACCTACCTACCTACCTACCTACCTATACCTACCTACCTATACCTACCTATACCTACCTATACCTACCTACCTATACCTACCTACCTATACCTACCTACCTACCTATACCTACCTACCTATACCTACCTACCTACCTACCTATACCTACCTACCTATACCTACCTACCTATACCTACCTATACCTACCTACCTATACCTACCTATACCTACCAACCTACCTACCTATACCTACCTACCTATACCTACCTACCTATACCTACCTACCTATACCTACCTACCTATACCTACCTACCTATACCTACCTATACCTACCTATACCTACCTATACCTACCTATACCTACCTATACCTACCTACCTATACCTACCTATACCTACCAACCTACCTACCTATACCTACCTACCTATACCTACCTACCTATACCTATCTATACCTACCTATACCTACCTACCTACCCCTACCTACCTATACCTACCCTAACCTACCTACCTACCTACCCCTACCTACCCCTACCTACCTATACCTACCTACCTACCTACCTACCTACATATACCTACAAGTAAGTAATGTTGTTGTGTGTGCTACGGTGCTGGTGTGCTATGGTGCTAGTGTCAAACAGTTGCTCCAAAACTCACTCTGTTTCCAGTTTTTCTTTGTCTGCATGGGGATTTTCCCTCATGGCATGGGTCTTTGGGTCATAGTAGGGGGCATCAGGTCCAAGGTTCAGCAGGTATTTAGCAGTATCTTCTCTGATACGAAGGTTTCGTACAGTTCCACGAGTCTTTGCATCAAACTTGGTTCCCGGCATGTCAATGTTATCAGCATATTTGTCTTCATCGTTGTCACTATCACTTTCTGTGGCCTTTGCCTCACTGACATTACCAGAAATCAGTTCTGCTTCTAGTCGCTCTGTTTTGAGTTGCCGGCGAGCCTCCTCAATCTTTTGAAAATCTTCTATAACCGCTTGATGCATGTCTGGATCATAGCCGTTCCACCTATCTCGCTTGGCATCATAGCTAAAGGAGAAGTTGGGTTGGATATGCTCGTCCGGCTTTATATCCTTGCCAGTATATTTAGCTCCAAGCTTTCTTGGCCTCTCCAAACAGTCTTTCTTCTTGTGAGTCATGGCGCCACAATTCTCACAGGCTCCTTTTCGAAATTTAGAAGCAGCCTTCTCCTTTTGGCCCCTCTGATACCAATCGTCCATTCCATGGTACTTTTTTTGTTTCTCCTCTTGGGGCCGTTGGTGCTTAAGGGTCGGTCTCCCAGTGCTCACGTACCACGGGGCTGCAGCTATGTACTGAGGTATATGCGGGTTAATGTCTCTAGAGAGTGCGGGGAAATAAAAACATGTAACGCAACTAGCGGACTGGCTCTAGATAAGATTATACGAAAGAACTACAGGAATTGTTATGTGCATATTTGAATGGCTAGTAGTGTGATTGATGTGGTTATGTTGCTTACCTTCCTTCTTCGTCTACCTCAGCCGGCGCAGTTCCCGCCTTTCTAGCCTCTTCGAGTTCCTTTTTCTTCCTCCAGCTTTCTCTCGAAGTTCTTTCATTATTAGTCGTTGTATCCGAGGTTGTATCTCCATCCTTGCCTGACGACATTTTGTTTAATTACGAAAGAAAACTTTGAACATTTCCGCAGTAAAACGTATGCCATACGTAAATTAGAAGGGGCGTCCTCACACAGGTACACCTCTCACATATCAAATATGCACATACGATAAGCTTTCATTTGTTTACTCCAAATCATTTCAAACTCATAGGATACAGTATTGCTGTGTTTACATCTCTCCTTCAAACACATACAGCACAAGATCTATTAATTTTCAAATGCTGGTCATTATAGTGAAAGATGTGTCCATGTCACTAGAAAAAATATAACCAAATATTATTCATTTGTGCCTAATTTTTAATACTCATTTGATTGTCTAAATTGGTTGCTACATTTTATTGATTTGTTACCATGGTAATAGCTTGGTGTTATTCTGAAATGAATTGTTGCATTGGGAACAAATATCAATCCCTGCCATAGGACAGTTATTGAGTTGCCTTGAAATTGACCTTGCTATTGTTCTTTTGTTATTGCCCCATAACTGTTCATAACAAACAATCATGTAGCTATCCAAACTGCTAAGCTTGAAGAAGCACAAATTTGAGGTTCTTTGACTAACTTTCCACAATCTTACTTCAACAATCTAACTTTAAAGCTATAGCTGATTCTAAAGAATGAAATCTTGAAGCTTATTGTAGAATGCAATCGAGGTGACTTGAAATGACACCTTGCAGCTCCTATAGGCCTACTGGTGCTTAACCAACGTTTTGGCTTAAGCACCAGCAAGCTTTGTACTATTGGAAAATACAATCGAAGTGACTTGAAATGAAACCTTGTAGTTCCTATAGGCCTCCTGGTGCTTAACCCACTTTTTGGCTTTAGCACCGGCAAGCCTTGTACTATAGCAAAATGTAATCAAGGTGACTTGAAATGACACCCTGTAATTCCTATATGCCTCCTGGGGCTTAACCCACTTTTTGGCTTAAGCACGGCAAGCCTTGAACTATTGCAAAATGTAATCGAGGTGACTTGAAATGACACCCTGTAATTCCTATATGCCTCCTGGTGCCTAACCCACTTTTTGGCTTAAGCACCGGAAAGCCTTGTACTATTGCAAAATGGAATCGAGGTGACTTGAAATGACACCCTGTAGTTCCTATATGCCTCCTGGTGCTTAACCCACTTCTTGGCTTAAGCATCAGCAAGCCTTATACTATTACAAAATGTAATCGAGGTTACTTGAAATGACACCTTCAATCAATCAATCAATCAATCAATCAATCAATCACAACAGCGTTTCTCCTATGCAGGAGGTAGCCAGAATACATATTGTTATAATACCTACTGGACCTGTTGCTTTAAAATAGAGATATACGAACTTAGATATATGCATGCACAGTTCTGTATAAGTTTTATCATTAATTCAAGTCATCTTCCCATCTTTTCCGCGGTCTCCCTCTTGGTCTCTTTCCTGGCAGCTCCTCTATATACACCGTCTTCACTAGTCTCTCTTCTGGCATCTCTTCAATCTTCTTCATCCATTGCTTCTTCTTTCTTATTACAGTATCTATAACATCTTCTTGCCTCAGTCTCTCTCTAATGTCATCGCTTCTCATCCTGTCCATTCTTGTGACACCCTCAACTTTCCTCAGGTATCTCATCTCTGTTGCCTGCAGCTTCTTCTTGTGCCTGTTCTGCAGTGTCCACGTTTCACTGCCATAGAGTAGTGTAGGCTTCACCACGGCATTGTATACTCTCAATTTTGTGGCCTTGCTTAGCTCTTTACGATCTACAACCTCCTTTCTCAGTGCCCCTATGGTTCTGCATGTCAGCCCTATTCTGCTATCAACCTCATCTTCACATGACCCCTCCTCATTGAACATTGCCCCTAAATACTTCATCACTTTCACTTCTTCTATCTTCTCCCCCTTTACCGATACATTGCATGGACCTCCTCCTCTTTTCACAACCATTGCCTTAGTCTTCCCCCAGTTTATCTTCATCTGCCACTTTGCCATCACACCGTCTAAGATCCTTAGATTGCTCTCCACATCCTCCTCTTTCTCAGCCACTAGCATTAGGTCATCCGCAAATAAGAGAAACTGCACATTTCTATCTTCCAGTTTGACTCCTCCACTAAACCTCTCCTTCGCCTCCCTCAATATATGGTCCATGTACACATTAAAGAGCCACGGGGACATTACACACCCCTGTCTCACCCCCTGCTCCACCTTGAACCAGTCCGATGTGCCTCCTTGTACTTTCACACATGCCTCACAATTCACATACATTGATCTGACTGCCTTCACCAAGCTTCCTCTAATTCCATAATCTTCCAGCACCTTCCACATCATCTCCCTGTTTACATTGTCATAGGCTTTCTCCAGATCCACACATACCATGATCATACTTTTGTTCTTTGCAATAACCTTCTCACTTAACATTCTGACAGTAAACAGTTGATCCGTACAGCTTCTCCTCTTCCGAAAGGCCCCTTGTTCTTCCAAAATCTTCTCTTCCGTAATATCTCTCATCCTCTTGTCCAGTATCTTAGCATATACCTTCCCCGGTATACTTAGCAGACTGATCCCTCGGTAGTTCTTACATTGCACTTTGCTGCCTTTCTTATGTACTGGCACCACTAGCGCTTTCCTCCAATCATCAGGCACCATGCTGTTCATCCATGCTCTGTTCATAATGACACCTTGTAGTTCCTAAATGCCTCCTGGTGCTTAATCCACTTTTTGGTTTAAGCACCGGCAGGCCTTGTACTATTGAAATATGCAATTGAAGCGATTTGAAATGACACCTTGTAGCTCCTAAAAAGCTCCTAGTGCTTAATCCACTTTTTTGGCTTAAGCACCGGTAGGCCTTGTATATACTATTGGAAAATGCAATCGAGGTGACTTGAAATGAAACCTTGGAGTTCCTATAGGCCTCCTGGCTCTTAACCCACTTTTTGGCTTAAGCACCGGCATGCCTTGTACTATTGGAAAATGCAATCGAGGTGACTTGAAATGAAACCTTGTAGTTCCTATATGCTTCCTGGGACTTAACCCACTTTTTGGCTTAAGCATGGCAAGCCTTGAACTATTGCAAAATGTAACCGAGGTGACTTGAAATGACACCATGTAATTCCTATATGCCTCCCGGTGCTTAACCCACGTTTTGGCTTAAGCACCAGCAAGCCTTGTACTATTGGAAAATACAATCGAAGTGACTTGAAATGAAACCTTGTAGTTCCTATATGCCTTCCAGTGCTTAACCCACTTCTTGGCTTAAGCACCGGAAAGCCTTGTACTATTGGAAAATGCAATCGAGGTGACTTGAAATGACACCCTGTAGTTTCTATATGCCTACTGGGGCTTAACCCTCTTCTTGGCTTAAGCACTGGCAAGCCTTATACTATTACAAAATGTAATTGAAGTTACTTGAAATGACACCCTGTAGTTCCTAAATGCCTCCTGGTGCTTAATCCACTTTTTATCTTAAGCACCGGCAAGCCTTGTACTATTGGAAAATGCAATCGAGGTTACTCGGAATTACACCTTGTAGCTGTCAAAAACCTCCTGGTGCTTAACCCACTTTTTGGTTTAAGCACCGGCAAGCCTTGTACTATTGAAATATGCAATCGAGGTGGTCTTACGACGCAGGTAGTGGAAGTGTCAAACAGAGTTGAAAACAATTTTTGGGGCACGAAGTACTTCCACCTCCTCTGGTGTGCCCGGGATCACCTTTACACTCAGTAAAGTGATGCGAAGTGAAGTACTGTTACAGTAGCAACAATTTAGTAATACTCAAAGAAGAAGAAAAAGCTAAAGAACACTCACAACCATGAAAAACTAAGAACTATTTTATACTGTTAAACATTTTTTTTCTTTTTAATGTATATATTTCAGAATTGTCATCAAAAATCATAGTGCAATGGTTAATTATACAATCCTAATTGGCGAATCATTATGGGATTGATCAGAAAATCTATAACCTAGCTTAGCACAAGTGTAGCAATCTAAGTATTTTGTATTCTCTTGTATATTATTGCATAACAAGTAGTTATGCACTATAAAATGCATAGGTATAATTTGAGTGACAATTTCAATGAAAGGATTTAAAACTACATTCCATGAATTGTAGATGTCTACAAATTGCAATAAACAAAAATTGAATTCAGGAAGTTATTCATTCACAGAATTGTGCTACCAGTCTTTAAAGAGAGGTCTCCGTGTATGAACTCTCAATTTCTGTATCATTCTTTTTGTTCTGCTCTCTCTGACCTTCTCGATGCTGATAGGCTGCATATCCACTAGCTGCTGTGGACTCATTTGCTGTCTCAATGCCTTTACAAGATTACAAATCTATAGAGATGTTTGCTAAGAGTATAAAAGTGTATTTATAAGTTTGTGCAATGACGTATTTGAGATCTTTCAATAGTCAATTTTATTATAGATTGTTTAAACAACAAAAATTTGTCTTTCTCAGTGATACAAAATGGCTTATTAACTAACAAGTAAGACAAGGTAGTGATTTTAATAATTAACCAATTGTCATAAGTTTTCCAGGACTTTGAAGCCAATACTAGTAAATACACTACCAACCCACCTGCCCTCTCATTACTCCCATCTGCCCCTCAAATACCTCCGAGTCAAAGTGCTTATCTTTCTAAAGGAAAAAGAAATTAAGTCATTCGGGCTGTTCTTAACAACTAACAGCATTGACACACAAAAAGATGGCTGACCTTAAACAAGTTTTGCAAACTGTCCACTATACTTTCCACAAAGCAATCATCTTCTAGCTTGGGGAGGATATCATCAATGGTTTCGTTAGAGAAGGGTTTTTTTGCCATAGGAGTCCAGGCCCAGTAAAAGGGGTCTACATACATGATACTACAGTTAAACTAGTTAATAGTGGTCATAATAGGCAGGCACACAAAGAGATTCATCTATTGGGTCTACATGATTTATTAAATCTAACTCTTTGCATTACATCATGTGACCACTAACATGTCCGCCACTGATCAGGGTGTTTGAAGGGAAATGCCAAACCATTGTCAATGGCAGCTATTTGAATATCGCCACCTTCAACTGTTGATGAGATCAGCATCCACTCCTCTTCCTCCTGGAGAGGTCACATGAGAGTAAAAGAAGTGTGTAATTATTAAAGGGAAACAACTTACTGGGACTGGCTTTTCTTTGGCTAATGGTCTTTCATACTTAATCAGCCAATTTTCATTGCTTCGATCTGCAAACACACAAACGTACACACACTAATATTCTCTTTTATGCACATGTTCACATGATTATTGTGACAATCACATGACAATCACATGACACTATAAAGAAGCATACTATCTGTCACATGACATAAATATTTTACAAATGTGGCTACCTGTGTTACGAATAACGTAATCCAAGATTACTAGCTTCTCAAAAAGAACCTGAAATTTCTGTTCTAAGGCGGCATCGATTGGTTCAGTCTGAAAGTAGTCAAGATAAATGACAGCATCCTTGTAGCCCTTAACAAACTTCTGAAAGGATCCAGCCTAATGAGCAGAACACTACTTCACAATACATACTTACAATACTAGCTCCAGTTGAAGCTTACAATAAGTAATAACCTACACCACCGCAATACAATATTTGGGTGAGGATGCATAGTTGCACGCTGTGCTGGCTTCCTTTGTAATAGGAGTATGCACTCAAATATTTTGTTATCTTGGCACCTTTGGTCTGAGTCCAGTTTTGATTCTCCTGCCAATTGAATCCGGAAACTGTTCAGTTGCCATCTGTTTGACCCTTCTGTGCCAACGCTCCCTCCGAGGATAATAAAATGATTCACTAGCCAAATATACCACCTACAAGAGGCTAAGTGTACATAAACATCCATCCACCCGCCCACCTACCCATCCTCCTATACACCCTTTAACCTACTATCTACCCAACCGCCCACCAGCAATCCATCAATCTATTCATCCACCAACCCACCCACCCACCAGCAATCCATCAGTCTATTCATCCACCTACCCACCCACCCATGCACGTCTGATCATAGCATACCTTTGTCGGTGGTACTATGTTCAAGCCTAGCTTCTTGTCCACCAGACTAGCACCAGCCTCCGACAGGTATCCCTGCTCAGCAACTATGCATCCGCGCCCAAAGCAGCAGGGACAGCACGTCTTGTGGAACCATTTAGTCCACTTTGGGTTCAGTGGGCCGTAGGGTTCCTCGTCTTTGGGTTTAAACACTCCAATCACCTCCTGTGGCACAGGGAAGCAATCGGTACATATGGTGGACAGTGCGGACAGAGCATGTACTACAAGATGTCAACCACTTATAGCTAAAGGACCTACATTTTCAATGTTTTTAACAAAGTAGCTCCCACTACTCCCTTGAACTATTCTCTCTGGGTTAATCCCATTGTCTATGGCCAATTCAGCTTGCTGGATTAAGGAAGCGAATTCTCGATCATCAAAATCAGTCAAGTCTAAGGGACCAGACCCTGTAGAGTTAAATCTCGCGATAAGCGGTATCTGTTCCGAAATGTTCCTCTTGCTACCGTTCTGTGTCTTAGACAGCTTCTTCTTGAATACCACTTTCCCATCTCCACGATCAGATCCCCCCTCGTAGTCGGTATCTGAAGTTAGTAGAGTAAGATTCAGATCGTCCTGGCTGGCCATTCCTGAGAACAAGGCTCATTACCATAAATTCCAATACTGTCAGAATTGTATGTGAATCATGAATTATAAACTTATTCACAATGTATCAATTCACTAGAAACAGAAATTCACTTGCAATTGAGTGTACCCATTTGCATTTTAAATATATCACAATAAAATGGCTCCAGATCCCATGCAAATCATCAATTTCATAATATTGAAATACATGTTAGCTGAAAGTGCTTGAAACTTGAAACTGTGTACTATACATGTATCTTAGATACAATACCAAACTATACAAAGGTTTAACTAAATACATGATCAAAACAACTTTGGGGTACACTGTACAGTAATGTAGCCAGTATGACAAAAAAGGCTCCAATTATAAAGAAGGAAGATGGATTAAAATCATTTAACAGAAAGTACGAAACCAGAGAAGAGACGATAATGGATATGGCAGTTGCAAATCCCTTTAGTATGTTGTCTGCATACTTGATAACTGCGGCCACTATCAATCCACCTGCAGCCTACAAAAGGGAAAAGAGTCTGCAATGGATGGTGTGGACACTAAAGATGAACCACTACAAAGATGAGTTTGTATTTTTCATCCATCCATCCACCCACCCACCCACAAAGAGAAGACTTTTATATCCTCATCCAAAGCTCTAATTAGGTTTAGTTCCCTATGGACCTTTTACTGTAGAGTAGATGTAGTATGTAGGAAAATGGTGTTTTAGATTACTTGTGCATGCTGCTAAGGTACTAAGGGGAAGGAGTGTAGGAATGAGCTGGGTACTCTGGGTAGGGAAGCAAATCTACACATATAGCTTCAAAGAATTAGCTGTTTCATAACTACACAATGTACATCAAATATGTATTTCAATTACATATCCCAGACCTGTAGTAGGATCACTACAATCACTATGAAATTGTAGCCTTGAAAATATCCATTTTCTCTGATGGCTGCATGGTCCTTGATTATTGACATTGCAAATCCAAATATCAAACTGAAGATCCCTGAGACAAGGAAACACACATTTACGCACTTAGGCACATACACCTTACTATTGTGAACATCTAAAGAGACATGGAGACCAGAGGGGCTATCACATGGAGACCAGAGGGGCTATCACATGGAGACCAGTTGTGGTACCCAACTTACCAAGCTGTACATTTCTCAACCAAATGGTTGCCTTTGATCCTTTGAGCATCTTTTCAAAATACACTCCAGAGAATCCACTGGATATACAGGACAGAAAGATGGCCGTTAGTCCTATCAGTGTTGAATAGAACCATTGCCCATCATCACTGTCTTCATCCGCCTTTTCTTCCCCAGATGGCCACTGCAAAAATAGAGAAACATCTAAAGGCAAGTTGACATTAGACACTAAACGTATTGAATCAAAATTTCCCCCTCATACTTGAGAAACCTTGTATATAAAGATTTTTTTGCTACTAAAAACTGGCAATTTGACTCAAGGGGGAATTCCCCCTTCCCCCTAAAGACCCCTGTGCCATGGCAAGTCATCCAGCATAACATCTAGTTTATGTAAATCTGCTAGTACATGTAGACATTTGTGGTTACCTGAACCAGCGCCACCGCTCCGGTGAGCACTGCTAAGGCCAACCACTGAGAGAGAAACAGCTTCTTTTTCAACATACAAACTGAAAAGAGGGCTGTGGTCAATATCTTTAGTTGATAGGTCACCTGAAATAACAGAAGACACAAGTCAGCCATGAGGCTTAGTTCTTGTACTGTAGTATTGACTAACTTTGACCCAATTACTTCCATCCCTCCCCATCCCTCCCCACACCCTGACTGTGTATGCGATTTTTTAATATAGTGTGAAAGGTATTCTACAAAGCATTCACTAGCATTGTATAATTATTTCAAGATTAAAGACTGAAGTCTTTCATAAAGTCAATAACACATCTGCTCTTAGAATCACATAAACTCATGTTTCTTTTTTCATTTAAGGGGTTAATAAGTGTTGTTTTCTGAGAGGCCAGGTAGTCACCTTGAAATATAACAATCTAAGGCATTCAGCTGCTATTCCATGCATGTGGACTTCAAAGTAATCCAATATCATTACAGGAACTCACATTTATCTTTGTACTGTGATATGATGTATTAATTGTTACGCTGTTTGTGTGTACAATGAATATGGCAATGTACTCACATACGTATATATGCATTATTTTAACATGGGACTTAGAAACACACATAAACACTAAAAAAACTTGTACTCTATCAATATGCATTTCCATTTCATCTAAATACCGGGCATTGGGTATTATTTAAATCATACAGTACATTCAATTAACTACCAAGTAAATATACCTGAAAAGTGGCTGCATTGAGGTTGGAGAGCGCTAAGTAGAGAAGGTTGTTCTGGATTGTGTAGAGAATTGCTGGCACTGATACTTTAGCTGTTTCCTTGAAGTTGACAAACAGTTGTTGATACAGGAAATTAAGAACTGTTGTAAAGTTAAAATTAAAATCACTAGCTATGACTGTAAGACATATAATCATTTTGATACACTCTGAAACAACAACAGCAGTTGAAGGAAGATATTGAAGCGTTTCTGGGTCCTTGATCCGGGAGTATCTCATTGCTAAAACCAATGCTGTGTTCTGAACTATCAAAATGCCTATTGACAAATACTTTAAAGTTGAATTAGTCATTCCGAGCAGCAACTAGAGAAAAATTAAATTGCACATAATATTATCTGACACTGAGTCAAACAAGATCCAGTAGATCAAGTGAGAGAACGGACCAGGCCCAGAATTTATGGCAGAAGGAAGGTGTATAATTCAAGTGTTCAAAGAATGAAAAACAAAATCTATGGTTTCATGTGATTTATCCATCTGAACCACAATGATAAGAAGCTGCCTGTTTTCTGGACACTTAACACTTAATCGTTTTCTACTATGGGGGACCTAGGACCTCAAATGGTAGATTTACATATTGATGATATTTTCTATCAATGGATCCTCATAATAGATTATGCAATGTAACTGGTCTTGAATGTTACCTCTTTTTCCTTTTTAACTAGCCCTGTTTCCTGGTCTGAAGTTCGTCCCTTATCTGCCATAGAAGGTACGCAACCCCTCCTATGTGTTGTTCCTCTTGGCAGTGTATGTACATGAAACAAGTAAAATGGCTACTACCGCAACGTGTTCTCTCTACGTAATGATATTCATGTAGATGTGTCAGGTGATTTATGAAGCCTCCTTTGATGTTTCCGGTAGCAGCTATAAATCACGCCGTCATCATTCCCTAAAAAGTAGGACATTCTTTTGTAGTTTACTTGCTGCTATTAGAGGCTGCGTGTTTCGTGGCTGATGAAGAGTGCTCGAATTAGTTCATTATCTTTGTAGGATGTCCTGTACTGTTTCAATGCCAGTTGGAGGTCTGGAAACCACTGCTGGAATGAACTACTTTGGGCGGTATGGTCCTAGCGTCAGGACGGATAGCTTGCCAATAGTGGGCCCGCTAGGAGGGGAGCGGTTGGAGCGTCTGGCCATGTACTTAGAGTACTATATGAACTATCGTCAGACCTCTGTGGATAAGCCTACGAACGGACCAGTCCGACAGCCAAAGCTAAACCGCAGTGGCTCAACGCAAAAACCATCTATTTCTTCTCCCATAGAATTAATACAACAGACGAGGCCTGTAAATGGAGCAAGAAGTGTTTCCGTGCCCGCAATCCCCTCTTGTAGCATATTAAAGACAGCGGAGAAGCCAACATCTCCCAAAAGCAAGAAAAAGTCGGTGAGGTTTGCTAGTCCCCTGGTCTCGGAACAGGTATCGTCAGAAGACCTAGAAGTGGAGTCAATCGCCCTTCCCCCGAAGGAGGAAAATCTTAGGCTGTCTTTACTAGAAGAAGGAAAAGCCTTGAGACAACCTGTTCGACCCGATTCGCCACCCGAGGTCCTAAGTCCAGGGCTTCGCGAGGTGCAATACCACTTTTCCCAACCTAGCGCAGACCCCAACTTCCCTCAAAGGGTTAATGTACAAAAAGTGTGTTTAGAGAATGTACGACGTGATGGAGGTAGCGTACACGGAGTTGTACGTGTCTGCAACGTGAATTTTGAGAAAGATGTCTTAATTCGTTGGACGGAGAATAACTGGAGAACTGTGAACGAAACACGTGCAGTTTATTGTTTAGATAGCAGTGATGGAGGTACAGATCGTTTTAGCTTTCAGCTGCCGTTACGGGACCGACTAGTTTTCGCCATTTGCTATAGGTCAAACAACCATGAATTCTGGGACAATAACTTTGAACAAAACTACATAATCTCAACCAAGTCCTAGTTCATCTCAATTGTAAAGTTTCAAGTCAATTTATCCAACTGTCTCTAATATACATTTCCCAGATGTTCTTT
The DNA here is from genome assembly GCA_947172415.1 of Chondrosia reniformis. Lineage (NCBI taxonomy): Eukaryota > Metazoa > Porifera > Demospongiae > Chondrillida > Chondrillidae > Chondrosia > Chondrosia reniformis. The sequence goes on along the minus strand of OX359199.1, from coordinate 7,073,750 downwards.
GATGATGTTTCCTGCATTTGTTCGTGTTGTATGTATATAAGAAGCAATGGTGCTGAAATTCCTCTAATGAAATATGCATGTGCTGAAGGTCAAAGTTCTAGTTAGCTCGAACTAATTGGGTGAAGCGAGGTCTGGGCTGACGTCCTTATAAGGAAATCAATTACGTACACTATAATATAATATTATGGTATTCAATAAAAAGTATATTATTATTAAATTAGGGTTATTATAATACCTATTCTTTAATTTCTCAACTGTTTCATGAAAGTCACGAAACATTTATATACAGTTGTGAGATGAGTAGTTGGAGCACCAATGGAACCTGGTCATATTAGTGGGTATCGTCAAAGGTCAACCCTGATTGGGTTCAAATTCAAATTCAGAGGAATTGTATTTCCAATCAAAATGCTATCCAGGGTTAAGGGGTCAGAATATTAGTCAGTCGGGTGTAACAGTCCAAATGAAAAATCTAAATTATGAAAATCTGATTTATCAGCATGATCAGATAGGGACAGATATAAGACAAAACCAATATTTAGGTGCAAATAACTTTCTATATTAATTTAACTTTGTTTGATTTTAGTAAAGAGGCTATTAGTTTGTATTGCACCAAATGCTGACTCCCCTTCTCAAAGTTTATTGATGACTGATCAGCTAAGTCCCTATAGAAGGTAACGACAATAACACAAACTGGTTTACACAGAAATGCTAACTACTGAGCATAACAAATTTAATAGTAAAAGGAAATCTATATATGTCATGTGAAGTTGTAGACTACAGACCAACAAGGGTGCCAACTGAGTCTTTAAGGAAGTTATTTTGGGACCATGCAAAAGGAAAGAGTAGAAAGACCTCGTGCAGATTCACGCACTGCTCATTATTAGATACTCACTGTAATGCAAATTAAAGGCAAATATTTCTTATTAAGGCACTTCCTATATGATTTAGTTTTGTTTATAATCTGCACACAAGCTCATCAGTGATGCCATATATTCAATCAATCTTCTACACTGTTAGACCACAATCTTATGTGACCTCCAGCAACTAAGAATATATTGATGCTGAAATTTCTTAGTTTAGGGATGAGTGTAGCGCTTTAGAGTGGGTAACTGACAATATTAGCACAAGCTAATAATTACCGTTTGGTTTACTACATGTTAGTTGTGCTAAAATAAGACAAACTTACAAATTAAGCGGTAGTTAAGTAATGCAATTTCCCAATACAATCAGCAAACTCTGAATACAGTATTTACTACTTGACTGAATAGGGACAGGTGACCCATTCTAGCGTAACATGCTACAATAACAGAACACAGGTCTACTTGCCAACACAAGCACCTCTGTTCATAGGTGTACACTATCTCTCCGCACTGCAAGGTGGATACAGGTACGTAGCATGGGATTTGTATTTCTACTTACTCTGGTGTAATTACAACATCAGCAATTCTCTCTTTTGCTTCACAAAACACAAAGTGCTCCATGTTAGGTTTGGATGCTGTAAAGATGAAAAGGCCTTTGGTAAAGAGAGCAATTGATTCAACAACTGATACTTTGTAATGAGGACATTCATAACACACAAATCTAACCATATTACTTACTGTACAACTCACCCATCTGCTTGTGGTCAAGACGCTGAAAGTTTTGTGGCATAAACTGCAATGCCAGTGATTCCATGTGAGATTGCACAGAGCTTGCATACCTATGCAATGAGTGGGCTGTTAGTCAAGAGTCATGAATCTCATTAAAGTGATCGACCAATGTGGTGAATGATCCTAAATTAGTAACTAATTACATCAAGAATCACACATTTTGCATTCAAGTGCCTCACTACCGCCAGCTAACCAATTTATACATAATTCAATTTCCTTTAACCAAAAGTACATTGAATATGGAATATGAGTTATCATAATAAGTAGAGGGTGAGGCTATGAAGACAAGGATCTAGAGAGGGAGAGGGTGAGGCTATGAAGACAAGGATCTAGAGAGGGAGAGGGTGAGGCTATGAAGACAAGGATCTAGAGAGGGAGAGGGTGAGGCTATGAAGACAAGGGTCTAGAGAGGGAGAGGGTGAGGCTATGAAGACATGGGTCTAGAGAGGGAGAGGGTGAGGCTATGAAGACAAGGGTCTAGAGAGGGAGAGGGTGAGGCTATGAAGACATGGGTCTAGAGAGGGAGAGGGTGAGGCTATGAAGACAAGGGTCTAGAGAGGGAGAGGGTGAGGCTATGAAGACAAGGGTCTAGAGAGGGAGAGGATTGATAAAAGTTGATGTGGTGTACTATACATTATGCTAGTTGGTCACTGACTAGAACTAACAGAATTATATGAATTAACACAATTTTTGTATTGTTCAAGGATTAACAATAACTGAGTTAGTATAACCAAAGTTGTTTCAGTGAGACAACATGTCTTTCCTTTGGGCTGCATACTATGAGAAACACCACTGGGCATGTTTGTGGTTTTCACTTCATCAGCTGATTGGAACATGACCACAGTAGCTGTTACCATAGTAGCTGTTACCATAGTAGCTGTTACCATAGTAGCTGTTACCATAGTAGCTGTTACCAGGGTTTCCAACAGGTGTGGAAAACTGGAGGCTCAATTTGTGAATAGGCATGCAAGTGTAGGTATTTAACTATATCTGGCTAATGGAATCAGTGGTTTTATATTGATTTACTATATAAAGTGTAGCTATTAAATAAACAGGCTATACACAGACTGTGTCCCAACAGAAAGGCATGATAATCATGCTCAGATCATGAGGCATTTTCTGGCTTCATCAGCAAGGCCATTCTAACCACATTGACCTCAATTTTAATATAAAAATATACATATTATGTCTACACTATAGATTCAAGTCCCAGTCCTTCTATTAACTCGGAGAGCATAGAAAGAAAAACAAGGCTGAGTTAGTTTGAACAAAAATAAATTGAAAGTGCTAAAAATTAATAACTACAGTGTTACCTTTCTGTTTCACTATGAACACAAGTACTCAGTGCAACTATTACATAAACAATGACATAGTAGATACACTTATTCCTCTGCCCCATAGGGCCATGCTGTACTCATGCAAGTCACATGCAAGTCACATGTAACCTTAAATAGGTGCATAGATACTTACTCTTTGGCAAAAGTGAGCTCCTCTGGTGTAAGCTTCGGTTCAGTGTCAGCCGCTCTACTGCTCTCCTCTGCCAATACATGCATTGTATACTTCTCTATCTACGTACATGTAACAAGAGAAACTGCTTACAGAATACCTTTAGTTTGTCACTATTTGAGCAGGTAATGTTAACATCTCAATAATAATAATAACTGGGACTAGTAAATGTACTCAATCACAGCTTCAGTGCTTCAGATTATGTAATCCTACATTTGACCCAAAGCTCAAGGTCTAGGCATCCTTATTCACTGGAGACAACATGATCTACGACACTATGTGGATAATGCTGAATGGCTTCCACAGGTATGTATTTGGAATTACAAAATCTTACAGTGCGGAAAATTGAAAACAGAAAAGTGATATTAAATGTAACACTAATCTTGATACTGAATGTTTTAAGATTGTGGCTATCTACCGTATGTAATAGTGTATATGTAATTATAGGTACTAGACTATACCCATACATACAAGTAGTAAAAGGACTTTGGTTATTGGGTGCAGCCAATCACTGAAGGTCTTTAGCATACCATTATCCTATCCCATCAAATAAGACAAATTAGAGTGTTGCCGCTGGTGTCCACATGACATAATAGACACTCCAGTTACATCTAGTGTAGAGAGTGGGTGTACCAGGGATCCAAAGGAATCACACTGACAACTCATGTACAGTACATTCACCCTCATGTACAAGACTCAACAGAAACAATCTCCCCTCGCAATAACAATATAATAACTAATTCCCATTAATCCTTCAACATTACTGCTTCTCCCTGGATCAAAAACATATTACCAAGCCTGTAGCCTCTATTGTCTAATTCGTGTAGATTTAAGACTTCCCCAAAGATGTGTTTACTAGATGTCAGTGGACAGGAAATATGAAACCTCAAAATGAAGGCTACCATAGATTGAGGTGGCTTCAGTGGGCTGGAAACCTTAAACTCTTAATCTTATCAAAACTGTTTAACCCCTAACCAACATAACTTAGGCTATGATTGCACTTTGAATATGCCAATTCTACAGTAAATTTAACATCTTAATTACAGTAGTTGCCTTATAAGGAATGAGCCAATCATTCCACTGCACTAACCATCCACTTTGATGTGCTCAATCTATTCATTTTCCTACATGCTATATGCCTATTCTGCAAAAGAGCCTATAGGGGAACTAAACCTGAAGAGAGCTTTGGATGAAGATATAGGAGTCTTTTCTTCCTTCCTATGTATCTCTTGCAAATTAATTCAGCCCAAACTGGCACTTCCTAATAAGCAAGGACCATTTCCCAGCCCACAAGAAATGAATTTAGTAAAAAAAGTTCATATATTCAAGTGCGAACTCATTAGGCAAGTACTACTTTAACACTTATTTAATTTATCACATGCAAATCTATTTTCTAGTAGGTGTAGGTAATGGCATTCAAAAAGGTCAAAGTCTAAAGTTCGATGGTCTAATGACTACTTCTTTAAGTGTGTGTACTTTTCTCCTACAAAGCCAGCCTAATTTATAAAGCTTAATACAAACTGTCCACCTACAGCATTCACAGTAATAACAATATATCCATAATATATGCTAAGTTCCTATAATCATCTTTAGATGGTACATCTTTCGATTCTTTGAGCGTCTAAAAATGCAGTTTGGCGTGATAAATCTTTTGGTCAAACGTTTCAACCCTCAGGGTCTTCATCAGCGACTAGCAATAGCCAAACTGTGTTTTTAAATGCACAAAGAATCGAAAGATGTACCATCTAAAATAAGTTCAACGTAGTTAGAAGAAATCCTTACTCCATATCCTATAATCATCTTCATCATGCTCCCCACCACACCCCCTACCCCATCATGCTCCCCACCACACACCCTACCCCATCATGCTCCCCACCACACACCCCCTACCTCATCATGCTCCCCACCACACCCCCCTACCTCATCATGCTCCCCACCACACCCCCTACCTCATCATGCTCCCCACCACACCCCCTACCCCATCATGCTCCCCACCACACCCCCTACCTCAACATGCTCCCCACCACACCCCCTACCTCAACATGCTCCCCACCACACACCCCCTACCTCATCAAGCTCCCCACCACACCCCCTACCTCAACATGCTCCCCACCACACACCCTACCCCATCATGCTCCCCACCACACACCCCTACCTCATCAAGCTCCCCACCACACACCCCTACCTCATCAAGCTCCCCACCACACACCCCTACCTCATCATGCTCCCCACCACACACCCCCTACCTCATCATGCTCCCCACCACACACCCCTACCTCATCATGCTCCCCACCACACACCCCTACCTCATCATGCTCCCCACCACACACCCTACCTCAACATGCTCCCCACCACACACCCCCTACCTCATCATGCTCCCCACCACACACCCTACCCCATCATGCTCCCCACCACACCCCCTACCCCATCATGCTCCCCACCACACACCCCCTACCTCATCATGCTCCCCACCACACACCCTACCTCATCATGCTCCCCACCACACACCCCCTACCTCATCATGCTCCCCACCACACCCCCTACCTCAACATGCTCCCCACCACACACCCTACCTCAACATGCTCCCCACCACACACCCTACCCCATCATGCTCCCCACCACACACCCTACCTCAACATGCTCCCCACCACACACCCTACCTCAACATGCTCCCCACCACACACCCTACCCCATCATGCTCCCCACCACACACCCTACCTCAACATGCTCCCCACCACACACCCTACCTCAACATGCTCCCCACCACACACCCTACCTCAACATGCTCCCCACCACACACCCTACCTCAACATGCTCCCCACCACACACCCTACCTCAACATGCTCCCCACCACACACCCTACCTCAACATGCTCCCCACCACACACCCTACCTCAACATGCTCCCCACCACACACCCTACCCCATCATGCTCCCCACCACACACCCCCTACCTCAACATGCTCCCCACCACACACCCTACCCCATCATGCTCCCCACCACACCCCCTACCTCATCATGCTCCCCACCACACACCCCCTACCTCATCAAGCTCCCCACCACACCCCCTACCTCAACATGCTCCCCACCACACACCCTACCCCATCATGCTCCCCACCACACACCCCTACCTCATCAAGCTCCCCACCACACCCCCCTACCTCAACATGCTCCCCACCACACACCCCCTACCTCATCATGCTCCCCACCACACACCCTACCCCATCATGCTCCCCACCACACACCCTACCTCAACATGCTCCCCACCACACACCCTACCTCAACATGCTCCCCACCACACACCCTACCCCATCATGCTCCCCACCACACACCCTACCTCAACATGCTCCCCACCACACACCCTACCTCAACATGCTCCCCACCACACACCCTACCTCAACATGCTCCCCACCACACACCCTACCTCAACATGCTCCCCACCACACACCCTACCTCAACATGCTCCCCACCACACACCCTACCTCAACATGCTCCCCACCACACACCCTACCTCAACATGCTCCCCACCACACACCCTACCCCATCATGCTCCCCACCACACCCCCTACCTCATCATGCTCCCCACCACACACCCCCTACCTCATCAAGCTCCCCACCACACCCCCTACCTCAACATGCTCCCCACCACACACCCTACCCCATCATGCTCCCCACCACACACCCCTACCTCATCAAGCTCCCCACCACACCCCCTACCTCATCATGCTCCCCACCACACACCCTACCCCATCATGCTCCCCACCACACACCCCTACCTCATCAAGCTCCCCACCACACCCCCCTACCTCAACATGCTCCCCACCACACACCCCCTACCTCATCATGCTCCCCACCACACACCCCTACCTCATCATGCTCCCCACCACACCCCCTACCTCATCATGCTCCCCACCACACCCCCTACCTCATCATGCTCCCCACCACACCCCCTACCTCAACATGCTCCCCACCACACCCCCTACCCCATCATGCTCCCCACCACACCCCCTACCTCAACATGCTCCCCACCACACCCCCTACCTCATCATGCTCCCCACCACACCCCCTACCTCATCATGCTCCCCACCACACCCCCTACCCCATCATGCTCCCCACCACACACCCTACCTCATCATGCTCCCCACCACACCCCCCTACCTCAACATGCTCCCCACCACACACCCCCTACCTCATCATGCTCCCCACCACACACCCCTACCTCATCATGCTCCCCACCACACCCCCTACCTCATCATGCTCCCCACCACACCCCCTACCTCATCATGCTCCCCACCACACCCCCTACCTCAACATGCTCCCCACCACACCCCCTACCCCATCATGCTCCCCACCACACCCCCTACCCCATCATGCTCCCCACCACACCCCCTACCTCATCATGCTCCCCACCACACCCCCCTACCTCAACATGCTCCCCACCACACACCCCCTACCTCATCATGCTCCCCACCACACACCCCTACCTCATCATGCTCCCCACCACACCCCCTACCTCATCATGCTCCCCACCACACCCCCTACCTCATCATGCTCCCCACCACACCCCCTACCTCAACATGCTCCCCACCACACCCCCTACCCCATCATGCTCCCCACCACACCCCCTACCCCATCATGCTCCCCACCACACCCCCTACCTCAACATGCTCCCCACCACACCCCCTACCTCATCATGCTCAGCTTTTCCTCCAATCATTTATACTTCTAACTGTTCCCTTCCTACACTGTATACATGACCCAAACACATCTCAAGTAGGAAATACCAGTACAGTGAAGTAACTGACTGTGTGCAGTGCTATACACAGAGCCTTTTCTTAGGAAGAGAAGCATCACATCACAGTTGACTGCATCGGGCACTGTACCTTGGCCAATCGTGTTCTCAAATAACTGTTGAATACAAATCTTATTCTATCCAACTGCAGTAAGGAGAGAAGACAGTGGTACTAATGAGAAAGATATAACCTATTAACAAGTGTTCAAAGTATAGACATACTTGGATGGCACATAAAATGGGGTACCACAAGGTCAAAGGTCAAAGGTCAGGTTGTGTTCCTTTCATGGATCCAACACATCCTTGTATATAGTGATAGTTGGAGTGGTAAAAGGTTTTGAAGCAGGCTTACCTCCTGATAGTGAGCAGTAGCTACTATAGTACCCTTTGGAAGCTGGCTTATTTTTTCTTCCTAGAGAATGAAGATGGGGCGGGGAGGTAGTAACTTATAAACATAGGATCTGACGCATTGACACTTCCCCAATGTAACTGAAAACTACAGAGCTGCAACTGATGCTACATTATTTACTAGGCCAAGGTACACACATGGAGGCTGGCAGCAGCCATTGAAGGTTGGTCCCGGCACCCACCGAAGGCTGGCCTAAGGATGAACTGAATAATGATGTTTGTTCCTCATTACACTACTTGTAATGGCACATTTGTCATTGTGTGGGTATCAACAAATGGAAGGAGGTGAGTCTACAACAAAATAAGTGAGATCGTGAAAACTGAAATTCTTTTGAATTTCAATAACAACTTGTACAATGAGTACTGCAATTTAGTCTTTATTATACCCCTCTTATCACATCACAAGTATCATCTACCCTCCCACTCCCTCTGGCACACTATCTCCTCCCACTCCTTTCTCTCCTGCCACCTTACAATCAATACAGTACAGTATATACTTAGCATTTCAATATATTATTTCCTTCCCCAATTTGCACCTCAATTGAGGTTGCTACAATAAAAATAGATCAGTAATTGTAATCAAGTTAATGTTCCACCTCAATACCATAGCACACAGACAATACAAACTATTAATTCAGTGGTAAGTGGCTTCCATTGTGTTTATCAGATTTACCAATGACCAACAAGTCACAGATGCAGTTAACTATTCAAACAATCCACCCACTCACCCAACCAGCTTGTGAAGCCACCTGCCTCTCAGCAAGTTTATGAGATTACAAAAGTGTTGATGGCTCATTTAGTCACTTCTTAACTGAAATAACACACCTCCAATAACTCCAATAACTTTTCCATATATGGAGTTCTACCTAACATGATTTGTGCAGTCATAGACATTCTACAATCTGCATATGATGAGCTAAGAATGGCCATTTCATATAATTCTGTAGTTCATTAATCTATTAAATAGGGCCTATCTACAGGCATTATAACAACCTCTTCTGACACCAACAAGAAATATCAAAAACTGTATTGCAAAAATGAAAGAATGTATTAATTTTTCTACTTGAATGAATACTCGCATTCATTGCAAACATCCCTGGACAGCACGCCACCACATACAATGAATACAATACTGTAGAGATACACAGTTAATCAACCATTTTGCGAATAATTTTAACATACCACTTCTTTGATTTGCTGTTTGATTATATCGACAATTTCCGTTTTCGGCTCTAAAAGTTCTGGTGAAAACTTTTCGTTCAGCCAAGCCTAGCAAGGTTGGAAGCAGTTACATCAGTGCATCACTTTGTGATGGCAATTACTGCTGCGAGTGGCATACCTCTTCCAGGCGTCGTAGCACCTCTGCTGTTGTTACGGCTTCGTACTGCTCCTTCTCACCCTCACTATGACCTTTTTGAGAAAATAAAGAAGCAAAACTCTCTTCAGCCATTTTAACTAGTACGCCATCTTTAACAATCATTGATTCTTAACCACAACTATTTCAACTACTCCAATGAGTCTGATAACTATCACATTAGTAGTCATCCGAGTCAGAGGTAGCTAACAAAGGTATCCTCTGATCCAGCTTGTCCACCTTCGACTTGCCAGATCTCCTAAAGAACCTTTTAAAATAACCTGGCTTGCTCTTCTTGTAGCTATACTTTAGCCCTTTGTACCTAACAAGAGATGTCACAAGAATCAACATTATCAATGAAATATAGTATACATCAAGGATGGGTGTGTCAATTGAGGATTGAGGTAGTGTGAAGGGTTGCATGTAACACTTATGCCGTTCTGCTCCTTACCACTGAATGACATAACAGACCAGCACTGTAGCAATACCTACTGTTAACATGACAATAATTGAGCACAAGATCCCCAGAACCACAAACAGGAACACACGCATGCCAGACCTTCCCAGGGGGGAGTCCCTGTCCATAGCTACAAACTCATAGATAGGATCACTGTTGTCAAAATTGAATTCCTCAATACTGTCTTCCTCAAAGTGGCCATTTTCTTCCTCGGTCGTATTCCCTGATTCTGTAATCACGGATGATTGTGCATGCTCAAAGCCTTCATCGGCCAAGTGACTACCAATAGGGTAGACATCAAAGATAGCAGTGACTTTCTCCCTCTGAACCTCATTCCAAGCTTTGCAATAGTAATACGAGGAATCCATATACTCAGGTTCTCTGATTTCCATCCTGCAGATCACACTTTTACCATCTTCTCCAAATGTAGTAGTCACTTTTATTCGCTACATTTATATTTGAACAGTATACATTTATATATATATATATAATATTGAACAGTATACATTTATATATATAATATTGAACAGTATACATTTATATATATAATATACATTTATATAGATGTTGGATGTGCCTATGTACAACAGGTTAGAATAGATGAAATCAAATGAAATCAAAATCTCTTTGTTGTTGATTAACAAGATAATTGGTAATACATTGAATAGGGTGGCCATGTTTTTTCAGCCATCCCTACTTAGAGAGTACTGGCATAGTCTCTGATGTATTTATGAATGAATGACAGGCTGACACTCCAGTGATACAGTGAAAAGACGCAAAGATAAAACCTACATATGATCTTAAGTGGCTATATTTAGTTTCTATATGTCACCATGGTTACTGAGTAGACAAGTGGTGCTACCATATACTGAAGATGTACATGTAAGTTTTTCATTACAATCTCAACAGTAATAACCTGAATCTGCAACAGAAAAACAACTTTCAATTACTTTATTTTGCTTAATTGGTTCCAGTCCTGACTCCCATGTGACTACTGGTCGTGGGTGGCCTGTTACTACACACACTAGATCACCCGTCACTCCAAGCTCCACCGCTCTCTTTAATGGAGTAACAGCCATTTTTAGCTTCTCAGCCTTGACTATTTGAATGGTCTTGCTGTGTGTATTGCTACCATTGCTAATTGAAATGCTGTAGTTTCCATTGTCTGATTCTCGCAACTTGTAGAATGCTACTCTATAGTGAGAGGTACTAAGAGCTGACAAGACAAAATTTGTATTCTGTGAGGATTCATCTGAAACCTTTTCAACAGAGAGTTCCCAAGAGGAAAGTTCTGCTAGTGGAGCTATTATAGTAATATCAAAGTAGGTGGAAGTGTTACCTGAGGGAATGACTAATTTGTCTCCTTGAAATGAAAATTGAATTTCTACATAGATACAAATCATACATACTGTATATCTACATACATGACCTTACAAATACAGTATAGCAAATTGTAACTACATGTATGTATATATGCATGTATACTTTTATAAGCAAGCTTGGTTAATGCATGTATAAATACTACCCTCACCCGTTTGATTTTGGCTGACAGTATCCTCTGCAACATGCTGCCCTGGATTTCCTATAACCAACTCCAAAGTGGCCTTCATCTCCAAATCACCAGCAAGTGTTGTTACTAAATTTGGATCAAATCTACTAATAATTCCATAAGTTCCACTTCTCTCTGCAACCTGTCTAAATATTATTGTGTAATACATCATAGAATGAATTTTAGAGCAGGATTTCCTGTCAAAGTATCCAGCCTTTTCAATGTGAGTCCGTTTCTCCTCTCTAGTTGTCAAATGTCTCCCTTGGAAGATATAGGTAATATTTTCAGCAGGAGCCAGAGCTGATAGTAAGGTCAACCTTAGCACTTTTGAAGGATTGATTGGTAACTGGACTGTTTCTGTAAATCCATGACTTATTCTGTGCTGCTGAAGGGATGTCAAAAAGGTTGCAAATATACCCACATAAGCTGGATTATCTTCCTTCTTAATTTTTGAAGCTAGATTGAGATAATAAAATGGACATATAATGGACATACATATGTATATTTTCTGAGAACTGCAATTTGCTTTATTTTTCTTTTCAAACCTTTTGTTTAGTGCTGCATGCCTTGCAGTGTACAAAATTAAGTTAATATCATAAAACTACAACATATACAGTATATGTTGACATCAGCAATAATTGGTTCCTAAAATCTGTTCTCTTCTCTCTACATATAAATTTATACTGAACTAGTTACGTTTGGAAATGCAATGTTCATTTAGTATTATTATTTTATTTCAGTTGGAATTACCTGGAGGATAACATGAATACAGCCTATTCCTGATATCTCCATAGGGATAAAAAGGATGTCGACTAGTAAAAAAGTTTCGGCTTGAATATTTTAACAGCCAGTATTGAAATTGCACTAGTCTTGGCTGCAGTACTGTCAACTTGAATCCTCCTCCTATGCTTAAAGTGCATCTTGGAACTGCGATGCACGTGGCGATAAAACCAGTTTCCAAAACCTTGATTCTCAATGCATTGAGGTTTCTCCTATTATAGCCTCTAAATAAAGAAGAAGAACCTTCAATCTAACAGAAACTCTATAAGTCAACCCTTCTATAAGAAATAAAAGTTTTTTGCATCCAGCATTGAGTTGCTCCATAGTTGATGTTAAATCTAACAGTAAACATACATCATTCCTGGAGCACTGGTCCCATATTCATGAAATAGATAACCATTAAACAAGGCGGTCATTTTAGTGGCATTGTAGTCTTTTCCAAAGAGGTTGATTACTCCCTCATAAGTCTGTACAGATGGTAGCCTTTTGGCATCGTTGTTTTCAAAATGAAACATGTGAAAAAATACTGGCTGATATCTTTGTGATATTTCTCGCTCAACAACAACATAATCACTGTCTGTCCAAGGAAATTGCTCTGTATAGATCTCTGTGCAGGTAGAAGCATTTGTTAATGATTTCAGATGTAAATTACAATTGACTTAAGTGATGGCATCAAAATAACTTGAGTATCTAACCTTGGACGCTTGCAAGAATTGTTAGGAAACAGAGGCTTAGTGTGAACATGCTTTCCAGCTGCTGGTATATTTGCTCACTGAACATCGATTATTTTGAACTCTATGTCGATAAATCAAAGCAAAATGGCTGCCAGAGTTTCAGTGCAACTTTCTACTAACTGGGGCACACTTGAAAGGATACTAAAGACGACAGTGGAACTACAAATGAGGTAAATGAATAAAATTCTAAATCCTCCGTGAGGCAAATGCTTGGGAGGTTATGGACATCTCTTCATGAACTCTCATAGGGACGGTACGGAGCTGCCAGACCAGCTCAGTGTAGGCCCTAACCCACCAGTCGTTATTGAATGCGAGGGGACGGCTGAACCGTGCTTTCTCTTTATGGACACCTTTAATGATGACGAACTTGTGCTGCACAGTCTTGAGGTTGTCAGTGAATGCAGAAATGTAGAGATATACGATAGCAGTAATGGTTACCTAGGCACTGCTGCAGGCATTACGTCAGCTGAAGGAAAGTGAGTATTTGTTGGACGTTACACTTAAGGATTTAACAGCCTGACTTTGTCGTGTTACCGCATGCATGCAGTGAAGATATGAAAATGTACAGCTGTATGCATCACTTCAGGGGTGGTCGCGTGTATCCAAGCTTGAAAATAAAGGTAATGCACTGTATTTCAAGAAAATTTGAAATGAATCAATTATCTACAATGGATATTTTTCTTAAATTGTGTTATCAAAACATCTTACTAGGGAGGCATGCAGAATTTAATGAAACTGGCTATGATGAGTTGTGTTTACATGGAGTTGCTTTTTGCAGTTTGTTTCCCTTGGAGGTCGCTTAAAGTTCCACTTGAAGAGACTTACACTAAAGTTTCGAGAGATGACTGCTCAAGAGAAGAAGGAGTTGGAAGGCCTCCCAACACAGGATCAGTATGTTCAAGAGATGTGGCAGTACCATATCTGACCTTCTTCTGTTTGCATTGTTATAGCACTTGGGAGAATCAGTTGGAGCTGAAGGAACTGGCCTCCTTAGAAGGTGCTCCCCAAGGTATCAAGGCTCTGGTCGCTACCATGCAGCATCTCAGTAAGCAGCAGAGGACTGGTAGGTTCTTTACTGAGGAAGATAAAGGCGAGATGCCTCCTAATATGCAGCAAGCATTGGAAACACTGAGGTCCATGCGTTCTTCAGCCAAGAATGAAGCAGAACCAGATGGTAGTGATGAACAAGACAAAGCTAGTCCTCAGCAAGTTACTAAAGAAGATTTGGAGAGACTTGAGAATCACTTGAAGACTTACATTGACAATGCCGTGGACAGGGCACAGAAGTCTTTGGAGAAGAAGATTGACCTCTTGGCTGGCTCTTTGGAAGTGCTAGTTACTCAATTGATAAATATAAAGTCCTAAATCTGTTTCTGTATATTTCTATTGAAGAGAGTTGAAGTGACCAGTTTGGTTGCATATTTTACTGTTTTAAACTCAAAAATCCTAAGTGTATAATAGCAATGTGAAACCTGAGTTTATGTATATGTAGACTTTCATCTTAGATATGGATTAATATGAAAGCATTAAAACAGTGTAGTAAGAGTTAATTAAACCTATTCAATGATTTTCTTTCCAATCTATACATGTAATTATTTATTACATGCGTATTCACGATCTGCATTCATGTATATAGGAAATTGGTTACAAGACACATTATAGACAAACTACTCGGTGAACATGCGACCATTGTAAACTTTACACATGAGTGGTGGAAAGTAGGTTAATTAAAATTGGGCACGTCTGCTAAGGGTAAGATCATTCGCTGTACTGTTGCCAGAACATCAGAGAATTCTTTGTGTTTCCCAAGTGATTCAAACAGCTTTCCTAGTGTGTTTGACGAGGGCAGCAATTCTCTCAGTTTCTGTTCAACCTCTTCAGTTGCACACACTACATGGTAGGCCACTACCTTTTGGTTCTGTTGCTTGGCAACAGAGAAAAAAGTGATAAGGTCCATTTTGTGAGTTTTTTGCATCATTGCATTCTCAGGGCTGAAGCGACAGTCATGAATACACACAGTCCTAGAAGATTGAAACATGGAAGACATTAGATTCTCAGCTTGTATTGAGAATGTTTTGGTTGCTTGCCTTTAAATGCATGTATTTAATTTAGGATAGAAAGAGTTGATTTACTAAATTATCTGTATGATGATTTGGCAGTATTTCTAGCTAATAACAGCACTATAAATAGTTGAACTAGTTTGGCTGACGCTGTTGTGATATACAGACATGACTGAATGGCATGTGGACATTTTCACAAAACTCTTTATAACACAGACCTTTTCTCTAGTCTTCCAAAGCTGATTCCTGCATCCTCTAGGTCTTGATGAACAGGCTTAACTCCTTTGGCCTCAAACACACCCATTTGCAGCTGCAAAGTCATTGAATAGCTCTGTTCATAAGGAGCATCTCTGTACAGCCAAGCATGATACATGAGGTTGAATTCATCTGTATTTTCACAGATAAACTTTTGACAGGGGCTCTCCTCGGGATGGGGGTGGAATATTATAAACAGCTCAGTTGAATCATCCAGTACAAAATCAGTTACATCTTTGGGAGGCGGTGACTCTGGTCCCCTCCCTCCTGATGCATATCTCTTTACAGGTAGGTGACTCATCTGGCTACTGTCAGTCTCCTGTGATTGGTCCAGTTGAAAGGACTTGTGCAAGAGACAGTTGATGAGGTGACAGGGTATGGTCAGAACATAGCACAGTGAGGCACAGCACTGCCCACAACATGTCTTCCTCTCAGGTGAGCTATTCAGAAGGGGCGTGCCCACATTTGCAGGGCGTGGCTGAACTGTTATTGCTCTCTTGGTTGCTACAGACATGCAGTCTGGAAAGAGAAGTTCAGTGATGCTATTGGGTAACTGTCTGGCTATCAGGCTACGAAAGGAAGGTTTACGACATGAATAAGTCGGATAAGTCTTTCCGCTCCACGCAGTTGGCACCCTATAAAATTAATCAACTTACCTCTTATACACTGGAAGGCTTATTAATACCATTGGAAGACATGGAGAATACATCTCTCCGTAGACACCTAATAAAAGAGACGACAATATAGTTCATCAGTAATAAACATTTCCCGGTATCGTGCGGTACGTACCGATATGAGGAACACAGTGGAATCCGTATGCATGGAGCTTGGAAAATTCTTCTTTGTCTTTCAAAGAGAGAATAAAAGGATTTTCCTCAGTTGTACCTTTGTTCGTTACGTTCTTAGAGGTAGATAAAAGATTAGAGACGGACCTGTCCATATCTCCTTTTATCTCTTACGTCATTTTGTAGGGATTTCCCTACAGCCGCCATTTTTCTTGCACCTTATATAAAACAGCATGGACAAGTTTAAGAATAAAAGAAAGCGATCGCCGAATACTGATGCAAGTAACAGTGAACATGTAGGAGTGCCAATTAAGAAAAAGAAGAAAGGTAATAACGTTCCCTACCACTTGCCGCTTACTTTATCTCTCGTTCCATTTTATTCTCCAGAAAGCAAAGCTCTTGTCAAAGGGGTACCATCTGAATCTGTTGAAGAAGATTTTCCAAGGAGCTCCACTTCTTTGTTAACACCTTTAGAAATTAAGCAGTTGCACCAGAAGGCAAAGCAGGATGTAACAGAGGAGAAGACAAGTAAAGGAACGAAAGTAAAACGAATGCAGATGGCTCCCCTTAAAGCTGTGTCTAAAGCAAAGAAGATGAAACATTCACATGACATCAAGTTTCCCTCTCCTAAAGTTTGTTTTGCGGCATTTTTCCAGTCGATATTTTTCATTGTAAGTCATTTTCCTGTAGCACTTGCAAGAAGGATTGTTATTATTGGGGATTGTAAAGGAAGTGAGAGATTATGAAGTCTATGTTTCTCTGCCATTTAATCTCCAAGGCAAGATCACTCATGCTGGTGTGTCAGACATTATCACTGAACTAATCAAGCAGTCATCTTCAGAAGATACCAAGACCTCCCTCCCTTCCCTAAGCCATCTGTTCTACTGTGGGCAGTACATCATATGCAGTACCTTACGTAAGGATGGTACCTTTGTGGAAGTGACTGTCAATCCCTCTGTAATCAATCAGCGCTTGACAACTCGTGCAGTGTTCAAGGGAATGGTATGTGCATAGGTTACTCAGTGATTGGGCATGCAGCCATTGTCTATCAAAGGGTTCTCCCCTTGACAGGTTTTACCTGGGTGGGTCGAGAGCGTAGAAGAACACGGCTATCTCATTTCTTTTGGAATTGAAGGCTTAAAAGGTTTCTTGAGGAAGAAGGATTCGGCTCAGTGTATTCGACAACATTTCAATGGTACGTAGTACTTTAGCATAGGATCAGCAAGTTTCATTCATCATAATTACCTTGACCATGTCCTTTGAACTGCGTAGGGCACACTTTAAGAGCAGGGCAGGTTTGCCAATTCCTAATAACCTCTACATTGAATTTAAAGGCTTTGGGTGTGTCTATTGACCCAGCTCTAGTCAACACAGCATTGGTGAGTTGTAACACTTAACATATTACTGAGTGACTGTACGGACGTATGTGTTATGTAAATTACGACACGTAGGTGAAAAGTAATGATATTCATAGTTTCAATGCAATACTACCTGGAGCTGTTGTCATAGTGACAGTCAATGAGGTATGGTGTCATATGGACAATCATTAAGTTAACTTGTGGATAAATGTGGTATTCTAGTTGTACGTCCTTACCTACATGTGTACATACGTAGCTGTTGTCCAATGCAATGACTGTGAAGTTGCTTGGTGGATTTGAAGGGATTGTTCACTGTAGACACCTTCCTGGAACCAGTGTTGATTGCAATGACTTCCAAACTAAATCCAAAGTAAGTAACATGTTGACTTGCCTCTGATTGCTGTCCAACTCTGTTGCACCTCATGTACAAAGGCAAAAGCTCGTTTGCTGTGGGTGGACAGAGCGGAAAAGTTGATTGGCCTGTCTATGAAAGTTCCCATTGTAGAGGGGTCACATTTCAAGTGTGATGATTTGGAAATGGGAACCATTGTAGAGTCAGCAGAAATCACTTACCAAGAAGGCGCTCATGCCCTGCTGCTTAACCTCAGTGGAACTCACTCCGGATATGCACCAGTGAGTAGTGTGGTCTACTGTCACACACCTAATGCTCACTGCTCAATGTCTATTACCAACACCCAAGAGCTGCAGCACAATATATACTGTTTGTCTAGCGCTACACTTGTCCTACACAATTGGCAAGTACTGTACCAAATGAATATGCTTGTAGAAATTGACTAGGCGCGTATCTAAGATGGAATGACTGACTTATGCAACTACTGCTGTGTAGATAACACATTCCTCCATGTAATATATCTCTGTGTACCCATGTTTGTATCTATTGTGTATGTATGCATAGATTTCAGCAGTATATGAAGACATTTGTGAAAAATTTGACAAGAAACACAAAGTTGGATCCAAACACAAGTAATGTGCTTTGAATTTCTCTTTTACTTACATTATAACATACATAGCAACCTTTCTTTGGCAGCTGTCGAGTGGTATCTTTCAATTTGGTAGACTGTTCTGTCATTGTAAGCTTAAAACAGTGAGTGTCCTCCATAATGTCTGTTGTACCTTCAACATGTGCGTACACGTACGTATGCATCTCAATTGGTGTTAGATCCGTTCTCAATGAGCCATTCATTTCATACAAGGACATTCAACCAGGTGACATAGTTACAGTGAGCAACACAAACTGTACATTTAGCAGTTTTGACGCCATTTGCAATGCTATTCCTCTAATAACAGGGGACAGTGTCGAGCCACGGCTCATTTGGAATGGTAGTACAAGTCAACCGTTTCATTCACGGACTCTGTCCCACAGTTCACCTTGCAGACTCCAAGCTGAAACACCCGGAGAAGAAATGGGAGAAAGGGTCAGAAGTGAAATGTAGAGTATGTTTTTAAATGGACTATTTATATTATATCTGTGCCTTGATACTGTACTTTGTGTATCAAGGTGCTGTCTGTTGATGCCAGTAAACAGCAGCTGTTATTGACACACAAGAAGAAGCTGGTAGACTCTACTTATCCTATATTAGCCAGGTATGAGTCAGCTCAGCCAGGTGGCCTTCATCAGGGGGTTGTAAGGATGGTCAACGGAAGAGGTTGTAGTGTGTGGTTTTATGGTAACGTGAGGGGATGGGCAGACCGCAGTGATTTGGGGTAAAGGCATTTCACAGTGATACATACGTACGTAGGTACATACATACTTGCACGTTTATGTCTCTTATAGACAACCTGGTATTACTGACCCAACGACAGTATTCCAGGTAGGACAGGTTGTGACTTGTCAGATTGTGTCCTGTCAACCAGAAGAGAAGAAACTGCAACTTTCATTTGAGGTACACAAGTTCCCAGTGCCTTTATGCATCTCTATGACCTCTATCTCTTTCTGTGATTGGTTTGTAGATTGGGGTGACCCCTGTCATTAAGCCCCTTACTTCTGGAGATGTAAGTCTGCATGGTGTAAATAATGGTTGTTAACATTCTGTTCCACAAATCTATACTCTGTTAACATTAGATTGTTACATTGTCTGTTGAGGCTATATTACCAGAAGGGATATCATTGAGATCCCAGGAAGGTGAGGTAGCCTTTCTGCCACGGAGCCACCTTTCTGACGAACTGAGTTCCTGTGAGGCCATTCTGAGTGCACATCAAACAAGATATGAGAGTACATTGGACAAAGGCAAGGTTTATAAATTGGATAACGTGTTGGTAGTTTGTGGCAAGTTACCAACAAGACACGTTGTGAGTTGCCTTTTGAGTGTTACACTGCAAAACCACAGTACATATGTATTCACTTGTGTTGTGCATTTCTGAAACAACTAATTTATCTACGTATGTATATGTGTGTTTGTGTATGTGTTTTAGTTGGTCACTTGTAAGGACTCCCTCATCAAGGAAGCAAAGGAGAAGAAGATAGTACAAGACTTTTCACAGTTTAAGGTAAGTTATATTTATTTTTTGTTTTATGACTAATTGTTATAACGTGTATTGGAGATGTACGTATGTACGTATTTACTTGTATAGGCTGGACGTGTTCTGAGTGGTTTCGTGAGGAACTCGGCACAGTTTGGATGCTTTGTGGAGTTTCCTGGCAATTTTGTTGGACTAGCACCAAATAAGGTATGGACCTTTTGCTGAATAATGATAATTGGTTTGGAACAATTGTCCAGTAATATTTAAATTTCTAGTACTTGAAGGATGAGTTTGTGTCTGATGGCAGGGGAGTGTATGCAGATGGTCAAAGTGTAAGAGCAAAGGTATGGGAACTGCAGCATGTACGTACGTATGAATGAACTTCATAAACTGTAAGCCATTACTATAATACTGATGCGGTTTAAATATTTAATGTAACAGGTAGTGGAGATGGATAGAGAAAAGCAGAGATTACTTGTAACTCTGAGACCCGGTGACCTTACTGTAAGTAACATACGTATATCTAACCATTGTATTGACGACATACATATGTCTTTTATTGTAGCCACAATTAAAAATGGAACACAGTGCTAGGAGTCCTGCCAAAGAAAAGAATCTCCCTTCTGCCAAGTCTCCTGAGGCTACAGGATTGGTAACAGCTAAAGTCACCAAAGTCAACTTAAAGAGAGGTATCCTGATGAACATTGGACCCAAGAGGAATGGGAGCATTCATGTGACCGATGTGAATGATGATTTCTCAAAGTGTTCACTCAAACACTTCAAAGAAGGAGACTTCTTGAGGTTGGTCCTACCTTACTCGCCTACCTTACTCACCTACCTTACTCACCTACCTTACTCACCTACCTTACTCACCTACCTTACTCGCCTACCTTACTCGCCTACCTTACTCGCCTACCTTACTCGCCTACCTTACTCGCCTACCTTACTCACCTACCTGACTCACCTACATTACTCACCTACCTGACTGAACACGGGCCCTTGCCAGGTTGGCTGATCTGTTTGCTATCGTTTTAGATGTATTGTGTTGTCTAAAGAGGACAAGTACTATGTACTCTCACTACGGCAATCTAAAGTGGGAGTGGCTACAGGTGACACACCTCCAGCTGCGATTGTGGATCCAGAGGTAAATGATATCTCTGAAATATCTGAAGACAGTGTAATTAGAGGAATTGTAAAAGATTCAACACCTCAAGGCATATTTGTGTGGTACGTAAGTTTTAACTATACAAAACTTTGTATGTAATGACCTACATTCATAGGTACGTATATAATGTTTTGTATGCATAGGTATGTACACATGTACGTATATGTATGTACTTCAGGTTGTAGTTTACCATTCTACCCCACCCCCCTAGGTTGGGTCGCAATTTGTGCGGTAGAATCAAGTTTGCAAACCTAGCTGATAGGTTTGTGGAGAAACCAATGGAAGTGCATGAAACTGGTGATGTAGTGACTGTTAAAGTCATAAGGTATGTATGAATGATATAGTGCCTCATGCAGCTCTAGAAATCAACAACTACTGTACATATACGTACGTACTTTGGATCTTTTTAATTGCATATGTAGGCGTATATGTACATACGTACATATGTACTCATGTAAAGTTGTTATTATTACTGTATGTATTTAGTAGACATATAGTCCATGCCTTTCTATCGTCATTGTACCATAACAATAGACTTTGTACCATAACAATAGACTTTGTACACTGCAGCTGCTGTGTGCTTGTACTGTATTGTTACAATTGTATCATTGTTGTGTACAGCATTAAAGAAAAGAAAATTGAGTTGTCTGCGAGACTGAGTCACATTGACCCTGAGGCTGCCAAAGAACTTTACGAGAGTAAAAGAAAGAAGAAAGACAGTGAAGATGTTGATGATATGCAAAAGGCAACTGACAGTGATCTAGAAGGAGACAGTGGAGTTGAATCTGTGCATTCTGTGGAAGAGGCTTTGTTGGTAGATGAGGAGGTGGTTATTCAACCCAAGACGTCTTACTTGGATGTTGGGAGATTTGACTGGAACAGGTCAAGAGAGAAGGAGAGGGAAAGTGATGAAGATATAAGCAATGGAGATGACAACAATGAGGCACCACAGGTAGGTAAACATACTGTGCTGGTCTACTAGCTCTAGTCCGTAAGGCAATGGTGTTCTTCCTGGGGGACGTTCTCTGGCTTCTCTGGCTATTGCATCTCCTTATAATCAGAGCTTGTGTACTTTTGCTTCCTTAGAAACAGACCAAAAGGTCAAAGAGACAAAAAAGATCAATTCAAAGGCTTGAAGAACAGAAGATTTATGAAGTATGTGTATATGAACATAATTCCTGGCACGTTTATCAGATTTTACTATGCAATTATTCTCCTTTGGGCATGTTTACAGACGGAAATGTCTTTCCTGGAAGCTGACAGGTTGCCTGAGACGTCTGATGACTATGAACGTTTAGTCACATCCCATCCAAACAACTCATCTGTATGGATTCAGTACATTCTCTACTTCCTCATGTCAGCAGATGTTAAGAAAGCAAAGGCTATTGCAGAAAGAGCACTAACAGTAACAGCATTTGAGTAAGTCTACCTGATGCACCTTATCACAGACTGGAGATGCAAGTTTCCTTTCCAATGCACTTGCACAGCATGGAGAATGAGCGGTTGAATATTTGGGTGGTGTTACTCAACTTGGAGAACTTGTATGGAACTGAAGAGTCGCTAGCCTCTGTATTCAAGTCTGCGCTGATGCAAAACAATCAGGAAAAACTTTACTGGAAAATGGTTATGATTTATGTCAAATCTGGCAAGCATGATGTTAGTCTTGATTCACCTGCCAATGTACACTGTCTCCAAATACAGTATAGCCGGAAATTTTAGGTGGAGAATATATTTTGGAGGATTGATGGTTTTGAGAGTATTCCGCAAATATTTCCATTGCCAATCTACACTGAACGTAGGAGAATAACTGTCTTGTCAGTGAAATCGCCTGCCAAATACCATAATTTGAGTAATCCACCAAACATTCTTCTCACCTAAATTTCCAGCCATGTGTTAAACCCAGAAGCATATATACATATGTATAATATGTGTGTGTGTTTGTATACCACTGGTAGAAGGCAGATAGCTTGTATAAGACTATGATTAAGAAATTTAAGGACAATACCAAGGTGTGGGTAGGATACTGTGAGTTCCTGATGAGGGGGAACAATTCAGAAGTGGCAAGGACAATTCTAGAAAGAAGTTTTAAGAGTTTGCTGAAATCTCAACGTACGTAAGCAATCTTTAGCAGTTCATTAGTACATAGCTGATGAATGTATTTGTGTAATACTGTTAACTTGTGTACTTAACAAGGGTTTTGTAATTCTGATACTAATTGATAGCTAAAGACTGTCTTGAATCTACAGTATTTTTTAGTTACAACTCCTCCTGTAGATATTGATATAATTGTAAAGTTTGCAGAGTTTGAATACAAATATGGAGATGCAAGCCGTGGTCAAACTCTTTTTGAAAATGTCTTAACAAACTACCCCAAGCGTTTAGATGTGTGGTCCCGATACCTTGATCAGCTGATAAAGCACAGCTCAGTGGAATCAATAAGGTTGGCCTAATCTATGTACATATGTTCATATGTGGTAATAAACAAGTCAAGAGTTCTTAATTATCTAACGTTAATTGCAAGTTAGGTAGTATTGTGAAAATGAAAAATTTGGTAATGTAGCCCCGATTTCTTTTTATAGAATTGTATTTGAAAGAGCAATTCAGCTAAAGCTTTCTGCTAGAAAGATGAAATTCTTCTTTAAGAGGTACCTTGAGTTTGAAAGGCAACACGGAACTGCTGATACAGTTGGTTCAGTAAAGAACAAAGCTGAAACTTTCGTGAAATCTGATGAAGTGTCTATACAATAAGTATATTATACAGTTTTGTCTATAAATGTACAATGCAAGATATTGCAAATACTTACACATACATACATATACATATGTACGTACATACGTATATGCTATAACTTGAACATTTCAGGACTACGTATATAAACTTGGTGTTTGAGTTTGGAAATTGAAATTTAAGCACAATAATATATTCACATATTAAATTATATAGAAACATGCAATACACAATGAATAGACATTATAGATAGTTTAGTTTCATCTGTTTCTGTTTTTTTTTTGATACACTTATGTACATATACACACATGCACATTGAAAGTGGTCATACAAAAAAAGTTTTTAAAGTGCACAAGCCATGCATATAGTGTGTATATTATAGTTCTATGTATATGTGTTTGTGTATTTAAACAACACTAATGTACGTAGTTAAAAGTATATTATTATACACCAACTGGAACACGCAAAATTGACAACTGAGTCTACGAATCTTCATTAATCAAATCCTTTGTAGAACTGTCTGATGTATTACCATCTTCTGCGATGTTGTTCTGTTCTTTTTCTATTTCTTCTGAAACTGCAGCTACTGGTTCACTGGCAGCCAAATCACTGGTCTCTTCTGTCATCACTTCTTCCTTCTCTGAAGACACCATCTCTTGATTGGATTGATCTGTGGAGGTGATCTGCTCTTGAGATACACTTTCTTTAGTCATTTCTCCTGAAGTTTCCTTATCTTTAGATTCCTTCTTCAGTTGAGTGTTGCCGTGATCTGTGGTAACACAATCCTGTTTCTTCTCATCTGTGTCACCTTCAACCATGTCTGTAGTAGGAATAATCTCTTTCTCTTCATTTTCAGTGTCCTTTGCAGGACAGTCTACATAAGAGATTTCCGTGGGTGGTTCTTTAACAGACACATCGTCAGACCTGATCTCAGTCCCATCTCCCTCTTGTTTGCTTGCCTCTCCATCCTCTGCAGACTCTTTAGGACTAGTTGAAGTGTCCTGTACCTCAGAGAGGTCTTTAGGAGCAATCTCACCAGGGCTCTGTAGAGCATGCTCTTCATCTTCCTCCTTCACTGTTAGAAGAGGAACTGCAGAATCCAAGGAATCCTTCAGAGCTATATTATCCAGGTCTCCTGAGCTAATCTTCCTATGGAGTTCCTTCTCATTATGGACACTATAGATATGTAGGTACGTATATACATTAGAACTGCAGCTACGGAAGAGGAGGAGGGGGAGATACACGGCTGCAGTGAGTGAGGGATCTATACAACTAATAATGTTTTGACTAACTTTTCACTGTCTTCCAGTCTATTGTATGTTTTAAACATAGATTGCAATCGTGCAAGTTCTTCTAACTCAGTAGTAGAACTATTTGCCTAGAAGCAACAGTAAAATTACAGGTGTCACTGAAAAGATGGATGTGTGAATGTGTGAATGGATTGATTTGTCTATTATAGTATGCACTTACATTAGAAAGTGTTACTGCATGTTTGGAAGATATTCGATGTGATTTCTTGTGTAGAGGGTTTGGCTCGAGGATGATTTCTTCCAACTCATGTGTTGGGTCACAATTTACTTGGTCTTTCTGCATGGTCAACAGAGAACAGAAATAACAAAACTACACTCAAGGTGACAGTCACATTTCAAGGATATAGAAATTCACTATAAAATGTATGAAATTATAAAATAAAGTAAAAAATTACCAGAAGTATTTCACACATTCCTTTGAAGTTAAATTACAATTGGTATTTCCTTTTTGTAATTATAAAGCAATGGTAGACAATAATAAACTAGTTTACCCAAATGTCCAACATCCTACATTTTCAGAGGGCTATATCTAATTAACCATATACACATACTTATATAGGTATACATTCTGTATGTAGATCCCTTATTTAACATAATTTTGGAAATTGATGATACATATATGTATATATGTAATGGAATTACATATATTCTCACTTACAGGGGGAACAAATGATGGTTTGACCGAGCCCTTCTGAACCTCAACAAAGTTCCAGGTCTGATATACGCTGTGTTTCCTCAGCATCTCCAACTTTCTGATTCTCTTTGAGAGGTGCGGGTTCATGAGAGACATTAGCAAGTTCCTCACTTCCTCGTTCCACCTCTGGGACATTGGCGGCTCATGTGAAGTCAGAATACTATAAATCTCCACAAAACTGTTTATATTTGAGGGAAGGTGAAACGGCCGCTGCAACCACAACACAAAAAAGGAAGTGAAATCAATCTGCTCTTCCTCGACAGACAACAAAGTCAAAACTAGCATGTGATAGTTAGGAAGAAATGAAGAAACATATTTTTAGGATTCCCAAGCACGCCATCTTCTCTGTATAGTTCCAAGAATGGTTGTCAGATACCAAGACAAATAATTTCTGACAGTACAATGTAATTCACACCACTTACCACTCCTTTCATCATTTCATAGGCAGCCACACCCAGGCTCCACCAGTCAACAGAATAGCTGTAACCATAGCGACCAGGATTGAACATTTCTGGGGCTACGTACGTACATATTGAAAACATAATTATTTTTGATCTCCAATTTCATACATAAAGTACAAGTAATCTATCACTGAGAAGTTGAAAATGCTGTAGACACGTACTGTATGTAGGTACTTAAGTGTATTTCTTGATGGTGTATATATGCATACAGTTGGTTTTCTCACCCATATAAGGCCTGGTTCCTGTGCAGGCTGTCACTGGTGACTGTTCCTTGTAGCAGGCAACATTGAAATCAGTCAGATGGACATGACCTACCAGTGTGTATAGAGTGTGAAGAGATGTGCATGAATCTAAAATTGCATAAGACATGACCTGAATTGCATAAGACATTGTACAACAAAGAAAAGTAGTGTCGCTTGACATAAATGTCATGATTTACAATACTTCCTATTCTTAATTATGTACGTATGTTAATTAAAGCTACGTAGTCTTATGTGCATACATAATTACTGAACAATTCCAAATTTGTATCGTCATTACAATATAGCACTAAGTTGTTAATACACCAAGGACATTTCTGTGTATACTTGAAATAGTGCAAACTACATAATAAACTACACACTTAGGTACTCATGATTGGCTTAACAGAGTTAATTGACAAATCAGATTCCTTGGAGTCTAATAAAATTGTAGCAAAAGGAAGTCAGCTATGAAGGATTCCTATTTTGTATTTCATGATATCCTAAAATGTTTACACTCACCATTACTGTCTAGCAACATGTTGGCTGGTTTAACATCTCTGTGAAGAAGGAAACATTCAAAGGTTATGCATACATAGCTTGTTCAGTAATCAATATAATATAATTATAGCATACATACATACATACATACTTCTTGGAGGCCAATATGAAAATGAATATGATAAATATAACTTGCGGAAATTACCTATATAGTTATTAGAGCTGAAGATACAGCTGTAGCTCAGAAAAGGAAAGTGACAGACCTTTTTATTGAAAATAAATTCAACTTGAGGCTTGAATAGATTGAATGAATGTGCAAACCTATGAATGATTTTCTTCCTTTTCAGATACTCCAGTGCTAGAGCCACTTCTGCTACATACAGTAACACCCTATCCACCTCCATTCTATTTTCCTGCTCCAGGTGCCAACTCAGGTCCCCTCCCAGCAACAGATCAACCACCAGAAAGAGGTCCTCCTCGTCCTGAAAGGAGAACCACAGGTTGACTATGAAAGGATGATTCATCTTGTTCATCATTTCAGCTTCTTGTAGCACATTGTCCACGGCATTCTTCTTAATAATGCGACCCTTGTTCATGTACTTCATGGCATAGAGCTCCTTGGTGTCCCTCTTCTTGACAATACACACCTACAGACATCAAAGAGCAAGTGAATCACGCCCCTCACATTCAAGTAGTTCACAATTACAAACCAGTGTTAAGGCATAACATACCTCACCAGCCATCCCTCGCCCACCACCCCTCACCACTCACCAACCATCCCTCGCCCACCACCCCTCACCACTCACCAACCATCCCTCGCCCACCACCCCTCACCACTCACCAGCCATCCCTCGCCCACCACCCCTCACCACTCACCAGCCATCCCCCACCCACCACCCCTCACCACTCACCAGCCATCCCTCGCCCACCACCCCTCACCACTCACCAGCCATCCCTCGCCCACCACCCCTCACCACTCACCAGCCATCCCCCGCTCACCACCCCTCACCACTCACCAGCCATCCCTCTTCCACCATCCCTCTTCCACCATCCCTCTTCCACCATCCCTCATCCACCATCCCTCATCCACCAGTCATCCCCACTCACCACCCCTCATCCCTCATCAGCCATCCCTCTATGAAAACACACAATACCGATGACTTATACACTACCTGGCTGTCATCATCAAAGTTGGCTCTTAGGTCACAAATTCAAACCCAAAAGGTAAGTTCAAAGGTCAGCTACTTCAGTAGAACAACAGTAATTTGCTCTGAAGTGTGTAACACAAGTCAACTACAGTCTAAGAACCAGAGTACAGAGCAGGAAGTTAGACATCTCGTAATATGGTGCTATACAACGGATAAACATCTCAAGATGGAGTTACCATCTGTACAGCCCAGGGGTTATTATAGCAGTCTGATACTAGTGGTGTACAGCCCAGGGGTTATTATAGCAGTCTGATACTAGTGGTGTACAGCCCAGGGGTTATTATAGCAGTCAGATACTAGTGGTGTTCAGCCCAGGGGTTATTATAGCAGTCTGATACTAGTGGTGTACAGCCCAGGGGTTATTATAGCAGTCTGATACTAGTGGTGTACAGCCCAGGGGTTATTATAGCAGTCTGATACTAGTGGTGTACAGCCCAGGGGTTATTATAGCAGTCTGATACTAGTGGTGTACAGCCCAGGGGTTATTATAGCAGTCTGATACTAGTGGTGTTCAGCCCAGGGGTTATTATAGCAGTCTGATACTGGTGGTGTTCAGCCCAGGGGTTATTATAGCAGTCTGATACTGGTGGTGTTCAGCCCAGGGGTTATTATAGCAGTCTGATACTAGTGGTGTTCAGCCCAGTTACCTTGCCAAATGCTCCTTTGCCAATAGCTCTTAAGACCTTGAAATGATTAAAGTTCACTATGAATGAAAGAAAAACAGTTCAAATTACAAATTACAAGTGACAGATATGAAACAATTGTCTAAAGGAAATTTACAACCTGAAAATTAACTGTTTATTAGGCGCTAAAGTTGAATGTTCCTACGTATACACTCCTGCTCTCTTCAAGTTCCTTCTATTGGGAGCTAACTTAATCAAATTAATTTAATTACCATTTATCAATGATTCATGTACACAAGCAAGTAGTCTGTTAGTATAATCTAGTATACCTACCTGTCTGTTAGTATAATCTAGTATACCTACCTGTTATACTAACTGCCATAGGCTTATAATAATAAAAACATATTGATATTAGCAGTACAGCAAAACATGTACTACCAAGGGAGAATTGAAACAACTTTAACGCTCAAACCATTTTGAAATTTGATTTTGAGGTAAGATTACCACCAACCAGGTCCACCTACTGATACCTACATACGTATGTACATACATACGTAGCATGTACCATACAACCTAGCACTGGAGAATGAAGTCTTAGGAAACAATTTACATAAATAGGCCTTGAATATAATTTTTCAGACGGTTCAGTGGTTTTCAGGTATTTCATAAAAATAATGAACAATAATATTGCTGTCCGGCCCAGTAGAGCAGAAGAAGAAAGAAAAGAAAAGAAGAAAGAGAAAATAATGCATATATAGTACGCAATTACCATATTTAGCTTTCTGAGGCAAAATTTGTTTAATTCTGTTAAACAACCCCAATAGCCTGTGAATACAGAAAATGCACTTGATCCAGTTTAAGTAGCCTATGAAAACCACAAATTAAACAAGCACACAGGAAAAGGATACGCTAATGGACTATATCTGGATCACAACACACCAGCATTACCAATTGTTGTGTAGAGATACAAAAGAGAGACTAATACGTGATCACGATATCAAAATCACTGCACGTTTAAGCTGTTCACCTTAATTGTGATCTGTAGAATGAACTTCCTGGGGGATTAGGTTAATTTTTGTGGGATGAAGTGAAATGAGAACTAAGTTTTCCTTTGGGAACTTAAATCTGTTAGCATCCAATTCTTACATCATTCATTAATCTCTGAGCTTATTTGTATGGTGCAAGCAAGTCCAATCCTTGATACATCCCACCTCTTGGAAACACCCTAGGATACACCTCTTGGACACACCTCCTCTTGGAAACATCCCAGGACACACCTCTTGGACACACCTCCTCTTGGAAACACCCCAGGACACACCTCTTGGACACACCTCCTCTTGGACACACCCCAGGACACACCTCCTCTTGGAAACACCCCAGGACACACCCCAGGACACACCTCCTCTTGGACACACCTCATGGACACACCTCCTCTTGGACACACCCCAGGACACACCTCTTGGACACATTCCTTTCCTTATAGATGCAATACAATAACAACATGCTGGAGCACTAGAGAGTACCTATCCTTACAAACACTAGACATTTCCATCATCATCTCACTCGATGCTAAAGGGCTGGGGGCAAAGATTAGGAGACTGACACAATATTAAAACCATTAATTAATTAAATACATAAAATATTATATAAACAAAAGATGCAACTGTAATGACAACAATATACATGTAGACTGTAATGGGAGGAAGATCAGGTGGTTCCTGGTCTGATCTGCACCAAGACACACCACAGTACTAAAACCGAAGTTGACGTGTAAAACAAAACTAAAACCTACTGACTGATTAACACCAGATCCATCACTGGCACTTTGTAACTACAAGTGACAACCGAGTTACTCCGTTAACCTTGTGTCACTGAGCCTCTTAACAGGGTACTATACACGTCGCTATACATAATGGAGCGCCAATAGAGAGAAGGGTCCATCGCATGGCTGCCCTACGCTCCATGGGAGATGTGCTCACCTTCTCCTTCAAGAACTACAGAAGATTCCTTTGTAGCACACCCGCCCATTATTTACAAAACTTTTCTTTGTAGACACAAATGAGCTCCATCAAAGAGATTCAAAAGAAGTCTGCGCCTTCACTCGAGGTCGTCGGCGATTCCGTAATGATATTCATTAGAAGAACCAAAAGAAATGGCGTACGGACAGGTAAAGTTCCTCTGAATTATTTCCTAATTAAACCTTGTAGGAAGGTGTTAGTGTTTATTGTATTGCTGTTTTGATAGGGGTCGCTTCTTCTGTCAGTCATCAGGGACCTTTTGGACAGGTGAGGTTCAGTAGGTTGACCCGATCAGAGTACTGAGGGGTATATGTTCAGCTGTCGATAACTGTAGGGACGTGTGTTGATTATGAGGGATTTGTAGTCACTCATGATCAATTCTAATCCCGGTACTATACAACATATGTGCCAGCGCTAGCTGATGCGTGACATGTTGGTGACACGTCTAGGCGCCAATTTAAGAACAAGGCGATATTACGGCACAATTTTACAGCATAGGCCACGCCTCGCGAGCACAGCACAATGCTAACAGTTGTGGTTTGTTTATCACATTTCTTTGTAGTTTTGATGAGGACGAAAGAGAGAGCCAGAGAGACAAGCTAAGACTAGATAAAGAGAATGCTCACGAGGAGTTGGACAAACTGGTGCATTGTGAGTGGTTGCAGATGAACATGGCCGCTGATATTGTCAGGCTGGTCTGGAACACAAGACTGTTTGTATGATATGGGATATGTTAGCCTCCACTGACCAGTTGATATGTGCCATTTTGTGTTCTTCAATAGTAGTCTTTGAAAATTGGTAATATTTTTAGTCATATATTGGATATTTTAATGTATAAGTATTAGTAAACCATTTTTCAATTTTCAGTTTGAAAACTCATAATTACATCAAAGATAAGCCAGTTATCCAACCACAATTGTTTCTAGCACTAAATACCAATTTTCTTATATTTCCACAAGATGTTTAAAATTGATTGTTTACCTTATCCAAGTACATATTTGTTGTTTGTGTGTTTGTATGTAGCACATCAGAGTAAACTGCAGGATACGCTGGACACCTACACCAGAGTGGATGCCAGAATCACAGGTTAACCAATAATACACGAGTCCCAGAAGACATAAATGTATACGCAGCTCATTTAAAAACACACAATTACACACATACACACACATGTAAATATTGAAGCATCAATGTATGAAAAATCTAAGATACCATTTTCCTACATGCTATATGCCTATTCTGTAAAAGAGCCTATAGGGAACTAAACCTGAAGAGAGCTTTGGATGAAGATACAGGTCCTGGAGTCTTTTCCTCCTTCTTTTCCCTTCTTTCATCTTCTTCTCCACTGGGTCAGACAGCCGTTTCTGGGAATTCCACCCTTCATCAGTGATCCTGGGAGTCTTTGTCTTTTTCTTTATCTTGATCTTCTGTGTATGTATGTCTATCTTGAAGTGTACTAAATGGTACTGGTGTAACTGTTTCATTTTCTGAAGCATCCCAGCAGAAGATTCAGGAGCTAAAGGGAAAGATATCAAGTTGTAAGACCTTGCTGAAATGTCGCCAAGAAGATTTAAAATCACTTTGGCTTGAAAACGTAAAATATAAAGAAGTTTTGAAATTGTTTGATGTCATGTGAGTGTAGTAGCCTTTAAAAGTTGGCAAAATGTTCAAAGGTCTTGTTATCTTATCACTATAGTAACAGTGTATGTAGCATTGTTATCATGCTTGTAATTATTATGCAGTAACAAGGTACGTACTGTACCTGATGAAGTGAAACAGTTTAAAGAGAGAAAGCATTACTTACATGCGTCTGAGTCCCTTGTCAATGCGAGTATGTTTAGCCATGGCACAAGGTGAATATTAGTAAAGAGAATAATTTTCTTACTGTAGTCAAGTTGGTGACTGGTAAATTGGCCAATATTGAAGCTTTAAAGGAATTGCGAGTTGAGTTGATGTCCATTCGAGAAGGATTATACCAGCATTTGATGGAAGAGTTACGTGAACACCTTTATGTCAAACCCAAACCAAAACCAAAGAAGAAGCTAGAAGGTTTACAATAAATACATTCTTAATTTCTATTCCTTTCATGCGGCCATTTTTAATAGAAAAGAAAGATTCATCCCCAGCTGTTCAACCTAAGAGAGGTTTGTTTAAGGATTATATGGTTTGCAATAGAACCTGACACTGGCTCCACTTCTGGCTTAGTTACTCTGACCAGACACACTCGCACACTCTCTCGCACCCTCCAAATGGAACAAGAGACAACCCAGCAAGTAGCACTTCCACGTGCTAGATTTCCCATTAAGAATGAAACTGTATGTTCTCAGTGCACACAGAGATGGAATCTTTTTTATTCTTGTTTACACCCACTTAGATAGTAGAGGATATTACTCTTTTGGAACCTGACGCAAACTCTCCCTATTTTATGGATATTTTGGTGGAGTCACTGCAGAACCTTGGTCACACCGAGCATGCCGTAAATGTACGTAAGAGGAGCATTGACTGCACACCACACTAACCATTAAACACCTGTACTCTGTAATTGTCAAAATGTTTATATCTAGGATATTCAACAACAGATGGAAAGAGAGTTTCTACTCATCATTGAAAAATTGTCATATCAAGTAATTAAAAGGTACATATGGACTACAAGCCTGTAGTTTTAAATTGTGCTGGTCTGAGCGGGCCAACGAGACGGGAACCTTTGAGGTAGATGGGCTTGATATTCTGTTCCTTATTCGTAGTGCTGAGCATCATGGATGGCATCAACACAAAGCCAAACTGCTGGTCACATTACTTGAACTTATATTTGACAAGTTTAGGGCTGTTGTAGACGCACATGCACTTGTACTGGCCTCCTTTCAAAGAGTGAAGAGAGTAAGTTACAGCAGACATCACTTCTCTGAATGTGTTTGACTGATCAAACAAGAGGAAATGAAGAGGTTTGACTAAAAGTGTTGCTTTGAATCAACTGTAGTGTTACGTCCTCACGACATGTGAACTGTATTCAGAAGCTGACATCTGGACTGTGATACAACAAGTGGTATGTATGTGTGTGGAGGGGGAATGGGGATGACCCTCTTATTAGCTGACATCTGGACTGTGATACAGCAAGTGGTATGTATGTGTGTGGAGGGGGAATGGGGATGACCCTCTTATTAGCTGACATCTGGACTGTGATACAGCAAGTGGTATGTATGTGTGTGGAGGGGGAATGGGGATGACCCTCTTATTAGCTGACATCTGGATTGTGTGGAGGGGGAATGGGGATGACCCTCTTATTAGCTGACATCTGGACTGTGTGGAGGGGGAATGGGGATGACCCTCTTATTAGCTGACATCTGGACTGTGTGGAGGGGGAATGGGGGGATGACCCTTTTATTAGCTGACATCTGGACTGTGCTAATATGGTTTATGGTTGCTACAAACCATGGATACTTCAGACAATTGATGCTACATTTTAATGAGTCTACATTTCTGTTATTGTTACAGTTACAGCAAGTTTTAAGTGAATACTTGGCTATGGGAAAGGCCTCTGAAACAGGAATTGGTCCTTCCATGTCTGATGTAGGGTTAGTAATCTCTAGACAACCTTAGCTAACTTGCAACCCACTTTCTCTCACTCAACACATTCACACAGTGATCTGGCTTCCTTTTTCACACGCAAAAAATGGCCAACAGGGAGATCAAAGGTGTGCATGTTACATTCCAGTGTAATAAGAACATCTAACTGCTGTTATTTCCCTTTCAGCCAAGCTACTTTAGGTTTGAAGGATCAGAACATGCAGTCAGTAGTATGTTAAGAGACGATCAAGCAAGAGGAAGTGAAGATGTGGTGAGTATATCAATAAGCTGGGAGGAGAGGAGGAGGAGTGAGGAGGAGAGAGGAGGAGTAAGAAGGAGAGAGGGGGAGGAGTGAGGAGGAGTGAGAAGGAGAGAGAGGGAGGAGTGAGAAGGAGAGGGGAGGAGTGAGGAGAGAGGGGGAGGAGTGAGAAGGAGAGAGAGGGAGGAGTGAGAAGGAGAGAGGAGGAGTGAGGAGAGAGGGGGAGGAGTGAGAAGGAGAGAGGAGGGAATGTGAGAAGAAGGGAGGAGGAGGAGCTGGAGGGAGAAAGGACTCAGTTATCTTATTCCTTTCCCTCAAATTTAGGATGGTAAATCGGAAGACAAGGAGGAGGAGTTTGACAGACATCCCGATATTCCGCTAGTTTGTCCTCCGTCCACTTTCAATGTGACCAAAACATTTGCAATCATTTGTGAATTTGCCACAGAAATAGAATCTGCAATGCGGCTAGCTTCACAGTACGCGATCCCTCCTCTGTTAATTGATTTTACTACGTAGTCCACAATTGTTATTTGTAATGGTGTTTGTAAATATAATACTTTTTATTACTGAATTATCCAATGGATTGTTTGTTATTTATTGGTTACACCCCTTTTAATAGAGAGGAATGTCCCCTAAGACGGTTCATTGTTTCATTTACTGCAAACAAGTTTATTGATGACATTAATAGAAATTTTCAAGAAAAGCTTGATTCAGCAACCAATGGTAGGTGGTCCACCATAGTTACACAAGTTCCAACCATAAGACCCAATTTTGTTGTCAACTTTGTAGCTGAAAACATCTTCAAATTGATTGATGCTAAACAGCTTAAAGCATTTGGTCTTCAGAAGCACATTTTTGCAGTAAGTCTCATTTAATGAACTCTTTCCTCATTTTCTATTAAATGTGTTGTTACGGTTATATGTGGGTCATATCAGGCAGTTGTGTAATCTCAACTGCAGTGTGCTGTGACTATTTGGACTATAGAAGACCATTTGAGGAAGTTGGTTAGTGATCTGCCTTCATACGCTAACAGCTTCCTTGAGTTTATGATAAAGTTTCTGAAGGAGTTTCATCAAAGCATGTCAATTATGTACAAGAGTAAGATCCTGCAATTAGAATCATTATGTAATATAATTGTACTTGTAATTGTACTCTGGTTGGTCAGACTCTAATAATTGTTGTTATTATATTATTTGTTTTGACTGGTACTGTAGAAGTACTATGAATGTGCTAAATTCCTATGATGCACTTGTTTGTGTAGATCTAGTAACAACTCAAACAGGTAGTCATTTACAACTGCCAACTTTATCAGTGGCAACAGCAAGTGCCAAGTTTATTCAGGAAGAGAAGAATCGACAACTGTTGAAGTCACTTCCCAGCTGGAGACTAATAACCAGCCTTGAAAGAACTGGCAAACCTTCCAGTGGAAGTTTACCAAATGAAGAAAAGGATCTGTTTTGTGAAGAATCAACTCACTTTTTGAAGACTTTTGCTGGTGATCATGTGAAGGAGAGTCGCCTAGTAACCAATCACACTGACCTCCAGAGGGTTGCCCTCCTTCATGAGAGCATGGTAGTTCCTTGGTTGCCCACTTATCTGTGTTACATTTAAATGATATATGGTTCTTCAGGAATGGCTCTGTCAGATGATCGTAAATATCATTATGGATCTTACCAAGAATGGCATTGATGGAAGCAATAAAGATTTTGAATCTCCTGAGTTAACAAATGAACGAGACAAGAAAGCATTGGATTTGCTTCAGTATGTTCAATATCTTCAAGATTTGTATGATAAATCTCTCCCTCCATCACTTCTCATTTCCAAATTACTTTATTCTCCCTCCATTCTTCCATATTTCCTTTATTACATATTTCTACATCATTAGAGAATTGTCAAAGGTTTCTGCAGAATGCAGAAATCTTACAGAGTCCTCCATTTTAGTTCTCCATGTTGAGGTCAGAGTTCATTGCTTCTGCCATCTTGAAAGGGCCATCTCAAGTGTGAGTGTCTCTTGCACTGTATGTACTGCAATCAGTAAAATGGTTGACCTGCATATGCATGCAGCCACTCTTATTTTGGTCCACACAGAGCTCCTTATCCAATGGGTTAAATGTGAATGACCTTGATGTTGGAGTGGACAGGCTGAAGAGAGACCTCAAAGGTCTTGAAGAAACCTTAAACTTTCTTACTGAGCCAAAGTTCAAGTATGTCTTTGAGGGAGTGGGTCATCTCCTAGCAACCATTTTTATCAGATCTGCTGAGATGTTCCACCAGATTAACCAAACTGGAATAAAAAAGATGTAAGATTGAAGTTCTGTGGTCAAATTGTGCTTGTGCAAATGTAGATATACTAAAATGATTGTAGGTGTCGATACATTAGCACATTGCAACAGGAACTGGCAACAAAAACACAAATGAGAGAAACTGACATGGATCGGTCCAAACAATACTTTGGACTGTTGCATCTCAATATCCAGGTAAATGTTGGTCCTGTGTAGCTAGACCCTCTTCCCTAAACACTTCCTAATAGGAAAAGGTCTGGTTACACACTGTACTCAAGTGCCATCCCTCCCTGGGCTCCCCTTTCCTAGCCCCTGGGCTCCCCTTTCCTAATCCCTGGGTTCCCCTTTTCTATCCCCTGGGCTCTCCTTTCCTAATCCCTGGGCTCCCCTTTCCTAATCCCTGGGCTCCCCTTTCCTAATCCCTGGGCTCCCCTTTTCTATCCCCTGGGCTCTCCTTTCCTAACCCCTGGGCTCCCCTTTCCTAATCCCTGGGCTCCCCTTTCCTAATCCCTGGGCTCCCCTTTCCTAATCCCTGGGCTCCCCTTTCCTAATCCCTGGGCTCCCCTTTCCTAACCCCTGGGCTCCCCTTTCCTAATCCCTGGGCTCCCCTTTCCTAATCCCTGGGCTCCCCTTTCCTAATCCCTGGGCTCCCCTTTCCTAATCCCTGGGCTCCCCTTTCCTAATCCCTGGGCTCCCCTTTCCTAATCCCTGGGCTCCCCTTTCCTAATCCCTGGGCTCCATTTCCAACTGTTTATTTTATTATTGTAAAGTAACCAATTAAAGTACAGTGACAGTTGTAATTTCATTACAACCACTTGATTGTGATTTTAAATGATGTTCTTCAGGAAGTGCTCAAGTTGATTCAAGAGCAGGGCAGAGTGTTCACCTTGGAAGAATATACCACAGTAATCAGACTGATTGTTGGTAACATACACAAGAAAGAACAGCTGCTGGCTTCTTATATTAAACAGCTTCAAGAAATGTTTGCAGATGATGCAGTATGAATTGACTATGTATGTAATCTGTATAGTAGCTATTAACCATTTTACATTTACAAAAATAATTTTGAAACGTGTAATAATTGTCATACGAGAAACTAGCTTTATACAAGTTTACTACAAACAGCAATCAATCATTCTCCACTAACACATACCCAAACAATGGGTTGTTCCTACATTATGCATTCTATAGTTCAGCTACATACGTACGCATGTATACATATGATAAGTATCTGTACAGCAAACACCAATCTCACGGTACTTGAGAGTTTGTTGTTGATTTTTAAGATAACTTTGAATATGGCTGTCATTGGAAAAATAGGGGAACTTTAAGATCTAAAGCCGATCTTAAAGCATCGATGTCATCATCATTAAACTCTGGGTATTACCCCTGCCCACTCATGGCTCAACCATCTTTTTGAGTGGCTAGGGGGGGGACTCTGGTTCCCATCAAGCGAACTTCAGTTCCGCCCATTAGCTCATTGCGCTCCTCAGGGGACATGAGTGGGCAGGGGTAATACCCAGAGTTTAATGATGATGAGATGGCTGTCATTGTTAATTTTTTATGTTTCCTGTATATAAGTATTGTATATATATCTTATTTCCATTAGGAATGTAAATTCTTTTGATATTTGATATTGAACAATTTTACATACTAGATTTGAGAAGCATGCAGGAATGTTGAAAATTACAGATACATGTACGTAGGTAAAGTGAAGCTTTATAAGGAGTTTCTCATCTTCTCCTTCCCTTACTGGAGGCTGCCAGTTGTCTTTCTAGATTAGCTATGGTCTGCTTCAAACTGGAGATTTCCCTTGCGCTTTCTTGCTTCATATTCTGTAATTTCTACAACAGAGGAGCAGTGTGCAGGTATATACGTATGTGTAAGTCTGGGTCTGGAAGGTTGACATTGGTACCTTTCTAAAGATGTCATTACTGATGGAACTGGAAGACACAGTGTGTGAACTGGATTGCAAATGTGAAGTCTTCTGTAACTGAAGTATCCTAGAGTCATACTACAGATACAGTACATTACAATGTTTTTGCATTCATATACAAAACACAGGACCTGGTATAACGGGACATAATCCATTATGACTTGTATTAAGTGTAGGCAATTCCTTACATCAAGTCGAAGCTTTACTAATTCAGTCTGTTTTTCCTTTTCAAGATCTGAGATTCTCCTCTGTAATTGTTGTATTTCAGTTACCTTCCCTTCCAAGCTTCTCTGAAGTACTTCAATCTCATGTTGACCTAGAAGACCAGCCAAAGGATGGAGAGTCTTTAACAATAGGATCTCATTTAAACCATTAAAAAACAGTGAATCTCCTTCAAATAGTCCCTTATATCTTGTTTCCTTTACTCAATAGATGTACATTTATCAAGCTCACATCACACACATTAATGTCCGGTGGTGGAAAAAAACTGTTTTCACGCTATATGAGACATCAAATATCAGCTCAATCATTATATGAAAACCATGCTGACATTCATAGCTTTATTTTTATGTATGAATAATGCAAGTTTAACAGGACCATCAAACTAGATGAATTGTTATTTGTACAGTACATTGATATGTACAATTACCTTGCTGATGCAGTGAATCTCTCAGTAGTGCAATCTCCCTCCTGTGTGCTTCCTTCACAGTGTCCAATTCTCCTACAGCTTGCTGCACTGTTCTCTGATTATCATCTTCTAGCCTCTTTACAGATGCTTGTAGGCATTCAATCTGTGTCTTTAGATGGGCATTTTCTGTTTCCAGGTCCAAACTGTACTCCAAGGAATCTTGAAGTTTTGTATTTAACTGTATGTACTCTGAACATTCTATATATACATGTATAAAGGTTACGGTTGTGCAATATCATGCCTTAATAGGTAAAGATTGTGTAAACTTATTTGGCAATATCACATAGCTGAGTGTGAAAGAGGACTGGAATACCATTAATATATCAAAACAAAGTGACTATATAGGACCTTGTGAAAGCTACAGAAAGTGAACAAACTTTTCTGTGCCTCCTTTTGTGATTGCTGCAACATTGCATTTTCTTTCTCCAGAGCTTTCACTTTCAGAGTGAGTCCAATGTTCTCTTCCTGTACAGCAGCTGTTTTCTATTTAAATATATCACCAGCAATGTATAACCAATGATTAAGATTAACTGGCATGCGCATGTAAGGTAACTACCTCTTCCCAGTGAGTGAATTCTACCAAGACGCGCTCCAAATCGATATAACCATTCATGTCTGCACAGTTTGCCGGGACGTTGTAATAATATTCATAGTTTTGATTAACCAATTGAAATCCTTTCCCCCGATTGCAGTGATCGATCGCTTCCATTTTTGATGGTCGAATACCTTTTCTTGCTAGCTATTTAGTTTTCCAGCAAGGTTCATATCTCTAGCGTAATATAATTTGGGCACTTTGGTAATTTCTGATTTGCTACGATCTGGTAAGCTTAAAATATGTGATTTAAAATTGGGCGTGTCTCTTTATTACTTTATACTAATTTTGTACTGTTAGTGCGTGTAGCTACTTTGGGGGTGTGCATGATGGCAGATCATACTGTCGAAAGCAGCGCTGATGATGATCTTCAGCAAGAAAACAAAGCGTTAAAGGAGAAGATAAATCATCTAGAAGAAAACATTAATAACCTGGAAGATAAACTGTGGAAGGCAAGAGCGCACAGTGACGCCTCTAAAGCTTCAGAAAAGCGAGAGAGTAGAGTAGAAGATCTAGCTCAACAGCTTACAAAATTAGAGCAAAGAAATACTACCCAGCGAGAAGAAATGTTACATAGAGCAAAATCGGATTTGCTAGAACTAGCTAACAGGAAAGATGAAGAGATACAACTACTTCAAAGACAGGTTGATGAAGGGTGGAACAAACTGGAACAGGCAAAGAAACTCGCTGAAGATAATTTAGCAACGGAGAAAAATGCTTTGGTAGCCAAACACAGTGCAGACTATCAGAGGCTTCAAATCATGCATACTAAATCAGAATCAGAAAATAAGGAACTAAGAGCCAAATTAGACACTGCATCGTCTTCTAACAGGGAGCAAGCGGAAGAAATTAGACGCCAAGCAGATCAGTATTCTAAAGAGCTACAGCAGATGAATCAGAGATCAAAATTGGACAGCAAAGAGCAAGTAGGAACAACCGAATTATTGATTTTAACTATATACGTATTTATTTATTAAGTGCCTCCCAATATACGTGTGCTGTATGTGTTAGATGGAAGAGATCAAACGGCTGAAGAAAGGCTTGGAACAAAAAGATCGAGAAATGGGCGAGCTTTCTGAGAAATTTTCTAAAACCGTTATGGAAAAGGAACAACTGAGTGAGAAGCTGAAGCAAATCAAAGAAGCAGAATCATGGGACAAAATGAGTCCCAAGGCACTCGATCAAGGAGAACCTTTCACGCCATTGGTGAGGTGCTTGGCTGACATTGGTGATATTTTTAGACTTTGTCTTCTCCTCCACTGCATCTAGGGACGAAGGTATTCCGATCATGAAAAGGAGGTAATGGTCAGAAATAGTGACTTAAACTACCAAACAAGGAGATTGGAAGAGAAATATAAGCTCATTGAAGAAGAAAGAAATGAACTGGTGAGATATAGAGCAATTTTTTTAAGTTGCATTTAATTATATTATTATTATTATTATTATTATTATTATTACTGTGCCCAAGGCAAATCAAAAGAAATAGCCAACCAATATTGGGTTAAGGGGCACAGGGCTGCATGCACTGAGCATGTATAAGCCATCACCACTTTCAAGGCTACCAGGCCATCCACCCAGGTTCACAGCCTAGCTGACTGGGAGCAGGCCATCACTGGTGCTACCAGGCCATCCACCCAGGTGCACAGCCTAGCTGACTGGGAGCAGGCCATCACTGGTGCTACCAGGCCATCCACCCAGGTGCACAGCCTAGCTGACTGGGAGCAGGCCATCACTGGTGCTACCAGGCCATCCACCCAGGTGCACAGCCTAGCTGACTGGGAGCAGGCCATCACTGGTGCTACCAGGCCATCCACCCAGGTGCACAGCCTAGCTGACTGGGAGCAGGCCATCACTGGTGTTACCAGGCCCACTACCCAACCAACTAACAAAGGAGTAGTAAATTAAAAAAAGGGATAAAATAGGAGTATGTAGTTAAACAA
The DNA here is from genome assembly GCA_947172415.1 of Chondrosia reniformis. Classification (NCBI taxonomy): domain Eukaryota; kingdom Metazoa; phylum Porifera; class Demospongiae; order Chondrillida; family Chondrillidae; genus Chondrosia; species Chondrosia reniformis. Next base: position 7,031,375 of record OX359199.1, on the reverse strand, counting down.
TAAACCAATTAGCGTATGCAATGCACACTTGCATGGAGAGTTAATAATAGACTTAGATGATTATGCACAATATATACGTAGTACTGAGAAAATCAATGTATGTATCATTATATGTATTTCTGCACACTTAGCTAGAGAGAGCTGAGAAGGCTGAGCAGCAAAATAAGCCTTTCCAGGAGAAAATTGCCAAACTTTCCAAGGATCTGGATCATATTAATGTCACTAAAGCAACAGTGGAAAAGAAATTAGCCAAGCTGAATGAAGAACACCTTGATATGGTAAAGTTAATCTGTGTGTATACATCAGGAGATTTATAACTACTACAAGCTTGTTGAATATACACTTTATGTATAATATATATTGCATGTATCATTTAAATGGTCTCTGATATCCCTTTTTAGAAATCAAAAAAAGAACAACTTGAAGGTGAATTAGAACGACAGAAGAGGAATCACCAACGGCAAATGAATGACTTAAGGGTTCGAAGTCACAATGTGTCAAAACTAAAAGAAGACCTAAGTGCCCAAAATGAAAAGAATGTGTTGCTTGAGAGAGAAAATGCTAGATTAAAGGCATCTAAAAAGGTATTTATTTGTCTCCAAGCCAAACTTTGATTGCACATTATATACTGGTTATGCTGCTGTTTACAGCTGTCAGCTGTATATATAATATACTAGCTTACATTAAAATGAACAAGGAAGATGTAGACTTCTGATTAGGTTGCTAACTTCTATATTTCTTTTTGCAGAAGCTTGAGAATAATCTTGCTCACTTGAGAAGAGAGCTTGAAGATGTTAAGGAGCAAAGGAATGACCTCGCCACACAACTGGCACAGTCTCCACCTCCCACACCTCAAAGGCTAAGTATAGCTGAAGATGAGCTGCAATACTTAGAAAAAGAAGAAGAAGAAGAAGAAGAAGAAGAAGAAGAAGAGGAGGAGGAGGAGGAGGAGGAAGAAGTGGAAGAACAAACTGAACTGAAAGAGATACAAGGTGATTGGGCAGACCAAGAAGGATTTGAGGAGGATATGGAAGGACTGGATGAAACTAGAGAGGTTGATGAAGAAGAGGATATCAAGGATGATTCAAATAGAGAAACTGAGAAAATGCTTCAACTTCAAAAGCAAAATGAAGACATGGAATGGGAACTACATAGCACTAAGATCCAACTTGAGGAGATGCGCAAGGAGGCTTCCAGGGTGGAACAGCTTCTACAAGAAAATACTGATCTACACTCTCGCATTGATGAGCTTGAAAATTTTATAGTAGAGCAAGACCAGGCAAAGAAAATGCTAAAGGAAGATTATGACAAGAAACTGGGAAAAATGAAACTGGAGATGGATATTCTTTTTCAGGAAGTTCACAAAAATACAAGTAATGGTGAAGGGGCAACAGATGGACCAGGCTTACTTGATAACGTGGAGGTTCACAGGGAGGAGCAACCTGTGGAAGGAGACCAACCTGTTGAAGAAGACCTACCTGTGGAAGGAGACCAACCTGTGGAAGGAGACCGACCTGTGGAAGGAGACCAACCTATTGAGGACCTACCTTTTGAAGAAGACCAACCTGTTGAGGACCTACCTGTGGAAGGAGACCGACCTGTTGAAGAAGACCGACCTGTTGAAGAAGACCGACCTGTGGAAGAAGACCAACCTGTGGAAGGAGACCAACCTGTGGAAGGAGAACAACCTGTTGAAGAAGACCAACCTGTGGAAGGAGACCAACCTGTTGAAGAAGACCAACCTGTTGAGGACCTACCTGTGGAAGGAGACCGACCTGTTGAAGAAGACCAACCTGTTGAGGGCCTACCTGTGGAAGGAGACCAACCTGTAGAAGAAGACCTATCTTTGGAAGGAGACCTATCTGTGGAAGAAGATCAATCCATGAAAACTGCCAACTCTGTGACTGATAGTACTGTCCTCTCAGACAGTAAGTGTACAGAAAGTGGAACTGCCCTAGAAAGTAGTGTCTTTGAAAATGCTGAGCCAGAAGGTGGAAGGATGGCAGAAGATGACAAACACAAGTCTGACAATCAAGATCTTTTAGGTATGTATACTTCACTCCACACTTTAACCAAACTGGTAACATGTATATATATGCAGATATTATTATTATAGTGTCTGTATCATTTCAGATTTGATTGCTGACAGAGAGCGCAGGATTAAGAATCTTGAACAGGCTATCCTCTACTTGCGCTCTGAACTTCAGAAGACCCAGGCCGGTCAAACCTCCAGCATTTCTGTTACTGATGGCTTGGACAGTTACGTGTCTGATTTGGAAGCCAGTGAATCCCAGCTGAGAGGGATCTACCAGGAGCTGATGAGCAAGCCACTCTTTCTTGTTCAGGAAAATCAACGATTAGAGAATGAATTGAATCAAGCTCGGGAGATAGAAGAGGAGTTGGAAGATAGGCTAAACGAGTTAACCTCGGAATTTCAGGATAAAGAGGCACAAAGTCAGGAGGTTGCCAAGGAGCTACAAGTTGCTCAGGAGTGGCTGGACGAATACCAGCCAGCCATACATGAGATTGAGAAGCTAAGAGAAGCTCTGGCTACTGCTAATGAACGCATTACTAAACTGGAAGATATGCAGGGAGAGTTACTGAAGCAAGCAGAGGCAGCTCCTGTTCCAGCTCCTGCCATTCCAAGTAAGTCAAGCAGGCGCACCAGCAGAAGAGAATCCGAGGTCATGCGTCAGATTGGAGCTAAGGCCATTCACAGATCCATTGAGGTTGTGGAACATGTTCAGAATACAGTCTTGGAGTTGAGGGAGAGATTGCTAACTTCTGGATCAGCAAAGGAGGAAAAGCTAACTCAAATGGAAGAAGAGGCTTTTATTAGTGAAGATGATAAAAGGTTTGCTGATTCAATACCAGTCAAAAGACAAGAGCCTGTCACTGAGGACGTTGTTGTGGCAGAAATAAAGGAAGATGAGATGATGCCAATCCTTGATAATGCCAATTTTCTTTTGCAAGAAGAGTTGGAAAAATTGAAGAACACCCTACTTCAAGAGGAAATAGAGAAACAGAATATTGAAGCAGACTTGAAAAGGATGGTTGAAGAAATTAAAATTGATCCTCTCAGAGTAATCCCTGTTGCGGAGGAGCCTGAAGGAGAGGCCTTAGACTACGAGACACCAAAAAGAGGCCTTCCCCTACCCCACGAAGGAGCGGAAGGACCCTACAATCACGACTACTCAGAGGTGGATTACCCTGCTGGGCGCAAAGGATCTGGTCTTTACGAACCAGTTGACTTTCAAGGAAGCAGAAAGCAAGGTAAGATGGCTTGATAAGTACACTAAGTATTACACCTGAGGCTATAAGAACAGAAACAGGAAGTGACCATTGGTTAGGAAATAGGAAGGAGTATGTATCTTTAAACAACGTTCTTGCCTGAAATTTCTTTAGCATTGCCATCTGGGGAGGATGTGGTTGAAGAACTTACAGTTGATTCCTTGGAGCAGACACCTAAGCCAGCAACTGAGACACCTGAAGCTGAAGAAGAACCAACTGGTGAAGAAGATAAGCAAAAGGAGTTTAAAGAGACTGGAAATAATACAGATGTGCCAGAAGAAAAGGTTTCTTCTTTCATTTATGTAACAGCTTTGTATGATTCCATGAAACTTATGTAATTTTGCTAAACTGTTTAGGAGAGCCTTCAACAATTGGATATCCATAGCGATGATCTGCCCAATCAGGTAGAGACTATGGTGCCAGAGGACAAAACTCTTAAGGCTCAAATTGGAGAGTTGCAATTTAAGGAGTCTGCACTAGCTAGACAGGTTGCCAATTTTGAGCAAGAAGTGAAAATTTATAAAACCGAAATTGATAATTTGACCACTCTGCTGAAAGCCAGTAAAGAAAATGAAGCAAAGATTCAAAAGGAAAACAAAACCCTGAGAGCCAACCTTGAGGAACAGAAAACTGTTTTGAGGGAGTACTCCAATGAGTTGCTACTTCTACAGAAGAATTTAGAAGAGAGCCACCTTGAGGAAGATGAGTGGAGGAGAAAATACGAAGAACTACTTGAAGTAGGTTTTGACTCTTGTTTAGTTTAGTGTGGCATCATGGCATTGTCCTAACATTACTCAGGAGGCGAACGTAGGAAACCAACAGGAGAGAACATTGCAACTTGAGGAAGAACTGAAAAGGTGGAAAGAAAGATACACTGAGCAAGCAGAAAAGGTTGGATTCTTTGATTTGATAGATTTAATGCATATATATCTTGCAATGGCTGTATAGCTGTTTACATATTGTAGCCCTAAAATATTGTTTCACTAACTTTATAGGCTGAAAGTGTAACCATTGACAAGGAGGTCCTTGCTAAGTTACATGAAAGGACAACTGCCTTACAAAAGGAAATTGATCAGAAAAATGAAGACCTCTTCTTGCTGAAACAGAAATTAAGGGACCCTATGGTTGCCAAGGAGGCTCCGTCCAACCTCTTTATAGCTCTTTTTGATTACGAGCCATCAGTTCTCTGTCACACTGGGCATCCCGAGGCTGAGCTGGAGTTCTCTGAAGGAGACATTATTCAAGTTCTCAGTGGATTGGACGCAGATGGGTTCTACAAAGCTACTGTTAATGGTCAAGTCGGTCTTGTTCCTGCAAACTTCGTAGAACCTATTACAATAGAAGACTCAAGTGCCAGGAGCCGACTCTACAATCAGAAACTTGGACCAGTTAGACCAATTAGCCGCAATATGATATCTCCTCTCTCCCTTGTTGAGGATATAGTGGAGGAGGGAGAGGAAGGTCAGTCCCTTATCCAAGCAACCAGTCCTGCAGGGACATCCTCAAAATGGCCAAAAGACAAGCCCAACCCACCTTCTCATGTAAAAGTTGAAAAGGCACTGCCTAGTGGGATCCTATTGTCATGGAAACCACCCAAGGTACCACCTGATGGTGAAAGCAATGGCCTTGCAGTCACAGGCTATGTTGTTATGGTCAACGAGAAGGCCAAAACGTTGGTATCTGGTTATCATAAAACTTCAGTAAGTTACTAGTGCTCCGAGTGTATTATATCAGCAGTTGAATGGCTAGAGTGTAATTCTTTTTAGGTTGTGCTTCCAACTGTTGACCTTCTTGATGTGACAAGCATTAGATTGGCTAGTGTGACCAGAAGTGGAGCTCAGTCTAATTGGCTACGGGTGTCTGTGGAACACAGTGCTCTTGCAAGCTCCCCTCAGAGTTCACGCCCTCCTCGGGTGCTGGTGGACAGCTATGAGCCATCTAGTTCCATGGATCCAGCTAACATGGTGCATCCAACAGCCTCCTATCCAGTGAGAATTAGGTTGACATTTGCGGAGACACTCAAGTGTACTTACACGAATAATCCATACACCATTTTTGTACACACTATATCTATTTTGTATAGCAAAGGCCCACATAGAGAACTAAACCTATATAGTGAGAGCTTTGGATGAGGATATAAGAGGCTTTTTTTCCTTTTCTGCTCCACTGGGCCAAGACAGCTGCTTCTGGGTCTACCACCCTTCATCAGTGACCCTAGAAATTTTTAGATCCTTCATGCAATTATATATCTCTCTGCCAGGTAATAAGTTAGGAAATCCTTTGTAATGTGCTATCTGTAGAGTGATTCTATGCCGGCTATTGGTTGGGGAGAAGACACTGATGGTGTGCCTTACGCTGCCCTGTATGACTACAGTCCCAGCCAAGAATCAGGTGAAGATCCTGCAAGCAATGTACTGTCCTTCAAAGCTGGTTCTCACGTGAGAGTCTTTGGCTCAGAACAAGATGATGGTTTTGTGAAGGCTGAGATAAATGGAAAGATTGGCCTTGTTCCTCTAGTGTTTCTTCACAAAACTGAGGATCCTGTGAAGAAAATGAGTGTTTACCAAACCTCACCAAATGTAGCAACTGGTTCTCCTGCAAGCAAAGCATCACAACCATTTAAACAGGTTGGAATATACACATATTATGTATGCCCTCACTTACCACTCAATTGCCAGTACTCTTTTGTCTCTGAAGATGGTCGCCTTGTACAACTATGATCCAGTTACACAATCTCCAAATTCATCACCTGAAATGGAACTCTCATTTTCTAAAGGCCAAATTCTCACTGTTTATGGTTCAATGGTAAGTTTCTATACATATACATATATAGATCCTATCAAAGAAAAATTCAAACTGTTAAGTATTATGACTTCGTGTGACAGAGTATTTAGTGAATACACAAGTTAAAATGATCAAAGACAGTACTTCATCCAGACAGATTACTTTGGGTTTAATTATTTATTGTACTGGAGGGAAAGTCCCAATAGCTCCCTAGGCCTGTAAAAAGGATGGTTTAAAAGTTCCCCCCTCCTTTTAACAAACTCCAGTCCAAAATTCTGCATGGATCCCCCTGTCTAGAGTACAAATTTAGTGACACATACAACACGGGTCTGACCACATCCAAATAGTGACTGTACATTCTGTACATTTGTTAGAATACTTTATAATTAAATTTTACAAATTATACACAATTATAGGATGAGTATGGATTCTTTTCTGGTGAAGTAAACGGAAGAAGCGGTCTAGTACCATCTAACTTTGTAGCACCTGTGAAGTAGCTGATTATGTAAGGAGTACTCATGTACGTAGTAATATTAGAATGTGTATTGTGCGAATGTATACACAATTATGGTTCTTTATCTGTAGGTAACCCAAAGGTCCAATTATACTAATCACAAAATCTTTATTCAAATCTCTACTATCCACATAACTGGACTCTTCTAGTTTATTACTCATTTATGTTGTAGCAATAATTGTATTCATTGATAACTGAAATGACTAACCTTTTAAACAACTGTGACCAATGCTATAAGAACCTTTATTGTAAAAGCGGGACAGTACTGTAGTTCTCGGTAAGTAGTATCATGTAAAAGTTATCAGCGTGACTGTGAATGCAGACATCAAGTTTAAGCTACCCATTTAACAAAGTTACAGCACTAAATATAATTTACATCAAAATACATTCAAAATTTTAAAAACTCCTTGGACATGATCTATAGATGTCTGTGAATGCTGACACAAAGATGTAGCTTCATATCTCTCTATTTGATAGAGTGACAGCCCTCAATGTACATTAAATTCTGGTATACAAAGTTAATGTATGGTGAGAGATAGGGCAAATTTTATTTTTCATTAAAATTTCAAAAACCCGTTGTACATGTTCCATAGTGGTCTGTGAATACTGACACAAAGATTTAGCTTCATATCTCTCCATTTGATAGAGTGACATCCCTCAATGTACTTAAAATTCTGTTATACAAAGTTAATGTATTGTGAGAGATAGGGCAAATTTTAAGTTTCATCAAAATTTCAAAAACCCATTGTACATGTTCCATAGAGGTCTGTGAATGCTGACACAAAGATTAAGCTTCATATCTCTCCATTTGATAGAGTGACATCCCTCAATGTACTTAAAATTCTGTTATACAAAGTTAATGTATTGTGAGAGATAGGGCAAATTTTAAGTTTCATCAAAATTTCAAAAACTCATTGATCATGCTTAATAAATGTCTGTGAATATTGACACCAAGTCACAGCTTCATATATTTCCATTTGATAGAGTTACAGAACTACAGTTAATGTACTGTTTTGTTAGAGAAAATTGCGTAATACTATATATGGCCGACCATTAGAAGGTATATAATAAAGACAAAATTCCATGCTATATCTGAAAATCTAGAAATATATAGATCGATAGTACTTCAATAACAATCAACTACTACACAGTGCATATCCCTATGTATAAAAATTGGAAAGTATATTTTTATATGGATCTCGTTAAAGTGAAATTTCGTCAATCGACAGCCAACGAAACTCCAAAGAAAAAAAGTTGGACCATACCGAACGCTACCATCCACGACGCTCATAGGCCGGGATCGGTGGTAACGCTCTGCCGAGTTGAGCTTTGGGTGTCACTTGCGTGAGAAGAACCAGTTCTTCTCGATATGGCCGACTCATATGAATCCTAAGATATCAGATGCCAATCCCACATTACGTGGAACCCCCCCGAAATCCGGATTATTGGTGAGCACGTCTCTATGGCACCAACCGATTAGGAGACAGCTTCAGAGTCTAAGCGCTACCAACCTCTATGGGAACCGCAACCACCATAGAGATGTGTCCAGGTAGGCCTACTATATAAGGTTTTTCGCTTCTATTTATATGAAGTTTTGTCCAAAGAAAACGGTTGTGGTTGGGACTTTTTTTATGTATTTCTCGTTATTTCCAGATCAGTGAATTGTTTCAAGCAAGTTTAAAGACATAGGCAGTATTAGTGGTTCACCTGAAAACTGGGAAAAGCGAATAAATCCTGTAAGTGTCTTGATGGGCCGAGGAGAACGACTTTTCTGATCCCAATTATTTTCGAGAAATCGTCAATTTATTCCACTTTATTTCCAGACCAGTGAATGGTTCCAAGTAATTTTACGCACACACGCAGTATTTTCAATACATCTCAAAACTGTGGCAAATGTATAAAAGCCATTTTGTGTCTTGGTGGAGGGAGGAGAGCGACTTTTCATGATACAGAAAACTAGAGATTGTGCGAGGTCCGATATTTATCGCCTGTACGATATTAATGTCTATGATCGATATTTCAACTAGGTCGGTTTTATTAGGTGTCTGTGAATGTTTACACAAAGATTTAGCTTCATATCTCTACCTCCATTTGATAGAGTGACAGCCCTCAATGTACATTAAATTCTGGTATACAAAGTTAATGTATGGTGAGAGATAGGACAAAAGTTTCATCAAAATTTCAAAAACCCGTTGTACATGTTCCATAGTGGTCTGTGAATGCTGACACAAAGATTAAGCTTCATATCTCTCCATTTGATAGAGTGACATCCCTCAATGTACATTAAATTCTGGTATACAAAGTTAATGTATAGTGAGAGATAGAGCAAATTTTAAGTTTCATCAAAATTTCAAAAACCCATTGTACATGTTCCATAGAGGTCTGTGAATGCTGACACAAAGATTAAGCTTCATATCTCTCCATTTGATAGAGTGACATCCCTCAATGTACTTAAAATTCTTGTATATAAAGTTTATGTATTGTGAGAGATAGGGCAAATTTTATATTTCATTAAAATTTTAAAAACCCGTTGTACATGTTCCATAGTGGCCTGTGAATGCTGACACAAAGATTAAGCTTCATATCTCTCCATTTGATAGAGTGACATCCCTCAATGTACTTAAAATTCTGTTATACAAAGTTAATGTATGGTGAGAGATAGGGCAAATTTTAAGTTTCATCAAAATTTCAAAAACCCATTAGACATGTTCCATAGATGTCTGTGAATGCTGACACAAAGATTAAACTTCATATCTCCCCATTTCATAGAGTGACATCCCTCAATGTACATTAAATTCTGGTATACAAAGTTAATGTATAGTGAGAGATAGAGCAAATTTTAAGTTTCATCAAAATTTCAAAAACCCATTGTACATGTTCCATAGAGGTCTGTGAATGCTGACACAAAGATTAAGCTTCATATCTCTCCATTTGATAGAGTGACATCCCTCAATGTACTTAAAATTCTGTAATACAAAGTTAATGTATTGTGAGAGATAAGGCAAATTTTAAGTTTCATCAAAATTTCAAAAACCCATTGTACATGTTCCATAGATGTCTGTGAATGCTGACACAAAGATTAAGCTTCATATCTCTCCATTTGATAGAGTGACGGCCTTCAATGTACTTAAAATTCTTGTATACAAAGTTAATGTATTGTGAGAGATAGGGCAAATTTTAAGTTTCATCAAAATTTCAAAAACCCATTAGACATGTTCCATAGATGTCTGTGAATGCTGACACAAAGATTAAGCTTCATATCTCTCCATTTGATAGAGTGACGGCCTTCAATGTACTTAAAATTCTTGTATACAAAGTTAATGTATTGTGAGAGATAGGGCAAATTTTGTTTCATCAAAATTTAAAAAACCAGTTGTACATGTTCCATAGATGTCTGTGAATGCTGACACAAAGATTTAGCTTCATATCTCTCCATTTGATAGAGTGACATCCCTCAATGTACTTAAAATTCTGTTATACAAAGTTAATGTATAGTGAGAGATAGAGCAAATTTTAAGTTTCATCAAAATTTCAAAAACCCATTGTACATGTTCCATAGAGGTCTGTGAATGCTGACACAAAGATTAAGCTTCATATCTCTCCATTTGATAGAGTGACATCCCTCAATGTACTTAAAATTCTGTTATACAAAGTTAATGTATTGTGAGAGATAAGGCAAATTTTAAGTTTCATCAAAATTTCAAAAAAACCCATTGTACATGTTCCATAGATGTCTGTGAATGCTGACACAAAGATTAAGCTTCATATCTCTCCATTTGATAGAGTGACGGCCTTCAATGTACTTAAAATTCTTGTATACAAAGTTAATGTATTGTGAGAGATAGGGCAAATTTTAAGTTTCATCAAAATTTCAAAAACCCATTAGACATGTTCCATAGATGTCTGTGAATGCTGACACAAAGATTAAGCTTCATATCTCTCCATTTGATAGAGTGACGGCCTTCAATGTACTTAAAATTCTTGTATACAAAGTTAATGTATTGTGAGAGATAGGGCAAATTTTGTTTCATCAAAATTTAAAAAACCAGTTGTACATGTTCCATAGATGTCTGTGAATGCTGACACAAAGATTTAGCTTCATATCTCTCCATTTGATAGAGTGACATCCCTCAATGTACTTAAAATTCTGTTATACAAAGTTAATGTATTGTGAGAGATAAGGCAAATTTTAAGTTTCATCAAAATTTCAAAAACCCATTGTACATGTTCCATAGAGGTCTGTGAATGCTGACACAAAGATTAAGCTTCATATCTCTCCATTTGATAGAGTGACATCCCTCAATGTACTTAAAATTCTGTTATACAAAGTTAATGTATAGTGAGAGATAGAGCAAATTTTAAGTTTCATCAAAATTTCAAAAACCCATTGTACATGTTCCATAGAGGTCTGTTAATGCTGACACAAAGATTAAGCTTCATATCTCTCCATTTGATAGAGTGACATCCCTCAATGTACTTAAAATTCTGTTATACAAAGTTAATGTATAGTGAGAGATAGAGCAAATTTTAAGTTTCATCAAAATTTCAAAAACCCATTGTACATGTTCCATAGAGGTCTGTTAATGCTGACACAAAGATTAAGCTTCATATCTCTCCATTTGATAGAGTGACATCCCTCAATGTACTTAAAATTCTGTTATACAAAGTTAATGTATAGTGAGAGATAGAGCAAATTTTAAGTTTCATCAAAATTTCAAAAACCCATTGTACATGTTCCATAGAGGTCTGTTAATGCTGACACAAAGATTAAGCTTCATATCTCTCCATTTGATAGAGTGACATCCCTCAATGTACTTAAAATTCTGTTTTACAAAGTTAATGTATGGTGAGAGATAGGGCAAATTTTAAGTTTCATCAAAATTTCAAAAACCCATTAGACATGTTCCATAGATGTCTGTGAATGCTGACACAAAGATTAAGTTTCATATCTCTACATTTGATAGAGTGACATCCCTCAATGTACTTAAAATTCTGTTATACAAAGTTAATGTATTGTGAGAGATAGAGCAAATTTTAAGTTTCATCAAAATTTCAAAAACCCATTGTACATGTTCCATAGTAATCTGTTAATGCTGACACAAAGATTTAGCTTCATATCTCCCCATTTGATAGAGTGACATCCCTCAATGTACTTAAAATTCTGTTATACAAAGTTAATGTATAGTGAGAGATAGGGCAAATTTTAAGTTTCATCAAAATTTCAAAAACCCATTGTACATGTTCCATAGTGGTCTATGAATGCTGACACAAAGATTTAGCTTCATATCTCTCCATTTGATAGAATGACATCCCTCAATGTACTTAAAATTCTGTTATACAAAGTTAATGTATAGTGAGAGATAGAGCAAATTTTAAGTTTCATCAAAATTTCAAAAACCCATTGTACATGTTCCATAGAGGTCTGTTAATGCTGACACAAAGATTAAGCTTCATATCTCTCCATTTGATAGAGTGACATCCCTCAATGTACTTAAAATTCTGTTATACAAAGTTAATGTATAGTGAGAGATAGAGCAAATTTTAAGTTTCATCAAAATTTCAAAAACCCATTAGACATGTTCCATAGATGTCTGTGAATGCTGACACAAAGATTAAGCTTCATATCTCTCCATTTGATAGAGTGACATCCCTCAATGTACTTAAAATTCTGTTATACAAAGTTAATGTATAGTGAGAGATTGAGCAAATTTTAAGTTTCATCAAAATTTCAAAAACCCATTGTACATGTTCCATAGAGGTCTGTTAATGCTGACACAAAGATTAAGCTTCATATCTCTCCATTTGATAGAGTGACATCCCTCAATGTACTTAAAATTCTGTTATACAAAGTTAATGTATTGTGAGAGATAGGGCAAATTTTAAGTTTCATCAAAATTTCAAAAACCCATTAGACATGTTCCATAGATGTCTGTGAATGCTGACACAAAGATTAAGCTTCATATCTCTACATTTGATAGAGTAACATCCCTCAATGTACTTAAAATTCTGTTATACAAAGTTAATGTATTGTGAGAGATAGGGCAAATTTTAAGTTTCATCAAAATTTTAGAAACCCATTGTACATGTTCCATAGAGGTCTGTGAATGCTGACACAAAGATTAAGCTTCATATCTCTCCATTTGATAGAGTGACATCCCTCAATGTACTTAAAATTCTGGTATACAAAGTTAATGTATTGTGAGAGATAGGGCAAATTTTAAGTTTCATCAAAATTTCAAAAACCCATTAGACATGTTCCATAGAGGTCTGTGAATGCTGACACAAAGATTAAGCTTCATATCTCTCCATTTGATAGAGTGACATCCCTCAATGTACTTAAAATTCTGTTATACAAAGTTAATGTATTGTGAGAGATAGGGCAAATTTTAAGTTTCATCAAAATTTCAAAAACTCATTGATCATGCTTAATAAATGTCTGTGAATATTGACACCAAGTCACAGCTTCATATATTTCCATTTGATAGAGTTACAGAACTACAGTTAATGTACTGTTTTGTTAGAGAAAATTGCGTAATACTATATTATTATTATTATTATTATTTTATTTAACGTGCCACATGCATAGCACTAGGACAGACTGTCCTATGAGGCACACACCAATACATCATGACAAATAAATCAGTTCAAGAAAACATCAAGTCATCAATCAAAAAGGTCAACTAAATCTAGCAGTCCACATCTTCAAAATAATCTTAAGGATTGAGTGATGCTTGCATCCTTGATCCAGAATGGCAAATAGTTTATCATCATCAGTCATATATGGCCGACCATTAGAAGGTATATAATAAAGACAAAATTCCATGCTATATCTGAAAATCTAGAAATATATAGATCGATAGTACTTCAATAACAATCAACTACTACACAGTGCATATCCCTATGTATAAAAATTGGAAAGTATATTTTTATATGGATCTCGTTAAAGTGAAATTTCGTCAATCGACAGCCAACGAAACTCCAAAGAAAAAAAGTTGGACCATACCGAACGCTACCATCCACGACGCTCATAGGCCGGGATCGGTGGTAACGCTCTGCCGAGTTGAGCTTTGGGTGTCACTTGCGTGAGAAGAACCAGTTCTTCTCGATATGGCCGACTCATATGAATCCTAAGATATCAGATGCCAATCCCACATTACGTGGAACCCCCCCGAAATCCGGATTATTGGTGAGCACGTCTCTATGGCACCAACCGATTAGGAGACAGCTTCAGAGTCTAAGCGCTACCAACCTCTATGGGAACCGCAACCACCATAGAGATGTGTCCAGGTAGGCCTACTATATAAGGTTTTTCGCTTCTATTTATATGAAGTTTTGTCCAAAGAAAACGGTTGTGGTTGGGACTTTTTTTATGTATTTCTCGTTATTTCCAGATCAGTGAATTGTTTCAAGCAAGTTTAAAGACATAGGCAGTATTAGTGGTTCACCTGAAAACTGGGAAAAGCGAATAAATCCTGTAAGTGTCTTGATGGGCCGAGGAGAACGACTTTTCTGATCCCAATTATTTTCGAGAAATCGTCAATTTATTCCACTTTATTTCCAGACCAGTGAATGGTTCCAAGTAATTTTACGCACACACGCAGTATTTTCAATACATCTCAAAACTGTGGCAAATGTATAAAAGCCATTTTGTGTCTTGGTGGAGGGAGGAGAGCGACTTTTCATGATACAGAAAACTAGAGATTGTGCGAGGTCCGATATTTATCGCCTGTACGATATTAATGTCTATGATCGATATTTCAACTAGGTCGGTTTTATTAGGTGTCTGTGAATGTTTACACAAAGATTTAGCTTCATATCTCTACCTCCATTTGATAGAGTGACAGCCCTCAATGTACATTAAATTCTGGTATACAAAGTTAATGTATGGTGAGAGATAGGACAAAAGTTTCATCAAAATTTCAAAAACCCGTTGTACATGTTCCATAGTGGTCTGTGAATGCTGACACAAAGATTAAGCTTCATATCTCTCCATTTGATAGAGTGACATCCCTCAATGTACATTAAATTCTGGTATACAAAGTTAATGTATAGTGAGAGATAGAGCAAATTTTAAGTTTCATCAAAATTTCAAAAACCCATTGTACATGTTCCATAGAGGTCTGTTAATGCTGACACAAAGATTAAGCTTCATATCTCTCCATTTGATAGAGTGACATCCCTCAATGTACTTAAAATTCTGTTATACAAAGTTAATGTATTGTGAGAGATAGGGCAAATTTTAAGTTTCATCAAAATTTTTAAAAACCCATTAGACATGTTCCATAGAGGTCTGTGAATGCTGACACAAAGATTAAGCTTCATATCTCTCCATTTGATAGAGTGACATCCCTCAATGTACTTAAAATTCTGTTATACAAAGTTAATGTATTGTGAGAGATAGGGCAAATTTTAAGTTTCATCAAAATTTCAAAAACCCATTAGACATGTTCCATAGATGTCTGTGAATGCTGACACAAAGATTAAGCTTCATATCTCTCCATTTCATAGAGTGACATCCCTCAATGTACATTAAATTCTGGTATACAAAGTTAATGTATAGTGAGAGATAGAGCAAATTTTAAGTTTCATCAAAATTTCAAAAACCCATTGTACATGTTCCATAGTGGTCTATGAATGCTGACACAAAGATTTAGCTTCATATCTCTCCATTTGATAGAATGACATTCCTCAATGTACTTAAAATTCTGGTATACAAAGTTAATGTATTGTGAGAGATAGGGCAAATTTTGTTTCATCAAAATTTCAAAAACCCATTGTACATGTTCCATAGTGGTCTATGAATGCTGACACAAAGATTTAGCTTCATATCTCTCCATTTGATAGAATGACATTCCTCAATGTACTTAAAATTCTGGTATACAAAGTTAATGTATTGTGAGAGATAGGGCAAATTTTGTTTCATCAAAATTTCAAAAACCCATTAGACATGTTCTATAGATGTCTATGAATGCTGACACAAAGATTTAGCTTCATATCTCTCCATTTGATAGAATGACATTCCTCAATGTACTTAAAATTCTTGTATACAAAGTTAATGTATTGTGAGAGATAGGGCAAATTTTGTTTCATCAAAATTTCAAAAACCCATTGTACATGTTCTATAGATGTCTGTGAAAGCTGACACAAAGATTAAGCTTCATATCTCTCCATTTGATAGAGTGACATCCCTCAATGTACTTAAAATTCTTGTATATAAAGTTTATGTATTGTGAGAGATAGGGCAAATTTTATATTTCATTAAAATTTTAAAAACCCGTTGTACATGTTCCATAGTGGCCTGTGAATGCTGACACAAAGAGTTAGTTTCATATCTCTACATTTGATAGAGTGACATCCCTCAATGTACTTAAAATTCTGTTATACAAAGTTAATGTATAGTGAGAGATAGAGCAAATTTTAAGTTTCATCAAAATTTCAAAAACCCATTGTACATGTTCCATAGAGGTCTGTTAATGCTGACACAAAGATTAAGCTTCATATCTCTCCATTTGATAGAGTGACATCCCTCAATGTACTTAAAATTCTGTTATACAAAGTTAATGTATTGTGAGAGATAAGGCAAATTTTAAGTTTCATCAAAATTTCAAAAACCCATTGTACATGTTCCATAGAGGTCTGTTAATGCTGACACAAAGATTAAGCTTCATATCTCTCCATTTGATAGAGTGACATCCCTCAATGTACTGAAAATTCTGTTATACAAAGTTAATGTATTGTGAGAGATAGGGCAAATTTTAAGTTTCATCAAAATTTCAAAAACCCATTGTACATGTTCCATAGAGGTCTGTGAATGCTGACACAAAGATTAAGCTTCATATCTCTCCATTTGATAGAGTGACATCCCTCAATGTACTTAAAATTCTGTTATACAAAGTTAATGTATTGTGAGAGATAGGGCAAATTTTAAGTTTCATCAAAATTTCAAAAACCCATTAGACATGTTCCATAGATGTCTGTGAATGCTGACACAAAGATTAAGCTTCATATCTCTCCATTTGATAGAGTGACGGCCTTCAATGTACTTAAAATTCTTGTATACAAAGTTAATGTATTGTGAGAGATAGAGCAAATTTTAAGTTTCATCAAAATTTCAAAAACCCATTGTACATGTTCCATAGTAATCTGTTAATGCTGACACAAAGATTTAGCTTCATATCTCCCCATTTGATAGAGTGACATCCCTCAATGTACATTAAATTCTGTTATACAAAGTTAATGTATAGTGAGAGATAGAGCAAATTTTAAGTTTCATCAAAATTTCAAAAACCCATTGTACATGTTCCATAGAGGTCTGTGAATGCTGACACAAAGATTAAGCTTCATATCTCTCCATTTGATAGAGTGACATCCCTCAATGTACTTAAAATTCTGTTATACAAAATTAATGTATTGTGAGAGATAGGGCAAATTTTAAGTTTCATCAAAATTTCAAAAACCCATTAGACATGTTCCATAGATGTCTGTGAATGCTGACACAAAGATTTAGCTTCATATCTCTCCATTTGATAGAATGACATTCCTCAATGTACTTAAAATTCTTGCATACAAAGTTAATGTATGGTGAGAGATAGGGCAAATTTTATATTTCATTAAAATTTTAAAAACCCGTTGTACATGTTCCATAGTGGCCTGTGAATGCTGACACAAAGATTTAGTTTCATATCTCTCCATTTGATAGAGTGACATCCCTCAATGTACATTAAATTCTGGTATACAAAGTTAATGTATAGTGAGAGATAGAGCAAATTTTGTTTCATCAAAATTTCAAAAACCTATTAGACATGTTCTATAGATGTCTGTGAATGCTGACACAAAGATTTAGCTTCATATCTCTCCATTTGATAGAGTGACATCCCTCAATGTACTTAAAATTCTTGTATACAAAGTTAATGTATGGTGAGATATAGAGCAAATTTTAAGTTTCATCAAAATTTCAAAAACTCATTGATCATGCTTAATAAATATCTGTGAATATTGACACCAAGTCACAGCTTCATATATTTCCATTTGATAGAGTTACAGAACTACAGTTAATGTACTGTTTTGTTAGAGAAAATTGCGTAATACTATATATGGCCGACCATTAGAAGGTATATAATAAAGACAAAATTCCATGCTATATCTGAAAATCTAGAAATATATAGATCGATAGTACTTCAATAACAATCAACTACTACACAGTGCATATCCCTATGTATAAAAATTGGAAAGTATATTTTTATATGGATCTCGTTAAAGTGAAATTTCGTCAATCGACAGCCAACGAAACTCCAAAGAAAAAAAGTTGGACCATACCGAACGCTACCATCCACGACGCTCATAGGCCGGGATCGGTGGTAACGCTCTGCCGAGTTGAGCTTTGGGTGTCACTTGCGTGAGAAGAACCAGTTCTTCTCGATATGGCCGACTCATATGAATCCTAAGATATCAGATGCCAATCCCACATTACGTGGAACCCCCCCGAAATCCGGATTATTGGTGAGCACGTCTCTATGGCACCAACCGATTAGGAGACAGCTTCAGAGTCTAAGCGCTACCAACCTCTATGGGAACCGCAACCACCATAGAGATGTGTCCAGGTAGGCCTACTATATAAGGTTTTTCGCTTCTATTTATATGAAGTTTTGTCCAAAGAAAACGGTTGTGGTTGGGACTTTTTTTATGTATTTCTCGTTATTTCCAGATCAGTGAATTGTTTCAAGCAAGTTTAAAGACATAGGCAGTATTAGTGGTTCACCTGAAAACTGGGAAAAGCGAATAAATCCTGTAAGTGTCTTGATGGGCCGAGGAGAACGACTTTTCTGATCCCAATTATTTTCGAGAAATCGTCAATTTATTCCACTTTATTTCCAGACCAGTGAATGGTTCCAAGTAATTTTACGCACACACGCAGTATTTTCAATACATCTCAAAACTGTGGCAAATGTATAAAAGCCATTTTGTGTCTTGGTGGAGGGAGGAGAGCGACTTTTCATGATACAGAAAACTAGAGATTGTGCGAGGTCCGATATTTATCGCCTGTACGATATTAATGTCTATGATCGATATTTCAACTAGGCCGGTTTTAATTAGATGTCTGTGAATGCTTACACAAAGATTTAGCTTCATATCTCTACCTCCATTTGATAGAGTGACAGCCCTCAATGTACATTAAATTCTGGTATACAAAGTTAATGTATGGTGAGAGATAGGGCAAATTTTATGATCAGCTGTATTTATTTGTTAGTGTTTATGATCAGTTGTATTTATTTATAAGTGTTTATGATCAGTTGTATTTATTTGTAAGTGTTTATGATCAGTTGTATTTATTTGTAGTTTCTTCAAATTGATACTATTAACAAAATCATTGACCAACTCAAAATTAAAACTATACTCATAAAATATGTTAACTAAAGCATCTATAACAAGCCTATGACATTATTTGATTACTGCTACACAAGTTATGGGGTGGCTGTATCATCTCTGGTATAAGAGGCGGTCTCCCACTCTTCTTCTTCGTCAATGTCTGAGAACTTGGCAGCTTTGTCCTAGAAAAAATGAGGAAAAGATAAATTGTTAGCATTCAAAAGTAGAGAATGCCGAATATCAGTATCAGAAGTTTAATTGAAATACAGTCATAAAAGACGTACACTGGCTTTGAAACGGTTGAGAATATCTTCCATCATAGATTTAAGTTCTTCTATCTCTTCTTTTGTACTGTCCATATCATCTTTTAGACAACGAGCTCTCAAAATGGGAAAGAAATCAGTGTCTCCACTTTGAATCTATAAAGAAATTCACATACTCTGGCACATTTCATTACACAATCTCTTGGCAAAGTTACTACATGTTGTTCAGTTAGAGACCTGTAAAAATTTCAGACTCTACTGGTCTTACCTGATCATATACGTATTGTTGGATGGCATTTTGATCACTACTGTCTACCCTATCTAGCTCCAGTGATAAGTAGATATAGTCCCACATGTTATGTTCATATTTAACATGGCGCTTGAAGCTCTAGACAGAACACAGCATATGTATATCAATCCATCCACATATTAGCAGACCATACAATATACTATATAGACTACCAACTTACATCAGCACGCCTCTCAAATTCATAAGCAGGAAAATTACAGATGAAGCAATAACCTTTCTTATCAGCTTCCGTTTTGTACTACAGAAGAAGAGTGAACAATTTAATACTTAGTTGTCATGACTACAAAGTAATACTCACCCTTTCGTCCCTCAACTCAGAGAAAGTGTCCACAATGATACCAAAAATGATGTTCAAACCGACAGTTGTTACAATAATGAAGAAGGATACATCAAACACTGTACGAGGGATGTAATATCCAAAGTTCCCATCTAGACGCAAGCCATCATCGTTCTACAGTTGTGCAGGTTAAATTAACTTGGTGAATATGGTATGTATGTAACACTACTAATCTTACAGTTAGCAGTGCTCCTCCCAGTAATCCAAGCCTGATCACAGACACACTACACTGAAAGAGTGTCCTGCAGTGTCCACTGCTATCAGGATTTTCAAAGTAATTTTGGTAACCAGCATAAGCAATTACAGCATAAATGTACAAAACAACGAAACCCAGTGCTCCAACCCAAAGCAAGGACCTTCCTGTAGAAGGGACAACAGTTGATGGTTCAACATAAGCAGGGGATTGCTGTATGCACATATAATACAGGACCACATGCACACTCAAATAGTCCATGAACACTTATTGTGATAACGAAACCACAACAGTTTCATAGAAATGTTTAAAGGGAAACATATGTGTATCAGCTAGACTGATTCTTAATAGGCGGGCATTAAAATGTTCAATGTATTACCATTCTTAGTCACAGATCTCAACACTCTTTGGAGTATATCATTGTTCACAACTATATGCACCAGACAGATGGAATAGAAGTAACCCCAAAAGGCCAGAGAGAGGCCGGAACAGGCCAGAATGATCTAAAGTAATGTAAATAATCAGATAAACAGTAGATCCTTGTTCTACAGTTTATCAAGCAAGCTTAGAGTATCACAAATCTTACAAGATAGTAGAGTGTCTTCAGTCCAAAGAGAGGAATGTCAGAATAGGTGGAGTCCCTTTTCTTCCTCCTGTGAGTAGATTGTAGAGATATTTAGAACAATATTTGCAGCAATATTTGATGGCCAAGCTGGCCCCTTGTGAATTGTATATTACATTGCAATGTAAATAACATGTCAAGCTATTAGACTCTGGGTTTACCCCACCCATGCATGCCACTTGAGGAGAGCTATAATGAGTGAAACTGAAATTTTCAAGAAAAAAAATTCAGACAAAACTAAAACTGGCCAATTTGTAATTTGTGTGCGTTTCTGCTTTATTACAATCTGTGGCATGACAAGTTGATTTCTTACTTGATATATTTGTAATAGAAGGAGGGAAGATAGAAGTTTGGATAGTTCACAAGAAAGTAAGAAATAACCTGAACCAAAGTCATTACCAGGTGTATGACACCCAACACAAACAGAGCTATGTAGCCAAACCAACACTGAACCAGCGGAATGGTGGGCAGGCGGTTGGCTGCTTGGACGGTGGAGTTGAGTAACAGTGTCCGCTGAGTGTAGCAGTGCCTAATAGAGAGAGCCATATCAGAGAGTAATTTAGACTCTGTATGTTTATCTGAATTCAGTTTACTGTCATAACAAATATAGAAAGGAGAGCAATAATTAGAATATAATAAAGTACATCATTTAAAGGACAAACACTTGGAAAGTCTATTGCATATACAGAGATTTAAATCTCTGATTCAATCCAATCTAATGCCAGTGGCTGCAGTGAATTATACACATGTACGTAATACTGTATACAAAATAGAGAAAGGGTTAAAGCTGCCATGAAGACTAACCCCGAGTTCAAGTCCTCTCTACTAGCCCACGATGCCAATACCAATACATTCAGCAACAGTGTCAGAAAAATGAGAGACCAGTACTGATATTTTCTAGTTTGTCACCAAAAGAAAAATCAAAGCTTATAATTATTGCACGAAGAAAGGACTAAAATAATTGGAGTTGTCTAACACTCACGTTTGAAAGATGAAGAAATGAGTGTACCAGTGATCTCTCAAATAATTCTACAAAATAAAAGTTAAAATGGAAGAAGTAATAATGAGATTTTTACTTTTTAGAAGTGAGTACGTAATAGCTTACCACATGTCTAACTTCACGTTTAACAGCTTTCATCCAGTGGATGAAATCCCTGACTTTGTCTTCAGCTGAGTCTCTGTTGACTTTCCACTTCACCTTTTCAATAAGTTCATCTGGAAGTTCATCCTAGGAAGGTAGGTGGCTAGCGTTTAGAGGAGCACTAAGAAACACCACACCCACTACCCCTCCCACTTAACACAACCTGAACATCCAACCACACAATTAAGGAGGTGCGTATTACAGTACTCACATCAGGGCTATAATGAAAATGCACTTTAGAGAGGATCTTCTCTCCCTCCATATTTTTGTACAGGATTTCCACAGATTTGGACCTATCTAAGCAATACTTCCATGCATCCCAAATGTCCTCCTCCCGTTGCTTCTCTGATCCCTTTCCCTTTGGCTTCGTGGGTTCTGAGGAGTGAACGCACAAGAAAATTCTTTGACTGCTAAGTAACCTACATTTCCTACAAATCTCATTAGTACCTGTACTGTCAGTAATATCAAAATCTGGAAGACGTCTGAGGATGTGAAAGGTCCTGAACAAGGCTCTAGCTGCATCATCATCTTTCTTTAAATGATGCTAAATTCAAAAGAGAAGTTGAACAGGTAATCACACTAATCTCCTTCACTAATTTACTGATAAGAGGAATTGGTCTTTTCAACGCTACCTACTTACCAGATAAACATCATCCTTCAAATGGTAAAAGAAGACCAGCACATTAAAGATTGCATCTAGGTCCATGGCTGCATGTACATTCTATAAGCATGGGAATAATAATAATCTTAAACCTACATACACATTTATATGTTCAATCTACAGTTGTATTACACGATAAAATTGTGAATACTACAAAAGAGAGTCAACACACTTCGACAAGTTTTGGAGTCTTTTTGTGTGTCTCTTCCATCATAGCTTCCAAGAGCTCTATTGCTGAGGCTTTCAATTGCATCACCTGAAGATAGAAAACAGAAGTAGAGATATCAACATTACCTTGCTAGCTGTTTACAGGGAATATACAATACATAAGAAACGGGACAACCAACAATTGACATATGTACATACACATTGTACTTGTATACTGACAGTATATTGATTACATTACATGAGTGTATGTATATAATCTGTAACTTTTGAAATGTCATAGCAACAATAGCACTTGTAAAACATACATCTTGAAGCTTGCATCCATCAAAAACAGAAGTTTGAAGGATTCGATTGATAATGTCTACAATTTGACGATCAAAAATCACTTCTTGATTGTAATAATTTCCCTATGATACAAAGAAAATCAGATGAAAGATAATAGTTATGTTGTCATAGGAGTGAGGCCCACTGTTTTTTTTACATAAGCTTTCCAGTTACATTATTACTATTATAATTTACCACACACATCTCAACCAACAACTCACCACACACATCTCAACTAGTGTTTGCAGAATACGGTTGACCAGTTCAATATTATCCTTGTTAATGTCACTGTAAAAGTGTTGCAGAAAGAGTGCCACTTCTCCTACCAAATTGATATTGTTAATGTTATCTGGTTGTTCTCTGAGGTAGTTCTATAAACAAAATCATAACACACCAGTAGATCAAGCAAGAATGGAATAATAGGACCAAACACACAAACAGCAACAACAAATTAAGAGTTGTCAAGATAATTCACTCGATTCCAACCAAATGATTCACAATAGTACACAGATGACATCATCTCTGTCTTGATCATTAAGAGTTATCATATACCAGTTTGAAGTACATGAATGGAACTGATATTACGCAAGTATCAGCTCAGAAATCCCCACTTGTTTCATAACAATAGTAAGTATGGTACTTAATTTCTTCTTGCAATTTACCTGCAAAGTTCTGTTTTGTCCATCACACATTAGTCCTAGGACCCTCAAAGCCAGTTCCACAAAAGTGGAATCTTGGAATCCAAGTTCATTTCCAGAGTTTTCTTTTTTCTCTTTCTCTTCCTGCTTTGCCTAAACACAAACAGGACATGGATGATCTTGAACCTCATGCTGCCATGAATTGAGCAAAGACATACTTTAGCCTCCTGAAGTTTCTGAATGAAAATGTCTGACAACATCCAGTGTGTTGGAGGAACACCAGAATGAATATCCTCCTCAAGGGAAACCCACTTTTGCCTTGTAAGAGTGAGACGCTTCTTTTGAGTAACATCTCTAGTTACCAAGGCACCAATGGAGTTGGTCCTCGGTGGACCTTCACCAGGTTCAAGGTCATATTGAGTTGTGTCACCTTCCATATCTTGCATGTATTGTTCTTCTTCAGGTAGAATGCTTAGATCACCATCAAGTGACAGCCCTCTAAGACGCTACATACGTAATTATAAAAGAATCACAAACACAGAATCTATGATTGATTCAGGTAAAACAATCAAATACAATCAACTATTGTGTAGTTAAAGTACATAGCCCCCCCCCCCTGAGTGAAAAAAACAGATAGTAAATATCTATCACCGAGTACATAGAGTATATAGATAGTATGCCAACTGTGTTTATAAATGTAATTTATGCAGGAGTATACCTTCAAAGTTCTAGTTGGTGTTTTTGAGTTGTAACTGGATTGCTACATCAAAACAAGCAAAGTAAAGTGTAAATAACAAGTATTTAAACTTGAACTAATTGCTGGTTCTTAGATGCTCAGTTCACCAATTCTGGTCGGCACTTGAATGCCATCAATTTCAAGGCCATATCTCATAGAAAACCTTTTGCGCAGGCTTTACATTGCATAGTATTAGTAAAGGTGGTTTCTAAATCCTATTCATTGGTTCAATGCTTGACGTAAAGGAAGAGAAAGCTAAAAGCAAAAGCCACCCCAAGCGTCCACCATTTTGTTGACATTAAAACCTAATTTCTGTAAATAATATAGGGGAGCATTTGTAAAGAAAATCACAAATAAACAGTTACCAATTGAAGAATCTGGAGGATTCAATAGTGAGTTACTTACTAGAGTTTCAATTTCACTTTGTTTCTCCTGAAGTTGTGCTTGAAGGGCTCTCCTAAAGTCAACCAAACAGCAACAATTAAGCTAAACAGGAAGTGGTGACCAATATGACTAACTTTTCCCTGTCAATAGCAACAGCATGCATAAGTCTCTTCCGTATGTTGATGAAGAAACGTTCCTCCCTTGTGGTTGTCAGAAATGCAAAACCAGCCTAAAGAGAGAAATATTGTGGTGGGTGTCAAATAGAATACATCTACTCCTAGCTCTTATTGACAACATTCCAGTAGTATGGACCAGCTAATGCAAAGTTATTTCAGTGGATACCAAGCAATGCTTGTGCACACCTGAACGTCTGTATTGCCATCAAAAAGGAAGACAGAAAGAAAAGCAAGTACTTCAGCAGCAATATTATCATTTGTATGAGCCAACATTGGAACAATCTAAAAAATAAAGAAACACTTTTTTGAAAGTAAATACATGCAGGAGCTACTTGTCAATGAATGTCCTGACCTTTGCAATCGTATTTTCATCTGCTTCTGGACTCTGAATATCACACTGTACGCTTTCAATATTCTTAGCCAATCTATATCAACAGCATACAATATATCCCAATAATATGTATATCACAGTATACCACGTGTATAGTGGTGTATATACTACTGCACAGGGAACATGCTCTATTACATTATTAATCTATTTCCTTTCCAAACATGGAGCTACCATAATACCATTTACGAGAGTCTTCTCTTTATGCTTCAGCTCCGCTGGGTCATGTACTACATGCTACGTGAGTTCTTACATTCAATGGCCTTACTTTCTGTACTTTACTGGAGTGTTCTCCTTGGCTTCCGGGTCAATCTTTTTGATTTCATTGTAAATCATTGCTCGGAGGAGCTGAAGACATTTTATACTTAGAAGCTCCAATCTCACTCTCTGTGCTTCTGTTAAGTCAGAAGTTTCATTAAAGGTCACACTACAGAACACAATAAGGTTTTAAAGAGACACAAAAATTAAATTAATTATAGGGAGTTAATTGCACTACACCTGTACAAAGGCTATAATGAAAACAATACATACACAAAACACCATAGAGTAATGACATATAAAATAAACATGATTTCTGATTGTATCTAAAGTAATATTTATGTATGTATAGACAATCCAATCCAATGACATCCTTACTCTAATAATCTGATCAGGTGACTAGTCTCCTTCTTCAGCACTTGGACGGTGGAGTGCCCTGTGCTACGCCCTGTGCTACAATCAGAATGGACAGGGAACAATTGAGCAATACCGTACAAGAGGTTTCCACATCAGATGTTTAGGCTTACACAATGAAGCAGGACACAAAGTTCTGGAAACTTCGACCAAGTGGCAAGTATTCATCTCCTTTCACCATCATCTCATCATCAAGAAATTCACTATATTCTGTAAGCAGGGAAGGAAGGGGTGATGTTAACACTACTGCACTCACTAGTAGCTATGGAGCTCTACTTAATTTACCTTCTTCATCAAAGCTTGGGTCATGAACACCTAACTGGTATCGAATGGTGTTTGGTCCGTTGAAGGCAAGTTCATAGGACCTGACATATGAATTAAAACTAGCATTCAGCTCCAACTCCTGACCGAACTGTTCTTCATATTCCTGTAATCAATTTACAGAGCGCGTAACCACTATTGTAAATTCATGTATGTTCAAATGTGGGTGAAATGTTACAAATAATCATTGCATTTTGTCTTCATGTGCATTAATATAGCTGAAACATTTTTCAGCAATATATCATCCTTGGTAGTTGTCATTTTATTAAATTCTGTTTGCATCTTCCTTCAACAGTTAATGTGTTTAGCATTATCAATTTTGGTTCAGGCGGCATGCTCATGTATAACTATCATTATACACAAATAATAAGAAAATAAATGTATGGCTAGCAATTAAGTAACTATACCTTCATAAAATCACTCCTGATACTTTTGGCTTCATGAACAAAAACATCACAGATTCTTCTGGTCTATAAAGTACAAGAAGACTTTATGAACAAGAATAAGACTGTAAAGACGGATAATATCTTACTTCTTCATTAACATGTAGATAGGTATCCACTTCAGGCAATGAATATAAAATAAAGATTGTATCTCTCAAGGTCACTGCTTGATCGGAACTGCTAAAGAAAGGGTGGATTCCTGGAATCAGCTCCTAAAGTGAACAGAACACGTATGTATACATATATACAGCAAGCTTTGTACTGGAGAGGTTAGCTGAAGTTGCTAAATGTGTACAAAAAGAGCTTTGTGGGAAATGAAATAACGCACACAACACAATATAATTTATGCACTATACACATATACAGTATGTACGTACGTACGTAGCTATAATACATATATAATTTTATTTACACTATATATATATTTATTATGTATATATGTGTATACAATATATATATGTATATATGTATGGTTATATAAATGAATGTACCAATAAAGCAGACGTAATGTCTCCAAGAAGGATGTAGATGTCTTTTGTGGTATCCATTCTATGCATCTTTGAAAACTTTCTATAGTAAGCCTGAAGCAAAGAAGATACAAGTATCTATAGGTACAACTATATCCACAGAATAGACTAACTGTTAGCATAGGAAGCACACCATCCATAAAGTATGGGAAGACACCTCTTTCAAACTCTCCACTGGCCTTTGTGATTCCAGCAACGTCAACAACACTACTTTTCAGCCTTGGTCTACAGAATACACACATAAACATGACTACGTTTGACAGCCTAAAAATTATACATCAACAGTTACAGTATATATGTACACGTGAAAAATCATTTTCCTATGTTTGCCTATTCTGTAAAAAAGCCTATAGGGGAACTAAACCTGAAGAGAGCTTTGGATGAAGATACAGGAGTCTTTTCTTTCTTCTTTTCCTTTCTTTCATCTTCTTCTCCACTGGGTCAGACAGCTGTTTCTGGGAATTCCACCCTTCATCAGTGATCCTGGGAGTCTCTGTCTTTATCTTGATCTTCTGCGAGTCTTTGGCTCTCTATGCTAAATCTAGGGACCTTATATACACTATTTTGGCGCCAAAAGTTAAATAAGGTACGTATGTACTACCACTAGTGTGCATGGTTATCTCTATCCACACAAACCTCATTACACCTTTGGGTTCCTGACTGTCACTCCTCTTTCTCCTCAACTGTCTTCTGACTGATGTTCTGTGATGTATTGGGATTCCCCTCAGAGCAGAACAGAGACCTTTGATCAGAGATCTGGTGTCCTCTAAATAACCAAACATTCTTGAATCCCTTCACAAGCAATACAAGGAAGAACATATTAAGGAGGATTTGGACATTTTTATTCAGCTTTAGCAAAACAATTAGCAACAATATATATTGACCTGGAGGTTTTCATCTACTGGAAATGACTTACTTTGTGTAGAGTGTCGCCTGAGTTGTTTCTGAATTAAGATATACCCAGACTAGAAAACGACAAAATGGTCGCTTTCTTTCAGGTCCAATGTCACTACTGGTCAGATACTAAGTGGATCAAAACACACGAGTTACAATAAGTAGTAGATCAAGAATGTCCACAAGCTGTAGACATACTTTCAAAAGTTCCTCCTGAGAGAAAATGGTCTGGCAGATGGACTCGATGAACGGGTTCTTCCCCTCACAGCAGGAGACAAGCAGATCGGTAATGTTGACCAAGAGAATAAGGAGATCATTCTGATCTGGAGCAGTCGTCAGCAGTTCCATTCTGAAGACATGACCATGTTCAGTGATACAGGCAGTAGAGCTGTACTCTGTGACAAACTCCCTCACCTTTTCTCTTGTTTTCCTTCTTCATGACCGAGGACTTGCTCAAAGAAGTCTCTATTTTTACTGTAATACTTCACAATAAAGGCTTGGTTTCTCTTTAAGGGCAGGTGGAACTCATCCACCTAGAGAGATATGTTCATATAATATAACACCACTACACTATATAGATTAGCAGTCAATATATACACATGTAATATACGTAGTTAAACGTTGGCTTGAATCTAAGAGAATAGGTTACCATAGTTACTAACCTTGCTGTGTGTGAGAGCCCGAAGCATTTGAAGAAGTTCCATTTGTGCTACACTATTAGTAGTACGAGTGATGATGCGAAACACCTTTTCAATTTGGCTCTCTTGCACTCTCAGGCAGACCTCCTGGTAGTTATTGAAAACCTGCACAATTAGAAGGAGATGCAATGCCTTGAATGGAATACATCAACACATGTACAACCTGGGTATTGATCAATAACATGGCATTCTGTTTATGTACTGTTTCATTGGGAATAAGACCTCATACACAGATTGGTACACTCACCTCATTTAAGACTTTGGCCATGTCTGCAACTGCCACATCAATTGCTAGTAAGTCATCCATTCTGTTGAATAAATGTTCCTGCACTACTCTGTTACCTCTGTTGAGAGAAGAGAAAAGAAATATCTTAAAATATTTCAACAGCTTCAAAAGGTCTAAAAATATCTGACCTTGCAAAGGCAACTAAAAACTGAAAACACTTGCCAAGGAGTGCCTCCTTCACTTCCTTTATCCCTTCTTCACTGGTCTCTTCACTAGCAGTACTCAGGGAACCACTGGTTGCCAGGCGATCAAAGATGAGTATAAGCACATCTGAAAGCACATCTGCAGGGATTAGGAGGGGCTGATGAACATGCAAGTATACATGTGAATTTCTGGAGAAGTTGAAATTCTTTCTCACTATAATTTATGAGTATCTTCTGATTCTGAGCATGGGGCTCCTCCAAGTCTTGGTCCAAAATGCACAACCTTTTAATTGAAGCGGAAGAAGGAGAGGAAGGAAGGGGCTGACTGGTGAAATTGAAACTATGTATATATGCTGCATAAAGTAGCTGATTACTTGGTCAGCTGTTCCAGGATTACCAGCAACTGTCTCATGTGAGGAACATCAAGGTCATGCAGTATAATCTTTCTAAAATCAGTAATGTTTCTTTCAACCAGTTCTCTGGTAGATTTTGAGTGTGGACTGATTAAGAGCTATAAGAGGGGGTGGAAATGAAAATCTAAAGTAACAATTGCTTCAATTCACTCAATTAATTACAAGTGCACACTGTACCTGAGACTCAATTGCCTTCTCAAAGATGTCTGCTTCAGATGAAAAGTATCTGTTTAACAAGTGGAGACCCCAAGTCACCAGGTTATTGTCTTGATATCCAGCAATATCCTGAAGAATACAAATTTCAAAAAGTGATTACTCAGCACTGAGACACTGCATAAATTTGCCCAGAACACTCTTACAAGCAAAATCTTCACAAAGTTGTGGTTTCTGACATTAGAATCTCTATCTTCAAAGAAGGCAGTTGGCTCAAAAATGTGATTCAGTCTTTCTCTGGCAGTTGACATAAGACTTAAAACAAAAAGATGACACTGAATACATCCGATCACATACATATATCACCATATGCCATCACATATCTTACAATTCATCATCAAATACTTTCATTCCTTGTACTTCCAGGTGACTTAGCTGAGACGGTGGTCCATCACTTTGCTATATAAACCAATACATCTTGTGAATAGGAATGGCTCCAAAAGCATATAACATGATATGTACAAATGTAAATATTAAGTGTAAGAACTGTTATTTCTGAAACAAAGGCAAGAACAGCACATTAAGAATGCAGACCTACTGAAATAAACTTGGGCAGTCTCAACCTTCTAACGGATTTCTTCTGATATTGAGGCTGAAGTTCAATGCCTTCTTCAACAAAGGGCATGTCCAGCCCTTCCTTACTGAAGGCAACAGACTCTACGTTGACAGCAACTTGTCCAGCTGGGTCCCTCTTTAGGCTTCTTTCCCTGACTACAGCAACTTCACCTTTCAGACAGCGGTAATCATAGACAAACCTCTACAGATAAGGAAGTAGTAGATAATGAGTATGAACACCCATATTATCACAAATATTCTATCAGCAACAACAATCTGTAAGTCAGTGTGCCACACCTACCTGTAGCCGCAAGTAAAAGCGATAGTTGAAGAAAAGATCACAGATGGCCATTATCCTATAATGCAGTATTGATGGAAAATGATAAAATATCACTGCAACATACGTATACTTTAGGATGTTTGGCAGTTAAAAGACTGCACATATATAAATTGTTTTTTCTTACTTTTCTTTGACAGCAAAGACAGCTCTGTTTGCATTTGTGTTCTTAAACCTTCCTTCGGATTGGAACATCTTTACATCACTCTCTAAGAAGCCATGCACATCACGTGAATAGCCACACCAGAAAAGCAGCAATGACAAATCAAGAAGGAGTCACTCACCAGAAGAAAGGACATCATTCCTTCCATCCAGCATGGAGATGAGAGGTTTCAGAATTGCTTTTATGTCTTTTGGGTCATCATAGTAACCATACTTCACCAAGAGCTCCAAAATGCCCAAAATCTAATTATTAGTACACACATACGTACATCAATCCTAGACTGCCGTATGTTACATAATCCATGTACACAATGCATTTGTGTGGCGATGTTGAAAATAGTACAATAGTACAATAGTAAATATGGATTCATGGGTGCCTCACTGTCAGTGAATAATAGATTTGTGTGCTAAGGGCTTACTTGAGCGAGGACCTGGTTTTCTCCTATCTTATCATCAGAGCAATGCAGTGTCTGATTCATGGATACCACCTTGAAGATCCATTCTCTAAGTTTCTCAAAATGAATGTTCTTTTCACCAGTCAGTGCTGTATCATCATCTCCCTCAGTGTCAGCAAATGGATTCTCTTTTACCTCATTATAAACCTTAAAATATACAACAAGTAAAAAATATAAATGTGAAATTTCAGCTAGTAAAACCAAAAACTACATAGCTATTAATGTCGATATTTTTCATATAAAAAGAGAATAACTCTCTTCATATGATGTCTTCCTGTACCTAAAAGTAAAACATTTACTTTACTTACAAAAGAATTTGGGAGATTTTCAAGAAAAGGCCTGTTATTTCCAACATCCACAAAGAGCACTAGAAGGAGAAAGCTTTCTCATTCACATTGAATGTCTCACATTGAATGTCTTACAGGACACCTATCTTTGTATTTCATGTTCATATTTATAAGAATATTCAACACATTGGAGTGCAAATAAAAAGTATGTGAGATGCTACGTACCTCGGATGAGCTCCACATATTTTGATCTAATGAATGGATGAAGATCATTGTCATTTGCTCCAAGTAAGGCCTCTTCAAAATTTATAAAATTCTGCATTGAACAGGATCAAAATGTTCAGTCACATACTAGTGAAAGGGTTAGCTATGTACTGTGTATAGAACTAGGTGTACCAGGTTACCTTGGTGATGGTCTCAATAGCATTTTCATTATTTCCCTAATTTAAGGAGATGACAGAACATGATTGCACCAATATACGTACACAAGTATTGATACACAAGTATCGACATGTCATTCCTCAATCTTTACAAGTCTGAGAGATCAATAAACACAAAACACACGTACGTACATTTGCTAGTTTCCCAAAGAGATCAAGTTGGGACTGCAACCACCTCAAAGTGGAAGTGGTTTGCTTCATAAGATGCGGCTCCAGAGAGGAAGGAGCTACTTCAGCAAGAGACTTCCATTCCTTTGACCTGTCCAGGTAGAACACCTTCTTTGGTTGCTCAGGGAGAGTGTGATCCACCCTTGTACTGGTCTCAAAAAAGAGATCCTTTCAGGAAACCAGAAGACAGAATACGTGAAGGTCTATTCAGTGTTAAGCTATCTCAGACCAACCTTTCCATGCTTCTCCAGAAGCTGTGTGACAATGTAGTCTAAAGGCAAAAGTATAATTTAAGTTACATTTCATTACGCAACCTGCCAGTCATCAAGGCTTGGGCTAACTTTGACTAGATACAGCTGCCTTGGTCTCACATACACAAGCTACTCCTAGGTAGTCCAAAAACCTGCAGTCCTGCAGAGCAAAGCAAACTAGTACATACTTACTCTCTGCAGCCAGTGCTCGTAATACAACACAACTGGTATATATAATCAATTGCTTGTACTGCCATTTTCATTTTTATTAAGCGCACTGACTGTAAGAGATTCACATACGTACCATTACGAGACAAGCCTTACCTTTGCTCCAGCATTACTCATTTCCAAAAGCTGACCAATGATTTTGTCAATCTGTGCATGGCTGAATCTTGAAACAATATTTCTAAAGTCCAATAGAGCGATACATGTCAACTAGACAACTCTAAGGAAGCCATACGTACACAGGCTGTGCTTCACTTACGGATTATCCCTCACAAGTTCAATCAACATGTCTTCAGCATTCAGCTCAAGTCTCATCTATAATGTTTCCATGGTGACATATCATAATTAACACACATATAAAAGTTAGATAGCTAAAAGGACAGTCTAACTTACTTGTTCTTCAAAGAATGGAACAAATCTGGAGACATACAATTCATTTTTTCTACTGTCTCCTTGCAGAAAGACTTCAATGACTTTGTAGCAGTTACAGCAGACTAGCTTTTGAGCCCTGAAGCAGAAGGTACTAGACATGTCAACACTTGACTTACAAAGGAGCTTTGGAGGGTACCTCATATCTGTAGCATCCGGTTTATACAGCTTCAGTATAGCCACAAGAAGTTCCAAAATCTACATTAAGGAAACACCAGCAACAAAGGTACACGTGAAGAAGCTAAGAGAATCTGGGGTTTCCCCCTAAAGTTAGTTTCTTTAAGGAACGGTTGTATCAACTCCACAAGTCCCCAAATATGATTTATACCCCTAATTTCAATCCTGTATGAACTATCAATATGATATACTGTACATACATCATTCTGCACTAGTATTGCTCCTTAAATATACGTATCTTTATAGTCACTCTTATTACTGCTGCATGGTGCTAGTAATACTTACTCTAAGATTCCTAATGAGCTTCTGGCTATCCTTCTGCCTAGTGTCAGGGTCTTCTGTGAACATGGAGAGCTCCTTCAAAGCCTATAGCAGAGAAAGAACACGTTGAGCACTTGACCTCTTCAGGTGACACTGCACATACTTCAGATACAGCCTTAGCCTTGGGAACAGAAAGATGCTTTCCATCTCTTCTCTGTGCACAGAACGAGGAGAAGGTAACACGCTTAGGTTGAAGGAGGTTTCATTGAGGAAACACAACTTACATCACGTAAGTAAGCCTTTAGGATTGGCACAATCCCTGATACATAATTGAACTTGTGTACCAACTCATCACTGACCTGTGGAACACAGAAGATTTCTATCAAAACCTGATGGGTATCTTTGAAACAAAACCATTTTATGGTCATTTGCATGACAATTGTTAACATGCCTGCATTAAGGTGAATGCATCATCATAAGCCATCATTGTACTGCCAGAGGCGGTATAGACCTCAGCACCGTCCCAGGCTAGGTCAGACAGTCCTGAAGCTCCAGACTCAGGCTTCCTTGAGACACGTTCATATGGGCAGGCTAAATTGATACATAGATAAATATATGTAACACTTGTAAGAAGAATACTGCACCTACATGTTGTATATATATGCATGGAAAGCATGTGTTTTATCTGCAAATATATACAGTAAAAGCAGTTGTTAATAAATCTAAATACAAAATCTAATCAGTGAGCCTATCCAATAGGTACCATACTTGTCCGTATAGAAGTCGGGTTCTAATAGAGGCCAGGTCAAAATGACCGCAACGATATAGAGGCTCGGGCCTCTATTGGGACAAATACGGTATGTGCTTACGTTTTCCATTTTCCCCCTTGTCAGCGTGAAGCCATGTTTTGGTAATTGGGTGATATATTCTGGCATACGTTTCATAGTTGATCTCATCTTCACCCGTAATTACTGGTAACAGTTTAAAAGTGGTATCTCTGTCAAAATCAGGAGTTGCTCTTTTTTCTACGAGGGTCAAGACAGCCTGGCCCAATTGCTTCTCAACACTGAGATATTGCTGAGTCAGCAGATGTTTAAAACGGACTCTCGCCCCCCAATCAAAGGGTTCTCCACTTCTACTGTCTTCACCACTTCTTGTACCTGACCTCTTCTCAATCATCCAGTATGTAATGGCAGACGTGGATGGTTCCTTCAGTTTTCTCTGGATAGTTTTCCTCCTCCTGAGATGAACATTTTCCACAACTACACTGTCAGCTTCCTCAGCAAAGGAACCTTCTGCCACCAGATAACACTCCATCTCACGATGAAACAAACGTACTATGCTGTTAGCCTAAATACACAACAACATAGTATTAACAACACACTTCCACGCCTTTAAGTAGTAATATTGTGCAGCCTTTACGTAAGTTGCATTATTGCGCAATATAAGATCTAGTCTATAGAGCCCGATTGGACTGCATGTCAAGTTCCAAGGAGTCCTAATAAGGTAGTTTCAGAGAGAGTGTGTGTGGACCCAACAGAGTATTACGGCACACAAACCTTTAGCAGTGACTTGTGTTTATTGTCTCTGCGAGGTCTGAAGTGGGGGATGATGGTGAAGGCCGACTCACTGGCGGAGAGATTCAGTTCAAGACTGAAGTGGAGAGTGAAGAGAGAATAAGAAATGAGATGAACATCTCATTGGCCAGGCTTGTAAGTAGACATACCAGTGGCCATTCAGTGATTGATCAATGTCAGAGAATTTTCTGACACTAGTATGCAAAAACTGTCCTTCAGTTTTGTAGCTTTCAAATTTCACTTGATCATTCATTCGGACCTACGTACACATTAACCAATGCCATTACACAGAGAGAGGCACACGGCACAATGGACAAGTCAAATCCTTACTTCATCTCCAACAGAGCGAATCCTGTATCTTGGAAGGATCTTAAAGATACAATTTTGGGAATTGCTTTCAGTCAAATCAATCTACATGACACATCAAAATTGAATCTAAATCTTCAAATGAAGAAAATATTTCATATGCTTTGTTATTGAATGAGCAGTAATAGAATACAGTTGACAATTAAATCTAAAATGTAAATTAACAATGAATGTATGGTATATTATAGAGTACAACTAAATAGAAAGTGACAAAGGCCAGTTACAATTCAGCGATGAAATGCTACAAAGATACTTTCATAATAGAATAAGGATTTCTTCTAACTGTGTCAAACTTATCTTTTGAAATGATCATCTTTCGACTTTTCGAGCATCTACAGATGCAGTTTTGTTGTCTCTCTTGAGCGTCAATCAATGATGATCAAGAAAGACTACAAAACTGCATCTTTAGATGCTCTAAAAGTTGAAAGATGATCCTTTTAAAGATATACTTTCAAGTTTTAATTTCAAATACTACAAATTCTGTAACATCTGGAACTGCTGCATAAATGCTGATATAAACTAATGTGTATAGTTGTGTGCTGGAGTGTGGCTGGGTCTGCCGGCATAACGTCTCACCCTCAGATTGGTGCTCTCCAGAAGGGAGGTGAAGGAAGAATTCACACTGAGATACTTTCTGGTAAAGACATGTTGCAGCTGAATGTGAGCTCCATACAGTACAGATTGTCCCTCAAATCTCTCTTGATCTGAGGCATTCTCTTTCACTTCCGTTTCTGCATTTTTCTATAACAATTCAAACATTGTATTTTTTATACAAAATTATTTTGGGATTATGGGATTTGCCAGTGTCAGTCAGGTAGGGTTTGGGATTATTGGATAGGAAGCTAAAACTCACCTCTGCAGTTTTCAGTGACCTTTTATCCTGGTCATTTAATTGGGATTCAAAGTGCTCACCATGTTGAAGTTTCAGCTTTTGTTTTACAACAGCCAATCTGTTCTGTGCTTTGTATTTGTTGGCATTCAGGACTTTGTAACAAGCACCTAATGATATTCATGATTCATTAACAAAACACTTAATCATATTCATATTATAGCAAGCATTCAGTCATATATATTCATAGTTCACTCCCATATGTTCATATTATATAAAAGCACTTAATTATATTCATAGTTCACTCCCATATACACGGGTATGTTCATAGTCTTCTAAAAAAAAGTACTTAATTATATTCATAGTTCATCATAGTTCATA
Organism: Chondrosia reniformis; assembly: GCA_947172415.1. NCBI lineage: Eukaryota > Metazoa > Porifera > Demospongiae > Chondrillida > Chondrillidae > Chondrosia > Chondrosia reniformis. Next base: position 6,994,569 of record OX359199.1, on the reverse strand, counting down.
TATAGGACATTCTAATGTGTGTATGCTTGTGTGACAGCTCACAGTGGATATTGGGCAGGTTGGGATCAGTTTGAGATAGACCGGCCGGCCAAACACAGATATTCTGAATTCTGTTGCTAAACGACAAAAATAGTCAACATTAACAAAGTCAGTCAATTCAAGTAAAAGATACATTAATGACTCTAGCAATTTAGGTCAGTGACAGAGCACTGGTGGTCAAAACCATCTGTACTGGCAAATTCCCAACTATTGCTTCTTTCATGTTTTCCCCTAATGGTTGTGATTTCATGTCACTTTGGATAATGATTATACTTTGAACCTCTAAATGCATCCATACACACTTGCAGGAATACATACGCAAGACTTCCTGGTCAGAGGAGACTGTAACATCAGACTATATAGTCATCAGACTAGTTACGGAAGACATCAGAAATGAAGACATTAGACTTATGAAGGCATTACAATGTTCAAATTACTTCGTAATACAGTGCAGATAAATATCCTAATGTCTAACAGACCAGTTCACTAAGCCGCAAGAGAACCACTACTAAGGTATGGGCTATCAAAGCATGCAAGGATGGATTCATGGAACAGACTAATGTTTAGATCTACCACTAACAAGGATGGATTCAATGCTGACATGATAGGAAAGATTAATAAAAATATATTTAACTGCCATGCCTTATTCCAGTAAAAGCAGAAATGTAAAGCATTTGTTCTCTCTAACCATGAAATGTTTGCGTATACATATCCATTTCCCTCTTGCGAGAAGAGCAGAATAGTATCTCCGATGTGCAAAGGGTCATTCTTTACTGTAGCTTGCTTGTCGGCAGATCCTCCTCCTACGACCCCCGGCACCTGAATGGAATTGCCGCGCTTGGTAGCATTAACAGAAGGCGGTCGTGATCCTCGATCAAAACTCGAATTGGAAGGCACTGACATCCTAGCCTACCTCAATGGGTTGAGCGTGCTGTCTTGCCTTCAGAAAATGTAGACCTATTGCAGAACAGAACCGTTTTATTACGTTTCGGCAATGTGGCCGGATGTGTGACGTCATAATGGATGGCTTCATCCAGCAGCTCTAGCTGATCTACCTAGCTTCCTGGATTCTTACAAAATAGAGGTATATCCTTTAAGTTGATGCTCCTGGTAATGCAATCCGGCCCTAGGTACTTTTGTAGGTTAAAGACTTCTTATAGAAGGCTGTGACTGTATTACACCCGCTTGTTACTCTGCATCCTAACTCCACATTAGTCTAATACAACTCAATCTCTGACATGCATAAGGGAAATATCCTCACTAGTATAAAGCCTTTAATTTTCAGAAACTCTAGAAGTATTTATGATAATGGGGATGATACATCATTCATGTAGTGAGGTTATTTGGTATTTTTACGGTCAAAACTGAGAAAGGTCCTTAACTACCTTAGGAAATTCCCATTATGTATGAATACACTGCAATAATTATCCCTTAAATGGAAGATGGAATGTCTTAACACTTCGGCCCAGTCAAAACATTGAAGGGTAATTATGAAGGCTCAACCCATTTTATAAGAATGCAGAGAATAAGAAAGGTCACATTGGATAATGAATGGACATCCTTTGCTTGACAAGAACAAGTTGAAACTATTTTGCCCTTATGAGAACAAATTGAATGAAACCATTTGCCCTTAGAGTATAATTTTTATGTACAATGTGTCCACTGAACCACAAATAGACTTGCTGTCTCTAGCAGTACTTTTTCACTTCAGTCATGTGTAAGTCCTAAGTCCGGGGAAAACAGCCTATATTCTGTAAAATTTCTTAACCTCAGTTGTGTCAGCCATGTCATTAGGAAATGTTTAGATTATTCTTTTACAACCAAAACAATTTACAATAGAAGTCTATTGTTACAGATAATAATATTCTTGAGATAAAAATGGCACTTTATAGTAATTCAAATAATCTATGCATATGTGGAGATTTTGTTGCTTTAATGATGATACTTCAGGGGTGACATTCAATATTTCAACACTATTAACAATTATTATTTCATCAATGCTATAATAATCACAGTTACAAGTAATGGCAATAGCCAAAGTCTATTTGCCCTTCTGCACGTCCTTGTTCTTCTTGCTTTCGTCGTCATCATTTCCTTCCATCTGCTGGTCTTGTTCTTCTTGCATCATTTGTAACACCTCGTCTGGGTTCACTCCTGGCAATGCTGCAAACGTGCTTTGTAGAAAATCTTTATCTTGTAACAACTCATCCATGTCTGCTTCAACTAGGAAAGTTACAACAGGTTAAATAGTTTCTCAGGATTTGACAACAAAATGATTAAACTTAGTATGTACTTACCACTGCTTTCCCTCTCCTGTGTAGATTCACCCTTTTCCATTTCCATTCCAATTACAAATGGGAATGGGAATGGGAATGGGAATATGTACACAATCTGACCTGTTTCATTATCAGCAGAAAAGGACAAGTATACGTCATCTCTTTAGACTTACCTTGATCTTCACCTCCCTGCATAGACATTTGGATGGCATAAGCCATCTGCTCCTCCTCTGTCATAGCTGAGAAATCCTAATGATCCATAAATATAACACTAATGATCTGTAAATAAAGCACTTATGATCCATAAATAACAAACTTAAGAAAATATACTTTATAGATATATAGGTCAGGACAATACTGCATGACATTGCTGTACTAAATATGTAGTTTCTCAGGACAGATACACTATATGATGAAATCTACAAATCTACTCCTCAATGTCCATCCCCACCGGCTCTGGCTGCCCTTCACTCAAGGAAGTGACCTGTACCCTCTTTGCCTCGTCCTCTTGTCTCTGCCTCTGTTCTTCTAGTGACACACGGATAGCCTGTTGTCATGGAAACAGCTTATGTATATGACATTACATTGTTACCACATGTAGCAAGTCAAGTCAACAAGCTGTGTATGTCTGATTATAAGTACAAATATACAGCTTGATTGAGATATGAAGGAAACAGCTGTAAAATGCATTCAGAATGGTACAAATTCCAATGAGAGGATACTCTAGTGAAGGCATTCTCACCAACCCACTAAAAGGTGACCTCTTGACCAACTTCCATATCTGCATGCAAGTATTCTGAAAATGATCAAAACTATGTAAATTTATACATCTGTGGCAGTGGGGGCATTTCTGATGGCTGCTAATATACACTAAATCTCTTATTGCCTCCCGATGGACACAGACAGTCCCTTACCATGGCTAGTTCAGGATCTTCTGATGGATCAATTCCATACTCAAAGCCTGATCCAGCCGGTGCTAGTGAGGTACCATCTTCAGCTCTCAAGATGGGTGACGTGGAGAGGGCATCGGACAACATGGGACCTCCGGGTTGGATAGAATTGGGGTCAGTTAGGCTATTCTTATATAGAAATGGGATCTCTCAAACCAACACACTGGGTCAAGATGCATACTGCCTCTACTCCCATCCAGTCCTACCACAGTAATGTTCTAGGAAGTAGTTTAGAAATCTATTGTCTAACCATGGCCTCTTTCCCAGAATACAGAGTAACCAATGAATTCCTTACTTTTCCCTTCTTTTCCATTGAGTGCTTCAATGAAACCAGTCAACAGAGGTTTGTTTTGATTACCAAAGACTAACACATTAACATTTACCTTCTCTTTCTTTTGCTTCTTTCCTAAATAATAATGCTTATCATATCTTGGAATTTTCAAAGGAACATAAAAGTCTCAAGTAATATACAGTTTAGAAATCTGTTGTCTAACTAACCATGGCCTCTTTCCCAGAATACAGAGTAACCAATTGCAAGGAATTCCTTACTTTTCCCCTTCTTTTCCATTGAGTGCTTCAATGCAACCAGTCAACAGAGGTTCATTTTGATCACCAAAGACTAACACATCAACATTTACCTTCTCTTTCTTTAGCTTCTTTCCCAACTGAAGATATACAAAAAAATCAATTTACCTAGTTTTTCATGTAAGCATCGCAGTGTGTACAACTACTGTAGTTTCACTTTTCACTTTTCATTTGTGTCCAGCAAGTGTTAGACCCATATGTAACACTAAGAGGCTGAGTCAAACACTGTAAATATCACTTAGAGAACTTGGTATGTGCAGGACATGTGACATGCCATGGCTATAGCAAGTAGTTTGACTGATCCTTTTCAGTACTCCACATTGATTCATAGATGGAATTAACTATTAAGCCACACACTAATCAATACTCACAAATTCAACATTTTATCTCATGTATAAATCAGAGGAAACCATATTAACATACATATGGTTAGATTAATGCCCATGCCCACTTTCTGGCCTCAGCCGATGATTAATTAGTGATTTCTTGGACAGCATGCATAATTATTTTTATGATCAGAAAAAAATCAGTCATACTTAAAACCATCAATAGATACTTCTTATAATACTTGTTATGCAATAATTTACAAGAGTATACTGAATGCTTACATAGATGTATGCATTTGCAATGAGCTGGGTTATATTTTAATGTATATATCTATACCAATATCATTATGAATTCATCATTATCAACAACCACTGAACAATGATTTTTGTTTGACAATTCTGAAATATACATGTACATACATTTAAAAAAATATATGCTAAAACAGTGTAGTTCTTAAACAAGTTCTTCTTGGTTGTAAAGAGACCATGCTCTCTTGAATGTTACTGGAACGGTGCTGCATGTAGTACTTCTTTTCGCATCACTTTACTGAGTGTAAAGGCGATCCCAGGGCACACCACGAGGAGGTAGAAGTACTTCGTGCCCCAAAAGGCCTCCGATTTCTCAACTCTGTTTGACACTTCCACTACTTGCGTCGTAAGAGAAGCTGCTCGGGAACGGTCCGGCGTACCTGACCGACCTGTGACCAGTTACTAGTCCTGCACTGCCTCACGCTACGGACAGAACAAGCCCGACCCTGGCGGACCACAAACTCCCACCAATGAGAATCATCATGTGCACACAACGCAGCTTGAGAGCACTGTACACAGACTTTAGCTCATTGGGATCGGCCAGGTTGCTTTAGAGTAGGGACCCATCGATGAACTATAAGAAAAGAATTAGAGAATACCATGTGAAATTGCAATTGTAATGCAAATTTTAAATGTCTTCAAAACCAACCTGATGCGGCAGCCTACAATAGCTTCCTGACCGACTACGTAGTGGCACTGGACCCACGCTCCTCCAGGTACGGGTCGTATAGCAAGAATCCGCAAGTGCCAATTTAACACACAAGCAGGATTAATAGTGAGATACATCTCCAGGCACTAACCCATAGGTAGAGAGACCACCCCACTATACGAACACCGATGACCCTTTGTCGCATGGTACCATGGTCGTGCTCCTACCACGGTTTTCGCATCGATCCACACCAAAGTAGACCTCCAGAGTTGATAGCCCGGAGGCCAAAGACTAAAAATTTCCTTGCCTATTTATTAGAAATTGTCGGCGGGAAACATCGTGAACTTGGCGGAAAATCGTGGAACGAAAATTTTGCTTATTGTTTTCGAGGTCATGTTCAAGTACAATAGACAACATGCAGAACATAACCCGGCCTATTCAGCAAGCTGTTATTGTTATTGAGTTTCGACTAGAAATCAATCATGACTATTCAGCGAAGCAAATCATAAGATGTACAGTGATCCCCATGTATAGAAGTGCTTAATTAAAAAACAAGTTATCAATCTCAATGAACCTCTAATTGCTTAAGAAGTAACATATGCATGTACAAGCTTTTGATAGTGCATGAATTGACATGATATCAAGCAGCATGTTTCATACACAACTCAGGAGAATCAAGGATAAAGATGTAGTCGTTAACAAGAATCACAGATAAGATTTATAATTATATCGTACATATCTTTATATGCACATTGCACCTTCTCTAATTAAAAATTTAAATATGAGAATCGCGAGGTATAGGCCTAGCATCTATTGAGTTTCTTATTTAATAAATCGAAGAACTTTCAGAAAGACTTTAAGAGTCTCTGATGAAGGGTGGTATTCCTAGAAACAGCTGTCTGGCCCAGTGGAGCAAAGCATGTAGGAAGGAATGGTGTATTACATTATTCATGCTTAACTCTCGATCAATTTGTGAATCCAAAATGGCCGTTATTACTGAAGCTCAATTGAGGAATATTGGCGTTGTACATGCCCTAAACTATGCTGATTGGTAGGTTATCTTGTTTAGAATGAAGGCTATGACGTTTGTTTTCCCTTTAAGTAAATGAATAGCATTTGAATCATCATGTAAGAATACTTAGACTTCTTGTGAGACTGTTCAAAATGTAATTTGTACTTTAAGTTTAATTTATAGAAACTGATATTTGATTACACAAGTATATAGCTTATTGTGTATTCATTTGCTGTATTACAGAAGAAATGTAAATCAAATATCAGTTACCTAGCAACATGTCCAATTAAGAAAGAAGAAGGACTGAGTGGTAGAGATCAATCATTAGAGTTATTGGCTTAACCCATTCAAGAGGGAAAATAGATTGAAAGAAAGTATTGGATTAAGGGAAAAAAATGTATGGAATTAGCAGTGAGTAAAACTTAAACAACTATAAAGGACCTACATTATTACATCTGTTCAAAGGGACTACTAGATTTAGCATGTCTACCAATCCCTAGTAGCTATACCTCCTAGCTACTGGGAGAGATGTGTGATACATGCTCAACAGGCTCTCTGTATCATATAAGTTGTGTTTGCTATACTAGATTTTCTTGGATTTGCCAGTGTCAGTCAGGTAGGGTGTCCCTGAGAGATTATTGGATAGGAAGCTAAAACTCACCTCTGCAGTTTTCAGTGACCTTTTATCCTGGTCATTTAATTGGGATTCAAAGTGCTCACCATGTTGAAGCTTCAGCTTTTGTTTTACAACAGCCAATGTGCTTTGTATTTGTTGGCATTCAGGACTTTGTAACAAGCTAAAGCACCTAATGATATTCATGGTTCATCACATCAGCAAACACTCATATTCATATTTTATCATTTTCGTAGTTCACTCCCATAAATATATATATTTGCTGGTTCATATTCTGTAATTAATTATATTCATAGTTCATAACTAGAAGGATAGTATGTACATCCTTGTGTGTCAGCTGGCAGATATTGGGCAGGTTGGGATCAGAAAGATTAATGACTCTAGCAATTTAGGTCAGTGACAGAGCACTGGTGGTCATAAGCAGCTGTACTGGCAAATTCCCAACTATTGCTTCTTTCACGTTTTCCCCCTTCATGACGTTTGATAATTGTTGTGATTTCATATCACTTCAATTATACTTTGAACCTCTAAATGCATCCATACACATATAGATATATATAAGACTTACTGGTCTAAGGAGACTATAACATCAGACTAGTTACTAAAGATAATTGACTATATAGTTATATACTAGTTACTGAAGACATCCGACTAGCTACTGAAGACAATTAAGGTGTTTTAGAGTATTCTTTTCAATGAAAACAATTCACAAAAGATGTTTATTATCATTTACAGGTAATAATAAATATTCTTTTGTAATGATGATACTTAAGGGGTGACATTCAATATTTCAACACTATTAACAACAATTATTATTTCATCAATGCTATAATAATCACAGTTACAAGTAATGGTAATAGCCAAAGTCTATTTGCCCTTCTGCACGTCCTTGTTCTTCTTGCTTTCGTCGTCATCATTTCCTTCCATCTGCTGGTCTTGTTCTTCTTGCATCATTTGTAACACCTCGTCTGGGTTCACTCCTGGCAATGCTGCAAACGTGCTTTGTAGAAAATCTTTATCTTGTAACAACTCATCCATGTCTGCTTCAACTAGGAAAGTTAAATATTTTATTTCTCAGAATTTGACAACAAACTTCCAATTTCCAAACAAAGACAAGAAATGCAACTCTTTCCTGACCTACGTATGTACTTACCACTGCTTTCCCTCTCCTGTGTAGATTCACCCTCTTCCATTTCCATTCCTATTACAAATGGGAATGGGAATGGGAATGGGAATATGTACACAATCTGACCTGTTTCATTATCAGCAGAAAAGGACAAGTTGTGTCATCTCTTTAGACTTACCTTGATCTTCACCTCCCTGCATAGACATTTGGATGGCATAAGCCATCTGCTCCTCCTCTGTCATAGCTGAGAAATCCTAATGATCCATAAATATAACACTTATGATCTGTAAATAAAGCACTTATGATCTGTAAATAACAAACTTAAGATAAAACACCCTTTTATAGATACGTAGGTCAGGACAATACTGCACGACATTGCTGTACTAAATACGTATGTAGTTTCTCAGGACAGATACACTATATGATGAAATCTACAAAATGCTGCCCTCTGTTCCAAGGTTTCAAGGTCAAAGTAAATAAATTCCTACTAACTGGAGGTCCATCTGTAGCAGCCACCACTTCAGCTGTTGGGAGGGACTGTCCCAGGGCTGAGGCCAGGGTTGACTCCCCAACGTCCATCCCCACCGGCTCTGGCTGCCCTTCACTCAAGGAAGTGACCTGTACCCTCTTTGCCTCGTCCTCTTGTCTCTGCCTCTGTTCTTCTAGTGACACACGGATAGCCTGTTGTCATGGAAACAGCTTATATGACATTACACTATCATGATTCTTTTGCAGAAAAGGCTAAATAAGTTATTTAATAATAATACAAAGTTGTAAACTATGGCTGTCTTCATCAAATGATGATAAGGATGGGAACCTAGGCTTGAAGAGCATTTTGGAGATGCAGTTGATTCTTCTTGAGTCATGTGACCAGTCACTAAAGAAGATCCACAGGATTGAAACATTTGACCTTCAAGCCTAGGGTCTCACCCTTATCATGAACAATCCCCTTTGGGTTATGAGGTTATCTAACCAATGAGGCCTTATATGACATTACATTGTTACCACATGTAGCAAGTCAAGTCAACAAGCTGTGTATGTCTGATTATAAGTACAAATATGCAGCTTGATTGAGATATGGAGGAAACAGCTGTAAAATGCATTCAGAATGGTACAAATTCCAATGAGAGGATACTCTAGTGAAGGCATTCTCACCAACCCACTAAAAGGTGACCTCTTGACCAACTTCCATATCTGCATGCAAGTATTCTGAAAATGATCAAAACTATGTAAATTTATATATCTGTGGCAGTGGGGGCATTTCTGATGGCTGCTAATATACACTAAATCTCTTATTGCCTCCCGATGGACACAGACAGTCCCTTACCATGGCTAGTTCAGGATCTTCTGATGGATCAATTCCATACTCAAAGCCTGATCCAGCCGGTGCTAGTGAGGTACCATCTTCAGCTCTCAAGATGGGTGACGTGGAGAGGGCATCGGACAACATGGGACCTCCGGGTTGGATAGCTATTAGGTGTGAACTTCAGGTGCAGACAAACAAAAATATTCTAGTCATAGCTCTCCTCAAGATTACTGACTATATATGTACTGTGTGTAGAGCCTAGGGTCAGCTTGGCTATTCTTAAATAAGGAAGTTTCTCGCAAACCAACATACTGGGTTGAAGTGTAACTAATTGTGACGTTTCTACTGCAGTAGAAATGTCAAAACAAACATTTATAGAAGCCGGGCTCAACATTGATGCCAGGTCAAAAATGACCAAATGGAAAGAGGCCTCTCTCTAATGAGACAAATACCCCTTTGAATAAACATCTGCTAATAGAAATCTGCATCCATTGGCGTATATTGCAGTCACCAAACTAACTTTTTCCCTTCCTTCCCATTGAGTGCTTCAATGAAACCAGTCAACAGAGGTTCGTTTTGTTCGTGCTCACCAAAGACTACCACATCAACGTTTACCTTCTCTTTCTTTAGCTTCTTTCCCAATTGTTCCAACTGAAGATATAAAAAATCAATTTACTTAGTTTTTCATGTAAAGTTTAAAGATAAATCCATTAAATATTTATTAATTGAATAGCAATGCATGTCTAGAGGAGTGGTGAACTTCTTGCTTACCTCTTTACTGCTGTTTTCAAGGGGACTGGCTATGAATATAATTAATCTCATTTTCTGCAATTTATTTTGTCGATGTTTCAAAACAAGCTAAACAAAAACAGAACATGAACACTTTACAGAAGAATCATCAAGTCATCTGGAACACGAGATACTCTCTGCCTCTAGAGTAACAACCCCAATTATGCTGGTATTCACACTAGTACTCAAAAATGTAGCAAAGATCTACGTAATTTATTCAACAAACATGGAACTATATACTAATCAAACTACATGTCAAACAACCATCCAACATACATACATACGTACATACATACGTACATACATACGTACGTACATGAGCTATTCGCACGCCACTAAGAAACTTGACTGTACCCTCCGGCTGAACATGCCTCATCTTGTTCAACACGTTATTCACGTCAGTAGTGAGGGTAGATAACACTTGGGTACTGGAGGAAAGGGACAATGGGTAGCATGACAATTAAACACATCAGTGTCCCCAGAAATGACATACTCGGCCAAGGTCATTATTCCTACAGTGTTTTCAGGATTCTGTCTCAATTTGGATCTGCATACCAGGTTCACAGCGTCCGTCTGCGAGTCCAGCCTAGTCGGGATGAAATCTCCGTTTCGCATCCAATCGCTGTTGTCAAGGCTACATAAGATACAAAAACAGTCAGCCTTAACTTAGAGAATGGTACAATAATTCCTAAACCAACATACAATTCATAATCAACACACAATGATAGGCTGATATCGTAATATGTTCAACAAATACTCACCAGACAAGCGTTGCTTCTTGCGCCATTTTATTGCTGACTGTAGCTATATAGATAATACAGCCCAAGATAATAGTAGGGTTTCCCTCAATTGGTAAGATATGGAAGGAGCAACTGTTAACAAAAAGTTACTAGCCTTCCTAAATGGAATTGCAAAGAGAAAATACTTTGACGAAGAAATTTCTGATGAAATGCTTCGCGATCAGGTCCTAGATGGAATGGATAGAGATGGTAAACAACTTAAATAATGCGTAGTGTCAGTGCAAATTGGAGGTTTTTGTGTATGTAGAGTATTCTGCGCTAGTGAGCAAGTTTGAAAAGCTGATTAATAGTATAGTTACTTCAGATATGGACTTTAACCAGCTTGATATCTTTTTACAATCTCAAATGAAAAAGAAAGATGTAAGATTTGGTGCACGTGACACACCTCATTCACCTGTCAGGTCTACCGAATATATCTTTGTGCTTCCAGGGATATCTCAGTAGTAGCGATGCAGCAACATTGACAAAATTCTGGAAGTTGCAGAAGAATAAGGTGAACACCCTTATACCTCTGCATGTTACTAAGGGGGAGGGGCTGTGTATATGAGCACTTAAGGGGTAAGCCATCTATAAATCAATATGAGTTACGTTTGTGAGGTTTGACAGCTTTGGATATGCATATAGATACATGAAAAGCTGGTTGCCCTAACAACCTGGGACAATGAACTGAAATCACTTAGTTGGAGAGTCGATGCCTGCAGCAAGGCCAGACACATATCGGAGCTAAACCAGACATCAGCCATAGTGGAGATTCAACTTGGCCCTCCAGACAAGAAGGCTAGTTTGGTCATCATTGTGTAATTGTCTTAAGCTTGTGAATATATGACATATGATATGATATGGGGTTTTTAATGTTGATATTGGTGTAATGAGTTGGGGAATGAAATGTACATGTGAATGATGACTCATGGGCCCAGCTTGGTATGCAACCCTCTGCATGTGTCATGTTAATAAACTATTATTATTATTATTAGATAATTCTTTGTTTTTCTTTAACAGGCATCAGATGTTGTACATTTTGAGCTAAATGATAAAGATGTCAAGATGCTGATGTCCCAGGTTGAAGATATAGAAAGAGCAATTGCATCACACACTTAATATTTAGGTATTTTAACAAGAAATTGGTTTGTATATTTGAATTTGTAATTTGAATAATACATTTAGATAATTGTGCAATTGTGTATATCTGGAGGAGTGAACCAGTTCTTAGCTTTGTACAGTGGTAGAATAAATAAAATATTAATAACCAAATGTCTATTCATGTATAGTTATCTTTTTCTTTTTGGAACTTTTTGACTAAACCTGTTAATTTATCAAGTCCTTCATATATTCCATCTCCATTAACGGCACAGGATCCTTGTATGTACCATTGTCTGTTCTTTAACTGATGTAGTCCAAGTTTTTCTGCCAATTCTGAAGGTTTAGTAGCATTAGGCAAGTCCTGTTTATTAGCTAATATGACTAAGGGAACTCCCCTCATCTCATCTTCGTTCAGGATCCAATCAAGCTCTGACTTTGCTTCCTCAAACCTCATTGAGTCTGCACTGTCTACTACATAGATAAGTCCCTCACTTCCATAGAAGTAGTGATGCCAGAGTTTTCTAATGCTCTCTTGACCTCCCACATCCCAGACAGTAAAAGTAATATTGCTTGTTGGAGACACTTTTTCTACATTGAATCCAATTGTTGGAAGTGTTGTAATGCTTTCATTGAGTTTCAACTTGTAGAGTATTGTCGTTTTTCCAGCTGCATCCAAACCGAGCATCAAAATGCGAGCTTCTGTTCTGCCCAATGAATCATACAAGCTTTTCAAATGTGACCACAATTGACCCATCTTGATTACTTTGCACCTTTTAATTTTTACAAATGTCTTGACTGTTCTTCATCGCTGGCTCCTCTTTTTATACTACTGGCCTTTTGAGGTCAACTACTATTACTCATTGTTAGTTGAACACATCCATTCCACGATTGTACAGTTGACGTGGCATCGTGTTATATTTAGTAACATTTATCCGTACGTAATAATTAGGCAATCCTTAGAAAGATGGCTGCCAACAGGACTAGAAAGGCAAACTCCAGAAAAAGCAACCGACAGAAGCATTTCGTCGGTATCCACGGGATGCACAAGACCGTTTTAGATGACTTTACAGGAAAGCAATATATTGGTAGGAATCTGTTTTTGTATTTGTAAGTTATTTGGTAGATTCGCGAACATGTTTGTGTTCTAGAAAGGAAGGCCCTACATACGGCTGTACTTGCTAATGACGTTCCTAAACGTGAGTTATATGTACAATATTTATACCCTCGAGCAGTGGTACATCGTACCTCATGTCTTTGCAGTACACCAACTGATGCAAGAAGGTGTTGATATATCTGCTCCGGACAGAAAAGGAAGAACAGCGCTTCATTTTGCAGTTACCTCAGGGAGTAGTGAATTGGGTAAGCTAACACTTTGCGTGGGTAAGGATTCCCCTCACCTCCTCTCCTGTCCCCTCACCTCCTCTTCCTTCCCTCTCCTGTCCCCCTCACCTCCTCTCCCCTCCCTCTCCTGTCCCCTCACCTCCTCCCCCTTCCCCTCCTGTCCCCTCACCTCCTCTCCTGTCCCCTCCCTCTCCTGTCCCCCTCACCTCCTCTTCCTTCCCTCTCCTGTCCCCCTCACCTCCTCTCCCCTCCCTCTCCTGTCCCCCTCACCTCCTCTCCCCTCCCTCTCCTGTCCCCTCACCTCCTCTCCCCTCCCTCTCCTGTCCCCTCACCTCCTCCCCCTCCCTCTCCTGTCCCCCTCACCTCCTCTCCCCTCCCTCTCCTGTCCCCTCACCTCCTCTCCCCTCCCTCTCCTGTCCCCCTCACCTCCTCTCCCCTCCCTCTCCTGTCCCCCTCACCCTTAATCAATATCACAACTTGTGCTATCCCTACATATATTTCTGTTAGTGGAGTTCCTATTAAGCAATGGAGCTGATGTCAACAGTATGGACTTCCTAGGCAACACACCACTTCACTTAGGTAAGTGACTGGTGGTGATGGTATATGTGTACACTTAAATGTACAAAACAGTTGCGCTACATATGCAGAATGGCAGTCAATATGGGTTTATGAAACATAAAAAGGTTTATTTACAGATGTCTCTCCAGAGTAATGTTGTCTATTGATTTAGCTGTGTGCAGCAGTCATATTCAGATAGTGACATTGCTATTGAAAGCAGGTGAGCATGTGTAAGTTAGGCCATTCAAACTATGTACATTCAATCTTCCCTTTTGGTGATAATTTTGCAGGAACCAATTTAAATCTAGAAAATAATTTTGGAAAGAATCCTATAAACTTGGCAAACTCAAGACTGAAGATTGTTGGAGAGTTTGAAAGCAATAGTAGCATGCTTAAGACTAAAGTGATGGAGGTGAAGAATTGTCTATCAACTAATCATGTATTAATATCTTGTACAATACTCTGTATGTTCCTTTGATCTCGTAGATACTACACATGTTGCAGGTCTACTATCAACGTCAGGAAAAACACGAACATGATATGGAGCACTTACATGATTTGGCCACTAAACTGAGCATTTCAGAAACAAGAGATGATGTAGGCACAATCTAATAGAAACTGTTTAGGCTGAATTACCTGAGAACCAACCATTCATCAAATCATAATTTCATCCAATTCTTTAGATATCCAAGATTCAGGACTTACTGATTGATTTCACAATGGACTGTCAATCAGCGTCTGGCAGAGCTCCACAATGTCAATGTACTCAGTGATGAGAGGATTACCTCTTTACGAAACTGAATCCACATCTTCATGTCCTCCTGGAGGAGCAAAATCAGTCGTTATATATTTATACGTGTATTATGTTATAAACCCGTTGTACGATTTTTAAATTTATTTCTATCCGATTATCGACCATCGATATTGCCTTGACAACAGGATAGAAAATGGATTCCATTTAGAAGGTCTGGATAAATTAGATCGGGATGTCAACCAGATTGCCTTCTGCTTCAAAGTCTAGCATTTCTAAGAAAGTGGGAAAACAAGCTAACAAGGACAGCGCTAACTCGTTAGGAAAGGTACTTGAGAGGAATATTTTGCGCGTATTATATGTGATTGATCGGGTCAAGGCAAACCTCAATCTGTAGGTATTACCAGGAGACGAACAGAGGCAAGAAGCGGTGGATTACCAAGCATGGAAAGTGTTCTCCAGAGAAACACTGCAGACCATGAGCTCTATGACATTGGTTGAGCAAGCACGGTTAGCTCTTACGTAACACCCACTGAAAGTGGCGAAGTGGCGCAATAATAATCCCCTTTGCTTACAACATGTGTGTATTTACATCTAATATACAGGACAGTAGCAGACACACTGAACTTGCTAAAGTTCCAAGAAGATATGAAAGAGGCATCTCTAGTGGACTGCTACTTGATAGCATATTCATATCTTCAAGACCTATATTTATTAATATACTTCTAGAGGGGAAATTCCCTGATCTACAAACCTATCTAAATTATGTTTCCTTGATTGAGTGCTATGTTAGTGCTAAGTGTGAATTGTCTCCTTAACAAGATCCACATTTGCAGTTGAAGAAGGCTTC
Organism: Chondrosia reniformis; assembly: GCA_947172415.1. Classification (NCBI taxonomy): domain Eukaryota; kingdom Metazoa; phylum Porifera; class Demospongiae; order Chondrillida; family Chondrillidae; genus Chondrosia; species Chondrosia reniformis. Next base: position 6,979,188 of record OX359199.1, on the reverse strand, counting down.
TCTCTCATTCAGACCTCTTCCTTTCTCTCCGTGATGCACATTCTTGTACAGAACTGTAAAGGTACATAACTGACCTGTCAAAGGGTTATTAGATATATTGTAATCTCTGGTATAGCTGGATTGTCTGCCAGCCAGAACTTGCTTGCTCTGAAGGAGAAGATGAAGGGAATTGGTGTCACTGACAAGTGCCCAATGGGAAGGTTCACATCCACTCAAGCCACCTCTATCCTACAGTACCTCATAACAAGGTACGTACCAATATACAGAAGTACTATGATGTTAGAAAGAGTCTTTCAGAACTCTCTTCCTTCCTTGGTAGTATATTTCAACATTATAGACTGTTTGAATATTTGTTTACAGAAGAACAATCTGAAGTGCAAGTGTCACTTGAAGTGAGCTCTGTAGGTAATGCAGTAAAGTGTTATGTTCATGCATTCTGTAAATTGGCAGGTTGATGTGCCCCTCCTCCCTGATCCAGCAACGCTAAACCCTCCCCCCTTAGAGGAAGCAGTGCCTGAGGAATTTTACCGTAAATACATATCCCTTGATAGACCGGTGGGTACAGCTTCAAGTTAACATCTGTGTTCTGTATAATCTATGCATGATCCTTCTTAACCTGGTATTTCTTTTGACTGTTGTAATTGGATAAACTGTTGTGCAATTCTTATAGTTACACATTTACGTGATCTCCTGCTTGCTGTAGGACAATAACGGTGAAGAGCTGCAGTTAGGTGGAAATAAAGATGAAAATGTATCAGATGAAGTTAGAGCTATTTCAGGTAATCACACCTCCTTCTGACAGTTACTGCTATATTGTATCTCTGCTGTCTATTGATGGAGCACCCATATACGTACTCTGGTATCCCCGACCCACTAAGATATATTCATTTCTTCAAATTTGTTATTTTATCAAAACATGCATTAATCATTAAATACGTACCTCAATTAATTACATGTATTTTGATTTCACAACATACACACACGTACAAGTAGCAGTTAACACACTTTCCATCACTAAAACATGACAGATGCATTTTCTGAATTTTAGAGAACAAAGATTTACCACCAAATGACTTCACTCCTGAAGAAGTGCAGACAACACTAACCAGGATTGTTGATACATCACTTGAGAAGTTGAAAGAGCATGTGGAAACCAAAATTCAATCTAGTCAGGAAACACATTTTGTTAGATTAAGTAACATTGAAAAAGCCATTCATTAATTACAATAAATGTTTTGATATTCTAATAACACATCTATATAAAGTTAACTACACAAAATGATTGATACATTGTCATAATGCTAAAAGCAATTTAAGATACTACACAATGTCATCATCAGCTACTGGTGCTGCCTTCAGAGACTCCTCAAACTTTTGCATGGATAACTGCAATTCTTGAATCAAGTCAACAATTTCAGGAATATGAATTTCTAGCAACTTTTCTATCTTCAGTCCAATGGAGGGAATCACTGTGTTGATGGTGAATGTGGTATTACGCTGGATGAAGTCGTGGGAGGCCAGAAACTGTTCCTTGCTTAACGCATCCTGATATACCTTCACAATGTGAAGTGAAAATACACAAAAGTTGCCAATGAATGGTTCATACAGCTCAGGGATGTAAAACTTTAGTACATCAGTGACATAGTTGCAGGCCAGTCTACAAAACTGCACTGTAGTCTCACTGAGATCAATAATCCCTCCAGCAATGACCAGATTCTTGAAATCCATGATGCCCATATTCTCCATCTCTAGCACCAGAGCACTGATTTGAGCGGAATTATATCGGAAATCCATTGGCTCCCATTTCTCAGCAGTTGCTTTACCAGTGCATGCCCTGATGACCTCAGAAGTTGCATCTTTCAATGCCAGAGCAAGTGGAGCCTTCAGGTGGTTCATCAGAGCGTACTTCAGACTGAGTCCCTGGCTCTCCAAGGTCTCACAGGCCCCACAAGCTGCTACTATACACTCAGCCACTGTAGACAAGGAAGTTGTGCTGTGCTTGAAGACAATTTCACAGAATGTTTCGCAATATTCCTTTAGTTCTTCCATGCACCAGATAACAAAGGCAGAGTAGCTACCATGGTTAGTCGTAAAGGCTCTTTCAAACTCCACTGCAGCATTGCCCAAAGCTTCAAAAAATACTTTAGAAAGTTTCGAAATGTACAAGCTGGTAGTTCCTTCCAATCTGATCTGCTTGCTCTCATGACGGATTAAGGAGCTGTGGTTCTTCAAAAACAGCTCACAAGCCTGAGCAGCTCTTCCTAATCTAAGCAGGTTGTCTATGGCTTTGCGTGCCGCCCTAGGCCCTCCTCTCAAGGACCCATTTGGCGAGGCCTCCAGTTCCTTCATGAGAAGGTCACACAAAACTATTATTCTGTTTCCTAGCTTTGCTCTGATGTCCCTGTGGGCATGAGAATCAGAACAATCCTTCAGGAAACCTCTTGTCTTTTCAACAAGATCAACTGCCTTTTCAAATTCTCTTTGAGCTAGAAACACATCTAAATTCTCAGGAACATTCTTGACCCACTCAGCATTGGCACCCTCACCAGTCTCTCCGGCCTTCTTGGTCTCCCTGTGGTGCTCAAACACCGGTAAACTCTCCTTCTTCTGCTTAACACTCTCCTCGGCCTTCTTGGGTGCTGTGAGAGAGAGCTTGTGTTGCTGCTTGGTGGAAGTCAGTTGGTGGATCCATTGGCTCTTAGCTGCTCCTGAGGCCGCACGGAAAGTGCGACTAACAGGAAAAAGTAAAATACGAAATGTGTTTTTACGAAAATCGGTATCAAGAACACTTAGAACTGCCATATTGTCCAGTTCCATCAGCGTGTGGTATTTGTAGCGAATGGGTCCTTTCCGTTTCTTGTTCAAAGTTGTCAACATGAGACTGTCGTTGAGTAGGAAGGCATACATGTCCTGAATGTCCTCACTGCTCTCAGGGTCCAGCTCAGTCAAGGGCCCTGAGTATACCAGATATCGTCCTGGTACTGCTGTAACTGAAGAACTACCCTCGACAGTCTCCAAAATGGATGCCAGGCTTCGCCTCTCATTGCTACTGCTGACATTCTCATCCTGGTCTGTAAAGGATTCTAGTATTGTCACCTTTCCCAGACTTTGGGTGAGCGACTCGTTTTCGTGCAACAGATGACTTAGATGGTACATTTCCGCTTCTAGTGATGATACTTCTCTAGAGGTCTCAATAAACCTAAGAATACAATCATAACAATGAGGTGACATACTTATCTCTCATAATACTATAGCACGGTATAAAATACCAAAAAGCAAACCTTACGGACCTCGTATAATTCTTGTACACATTTTGTTTCAGTTTTTGGGAGGTTTGTTCTGATACGTTGAGAATCTCTCTCTTTTCCTTCTGAAATTCATTTAAAATTTCATCATTCAATCTCGAGGCTATAGCTTTTATATATCTGTCTTCTTCATACGCAGCATCGCTGAGCCGGTCTTCCAGTGAAGTGTATTGTCTGTCTCTGGCCTTGGTCAAAAATTCATCCATTTTAAACTCTAAGAATGTAACGCAAACTGACGCAAAATACCTTTTTAGTGGCATACACGCGTATACTACAAATTCTTATTTACAAATACAAATCAATGTAATGTACAGTGTCAGTGTCTAAATGATTTAGTAATGGTGTTTAGGTTGAAATGGTAAATGCTTTATAAATCTAATGACTGAGTTGATGAACTCTTTGGAATACAACTACTTCTTGCATTTTTGTCTTCATTCAAACCCATCTTTAAACCTTTCTGTAATAATAGAATATATAATTAAAATCATTATTACATACATTAACTCTTAAGAATGACATTACCTGGAATTCAGAGTAGGTAGAGATAGTGGATGCTAAGGAAGTATCTTCATTTCCTACCAAGAAGGTGTGTGAAGGAGATCCATTGTATTCTACAAGAATCTTTCTTGGAGCAGGATTTTTAACCAGTTTCTTTGGTGTCTGCAGCAATAGTTGCATATAGTGAAGACTTGTCACACAGGAAATTGAGTAGAAAAGATACAAACCTTAGGAGGTTTGGCGGCCATTTTGGTGATGGGGCAGCCGGTAGCTGTCTTTGGTCTCAGTCCCTGTCTAGTAACAACACCTCCAGAAGTGCTTTGTGTAGACTTGAGCAGAGGAGATGCGGTAACCTGCCAATTATGAGTGCAAATCAAACCAGTGAAGATATACACTACAACTTACACTGATAAGCTGACTCATTATTACAGTACACTATGCATAAATAGCATTAAGGGGGTACTGTTTAGTACCTTTCTAACTTTGCTAGGTACTTTGTTAGGTGTAATTGGAGCCTTTCTCTTGGTGGGTGATGCCGGAACACTTCCGTATGTCATCTCAATTGCTGTAATCTCTGCTTTTGCTTTGTGCTACAAGCAGAAACAATACACTAAACACTATTAATGGTCACACATCAGGATAATCTTACCCGTATTTCCTTTTGATGCTCCTTCTCCTCCTGAAAGTTCTTCCATTGTCTATCAATTGTTTCTAAGTATCTACAATCGTTGACAAGGAAGGGCTTTTCATAATCATCCTCCCATTGAATTAGCACCCTTTTCAAATCCTGCTCAATCTTTGGAAGTTCCTTATTAATTTTCTTTCTTGCCCTCTCCTCCTTCAGTAGCTGCCCTCCCCTGTTGTTAAAGCGAGAGGGATCGGAGGCCTTGTAGTCAAAGTCAACCATTTTAGCAAACAACTCTTCTCTCTTAGCAATTAGCTTAAACAGTTCCACATGGTCGGCGTAGAAACCCCTCCATTTGTCCAATTCACTCTCATGTGCACTCAAAGTGTCTTCTGTATACTCCTCTGCAATACAATTGAAATATGTATTTAACCTGTTTTACCATCTCCTATTTCTATCCTCTGTACCTTCATTAAACAGATCAAACTGTTTTCTCTGGTGTGCCCCAAATAAACATTGGTCCCACACTTTCACTAAGTCACTTCTTGTTGATTCAATGAATTTTCTCATATTTGCTCTCTTCAATTCCTCCAAACGTTGCAATTCAAATTCCATCTACAATCATACAATGATTAATTTTCACATTATGATCACTATTCCGTCATCTTCCACAACACTATATGAACTGTATTGAAACATCACTTTTGCTATGAAACACACTCAATCAGGTACCTTCTCAAGAAGCTCGTATTTGGTGCCTGTACAGGCATCCCAAAATGTCTGCTGCTCCTGTGACGTTATCTCCAACCTCAACCACAATGATTCTATCTGCTCTCTACAAAGCCGCATCTGTTTGCTGACCTCTTTATCGTATCCTTCATACTATAATACAACATACAAACAAAACTGGCAGTGACATTCTGAAAATTTAGAAGAAATTCCTTTCATCTAATTTTGAAAATTGTTAGTGCTTGTTAAATACCTTTTCTTTCAAATGAATCAACTTGTCTATGTTTTCTTCTGTGAAAGGGAAACTTTTCGAGTCTCCAGCTAACACTGTCTCTTCAAAGCTATCCTCTGGAGTGTAGCCAAGGGCCTCCCACAACACCAGAATGGCCTCTCGAGTTGTAAAGAAGGTTGCTTGTCTGTTAGACTAGGAGGCCAGAGAGTATAAATCATGACACTCATTTCTATTCCAGACCAGACTATTCAGTCTATTTCACGTACTTTGATATTCTCCAATTCTTCAATGTCTTTGCGATAGTTTTGCAATTCTTCCTCTGTTGGGACAGTTTGACCTTTGAGAATGGCCATAAGGCGGGTCTTTCTTCCTAAGGAGGTGCATAATGCCGTTTCAACTTCAGTTAAACGCTTCAATCTCTTTAGTCGTTCGTGTTTTTCTTTGTTCAGCTTGTCTAGTGATGCTCTTAATTTCCTCTCGCGATTCAACAATGTTTCCTTGGGGTCGATCTACGTATGAAGTAATTTCACTCAAAAGGCCTTGCCAATATCAACAAATATTCCAACTTACTGAATCTGGTATTTTTCCTAACTCTTTGCATAACTTTTCTACTTCGGCCAAACAGTTGTGAGCGCTTTCTTTAAGTTTTTGCTTTAAATTCTCTTCCTCTTCGGCCATTTCTGCTAACATTTTCAACATATGTTCCTTCATTGCCTCTCGTCTTTCCGACTTCTTATCTTCCTCCAAACCGATATCGTACCATACTTGGGAAAATCTGTCTATGATCTCGGATCCTAAAATCTGTCCCAAAGAAGCTTGAATCGCTTCAATTTCTTCAAATACTCTTGTTTCTCGAACTCTAAATAATGTACAACGGAATGCTAGCAGTTAAGTGCAGAGCAAAACTTCATTTACTTACGATTCAACCATCTTTGTCAAGAGACTTGGTGCGTAATTTTGAAATACCGCTCTGAAAAGCGATTGGTCTATTTAATGATAACCTCACGTGCGCAATCAACATTTTTAAAAATGTCTCTAGAAAAATGTACACGTGTATATACACAGTGTGTAACAGCTATGGTAATAGCATCAAACTCATTAAAAATTAAACACAAGTTGATTGTATTGTTGTTGTTCCTGTTCCCCTGAATTCACAGAGTTCTTTGAGTGGATTAAGAGTAGAATTATTTCGATTGAATGTGGCCCTTTCTCCTTGTTTAGGAGAATGGCTGCCCACACTAGAACCCATGCTAACCAAGTCCTTCTTCCTTGGTGTGTTCATCTCCCATCTTCTCCATGCACTCTGTAAAGAGTTATTAGGGGGGAGAGAGTTAGAACTTCTTAACACATTCCAATATGTCAAACTTACTGGCAAACTTCCCTTCACTTTAGCAATCTATGGAGAAAGAGAGAGAGAGATGTACAATTATCACTTCAACAGTGAACCAAATTAGCACAATGTACATGATGTTTTAAGGCCAATGGTAGGTACATCTTTAAGTCACTGGCATACATCATGAATGAATGGGAAGATTGTACAAGAGAGGTGATGACCAATCTATAGCTTGATCCGCTCTCATGCACACAAGTTGGCTTACACTCCTCTCTTAGCTACTACTTAGAACACTCACAGCTCTAGAGGCAATGTAGCAGAGCTTCACCAGCAGCACGACAGAGGTCATCAAGTTCTTAGCTGCCATTATCAGAGCGCTGGCACTTTCCACTGTCTCTCGTACCGAAGCATTGAGGTCAGCTTTGACAGCGCTGGTAATCTTCAGCTGATGACTACACAGTTGCACTTGATCCAGGTAGGCCAATATATCTCTCTTGCAACTCTGATCAGGACACTACACATGACACAGACGTACAATGTTAGCTCACACTGATAGTACATACATTAGTCCACAGTGTTGCTATTGCACTCACTTCATTGGCTATTTCTTGTGCAATAACGTTGAGCTGTCCGCCAGCTCTGGCTATGTCCTTGGCTGTTACTATGACATCAGCAGTAGTTTGCAGAGGCCCCGCCCCTCTAGGGAAACAGTAGGTGGGTAAGTAGAAAGGTGCTTGTGGACCATGGCAACCAAGAGATAGTGTGTGTTACCATGGCAACCAAGAGATAGTGTGTGTTATCGTGGCAACTAAGAGAGATAGGTGTGTGTTACCACCCCACACCAGGGTACTTACTGTGTAAAATCTGACATATCCAACATCATTATACACATCTCCTTGGCCAGCGCTACAAGATCATTCTCTCCTCCATCCTCACCCCACTGACTGGCTTGTGTCTCCAGCTCAGCATGCTTCTCCTTAAGGCTAAGGGATGCCTCTGATAGCTGAATCTGCTCGGTCTCTGGTAGGTCAGCCATAATACTCTACAGGGCAAATATTAACATGCTTCAAAATTTTTAAAACTTATTGGGTATGCTTTTATAGATACTTGACAATGCTGACACTAAGTATTAGCTTCACATCTTTCCATTTGATAGAGTTACAGCCCTAAATGTACATTAAATTCTGACATACGATCTTATTGTATGGTGAGAGATAGGGTAAATTACATACACAAATATACAAAATGGTGGAATACCTTACATTGGTTGGTTATGCAACAACTCTAACAACAACATAGTGTATGGGTAGGTATCATACTAACTTTGGCAACAACTTTATCCTTCAAAAGGTTACTGTCGCTTGGTCTCTTTGACCTTTGGAAAGTGCCAGTTCCTGCTCCCAATAGTCCAGTAGGAGAGGTCACTATGTTGTCGGTGGGTGGGTGATTCGGAGGAGGTGGAGGCAGCAAGGGAGCATCTTTGGAGGACAAGCTTGGATTGCTGGGGAGAGTGGGATGGACCAATCCTAAAGATTCAGGGTCTTCCTCAAGTTCACTTTTTGTAAGAGCTTGAAGGTAACGTATTCGTAGACTGTTCACACAATCTAAAACCTAAAATATTCACATTATTAAATTTAACACATCCATGCATACACAGCACAGTGCCCATTTCTACCTTGACCCCGTGCTTACAGTCTGTGAGGTCTTGTGCAATGTGCTCATTTCAACCAATCTTGAGTCATGAGTGGCTTTGAGAATATTGACAGCTCTTTCTGCTTCATCAGAGAATCTTGGTAAAGCTACATACGTATGTATATTTTAAAAGACATTAATGTTTCTCCTATATATTGTGTGTACCTTTCTCTCTCAGCCCCACAGCAGCTGTCAGAATTTTGGTTTCATGGTCCTTAGTGAAACGAGCAGGGTTCTCCTCAATATCCGACTGGATGACCCTCATCATTCTAGTGCATCTTCCTCTTGTAAAGCTGGCATGGAGATGAATGCTGTTGAAGGCTCCTTTTGCTGCAGCCCTCAGACACTTGTCTACCTCTTCCCTAATATGGACATCTACAGAAATGTGAAAAAAAATGTTCACATATGTATACATTGTTTATAATTCTACACATGACAACAGAAAATAAAGGCTGTATTTCTCTAGTCTCAAATTAATGTACAAGTACCTGATACGGCTAAAAAGTCTTGCACTGGAATAATAGTGTCAATAGATTCCACTAGTGCATGAACAGTCTCCTTCCAAAAGCCCTCGAAGGCAGCCATATTTCTTTGGGCAGACTTGCTCTTTGTATTGCCAACCAGTGTGTCAGCGGCATTGACAACCTGAGGTGCTAGAATCATCACCCTCTTTGTGATGTACTTGGTCAGTTTCACACCTTGACCATCACTGGAGAGAGAGCATGCCAGCGTGGCAACCTGCAACAATGAGGTCAAAGGTCAAATCCTTATACACTCAGGCACACAGCTGACCCACGCAATACAACCAGGGTCATTTGGATTTGACCCTATAATACACATGTAACTATACTATCACTGGTGAAAGGCTGGACTAGTCCGGACATGTACGTACCTTCTCTAAGTCTCTTGCATGATGCAAAAACTTTGTCATTTTATCCTCAAAATCTCCAATTTGACCTCCTTCTGCTGCCTGCAATAGTTCTTGCACTGGATGGCTGGTATCCACAAAGATGTCCGACACATGGTCTAGCATAGCGTGTCTCAGCTGACAACAATAAAATATACAAATATGTACATGTGTGTATATAGCTTGATAGGAAAATTGTATATGTATACAAAAGTGATTTTGAGAACAAATGTAGCACATAGATTTGCCAGAGATAACTGGTAACTATGGAAACTAACATGGGCTTGAGTAATCTCCTCCCACTTACCTCTCTTCGTAGCTCAACTGTATTGCTGCCCATTGACAGAAGTATCTCCTCCATTCTCCTCTCTCTCCAAGCTTCCTTAGAGTTGACAGTGTCTACTAGATGTTTAAAACTCTCCTTCACTGCCTTACAGCAACATATGATCTTGTCTTGTCTGTAATCTCTGGTATATTCAGACTGTGAAAGAAATTCTGCTGCTCTTGAAATAACTGAAATTCTGCCTTCCATTTCTCCCTTCTCTTCAGCAGTGAGGTCTCTCTTGTTAGCTTCTTCAACCAAGTGCTATAGCAGGAGTAAGGTGTCAAAGCATATCTGATAATTAACAAAATTTTACAGTTTATGTTTGTTAAATGAGTCAAGTGCCAATTTAGGGCAGTGTGCATTACATCTCCACTTACCAATAGGTGATGGAAGGTCCGCTCTAATTCACCTTCCATAGCCGCTGGAATCTCTATTACCTCCTCACTGGCTGTCTCGCCCAGTTCTCTCCCCTCAGCCACAAGGGCTATGGTCTTTAATGCCATGCCCATTTGCCCAAGAATGAATGTTTTATTCTCTAATGCTGAATTAATCTCCTTGTGATCCAGATGGGCCTGGTAAAGAGGTGAACAGAGAATGGATATAAAGACTCACTACTGCATGCACCCGTAACAATCTCTCACCTCAGCTGTTGTGAGAAACAGTTTACTTGCTTTATCAAACAGAGCTCTACTGGCTGCCAGCTGCTCTTGTGTCCACTCATCTTTAACATCCTACACACGTACCACAGGAAATGTGGTTGGGAAAGAGGTTATATAATTTTAAATTTATTTCATTGATCTCTTAGATACTGTTGCAATGGCTAACCAATCTACTAACACATGTATCACAGTTCTATATACCTCACCTCCCTGCGTGTGCCCCACCCCTCTACTCTATGTGCCCCACCCCTCTACTCTATATGCCCCACCCCTCTACTCAATGTGCCCCACCCCTCTACTCAATGTGCCCCACCCCTCTACTCTATGTGCCCCACCCCTCTACTCTATGTGCCCCACCCCTCTACTCTATGTGCCCCACCTCTTGCCTCTGCGCAGCTAGATTCATTAAAGTGATTATTTCAGGAGCAAAGGCTTTCCAAGAATGCATCAGTTCGGTCATATTCTCGGCTTTTTGCAGCTTCCTCAAATGATCTTCAATCTATAGCATGTGATAGACACAATGTCAACAGGTAGCACCACTACAAGTTACTAGTGCTAACTCGATGCGATGTCTTCAGCAGCTGCCTCATGTCCGCTACATCAGCAGCTACTAGTAACTTGGTAATGGCTGTTAAGAGTGCTCTAGCCGCCACGATCATGTCTGAGCGACGTTCAGAGGACCACGACTGGGCGACGAATTCCCTTGACTTCGTGTGCATCGCCCTCCCAGCTGCAAATACACTTTCGCACGACTCCAAAAGGGTCTCCTCCATCTCGGAGTTTTCGCGTGCTATTTCCTCTCCAATCAGTATAAACTGCTCGACCGCCTTGTCTACCGCCTGCGCCAGTCTATAGGCACTGTAGCCTTGACCCCGTTTCACAGATGGGTCGTGTCTAGCGAGTGTAGTCACCTATAAGATAATTGTCGTCTTGTGTCAGAGAACATCCACGGGAGGTCTTGGAGTAGCACTAATAACGCAAGCTTACTTGCTTAATTAATGGCGCCAAAGAAGCTTCAACAGACTTCGTTTTGACGTCTAAATCTACCCAAAAGGACTCATCGGGGTCGCTTTCAGGTTTGTTCGGAGTAGAACGTCTTTCAGCCATATCGTTTACTGTTTAAATCTAACACTCCAATGATCTCACTAGTCGCCATATTTTGATTATCAGTAAGATAACACATGTGGTTTGAATGGGTAAACTATCATCTGTTTTGCCTTACAAGTTCCTCTAAATGGTTCTCTTCCTCCATTTTGATGAGATTCTCAATCATATTGTCCAGCGAATCAGAACCTGTCATAAAGTCTTCTATTCCGTGAACTGTAATGCCCAACCTATGATCCGTTACTCTATCCTATACAATCACACCATATGTAGTCTATAGCATACATTGCGTGTACATATACACATGTGAGAGACATTACTGCAGAACTAACTTGAGGAAAATTGTATGTTCTTATTCTTTCTGACCTTTCAGCTGTGCCTATCTGCTGTCTGCGCTCTGTAGATCTCTCCTCTTGTACCTTCCTCAACTGGATGTCATACAGCTTAGCTTTTACAAGCTTCAGTGCTTTAGACTTGTTCTATGAAAACAATCATATTTTAAAAGTGTACTTCCCAAAAAGAGTTTGTGGTGTAATATAATCAACACTCAAATCTATGATACCTATCTAAACAATGTCTGGCAACACTAAACACACACAAAGACTTCAGGCCACATTTTACTGATGGTCTATAAGGCAGGCTTCACTGTACAGTGTGCACCTTGTGTTGTGAGCGTTCATCTTGAATATGAACCGATATACCGGTGGGTATGTGAGTCATTCGCACCGCACTGTCTGTTGTATTGACATATTGTCCTCCAGCTCTGAGAGAATGGGGAAATATGTAAATATAATCCCTTAATGTTCAAAACATTCTCCTACCCAGATGCTCGCATTGTTTCTATTCTCAGATCCTTTTGGTCTATTTCAACTTCAATCTAAACATATGTACATACGTACAGTTATATTATACATAACCTACCATGTACTAACAATATTAGTTATACATTAACATACACAGTTATACTACAATTGTATATTAAGTGATAGGAAAATGGGAAATCAACAAATTATTGACAAGCAGTGACACTCTAGAGGTGACTACAATTGTACAATATAGGGATTATGTACAATCAAGTAGAGGCATTTATCACAGATATCTCTCCTGCAATCAAGGAGGAAGAGTAGAGGGATGCAAGTGTCAGCTCAACTAACCTCTTCAGGTTGAGGTAATACTACAACACTCATAGTACTAGTATGGACCCTTCCAAGAGACTCTGTCAGTGGAACTCTTTGGATGCGATGTACACCTTTCTCATGCTAACAAACAAACATAATATGAAGCAGTCGGGACGCACTTTATAATAGACTGAACTTACCTTTAAAACCTTGTACACCTCTTCTCCTATGATACTAGCTGTAGCTTCCTGGTAAAGAGGTGCAGCACAAGAAGAGGAAACACACATTCAGAAAGGTGCAATGCAGCTGGGGAGGTAGGACTCACTTTTAAACCACCTATGCCGTTTCTATGACAACTAAGAGGTTCAAACTCCCAACCCTTGTGACTGGCAAACCTGCAGCACAACAAAGACACTTCTTCTCCAGTGCTACTGGTCCCAAGCCATGGACACACACCTTTGGTACATGTGAAATATCTCTCCAGTAAACAGAGCTGCTTCGTCACCACCTGCCCCACATCTCACTTCCAACACGACATTGGAGTCATCACTCGGATCCTTGGGCACCAGGGCAGACACCATAGCATTCTGTACAGTACACAGCAATTGTAAGGTTAACTGTCAACACTATGATTGTGAATTAATACATCACTTAGCCACATAACAGTTAATATATGAATCACAGATGACACTATTGTTAGGTGTCAACGATGGAACAGTCAAATTCAGTCATTGAGTGTACTAAGACTATAATACTCAAACAGGACATTACTAGACATCAAACTCCTGCTTCACTGACACTCAATGGAACAACATTTTGAAGTGCAAGCTCCTTCATAGGAACTTACTTGCAGTCTTTCAATTTCCTGTATACATTGAGTGATATCCTCCCTGGCCATCTTCTTAAGATCAGCATCAGAGGTTGAAGAAGTAAGCAAGTTCAGTTCATTCAACTCCTACACACACATACGCATAGGACATAGTATTAATGAGTCATTATGTAGCTGCCGGCTTGATGCCACCTACGTGATTCACATGTAGGCCACACAGGAACACATGGTGTATAGGTACAACATGTACACACCATATATGGTCTATTAACGATATTCATTGCTACCTTTTCCTTCCTCTCGTGCTGTAGTGCCAGATTGGCGAGTGGCTGAAGACTGGTCACCGCTCTGGTCAGCTTTCTGTGTTCTACTGAGGACATCTTGCAAACCTAAATATAGACATTTAATCAAGCTAAAGTGCTCTGTTTTGCCATACTCCCCACGGGACATCTTGTAAGATTACTTCTTGTGACGATAAAGCATCGACAAGTGTCTTGTGGTCAGCTAACACTCTTTGAAGGTGCTTCCTAAGTCCATTGTTGAAATTAACTTTGGGAGATCTCCGAATTGCACTAGCTAAACCGACCAGGTGAAAAGAAATAAAATTTAAAATCAAATGTATCCAAACCTAATACCTACTATGAATGACTCTTATTTGTAGTCTGCAAAACCTGAGATGGAACTGAGTAAGACATTTGGACGACATTGATGTTATTGCGCAACATTGAAAATGGCCGTCTAAGAGATGGAAAATGACAGACCGTAAAAGAAGGCATTAAAGTTCGAGGAGATTGATATATGTATATATAAGACGGTTCGTGAGCTGTTAAAGATGATATGCTCTAAGTCTGGGCGTTTTATGGTAACTATCATAATAATTTGGTCGCTAGTGTCAATATACATATTGTTATCCTTTAACAAAGACGCGAGACAGGAAGGTTGTGCTCAGATGCGAAACCCTGAAACCTCAATACACGGCCGAAAGACCAACCAGCCACGCGTGGAGCAGCGAGTCACTCCAGAAGACGAAGACGATCATCCATCTTGGGGAGACCATCGTTTAGCTATTATCGTACCATTTAGGGACAGGTTCGAAGAGCTTTTAGAATTCGCACCGTATATGCATTCTTTTCTGAATAAGCAAAAGGTTCGGCACCAATTCTGGATAATTAATCAAGTTGACAGTTATCGATTCAACAGGGCCTCGCTCCTCAACATTGGGTTTCTTGTATCGAGAGATAGCTGCGACTACATTGCCATGCACGACGTGGATCTGATGCCACTAAACGACAACCTAAGCTATTCCTACCCCTCAAAAGGTCCATTTCACGTATCGGGACCTGGGCTACATCCACTGTACCACTATAAGAAATTTGTAGGTGGAATACTTTTAATGACTGGAGAGCAGTTTGAAAAGGTAATGGACTCTGCCGTAGTAATTTGTCCTAATTTTCTAAAATATAGACTTAACTTTTGTATTCACAAAAGTGTAGACAACTGGTATTGCAAATATTAGTCTGCCATAGCACAGTCATATATATCAGATAATGCATAAAATATCACAGTAATGTATCATTTTATGTACTGTGCTTTAGATAAATGGACTGACCAATCTCTTTTGGGGGTGGGGTCGTGAGGATGATGAACTCTATGTAAGAATGAAGGAAGCCAATCTAACAGTGAGTACTGTACTGTCCCATCAAAGGCATCCACTGCCATCCTTTAATATTTCATCTTCCGTTGGAGTTTGCCAATCAGTGAAGTCCAAAGATAGAATTGCCAAGATCTCTCTTTATTCTCATGTGCCACTAGATCTATCGACCCCAGGGAATAACCACTGGAACTACAGACACCTTCCTTCACTTACATGACAAGGAAAAGCGGAAAAGAGACACTAAACTATACTACAATCAATATAAAGTAAGCTCTTACTACAATCAATACAAAGTAAGCTCCTACTGCAATCAATATAAAGTAAGCTCCTACTGCAATCAATATAAAGTAAGCTCCTACTGCAATCAATATAAAGTAAGCTCCTACTGCAATCAATACAAAGTGGCATATGTATGTAAGTAATTAATCCCCAAACAAAACTAGTAAGTAGGTCTATATAGTACATCTGATCTACATCTATGCAGTGTGTGAAAACCAAGTTATTGTGTGTGTGTAGATGACTACAAGGAGGGATAGATCTACTGGTTATCGATCTCTCAAGTACCAAGAGGTCAAGAGGTATCAGATATCTATTGAGGGAGCCATGGTTCATGTAGTCAATGTGGAGCTGCACTGCGACAAAAACATTACCCCATACTGCAGCATACCCGAATAACTACGTCTACTATCCCCCAGATGTGTACAATTTAAATTATTACATTGCTCTTTGAATTATTCTATTTTTTTAAAAACCATCAGCATTGTTTTATCTAATTTGAGTA
This sequence comes from Chondrosia reniformis, assembly GCA_947172415.1. Taxonomy (NCBI): domain Eukaryota; kingdom Metazoa; phylum Porifera; class Demospongiae; order Chondrillida; family Chondrillidae; genus Chondrosia; species Chondrosia reniformis. The sequence goes on along the minus strand of OX359199.1, from coordinate 6,963,397 downwards.
ACATGTTATTTAAATTACTTATGGATTATATGTCTTATTTATTATAAATTCCAATTCAGAAGGACTTTGAACTCCGCTCAGCTTAAAAATAGAAAGTAAGTGGAGTTAATGATATCCATCTACTACTCTGGTGATTATGAAATCAAGTCGAGATAGACACATCACAGTGAAGTAAATGACAATTAAGTTTAACCATATGGTTTAACTAAAAAGTTATTTGAAGATTTGATTGCAGTTGATTCAGTCCAGTGAAAGTAAAACTTGTGCTGTTTGAAGAGAAACGTTTCAAAATGGACTAACAGAAACACTGGTTGGCCTAGAACTGCTCCGAACGCCAATAAAGTACCTAACAAAGGAAGCACTACATGAAGAGCCATGTAATACATACAATGCGTACTTACAATAGAGAGCACATTGTTTATAGGATCTCGTGTGATTAGCTAATAACTTGTATGTAATGTTAGACGAAAAAGAAATTGATAAGAAAAAATGCTCTTAAAAGTACGTATTTTGTCACGTGTATGCTAAACCTTTGTGAATTACCTAAAGTCTTATTATTCTTAGTCACTATTGTTATTATAAGGCGACCACCCTCATAGTGCATAGCTAGCCTGTATTCCCTTACCCAAGTGCAAAGAACGCCAAATGTGAACACACCATAAGTGGAACAATCACACACAAAGAGCTACAAAGGGAGAACAGAGAAGTACAAACTGATATTTAACAGATAGAATCATCAATAAATGAATTTTAAGTAATTGTAATTGTCAAGAGTTGAATTGTGGCAGATCAGTTACTTTTAACACATTCTTCAGTCTACACATAAATAATTTTTGTATACAACATGGCACTAAAACATGACATATTCATCTCTTCTGAAGTACATTTGTCAGAGGAATACAAAGATAATAAGAGGCTACCTTAAGAAGGGACGGTGATGGCCTTCTGTCACTCGATCATGACTGCGACTTGCTGAGCTGTCCTTCATCACTTCAAACTCCCTTGGAGGCGAGGTAGCGCGGGAGGACTGATGGGACGACTATACATGTTTGGGAAATAAAGCACGTTTAACATTCCTAAGTGAGGTCTTTAACTTATCAGAATAGCATTCATTCCTATCCCAGAATGTAGTTTTTGACTAACCATCTGTGACTCCTCTACTGAAGGCTTTTGTAAGAATTGCAGTTCCTTGCTTGATACACTTGGGGTCAATCTACAAAACCGCAACACAAAGCAACTCTATCACACAAAGTCAATCTTACTTCCAAAGAGCGTACAACATTTCAGAAAGCCAAGAGGAGAAAAGCTTACTGCGTGTCACTCTCTCCTCCAGACGCCTCAGCTATCAGTCTTTCCATATCATCGTCATCCTCTGTCCTTTCTTCAGACTCTCTCTTCTCGACGCCCTGAACTGTTACCCATGAATCTACGTACGCGATAATGTTTCATTAAATTATTCATAATAAACACAAACACTTGAATAAAGATTGAATTTCTTCTTCAAATCTTCCAAGCACACAGACCTTCAAGAGGAATTGCCTTGTTTTCTCCTTCCATATTTTACACACAGAGAACAACTGATAGTCACGTGACCAAAATGTCGGCCTCATATGATTCTAACTACATCCACTAATTTCTAACTGCCTTACCACATAACATACTTATGAATACATCTTGTATAAAATATTACAAATGAATTAAACAGTCTTTAGACAGTTCTCCAAACAATTACAACCACACCCAGCTGGACAGGAGTCGTGATTCTGAAACCATTCCCGAAGATGAACTGAATGACCACCGTGACCACACGACAGGCAAAAATTGGATAAACCTAACAAGAGAAATACAAATACATTTTCAGTGAGTTTCAGGAGACCACAGAAAAAGGATTCCCAGAAATACAAACAGCAAAGCTGCTCGGTGAAGGAATTTTGTTCATCAAGATGTTAATGTGAGAAGCATATTTGTGGGAGGATTATACAGTTAGGGGCTTTACCTTTCACGGCTGTGTGACAGACTTGACACTTCATCGTCAAACGGAGACAATGACATTTGGGTCCTCTCACACTTGAGTTGCAATGTTGACAGATATTACCAAATTCTACAGCGAAAGGTGAGACAGTTGGTTCAAAGCATTTTGTGTAAAGCATATACCAATTGTTGTATACTATATATTAACCAGAGGAGAAAGAGATTGGGAATAACACACATTCAGGTCAAATATTATCCCGTCATGTGCTATAAGATTCATAATTCCTGTCATTACTCAAAATGTGACAGAAATTACTTAAACTAACAAACCAGTGCCCTCCTCCAAAGACACTGTCTAACAAGGTGCTAAAGATAACAGGACACACCTATTCCATAATGGTCAGGCTCCTTAACTGACTGAATATTGAGGAGCTCCGCCCTCTGGATCATCAGCTGCCAACGGTTCAATATGTTTCCATAGCAACTTCTGGCAGCATAGCACCTCTGTGAGAGGGAGTCTCCTAGCAACCTGAGGCAAGGGGATACTAACATAATGCAAATAGGAAACCAGACAACTAGAGGGACAAACTTACATGCAGTTTTGTACATGAAGCTGACTTTCGTCTTCCTCGGCTTCGTTGACAGGAAAGGTGTATTCCTGAGTGATGTTCCAGCTGTTTCTCCATGGGTGAAAACGCTCATACGAAGGAGACACAATAAGTGATGATGCTGAACTCTAAAATAAACAACATTTGATACTTAAACTGATTCCTTGACGGAATTGCTACCAAACAACCTACGCTATTGGCACTGCTACGGCTTCCTTGGGTGAGGCTTCTTGCAGGCAGTATGGTGAGCAACGGTTGAGCATCAAAATGGCTCCTGATCAACTTGTCATACATCTCAAAGACACAGGACAGCACTGCCACCGACTGCACATCAGACTGCTTCCAGTAATAGTCTAGTCTAAAGCAAAGAACAAGGCAATGACCCATTGACAACAGCAGACACAATCAGGTGAATGGACAAGAGTGGACGAAGCAGACAAAATGGATAAGAGTGGACAGAGCAGACAGAGTGGACAAGAGCAGACAGAGTGGACAAGAGTGGACAAGAGTGGACAATGACAAATGATTGTATCTATGGGAGTAGAACCGATTGTGATAGCCGTGATAGGAATTGTTGCTTTAGACATTCTTCTATATATTCAATGTCTCAAAGAGATAACCCGGTCAGCTATTAGGCAAAGGTGTCCATCACATTACAGGTGAGCAATGATGCAATACCTACTGTACTCAACTGTGCTACACTAAGCTGTATATAAAAGTTGACTCACAATGATACAATAAGTGGTCTGGCAAATGGATGGAAAGCCCACGGTCTTCCATCCTCTGGGGTGGGGGGAGGGGGAATGGTATTGACAGATGCCACAAGAGCAGCCAATGAGAATGCCTGCACAAGATCAGGTCTCTGGAGGGATGCTGACACAGCAATGTTGTCCTGGCAAAAAGCTTCAATTGAAGGAGCTGACAGCCTAAAAGAGAGATGTTGATAACAAGCTCTTCACAGATCTAGCAAGTTCCACTGGCTAGAGGGCTCAGCTTACACAAATGCCTTAGCCAAGTCCAAGTCAATGGGTAGCAGGAGTTTGGTATCGTGTATCTTGACTGAGGTGATGTAAGGATTTGAGGAGGAGGAGGATTTGTGACCCTAAAATGGAATATGTGTACAAGACCACGGTAATTAGCACAAGAGCATTACAAATTAGGCAATAGTTGTGCTTTCTATTCCTACATCTTCCCATTCCCATATTATGTGTACAGGTCCTACTTCCCATTCCAACATATACTATATTCCCATTCCCATATTATATGCACAGGTCCTACTTCCCATTCCAACATATACTATATTCCCATTCCCATATTATGTGGACAGGTCCTGCTTCCCATTTTCATACCCTTCCTTTTGAAACGTAAGGTAGAATGGTTTTGGGCTGCGTTTTGCCACCTGGAAAGGTAGGCAGGTTGCTAGGGGAAGTCCCAAACTGTCCCGACTGATGGTGGCCCCATGGAGTAGGCTTTGTCCTTAAACTAGTAACAGCCTCCATAGTCCTGCAAAATAATCAAAAAAGATCAAAGAGCCTTGTTACCATAGCAACTAATAACCCTTGAAAACCTTACCAATCTAATTACTGGCTTACTTTGGATGTTTCTTAGGATCATGTGTTATGAGTGTCAACTGAGAAGGTCGAAGAAACGTTACCATCAACCCTGTATGTACAAAAACAGTTGAACAACCATACTGCATTAGGTATTTGAAGTCTTCATATGGCCTTCAAGATTTAGTTACATGAATTAAAATTCACCATTTCCTGAAAACCTTCCTCCACAGGTTCTTGGAAAGGGGATATTACTATCAGCAAAAGAGGAAGTTGTAAAGCTTTCCTTTCTCTTAAAGGATCCACCAGGCGATGGATAGCCACTATTCACTGCTTTTACTGCTTGTTCACTATTTGTCTTCAACTGAGTGAAGAGATGTGGTTTTGGGACATGCTTTGAAGCACATGCCTGACCTACCTCATTAGTCTCAATCAGAGATGAAAGTTTATCGAGACAAACTTGAAGGCAAGGTCGATTTTCTTTCACCAAGGGCTGTACAACTTCATTCATACTCTGTAAAATTAATCATAATATTTCCAGCACTTGTCTACTTGTATTATCACAATATTACTTACTCGTAATAGCAGCATCTGTGCATTGAAACCCAAATTAGTCGCTGTCTTATCTATTATAAAGTAGGGGGCCGCCTCGGGGTAGAAGGCCGGAAAGTTAATCTCCACTGTGACAGTCTTGTCACCATGGGAACAGTTGACACGGCAACACTTTTGTGAAGTATCTCTCTAGGTGTAAACATAATATCAAAGTACATTTCTAAGGAAATAAATTAGTGCACAAAGACACACCTTTTCAATAGTGACATTCAGGAGGTCTGTGTTTACCGATGAAAACTCCCTGTCCAATGTAGTAAAAGTGATGAGGCCAGCTGATAGAGGTTTCGGAGACAAAACTTGTGGAACAGAACCTGATAGGTGCCCGCTGCTGTCAACCTCCTTGACACTGTCTCCACTACTGTTCCTCGCTGGCACCTGCTGGGTGTCACTAATGGCTGAAGTAATTCCAGCTTCAATTGTGGATTCAGAGGTACAAGCCTTGAAAATGGAAGTTATTAAAGCAAACATCATCCACACAAATACATATGATACAGGTCACCATATTATGTGTACATAGTACATCACATACTAGTGATTGCTTGCCTCCCTCCACTGGTGTACATAATTAGCTGAAACTCACTTCTTCAATTTCTGGAGGTACGGTCCAAATCATTAGTTCCTTTGCCAACTTTGACCAAGTGGCAAGGTAGAACTTATCACCTGTGTACACGAATACCATTCTATGTATCTTGCCACTTATAATATCTCTCATAAACAGTTAACTCTTAACCTCATAGTAAACATAACTTACTTCCATTCTTGCGGATCCACTGCAACTCGTTAATTGGATTTTGACTTCCAGAGAAGTAGTGAATTGGACGGGAGAATCCTGAGGCAATGCCACTCCCCCAGAGGTACACCCTGGGGTCACTACCATGAAGGGCTGGTGCACACACACTCACAATTCCATGTCCAAAAGGCTGCAACAACAACAACAACAACAATATCGACAACAACATCAACTACATCAACTACATCAACTACATCAACTACATCAACAACAACATCAACAACAACAACATCAACTACATCAACTACATCAACAACAACATCAACAACATCAACTACATCAACGACAACATCAACAACAACAACATCAACTACATCAACTACATCAACAACAACATCAACAACATCAACTACATCAACGACAACATCAACAACAACAACATTAACTACATCAACTACATCAACAATTGGTTGCTGTATAAACACCTTTAGAATAAAGATTAAGTGTTAAGGAACCTGTCATGTCATCATTATAATTACTGGATATTTCCTAGCCACAAAGAACCTCCTTAAGATACCCCATTAACTTAACAAAGTTTACATAGAGCTAGTGTCTAACATTGATGCTTACAGTATACAGAGCTCTTAAAACTGGTTGTGGCTGAGGAGGGTTGAGCGTGTTCAATGGAATCCTTGTGCTGGTTGCATCCCATATCTGAAGTGTTAGTAGAACAATGTGGCAAGGTACCACATACTACTACTCATTACTCAAGCAAATAGATGTGCTTGGTCATTGTACAGTACAGTGTACTCAGTAGCACGTACTTTTATGGTGGCATCTTGGCTACACGTCAATAACTTGTTCTCGACCTGATGGCTCCAATCGATACAGTGTATCTTACCTAAATGGGCACTAATGAAGCCGACTGCAGAAGCTTTCTGTGTAGAACATTAACAGATTATCACTAAATCCTAAAGTTTGTAGTAGAGTGGGATGCATGGAGCATGTGTGATGATTGTACAAGTAAAATGGGGAGTGTTATAGCTAGTGGCTACCTCAATCCTTACATCCGTATCTACACTCCAACAGGTGAACCAGTCAGGCATATTACCAGAGAGCATGATCAGGTTTGTTGCCCAGTTGGTTTGGCAGTTAACAAGAAGGGACACATATTTGTGGGTGAACGTAAAGGGAATTGTGTTTCTGTGTTTACAGAAGAAGGTACATTCCTGTACAGCTTTGCTCACAAGGGTAAAGCTGAAGGAGAGTTTAATTACCAAGGACACATAACACCTAATGATTTGGTGTATAGCTATTATTATATTCGTTTCTATGCCTATCTAACAAGTCTAACGTGCTATCTGTGCCATTTGAGCACTGAATGCTTGCTTACCCTGATGTCCCATATTCGTACATCAGAGTCATGCACTGAAGCCAGCTGCTGTGAATTTAGCCTGTTCCAGCGAACATTTGATGCACCAGCTGTTTGAAGGAGAAGACTCATGACATCAATAAATAGTACTACACTCTCATATCTTACCCACGGTCTTAAATGCTATTTTTGGTCTTCGGTGATCTCTACAAATAAGGCATTAAACAGTGTAACTAGTATGACATCTTATTCATTATCCATATTAGGAAGAACCCTTAATATCCCATACACATAAGAAACCATACCTTATAGCCCATATAAATAAGAGCCTGTACATTATATCTCATATAAATAAGAGCCCGTACCTTATATCCCATATATAGACATAGGAATCTGCTGAGCAGGTGGAACACGAATTGCAGTCAAAAGGATTCCAGTTTAGTCCACTGCATTTAGATACACAGTGATTGAGCAATACTATGCCACAATTGAGCAATACCTACAATGTCTGTTTTGTGTGAGCCTTTAGAGAACACAGGAGGGCCCCAGATGTTTCAACCTTTAAGTCCCAAATATCAACCTGGTTGTGACTCTGCAGTTAAACAAACCCATTCTAACGGATGACCTTTATATTGAAGGTCATAAACAGGCTCCGATCAAAATAATACTCAGTCAATTATACAGACCATCCAATGTACATTATGATGACAGGAAACAATGCTCTACTCACTGCAGAGGCGATCAAGTTCTCGTTTACCCTGTGAGGATTCCACTCCACTGCCTTTATTTCATGCTTACCATGAGTATTCAACTTGCGTATCGCTTTGGGTGAATCGCCCTTCAAATCTACAACTGCCAACCATTTTTGTCTAACATAAGTAATTGTAAATATATTTAAACAATCATAAACTACACACGTCGTAACAATGCATATAAAATGAACCATCTGGCAGCACTGTACCACTTACACTGCTAAAACAGCTTTGTACCCATTGCGGTCTATTCCAAATGTATGAGCCTACCGCAGAAACATTAAACTGAGAAACATATACATACATACAAATAACATTCTTACAGCATAGTCACTGTATCGCTTAACAAACTCGATGTTCGGGTTCATTTTAATGACGTACAGCAGCAGCCATATTGTTACAACAGTTCTTATCAAAACCACATTTTCATGTAGAATCGGGCTACGCCCTCGCTACATACGCGCATGTCACTCCCACATTTGGTACTTGTCGTTCCGTTGCAGTTATACCATTACGACAAAACAGTCGCTCTACGTTAATAGACATCAGTGCACCAGAAAATGGGGAAGAAAACGGAAGCCATCGTAAAGAGATTGAAGAGAGAGTTCCACTGGACCAAGCTGATCTTTAGAGACCGAAATTGGAGGAACCTTGCCTTCTCACCGGTATGTCGCAGCTGCACGTACCACATTATCTATTAAGTTAATAGCTAGTCTACATTGTATAGTTTTTACACACAGTGTGTAATAGATTAAAACTGATAGATTTGATAACTTGAGTACTTCCTTTCTCCATCGTAGTGGTTACCCTACAACCTGTGGCAGCTCCTTTACATAGGATACCGCTGGATCATAGCGCTCTACTTCTTTGGATGGTTTATTGTAGTCTTTGTTGATGCTCAACCGAAAACTCTCATTTTCCTGACCATCTGGGGGTTCATCACGTACGTTGCGTATCTCCTCATTGCTGCCGTATCCTGCACTGTCAAGCTCATACTGAATTGGAAGACTGTGAGAAATGGAGATTACCCAATTGAGGAAAGAGTTAAGATTGGTGTTACTTGGTCTGAAGATGAGCTGTCTTGGTACCAAAAGGTTCACTGGGTGATGTTTCAAATGGCTCTCCTGATTCAACTGGGCATTCTGGTCCTGTACTGGGCACTCTTATTTGAAAATGACAATCCAATGACTAAATATCATCCCACCAACTTCCATGTCCACTTGCTAGGTGGCATAATGTCGCTGGTGGATGTTGCTGTTTCAGGAGTTATCATAAGTATTTATCACGTCTATATAGGAATGATCTATGGGAGCGTATATAGCATATTTTCTGGTATATACTATGTAGCTGGTGGTAAAGGTATTAATGGGACTGATTACATATACCCAGTGCTTGACTACAGCACCAACCCTGGACAAGCAGCTGGGCTTTGTGTAGTAACTTCACTTGTCCTCATGGCAGCAATGCATCTTTTTGCATACTTCTGTTCACTGTTGAGAAGATGGGCAGTGTGGCATTTGAGAAGTTCTTGTTACAGGGAGGGCGTTGAGCCAGTCAAAGAAAATCTAGCAATCTAGCTAATCTTGAATACCAATTTCAAACAAATATAGTGTGGAGTTTTGCAACTTTTAATAATGAATATTATAATTTAGTTTTCCTTGAGAAATTGTGTGAGTAGCTGTTTTCTATCTGTTTCATTGTCACATCATGCTACTGCAAGTGTTTGTATCGAAAATAATGGCGGCTTTCTACATTGAAGCTGAAATCGCATTACTAAAGATTCTGCTGAAGTTGATAAATCCCAGTGCCACCATAAATGTCGAACTAAATGGGAGTGAAATATATAGAATTATCTTTGTAAAGGTTCATCTTTCGACTTTTAGAGCGTCTAGAGACGCTCTAAAAGTCGAAAGATGAACCTTTACAAAGATAAGTTCGACGCAGTTAGAAGAAATCCTTATTCCATTATATAGAATTACATATAAAATTTAAAGTATTCAAGTTATTCGAATGCGGCCGCTCAAAGGATGTCAAACGAATTTCCTGCTGTTGTCTTCAATTCTACTTTGTTGTTTAATACTCGTCTCATATACGTAAATATAGACTACAAGTAAAATTAAACATTTAAACATGAAGTTAGAAGTAGGGTACATTGTTGCCGTCCTTACTTCTAACTTCATCTTTTATATGTTTGTAATTTTTGACGACTATGTAGAAGACCAACAAAATTAATTCGAGTGCGGGGGCGGCTGCCCATGACTTTACTCTTTCCTTTTGTGGCGCTTGCGTCAAACACTTTACGCCTGCGTTTAAGACGAAATGTTGAAGAAAATAGCCGTAATTAATCGTCTTAAGAGAGAGCTCCATTGGACAAAATTACTCTTCAGAGATATAAATTGGAGAAACTTAGCTTTCTCTCCAGTAGGTGTCATCTTTGCTTAGTATTTCATACATTAATCTCATATATGCTCTACTCTTTTGTTTAGTGGTTACCCTACAACCTGTGGCAGCTCCTTTACATAGGATACCGCTGGATCATAGCGCTCTACTTCTTTGGGTGGTTTATTGTAGTCTTTGCTGATGCTCAACCGAAAACTCTCATTTTCCTGACCATCTGGGGGTTCATCACGTACGTTGCGTATCTCCTCATTGCTGCCGTATCCTGCACTGTCAAGCTCATACTGAATTGGAAGACTGTGAGAAATGGAGAGTGCCCGATTGAGAAAAGAATTAAGATTGGTGTTACTTGGTTAGAAGATGAGCTGTCTTGGTACCAAAAGGTTCATTGGGTGATGTTTCAGCTCTCCATTTTACTTCAACTGGGCATTCTGGTCCTGTACTGGTCACTTATATTTGCAAATGACAATCCAATGACTAAATACCATCCCACCAACTTCCATGTCCACTTGCTAGGTGGCATAATGTCACTGGTGGATGTTGGTGTTTCAGGAGTTATCATAAGTATTTATCACGTCTATATAGGAATGATCTATGGGAGCGTATATAGCATATTTTCTGGTATATACTATGCAGCTGGTGGTAAAGGTATTAATGGGACTGATTACATATACCCAGTGCTTGACTACAGCACCAACCCTGGACAAGCAGTTGGACTTGAATTCATAGTACTGCTGGTACTCCTGCCAGCCATGCATTGCAGCATCTATGCATTCAGTTTGCTCCGGAGATGGGCTATCTATCATTTCAGAAGGCATTGCTATAAGGGAAGCATTATTGAATTGCAGGAACTGCCAGAGAATGATAGCTTATAGTACTGATGCGCAGTGCTTAATATACTAAAATATTTAACTGAACAGATTAAATTTGAAATTGAATTAAACGTTTTCATGCATTTGCATTGACGATGAATAAATGACCAAAACGAATCAATTATTATTGCATGCACGAATCACCTTACCAAACTTTACATGTGGGCGTGATCTTAAAGCAAACATTATCCAGACGTCGACCCGAAGCTTTCGTGTGTCGTGCTTGAATCGAAGACATTGTCCCGATTTTCTAGAAAATGATGACAAAGAAGGCGTTCCTAAGAAGATTGAAGAGAGAGCTTCACTGGACCAAGCTGATCTTTAGAGACCGAAACTGGAGGAACATTTCTTTTTCACCGGTATGGTACTACATTCTGTCTACTTGTTTGATCTATATAGCCCCACTTGTATGACGGTAGCAGATAAGTTGGACGACACAGAAATTAAAGCTGTTCATAAAGGCTTTTTGCACAAAATGATGACTAAATTAAAGGCTCATATAAATATTGCTCTATAACAGCTTTGTGTTTTCTCCATCGTAGTGGTTACCCTACAACCTGTGGCAGCTCCTTTACATAGGATACCGCTGGATCATAGCGCTCTACTTCTTTGGGTGGTTTATTGTAGTCTTTGTTGATGCTCAACCGAAAACTCTCATTTTCCTGACCATCTGGGGGTTCATCACGTACGTTGCGTATCTTCTCATTGCTGCCGTATCCTGCACTGTCAAGCTCATACTGAATTGGAAGACTGTGAGAAATGGAGATTACCTAATTGAGGAAGGAGTTAAGATTGGTGTTACTTGGTCTGAAGATGAGCTGTCTTGGTACCAAAAGGTTCACTGGGTGATGTTTCAAATGGCTCTCCTGATTCAACTGGGTATCTTAATCCTGTATTGGGCACTCTTATTTGAAAATGACAATCCAATGACTAAATACCATCCCGCCAACTTCCATGTCCACTTGCTAGGTGGCATAATGTCGCTGGTGGATGTTGGTGTTTCAGGAGTTATCATAAGTATTTATCACATCTATATAGGAATGATCTATGGGAGCGTATATAGCATATTTTCTGGTATATACTATGCAGCTGGTGGTAAAGGTATTAATGGGACTGATTACATATACCCAGTGCTTGACTACAGCACCAACCCTGGACAAGCAGTTGGACTTGACTTCATAGTACTGCTGGTACTCCTGCCAGCCATGCACTGCAGCATCTATGCATTCAGTTTGCTCCGGAGATGGGCTGTCTATCATTTCAGAAGGCATTGCTATAAGGGAAGCAGACCGGAGACTCTGGCGTTGCCAGGAAATAAAGATTGGCAAACTTACAAAAGTTTACTGCATAATTAGCAATGTTATGCATGTGTACATAATGCATATACCAGATAGATCTAGATCGCTCCTTTTTTGCTGGTAACTTATTACCTTTTAGGCTTATTATATCTTTCACTTGTAACAAGTATACCTTTAATAATGTTAATTTCTGAGGATAGGGATATGACTACACAAAAGCTTATCTTTGAGAAAATTTATCTTCAGTCATTTGAGCATCTAGAGACGCAGTTTGTTTCTTGAGAATGACCCTGGGGGTCTTCTTCAGCAACTGATGGTGACTACTGGAGGTTATCTCTTTTATAGAGGTATATACATAAACATTGACATCTGATCATTTCATCATAATTTACAATATTATACATTAACGAGAATGAAAATAGGAAAGTGTGCATAAGTTTGTGATAAAAGCATACGTAAAAGGCCATTGTGTGTATGAAACTGCTGCAAAGGTTACAAATACTAAATGTAATAACAAAAATACAACATAGTGTAAGGTACAAGTGACTGTCCCAACCATTCAGTTTGGATTAAGACAGCCCTTCCTCGGGAGAGTTATCATCTGTTTCATAGGAATCATCATCATCGTCAATTGACTATATTCAGAGAAGAATTAGCAGTTTAAAGAAAGAAATATATATACAGAACTGATAGAATAAGTTTCTACTGATCTCTGATGGTGCTATGTAAAATAAATTCTACATATAATACATTTGATTGGACATAGCCAATACCAACCCTGTGTATCCTGGTGACACACAAGCAGTCGAGCACAACTGTGGTGGGTTATAATAATAATTGTTTATTATTGTGACATGCCATACAAAGAACTGAAATCAGAAAAAAGATGGCCCAACCAGGTTTGGTTTACAAGTCACATAGAGTAAGATCATCATACGTAGTACTGCTGCATCTTGAGTGGGGTGTTTGTGCGTGCTTTATAAAAATGGATGTTTATATGTACCTGTGGATCAGTGGTGGACTGTGTGTTCTGCTGAACTGGCGCTCCATTGGATTTCTGAAATTGTGGTAACAAATAGAAGGCTGCCAACCAATCACTCACCTCCTCTTCTTCTTCACACTGGGAAAGAGAAAGATATAAAAAAGGACAAAAAAGCTATAAAAGAGACTTACTTGAACATAGAATATTCTTCCAGGAGTAGTTACTGCAAACATGTGGCCTTTATCCTTGAATCTATTATACACACAGAAACATACTGAGGTTAAAACACAGACATGAGGAGTTTACAACGTAAAAACACTAATCCCAAAGAATACTAAAGTAAGGTAGGTTATAAAACCCTTGGACATGTTTTGTATCATACAGTACAGAATGTATGCCTTTGTATTAAAGTAAAGATTCATTTTTACATCTAATGTGTGCTGTGATATACAATCTTTGATAGGAAATATATCATCATAATCTTTGATAGGAAATATATCATTATAATCTTTGATAGGAAATATATCATCATAATCTTTGATAGGAAATATATCATCATAATCTTTGATAGGAAATATATCATCATAATCTTTGATAGGAAATATATCATCATAATCTTTGATAGGAAATATATCATCATAATCTTTGATAGGTAGAACTTTGCTTTCTACTTACTCGTGTGTTTCCACAACTGCTTGTATTTCTTTTGAGTCAACTGATTTAATAGGCTCACAATCCTACATTGTCACATATGACAACACATTGGCTGACAACAAACATACTACTAAACACTACAAAAAACAGTGTTCAAACAAAAACGTATGAGTAAACTCACTTCACTGCCTCTGAAATATGAAAAACTAGCCTCAGTTAATATAAAGAACCGCTTCTTCCAATTCTTACGCTATGATGTGGAGACAGGGTTAACAGGAGATGAATACTAAAGAGTTAGACAGTCTTAAAGGTATACGTACGTACATACAATAGTAAAGAAATTTAGCAGATTGATAGCGGAACTCACAACTGCCCCTTGCTTAACTGCAAATCCAGCCTTTAACACTTTTGGTGCCCCGGGTGAACCCTTTGAGCGCTGCATTGCATTTTCTGGTTTATTTGGTTTATTTTTATCATTTGGAGTTAATTGAACAGAGGTTTTAACAACAACTCCGCCCACTATTGTGGTCCTCATGGCCTCCGGCTCCTTTTTATTGGCTACAATTGAATTCGCTCTGGTACTTGTTTCAAGCGTAGCTGAGAAACCTTTGTTCATCTATAAGATAGGACCAGCACAGACTATCACGGAATGGCATCTGATAAGTAACCCATATCTCAATTTTGTTTCAGTCAAGAATTAAAGTCACCTCAATACTAATATGTTAGTGATAATATTCCTTGTTAATGCATCAGGTAATTATATTCTTATACTGTGAATATCTCAGTGTTACAGGACATGATCAATTAAGTGTTATGGAGAAATTAGGGTAGAAGAGAATTAAGGTTAAAAACTTTTCAAATAAAAAAGGTTTTAAATGCTTAATATAAAGCCCAACTAATTAGAGACAACCAACTCACTGCAACTCGTTTGAATGCTTCTACCCAGGAGCTCCTGTCTTCCTCATTATCAGCAGAAAACATATGAGTTTCTCGACTTGCTAATGTGAACTCTAATGAATATATTAACAAAGCTCTACAATTTAACCATTTAAGTGATATAACCCATATTATGAATCTACATAGGAACCTTGCTACAGTTAGTTACTCAGAGGCCCGAGCCTCTCTTTTGATAAATGCGTTGAAATGTAAACTATTACTGAGGGATTGGCACATACCGAAACAGAATTTCATCATTTTGGGAGGGTTGGGGGAGTTACGAACCTTTTGATAAATGAAAACAATGTTAACCTTCAACAAGCACACATCCTCTGTACGACAGTCAAGGGCAACTTACATTGGTAATCTTACATAAGTCACACTCGGTGATGGGATTCTTCCTTGCAAGCTCTTCTTTATACTACACATAAAGAATGTCAGTTAAAAGAGGAACAACATCTTTAATAACCCATTTCACATCAGATACACCCATTTCACATCAGATACACCCATTTCAAACCAGGTACACCCATTTCAGATCGGGTACACCCATTTCATATCAGGTACACCCACTTTACATCGGGTACACCCATTTTATATCAGGTACACATCCAATAACTATATACCTGTAATATGATAGGCTTTTGGTAGCTCTAAAATTAGAAATTAAATTGAACCCATTACACTATATAGCAAGAATATCAGATTGCACTACACACAAGGGCCAGCTCCAAAACTTGGTCACTTAGTAGTGAAACTCTTCAGGGATCAGTCCAAGATAAAGGGGGAATCCCCATAGAGGCTTTTAGAGCTCTTGTTGAGCATACACCAGTAGAAATGACAAGATCCTTACAAGGAGCTACATACCTTATGCATAATAGACTACGTACATACAGGATGTTTGACCTTCTATAATCTGGAACAATTTGCAACATCTTGCGACACAGACATCATATACAGTAGTTTACAAACCACCCACCACTTCAAAGGATTTCCAACAGTAAAATTTAGCAAAAATAGCAAGTCCTTTAGGAAATATCTCTGTAACAGTTACCTTCCTCAAGTTGTGTTCAATTGACAATAAACAGGTTATGCACAGAGAAAGTGAAACTACTGGCCAAAGGAAAACCTGCTTCACATTCAACATGACAAAACGAACCAAAATATTCCAAAAAGTTGAACTACAAAGACTTTTTAAAACAGTGGCATAGCTAACAAGACGAGATTGTCAACTTGAGTGCCTCAAGATATGCTAGGTTGCCATAGTTACCAAACCATTAGCTAACAAACACAAACACTGAGGCAAGCTAAAGAGTCTTACACTCGGAAAGGCATTCTTCCTCAAAATGTTACTACCCAGACATCCGACGCACTAGTACATGTGACAATCTAGAAACCTTCTAATATGCCTGGCCAATTTGCCCATCACTGATATACTTCAACACATAAAAATTAATTCTATACACAGTGCAAGTCAGAATACAGTACATTAACAGGTGATATTGGTTGAAGTGCTAACTTCAGCCATACTGTCTACTATACAGCAATTCTGTTATTCAAGTTTAATTAAATGATCACAGTTTTCAAGCCACCACTTACAGGAAAACAACAGGCTGATAACAACACACATCTAGCTGTTCACTAATTATACAAAAGCCATGTCTCAGTAACCTGTATAAACAAAACGTTTAAGCCTATAAGCTACAATTAATTAATTAACTAATCAGAAATTATCATTGGTTAAAGCTGTGTGTTTTAAATGAACTAGATGAACCAATAGTATCTATGTACTGCACTAACTCACACCAACCTCAGTAGGAGGAGGCAATAGAAGTTGATAGTGAGTGGGCAATTTATTTGGAAACATACGTTCACAGTACAGGTACATGACAGGCTACAAATGTACGTAATACTTAAGGATAATTAAGTATGAGTATGTTATCTCTGAGCACAACAACCAATCAAAACCATTGCAATTGAAACTGAGTTGGTCTAACAATCTCATGTAGAGTGCGGCTGAATAGAACCATGGATACACTGAATAAAGAGCCCGGCAGAACAGAAATTGAGTAACCATTCACGGCTCTTTGGTAAAGCACTCTTGAAAGTGGACATTTTCCTATTGGAGATGATTATGTAATTTTGGTACCTTCCATTACAACCCTCTGCCATGGGGTTTTGTAGGATTTCTTAGAAACAAAGTTGTGAGGTCACATTGGTCCAGTGTCAAATAAATACTTTCTCTAAGGAGAGCACACGAAACTTTGTTTACTTTACATCTATTTTCAAACTCAATTTACTATAGCTGATATCTCTGAGCGCAAGGAGTTGACAGTAAGTGGACTCTGCATGCTTGTCTCTACGACAACTTTGAGGAACTTGCGAGACAACGCAGCGAAAGCTTTCAACTAAAGCACTGTTAATTTAACTTTAGCAACAAAATTGAAGGAGAATTTTACAATGCTGGAATAACCTAGAGAGATATAAAGCCTGTCAACCGATTGGTGACTGTTTCATAAAGGTCTGGCGAAATTTACAAAAATCTGATAGTAGTATTTCTAGTCAAACACCATCAAATTCCATTGAAACAATGAATCACTGCATTTATCAAACGACATACAACCTAAGGCGATAAAGCTATACATTACTGAAGCTGACTTCACAATATAGCGCAGCCCAATTTAGGCTGACTAAGGAAGAAGAAATCAACCATTTTAACCAACATACATCTTCGAACATAATGAACTGTGTCGTACCTCAACATCTTCTCTGTATAGTTGAACCACGCGGCCAGAAAAGTCTAATACAAGAAATCTTCTAATCCAAGTGCCTGTGTCGTTTCTCTTCATTAACGCTCCACAGAGAAAATTGTCGTGTTCCGTCCAAGGCATCTTAAGTTGGTTATCAAACTCAGAGGACGTTAGAGCCGAAACAAAGCGAGATTGTTTGTTAACTGGCTTCTTTGTACTGATGTTCCTAATAACGCTCTTTGCTGTTAAGCTAGCTTTTCAATCCACTAAAGTCGAAACTACTACACAAATATTTTCGGTGGATGAACGATTTAAACTTTGCTATAAATTGTCTCCTGCTATAAGAATAGCAGATCGACCCGTCTCCAACACAATAAGAACAGGAAGAAATGGCTTCTCCACCGAAAATGGGCGGAACATCCGGAATGAGGTAGCATTGTTTTCTCACCTACATACCTATGGAAATTGGGCGTGTTTTTGATAGCAATAACATGATACACGATAGCAAGCATATTATAGATTGAGCGTTTGTCTATAGTTAATTAACGTGTTGAAAAGGCTCTCTCTTTGGAATCATGGATGGGCTGTCAGCATGCTCTCTCAAGAGTTTCAATGATTTCTTGGGCACTGATATATTTTCCTTTCCATTATCAGTCTGAAAGAGAAAGGAAAGTCATATCTAGCATAAACCAAAATGTATTTTAGAAATGCACAAATATGGGTGTATGAAACAATAATCACAGAAAACTAAGTCGCTCCACTTTGCTCAATTCTCTTTAACTTTCAATTGTACACAAACAAAGGAATGTGTGTACATACTTCTCAAATCATACAAGTTTTAGTTGTTACTTTTAACAACCACTCACCACTACTTCCACTAAAGTGTCTTCTCTTGAAACAGCTTCGGCTTCCTCCTTGATATTATCATAAAGCATCATTGTCTTAAATTGGGCCTTCAGGACGGCATCAGCAGGAGATTTAACAAGAGATGTAGGAAAAGTGAAATCCCTCCTTTGCGGTGTTTCACCTTTCATGAAAGGACAGTGGAGTCACACAATATTACTATACAATAGTAGTTATGGAATATCCTTACATATATACATACAAACCTGTTGGTAAGTCTCGTATAGCCAGACCCTTCACTAGAAACTTGGATGCCATCTCTGTAGTCTCTGACATATGATCTAACAAACTGTCTCTGCAGGTTTCCATTTCCAGGGAGACAGTGTCAGTAAAGTCATAGCAGGCCCTGTCAACCTCTTCTCCAGTCTCTTCTAATGAGCTCACTGCTGTGGTTATCTCATCAAACCTTAGAGCTGCATTACTGCACAGGTCCTGGGCAAAGGGAAGAGAGAGAGCCTTAGAGGTGCAGTCACACCTAGTCAACAAATCTATTCCATTGTGATGGACTGAACTGCCTCTTCAGAAGCCTTAGAATAGTAAATATTAGGAGATCAGTCATAATTATTACAGGTAACAGTTACTACCTGAAAGGTATAGTGTTGAAACACACCAAACTAAATTCTTTATTTGTAGTGTGGACACTTAATAGTCTGTTCAAACTAGACAATCTATCCAGTAGAATATAGTATGGGGTAAGTTAAGAAGGTACCTATATGGAACAGTTGACAGACATTATTTTGTCTGGGACTTTTAATATTTATGTAATATGGAAACTTTGTCTCTCTTGAAAGTGCTAATTTGGGATTTCCTGTGGCTTCTTGAGCAGGGGACAGAAACATTAAGGGAATACCCCCTGAGGCAACCTTTGATTGGAAAACAAATGCAATACATACGTACATACATTTGGCTTACATTTAGCTCTTTTTCAAGTTGTTCATTTTTCTTTGTGAACCTGTCATTCATTTGGGTCAAATCAGAATTTACAGATTCAATCCCTATTGTCATGTTCTATAAGGAAAACCACATGTTTGCATACGTGCATAATCAAACGTTTACATTCAACATGATGCAGTATGTGTTTACATAAAAGAAATATTAATTGAGTTACCTGTTTCATTTGGTGTCCTTTCTGTGTCAGATTGTCAGCTATGGCTGTGATGACCTCAGTTTGGCTATTGCTAGCCATAGTAACCTTAATATATACATATAAATAATATGGGCATATATAATAAATGAACATCCATTATTGGCCAATATATACATACACATTATGTTGGTGATACCGCATACGTACATTATTCTGAAGCAAAGTGGCCATTTCCACCACCTTCTCCGTACCAGATGTCATTTGCGTGTTAAAGGTCTCCAATTGACTTTGAAGTTCCTTGCTAGTTCTGTGAATGCATAAAAACATACAGACATTTGTACAGTATACGTCTAACCCAACTCCCAACTAGTGTAGCACTGACTGAGCTCGGCTATTATCAACCTTTGAAGTCAACTCTTCCATCTCACTTTGTCCATGTGAAAGCTATACAAGAACAAGTAGTCATGTGATAGTCACATGACTTAAGTCATCATACCATCTCAATGCTTGGTTCCAAATGACTAGTTTGTTGAGAAAGTTCTTCTTTGACAACAGCACTCATTCTTTCCATGATCCTCTCCTGGACCCTTACTTGCTCAGCCAGGATCTTTGCTCTCAACTCTTGCAGGGTCTCTGTCTGTCTGTCAATCGCTTGTGACTAATCATCAGTTCCGTATGTAGATACATAAGTTTAGCCTCACTTTTACTAATATGTAGTGCGTGTACCTGCAGTCTGAGACCTTGACTGACTAAAGCAGACATCCTTTGTAGATCGTCTGTTTGTTTTGTCAGAAACTCGTCAGCCAACTGCTGTTGTCTGGCAACCTGCATGAACCAATCAGATGAGTTAGATAATCTGCAAAGAGCTTCAAATGCTTCATGTTCCATATCATGAGCTGTCACATTCACTTTTCACAAACCTCTGAGTGAAGCTCTTGAACATTCTTTGCAGTATCATTTGAGAGGGCACTGATTTGAGTCTTCAAGTCTTCCAGTGCTGGCATCAGTCCAACTGACAGCAGTTGATTGACATCAGAATCCATTTTATCCTACCATATATGGTCAAAGGGATGACATACAGACTGCACGTGAGGTAATATGATAGTGTATGTGCTCATTGAGAGGCTAATGGGAGATTATGGTTCCATTAACTGAAGCAGTAAATCCATTAGTCATTAGCTCATTGTGCTCCTCAAGAGTTGAATAGTATTACTCATTATTTACATAAATATCATTACATACGTACGTACTTTTATCAACTGTAGGGCTGTTCTGACTTGACTATCTCCAAGTTCAGCCTCTCTTATCAAAACCTAGAGGTAAGACATGCGTACATATATCTGACATACAAGTGTACATTGAAACCCTCAAAATATTTCAAACACTGTAATTTAACACACACAGGATTCCTACTGCTAACAATTAGTATACATACATACATACATACCTTTCTAGAATGGTAATAACTACTTATCTTTATACATTCATTATCTGTGGATAATGATCGATCCAGTGATGTATACCGCCTGGTACAGGTCATTCATAGCAAATGAGTGACATTATTCCTCAGGTGATAATTGCTATTAATTAATACACTATTAATTAAGAAACACACCTGAAGTGATTCAGTTTGGTTTTCAGTGAAAGTTGCAATTGTGGAAAGCATAGCTTTAACTGAACTTCCACATCTGGTAACTTCCGTCTTCCTCTGTTCTGACCATTTACCTGTATACCATTCAAATAAACATGAAACATACACAGAAGGAATCAAACAACGAGTCTTACTAATCCTATCTACCTACCTACCTACCTACCTAGCTACCTAGCTACCTGCCTGCCTACCTACCTAGCTACCTGCCTGCCTGCCTACCTACCTAGCTACCTGCCTGCCTGCCTACCTACCTAGCTACCTACCTAACTGTTCACAGAATGCCTCAGTGTGCCTCTTTTGCTGACTAGTGAACTGCTCCATCTTAACTTGAGTGTCACCCATCATCACTGAGAACTTCTGGTTACAGAACAATAATACAAATGATCAATATTGCCCAATTAAAGAGAAACAAAACAGAATGAGTGAATAGTTACTTGTTGGAAATCTCCCACTGCCCTCTCATTATCAGAGTCTCTCTGTTTGGACCGATCCAACTTGGAGTGCAGTCCAGACACATCGCTTACAGCCTCTCTCGTAACTTCCATAAGCTACATACACACAGCAGACCACAATGACCCACTTGTTGCTAGGAAACAGATAAACACCCATTTAGTGTACTCTGCACCTTTGAGGCCTGGTTATGCAAAGCTGCCTTCTTCTCCCTGTGCCTTTGAAAGATGTAGTTTCCCTCATCTCTCTGATACACTGTCTTCTTCAGATCCTGTAAATGCAAGCAAAACAGAATATAATGCAACCGTAAGATAATGATGGTGTTAGTGTGTTAGCACATAATAAGTAAGTATACTGTACCTCCTTGGTAACCAGTAGATCACTGGTAACACTCCCAAGTTGAGACTTGGTGGCTATCAGCTCATCTGTTCTCTCTGCTAACTCCTCCTTTGTCTCTGTGAAGGTCTCATTTAACTGAAAGCAAACACATACAAATGCATGTTACATTGGCAGACATTCAGAGCACACAAAAGTGAGCATGAAGTAATGGCTTGACCACTCGTTATGGGGAGAATGGTGCTGTACCCCACGCATGTGAGCTGCTGCGAGAGTGGAATATGAACGGTACCTTATCTATCTCCTCCTTGCATGCCTCTATGCGAGCAGTCAATTCCAAAATGGTTTCCTTCTGTGATTTAATCATATGTTCCATTCCACTGCACAATACATTACATTGAGTATTATTACATTAAATACACATGCCCACCTGAACATACTCAGGTGGGTGTACAAGTATGCAATTTTGTCATATCTTAGTTTCACCTACTGATAGTTCTCTTGTGATAAAAATATCCCATTTTTCTCTCTTGTCGCAACTAAATCTCTCTTTAATTTCTCAATTTCATCTGTGTATTCCTTGATCATTGCCTTTTTGGTGAGTTTCTGGTTGATTTCTGGTTTGTTGGTGATGTTCTTGGCTCTGTGGGCGTAGTCCAACGTACTCAAGGTCTCCTCAAGGTTGATCTGAGCTGGAGAGACTGTAGCTATGATAGATGTTTTTGTCCGTCCGCCCAGGGAGTCTTGGAGCATCCGTGTCAGCTTGCTTTCTCTGTAGGGAATGTGAGGTGTACGTTCCACCAGTGCAGTGATCACCCTTCCAAGAGTCAGCAAGCTCTGGTTGATGTTCCCTGCCTCCCTAGCCCGCTTGTCCACCGCCCCAGATCTCCCCACATTTTCACTCCCAGCAAGGTCCACCTACATACATACATACATACATAATATGATATACACACAATATACGTACATATATATCATATATAATACATTGGTCCAGGATATACATACGTATACGTATTACATCACTTAGAAACAGAGTTCGTAGTGAATTCAGTTTTGTCTCAGATGTATGTACATATAGGTACGTACATGTACTCTGACCATTCACAATCTCATACATACGTACTATACATAGAACCTTGTTAACAGAAAATTGCTAAACACAAAATTTCAAAGTGGTCCATTGAGTTTCGTGTTCCAATGTACATTGCCAGTGGAAGAAAAGTCAATATGAAATGAAAACTATAGTCTCATTCAAGGGTCTAAATGTCAAATTATGCAGTTGTGAACAGCAAGACTCACTAGGTTAAGTTTCCCCACTTTTAACAACTCTTCTCCTTCCACAGTAGGTTCCTTAATGTGAACAGTGATGGCAAACACAGTATGAGAGCGAGAGGAGTGAGCATTCATTAGTGTGGCTGCGGTTTGTCGTTTCATCCTCCCTCTCTCCAAGATGGCAAACACCTCGTTCTTATCATGCACAATCACTTCCTCCAAACCATGCACCATCACAGAACCCTGGTATCACATGCAAGAGGACTATGGTATGTAATGAGGTACATCACAGAACCCTGGTATCACATGCAAGAGGACTATGGTATGTAATGAGGTACATCACAGAACCCTGGTATCACATGCAAGAGGACTATGGTATGTAATGAGGTACATCACAGAACCCTGGTATCACATGCAAGAGGACTATGGTATGTAATGAGGTATATTATGTAATTTGTAGAGAAAACCATTCAATTCAGTTCTTCATGGGAATCGGGTGTATAATGTCACCTTTCTGGCAGCATCCTCAAAGATTCTTAGTTTAGCAGAGTCGTCTATACTCAAGAGATCAATTAGCTCTTCATTGTAAATCTCAAGGAAAGATACACGTACTGAATATTCATAACCTTCTGTTTCCTGCATAGTGGAGAAGAGCAGGAAGGGCAGTGGAGAAGAGCAGGAAGAGCAGTGGAGAAGAGCAGGAAGGGCAGTGGAGTAGAGCAGGAAGGGCAGTGGAGAAGAGTGGGAAGGGCAGTGGAGAAGAGCAGGAAGGGCAGTGGAGAAGAGCAGGAAGGGCAGTGGAGAAGAGCAGGAAGGGCAGTGGAGAAGAGCAGGAAGAACACAAGCTGTCCCTTTTCCTACAACTCAACAGGACCCTAGTGTGTGTAGTACATATATGTACATACGTAACTAAATAACAACATACTCCCATCAGGTTCTGAAGTTTACAGAAGAGATGGCTCAATGACCTTGGTACAATACCAGCCAAAGGGTCCTCCTCCCAAGATAGGGAACCCTCGGGGCTGCGTTCACCCTCCATCGTGTAGGTCTTCCCTGTACCAGTTTGACCATACCTATATGCCATTGCCAAGAGAGGTTTTAAATGTTATTTTAATGACAAACTTATGCAGAGTTGGCTATAGATAGTAGACGGAATGTATGTATGTTTGTATGTAGATTAAATGTACTTATTTTTTGTCAGAACGGTTACTCACGCAAACACAGTACAGTTATATCCCGTCATAACTTCGTCCAACATTGGCTCTACAACATGTTTGTATATCTCTATTTGTTTCGACTTTGTATCAAACACTTTGTCAAAAATGAACTTTTTGGTGGCTACATCTTGTCTAGCTACAATCTCTGCTCTCTTTGGATCACAGTCGATCACGATAGGCGAACCTGCCTTAAGCTCCGCGTTGTTCCTAGGACTGGAAACAGAGAAGGCAATATGATAAGTTGCTGCCGCCATAAGCTTTAAAGACTACTCACCGACATCGTACTACAACTTGAATGTGCTTTTCTGGTGTGCTCTGTCCTTTGCGGTTCTTCTTGGAGTCCATTGTGACGCCTCTTATAAATCACGAGAAAAAATCTTTCGAAGATAATATTGCGTTATGGTAATTCAAATTCCCTCGATAAGTGGAGTGACGTCATTGTAATTTTCATTGGTCGATAGGACACGCCCTCGCTCGGCGTAATCTTTTGATAGTGAAGAATGGCTACCACCCCTCGTGCAGGAACTCAAACTCTGCCCACTCCCGACAGTACAACCCCGGAAAGAATTCTTTCAAAGAAATCAGTATTAACTCTGAACCCTTCTACAAGATCCGCGAGGAGATCTAGTGGGAGAAATTCCGTCATGAACGTCACGATTGTCCCCGACATTCGAACTAGAGTGAGCGATCTGTTAGAGAACTGCAGATTTAGTGGCTGGGTACGAAAGCAAGGAGGGAAACACAAAAATTGTAAGTTGTTTGTATCATACGCCAGTGCGAGTCGTTGAAGTGAGAGTGTCTTTTGAAATACATTAAAGTGTCATTTTATTGAAACCACCCTTATATAAACACTACAGATTATACGCGACCATCATGACGTTTTAAGCGATCTTAAGAGAACAGTGAATTGACATTTTGGCTGGCGTCTTAACTTATCCCACTACGTTAGATGTGGTTACTGGCTTACTGCCAAATAGGTAGATCTTCCATGAATTCATTTATTTGATCTGATCCGTCAATGGATACCTGTTCCATAGAATCGTTTGTTCGATTCCCGTTAGCTGTAGAACTGGAAAGTTTATGGTTTATCAGTGGGAAATAACTTAAACAAATTGTTGGCAAAATAATTGTAAAATCAATCTTCGAATCTGCTATTTTGAGTAGATTGTAGAATATTTTGAGTAGTCAAATCACAGAAGAGTTTCCCCAACAATACATTCGTGTACAAGAAGTGTTCAATCTACATGTCATTCTATAAGTTTGTGATCTGTCCTACAAGCCTTCCAGCCCATCTTATATA
Organism: Chondrosia reniformis; assembly: GCA_947172415.1. Taxonomy (NCBI): domain Eukaryota; kingdom Metazoa; phylum Porifera; class Demospongiae; order Chondrillida; family Chondrillidae; genus Chondrosia; species Chondrosia reniformis. The sequence goes on along the minus strand of OX359199.1, from coordinate 6,937,694 downwards.
CATGTGCGTATGTGTAATAAATTGTTAATCTGTCACTGATCATCGCTCCTGGTTCATATTCTGTGACGGAATAAGTTGTACAATAAAGGAGAAGATTGTGGTTGATGTTGCCATGACATTCAGATTAACCTGCTCATAGTAATGGCTCTTTTGTATAAATCTAATTACAGTTTCAAAGCTTCAGAAAGGACCATTCAGACAGACAAGTTATTGAGGCACTTACTGGTTGGAGTGCATTTAAACTGTCCTTACAAGATCAATACTGCTGCAGGCATATATAGGACATAGATGTACATATCTTACTTTAATGTGGTACTGTCTGAACTCCATTGCTGACAGTGTACATTTAATGTAGCCATTTTAATTCCTAATTTGCTCTAACTTTGGACAGTCCTAATTGACAGTGACCCTTTTGCAAGAAATACCTAGTTTGAATGTGTTTGCTAAAAGTCACTTTGTTTTTAAGGGTACTTTTCAGACTAACTGCACATTAGAACTTGAAAGTTTCACAACCATATATTCATCTGAACAGGACATGTAGTAAAAAAGACTTTATAAAACAAAGATTTTAAGATCTGGTGATGTCTTAGGACTTGGTATGTGTGTGTTGTGTACCCTAGTCCGACCTTTGACCCCTTAAAGGTTGGTTAATTTCTTTTAATAACTATAATACTATATGTAAATAATAATAATAATAATAATAATAATATATAGAGGAGGTTGCATGTAAGTATTAAACCCACCAATAGGGTCAGGGTTGCTTATTTGAGATGGAATTATAATTGAGCATTGTTTTGTATTGGCTGCTGAGACCACTGGAAATGTATATGTATAATAATGTATAATGTATATGTATAATAATGTATAATGTATATGTATAATAATGTATAATGTATATGTATAATAATGTATAATGTATAATGTATATGTATAATAATGTATAATGTATATGTATATGTATAATAATGTATAATGTATATGTATATGTATAATAATGTATAATGTATATGTATAATAATGTATAATGTATATGTATATGTATTCACTGCAGCTGTCTCAGTATCTTGTAATATAATTTACACACATATAACTCTTAATGTACTGAATTTCTATGGTAACTTGCATACGTATCTGTCCTGTGAAAAGTGTTCAATTATAGTCACATGTAAAGAGCTCTTAGGCGTTGCTAGGATATACCCGTGTGAAAGTCATTTTACATGTGAACCCACATCTGTTTAATAGTATTATAATGTGGTAACTTGTAGTATTATAATGTGGTAACTTGTAGTATTATAATGTGGTAACTTGTAGTATTATAATGTGGTAACTTGTAGTATTATAATGTGGTAACTTGTAGTATTATAATGTGGTAACTTGTAGTATTATAATGTGGTAACTTGTAGTATTATAATGTGTGGTAACTTGCTAGTTTCTTGTCAATATAGGAATTATGTGCAATAGCAGCCTAAACTTAAGAGCGTCGGGCCTTTAAAACATGGTGTGAGAAATTCAGAAATGTAACAATTAAAAGCTAATAACTCCTTAATCACTTACCATACCCTTAAATCTACTACTAAACCACATACATATGTAGGAAAAATCTAATACACCATTTTCCTACATGCTATTCTGTAAAAAAGCCTATAGGTGAACTAAACCTGGAGAGAGCTTTGTATGAAGATACAGGAGTCTTTTCTTTCTTCTTTTCCTCTCTTTCATCTTCTCCACTGGGTCAGACAGCTGTTTCTGGGAATTCCACCCTTCATCAGTGATCCTGGGAATCTTTTTCTTTATCTTGATCTTCTGTGAATCCATGGCATAGTTACTACATATATACAAGTGTGCTACAGTTTTTAATTACATACTTATGTACAGATTTAAATTACATGTACGTAAGTATGTATTATTACATTTCTTCACTTCCTAAATGGCAGCCATTGAACTAGTTCAGTTAATTTATTATCTTAATTGCAAGCCTTTCAACTGTCTAAGAACTTTCAACAAGAATGAAATCCTTTTCTTTGAGCCATATCCACTAATCTAATGCATCCTCATCAATTCAATTCAATTCAATAAGCATTATTTAGACCGGAGAGCCTCTTAACCAGTGGCTACCTTACAGTGGTCCCAGTTTAGATTACAAAACAATTGAGAAGGGGATGTGAAGGGGAAGGGGGAAATAATGATACATATAATTAAATTGATAAATTAATACAGAGAACATAAAGGTGTTTGTATCTTTGTATCTTAAGATACAAAAATTAATACAAAGTAGTTGACATGACTTAATATAGTTTAAAGTAGAAGGTTGGTTTGTGATAAGTTCATCATGATTGATCATGATTGATCATCCTCAAGGAAGCTTTGTCTGGCTTCTCTTCATATATTTTGGTTGTGCTATTGAATTTGGTTTACCATTAACTTGTTATTTTTGATCCTACTAATAACCGCTAATCAAAGAAGCAATGTAGTCACAATGTCTCTGTTTGTACAAGTTAAGGGCTTCTAGTCCAGCCATTTAAATTTCACCTATGTGTATATGCACTTGAAACCACCCACGCTGTACTGCACACAAATTAGAAAGATACATGATAATGAATGTTGGAGTTTCAGATGGGTTTCCTAAATATGTAGGTGATTGCCATTTCTCAGAAAAAGTGTTGTTACTCTTTGAGATGTTTTTAGTTTTCAGCTGAAATCTCCATAGCAACCTTATGAATCTGCGCATTTTCACCTTCAGGTGCTGTTTGTCTAAGGCCAGCTTAATAACTGGTCACTGTTATGCTTCATAAAGATCAATATGACAATCACCTCAATCCTAGCACAGGTGAACATGTAATGGTCTCAACGCAGTCTTCCTATGGATATGGGGACATCATTACGAGGCTAGAGGAAAATACTTAGTATGTACTGATTTCCTAGTTAGGAAAGCTTTGGATGAGGATATAATTTCATAAAAACACTTCTTGCTATTATCCATACAGCTTGTACTCTTCATCAGTGACCCTGAGGGGAGGGTCTTATCCTACTCTTAATGACCTTTGCCCTCAGGCCCCTGACCTATAGTTCTTATTATACACATTATGTAATAAATAGGAGGTATTACATATGTACATTGTTATGTAATTGTCACTTTTACAGTAGAGCTTACCTACTGTATTGTGCTCAGGGAGTATTTCCCCATTAGTTTGCACTTCTTTTAAAAATAGTTTTTATAAAAATGTGAATAGGCATGTTCATCCTGCATACGTATATCCCATTGTTTGAACATGATACATTTTTAACAGTTTCAATATTAATTTTAGCAATGTGGGTTATGTAAGTAATGTGGGTTAGTATACGTACCTATGTACCTAAATATTTAGTTTTCTGGTTAAAATTTGACTTGTGTACATCCTACCGTATTTATCCGTATGAAATGGGATCTCGTTTAGAGGCTCTTAAATTGACACACTGGGTCAAGGTGTGAACCAATCACCGCGTCTAACCAGTTTATGCTGCATTAGCAATGCCAAAGCGATAGTCCTATGATGTCTTCTTCAATTTAGAGGTAGTGAAGTGCACTATGAAGAACATTAAGTAAACAGCTTTAGGGAGATGGATGCAGACACCAAGAGTATTATTTTATAGTAACTAGGCTCAAATTGAGGCTGAACAACTGGAAGAAATGGAGGCCCAGGCCTCTATTCAGACAAATACAGTATATGCATAACTTTCCTAGAAATGTTTTTAAAAGATCGTTTGCCTTCTCTTTCATTCATTCATATGCACTCCATGGGTAAATAACTAAAATATATAGTCTCAGGAGCTGTTTCAAGAACCATCACTGATACACAGGCATTTATTGTTTCACAATATTACCATGGTAACTATTGCCAAGTTTAGACTACTATATATGTTTGTATCTAACCTGCTATTAGAAGTACATAATTGTAATTTAAGTGAAGCTAAATGCTTTCATTTGAATTCACTTGTCTTTTCAGGGAGAAAGAGATACCTAGTTTTGACCCAAGGATGCTGCTATTACTTTGAAAAGGAGACAGCAGAAAAGGCCAAAGGATGCTTCAGCTTGAGAGGATATAGGTAAGATTGTGCAACACTCATCCTAATATAGGTAGGATTGTGCAACACTCATCCTAATATACATTATGCAACACTCATCCTAATATAGGTAGGATTGTGCAACACTCATCCTAATATACATTATGCAACACTCATCCTAATATAGGTAGGATTGTGCAACACTCATCCTAATATACGTTATGCAACACTCATCCTAATATAGGTAGGATTGTGCAACACTCATCCAGATGTCCCTACAGATGGTCCTAGTGTGAATGACATTTGTAATGGCAGCATGTAGGCTTGTATTGTCATGCTTACAATGGTAGACCTTTCAGGGTTTCTTTAAAAAATTTCACAAGGGGGGGGGGGAGGGGGTGGGATACAACATTGCAAAATATTGAGGGGAACCTAGTTCAATATCTTTGTTATTTTTAATACTGGCAATTTGATTTTCTTCATCAAGAACCAAATAAAACTATAAAAATTCTTCTTGTGTATTTCTGTAGTTACGTATGTATGTAAGTATGATGTATGTATGTGTATTCCTTGCAGAGTTGAGAAGGGCGATGCGATGCAGTTATATCAATTCATTATTAAGGTCGTTCCTAATCATGCTTTGGAAAGAACTTACTTTATAGCCCTTGCAGCTAAACATGAACAGGAAGTGAGCTCACATGCATCTGGTCTGATATCTCATACACTATCATCTAATTTGTCTTGTTAATTCAGTTTCACTCTTCACTTTCATAATTGTTAGTTAAACACTTACTATTTGCATTCCACAGGCATGGATTAGACATTTTCAAGAGGAAATCAATGACACACAGATAACCCTTTCAGGGTGGGTTTTCATTATCAGTGAAGTGTGGCTTGGCATGGGTGGTGTGACATAGTGTGAGGTGGAGTAACGTGATGTGAGGTGGAGTAACGTGATGTGAGGTGGAGTAACGTGATGTGAGGTGGAGTAACGTGATGTGATGTAGTGTGATGTAGTGTAACGTGGTGTGATGTGGTGTAACGTGGTGTGATGTAGTGTAACGTGGTGTGATGTAGTGTGACAAACGTAGTATGGTTATGTTTAGGCATTGACTGGTGTTGTGTAAGTGTCCTCAAGCTCAAGTCACTGGTAGCTACGAACGTAGTAGACCGTGATGCAACTAGTCTGCAGTACAACACTACATGAATGCTGTACTTGCAATGAACCTTAATTAATGGTTTGTCTCATTTTCTCCCAGGGAGGAGGAGATATATTCTGCCATCAGTGATTCTGACAGTGGAGATGAAGAGGATGTATTCCCCTTTGTGGGAGGTTCAGCTAAAACACAAGATCACGTACATGAAGCGACTACACTAAAGCTAAAGGGACCTCCAGTACGATAATTGATTTGGTGGTGTTTACTACTGTATGTGTACCATATTACCTAGGTGTTAGGGGGCGGGTGGGGGATTGTGCATGCAGTCAGTGACATGACATGTGGAAATAGTAATTGATATTTTATTGTATTCTGCCAAGGTTAAATTCTACACATAGCGTAAGTGTAAGTGTAACAGGTTTCGTAGAATAGAATATGAGACAGCTTATTTTGGGGGCGAGGTTAATATGAGTTGCGTATAGTAATGAAGATCCAATTGAAACATTATTGAATTTATGTAGTTTGCTCATTAGATCTTCTACCAATGTACATGAAGCTATGCATACATACACAAGTATATTTGTACGTACGTATCTAAGTGCGTGCATGCATATACATATATACGTGAAGTTTATTGAGCAACAGCAATCATCATGATCGCGACAAATAAGCCCTATAACTACATATATACATATGTATGTGTGTACGTATGTGTGTATATGTGTATGTGTGTATATGTGTATGTGTGTGTGTAGGTACCAGAGAGACCTCCTGAGACACTTCCTAAGAAAGGAAGTATCCATAAAGTGCCCGAATCACATGACTTTCTTACTCCAGAACCAGACAGTACATATATATCTCTCATAGGAAATGGTCCAAGGCAGCCATTACCACCAGTGAGTGTAACCATGGTTACAAGAAAGTTGGTTATCTGTAGTGTTTAATGAGTTTGTTGATGGTGGTATTTCACTAACTGCAAACAGAAAATTAATCTTACTTCTTACTCTGTGTCTTCTGATGCGTAGTCCCCAAAACAGCAACTAAAACCTCAGCAGCGTGAACTGCCTCAGATTCCAAATTCAAAACCCATTTCCATTTCAAAACCCAGTGTTCCATCCAGACCAGATAATGTAATAGCTGATGTACCCCCACAAGTTGATAACGATGATTTGGTAAGTGTTGAAATATGAAGATGATTCACTAGTGAAATCTAGTAAACATCCTTTAATTCTGTTTGTATTGCTTAATATATGGATACGTATGTACACACACAGGTTGAGGATTGGGAGAATGGAAATGGAAGTGAGGACATATACTATGTAGATAAGGAAATTATTGAACAGCAGTTACAGACAAAGACTTACGAGCTGAGCAGAGAGGATGCAAAACTGTAGGTTCCCACTCTCACCTCTGACCACACCCACTTCTGACCACACCCACTTCTGACCACACCCACTTCTTGCTAAGATGTATGTAGTAGTTAATATTCACTTGTCTCAGTAAACAAGTCAGTGACTCACCAATTGTCACATGTTAATGTATGTACATTTTCTCTATACGTAGTTCACTAACTTCCAGAGCAGTGAATGGAATGTTTCTATTACGAACCAGCCAGCACGCAGGCACCACTTTAGTGAGTCTTAAATTTAGTAACACAAAATGACATCATTCAAGAGTGCTATGATAATGGTTCTTTTTTAGGTAATCTCTGTGTGGCATGAAAATGAATGCAAGCACTACAAATTATTCCAAGATGAGGTATGTATACAGTTTTTTAAATTTTATTTATTAACTTTTTCTTTCATTTGTATATAGCACAAAGGGTTTTCCCTAACTCATGGGGCATTCTTTCAAAATTTAACTGATCTGATATCCCACTACAAGAAAGAGTTTCTTCCAAAGTCATGTTTCACACTGTCTGTCCCTTATCGATAAGGGTCCACACATTTATCACTAGAAGAAGAGATTGATTGTTATATAGGATTGTTTGTTTGATAAGTGAATCAATATAAAGTTTTTTCCATAGAAAAGCTTAACATTTTGTGATTTTGTGTATATATTTGCATACTTACATGCTTATGTATGTACGTATTGGTGACTGTTATTTTTGTACATTGAAAGAACAACTTGTGTCACTGAAAATATTTGTATTTTGTGTGTTTCTGCTTGCCAGAAGTTGGTGATTCAATGACAGTTTGATTTCAAAGACTCAGCAGAATACAGTTGCATGAGTACAGTATATGTAGGATTGCTATAATAGTGTGAAAGTGAGTTATACTTTGGATCAGCATCTAGATCAAAGCTATTTGTCGCCAACTTTGTAATTGTGCCATTGTGGATCATCTCAAAACTGGGAAATATGGATAAAATCTTGAGAAGAATTTTTCTGGTTCCATGTGTTAAAAATAGGAAACTTTGAGATCATAGTGGTCTGATAAATCAATTATTTTATAGTAATCTTGACACAATTACATAATCAATACAAGTAACAGTATAAATGTAGACTGTTAATGTAATTAAAAAACTTAGTTCTGCTGTAGAGTGTGTGACACATTCAACACTGCAGTGTATATAAACACAAATCATTTAGTAACATGACAGTCACATGATTCGAGGAGGTAGTGGGGGAGGAGCTTGAGAATAGGGCATGGAAAGGATGGCTGAGGATGGGTTCCTGCATTCCAAATTAGCTGGGGGAGGGTTCAGAGTGCAGGGTGCAGAGTTCTTTCTCTCAGTTTTGTTTCCTGAGTTTGACCAAGGATAAATTTCTTCATAGCTTTCAGAGATCTTCCGATTTACGCTAGGTGCAGCTGAGTTTGGTGGGGGTGGGAGTGGTCTGTTTTTCATCCTACCATCCATTAAAGGGACTTCCTCTGGAGTTGGAGGCAGGGGTCGTGTGCTTATGGTTTTTGATTGTGTAGACTATATACATAATAATAATACATATACATGTATAATTTGTGATTACGATGGTATATATATATACCTCAATTTGTGGTACCATTTTCAAGACTCTGCAGAAGGTATGTACCCAGTCATCCATTTCCTCACTATTAGCATACGTACAGTAACACAGACATATCATTAAATGTACATACATGCCAAAGATTCACAGATGATCAAGATAAAGAAAAGACAAAGACTCCCAGGATCACTGATGAAGGGTGGAATTCCCAGAAACGGCTGTCTGACCCAGTGGAGAAGAAGATAAAAGAAGGGAAAAGAAGGAAGAAAAGACTCCTGTATCCTCATCCAAAAGCTCTCTTCAGGTTTAGTTCCCCTATAGGCTCTTTTACAGAATAGGCATATAGCATGTAGGAAAATGGTATCTTAGATTTTCCATACATATACAATTGCCATCCAACATCTGCAACTTACTGTGTCAGTGCAGAGAAATAGTAGACTCTCCCTGGCATATCCACCGAAAACACATTTTTGTGGCTTTTGAAATCTTCTTCTTTTTTAATACCTGTGCAAGACTTTAAAGGGACTACATCTTTGGGAAGAGAAGTCCAAGCACTATCTTCATTCTTGTAATACTGAAAAAAGTAGTCCGCTCCACTCTTATAGAGTATACAGAACCTTTTCTTCCACAACTATAAACATATACGTACATGGATAAATATATATCTATGTGTAATATATGTATAATTGTATAAGCTACCATTGTATCTCACACTGTGTGATGCTATTGTTGAATGCCTTGTAGTGTGGTTGTAATATAAGACTGAATTTGAAAATACCTGTTTTCACATATTTGTGCAAATAACACAATGTCTCGAGTATCAGTTTAAAAAATTTGGCCAAAATGTGTTCACAAGTCATTCACTCATTGTAATCAACCCATCACTCAAAGTAGCAAGATGCACTGGGTTGTAATGTTCAGCAACCAACCGCATACACATGTCTTTAGGATTCAAAAGAGGAACTTCTAAGGTGACAGCATGGAAGCCATGTTATAGTCTGAAACCCTACAAATTAACTACTGTCTATGAACCATAAAAACAAACAACAGATGGTCATAAAAGTATAGAGAATAACCAACTTTGGAATAATATTCAAGATAATACACTTAAACATGCATTTTCGTGAATTGATGAAAAGTGACAAAAATACTTTTTACTTGACTTTTGCATATATTATGCATATTATTATCAAATTGAATTATCTTTACAGTGAACTTCACTGTCTTTGTTTATTGCTGTGTTTAACTATATATCACTTCAATTGTATTATCTGTTTATTGATATTCCTTATGTAATGGTTCAGTGATTCTTCTAATGGATACATAGCGGGGAGTATGAGTTACAGAATATAACAGAAAAACAAAACATTTTAATTAAGTTAAAAGTGCTTAAAGAGTTTATGAATTGGATACAATGAATAGGATAATTACATCACACACCACAGTTATAATACTCAATTATCCAGGAAAATATATTATGTACCTATAAAAGTTATATATATTATACAACTGTTCTGATCTTGGAAGAAGCCATACTATATGTCCCAATGACAGTGTTTGTAGTGAAAATGAAACATATATAGGTGTAGCAATTAGCAATTATGTAAGCCATAAAGTTGATTTACATGACACGTATATAAAAGCTATGAAAGTCCCAATTGTACTAAACTAAGTGCATGAGCTGTGTATTCAATTGTAAAGAAGTCAAAATACTATTTCACATCATTTTCACAGGGTACATGAAAGCTCATGATCATAAGATGTGTTAACCATCGAACACTGTTGTGATATAGTCAAATGTCTTAACTACAATTCTATACTCTCGCTAACAATACCTGTCTATGAGAGAGAAAGTACAAAATAGCATTCGCACGAAAGTTATTTATTGCAATGCTAAATTGAAACTATATAGCCGAATGAATGGGAAATCATACAGTACTACTTATGTGTCAGAGGAACCTGTCCAATATACGAGAACCTATACCTATTTATAGCTTTCTCTCTTTTCATGGTGGGAATTCAAGTGGTGCAGTTAATTATATATATATGAGATAGGCTGACAATCAAACAATATTTTATACGCAATATTTTATACGCAAAACGGTTTGGCATTACCATGCAGGCAGTAATCCAATCGATCGTATCTAAATAGTGATAATTTGTAAGGATAAATATTACCTACGATTCAAAATTGCAATTTCGAAGGTAGTTTCAATAATTTATATTAGTTGTCGCCGCAAAATGAATACACGCGCATAGTATGCATGCGTGGCTCTATATACCTTTATTCCAGAACTCTTTTCAAGCGGTGGAGACTTTGTAAGATAGCCTTGCTTAACTGTTCCGGGAAAGACGGTATTGGCAACAATTTCCATGCTTACAGGGACACTGACTGTTCCCCCGTGTTATACGGTGCTTTATAATTGAGAAGGTGTAAAAAGAGGAAAAAGGAAAAAAATGTTCTTTCCACCTGACTCCTTGAGATCATATACAATGTACCAAGGATTCACAGAAGATCAAGATAAAGAAAAAGACAAAGACTCCCAGGATCACTGATGAAGGGTGGAATTCCCAGAAACGGCTGTCTGACCCAGAGGAGAAGAAGATGAAAGAAGGGAAAAGAAGGAAGAAAAGACTCCTGTGTCTTCATCTAAAGCTCTCTTTAGGTTTAGTTCCCCTATAGGCTCTTTTTACAGAATAGGCATATAGCATGTAGGAAAATGGTATCTTAGATTTTTCATATATAGGACCACATTTCTTGTGTTGTTTTTCCTGCATTATTACCCCACGTGCTTATAATGTTATGCAATAATTTGCAAGAGTATACTGACTGCTTATATAGATGGATCCATTTGTGACAAGCTGCATGGGCTCTTTTTAATTTACACACCAATCTGGAGAGCTCAATTCATCATCATCAACAATGAGATATATAAATTAACAATTCACAATGACCACTTTAATTTGTTTGACAATTCTGAAATACATACGTATACAATTAATATTAAATTTAAAAAGAAAAAATGTTCATAAATTAGTTCTACATGGTTGTGTGTTCTTATAGCTTTGCTTGTTTCTTCTCCTTTTGAGTACACATGGTTACTGATTTGCATCACTCTATACTGAGTGATCCCAGGGCACACCACGAGGAGGTGGAAGTACTTCATGCCCCAAAAATTGTTTTCAACTCTGTTTGACACTTCCACTACTTGCGTCGTAAGAGAAGCTGCTCGGGAGCGATTCGGCGTACCTGACCTGAATTAGAGAATACATAACAAACGGCATACATGTACATACGAACAGCACATGCGCATGAAAATTGCAAATGCATGTAATGCAAATGTCTTCCAAACCAACCTGATGTGGCAGCCTACAATAGCTTCCTGACCGACTACGTAGTGGCACTGGATCCACACCAACCTCCAGGTACGGGTCGCATAGTGAGAACCAACAAAGTTGATTAATAGTGAGATACATATCCAGGCACTAACCCATAGGTATATAGAGAGACCACCCCACTATACGAACACCAATGACCCTTTTGGATAGACGTGTACCATGATTGTGCTCCTACCATGGTCTGCGCATCAATCTACTCAAGCATAGACCTCCAGAGTTGATGGCCCGTAGGCTAATGACTGAAAGTTACTTTCCTCGGTTTTTATATTTGGCGGGATAGGCGGACCCTGATGTAGTATCATTCTGAAATGACGTCAGTTTTGTCTTATCCTACTGAGGCCTCAAGCTCAGAAACAATAATTGTGTCAATTCAGTATGCACGGCACGCAAATCTAGTTAGATATTTGAATCGGTCTTGTGCCATACATTCTATTACATTGGACATTGCAAACTTGTTGAAATTATTCTACTTGTCTCACACTCGCAACTTTTCTTTTAGTGTTGTCTAAACATTGACAATGTTTATATAATTAGATTTTTAGCTATATAGCTAATCTTTTCACAATACATTGGATGGACACTGTTTGTTTGATTGTAATGTGTTATATATCTAATTTGAGTGAGTTTTGACATAGAATCTATACACTATATAATTAATCTGTGTATTGTGTATACTGTTGAATGAGACTTTGTACTAATTGAGAACATGGAATTTGGGTCTAGTATTGAAATTTATGAATGTGAATTGTGAGTATGACAAGTCCAGCTGATGGAATTCCCAATTATTATTATTATTTCATCATAATCTTCTTATCATCTAGCTGCAAAGAGATGGTATATTAGTCAAAGTTTTAATTGGAGTGATTTACATGCCTGTGGTTTAAAATAATGATATGTTATGAGATAGGGAAGACACTTCTGTATGGTTACCCTTATCACATGATCACTACATGTCTTGTTTCATTATACTCTTTCCAGAAGTGCTAGTCACTGTTTCAAACATACCCATCCCTACTTCTAACTTCTTTTTGAATGTTCTTATTTAATTTATGCAATGGCCAAAAAGGAGACATCTTCTCAATTTTGTGTTTGAATAGATAATGTATAACTTCTGTGACTATGCATATATCTGTTCATGTACATGTCAACCATAGCAACTGACTTTATGAAGATATATTCCTCTTCGTGTGCTTGTGTGATGTTGTTGTTATTGCTAAGTTTTAATTAATTTGTGTATATATGGGTTCATGTAACCTATTGTCAAATTTCTCTCAATGACTATCAACATACAGCTCTAGAGTACATACATGCATGGTGGATGTTTTTAAGATCACTCGCAAAAAAAAAAAAACATTTTACTCAGCTATTGCCATTGGTAACAGTCTATTACCAAATTAGGATTGGTACCAAAATCAATTTAGCTATAACCATAGAGTGTTTGAAGGAATACCTAAAAGTATGAATTAGGGAAACCAATACTTATAGATCTAGAGATCAAACTGGAATAGGTAAATTGACGTGCCTTCTGTGAAAGAGATCTGCATGTATTAATTCATCCAAGTCTGTCTTAAGCAAATAACTAAATGTATTTACTTTTGCTTTTTATGTTTGTCTTCTAAGCCTATAATGTCCATGTAGAGTATGACTTTAAGCTAAAAATGTATATTATATTTTTTCTTTTCCAGCCCAGTTTCACCTCCAAAAACAAACAAAGAGTTTCTATAGTAACCAGTTTCATGGCAACAAGTCTAAGTCATAACTCTGGTAAAGTTAGTACTTTGTGACAAACCTTATGCATGCACACTCTGTGAATATTCAAAGAGACTTAAACTATATTTGGACTTGCCATACTCTCCACCATGTAGCCAAGTATTAGAGGTACCTATAACAATACCCTTAAAAGCTTATCTAGACATTGGTACACAGGACCTTCCATGGGCTCATACATTCATTACATTATTTGCAGTACTTTGGATTACTATATATATTGTAACTTGTACTGTATAACAATTGTTTTCCCTTCAAGGATGTTGTTGATTTTACCTTCAAACCAACACATCATATATGTAACGTGTCCATTAGGAAGCCACACCTGGTTATGGTATAACAATGTGCCCCAAATTGACACCGGGTTAATGAGTTTCAATTTTCAGAAGGATTTAAGTAACATAAATACAGTATTGTGAGAAGGCATTGTAGAAAAATTGAGTTATCTTCTACAAGTACAATTTGTAGGAAACTTATTTAATTTTAAGAAAACTTGTGACTTTAGTACACAGAGGAAAGTAGAACACAGTATAGAACTACTGACCAGCTGATATAACAAGGTATGTATACAGAACTGTAATATATGGAAGGGTTGATATACCTATCGGCACAGTAACAGAGCCCTACAACCTAGTAACTTGGAAATTCAGTATGCCTCAAAACAAAGACTTGTAGTAAAGGTAGCATGCCTTGGATAGCACACATTTCTGGTGATGGTTTTAAGTTAAAGATTAGTAAATCCCTTACCCGTAAAAGCTAACTTTGATTAACCAAACCATATTTCTGTACAGCTAGGAAGCAGCCATACAGTAAACTGTATTGTAATCTCAATCTGTTACATATATTACTGTCTGTGCAGAGAGAGACTGCTAATGACAAGTTTACGAGATAAATACCCTCACGAGGTACTGTCAGAGCCTATGAAACTCGGTGAATTAATCAAACGGGAGAAGTTCCCTCAAATCCTCCGAGTCTTGAATGGTTACTATGGAGCTCAAGATTGTGATACAATTGGAGAAGGACAGATTATGGTAGCCTACTTTGTGAAGCGCACTAAAGTGATGAGAGCACGACAGTATAGAGAAGTATTCAGCATTCCTCTTCATTCTAGTGTGCAATTTGGTCCTGTTCAGGAGAAAGGTAACTATATTAACTAATACTAGTACTTGGAATAATACATTTCTTAACTATCAGTAAATAGGAAAATGTGTCTTCTTCCAGTTACACACACGTATTATTACCCTAAGACCCTATTAAAAATGTAATTACCATGCATGACCCATGTAATATGGACTAGAATAAAGAGAAGACTCTTGTATCCTCATCCAAAACTCTAACTAGGTTCGATTCCCTATAGGCCTTTTACTGTAGAATAGACATAAATAGTATGTAGGAAAATGGTGTTTTTAGCTTACTCATTGAACCATAAGGAATACTCTCTGGAAAGGTCACTTTCTTAATTCAATCAACTCAAGATCCATACTATGTTTTATGTACATAGATAAACTGGTAACTCGTCTAATAAAGCCAGATATATCAGGCTCCATGGATGGATAGATCCTGCTGTAGTACACGTATATACCTACGTATGAATGTATTATAATCCAATAATAGTTGTTAAAGTAAATGCCATATAATAAGGAAGTTTTATCTAATCAGGTGTTAGAACCATTTTCTGGATAGTGTTTGTTATATTAATGTATATGAACCTGATAATGAAGGTTTATTATGCAAAGTCAGGAAAGTCTGTTTAAATTAGGAATTTGAATGTATATTGAAAGTTTACTTGATTTAAAATTTAAAATTGAAATTTAAATAAAAAATAACAAATAACATGTCAATTGCTAGAATGGGAATTGATTGTATTAACAATATATACAACACATTGAAACACATCATTCCTTCAGGATCACATTTAGACACTACATTTTATCTTAATACAGAATTGAACTTCAAAAATTTTTTTTTCTCTGAAACTGAAACCGATATAAAATTACTTCCATATACTACAGTAAATCTAAGTTCGTTTAACTTTCTGTAATATACTGTAGAAATCCTTGTAGCTGTTTGATTATGATTATGACAGTATGTTTTCACTTCAAAGACTATAGGCATACACTTTTGATTTAATATGATATTTAAGTATTTTGTAAAGGAGTGTTTAAGGGCTATACTATGAAATATTTATTATATTCTTCTAATAGGAAGCCCTATCAAGTATGAGAAAGTTTCTGATATATTTTCTGGATCACTCACTCCTCCCATTGTCTGTGTTAACAAAATGATTACTGACAAGGGAGGCCATACCATTCGTCCTGGCACTCTTCTTCTTCCAGTTGAAAAGCAGGGCTTGAAGAATATTTTCAAAGGTCAGAAAAATGCAGAATTTCGTACAACCATGGGTTCAACAGTCAAGATACCGCTTGATGCCACTGGCCACTTCTCTGCTGATCCAGAGAATGTAAAGCTCTACATCCCAGAAATCCTTCAATACTTCAAGCTTCCTCTAGAAGTGAAATGTTTTGGAGAGAGTGGATCCTGTAAGTACTTAAGTACATTCACTTTCCTGGAGGAAGGCGTGGATGTCTCGTTAATAGGTGGAGTTTTGAATGAAGATCAGGATCAGTATGACTACAAGCCTTCCTTTGATCTTCCCGTCTCATATCCAATCGATGTGGTCACCATTAAGCTCCTCGACCCAACAGTGGAAGAGGACATCTATTCTGAAGTCAAAATGGCATATAACAGTCTTGACAAAAATGCCAATTATTCTAAAATTGTTGGCCTTGGCAATAAAAAATTTGGTCAAGCCCAAAAGGAATTGTACAGTGACGTCCGAAGTGATATGGAAAGCGAAGCAATCACCATTGACTATCCAGAAAATCTGTATGAAGATCCTGATAATATAACTCCAAAGTCCCGCTTGCATACTAGACAAGGCACCAGAGGAAAGATTCAGAACACAGGACCACCTCTACCTCCAAAGGATGGAGCCACACCTACTGCAGAAGGTGACAAGAGCAAGGGAGAATATGTTCACATCATTCCAGCTAAGAAGAGCAGTAGTGATCCACTGATTCCAGCCAAATATGGAGACCCAAAGGGGCCACAGCTTCCAGGGATGGTCATGGGGATGTCAACAGAGGTCAAACCAAAGAAGAAGGCACCTCCACCACCAGTTAGATCCAGTTCATCCCAATATGAGAGTATTAACCACAAAAATATGCAACCACAAGATGTCGTCCATTATCAACCCCTCTTTCGACCTGCTGCTCCAGAAGCATCATCCCTCCATCAGGCCCCACAGCCACCCCCTCCACCTATGCCAAAGCCAACAAAGCTAGTCCCTCCACCTACCCCAAAGCCAGCCCCTCCATCTACTCCTCAGGTATCACAGCCAGCCCTTCCTTCAACTCCTCAGGTATCACAGCCAGCCCCTCCACCTATTACAAGGGAAACAAAGCCAACGTCTCCATCTACTCCTCAGGTATCACAGCCAGCCCCTACATCTACTCCTCAGGTATCACAGCCAGCCCCTACATCTACTTCTCAGGTATCACAGCCAGCCCCTCCATATACCCCTCAGGTATCACAGCCAGCCCTTCCTTCAACTCCTCAGGTATCACAGCCAGCCCTTCCTTCAACTCCTCAGGTATCACAGCCAGCCCCTCCATCTACTCCTCAGGTATCACAGCGAGCCCTTCCTTCAACTCCTCAGGTATCGCAGCGAGCCCTTCCTTCAACTCCTCAGGTATCACAGTCAGCCCCTCCATCTACCCCTCAGGTATTGCAGCGAGCCCTTCCTTCAACTCCTCAGGTATCACAGATAATCCCTCCATCTACCCCTCAGGGACTAGGGCCATCAGTTAAGCAGACTTTATCTCTCAGCATGCCAAGCACTCCTGTGCAACTGAAATCTAAAAGTATAACTGATGAGAACATTGACTTTCTGAAAACATTAGATTGTGTACAAATAATCGATCTCTTAAAAGCAATGAATATACCACAGTATGTGGAATGTTTCAAAATGGTGAGTGTTTGAAGTAAATATATTAGCCACTAAAGGTACTAGTCTAATTGTTGTAACAATAGGATTGTATATGTTATTATTATGATTTTTACTGACGCTAGGAACATATTGATGGAGAATTGCTATCATCGATGGATGACAGTGATCTTGAAGAATTAGGATTGCAGTCAAAGCTACACAGAAAGAGAATTTGCAAAGTTATTGAAGGAAAGTATTCGACAAGAAGCCTATTACAAGGGGAAGATCCATATGGTACCCTCTAACTTTTTGTTTATTTTTGGTGGTGTTCACTCAATTTTTATATTGTTTCCGGTTTTGTGTTTGACAATATGGCTACTCTTCAACAAAAGCTTATTGTTTTATCTAGAGGTTTTCAGCGATCATTTATTCGACGCATTACCTCACAAGAAATCTTTGCCAAGGAGCAGAAATATGGTGCTCACAATTACGAATGCATTCCTGTGGCACTTAGCAAGGGAGAAGGTGTGCACGTTTGGGATGTCGAAGGGAAACATTACTTTGATTTTCTAAGCGGATATTCTTCACTAAACCAAGGTCACAGGCATCCTAGGATTGTCAAAGCGCTTAAGGACCAATTGGACTTGTTGACAATGACTAGTCGCGCCTTCTACAACGATGCTTTGTGTGAATTTGAGGAGTATGCCTGTACACTCTTTGGATACGACAAGTTACTCCCGATGAATACCGGAGTAGAGGGCGGCGAAACGGCTATCAAGCTAGCGAGGAAGTGGGCCTACAAAGTGAAGGAAGTCCCTGATGATCAAGCCATAGTCGTATTCGCCAGAGGCAACTTTTGGGGCCGCACGCTTGCAGCTGTGTCCAGTTCCACAGAGTACAGCACGTACGCGCAGTTTGGTCCGCTCATGCCGGGTTTTAAAGTGATTGAATACGACGATCTGCGCCAGCTAGAGGTAACCAGTCTCGTTGCTTGGTATTTTCCATTTGACAGTATTATTCCGAACAATCTCTTGTCACCGAATTGTACAGTAGCATGCAAATGAATATACAATTATTTACTGTTCCCTGATCATCTCACCAGTTCTGATATACTTGTCTGAAGTTGAAGGTTGCAGTTCTCTTGTCCTTCTAGGATGTATGCAGGGATCCAAGAGTCTGTGCCTTCATGGTGGAGCCCATCCAGGGAGAAGCAGGCGTTGTCGTGCCAACAGAGGGCTACTTGGCAGGAGTCAGGGAGATCTGTACCAAATATAATGTAAGTGTTAATCAGCAATTTCTCTAACTGTGGCCCAATTTGGATGTACTTCCTGGTAGGTGCTCTTTATAGCTGATGAAATACAAACAGGACTTGGGAGGACAGGAAAGTAGGTTTAGAATAGACAGACCTCTTATTGGCAGGCTGTTAGAGGCTATATGAGTATGGTTCTGTTTTGCAGGAGATTAGCTTGTGACCACGAGAGTGTTAGACCAGACATTGTTGTTCTAGGAAAGGCCTTATCTGGTGGAACGATGCCAGTAAGTATTTCCTCAATCAATTTCCTTTTCCTTGCAAGGAAGACTTGCTCTCTATGGTACCCCACCCATGCTGCCTGGTGTACACCTCCTGTGTGGTACCCCACCCATGCTGCCTGGTGTACACCTCCTGTGTGGTACCCCACCCATGCTGCCTGGTGTACACCTCCTGTGTGGTACCCCACCCATGCTGCCTGGTGTACACCTCCTGTGTGGTACCCCACCCATGCTGCCTGGTGTACACCCCTTGACTTGTAGATTGCAGCAGTCTTAGCTGATGACAACATCATGTTGACTATCAAGGAAGGAGAGGTGAGTGGATAGTATGGCATGGCGTCCCTGTGTGTACTTAATTTATATTTACCATGCACTCTTGCTAGCATGGCTCAACTTTTGGAGGAAATCCCTTGGCAAGCCGAGTAGCTATTGCTTCATTGAAGGTACAATCCCTGTAACCTACAGCTATTTTTCTAACATGCTAGCTCTCTTTTACTTGTCTGTTGTCAGGTACTTGAAGAGGAGAAATTAGCTGAAAAGTCTGCCCATTTAGGAAAACTATTAAGAGAAGAGTTGGAAAAATTTGATGAGCGAATAATTACTGATGTTCGTGGGAAGGGCCTATTTCTGGCTATGGATGTGAATCCTAAATATGGTATGTAGTACTCTGTGATGCATGATGATTATGTCTGTCATCTGTTTTATCTGAAACAAGATATTATGTGTCATTCTTCATGTGGTAGGTCACACAGCAAAAGACTTTTGCCTCAAGTTGATGAAGAATGGCATGTTATGCAAGCCTACTCATAGGAATAGGATCCGGTTGACTCCTCCTCTTGTAATCACAGAGGATCAGTTGCACGAGTGCTTTGCAATCCTTCAGAAAAGCTTCAATGAGCTCTACAATTAGATACCTTTAAAATACCAGATCAGAGACTTATGGTTTATAGTATCACTTTATGGAATATTCAGATATAGTTATTTAATATACGTAGATTATTACTTTGATAGTTTGTTAACAAAGAAACAATTGTTTAAAATCCATTCACAATATTTAACCATCTATAAATGGAGTAGAGTTTGAAAGTCCCATTAAGTTTTTCTTAAATTATACAATTCTTTCCAAATCTCTTGCATATCCAAGTGATTGCTCTAACAAAAACTTTGATCTCTCTTCCAGTTGTTCATTACTGTCACTATCGTGCTTCAAAATAAAATTATCTCCAGTGTCGAGCCAACTTCGTGACTCAGCATATTCTCTGGCAGTCCGGGGGTCATCTATTTGGAGTACATCCATGATACCAGTGATGTCCAAGTGCTCGTAGGCCTTCTCAGCACACAATGCAATCTCATCCTTGATCATTACAAGCAACTTCTTGACAAAGAAGGTGTAATGCGGATCAGGGACATTGTCCTTCAGCATGAACACCTTTTGGTAGCTGCCCTCCATTAGATTTTGCTCTAACTTTACCGGGTAACTAATATACACATTATTCTCAATCATCTTCACCGGAAGTCTTTCTAATTCTGCATGAAAGTCGCCTAAACGGTTTTCCGACAGCAAATAGAGCAGGTTAAGGCCCAATAAAGCAGGCTGATAGATTGACTCGAGGTGCGCCGGCAGGGCCCGGGTATAGTCAAAATAATAAGTCTTAAGCTGAACCATGTAGTGCTCAAAATGGTCCATCTTTCCGGTTTCAATGCTCCAAAAAGCCCCAATTTCCAGAGTATCTCTTGCTATTACTATTGACTTCATGTCCGCTTCGTCCGGGTCTGTCGGCAGAAAACTGAGATTAACCAGTAGCAACTTCATATTTTGCAGTAAATTTCCTATTTCCTCGCTATCATGTGGTTTACGATTCCAAGCTGCTTTTAGCTTCTCTATAAGCTGACGTGCCCTCTCCACATCCACCGTACCCGCCATTTTGTCTTTACTGTCAGCGATGAGTAAAACCCCTTAATTTTTCGCTGTAGCGGGATCGAGAAAATGGACGACAAAGTGAGAAATTTGTTCTATTTTGAGCAAGTTTGTCATAACCTGATCAAGGAATACTTGCGTACTGGGTTGGAAGATGACTTAAAGTTTTCATCAATTTTTAAAGGTTCGTAATAAGGTGGCTATTGTAGGATGTCTCCTAGAAGGCGGGGTAAGATCAGTATGCGCGATGATGTCATGTGCATCTCTGCCCTTGTATGCTAACGTTTATGCTACTCCATAGAGCTTTGTGTTCGACCCTAACCCCAACCCCTGGTCCGTTCTCTTCACTTGACCCGTAGTGTGTTTGTTTATTGTTTATATTTTATATTTTCAAATTATTAGAACCTGGGATATTATTGTAGAGGGAAGATGTATTGTTATTTGCTAAGTGGCGTAGGCTTAATCATTCTTAAGAAGTACGTATATATACATATACTGTATCTGTGGACAACAAGACTATTTATAGCACACCTTTTGAGTATCAACTGGTCTTTCAATGTCAAACTGTACTGTTTGTTTATCCTTGTAGGTTGGGCACTTTCTGTATCAAAGGAGGAGATAGCACAACCGCAGTATGCAAGTCTGAAGAGCCTTGCTAATGTTGCCTGCTTAGTGCTTCATTGGTACGAAGCCTTGGCAAAACATGTTACAAAGACCTGGAGAGAAGCACACATAATATACTTCCTTCAAACTCTGAGAAAGGTCAGAGAAACGTTTGGTCATTTAATGAAAGATGACATCATTGTGAAGAGCAATCAAGCTGTGAGTGCTGGCCATCTTAATTCATAGCAATTCCAATCAGGACTGCATAGAGGAATGCCCCCCCACAGACTTTTGGGAAGTTAATATACTGCTTAAAACTAAAGTTTTGAAAATTTTCATTTTGCCCTGGCCCCGAGTTCTGCATGCAGCCCTGTTAATTTACGAAATTTCAACTGCTGGCTCTTAAAGATATTTCATTAACTGTAATTTCTGTTCTCTGTGCTTATGAAAAATCTAATACACCATTTTCCTATATGCTATGCCTGTGTATTATTTATATGCATCCAAAAGTGTAGTATTTCCATTTAGCCTGTTATGCTGATGTTTGCTACATACGTACATGTCCTCTCTCTTGTCTTTGCCCACTCAGGTTATCATAGTGTTTTTAACAACTGAAGGTGTTGACTCCAGTCAAGAATTAATGAAACGAATTTGGAAAGACCACAACGAAGGAAGTGTACGTACGTATGTATATACCAGTTAATGTGACTCTCTAATAGATCGACCAACGTGTGTGTATTTCAGAATCTGATAGGGAGTAATTTTAGTTTCGTTCATTAAGTTTATTGGAGCTATTTGCAACAAAAAATTGAGCTACATAGATTGAACGTTTTGACCCATAGGTTTATTGCTGATGAAGACCTACGGGTTGAAACATTCAATCTAGCTCAATTTTTGTTGCAGATAGCTCCAATAAACTTACCTATCATCTCAGAATCTGTATATATGTAAATGCACCTATTGCTCAATACAGGTATATACGTATGTACAAGTGTATTCACAATTAATATTAACAGTATGACATAAATACATATTAAATTTAAAGCAATGAACGTCTTTGCTTTACTAATCTTGCAGAAAATAAGACGGAAATTGGCTCAACAACTAAAGTGTGTTACTTTGAAGACTAAAACAGTAGCCGATGTTGTTAAAGAGTTTCCACTGTATGATTATGTAGAAGAGTTTGATATTGTTTTATCAAACATTTATAAGACTTTTTCACCATCATCAGAACTGGTGAGTATATAACTAGTTAATTGGTACAGTTGATTTATTTAGAGGAATTAAGGAAGCGTGAATGGAGCATTGCTGTAGATTTAGCTCAGTGGCAGAGCACTGGTGGTCATAACCAGCTATCCTGGGTTCATTTCCAAGCAATTGTTTCTTCTAAAATACACTTTTTGTTTGTGTTAGTTAAAATTAAAATTCCCATTGTTTATAATAAAAATTAGCTACAATGAGGCTGAAAGTGTTACCATGATACAAAGATGTTTAATAAGGCAACATACGTATATAATTGTTAACTGGTTCAATGACTTTTTTGATTGTTTCAGTTTTCTTGCAAATATTCAATGAAAGAAGAAACTACTTCGTTGCCTGACCGAGATGACATTGTTCCTTGTGGGAGTTTTATAGCACTTGAGACAAAGGGTTCTACAAACAGACCAGAAGAGACATTTGATGAAGACTTTTCTTCAGATAGCAGTTTATATGACCAAGATGAAGAACAGTCATGTAGTGACTCCAGAACTGAAGAAGTAACAAGTGGTGAGAATATCAGAAGAGGTGAAAGAAAGGAGAAAAGATTTAACCCCCTAAAAATGACAAGCGACAAAGGTGTGAATATGTATGTTGTTGTTGTGAAAGTTAAACTGAAAAAGTAAAACATTTAGCTATTTTCCTTGTCACTATTCAAAATATTCTCATAATATGATTACAGAATGTATTAATAAAATAAGTGTGTGTGTGACTGTTTATGGTTGCACTTTCAAGTTTGTGGTAACCTTGTGTGGTGTTATGATTCGCTTGCGTATTAGGAAAACTAGTATCATCACCAGCATGCTCAACTAGGAGCAAAACTAAGTCTGAAAGCAACCAGCTGAAAGTGTCAAACAAGCAAGCAGTAGGCAAAGAAATGATAAGAGATACAACATCACGAAAGAATTTATCTCCCTCTAAACAGTCATCTAAACGTGATGTGGGAAGAAGAGCAATTACTACAGACTCTGATGAAGCAGAATCCAGTAGTGGAAGTAATTTCACAAGTGAAGAGATTACTAGCGATGCCAGCATCAGGAAAAGTGAAAGATTGTGTGCTCTGAAAGAGGACAAAGGCAAAGGTATGTATACATATATGTACGTACGTTGCTGATGAAGATCTATGGGTTGAAACATTCTATTCCAAAGATTAATTGTTGCTGTTGCTCAATAAACTTCATATATCACGTACGTACGTATGTGTATTTGATAAAAAAAAATTAAAGTTAAGCTTATTTTTGTTTGACATTGTCATTTTATTTTCATAATATAAATATTTGTAAAAGTGCAGATTGTATTGATAAAGTTTTATGCTACAAATACTAGTGTCATCACCAGCACATTCAACTAGAAGCAAAACTAAGCCTGAAAGCAGCCCATTAAAAGTGTCAAACAAACAAGCAGTTGGCAAAGAAGCAATCAGAGATACAAAACCACGAAAGAATGTGATTCCTCCATCTGAACCTAATGTGGCCATTGCATCTCGAAGGTCACCGAGAAAGAGGTCAACTCTTGATGATGTAGACTCTGAGAAAGACCAGGTGATCAGTAAAAGAGTTAAAAAGAAAAAGTGAGTTGATTTAATGGCAATGTCCCATTTACTGCTAAAAACCAAATTAGGATCAGCCTATAGTGAAATAATGTTTTCTATGAAACTTCAAAATAAAATACATTAATTTAAGTTCCATATGCATGAGTATTGAGAAATTAAATTTATGAATCCTGGTGTAGCATGACTGTTGTATATTCTGTTTACTTTAGACTCAATACATCAATAAGTACTCAATCTTCCTTGTATACACCACCTAAACTCCGAAGTAAGTGTCGTGATACATTGTAGTGTCTACATGTCCACAGGACTAGCACATTTTGTACTGTGCAGAGCGACCAATTTCAGTTAAACCTCTTACTCTCTCCTTTCTTATCAGAGCGGCCAGAAAGCCCGGATCTCTTAGGGTCAGACATTTTTTTCCCAAAGAATAAGGAGGAAAGAATGAAACCAAGCCATCGAAAGAGACACCCCTGGACCATACAAGAGGTGTCTTGGCTCAAGAAAGGAGTTCAGAAGTTTGGTGCTGGGAAATGGCAGGAAATTCTTCTTAGTTATCCATTCCCAGCATACAGGACATCTATAGATCTTAAGGACAAGTGGAGAAATCTCCCTATGGAGGAAAAGGAAGCTATACTTCATCCATAACGGTTTAAAGCATTTTTATTGTAGGAATAAAGCTTATATTTTTGATTTTTATTAGATAAATCATTTCCGTGGACACTCATTATTCAATGCTTATATTATAATTTTACTCTTTTTCAAACTATTCTAAACACAAAAAGTTGCTGAAATCTACAAATAATTATACTTGGAATTTGGACTTGGCCTGTTTAGCTTTATATTCCCAGTACTTCTTGCGGATGACATCACACTTGGTGGCCAAATCATCATAGAGCTGTGGAATATAGAAAAAAAACTTTATAATAAAGATTTTTTATATGACAATATAAAAATACTTGTAAAATGACTTCCAGAAGGTCTGGTCTGGCTTCCTGTACTTTGGCCAATTCTTCTTGGAGCAGCTCAGCCAAGGTAGAATAGAGAAAGGGGGACATTATAGACTTTGATTTCATCTCCAGCAATGTCTCCTTCACTCCTTCCTGTTTGCTTAGATGACCCCCTTGAAGAATACTGAATGAACATCACAGATATTCAAAGATTTGATATTTAAGTAAATTTAAGCACAATTACCCGTTTAAATAGTTCCAAGAACTCTCATTGTTAGGAGCTTTTTTGATATAACCAAGAGTGTACCTGTGGGTTAAGGGGAGGGATGGAGACCTACATATATACCTGTGGGTTAAGGGGAGGGATGGAGACCTACATATATACCTGTGGGTTAAGGGGAGGGATGGAGACCTACATATATACCTGTGGGTTAAGGGGAGGGATGGAGACCTACATGTATACTGTAACAATATACGATGTCAAATCTACAGCTATTACAATTCTAGGGATAATGGAGTTTACTGTTGACAATACCATACGCATATAGAGAATACAGACAGAAACTATTTATTTGGAGAGACTTTTGTTACGTACTGGACCTCCTCAGCCAACACTTCTTCAGTGTATCCAGAAGTATTGGAGATAACAAAGTATCGTTGATTCCAGGCAGAATTATTTCTGAAGTCTACTCGGATGAGTTGAGATGCATAGTCTAGCTCTGCCTGCCATAGTTTGTAATTCCTGATGACCCACTGGCGATGCTGCCAGGCATGATAGTTCTTTCCGTCCTGTTTCAGTACCTCATTAGTCAGTCGCAGTTCTTCATGAGGATTATTGGACCACACAACCAGTCTCTGCCGATGGTACCTGATGGAACAAGACAACAGATTGGCTCAGCGAGGCCAAAGACACAACTAAAAGCAACTAATAATATATAAGCTAGTATCAAAGGCTATCAACAATTCAAACAACAGACTGTACCAGATTTGGTAATTTTTAGGCTGTTCCAAGATAATCTCTTCAGTAAATTTCATTTCTTCATTTAAGTCCTTTTTAAGTTCTTGTATTAAGATTCTGCGAAAGTGCCTACAATATAATAAAATCCTTTATGCATCAAATAAACAAGATTAGAGAAGAGAGATAAACAAACATTCGACACATGGGTATCACAGTTCTCAGCTGTAGCAATAATATAATAAAGTGCGCACACTCAAAGAGAACTCAAATAATGATATTGCAAGCATTGCTTACTGAAATAATTATTTCCTCTTTCTTAACTATACTTTCACTAATCTTATATGTTAATCCTTAACTCTAATCTTGTATATTTCACTAATCTTGAGAATAAAGTCTTATTGAGCGTCAGCAACATGAATTTACAAATTGTGGACATTTGACTAATTCATTCATTCATTCCTACTTTGCGATTTCATTCATTCATTTTATTTTGCAATAGGAAATACTGCATCTGCAGTAGCTGCAGCTTTTCATGCAGGTCCTGATTTACTAGTACAACATAAAACAATCTTATAATATGTTAATTGCTGATTTAGAGTATTGATACAATCGTCGTTCGGAGGTCACATGTAGATGACTCACCATATGGAATAATTAGATGGGTTCAGTAGAATGGCATCGGTAGTTAGCTGAAATGATCTCTCACTTCTTTCATCCTTTAGCAGAATAGCTCGAAAGTAGTCATACACCTCGCGAACTACCAATAAAAGTAAAACAAAGGTTGCATACACGACTCTAGTATAAGAAGGAAAATAATTTACATTTTTCCGAATAAGCTATGGATACGATTGGATTTTTTCCATCATCTTGAGGTACAGGAATCACATCGGACCATTCCGCTCGCTTGCTGTATGGAATGAAAGTTTCGCCCTCTTCTGGATCGTCCGCCATTTTCAACTCCTCGCCATTTTACCATGATAGGGACATCCCTAGATGACGGATGTTGCAACTTCCTGGGTACTGTATTCGTACATTTTCTCGATATTCTAACTGTCTTAGACATTCAAGAGGATTGGCGAGCATGTCTGACGTAACTGCAGGGAAGAGGGCAGCCGCTGTGGCAGCTGTCAACGAGTGGATCAAAGTGAACAACGCAGCATTAGACTTTGTACTGTACTGTTATTCATTCACACACCTCTGAAGATGTCATGGACATTGATCTAACAATAGCACTCATCCCATGTCATTATCTCAATCAAAACATGGATTGTTTTTTACTTAATGTACTGTCTTCAGCCTGCCTCACCACTGTCCACCATGCCCACCACTGTCCACCATGTCCACCATTGTCCACCATGTCCACTATTGTCCACCATGCCCACCACTGTCCACCATGCCCACCACTGTCCACCATGTCCACCAATGTCATCACAGTCCACTATTGTCCACCAATGTCATCACTGTCCACTATTGTCCACCATGTCCATTATTGTCCACCAATGTCACCACTGTCCACTATTGTCCACCAATGTCACCACTGTCCACTATTGTCCACCATGTCCACTATTGTCCACCAATATCACCACTGTCCACTATTGTCCACCATGTCCACTATTGTCCACCAATGTCACCACTGTCCACTATTGTCCACCATGTCCACTATTGTCCACCAATATCACCACTGTCTATTACTGCTTCCCATTGTATTATTAGACTTCTATCCATCATATGGTGCCCTGTTAGTTAGTTATCCACTATGTGATATCCATTTCTAGTACATCTAGTTCACCTTGCTCTCTTGTGTTACAGGACAAACAAACAGTTGGAATTGGAAGTGGGTCTACAATTGTATTTGCAGTTGAAAGGATTGGTAAGGATGTCAATTAGTGTAATAACAGCGCCTTAATTTAATGTTCTGGTAATTATTCATTTGTTTACTCCAGCAGCTGTGATTACACTCATTAACTTAATATAGAAACTTAATTTTATTTATTGTTCATTATTGAATTCATGTTCCCACAAACGTCATTTAAGTAGTATCTGATTTGTTGATTAAGTTGTACAGTTTCTCTATAGCGATTAATTAACAGACAATTGTGCTGGTTCTCTTCATTATCACCTCAAAATAATATACGTATACATGCACAGAAGGCTACCCCCAACTTGGCTACCCCAAAAGCATCCACTTCGTTGATGGAAAAGGGGAGATTCCTTTAATGATTCATTTATTCATCATCGATGGATTAATCTCTAGTAGTGGAGGTCATTCCTATGTGTAATTATAAAAAAAAACGATAAAACAAATTTTAAAATGTTATATAGCTATAGCTATGAAGTAATAATGGGTATTTGTTGCATTCATAATTAATTGGTTAAGATTTGAGCATCAGCAACACTTATTATTAATCAAAGTATTAGGACGTTTTGACCCGTAGGTCTTCTTCAGCAGTAAATGAGGAGGAAGGCTTAAGTAAAGGAAGATGACACAGCTGTTTATGATTAGTTAAAATGTTATTTCCTCTGCTTCCTTCTCTATATTCCCATCACTGCTAATCACTGCACCCAAGAACTTTATTGCATCTACTTAATCAATTACCCCCCTCTGATTTGATTCCTATAGTAAATGTAGCAGGTTAAAATATGTCATGATAGCCTCCTGTATTTATAATGCAAACAGCATATATAACTATATAAATATTATCTTTGCAATAATTCTGGATGCATTTTCTACCTGATTTCTCAAATCTATTTGTGGTTCCACATCTTTAAAAACAAATGGCAAGAGTTAATTTATCTTGTAATTTTATTTTCTACTCAATATAAGTTTCTCACCCCATTCCTTAACTAATCAGTAATTTAATTGAACTAGTAATTGCTTCATGCTATTGGAAGGAAACTGGAGTAATACCCGGTAATACTTTAGGACATCTGTTTGTGTTTCTCCTAATCAGATAAATCATTTCATTAAGATATAATATAGATACTCATTCCCAAGATGACTTATCAGTTTAGTGTTTAGTTGTATGAGCACCTGACCACATTACTTCTTGTTATCTCTTGTTGTAGCTGAAAGGGTTAAAAATGAAGGTCTTTGCCTCAAATGTGTTCCCACATCGTTTCAAGTTAGTCTGGCTTGCAATACTTGAAAACTGATGCAATTAATTGTTTGATGAAGCAGAAATTCATTTAATTACATAATGCGCCAAGTAGCAAGATACACCTCATGTAATCTTTTAGCACATTATCTGACCCTGGGTTGTAACAGATATCTCTCTCTCTGTAGGCTAGACAGTTAATCCTTGACCATGGTTTAGGGCTTGTTAGCTTGGAAGAATACCCTGAGGTGGAATGCTTTTTCTATGACTTTATACGTATACATAAATGTATATATATTTAAAACTTATCCTCTGCACAGGTATGGTCAATCTTCCTTTTCAGTCCATCTCATCCATACTCACCTTCAGTCCCAGCCTCTCTCCTTAGGCCCAACCATCTCATCTTTAGCCCCAACCTTTCTCTATATGCCCTATCCTTTCCTCTTGTACCTCCCTCTCCTCCTGTACCACACCCTCTCCTCCTGTACCGCACCCTCTCCTCCTGTACCGCACCCTCTCCTCCTGTACCACACTCTCTCCTCCTGTACCGCACCCTCTCCTCCTGTACCACACCCTCTCCTCCTGTACCACACCCTCTCCTCCTGTACCACACCCTCTCCTCCTGTACCACACCCTCTCCTCCTGTACCGCACCCTCTCCTCCTGTACCGCACCCTCTCCTCCTGTACCACACCCTCTCCTCCTGTACTGCACCCTCTCCTCCTGTACCGCACCCTCTCCTCCTGTACCGCACCCTCTCCTCCTGTACCACACTCTCTCCTCCTGTACCACACTCTCTCCTCCTGTACCGCACTCTCTCCTCCTGTACCACACCCTCTCCTCCTGTACCACACTCTCTCCTCCTGTACCACACTCTCTCCTCCTGTACCGCACCCTCTCCTCCTGTACCGCACTCTCTCCTCCTGTACCGCACTCTCTCCTCCTGTACCACACTCTCTCCTCCTGTACCGCACTCTCTCCTCCTGTACCACACCCTCTCCTCCTGTACCACACCCTCTCCTCCTGTACCACACTCTCTCCTCCTGTACCACACTCTCTCCTCCTGTACCGCACCCTCGTTTCCTGTACCACACTATTCTCATTTCCTCTTTATAAATAGCTTTTCTTCCTGTAGCTTGATGTTGCTATTGACGGTGCTGATGAGTTGGATCCGAAGCTGTGTGCCATTAAGGGTGGAGGGTGAGTATGCTGTCTAGTCAGCAAGTAGCAGTACTCTTATGACTAACAATTAATAGGAAGCCAATATCCAGGGATATCACATTCTTAATCTGATAAGTGATTCCACTATCAGTTTAAATCATTTGAAGTGTATTCATATTAAGTGGCAGATTCCTTGTTATTTCATGCTTGATAGGTATCTTTGTGATTATATCAGATTTAAAGTGCACCATTAACAACATGAATTAGTTATGGTCAGCTCTTTATCACTGTTAATACTGATATAGACACCACTTCCATCAAGTATGGCTTAATGTTATTGTAGATGAAGCAAGTCAGATCAATTAAACCTGTAAATCTGGTTCAGGCAGTTCCATATTCATGCATATGTGTACTGTTAAGCATGCACACAATCATGTGTGAACATATCAATATTTGTAAAATTTGGAGATAAGTTAGGAGGAAACAGAATCCATTTCCTAGAAGACTTTTGAGGGACATTTAAATGTTTAATGGTGAATGTTTATTTTTGTAAGGGATGTGATGATTCCTGACATGAAGCCTATTGATTGTGAGTAGTCTTGTGAAGATGCTGTTTTCCCAATGAATTTCCTGATGTTTCAAAGTAATCTGGAATTATGTAGCTTAACTAATTTAGGACCCATGTATGTTATGAATAACATGATTAAGTTTCAATTGAACTTAACCCTAAGAATGCCATAAATGTAGTGTGTAGCATTCAGGTTTACAGAAAATTGGCTATTAAACAAAGTATGCATTTTTCTAGATTAAATCTTTTACTAAAAGAATGTCAAGCTTTTGTAGAACAGCAGCTGCCATCTGCTGTCTCTAGAGTTGTCTCAGCAACCATTAGGAATCTCCAAATTTGGACCATAGAATATTCTCATGCATGATTGGTTGGCACTTCAACAACAACAGCAGTCTCTAGTGTTTATAGTTATGTCTTAAAAAGGTAAAGATTAGTAAAAACACACACACAGGGTCACTGATGGAAGGTGGAATCCCAGAAACAGCTGTCTGACCCAGTGGAAAAAGGAGGAAAACAAAGTGTACAAACTGTATCTTCCTCCAAACTCCTAAGCCAAGGATTCACAGAAGATCAAGATAAAGAAAAAGACCAAGACTCCTGTATCTTCCTCCAAACTCCTAAGCTTTCCTATGACTGTGTCAACCACATCTACAGATAACACCCGTGTACATGTGTGTGGTACATATGGCATTCAGACTGACAATTCCGGATAACAACTACATGACTTTCATTCAAGCTTTGGGGGGCCAATGCAAGCTTGTTTGTGCCATATTGTGTTGTCATATTCATAGCAGTCTATCCACAGAAGGAGTAGTCCTTAGCATTGTTGTTCTTGTGCATGGAGCATTACTGTGGTAGTTGTGGCAGAGCACTGGTGGTCATAACCAGCTGTCCTGGACTCGATTCCCACAATTGCTTCTTTTATGTTTTTCCCTCTTCATGATGTTAGAGAATGACTCCTTGGGTAAAATTATCATTTTGATTTTTCATGGAAGTAATTTATGGTTGCACTCCAAATTGGTCAATTACCTCAGCCTGTTTACTGCCTTGACTGATCCTTTCCTCTGTGATATGTTATCATCAAAGATTGACATATTATGAAACCTTTGATGATCAACGTTTGTGATATCACTGATGTCCTAAACTTTGCCCGAGGATGTGTGACATTCAAAGAAAGGCTTATCGTAGCAAGTACTTTGTTATCGAAAACCATTCAATTGAACTACCTTTTTGTAAGACCATATTTCTGGAAGGACGAATATTTTAGGTCATAACATTGTGTCTGCGGTCGAAATGTACTTCTCTGTGTATGGCTTGCTTTAGTTAAAGTTATGTAAAAGTGATAACATTTCCGTTTAATACTCCTCCTGGACCTTATATGTTCTTGGGAAGAATGTGATAGAAAGGTGATATTAACGTAAATTTGCAAACGTACAAAGATAACCTATTTAGACTCTGTTGAGGAATTTTGTTGACGCTGACGGTTTAGTCCATCTATTCTGCCTGAAATCATGTGTTGTCATTGAAGTGTCTAGTAACTTAAAGTTTGATAACAGGGCGATTGTTTGATACCTCATTCATTACTCCTGAAGTCTATGTTTTCCATTAATCAGTACAAGGGTGTAATTATGTAAATAACTTTGTTTGATGTGAATAGGTGAATTGTAATTTGTGTTTGTGTTAATAAAGATCTTAAGATGATTTAAAACTACAATGTGTGACCATTCAATATAGACCATGTCGCTCTTTAAAATATGCTACACTATCTACCAGTTGCTAACGCCACTATCAATGATATCTTGTTATCCATCATGTTACAAACAAATTTTTAAATTTTTATTTTAAATTTACATTGGTTCAAATGTAGAAGACACTGCAGTAACAGATGGTCTAAGAGCGACAGCAAAAATGGAAGCTTGTATCATATTGTTCTTACCTTTATATCATATCAATTCAGCCTACAATTAGGAAACATGCTTAAATGTTTAGACACAGGAGGAGGTCTTGTAACAAATTATGTCAACTAGCTGCTAAAAGTGAGAACTGTTTTGTCTTTCTTGGTCCAAAAGGGGTTGCCTCACTCAAGAGAAGATAGTTGCTGCAGCTGCAAAGTCCTTTGTAGTGATTGCAGATAATAGGTGAGACAGAGCAAACCAAACCTAGTGAGAGCTTTGGATGAGGATACAGAGTTTTGTCCTTCTACTTCTCTTCTTCTGTACTGGCCAGACAGCTGTTTCTGGTAATTCCATCTGTCATCAGTGACCCTGGGAATCTTTGTCTTCTTCTTGATGAGGATACAAGAATCTTCTCTTTATTCTTCTGCTTCACTGTGTCATATGTATGTACATTGAGCCAAGGACTCACAAAAGCTCTTACTAAGTTTAGTTCTCTATAGGGGTCTTTTACTGTAAAATAAATGTAGTATGTAGGATGATATAACAATATTACTTCTTTGACAATTTCTAACCATCTATCTTTGTCACTGCATACTTTTCAAGTTGTTCGTGTGTTATAAAGCTACAGGTTAGGTATATTCAAAAACTTGATATATTAGGCAATTGTCAATTCTATTAATTGGCTCTTCTGATACTTGTTACTATAGCACTGCTTTAGCCAGAGAGGAGATTATCTACTTTTATTTTTTTTTCTATTTTGTAGCAAGGAATCTTCCTATTTGTGCGAAAAGGTTTGTGAGTATTCCGTGACTAGTGTTTTATGCATACTTTAGTGCAGACATTGTACAGGTTGCCCTCAGTTTTCCGCATTGTTGTACTTTGCACTTGAAATATCCGAAACAATACCCGCAATCATGTGTAACTTTGCTTATTTATATACATAAATTGACTTGAAGATGTCCTATAGTTTAATTGCTTAGCAACTTGTAATCCATCTCATGCCTAAGAAAGTTATTTGCATTTTTTCAACATATCTGCAATGTCATGAACATTTTCCAATAATGCAATAGTAGTCCCTTTAAAGACACCTGGCAATTATGTAATGTTCCAGTTGCCTCCTCTTAACCATCTGTTACAGGACACCCATACTGGAGTGTCACTATGCTGGTATGTCATAACTATGTAAACAAGCAATAAATATTGACTTCCTAATCTGCCAGTGTGTAATCAATAGACATATTTGAAGTGAGGGAATTAATTGTCCTGAGCCTGTACAAAGCATGATGAGAAAATCAGTTGATGTAATATCTTCCAGTAATTATTTATTTCTTCATCAATAAATGCATATGTATGTATGTATGTATTTTTTTATAATTGAAAGTCCCTTTAACACACTGACTTTGTTCTTGAGTTATGTCTTTTCAATTTAATTATGAAATACTTTGTCAGCAATGTTTTTCTGGGCAGATAACTGACAATTGCTTAATTGTTGATTCCTCAGTGGTAGAAAGCATCCAATTTTATTACTTACAAACTAACTGAATTAGATAAATTATGACACAACAGGTACCAAATGCTAAAGAACGTTCTTGGATTTGCTCACTTGGCACTGACATCTGCAGCTGCTAATTGAATGAAGCATAATCTTCTACACACACACACATATATAATACAGTGCAAGTTATATATATATATATAGATACATATATAGATGTGTGTATATGTATATACGTGTGTGTGTGGTTGGTTGTGTTATAATTTTCAGCTAATTCTTCTCCATGTGCTATCTGTTCTTCAGTGGAAGAAAGGGATCCCTATTGAGGTGATTCCCCTATCCTATAAATCTGTCAAGCTGAGACTAGAGAAGAGATATGGAGGCTGTGCGGAGCTGCGACTTGCTAAATGTAAAGCTGTAAGTTTCTTCTGTAGTTAATTGAAATGCTACAGGAATCTTGTACTTAATTGTTTATATTACTGTTGCCATGTTATCAGAAAATACTCCATTGGAACCATTTACACTCTGCTTGGCTCATTAAGCCAAGACACATGTAATGGACCTCGATAGTTCCTAAAATCACTCTCCTGTTGGCTGTTGGGAGTACTGTGTACTCGCTCTTAACAATATAAAAAATAGTT
Organism: Chondrosia reniformis; assembly: GCA_947172415.1. Lineage (NCBI taxonomy): Eukaryota > Metazoa > Porifera > Demospongiae > Chondrillida > Chondrillidae > Chondrosia > Chondrosia reniformis. Next base: position 6,902,758 of record OX359199.1, on the reverse strand, counting down.
CATTCTTGGGCTATATAAGTATTTAGAGAATTTCCCCAAACAATAGATATAGGTGAGTGTTAGAATTCTCTAGTGGTGTTATTGTCCAGTAAGCACAACGTATAGGTCTTGATACTTAACTACAGCATTTACAGGCCAGTGTACTTTGCATTAAGATCACATACTTATACAGACTAGTATGTTCCAGCTAATTAAGGAGACATTCCTTTTTAATAACTGGCTCCAAGCTATTATATTGAATCAATGACAGCTGAATCATTCCAACTACCACTATTGGTTAAATAATTTCAATTAAAAAGCTATCGCCTTAAAATTAATATTCAAAGAGGCGACTTCAATTGTTTGATCTTCACTTAATCTGACCAGTTAAGTGCTTCTATGAGCTAATATGCATCAGAGAATATTGACGTCATTTTTCTGAACAGTCTTTCTACTAGACTATTGGCCTTTCTTCAAAGAGATGAGTATTCTTATTTTATAGGGATTGATCAGAAGTGTAAGGTAAAGCTTTTTATTGTATAGCTTCTAGTTCATTTCCAATGAACCTCTTTATATGTATATACCATGTGAATACCTACACATTCTTGGATGTGGTGTAAATAGGTTGTGCATGGTAGAGCACGTTATGTAGCATTCTTAAGCTTACAATGAATTTCACAGTAACACCCATAGTAATGGCATGTATGTATTTGCAAGCAATAGGTTAAGTAGTTTTTCTATTGCAACTATTGGCCTACTCTGTATCTGTTTTGTGGCCAGCAATATTAGTCAGACTTTTGTAGCTTGTAAATGGAGGACAATTGGTTTAACTATACACTTTAGGTACAACAAAGTATTCCACCACATTAATAATAGATCAAAGACCTCCCCATCTTGGCCATGAACCAACAGCAAAGTTTAACTGTCCATTTAATCTTGAAGGCTGATTGTTAAAAGATCACTTGACAAATAGTAAACCAAGGTGAAACATCATAGCACTGTGTACACTAGCTATTAAGGAGATAAAATTATCCATCCCATAAAGCAGGTGATAATGGGACACAATACTGAAACAAGTGATCACATCTAACCAATTTAGTATAAAAGGTGTGCTGATAGTCTAAACATATACGTATATTTGACATGTGATAGATTAAAACACATTAACAAACAAGCTACCTATAAGATGTGAATCTAAAACACCAATTTAATATAGACATGGTTGACATATCAATAAGAGGCTAAAGAAACATACAAAGAATAGACTATTTTTTGGACTTATTACTTAGGGAAAGCCTATAGACATTTGTATATGAGGATATAGTTTCACAACAGCTTTTCCTAATTTTTCCATTGGACAATATGTATAATAGCAATGATGTACTTAATGTTACATTTTGGGCCGGATGGTTAACAGAATATAGTAACTACAGCATATAAATAGCAGATGTCTGGTGTATATATTTTGACTAAAAGGACTGCAGACAAAGTACATCAGGTGCAATGCTTTAAAGAGATAACAGACATTTAAAGGATTCCATTATAAAGTTAACATTTTCTCTAATCACTCCATACACCTACCTATCCATGAAACTTGTAAGGTTGTACAAGCTGGTACTGTTACAGCTAAGACATCCAGCGTAGTATACCCTCCCTCATTCTCAGACATTTTAACCATCTCCCTAAATATGTCCTTATCTGCCTGCCAATTACGGGTACATAATAGTGCAGTCACACCTATGAACTTAATTGTAGCAGTCCCACAAAGTTGTCTGGTGTCGTGTGACTATATGGATTGGATACACTTACTGTATTTCACAGTCGTATTAGTTACAAAGTTTGTGGAATTTATTTATATGCCCATTGCCAGATATATATGGTCACTTTTTGTCTGGGAAGACATTTCACATTCGTATTAATTATCTTTGGCATGCCACCTGTGCCTTCTGATGACCTTGTGATAAACGATCACACTAAAAACTTTATTAAAGTTTAACTCTTAGCATGGTATTACCTTACACCTAAAGAGATTGAATATCTGCTACTGGTACAACCTGTTTGACTGTAACTGTTACTAGTCGTGTTTACTAATCATTGGTCATTCATGTGTACCAGTCACCAGACTGTCTTGTGAATTTATATTACAATTAATCTTGGAGGCATCCTTAGAAATTCCACCTTATATCAACAATAGAATAAAAATTAATTCTGATTCATCACAAAAGGATTGAAATAAATTAAATTTCCTATGCTAAGCATAACAGATGTGATAGTGGCAGGTGGGTACTCATTGAAGGAGTCCTAGAGTGCATATCCCTGGGGATTAACAACATTTATTAGCAGAAATCAAACAGGCTTTGAATTGATTGCCAAGGTATTGTAACAGAGATGCTTATGGCCTAATTTGACTGTGATGGACCCATGTTGCATGGTATCAAATTATAAGACTGTAATGTAATTATAATAATCTTAAGCAATGCAATACTTAACTGTTAGTTCACCTGGCTTACAGACACTCCTTATAGAAATGGCAATTGAGCCAGGGCAGCAATGTTTTGAATGAGTAAATCTATTAGTGTATGGAATTTCCCACATTCGAGAGCACTATTCACTTTCTAAATAGTTTTAGAAGCAATATATCCTGATCCAATGTGATCCCTGTACAGATACTACCAGCTGGGGTGTTCTTAGGTTGGTGTGGTCTGTCAGATGAAAGGGCTTGAGTTGTAGCATTTACTTTCTATTGTCCAAGTACAAGTATTGTATTACTGCCAACAGATTTCTATGTTGATTATTACATATTACAAATTACAATCTGTTTCACATCTTATGCCAATGTATAATCGGGTTCATACGCCAGTATCATAACATAACACTTGTACGTGTTTGCAAATGGCGGCGTTCGATAAGCTTCTGTTTCTTTTTCTACTGTTCTTTAAACTTTTGAGGATATTTAAGGGCCAAAATCTTTAAGATTATGACTGTAAGCCAACAAAGTGGCCAAATAATTTGATGTTGGAAGGCGTCCACCTCACGAGTTTTTTTATCTCAAAATACTTGTTTTTGTATCACTACCCGTAATATGGTCAGTCATGTGTGTGTGTATGACTCCCTACACAATTGTTTTGATGAAATGGTTGTTATTATTAATTATAGCAGCTGTGTTGTATATTATGCAAATTTTTCCCCAATTAAGTTAACTTTTTTATTTATATGATATCATTAATTATTTAATATTTATAACTACGAATATAATTTAATAGTATGATAGCTAAAGCTTCGTAGTTAGTTATAATGATACTTAATTATGAAGATACAGAACTGAAATAGCTAATATGTACTAGATATTTATAATAGAACAAAATTTGTACAACAAAGAAGAAAATTGAAGCGGAAACAACCAGTTTATCTAACCCTAACTGTATACCTCCAAAATAAATCCATCTTATAATTTCTACCAAGTAGGGAATACTTTGGGGTATGTATATTTAAACTGATAGTAATATTAAAAATTAATTAATTAATTAAATTAATATTAAAAAACACATATTTGAGGCGAAATTGATAAATTAATTTCAAAAAAGTTTACGTGTGAATTCTTATGGTGTGTGATCAATTGATTAAAATCAGTTATTGTCTGCCTTTATTAATCTGTGATTTGGATCATGATTATTATGTAATCAAGCTAACCAGCTGATGAACCTTTATACTTGACCACTGATCCTACATCAAAGATTCCTCTCGTGATGTAAGATTCGTAAAAAATGATGTAAGTTACATTAGACGTTATCTCTCCAAAATTGGCAATAAGTACCTCTGTGAAGCCAAGTTAGCTGTGTCCTCTACAGGTGTCATAGAGATAGAGACAGACAGCCTTACAATTTATACACAAATTCTCTAAAATATTAATCTCTTAAATATATCAACCTTACAAGTACAGTTTGTAACTATGGTGATATCACTGATGTTAGGGTTTTGAAATACATATTAAACCTATCTGGAGCTGAGGTGCTAGACAAACTGTTATTCGTCTACATACAGTTTAATAATCTTCTCAGTACATGTCTGTGAAAGCATAAAGCATAAGATATTGCACAACCACTTTATGGCTAAACTATTCTGGTAGTAATTAAACCTAAACTCAGTACGTGAGAGGATGTACAGAATAGTGGTACATTCCTGGCCCTCCTCTAATTGTTACGGTATTTCATAAAATATGCCTTGAATTTAAAATAAATAATTAACAACTTTGAATATTTTTAAGGATACAGATATCTAAATTCCTTTACAGTTGTGGGAAGAACTATCTAAATAAGGATGTTTGGACTTGGGTGTGATTATTTATTGTTAAGTGGTAGTCAGTGGTAGGATACATGAGTATGTTTGTAGGTGTACTCAGTGCTCAATAATCTACAAGACTACATTGTTCATCTAGGACATCTATATCCTTTTAAGGTCAATAACTAGGAGGTCTACATACACATTTAGTTCAATTTAGAATTCCTAAATATGTGTTTGGTGGGAGAATGTTTGGCATGTATGCTCTCTACAAGTTTATATACATATGTACAAATATGGCCATTTTGTTAAGACCCAAAATGACTCTATGGGCTGTTATGTGTAACCTACTGGTAACAGATATGTGATGGTATAATTATGGTCTATAATGTGAGCATATTTACCCGTTTGTTGCTAAGCAGCAAAATTGGTCTATATTATAAACTGTTCGCTGGCATGTGCAGTTTAAAGCCCTATGATATGTACGTAATTGGTTTTAATAATATTACGAGGTGACAATTTCTAGAAGCTGTATTTATAAATAGTTTGGAAATTTCTTGTTAATCTTATCAAATTCTAAGTGATATCAATTAAGGGTTACCATGCAGCAAGTTGAAAGCTAGTTGTACAGGTTTCCATGGTAATTGGGAAATGTATTACAAAAGTTCAAAGAACTAAGTCACCACTCCACTATGTGTGGGTACACTTTGGCTTTACGTCTCCCTGGATACCACTTTTAACAGTAGCACTGCTACTTTGTCTTGTATCCCTCCCTACTGGTTCGTGACATTAGCAAACTAAGGTAGTTTTATAATGAACTCAGCTTAAAAGAGGTTTACTGTTTGTAGTTCAGCCATCAAATAGTCTGTAATTGATCTTTGTAAGATTCTGTGGTTACTTTTAAACTAGTTTTGAGTTTATATGCAAGGGTTAAGTGAGATCATTGCAATAGCCCTGGGACTTGAAATGATTCACTTTTCAATTCTGCTGTTTTTCAATTAATTCAACTTGCCCTTTTGTCCTTTGTTTACATAGGGCCCTGTTATCACTGATAATGGCAACTTAATCCTGGACTACCAACTCCCCCTTGTAAGTTGGGCATTTTGTTGGTGTAGGGACTGTGGAGGATGCATGGTTTGTCTCAAGAGAATAGCGGGGTTAATTGGCTACTAATACTGATGGATGGAGGATGCATGGGTTTTTGAATTACTTAAGGGGTCTTGTAGACTACAGTCCATTATTTGAAGCCTGTTTGAGCATTTATTTTTAAATCTTGCTCATAGTCATACACAAACTAAATGTAATTAATAGTGAGTGTCCAAGTGTGTATTCTTTGTCAGTTGATTACCATATGTGTGGATATTGTAGTACCTACACAAGTAATAAGCTTTTACAAATTATCCACACCCGCACTAACCTCTCATAAGACTGAAGATTTACCATAAGAGGCTGCTTGAGGATAAAGTATTGGTTGCTAAGAGATACTTTGTCGGTTGCTAGGAGTTATTTTGTTGATTACTAAGGGATAGAGTTTAGTTGCTAAGGGAGATGGTATTAGCTAACTAAGGGATATGATATAGGATTTATGATAATTTCTCTAATTAGGAATTGGAACGAGATTGGTCAAAGGTCTCCTGTGAGCTAATACAGATTCCAGGTATGTGAGGTAACATGGTTGATTACATTACTGGATGTACAAGACCATGTATTAGGTATTTCTATCTTCCTGTTGACCCATTAAGTATGAATCTGATTAAACCTCTTTATATGGGACTTGGAGCAATGTTAATCAAGTGCTGTCTTTTGGTTTCAAGAAGAAAAAGAATCATTTATTAATTTTTAATAAAGTACAGTAATTACATTCATGTTACCATAATGTCAGATGTAGAAGGATGCATGTTTGAACAGTTGGTAAAGGTAGTAGTATATTGCTGTGTCTACACAGCCCGAGGTAGGAGGTAGAGTCTGTTATTTCCCCATTACTTTACATGGACATGTAGCATGTTACAAGACTAACCTTGTAGCTAAATAAGGTATACACAGGACACTGCCATACAAAGACCTGTGGAAGTGTGGAATTTAGAAGGATTTAAGTACATTCACAGTGTCTCTATTATAAAGGGTCTTCTTGGGAGGTGTGTACCTATCAATTGCACTGTTTTTATGACCTTCTTTCAACTGTTATCACAAATACATTCCAATAAATTCACTGAGTTCCACATCCTATCTTTTTACTTACTTCTATATATACTTTGTCCATTTATGAAAGAAGAAAGGTAGGTATGACCTTTAATAGAGAAAATCCCCAAAATTAATGATCTCCTGAATATACACTTAGAAACTATGGTTACATTGATTTTAATATCTCAATAGTTGCTGTATTATTAGCTTAGACTTACTATTTTTAGATGTAGTTTAGGTAATGCATAGTAGAGATTGAAGCAGAAAAATTTAGAATATTTAAACTTACAATTCTCTAATGTTTAAAACTCTTAAACTATGTGGCGTGTTGTTGATTTATGTCACTTGGCTATGGTTTGTGCTGAGATTGTGTTTGACTTTATGCATTGTATATATATGTTTAGTATAGACTTGATAACGCTCTAAACAAATGAATAGATGACCTTTCAGAGGGTAATATTACATCACCATCAACAGCCTGCATGATCTCAAGCGATCTAATTATTGCACTCCAATCACCTGTGGAAGTGGCTTTGTAGCATGCATCCTTTGGAGTGATGTAATCAGGGGCTCACAAGGGAGTATGGATTTATATACTCTAGCTAGTCCGGATTTTAAAAGCTTTCCAAAGGGTTATTTAATTCTTGTTAGACTCCGATTATTTACTTCATGTTTTATGGGCAATGCCGGTATTATTGTTGTGTCTCTGAGTAATTGGTTCATTTCACAGTATCTCCTTTAGCCCTGCCCACTCCTCAGATATCATAGGTCACCTTATTTCCTTATCCATATATGGTAGCTTCTGTTTTTATTGTCCCTCCATTCAACAGTTACTCAATAAAGCTGTCTGCCTGGTTTCAGACAAGTTTGTGTAGTAAGCTGTCAGTATGGCACCTGTATCAAACTTCTGGTATCCACACTTGCTAATTGTTTGTCTTGTCAGGTACAGAGAAGGAGTACGCATATGTCCTTGATCATTTTCAGTTTAACTTGGAGGTATAGCTTGCTCTATTCAACATTTCAGGGTTGGCTAATGGCATGTTATATGCCAGTCTTCTGTCTTTGGCACCATAGGTCACCTCATGAACACCTGCAGTATCTTATAGTGTACTTTCACCTCTTTGTGCAACACTGACTGTACGTAGGGGGGTGACATCTATTCATAGGAACCACGTTCCAGTAATAGTGCTTAACCGCAGCATTGTAGATAAATGTTCCTTTCATCTGTTATTATAAACTGAAGAAGGATTCTCGTAGAATGAAGTAACTGTTGCCATTCCAGTAGCATGGATTTTAAAATCTGCTTTGATGTTTTAGGTCATGTTTGTATTAATAAATGACCTCACTGTTCATGTTAAGATTTACCTACAGCAATCAGGAATTTTGATTAAGCATATGAATCAGATTTTCTTCTGCTATGTTGATAATTCATTCTCACCTGTTGTGGGCGTACATGGCTGTGTATGTATGTGAGCGTGCAGATAAACAGTATTCCTATTGTGATGTAGGTGCACATAGCTGCCTTTACAAGTTTACAGCTTAAAAATCCTGAATTGATATCAAAATTAAGGATCATGCAGTGAATATATAATCACTGCTGTTTATTGTGCAATAAACAAACACACCCATACAGTATCTTTTTGATATATAGCTTCATCTAATTGATTATTGTGTAATAAAAGAAATGTCCGTCCTTATTTGCGATCTTTTATCATTGAATAGGGATTGTGGAAACTGGCCTTTTCACCGATATGGTTTCCAAGGCATACATTGGTTCTCCAAATGGTTCTGTCAAGATTATACAATAATGACTTTGAAAACAATATGATACAAAATTAATAGTTATATTTTCCTGTGACGTGACGTTCGTTATATCACGAGCCGACAACGAAGCTGGACACGCCGCGCTCCATCATAAAGATTAATTTGGATATCGGATTTTGTAAAAGTGTACCCGACGATGCATGCGTATAAGTCCTCTCTTTCTGCGATGCCTCCGGAATATTTTTTATTTAACGAACACGAAAATTTGTAATGGGGTAGGGATTTCTTCTTACTGCATCCAAATTATGATAAGGGTTGGACCCTAGGCTTGAAGAGCATTTGGAGATGCAGTTGGTTCTTCTTGAATTCATGGTCAAACGTTTCAATCCTGTGGATCTTCTGATCAGAGTCACTGAAGAAGATCCACGGGATTGAAACGTTTGACCATGAACTCAAGAAGAACCAGCTGCATCTCAAAATGCTCTTCAAGCCTAAGGGTCCAACCCTCATCACGAAAATTTGTAGTGAACGTATGACGTCATCCTTAAGCCTATGACGTAACATAATGCCTATAAAAAGGTCCTTTCGCAGACACTACCGCAGCTAAGTGAGCAGCATGCTAAAAGGTTTAATGATAGCAGTTATGCGGAGCTGGTGGGCATTTATTTTTGTTTTATTACTGGGGGTAGATGGTAGAAGTATACCACACCTAAAAGCCACTACTACAATGGAATTGGAAGTCCCAAGTGACTCTCGCACGGTGCAGTTGGGTCCCCTTTTCTTACATCAAGACGATAAAAGCCAAGTATCCGCGACAGGTCCATTGTATGGACGCCTGTGCATCATTAACGAATCTTGTGAAGCAGTGCAGAATTTAACAGTAGCGGATTTTCAACAAGGGCATGTATTCTACGAGGTTGCAAAAGAGTTGTCAATCGATGCGTTACTCCTGAAGACTGAAGACGATCGTATTTGGGTTCTTTTGAAAGATAGTAGTTTTAGTAATCAAATAGACCACATCAAGGTGGACATGGGATCACAAGTCATTCTACCTCTCCAGGAACAGAAATCAAGATCTTTTGTGGAAGTTTTAAAGCAACCGTATTATGGAAGGCTTATCCCAAACAAGTCAAAATTTTCCTTTGACGAAACTGCAGGCAACAGAATTATTTATGTTCACAGTGCTAACGATATAACTAACCGATACGATGAAGTAATCCTTGCAATATTTAGGGAAGATCGCGATGGTTTTCAATTGGTCTCATACAGAATCAACATTCAGCAGCACCGTAAAGACGAGATCATACGACGAAGCTCACAGCCACCTAATTCTCAAGGTAAGTCTGCACTAAAAATTCATAACGAGAGAATTGCGGCTAATTGGATATAAAGACTTAATTGTATAAAGGAGGCGTTGTACTCTGACATTTGTCGCAGAGCACTGGTGACTTAAGCATTCTTCATGTTTCCCTCTTGATTCTTGATAGTAATAGCTTGTGATCCGACTATCCCTTTCATGTATACATTCATGGGAGATGCATGTATATACATCGCACTAGAAAGGTGGCATCTTTATATGTTTACAACTACACTAGTTTTTAAATTAGTATTGGTAAATTGGGTATGCAGCATTTATATGTTTGGGTTAATACTCTGACCCCACTATATGTACCTAACGGAATTTCCTGTTCAGTATTTTTCAATGCTTAATTCAGTTCATTTTTGTCCTAACTCTGTAACTTTTACAGTGTGCTTAATAACAGTATTAATTCATTTGTACATCCCTAGGACCCGTCATCTATTTCACTAATGCTACTGTGAGAAAAGTAAAAGAATTACTTGACTCAGATGCCAAGTACCATTTTTCCCTTCGGCGTATACATCCTGCTGGTGACTTGAACTATACAACTGTTGTGTCATATCAAATAGTAGTCCGTTCTGGTGATACAGCCACTGAAGATGAGGATTTTGAGACCATAACCCACGGTGTGGTAAGGTTTAGATCGAATGACTTTATAGCATTTGGAGAATTTACAATTCTAAAAGATGACACTCGTGAGGATATTGAGAGCTTTCACATTGAGATTACTCACATTAATAATGGAATTTGGAGAGGCCCTAGAGTCAAGAAGGTTGTAATTGAGGAAGGTAAGGTCCTGAAGTTTAAATAATCTATTTTTAAGCCTTGAATTTTGAATCATTTTTCATACCAAAGTTTCTTCCATTTTAACTAGACCACATTATATACAGGATATATTAATGAGAGTAGGCAATTTATTTAAAACGTATATTCAGAAACTTTCATCATAGTGTAGGACTAGTGAATAAACTAATTTGATAAAAATAAAAATAGATTACACTAAGCAACAGTGTACATAACAAATAATAAAGATAACCACTAATTGACACAGTGCAATTCCCAAGGGGGTAGCTTTTTAGTTTGTTTAATAGTTCAGTATTTCAAATATTAGCTCTTTGAACACCTGTAAGTTAATTTGTTCATATGTACGTATCATTTGTTCATATTACGTATTATTTCTTCATATTACGTCATATTACATCTGAATTTTTGATATTGTTTATATAGATGTACATATATGGAAACGCTATCAAAGCTATTTTTCTGATATTCAATTTTTAGAAAATCAAGTCAAATTCGTTCATAGCAATATCACAGTTAATGAAACACAGGGAGCTGTTTCCATTCCCATTGAGAGATTTGGAAATCTGAATGACACAGTGAATGTAACATGTTATATAGTGAGTGGCAGCGCAGGCCTTCAAGACTTCTACATGCCGCCAGAACCTCAAAGTGAAATATTTTTACCTGGAAATAATAAAATTAACTGTTCTGTATATTTGAAGAGAGATTCAGAAGTGGAAAACCCAGAATACTTCAAAGTATACCTTACAACTAGTACAAAAGGTTGGAATGTAGTAGGTAGCGGAATGACAATTTACATCCGAGATACAGCAACTCAATAAGGTAAATGGATACAGTCAATTGCTCACTTAATTCTATGATCTAAGTTGTCATTTATTTTGCAATGCATGTGATTGGATAATCTAGTTTAGACTGCTATGATTTACTACAACCTCCCTCAAAAATAAAACATACCACAGACAATTACAATTGGTGATTGTTGTTCTAATGGAATGACAGAAAAGTGTATATATACTCCATCGCTTCTTATCGTTATTTTGGCGGGACTTTCAGGATGGCTCTGCTAGCATCTGGTTGTTTTTGCTTAAACACTGACGACTTCATCGAATGCTCTTGCCCTGACTACTCCAACTGTCCTAAATGTAAGGAGAATTGTCCACTCTCCAAGAAGAAACGTCTTAGTTTACCATATTTGAGCAGGGATATAACAGGATTTAAGAAGCCCATGCAGTATATAGCTTCTTAAATCCTGTTATATCACAGTTACGAAATTTAAACACAGGTGGTTGCCCCGGCAACGGAGTATATTGTATATTATTCACCTCCAATGTATTGATCATGATTCATGCCATCCATCCATCCATCCATTCACCATTCATCCACTTGCTATTTATTCTTGGTTGTTTAACAATGTTTTAGATTGAATACTAACAGACTCCTTTGAATTCAGGATTTACCAACAATTTTCAATAATCCATTCTTTTAATCATTATATATTCCTAGTCATTTTTGACTGACATTCTATATTATATAACACTTATTTTTATACGACTATAGATAGTTAGTAATTTTCCATTGACATTGTAAGCAACTTTTATCTTTATTGGTTTGTATTATATACATGTAGCACTTTTATATTTATACCTCGTCAATCCTAATTTGAATCTAATTGGTGAGATTACACATACGTATGTATCTCTATATAAATAGATGTCCCTGTACTGCAAAATAGGGTAAATATGAGTACACAGCAAAATTTGTAAAACTCGTTGGAGTCATTGTGCGCTTAGCTAATTAAAAGTATTATTTTTGGTGGGAAAAAATAGAATCGACAATTTTCAGGTTTTCATCTTCCCATGCAACATATATCGTCAAGAAAGAGTTGCAAATAGAAAGAAGTATGTAGAATACAGATTGCATTATATATAGTTACAATAAATCAAATGTTTACAGTGCGCCAAAAGAAAGCCAATACTTGATTACAATGTGATTATGTATATACCTACAAATCTTATAACTCTATATTCAGCTTAATAACTTAAAGGAACATCTACATAATTATGCATCATCAAGTATATTCTCCTTGTATGCCCATCTTCTAAAACGACTAGACAACCACCTTCTAGGTAAACTGAGGAAATATAGAAGAAGATAGATGCCTGGAATATAAACCAGTGCACAACCAATAACTGTTCCTGTAGCAATGCTTGGACTGGACCCATAGTCAATAATGCGATAAATATAGGATTGATCTACACTGTTTGTTCCTCCTGCTGCATAGTAAATGCCTGTAAATATAACATAGACTGCAGCTATCAGTAGGGGCATGTAAGCATGATATATGTTCATTACTATCCCTGATAAAAAGATATCAATTAGCCCCACAATGGCTGGTGTAAGATGAGTGTTGAAGTTGACCCCATGAGATACACGTCCTGAAAATGTGGGATCAGCTGGGTTGTACAGAAGAGCCCAAAAGAGTATCATTACTGCAATCTCAAAGGTGATGGCAATGTTAAAGGAAATCCAGTGGATCTTTTGGTACCAAGCAATATTGTCTGTGCGCCAATCAGCATAAATGTCATTTTCTGAATTTATCTCAGTGTCTTGCTGATTTGTGGATTTATCCTTTTCAGATTGAGTGTGACAGAGACTTGTTATTAGTTTCATGGAAGAAGAAAGTGCAGCAACAATGAGATACCACACAAACATTAAGGTAGTCCAATTAGTGAGGTATATGAAGAATCGCGGTCCTCCCTCCTCAATCCCTGATACAATTAGCCATCCAAGAAAATAAAAGACAAGAAACCAACGATAGATGATGTAGATGACTTGCCAAGGGAATTTTGAGTTATAAGGCAACCACTATAAAGAGAAATAAGTCAGCTACAGCTAGTGAAGGAAGGTGGAGTTATAGTGAAGGAAGGTGGAGTTATAGTGAAGGAAGGTGGAGTTATAGTGAAGGAAGGTGGAGTTATAGTGAGGGAAGGTGGATCTAGTGAGGGAACGTGGAGCTAATCTAAAAACATGTCACACATAAATTTACTGGTACATAAGCCACTGTTCTCCAGTCTCTATGTCTGAGAAGAAGACGTGTCCAATGAAATTCACGCTTCAGCTTATCTTTAAAACTAGACATCTCTACGTGCGTTTTGAGGATCACTTCAAGTTATAGTTTTGATTAACGACGACGCTCTGGTAACAATCACCTTCGACAAAAACGTAACCACTTGACCTTATAGTGGTCAAACGGATGTTGTCATAAACACATGCAATTGTTGAAAACTAACACCAATTTATTTTTATTCAGAATATACCTGTTAATATGTTAAGAATGTCATTCAGCAAGGCAGTGTGCCATTATTCAAACACGATCCGATATTTTAATCTTAAATTCGGCTCATGCTTCTTCTGGGGGAAACTATACGAACAGATTGAAGGGAAAGCGGGGAAAGAGAGTCTGTTCGTGAAGAAGCATGCTTATTGTTGAGCCGAAGATTAATTGGAGTTGTAAAGACAGTACACTTTGCAATAGCAAAATGTAACACCTCATAATATTATATTATCAGATCCTCTGTAAGTTTCTTTAGCCTATTTTCATTAAAGCTGCCTCACAACACATCAGTCCCATATGCAAGTAACAAACCTGAGACTACAGTTAAAAAAACTGGTTTGGGTCATTATCTAGCCATAAATAAATTAGCAGCCATGCACTGTTTAAACAATTATACAGGATCGCTATACGTTGCTGTAAATCTAAACGATGTATCAAATAATGTAGCGGTAGCAGTTGGATCGATTACACTGGTAATCGTTTTTTCCCTATTTTTCTCTTTCTGCACACAGAGTTGAGTATAAATAGTCCATTTTAACATGATCATTCAGGCCTGCCAGCGTGGAGCCTCGGGTAAGGAAGTAAGTCCTAACTCGTTAGCTTGGCAGTGTCTAGGTTCCGTAGCTGCCCTGTATCGGTTGGTGCCATGGGGATGTGCTCACCAATTATCGATTTATCGATACAACGGAACCCGGGGAGGGATAAGGCCGGTTCTGTCACTCTGTGACTACCAAAGCCGAAACTGCACCAGTTAGGCGTTACCAACGATCCTGGCCCCAGACGACCAGCGATGGAAGGACGGCTCGCATTGTGGATGGTAACGTGAACTCCCTGCGTCGAGCAAAATCCAAGTCACACCTCCTCGTGGTGCTCGACGGTAACAGCCTCTGCTGGCTAACGTGACTGGTCTTTTTTCTCTTCTTTTTTGCTGATTATCGTTCGATAATCGTAATAGGGGTTTGACATTCCAGACACACACCTTGGGGCTGTTTTTTCTCCTTTTTCCTTATCGTCAGCATATCGCGATAGTTTGAACTAGAGTTTGGGAACCAATTTAGTATCCCAACACACTTGGGACGCTTTTATTATTTTTTTTCCTAACACACTTTGGAATGTTTCCTACATCACGGGCTATTCCCTTCGGAGGACAGATTTCAACTATAATTTTCAGCTCATTAGGAAAGTGTATAGATGTACTAATTGGTGTAGAATAATATTTGCCTTGAAATTAACTAGAAATTGATCTACTCTTTAGTGCTGAAATGAACAAATCAAGAAATATATGAACTTTATATAGCACTTCAAAAAACAATGTGTTATATCTGATAGCAAGATATTTGTATCAAGCATTGGAAATAAAATCTACCTAATTTACAGCTCTCCTAATTCCACTAATGCTACTGTACAGTTATGAAGGTTTTGATCACATTTGTATTAACACAGTCCCAGTGGACCCTTGCACTATACATAACTATTATTACAGCTGCTATATGTTTACATCTTTACATACAAAAATGATGCTCTATAGGACATTCAAAAAGAGTACTTGGATAAATAACCACAGACCCAACAGCACCTAGATAGAAGAGATAACTGCCCTATGAATATTGTTATAAGAGTGTGACTATTTAAACATTTCCCCCAGGAATCTTTTCATGTTTCCTTTGACTCCTTTTATAATCCCAACACCAAACCACAGGTGACCTTTGAAGAAAGAACCAAGATTTTAGATTAACTGGTCAAATAGCCATTAAATAGGTGTCTCTTCCAGTGTATCGATGTATCCATACTGATGCCATTTCAATTTTATTTTTTACATCCTTATTCAAAACAGAAGAAAGGAAAAATTTGGTATAAATGTTTCAGAGATTTGATTCTTTTAAATGAACAAAACACATAATAGATCTAGAGGGAAGATGATGGTGAGAGAATCACCCTTGCATATCCATATGAAATTCAAGCAAGATTACCAAACTAGAACCACTTAAAGTGACTGGCTCATTTTGAAATTAATGTAACACATATGACATACAGAGTATACCATATACCATGAGGTCTATCAGTTACATGTTATCTGTGAGCTATTGCTCTATGTATAATAAGTGTAATCATCGCAATGTCTCAATATCAAGTCTGTTATATATGGCATGCATGCGGTGACTAAGGGTTGCAACATATAACAATGATTGTAGTAATCCCAGAAGTCAGAGCATTTTGTCACTTGTACTATGGTAGTACTTGATTGGCATTTGGCAATAGTAGACTGAAAATATTCTCTATAATATAATGCATAGGATACAGTTGTGTTATATATTCGTGCAAATGAGTTGCCTAGCAACTTTCACATATTAACGGATGTATAAGATGACACACTAAATACCTGGTTACGTGCACAATATACTTGAGTTCAAGATGGGAAACTGGTGATCACAGAATGGCGGCAAGGTGTCTCCCTGGTTCAATCTGATTGACTGGATAAAACCACTAATCAAGTCCATTGAAAGGTGCTATTCAAATTTAAACATGGATTTATACCAGAAATCAAAAACACAATTATGTACAGGGGTGAATAATACCACAGAGCTATGTACAATTTAGATCATATTTCACAATTCTTTAATAAGATAAAAATTGTAAATCTATATACTCCTTATTGTAGAATAAATAACATAAAAATTATGCGGATCATCTATTATTTTGAATTAAAAAGAAAGAACATATTAGGCAACCTTGTGGTATTGTGAAAACAGTTAAGCTATTAGTCATTCATGTACACATGGAGCAGTATTTTTAGTCAATTTCATTGAGGTAAAGAAGCACAATTAGGAGGATATAATGATGGTTCTCTTGCTATGCTGTACTGTGAACTTGGAGGATGAGTTTGTATATGAGCAATCTGCATTGTTCTCTGTGGCTGAGCTATTGTCTGAGGGATTCCAGTAGAGACTGCTTGAGTAAAGTAGCTGTTGCCTTGTGGACTATAACTGGTGGTCAAAGGTAAGGACTGTTGTGACAGCGGGATACTGCTGGGTGGTTGAGGGATGGCTGGAGGATAAGTTATTGTGTGGCTGTGAAGGTTGCTGGTTGGCAAGTGTGCCAAAAACTCGGGTTGGTAGGCATAGTGTAGTGGTAGCCCCAAGCTTCTAACAGCTCTCTCTGCCTCTGCTTCTCTTAAACGCTTTTCTTTTGCCCTTCTGTTCTGAAACCATATCTTAACCTGTGTCTCCGTCAAGCTGAGGTACTCTGATAGTTCAGCTCTCTCTGCAACTGATAAATATCTCTGTTGTCGAAATCTTCTTTCCAGAGCTATAAGCTGTGCACTTGTAAAGGGAGTACGAGGTTTTCTTTCTTTTTTCTGCTTCCGAAGTCTAATGGGGCCAGAGTTTCTACTTGAAGATCCAGTAGATTCTATTTCCTTGATTCCTTCTAAATCTTCTGTTGATTTTTCTGCAGATGGAAATGCAAGTGCATGAATTGTTGCATTATGTTAAACAAGATAAATATGCTATATAACATGGTTCCTACACTGTCTATGCTATATATAGACTCCAGTTGGTGCCAGTTGCCAATGGTGACTTTTAACGATTATGTAGAAGTTAAATACAGGTATTAGATTAAAAATTTCTGAACTAAATTGGTGCAAACGAGCTTTTGCATAACTCATTGTGTCTTCCTGAGTTAGCCTAACCATTCTAAACAGCTGAAAATATACTGCACGAGCTAAGAAACTAGAGAAGTATCTATAGACTGCCTAATTAGATTATAAATGTCTGGGCACTGGCTTTTACTTACCAGACGAGACTGGTGATGTCAACTGACGGGACTGACTGTTAGGGGGCTCCAGCGGGGAATTTACGGTTTCTGTTGGAGAGAGAAGCGCTGGAATGGACCACGATTGAGGGACAGTCGGAGTAGTAGCCTGCTGTAAGGGTTGCGGCATTCTTTGTGTCGTTGAGGTATGGGGCATCTGTTCCTGAGCTTGATACTTTTGGTAACAGGCGTAAGGAGGTGGTTGTTGGTATTGTTGATGAATCAGAGTTGGAGAGCCACTAGCCAAGACGTTTTGCACAGGCATTCGTGCAGTTTTTAACATAATTGGAGGATGTTCTTGTAAATACGCCGTTGGTCCCTGAGAATCCACTATCTGATATAAAGCTTGTTGTGTATGACTAACTGCTTGCTTTTCCGTTGCTGCACTTTCCAAAGACTGATTCGAATCCACGTCCGTAGTCGTCCTTATACCTGGGTAGGAAGCCATAGAAGCTTGTATTACTAACATAATCATTAATTCACAGATATAGTTAAACGAACATATTCAACGCCAGCGAGGCTTACTCGGTTATATATTATTATCCAGAGGATAATATTATACTTTTGTTTAAACGGTGTTTATACTCAGCTTAACCGGTGGCTTTGATCTTCGTCATATCGGCGCCCCTGAAAACATCAAAGCATAGTTCCATACCATCATGAATAATTAACACAGCGATGATGGGCAATGTAGGCGGTCCGGTATATTATCATACGCTATATCTCTATTTGACTACTTCTACGACTTTGTGTTTATAATTTCCGAGAGGTTAGCTCTTGTTTGAGCAACAAAAGGGTATGTGATAATCTTAAAGGTCAACCGTATATTAGCTGACTACATCATTCATAAACAAATAATGCTGTACGCCGCCTAATTTATACATTAATTTACCCATAATTCCTGTTTGTAAAGTGCATGCGCTAAATTTCATTGCAATCCATTAACCATTAATCCATCCATCCATTAATGTCACAAATTGTAATTATAGAAACTTGTGTGAACATGCTGAGAGCTTATTATGTACGATAGTATTAAGACATAGGAGCAACTGTTGATTGATTTTTCCAGTAATGCGAACTTGTTAATTCTTCATAGTTTAAGTGTAGAATCTAAGTTACTACTTTCATACGTTAGCAGAGAATTCTATGGTAGCCCTTTACTAACATACATCAATGGTATTCGATTACACAAGGAATTTCGATTTGATAGGGAGTCAGTGGAAAACTGCCAAGTGAATAACAGTTTACAATGCGATACTTTTACAGTATACTCAGATGTGTCGAATATTTGTAAAGAGTTTACTATTGTGTTCACGTGACATAATAAAATGGACGGCTTTGATAAAGTTTGGGCGTATTTTCACG
Source organism: Chondrosia reniformis (assembly GCA_947172415.1). Classification (NCBI taxonomy): domain Eukaryota; kingdom Metazoa; phylum Porifera; class Demospongiae; order Chondrillida; family Chondrillidae; genus Chondrosia; species Chondrosia reniformis. The sequence continues at coordinate 6,883,883 of OX359199.1, read as the reverse complement.
AGCCAGGAATAGGAAAATCGAGAACGAAGATCCTTAAAACTCAACTTCAGGTTAGAGGGGGACATGTAGAGGAAGTTTTGAATAAATCCACGACTCATATTATTGTCGGTAGCAAGATATCATATGACTCGTTATTAAAGACTGTAAAAAATGAAGAATTACTGAATCTCATCTCCATCGTAACAGCTGACTGGTTGAGTAATTGCTTTGCTCAGAATAAGCTCATTGCTGTTAGACCTTATATTATTTCCAAATCTATCACACCACAACATTCTCCAAAGAAGCAGTCAATGCAAATTACAGCTAGTATTGAGGTGAATATCCGGGCTGATGTTGGAGGGAGTACTTCAGAGAGAAAAACAATGGATCCATTAGTTTTAGAAAGAGAGACTAAACCAGTTTCATCAAAGGAAAAGAAAACTGGTGGGAAGGATCTGAGTGGGGATAGCGATTATGTAGAAACTACTGATGAAGAAGAAGATGACTCTGAAACAGAAGAGGGGATGTTATCGTTGAAGGAAAAACTGGCTTTGTCCTTATATCAAAGAGGCTTGACAGAAGGTACTCAAGTAGACACAGGATTAAAGAGTGCTGTATCCAAGGATCCTTCACCACAAAAAAAGGTTAGACTTGTATTTTCTGTGCATATTGTTGATTTTAGCAATCAATGTACTGTTTACAATTTTTCAACCCCTCATTTGAATCGTTCTCAAATGTTATAAAGTTTCTGTTGATACACGTTTACTCACAAATACACAGTTTGAGTCATTTCAATGGAGAAATTCCTTAACATTCACACTCTTCTTCTGTCCATAGTTAAATGTTTGTATGTATGGCCAAAGTACTTCTTATATGACAAAACGTTTGCCATTTTATTTCATTTCTTTTGAAGAAAATGAAATTTGCTTGTGACAGAGCCACTACTGAAGTGATTATAAACAAAAATAAACACATTACAGACAAACTGGAGGTTAGTATCTGTTTATTATGTGTTTATAGATTGACAATATTGTATTCTCCGTAGCTGTTTTTACCCTATACAAAATGAACCTGTATTATCTAAAGCACCCGTTCCTATATCTATGGCTACAATACTAGTTGCTAGACTACGTTACTATTTTCTATGGCTACCTTTCCAGATATTATATAATAAACTACTTGTAGTTAAACAGTACAATAATACCCTATGTGAGTGATAGTGTCAGTTGCCATGGTTACCTCAATTGGGACTATGTAAATATTCATGACATTTGATTGATTGTGGGAACATCAAAGAGAAGCTGCTTGGAGTATATCCGGTTTGGGTAAGTAGACGGATGGGGTTATGCAATGCTTAGTGAGAGACATACAGACGGCAAGTTAACCCAAGTGCAATCACCTGTAGCAAGAATTTACATTTCACTTGGACTGGAATGGGGGTTATAACTTCGGAATGACCACTGTATGTTTTTGAATTTTCCAAACACCTACCTACCCAGCATTAATGTAGAACCTCTGATGACATAGATTTAATCACCCAATATCTGCTAGAGTAAGCACTGGTTTGCTATTAAGTGTGTATATGTAATTGTTCCATTTCCTGAAGGAGCTGATGAAATCATATCAAAACAGCAATGATCGCTGGAGAGTATATAGCTACAATAAAGCCATTACCGAGTTGAAGCGCTGTCCAAAAGAGATTACAACTTGGGAGGTGTGTGGTAGCAGTCATACATTTGCTTGCATAATACTGTAATAGCAATATATCAGTGACACATTTTTGGTACAGTATACATGCAGTAAAGTATATAGCATTTTAAACAAACCTGTAAAGCTATTTTAAATTTAAAAGAAAGTTCTGTTGAACCAAACCTCTAAAGATCAAATTCCCAACCACAAGAAAGTAATATATTTACTGCTAAGGTACCTCTCTACGGCTTTCATGCTTAGGGAAGCATCGTTGTCATGGTATCCAATTTAATAGGACTGTCAAAAGTGTTACTGTTATTGTCTGTGAGGATAAAATGTACCACCGCTGGTTGGTTCAGTATGGACAATTCTTGGTGCTTAATGGGCTGCCAGTTTCGCAGAATGAAAGTAAACTGAGTGTGTAATGTACATCAGCCAAGCATTCACTTCAGTTTACAGGACTAGTTTGTTTTACACTATGTCCATGAGAGGTGTGACACTGTAACTTCATAAAATCTGTCAAATTAATTAATCCCAAGATTGTGAAAACTATAAATAAATTAATTTGCCTTTTTCAAGTTGAGTTTATTTAGCAACCTTATAATTAGATACACTTTATCCACCGAAGTAGGACCTACTTTTTGTCTATTAAGTCTTGTGATTTTTGTTGGATAAAATACTTACATATCTCCTCTAGTTATTAGATATTAAGGATTTGGTAGTCTATATGTTCAAATTGGGCTAATTATGGAAATCCTCAGTGGCTACTATTGTAATTATGTATACTACCAGTACTTTACATAACCTCTTCCTCTAAGATCCATGTTCTATGATACCTGGGTACTTTTGCTTTGAGAGAATGTAGCAACATTTTCAGGTGTGTGACCCCAAGATTTGGCATCTCTGATAACATCCAATCAAAAGAGAGATCACAATCGCACCAATCCTCTCTTCTCTCACAGTCTGTGTCTTTCAGTAAGGAGTGCCCAGCGCCTTCATATTTCTACATTTTGTGAATTACCATTAACTTGATCAGCATCATGATTTCAGGTCCACTCGGCTGTATATTTGAATCTTACTAATAGTGTGAGCAATGTATTATGTTAATTGTCACCTCATATTGACCCCAACAAGACCACTTGAAACATTTAATATGTACTTGTATATATCCAATGAATACAATTATAGCACATACAAAGCAGGGAGGGCATTAAACTCCTTTGTGTAAGAGCCTTCAGCCATCTCTGTTTTAAAACATTTGTATTTTACTGTTTTTTAATCTATATTTAGTTGTTAACCAGGAAAGTTACAAATGGACGTATGTAGTATATCTTACTTTAGTAAAAGGTTTGTGTACTTCGCAGTTGACTGCTTGTGGTGTATGATTTATTTTCTGATCTGTGTTAGCCCTTAATTGGATGTGTAATTATAAATACTTACTACATGGTCTCTTGGATAGATAGTTGAGTTCCATAGTGTGACATACCTTTATGTGTGAACCTGGTTTTTGAACTCAGTTTGTGCTTGTCTTCTCTTTCCATCATTGTAGGGCGTGCCTAGTTAATAAATACCACTGTTATGTATTGTACAATGAGAAAATAAAGTGATAAAAAAGTTTGTTGCTTAGGAGGCACGGCAACTGCCCAATGTTGGATCAAGACTGGCAGATAAGATTTGGGAGATTGTGGATAGTGGACACTTGCGAAGATTGGACCATATTGGGGAGGAAGAGAAGCTTGTTAACCTGTTTATGAAAATTTGGGGAGTAGGAGCAGTTATGGCCAAACGATTTGTTGAACTGGTGAGTATCACTATTGTCTATCTAGTATCTTGAACCTTTTGAAGCACTACTTATTTACCGCAGATGTTTCTCAGCACAAAAAGGCCACATTAGACTTGTTAGCTAGTCACACGAACATCTTCTCATGGAAGCAGTTGCCAGGTTACATATTTGCATGATTGAATTGTACCATATTCTGGGTTCACATTGGTATAGAAATACTCTTTTTGTAATGAATGATCACCACTGTCAAAGTGGTACATCTTAATGGAGAATACTGTATACAGAGAGGATGGATTCTGATATATATTGTATTGGTTGTTATAATTTTTAAAAAATTCATCTATGCTGCATATGAATTAAGCAACTTTATCACAAACCTTATAATGCATTCTGTTGGTGATCTGTGAGAAGGTGATGTGAATAATGTTATGAGTGAAGAGTGAGGATGTGTGATGAGTGAGGATATGTGAGGGGTGAGGATATGTGAGGGGTGAGGATATGTGAGGGGTGAGGATATGTGAGGGGTGATGAGTGAGGATATGTGAGGGGTGAGGATATGTGAGGGGTGAGGATATGTGAGGGGTGAGGATATGTGAGGGGTGAGGATATGTGAGGATATGTGAGGATATGTGAGGGGTGAGGATATGTGAGGATATGTGAGGGGTGATGAGTGAGGATATGTGAGGGGTGATGAATGAGGATATGTGAGGATATGTGAGGGGTAAGAGGATTAATGCTACCTGCAAGGAGTACTATTATTCTTTTTGGGTTGCCATGGTGATTGTTAGCATGTATATCTTGTTGTACTATGTTTCTAAGAAGGAATGATTTGTTAGACTTTATTGCCAAAACGTGCCTTTGAAGTTCCTCTCACTTAACAGTGTGAAAGGGTTTGGAGTTGACATTTTCTACATAACAGGGTAATTGGTGTAGCTTCTGTAAAAAACTGCCACACTGTGTAGGATTCTGAATGACTTGACCATTTTATGACCCACTTAGGAGGCGTATGCATAGTTTGATAAACATCAGAGAAAAACAGGCTTCTTTGTGAAGTCATGGAGGCACAGGTGTTACTCTTTGACCTTTCCCATAATTGATGGGGAATGGAATTGTGTATGCCACCAGGAGGTTGCTGCGTTTACATGTGATCTAATGCGGTGTAATGTGGTGTGTAGTAAACTTTATTTAGCGTCATATTTTCCATTTGGACATCCTGTAACTGAAGATGTCATTATTAATGGTCAGGTTGTGCTACATTCAACCCAATTTATGCGTAAAGTTAATGGTATGATAACAAAAGTTAGTACAGTTCAGTTATGAGTTTTGATAGCATTTTATGGTTGCCTGTGTGTATACTCTTTAGAGTCGTGAGAACATTTGGACAGATGTGTGTATTAATATGCTTCTTGGCTCATTGGGCACCACATTATAGTAGTTATAATCACATCAATGAAGCCTACAACCTTTAAGATGGTTGGATTTCAGACCACGCTCCTAGACTTAGAGGCATTTTAGACCAGCCAGTGTTCTTTGTCTGGTTTAGCAAGCCCTTTAAGGGCCATCCTTAAGTTCTGTGTGAAAGTAGGGATCTGTTGTTTCAGTACTTACCCAACAATTGTGACAGGTATTTGATAGAATAACCATTTAACAATCACTTGATATGTTTGGTAAACCCTGTGGTAATTACTCAACTAAACACTTTTGATGAACCTTTTGAATTTCGTAAATTAATCAAGTCATTCCACCCGTATTACACATCTATGTATGCATTGTAAGGGATGTATCTCATTTGCAGTCCTGGATGTTATACAAATAAATTGATAGCTACATATACTCCACCCTAAAGCCTTTTACGACTGACATATCTTCAACATATATGTATCACAGACATTACCTCTAATACTAAGAGAACTACAGGTATATAGAAGTTGCACATTTGCTCAAAATTGCACAAGAATGGTCACATTAAGAAGGTAGTCCTCAAGTAGATAGGAATTCCGTATGAGACCTCCTTATGAAAAAGACGTGAGGCAACTCACTGCTTGAGCTACTATCTAGTAAACCCCCCCATTTCAATACTTATTTAATGTGTTCATGTACACATCTGATTTGAAATGGTTAATCTTATCTAATTATAACTTTGATCAGCTAACAAGGTTTGCAGTGAACGGTATCCCCTTACACCTGTGACAATAAGTCTGTATACTTCAAACATTGCAGTATATGTATCCAGCTCCTGTAAGGCTACCAAACTAGGTGAGAAATAAGGATTGACAGCCACATAGCTTAGGTAATGGTGCTTTATTTATAACTGTATCCTAGAAACAGGGTTTGGACTAAATATTTGTATAAAGATGATATTGATACATATATAATTTTGGCAATGACGGCAGAGTACCAGCAATGAAAAGATGGTTTTAACACTGGATGGTCGCTTATCTATTGTTACCGAAAGGTCATTGTGCTTTGGTGAAAGATCTTTGATTCATCAAGTTCCAGATACCACAATCCTTTTGTCAATGCATCACAATAGGCCTTTATGGGAACAACAAGAGAAGAATTGACCTAGCAAGTAATTGGCTAGTAGTACCTTCTTAAATACAAGACAGTACTTATCTCTCTCATACAACCTCTCACTCATGCAACCTCTCTCTCATGCAACCTCTCTCTCATGCAACCTAACCTCTCTATCATGCAACCTCTCTCTCATGCAACCTCTCTCTCATGCAACCTCTCTCTCATGCAACCTCTCTCTCATGCAGCCTCTCTCTCGTGTAACCTAACCTCTCTATCATGCAACCTCTCTCTCATGCAACCTCTCTATCATGGAGCCTCTCTCTCATGTAACCTAAGCTCTCTCTCATGTAACCTCTCTCTCATGCAACCTCTCTATCATGGAGCCTCTCTCTCATGTAACCTAAGCTCTCTCTCATGTAACCTCTCTCACATATTCACTTACTCCTGCTCCTTTCTGATATAGTATCCTGTTTGTAACTGTTTACTGCCAGCAAGCTGCACAGAGGAGATCCACTTGGCTTCCTTGTTGATGTACATGTGGTTGGTTCTAGAATTCTTTAGGAATGAACCCTGCCCTCACATGAGATAGTTAAACAGCACATCCTTATTTTCAAGGCCTTCCTAATTTCAAGATGCTCTTGAAAGGATTCTGCTTAGTTCCTCTGGATGCAGCCTAACCCTTCCATAAATAGCAACACATGTGTCCCATGAGCTCTTCAGTAATCCTTTCAGGAATGCATTTAGCTTTCCTCTCCCTTTAGTTTGTGCATGTGATGTAGATTGTATGGTACTCCTCTTCTGATAAACTTTGACACCTCAAAATATGTTAAATACATAACTCCTCTAGGGACGGGTCAACAGTCAAAGGTCAATATAGCATTTCCAAGCACACTCCCGGCATAATATCAAATCTCAAATGTAGTAATTAAACACTGTAATGAGCAATATTACTGATTGTGTACTAATTCACTGTATTGCTCACATGTATATACAAGCAATATATATACCTATACCAGTATCCTCCATTATACAATAATTATGTAATTGTTTGTGTATTAAATGATGCTGAAGTGGGAGTTACTATGGAATGATGAGTATCCATACATAGCAGCTGCTAATGTGATAATGACTTATATCATGCAACCGTTGGTGAATGGTATTTTTATTGTTAGATGACTTTCCGTCTGTTCTCTTAGAAATCATCATATAATTAGGTCATCTATTTCTCATTCTTCAGGGATACAAGTCTTTAGAGGATCTGCGGAATAGCGGTCTACTCAATCGGGTGCAATTGATAGGATTGAATCATTACAATGATTTCAATGAAAGGATTCCAAGAGATGAAGTGAAGAAAATTGAAGCTAAAGTATGCGAGAGACCGACTGTTTAAATTTTTCATCTTCTTAATGTCACCTTTGATCTGTGTTGGGCAAGATAAATATGGAAATCGTAGTAAGGATAGTAATTAAGTGTCAATTTTTGAGCCATCTTGTCTCTTTTAAATCTCAAGATGAAAGCAGTCAGGTACTTTGATAGCTGTAATGGAAAATATTGATCGGCTTTGTGAAGATGCTTCTTTACAGAAAATAAGACTTTGAATTCAATTAAATTCCTTGAGATGTTTCAGTACACAGATGTATCACCCAAAAATTAATAATTGTATAAATTAAGAAATTTAGTATTATAGGAAATCTGAAATTTGAGCAATCATACAGTTTTGCAAAAGCTCTATTTGATAGGAATATTCTTCACCTAGAGGAATCCATTTTGCATATTTCATTTCATAACAATTGTGTACTTCTTACGTAGGAACTACTGATAATGTGTTTCCATTTTAGTTTACATTTTAATTTCTATTTTAGTTTCCATTTTAGTTGGAAACAGAACACACGATTGCTCTACCGGCCATTCTACTAAAGTGGTTGGCCATAGAGTGCACTCTGCTCTATCCACTTGTTCCATCCAAAGTCCCACGATAGCATATTACCGGTAATACTATACTGCTTGTTTGCCTTGGTTTCTATGGTACTCCAAATTATTAGAAGATGAAACAATGGGAATATTACATTTAATATACTTCAGCGTGTTTCTGTAATTGAGTCTCATCTGTTTGTCTGTAGCGGAATTATTAGGTAAGACACCTGACTAGCTGGAGTTGAATAAAGAACCCTCAAATGGCACCTTCTGATCTAATTATTATCAATGATATCCTATTGCCTTTCCATACAATGTTGCTAATCCAGCCAAGGCTTTGTAAACATGGATCAATTTGCAAGCACTTTAGCTTCATTGATATTAACCATCTCCAACATGTCTGTATCTGAATATGAATAATTGAATGTAATGCTATCAGTGACTTGACGTCTCAACTGGATTGTTTCTAGTAGTGACCTTCCTCTTTGTTAACTAGATACCTGTGAATGCAATGCCTGGATTGTTTCTAGTAGTGACCTTCCTCTTTGTTAACTAGATACCTGTGAATGCAATGCCTGGATTGTTCCTAATAGTGACCTTCCTCAGATACCTGTGAATGCAATGCCTGGATTGTTCCTAGTAGTGACCTTCCTCAGATACCTGTGAATGCAATGCCTGGATTGTTTCTAGTAGTGACCTTCCTCAGATACCTGTGAATGCAATGCCTGGATTGTTCCTAATAGTGACTTTCCTCACTAGATACCTGTGAATGCAATGCCTGACCTTGCAGTGAGTAGAGATGTACACGAGGATTTGTCTTCTTTTCAATCAATGTCCCTCTTCGGGTATTTTGTATTGTCAGTTAGACAGCAGAGTTCAGGCAACTGAAATTGTTAATAATAATTAGGACCGGAACAGAACAGTTGGTTATTATAATGTCATTAAATTAAAGGTCTCGAGTAATTATAAAGACCCTTTTCACTAAGTTTTGATGCATGGAGAAGACATTTTAAAAAAGTTTAACAAGCTGTTAATTATATAGGTAACTGAGCTAGCCCTCAGTATTAATAGCGAGTTGAAGTGTGTCACTTGTGGATCCTATCGGAGAGGAAAGGTGGATTGTGGTGATGTAGACATCCTAATCACCCACCCAGACGGCCGTTCACACAAAGGAGTATTTCAGGAGATCCTCAGAAAAGGCAGGGAATCAGGTCAAATTTAAACCCATTTGTGAATTGTGCTATTCCCAGGACTTGTGTATACAGTTAGTGTGAACGTCAATGTGGTACATATATCTGTCTGATATTTTAGGCTTTTTAACTGATGACCTTGTAATTCAAGATATTCCAGAAAGCCAGTCAAAATATTTGGGTGTCTGTAGACTCACTGGGGCTGCTCGTAAGGTGATATACTGGATATATATATCATTCCATTACACACACGCACACACATATATGTATATAGTATATCTTAATTTGCTTTAGCTGACTAGAATGATCTGGTAATACTGTATGCTAAGGGTTTATAGAAGAGTGTCTTAATCTCCAAACTAAATCTTTATCTAAATCTTTAATCTAAATTCAATTGTAATTTTAATAATTAGCTTTAAATTGCTGACCTTTTCAAACCATCTAATTGCTGTTAGCTTGACTTGTATTTACTCATGGCTATAATTTTGCCATTAAGTTTCATTACTGTATATGGGTAATTATTAAATGATTAGTCGTAGAGGAAGCTTACTGTAGATTTCCAGCTTCTCTTTCTGGTTATGTATATAAATGTCTTTCTTTCCCTGTTTCATAGTTTAGGAGACTAGACATTATAGTAGTGCCCTATGGCGAATATCCATGTGCCCTGCTCTATTTCACAGGGTCAGCTTATTTTAACAGATCAATGAGACTGAAGGCACATAAAATGGTTAGCTTTGAGGGGCTGCCCATGTCGCTTTACATAATATAATTGACCGAGCACATTACAGCTTCACTGTGTTTCTCTGTTGTTAAATCACCTGTAGGGCATGTCTCTATCCGAACACGCCATCTACTCCGGAGTAATTAGAAAGGTATGAATACACACAAGTGCACACTGTTAAGGATGTGCCAATACTAACTCCCTCGACATCCCACTGTTGAACTATAATTGGACATATATTTTGTTGACACTCTTCTTGACCAGCAATGCCTGCTATGGAGCCTCATAGACAATTTTGTGGGAATTTTGTTTGTTTGCGATATTTTTTGTAATTTAATCTGTGATGGTTCAACAGGAGATGGTTATCACAGCCTGTCAGAATATAAACACTTTGTTACTTAAAATGATACAAGTGTATTCCAGTTCAACCATACCCACCGAGTTAAACTACATCCATCCTCAGACTCCATTCTATTCATTATTCTTTAGCTTCATATGCTTGTCAACCGAATCTTCAGGAAAATGCTTAGCTTATATGCCTATCGGACCTTAACTAGCTCTCACATTATAGCTTACCCACCAAATGTACTATTGCCATTATTCGAGTTCAGAAGATTTTTGTAGATGTCTACTGGGACTAGAGTTTGATTAAATAGGTCCCAACACCTGTCTAGCTAGAGTATATCCATATATATACTGAATCCAAATGCTGATAGCTATGTGTAAAGTTTTTTTTTCTTTCTTTAGGGCTCGGAGGTTATTCACAAAGGCCTACCACTTCCAGTGACTTGTGAAAAGGATGTCTTTGAATATTTGGACACACCTTTTGCTGAACCTCATGAAAGGAATCTGTAATTTTCAATATAATAAATGTATTATTATTCCTGTGTATATGTTATAAATTTCAGGTTAACCATACATGTATGTATGTATATGTGCGTATGGCTGGTGTTCATAAGCATATATATACAGTGCCAACCAGTGCTGGTTAAGGGGCACAGGGCTATCTATACCTGGACACATACATATAAACCATCACCACTTAAGGCTACCAGGCCGTCCGCCCAGGTACATAGTCCAACTGCCTGGGCACATTAAGCCCTCACCATTTAAGGCTACCAGGCCGTCCGCCCAGGTACATAGTCCAACTGCCTGGGCACATTAAGCCCTCACCATTTAAGGCTACCAGGCCGTCCGCCCAGGTACATAGTCCAACTGCCTGGGCACATTAAGCCCTCACCATTTAAGGCTACCAGGTCGTCCGCCCAGGTACATAGTCCAACTGCCTGGGCACATTAAGCCCTCACCACTTAAGGCTACCAGGCCGTACGCCCAGGTACATAGTCCAACTGCCTGGGCACATTAAGCCCTCGCCATTTAAGGCTACCAGGCCGTACGCCCAGGTACATAGTCCAACTGCCTGGGCACATTAAGCCCTCACCACTTAAGGCTACCAGGCCGTACGCCCAGGTACATAGTCCAACTGCCTGGGCACATTAAGCCCTCGCCATTTAAGGCTACCAGGCTGGCAGTCATATGTGGATATTCATAATGGTTAGTGAAAAAAATCTTTCACTTCATCAAAGACAAACAAATCTAATGAGCACTGAATAAATGTACATATACAATGTAAGATATTATATGTTAACTCCTTACAGTTAATAATTACATACAAAATGGTTTGATATACATACATGCAATTAAGAAGTTTCGGACTCAGAGCTCTCATCCGACATGTACAGGGTAGACAGTATGAGTTCCTGTATATAAGTACTCTTCATGCCTTCTTTACTGCTGTTCTCTCCTTCTACCTCCTGGTCTTCATCACTCAAAGTGTCAGTGATGGACAGCCTGAAGATATTATGGCAACAAAACAGCTTGTAATATATGTACGTAGCTAGTATAAAATTAGGAGTTTTTTATTGTTTACACAACACAACAACAACAACAACAACAACAACAACAACACAACAACAACAACAACAACACAACAACAACAACAACAACAACACAACAGGATTAAGGACTTGTAGAGGACGAATGAAAGGTAAGCTTCTTTGTCTGGCCCAGTGGAGAAAAGAAGATGAGTGTGACCTTTTAGGACAAAGGGGGAGTTTAGAATAGGTGAAAGGGTGGGTCTTACAACCTTAATCAGTAATGATATCAAAACTATCCCAATTTATATCTAATTCCAAGTGATTCAAACCTATCTTATTGGCTGGACCACAAGTTATACTCTTGAATACACATTAAACTAGTAAATAATTGTCCTGCTACACACATAATACTATTACAATGTAGTGGTGCACACATATAATACTATTACAATGTAGTGGTGCACACACATAATAATATTACAATATAGTGATGCACACATATAACACTATTACAATATAGTGATGCACACATATTATTAATAATCGAGGTTTGACTGTATAATACTATTACAATGTACAACTTAAAGCAGTGAAGGTCACAGGTAGATATGGTGAATACAGAGGCATTAAACTCACTTGGACAGGAGAAATCCTGAGTCAGTCTCTTCACTCTTTTTTGTCTGTTCAGTGTTTCTCACCCGCACCTGTGACTTCTCGGTGACAGTGGGTATGTCCAGGTCACGGTCGGGGGCATGGAGGAAGTGGGCCAGCGAGGATTGGCTGGCCCCTCCGCTACGTACCATGTGCTTAATAAGTGCTCGATGGCTTGGAGAAGACCTGTCATGGCGTGCAAGAAGCTCATCCAGGTCTCTTATCTGAGTACGAGGAGGCAGGGATGGAATTCCTTCCCTGGATTCACGACCTATAATGGTGGAGATCCATTTTAAGAGTCTAAAATACTGGAAATCATCACTTATCTACTCAACCACTTTTAAGTGCTGGAAAATTAGATTACAATACTTAATTTGAGACTACAAAGGTGATAGCTGATTGTTTATCAGATTATACAGATAATACAGAGAAAACCATATACTTACGAGATCATAATTATTGTTATATCTTAAGTGTACTCTGCCTAATAATTGTAGATTGGACAAAACTAAAGAATTTACAAATGTGAATAAATTTTTAAGACACAGAAATATCTCATTAAATTCTGTACCTACTCATGAATAATCTACAACATCACTTTCCTGTAGACAGGGTAGACATCAATATGAAGCCTTGACTCACCACTTAGGGCAGAGAGCTACAGAGCCTAGAGCTTACCCAAGTGTGGGAAAAGATCTGCAAAGACCTCATAATCATCAGCAGCAGGTCGGGAGTTTCCCCTTGGTCGCGTGCTCGCTACTTGGGTAGACTGGTATCTCATGTCTGGTGGGAAGGTAAAATCAGTGTCATGATACATGGAGCTGCCGAAAAGGGATCCCTGCTGCCTCCCACCACCTGACCGCCGTGCCAGCCCACGGGCCTGGTGAAGTAGACGCCTCACATGTCGATCACCGTAAAAATGAATTAAGGAAAGTCTCCTTTCAGATTATGCAAACCATAGCCTTACCTCTGAGACTTAAATTGCACTCATAAACACTCTACCAATCAGTCTTCAAGGGCCAGGTACAGTAGTTAAGAGACTGAACTTACTACTCTTAAGTAATAGTTGGGTCTTCTAAATATAAGCCTACTGCTCTTAAATAAAAAGTTGGTCACTAAATATAAGCCTACTGCTCTTAAATAAAAAGTTGGTCACTAAATATAAGCTACTGCTCTTGAGTAATAGTTGGGTCCTCTAAATATAAGCCTACTGCTCTTAAATAAAAAGTTGGTCACTAAATATAAGCTACTGCTCTTGAGTAATAGTTGGGTCCTCTAAATATAAGTCTACTGCTCTTAAATAAAAGTTGGGCCCCAAAATGTAAGCCTACTGCTCTTAAAGGGGTTAAAATTAGTTTCTTTTTAACTGTGTAAAGGATATCCAGTTGACATCATTGGAGGTTGTCCTATGCTCTAAGGCAAAGTGCGAAGGGAGGTCATCGGTTACCAGATTGGGCTCTCCAGTGGGACAAGCTGCACACACAGGACAAATCTACAGGAGACAAGAGTGGCAGTAGTAAAGGGACAGGTGTGGACACAGTGGGGGTACCAGGGGTAGAGTGGCAGTAGTAAAGGGACGGGTATGGACACAGTGGGGGTACCATGGGTAGAGTGGCAGTAGTAAAGGGACGGGTGTGGACACAGTGGGGGTACCAGGGGTAGAGTGGCAGTAGTAAAGGGACGGGTGTGGACACAGTGGGGGTACCAGGGGTAGAGTGGCAGTAGTAAAGGGACAGGTGTGGACACAGTGGGGGTACCAGGGGTAGAGTGGCAGTAGTAAAGGGACGGGTGTGGACACAGTGGGGGTACCAGGGGTAGAGTGGCAGTAGTAAAGGGACGGGTGTGGACACAGTGGGGGTACCAGGGGTAGAGTGGCAGTAGTAAAGGGACGGGTGTGGACACAGTGGGGGTACCAGGGGTAGAGTGGCAGTAGTAAAGGGACGGGTGTGGACACAGTGGGGGTACCAGGGGTAGAGTGGCAGTAGTAAAGGGACGGGTGTGGACACAGTGGGGGTACCAGGGGTAGAGTGGCAGTAGTAAAGGGACGGGTGTGGACACAGTGGGGGTACCAGGGGTAGAGTGGCAGTAGTAAAGGGACAGGTGTGGACACAGTGGGGGTACCATGGGTAGAGTGGCAGTAGTAAAGGGACGGGTGTGGACACAGTGGGGGTACCAGGGGTATCTATATATTACTGTGATAACGTATGTATATAAATTACACACACAAGTATATAATACCTACACATTCTGGATGCAAGCCGGATTCTGTGTGACTCTTTGTAACATGTTCAAACAGCTGTCCTTCTGAAAATCCTAGCTTCCCGCATAGCGGACAGGTGTAGGCTAGAGACTGGGTCTGTTCGTTGGATAAGCTATCTCCAGCGTAGTGCAGGTCTGAAGGGGTAGGAGGAAAGTACTGAATATAAGTGTAAGCAAACCTTTGATTGGGCAATTAGGGTCTAGCAAGCCAGACTAGGGCATTTATAGAAAGGAAGACATCTTGGATATTGTGTAATAGTACATGCATATCTGCACATACAAATTTGTATCAGAACGAGCTGATAGTCAAAGACACACATACCTGCCTCCACTCGTGTGAGAAGACATTGCATGGGATGGGTGATCTCGTGCTGGCCATTTCCACCTTCGCGACCGTTGTCATAGCAATCGGAACACAAATCAAAATCGTAACAAGTTAAGCACTTGTAACGTTTTCCTGTAAAATTGCTCTTTCCACAAGCATCGCAGCTTACTCCTACAAAATGGTAAAGACACTGGAAGCCGACTGACTAAAGGTCCAGTTGTACAGTGTATAACACATCCAAACTCTGCTCGTTCATAGAGCAATGTGTATTTGAAATACATAGTACCAGTTAAATTGGTCAAATTAGTGTGTAGTGTTGGACTCATTCGTCTAATCCTCACCACTATGTCGCGAGTCTCTGGCTGACATTGTACCTTCGTAAAAGGAATTGAATGAAAATAAGGTTTTATACTACATACTTTTTATTTTGGTTTGTTCATTCAAACGACAAGGACCTCAAAATGTAAACTTACTTGAAACAGGTGCTGACAATCGTGTACCGATGACAGTGCAATGCCGGACAGTTGGGGAATACCCTGAGTAATTGACTTTAAAATTAAGCCACGCCTCTTGTTGCCGACATCTTTTGTCACGTGTACAGAGTTAGGGCGTGTCTTTCAAAAAAGTGGGCGGATGTTATTTCTTTTGCAGGAGTACCCGAAATGCCTGTAGTTGCTTATGCGCAGGGAGAATATGAAGAAGATGACGTGCAACTTGTTAACGAGTTCGAAGACACTACTAAACGAGTAACAATTCGTCATGATACTGCTGTACGAGAGGACACGAGAAGGGTTACACTTAGTGAAAGATTTTGGGACAATTGGCACTGGTTTTGGAGGAAAGCAACCCGGCTCAGATGCAGCTGTGATAGAGGATTCACACAGGCTTGCTTCAGAGAGAGATATGCATTGGCTTGGGGAATTTGCCTCATCAATATAATTTCGATGATCCTCTACGCAATTGCTGCGGGGACAATTGAGTGGACTGTGGTCACACTTAACCCAGATGGGGAATTTATAGTTACAGGGGAGATAAAGATTGGGTTGTTTCAAGCCTTCAATCGCACTGATTATGGTCTGAGTGACGTAAGGAGAGATTATACTTATCTGGGTAGGTGCATCCTAATGTTCACTACTGTATTAAGTTTTTTTTCATCTGATGAATATGTGACATTTTTATATTTCCCATTAGAAAATTATGGTGATGAAGTTCCAAGGTGGAAGTTTATTTTTGTGTTTGTATTAATCATGATTGGCATTGGGTTCAATATACTAGCCATTTCCTTTGCTGCCTTGAACTCCTACCAGCTGGTGACAACCCTCTGGAAAGGGCCTTTAGCTATATACATCACCAACCTCATTGCAAGTAAGAGTATATATGGGTGGGCATATGTATTTAATTTCATATCTTTTTTATATTTCTCTCGCCTTAAAGCTGTGGTGGGATTTATTGCAGTTGCTGTGTATACGGATCTATATATATGGGACTTGCAAGATGGTCAAGTGCTTCTTACGAGGGAACTGCTAGTTCGAGGATATCAGACCAGCAGTGCTCTAGGATGGTCATACATTCTTCTCGTCATTGGAGCAGCCTTGCCAGGAATTTCCTTAATTTGCGCCTGGAGAATCCTGTCAATTTTCCCAAATCTTGCTGGACCAGCTTCATTGTTTCACAAAACTGTTGTTGACAAACGTGATAAGATAGTTGATGGCAAAAAGATAACTACAATTAATAGATTAACTACCACAGAAATGCAAAAAGAGGCACAAATGAAGAAAAGCCCAAGTGCAGAACTATCAGAAACAGAAGTCATTTACTAGCAACAGTGCTGTATATATCACCTAGCAAGCTTTCTCTAACAACTAACTCATGCATATCTTAAGAGTGTCTGAATGTAATTTTATAGGTATATAGCATTATTACATTTGTATCTTATGTATTGCTCATTGTCATCCAATGAATTCAGTATTAATAAACCAAATACCAGTCACCCAATAGACAAGTACAGTGATGGAAAATAAAAACTTACACATTTTAAATACTCTAAGCTTGTCCTTATTATATTAAAACGAATCAATGTCCTCATTCATTGTGATTTGGAGGATGCTTCCAGTTGGGAAGGATCACCATCACTCTCTCCAATCACTGTCCCCCTCCTGCCAGATGGAAAAAGTGGCCGACGCTTACCTCTATCCCCAGCCCAAGATTTGGATCTCTTTGCAAATTTCTTGTAGTCATCTTTATGATCTACGTGATCCATCGGTCTATACCCTTGGGGGCTGCAAAATGCCTACACAGTGCAAGAATGTGAAGACTTGATACATACATACGTACGTACCTCTTACCCCACCCACCCCCGTCATTGTGATGTTGTGTCTCTCACTCTGTGAGGGATCTTAGTCTGTTTGAGATGCGTGTATGTGCTATCCTTACTTGTGTATGTGCTATCCTTACTTGTGTATGTGCTATCCTTACTTGTGTATGTGCTATCCTTACTTGTGCCTCCTCAAAGAATTTCTTATATCCACCCTGTAGGAGGTAGATTTCTGGGTAGTACAATTTAGGGAAGGCCATTCCATTCAATTTCCTGTCAAATTTCCGTAGATGGCGGTTCCTAACACAGAGAAGATCTCCTCAATAACATTGCATTCATTTAACTAAACCAGACAGTCACTCACAGGGCAGGTCCACGTTTAGAGGAAAATTCACAATGGAAAATGAGAATGTCCCTATAGTTAATATCTTTGTGGGCTGGATCACTGAAGAAATGCCTTTCTAGTTGTTCATTTTCCCATATATTAACTGCATTCTATATAGTTTAGAAAGTACATGTGAAAACAGCAAAATAATTCTCATAAACTGATGTTGCCTTTCATAACTTTACCTTTATGTGCCCGGCTGCATATTCGTAGGGATATCTGGCATCAATGACAGTGAACCGTTGTACTGCCTCTTTAAAGTCACCACTCAATAACTTGCAGACCTGCATAACAAAAGAGTAGCAATGAAATGGCAATAGGGCCGTGTTGAGTTACACTCACTGTTTCCGTAGATATACATTTCAAATCTGGATGTTTTCCTCCCTTCAGTATTGGCAGACAGTAAGGTCGACTTTCATCCCCAATCATTGAGACTTCACACTCAACCTCTTCACTGTGGATCAGTGGCGGACTGTTCAGCATGCTAACGCTCATTGATCTTAAGAGGGTGACTTTAGCTGTACGTTTAGAGCTTGATTTGGGTGTATCTGTGGATAGACTCCGTATTTTGCCAGGCTCTAATGGTGAACAGGTAAAGCTATTAGTTGCTAAGTCCTCTTCCAGTTGATTTGAATTTCCTTGTTTGTAGTAGCTGGATCCAAACGGGAGAGGAGGAGCTGCCCTTTTAGCCATCATTGAGACTTCACACTCAACCTCTTCACTGTCGATCAGTGGCGGACTGTTCAGCATGCTAACACTCATTGATCTTAAGAGGGAGACTTTAGCTGTCCGTTTAGAGCTTGATTTGGGTGTATCTGTGGATAGACTCCGTATTTTGCCAGGCTCTAATGGTGAACAGGTAAAGCTATTAGTTGCTAAGTCCTCTTCCAGTTGATTTGAATTTCCTTGTTTGTAGTAGTTGGATCCAAACGGGAGAGGAGGAGCTGCCCTTTTAGCCATTTGATCTGGTTCAAACGGGCTGGACCTCTGTTTGAGACGTAAATATAGCACTGCTAATGAGATAGATAAATGGTAGAGAACTTTGTACTTACTTTCAGTGATGCTCTTTGAGTTTCAAAATGTGACATGCTTGAGGCTCTGTGGAAACAAGGTAGCTTTCTCTCCTTCAAGAAATCAGGTCCGGGCTCCCAAGGAACGCCATTTCTCCTCTGCCCACTATTGTCCACTCTCTTTGAGCCACTTTGTATTGGTGCACTCATTAAGGAGCTCACTGAAGATGGGATGCTCTACAAACCACATAATGTTAACATAATTCTGCACTCAAACAAGTTAATAAATTATCAATGAATTTATACACACAACACATTTCACCTATCACATGACACCTGAAGCATACAATAGGCAAAGTGTTGTGTATATCATGTACGTATACTGATTGATAATTTATTTAATCTCTAATGTAACCAGTCTTTTAAAGAAGCCTGTCACTGTCATAGTACGTACTTGCTACAACTTATTATCTTATCTTTTTATCAATATAATTATAATTGTTTACATGTTTACATTTTTCTCAAAGGTGTTGCTTACATGTGCTTCGCTATAATTGAACAGTTCTTCAGAGTATCCATCACTTTGTGCTCCTCCATGGGTGAGATCCAAGGATTTAGTTAGGGGAGAGCTGGGGGTGGGAGAACACAGCGACATGTGACCCTACAAAGGGAAGGAAAAGTATAAAAATGGCATCTCACTAAAATGGAAGAGCTGTGGCATACATACTCACCAGTGGAGATTCAATCTGCTTCAATAAAAAATTCTCCACCGTTTTAGGTGATCCATCAGAATAAGGTATAAGAGACTTTGGGCGCTGAAAAGGAACTTTTGGTTTTACAAACACACCAGAGTCAGTCAAATCTTTCTCTAAAGCATTCCTGCCACTCGTAGATAAGGGATTCTAAAGAGGGATTGCAGCATCAATAGGATGGCATGGCTGCATGTACGTGGGCATCTTACCTCCATCTCAACACTGAGTGATGCTTTCTCGTATTCACTTCTGTGAAATTGATATTGATACGTAATTTGTCCCACATGAAAAATCTAAGATACCATTTTCCTACATGCTATATGCCTATTCTGTAAAAAGAGCCTATAGGGGAACTAAACCTAAAGAGAGCTTTAGATGAAGATACAGGAGTCTTTTCTTCCTTCTTTTCCCTTCTTTCATCTACTTCTCCACTGGGTCAGACAGCCGTTTCTGGGAATTCCACCCTTCATCAGTGATCCTGGGAGTCTTTGTCTTTTTCTTTATCTTGATCTTCTGTGAATCTTTGGCATGTAATATTATAATAATAAAATGATCAAAGTAGTTACTTTATCACTTGTCTAGTCGTAGGCGTCAAAGATGGTCCATTGATTTCTGAGAGTGGGGTCCTAATTGGGGTATTCCATTTTGAAGTGTGCATATTTATAGAAAATGTTTATAAGTAGTTACTCACCTATGAATATCAGTCAAAGCAGTTGGCATGGATCCGTGATAGCCTACCGCATAGAAACGCGTTGACATGAATCATGGTGGCAACGGGATTATATCAAGCCTTTTACAATTTGAGTTCTACCCCCTACAATGTGATTTACTTACCAAGGTCGTCTGGACTTTCTGTTGAAGGTGCTACATCTAAAGATAAATTTAGCTTCTTCTTTGGAGTAATCGTTTCGTAACTAAGAAATATACATGTACATATTCTACAATAAACATTAAAGATAGCTGAATTGTTTATACCTCCGACTGTAGGGAGAAGCAATCGATCCATTTCCATCTGGACTAAAAATCATCATACTCATCTTTCCTTCGCTTTCTCTTTTACTGTTCATAATCTGAAATCTAGTAAATCAATGCGTATAATTCCTTTCATTTAAAACATTTAAACCATATATTCAAAATCACAGCTGTTTCCAAAGTAGCGCCCATACATAATATGTTGCCAGGGACGACACGTGAAATAGAGGGTCAATGACATCATAATCTATATTTATCCTAAAGGTAGAACAGTAAGGGCCTTTCCTAGAAAATTTCCCTAAAGTATGACCTGACTAAGTTCTCTATAAAAGCGAGAGCTTGGGAGCATATTCACACAAGATATAGCATCTTTCCTAATACAACTTCGCTGTACTACAATGAATATTATTGAGAAGACCTTAATAGCTCATGAGGTAGAGCAAAAAGATATTCCATTTGAACGAAAGTTTCAAGCAAAAGAGAGGTGGACTTGTCTGCATAAAGGGAAGAGTCTTCGATACTTCAGAGTCAAAGGAGCCGGATGGTACCACTGCCACTGCAAGCAGGACCAAAAGGGGGAGCCACACTCGTGGGCCTCGCCTCATTCTTGGTGCATCATCGATCTTTATCAGCACAAGATTAGATACAGCTGGCACGAATCGTGCCAGTACTGCGAAAAACGACAGCTGCCACGCTTTCCCCTTGAAAGTATAAACGTTATGGCAGAGTATGCAGTGAAGCAGTACTTAAAGCGCCTGCAAGGAGAGGATAGCAGTAATTGCGACAGCGAAGAAGAGAACGAAGAGGACACTAATAGAGGTCCTCACCAGACCACACGTTGTGGAATGTGTAGGGATTTGAAGAGGCCTTGTTGGATTTCAAAGTCTCACAAAATTAAATACAACTTCTCCTCTTATTAACCAAATAACAATTAAACTGCTTAGCTGTTTGTAATCAGTTTGCTTTTTGATTTTCTTTGAATTATTTTTTATTCTAAATGAAAACTTTAAAACTCAAATGTGCATGATGTTTTTAAAAGCTATAAGTTCGATTACTATAAATGTTTATGTCTTGGACTGAGAGAAGGATTAAATGCTGTAAGCCGATATTCTCGCTGTGATCTCCTATTTTGATTGACTTCTATGTCTTCCACCTTAAGCAAGAGAGCAGAGAGATTACCTGTAAGAGCTACTTGATCACATGAGGTATGCTGATGCAATTGTATTTGTAAGTGCTGGTATTTGGATTCACCAGAATGTACACAATTAGCAACCAAAAGGGAATTTCTAAGGGAAATCACCAGATGAACTATCGGCTCAGGATCACCTGATGGTGCACATGTATACACTGTATACAGACAACCCCTATATACAGGAATGACACTGTAGTGTATATATTCTAACCTCATGAACGTCATTAATATGGTCCAGATAGCTGGCATCCTTATGGCTTTTGTGTATTGGCAAAGGATTTTCCCTAAATCAGCAAAAAGTTTTACACATATGTACATACGTAAATTTGTACATTAACAATTAAAAGGTACACCAAAAGCACCTTTCGTTGAATCTATCTTCATTTCCATATCCTTCTGTTGAATTATAAGTGATACTCTATGATAAAGTAGTTTAGAAAACAACAAATTAGATGCAATGTTAATGCTTGCCAAGGTAAGTAAGATATTTGTTGATATCTACACAGTAAATGCAACAATTCTTTACAGTAACTAGAGACTTTATAGTTTAAATTAAACTATTCTAGAAACTGTCAGTCTCTCAAGGAAATAGGTCGTGTTAACTCATCCAACAGTAATTGGCATTTCTTACTAGAGCAGTGTTGTGGGGTTGACTGTTAATACTAGGCTGAGTGCTTCCAATATTAAAATCAGTTCCAAAGGGGGCCATTTCCGCTGCTCTTGTATACTGAACTGCAGTAAAACAATACAGAAACCCAAGTAACTGATATCATGTGAACAGTGCATACTAAGTTTACCACAAATAGGCTAACCACATTTGGTTGATGACACAAGAGATCACCCTGTACTCTTAGAATTGTCTTCCCTCTCACTTCTCCTCTTACCTTTCTTTCCTTTTGCTGCGCCCACTTGCAACTGTACTTTCATACCTTCTGTTTGCTGTCTCCAGTTTGAAAGACATTCCTTGCTCCTGAACAGGAGAGGAGAGGATATCACCATGGAACACACTAACATTACTTACAGGATTAACTTAATGTACACAAATATTTGCAGCAAGTACTTTTGCTTTTCAATGACAAAATCTATGTCAGCTTTGCTGTGAGGATTTGTGTCTTTGTGATGATGCTTTGGAATGATCTCCTTCTTGTTCAGTATGCTTCCTTTAGCGCCTCCCTTCTGATTCTGTGCCCTATCAACTCCTTTTTTGGGGTTAATGACCTGTATGCGTCCACTTGGAGATTTGGACGAGGTGACACCAGTTGATGCATATGTCAACCTTCTCTTGGTCACAGTGTCAGTGTTCTGCTGGTGTACTTTGAGAGCCTGATAACCAGGGGATGGCAGACCAGGCAGAGATGGACTGTACTGTGGTACCAACTGTACCCTCTTGTGGTCATCACCACTCTTAGTCCCTGTGTGGGGTAGACACCTTCTAACATGACATACTAGTGGGTATATGAAGTGATAGGGCTTACTTGTCGCGATCATGATGATATATGCTGGTGGACATACCGTATGGACCTAAATTTTCGCGGATGGCTGCCAATCCGAGAAAACCGCGAAAGTTTAGTCCCACAAAAATTTAGGTCCATATGGTATATAGATGTGGAGTGGCCTAGGATGCTGGTGGACATATATAGATGTGGAGTGGCCTAGGATGCTGGTGGAAATATATAGATGTGGAGTGGCCTAGGATGCTGGTGGACATATATAGATGTGGAGTGTCCTAGGATGCTGGTGGAAATATATAGATGTGGAGTGGCCTAGGATGCTGGTGGACATATATAGATGTGGAGTGGCCTAGGATGCTGGTGGAAATATATAGATGTGGAGTGTCCTAGGATGCTGGTGGACATATATAGATGTGGAGTGGCCTAGGATGCTGGTGGACATATTTAGATAAAACACTTTTCCTTTGAAACTTCCTATGTGGGGTCAAACATTTATCCTTTTAGTAAGTCAGCTTGACAGAAAATAATTTGTATACATTGATAATATGAGTGTTTTAATATACTACATGAGGAAGTACGTAGGTATTCATATTCATCAGTCAGCCATCATAATGTAATGGTCACACTTTTATAACTGAGGCATTGGAAATGTGTTCTCCATGACAATCTACATACCTTTTTGTTTCATGTGAATCTTTCCTATAGGCTGCAGTGATGCACGAGTCTTTTCAATTTCCCCAGTAACATCATTACTGGGGGTGTCACATTCATTCAACAAGCTTCTTAAAAACGCCAAAGTGGCTCTAGTACCCTCTTTTAGTACTTCTGGTGGAGGGAATTCCAACGGATTGTCTGTCAAATTGAGACCATTCAAATGCCTCAACAAACCTATTAATGAACAATGTTCAACATAACACACTGATGAATCCACGGATTTATTAATAATTCACATCAAAACACAGGCGTTGCAATTTAAAAAGATAGTCAAACATGTACCCAGTTCTAATGGGAGACTTTGGATGTTGTTTCCGGACAAGAGAAGCGTTCTTAGACCTTTGAGATGCTTTATGCTAGACGGAAGTTCTGTTAAGGAATTATTACGTAAATCCAAGTATTTTAGGTTAGTACAGTAATGAAATAAATCTTCAGGAAGTTCAGAAATGTTGTTTCCTTCCAGATACAGACACTAAGAATATAAAACAGATCCCACGTAGATTAAAATCATAAGATTTAATCTTGAACTTACCTCTACACTTTTCAGTTGATGATAAGTTGGTGGAAATACAATCAATTCCTTCCTACTTAAGTCCAACGTCTTGCTTTGCAGTGCTATAGAACTAGATAAATAACTATCAACACTGACGGCCATTTTGTTGAACAATTACCATGACAACTTAGTCATGGAGACAATATGGCTGCTGCTCAGTTTACGATATTATGTTGCGTAATAATAAAATGCCCTCAATCAAGTCGAGAGTATTGAAAGTGCTACGCTTTGGCGGTCTTACTCTGAAGTATGGATGGATTCCCTTAATTCTCTATTTGGGTAAACTTAACCGTTTGGTATGCGTAGATTATACATCTCTCAGAAGACTGTGCACATTGCCTAATAGCAGGGATTAGCTCATTTGAACACGTGTTAATAGGATATCCATGACTGTAATATGATATGGCTCCTGCAGGTATTACTAGAGGACAAAGCGACCCAGAATTTCCTCCACCCACACTCTTAGGAGCCATTTTGCCGTTTGGAGGTTAAAGCCTGGTGTAATTCTCAGCTAACCTTCTGCTCCAAGGAACTCAGTTATAACTCTATTACCTGTATAATTATTGCATTAATAATTTTAATATTGAAATGACTCCTATAGATTTACGTTCATAAGTAGTTTATCGTGTGCTTAGGATAAATTTGCATGTGAATATTTATACAATCTTTTTGGCCTCAAAGAAGTTCTTCAAGTGTCTCATCTGCCAGACACCGATGATGAGAAGGATAAGGGTTTGGCCAAGCGACCACCACAACACTCTGGCATTAGTGCTCTCACTAGTTGATCTGAATCTTTCCTCACGAACCTGCAAAACATGACATAAATCAAGTACTAAATTATTAAAAACTACACTACAGTACTTTTTAAAAAAATTGGGGACTTCAAAATCTGAAGCTGGTATTAAAACTTTTATGTCTCATCATTCAACTTTGAATTTTAGTACTTAAAACCAAATATATAACGATGTATCACTAATCACACATACTATCTTACCCTTTGATAGGCTTGTTCCTTGGATATCTGATCCACTTGATTTAGAAGCTGTTTAATTCTCAGTTGCAGCTCTGTCAACTTCTCCTTGTCAGCTACCCTTGCATAATCCACTGCATGTTCTCCCACATTGAGTTGTAAATGTACTCTCTACAAACAAGGAAAACAAATAAAGTGCAATTCACAGAAATAGACAGATAAAAGGTTCAGACTGAAGTCCTTCCTAACAGGTTATCATATCAAGGTAGTCCCATTGATTACATTATTTCTATGTATATTTATACTGATAATACTGGTCCAATGCTCGACGTTAAGGAAGAAAAAGCTTATTTTTAAGGTAGAAAACGAAAGCCAGCCGAGCGTCCACCATTTTGTTGACAGATATTTCCTACGTGTACATGTACGTAACAATTTCAGAATTAGGACCACCTCAAAATTAAGACCAAAAAATGTGGTCCCAAAGGTGGTCGCATTTGTGAGGTTCCACTGTATATTTATACTGATAATCTGGTTACACCTAACTCAGCCATATTAATGTATATATGTATCTCTCAAGTTATTTTCTGTGTAATGCTGGGCTCCCATGAAAATTAGCCTTGGCTAATGGGTCTACCCATGCAGGAAAAATACAATAACTCAGCTCAGTCTCATAGTCTCTCCTTTCAATGTTTCGGGACAGACAGATACTTACAGCCTGGTACAGTTGAACTTCCTAATTTGGTCACAGACTCACCAATCTATTTCCTCCATACCAGCGAGTAGTGTTGGTACCAATGCATATTGTGTGTTCCCCTGGCATGTGAGATGTCACTGTAAACCTGCCCTCAGCAGCATAATGTCTGGATAGTATCACCTTCTTCTGAGGATCCTTAATCTACAGTTAAAATATAAGTAAGTTAGTTAATATAAGTTTATTGGAGCTATCTGCAATGAAAATCGAGCTAGATTGAGCAAGACATACTGGTCGAAATGTTTAATCTAGCTCGATTTTCGTTGCAGATACCTCCAATAAACTTACCTATCATAATGAACGCAACTAAAATTACTCCCTATCACTTTATCTACAGTTGTACACTTAAATAATATACAGCTTTACTTGTACTAGATTGAGTTGCACACTCAATTAAATTGAATATATAAACTGGGTAAGTACAAATATTTTAGAAAGAAGAGCTGTATAGGGGAAATGTCACATACCTGTACATGAATTCCTATCCCAGGGCTGGACTCAAGCCACTGATTGGCGTTTGGATCAAACAGCTGTATCTTGTATTTACCTACAAAGAAATAGTGAAATTGAGTAAAATCAAAAGAGTTTCGACCAACCATTGATACGAAAAGGTTTAGTTTTCTAATGTCTAATGCAGTAAAGGATTCACTGATTAATCAACTTACCAACTATTAGTGTTTCTTCGGGAACTTCTTCTATAAAACATTTTGACTCTGTTTCAGACACATGAAAATAAAGGGCATTAATCGTTATAAATGCGCTAAAGAGGAAAAACGATGACCGTAGAAATTTCCTGAGTACGGCAGCCATTTTTCGTCTTGTGGTTCGTACATGTTCACGCCTCTCCGTTCAAACCAGATTACGAGTGTTTAAGATTTACAACGATTTGTAGGGCCAGTGTTCAGGCTATATTAATAAAGAGGATATAACTGATCTGTTTATGCGGACTGGATCAGTTCTGAAGGGAAATGGCAACTGGAAGTGTTGGAGGGAGCAAGTCGGAGCATCAAGTGGCGGGTAAATATAGACTGGTCAGAAAAGTTGGTTCTGGATCCTTTGGAGACATTTATCTAGGCGTGAATATTGCAAATGGCGAGGTAAACCGAGAGTATGTAACGTATTTCAACAATAATTTGTTAATACTTTTCTGTGGCGAAATTAGTTGGATTGAATTATTATTAGGAAGTTGCAGTGAAAATGGAGTCTGTCAAAGCAAGACATCCCCAGCTATTGTATGAATCCAAACTGTACAAAATTTTAGCCGGAGGAGTAGGAATCCCGCTGATCAAGTAAGTTAGGGCTACCTTTTCTCTATCGGCTTTTAGATACATTATTTCTAATATGTTAGATGGTACGGCACAGAAAAGGATTACAATTGGCTGGTTATGGAACTGTTAGGTCCCAGTTTAGAGGATTTATTCAACTTTTGTGCCAGAAGGTTTACAATGAAGACGGTTTTGATGCTCGCGGATCAGGTGAACAATTAAACGGCCATTTTTATTGTTACTAAATTTAGGATCTGCCTACGAAGTCCTTTGAATGAGCAACACGTACATCATGTATCAAGTTGGTTTTATCATTTTGCTACGTTTACAGATGATTGGAAGAATAGAATATGTTCATAATAAGCATTTTATTCATCGAGATATCAAGCCGGATAACTTTCTGATGGGGATTGGCAGACACTGTAATAAGGTTGGTTGGTTTACCTTCTGTACTATTCACTATGACTGCCAGTGTGCATTTGTCTCAGCAAATGGGCAAAATCTTCAAAGATTAGTTTCATTTCTAGAATAGTTTATTGGTCTGAAAGTATCTTTTGTTAACATGCTAGGCAGTTCCGTGTACCAGGCATTTGTTTTCCATATGAGCGACCATTTTATCAAGTCATTCGCTGTGAATTGCCATAATTCTTAGCACTAGATTTAATTTTAAAGTTACAGTAAAGCAGAAGATTCTGATGGCATCGAATTCAGAGCAGTGTGAAAGAAAATGCAAAGTTTTAAACATGTAGTCCAACTATGCATATACATATATATATATAGTACATTTAAGTGTGTTATATTCAGTGCTGTATCTGAGTTACGGGCACCCTTTGGTCCCACACTTTCTGGATGTGAGAGGTTTTACTGTATATACGTATATAAACTAAACAAAAATAATATAGTTTCTTCTCTCTCCTCCCCTCTCACTCAGCTTTACATTATTGATTTTGGACTAGCAAAGAAATATAGAGACTCACGTACTAAAATGCACATTCCTTACAGAGAAGATAAAAACCTTACAGGAACAGCAAGATATGCCAGCATCAATGCTCATTTAGGCATAGAACAATCGTGAGTTGTTGAAAGTGTACTAGTATATATGTACGTACGTGCAAAGCCGTCAGTTTTGAATGTTTTCTATTATTTTACATTTACTACTTTCATAATATAAAGTCAGCCATTTATTTTTACTGACTGTTGAATTACTCACTTCAGAATAACCTATATTTCCCAGTGCATATTCTAGGAGATGTTGTAGTAATGATTGATCCTATCCAGTGAGGAGCCATATTAAAGTTTAATATTCTCTTCTAATATAGGAGGAGGGATGACATGGAATCAATGGGATATGTACTAATGTATTTTAACCGAACTAGCCTACCATGGCAGGGCTTAAAGGTACCAACTACACTGCATAAGATCTTTTGCTTAGTATGTACCTCAGACCAGTGTTGTTAGCTCACCCAACAGTACCCTCCCCCTACACACATCTCCTCACTACCCTCCCCCTACACACATCTCCTCACTACCCTCCCCCTACACACATCTCCTCACTACCCTCCCCCTACACACATCTCCTCACTACCCTCCCCCTACACACATCTCCTCACTACCCTCCCCCTACACACATCTCCTCACTACCCTCCCCCTACACACATCTCCTCACTACCCTCCCCCTACACACATCTCCTCACTACCCTCCCCTACACACATCTCCACAGTACCCTCCCCTACACACATCTCCTCACTAGCCAACATACAAACTGAGTCCTGTAATGCAACTCTATTACTGTTTTATAGGCTGGCACAAAGAAGCAAAAATATGAAAAGATTTGTGAGAAGAAGATGTCTACACCCGTAGAAGTATTATGTAGAGTAAGTCTAAAGTTATATAGTATGTTCATATCTTCATTTAAGGTTACGTGTATTGGACATTTCACCTCATAGGGATTCCCAGCTGAATTTGCAATGTACTTGAATTATTGCAGAGGATTACGATTTGAAGAGGCGCCAGATTACATGTATCTTAGGCAACTATTTCGCATCCTCTTTCGCACTTTAAATCATCAATATGACTACACATTTGACTGGACTTTACTCAAGCAGAAGGCTACGGGCTTAGGAGGGACGACTCCTTCCGGGAAAGTTGAGGATAAGAAGGAGGAAGAAGGAATGGACTACACTGCTGGGCCAAAAGCAAAGAAGAAAGGAAGAGAGTGACACTTGACTGTTGTTAATCATACATCTTGTTTATGTGTATTATGTATACTAGTACACACACGCACACACATTCAATATTAATATTATATTGAGTATATTTAATGCATTCTGTTTATAGGTTGTGCATATATGTAAAATGGTTCATACATACTTAAATGAACCATGAAAATGGTTGGTCCGTAAAGATAGAAGGAAACCATACCTGACAGCCAAGCAGAAAAGCCGTTTTTAGATGCTCTAAAAGTTGAAAGATGATCCTTTCAAAAGATACCATACAGATGCTACTATGTATATGATTGGGTTTTTAATACATATATATATGTATATATAAGAGAGATGCTAAATCTTAAGCTTATAAAATTTATGATGTCTAAAAAAGAACTGTTTTCCTCATGGACTTGTACAATCTAGTTCTCTCTGAGGCTGTTAATCTACCATGTGTTAATTTTGTTAAAATACTTTCTGCCTCTTGATTTATCTTTTGAGAATTTGAATGTTTGAGACTCTGAGACTGAGGTTTTCTCATTCTTTGTTTACTTGATGCCTTTAAACTTCTTCCAATAGATGCCTCAATCTTCTTCTGTAGTGACCTCACCTCGATATGGTGGGGGAAGTGAAGTGGATACCTCATGCTGGTATTGTATAGATAAAAACAAATCAATGAATGCTGAATAGAGATAACCTCATAGCTTACTTAGCTATGATATCATAACCTTTATTATGTCATGTGACATCATGTGACCTGTAGGCAGAATATAAATAGCACACTTACCTAAGCCACAGATACAAATCCAGTAACTCATGAATTATCTCATTTTGTCGCATCTTTAAGTAATTGCCATTTGATACATTTGAAAACTGTTTAATGAGATCCTTTACTGTATCTATACCTACTGCCTTATTATTTGAATAGATCCTGGCAAACTAAAATGGAGATTATTGTAGAGATTACTTTAAAATGGTGAGTGACCTGGGCTGGCTCACAGTACTGATGGCTTCCAGTAGTATGTCTTCTTTGGTATAGATGGGTGCATGGCAGAAGGTGTACGTGTCGTACATGGACAAATTGACACCTTTCAATCTCTCAGCTATTAACTACCATAATCCATTAACCATAAAATATATTTGAAAGTAGTAATATTAAAAGCTTTCAATACAGACAGCCTCACCTTTTCATCGTCAATGTCACATAGAAAGTACAGTCCATCAAGAGTGGCAAACTTGTGGAACAGTACCTACATACATATATGTACAATATATGGGTCATATATAGTGTATGATATTGAATAGGACGGCCATGTTATTTCCATACCATCCCCCCATTTTGAGTGATACCATATTCAGCTGAACACAATTTTACACTCACCAAGATATCACTAAAAGAGGCCCGTGGAAGATACTTTGCAAACAATTCTATTTGTTCATATTGTGGACTCAACCCAGCTTGCTATTAAAACACAAACATTAGTTGAAGACAATCAACCACTTTGCCAATGAGATACATACTTGTATGTCTGCTTCAGGTACACTAAATAGCTTCTTCATCGACTGAAAGTCTTCTTGCTTAAATGTGGTGACCAGACCATCTGGGAACTGTGATTGATAGCGACCAGCTCTCCCAGCAATCTGCTTCAAATGGGAGGAGGACAATGTAAGAATATCTTGACCACTCCACTTCTCAATTGAATGAAATATAATTCTTCTTATATTCCTGTAAAACAAGTTGCACACATTAGGATATTCCTGTAAAACAAGTTGCACACATTAGGATATTCCTGCAAAGCAAGTTGCACACATTAGGATATTCCTGTAAAACAAGTTGCACACATTAGGATATTCCTGCAAAGCAAGTTGCACACATTAGGATATTCCTGTAAAACAAGTTGCACACATTAGGATATTCCTGTAAAACAAGTTGCACACATTAGAATATTCCTGTAAAACAAGTTGCACACATTAGGATATTCCTGCAAAGCAAAGTCACTACTACTCAGTAGCACTTACAAGTTCAATCCCATTCCAATTGCATCAGTTGCCACTAAAACTTTGAAGTTGGAGTTGGGATCATTAAAGAGTCTTGATTGCTCTAATCTGGTGGCTACATCACATACGTATGTTAAAGCATGCTACGGTACCTTGGTTGATAAGCACAAGGCTAGACTCACCGGAAGGCAGTCCCCCATACACAACAGCACACTGATATCCAGTTGCAGACTCCACTTTCTGCTTAATAGCAAATATATGTTTTCTAGAGAAAGCAACAATGCAATCCCCCTCTCTGATATCAGAATAAGCATCTCCTGAAACCAAATGAGACCATTTGTTCATTCAGCTAGTACCATAAAATTTGGTGGTGAATATTATCAATCTACACTTGTAAGATCACAGCCAGAGCCCCTATATGGACAAGTTTGTCCATTAGAAGCCCAGTCAGGTGGGCCCTAAAGAAAGGTAACCTGATTAACACATTGCGTGTCACCTCTAAGAAAGCTTCATGTTAACAACTAACTAAGGGTCAGATTAGGTAGTCGACTGTCCATTGAAGTGGAGACTTTTATAATTTAAGAGATGCACTCAACTATAAGTAACTAACAAGATTGTCCTCACTTAGGCTACGTCTGGACACCTTGAGTGGGGACAATCTGTCATACATCTTTATCTCCAGTTCTTCTTCAGTTGTAGCAAGCACTCTCTGGACAACACTGATGGCTGCGGAGCTCCCACAAAGGTGTATCTCCCTAGCTGGGAGGCCAAGAAGGGCTCTAGTCCAAGCAGAACCTCGTTCACTATCCTTAAGCATCTGTACCTCATCAATTATTCCTACATCATCTATAAAAGGGAAAAAGGGAAATCCCCCACCAAGCAAGCAGGTGTTTAGCAAAGTCTGATTCCGATTTCCCAGGGCCTTACAAGTTTTCTCTTTGCCAGTGTTGCACATTTCAACTGTACAAGAGATGTGCGGCGCCTCAAACTCTCCTACAGTGACCTTCTCCTCTCCTGTCAGCAGGTCACATGGCACACCCTGCAAAATTTGGATTTTGGAATGTTCTCTGTATTTCTTGGATTGGTCAAAAACATGCTTGGCTTAATATAATACCAATCTTCCTTGTTAACACTCAAAGAAATATACTAACCTCACTGTTACACCTCTGATGTATCTCAGCTGCCAGCATGCGCAGGGGAGCGCAATATACTCCAGATTTGGAGGAGAAAAACCTTTGTAAGGCTTCATGAGTCTTTCCTGAGTTGGTAGGACCAGCATGAAATATAAACTTTCTCTTCAAATCTCTCGCTGCTGGAAACCTACACACAGTGGTCAAACTCCTTCACAGTGGTCACATTCATAGCCAATTAATCATACTAGGAATAAGACACTCTCTAAATGCACCAAATTAAGGCAAACAAATATGGAGAAAAATGTATCTAAAGATTGCAGTGCCGATGAAAACTTTGCCTCCTTGTGCACTAATTAATTGTTACTCGTTCATTATACCCACCAGAATGCTGGATTGGACAGATCACTTATGTGCTTTAGTCTTTCCAAATGCTGTGATCCTTGATTGACAAAGGCCAAGAAATGAGGTCTAAGTGCCTCTACATCTTCTGTGGAGCAATTGCAAGAGAAAGAAATTACCTAAAATAGTATCACTACATCAATGACTATGCTATGTTGCTATGACTACCAACCTTGTTTGGTTGCAATTCTCATGATAATGTCGTTGATCTCTGGGTCCAGCTGTTGATATTCATTCAAATATTTCTTAAACTTCTGTTGAGCATCCTCAAACTCTTCCTCTTTCAAGTCATGACCACCACATGAAAACCAAAAGCTACTCATTTGAGATATTTTGGCATTTATTTTCTTTAAATATTCTACGTACGTATTTAGAGATAGGTAATGATACACAAAAAGATGGCTTACATCTCATGTAAATTCCGACTACAACAGTTTTATTAGAAATTTCAATTCAAATACTAATCTCCCTCAATAACAAAAATAATCTACAAAGTTAATGAACTTGCTTACTTGGCATGTCAGGGTTCTCCTGAATGACCATGCTTTCGTTTTGTCTTTTAGCATTGCAAATGGTGGAATGGATGGTCCTCGCGAGTCCTTTCCAACCGAATGACCACTTGCAACGTAGCGAGATGTCTTGCGATGCGCCAAAATACTCACATCTTCTAAAAAGGGTACAGCCATTAAGAAAGCTGCGTCGCGATAGGCCCGCTGCTAGCATACTCGTGAAAGTAAATTAATAGGGTTACCCTCTTGCCTTCGTTTCCGCCTTCGCCGGTGTCGTGACGGAGTCGAAATTTGGTCAGCAAAACTTCGACAAATCTACTACATTATTGAACAGTTTCCGTAAGTATATCGAGGAAGATCGCTCGAAGTGAGTAAATGTTCCCAAGAACGAACCCGTACGATATCCGAGGAGCTATGAAATCTTAACGACAATGCTAATGAGTTTTGCATGTGTCCAATTAAGCTGTATTACCGACCGAGCTCTGATACCAATAGATCGCATGATTCTGGTCGCCATATACCTAATATATCAGTTTCTGCTCACCTTCAAATGATCCATGTGGTATATAGTTGTATACTTGGGGCAATTTTGAACACCATCTGTGTTGTTATAACATCCCATGTTAAATATATTTTACGTTACAATTCAATTTTATTCATTATTTTCAATGTTTGACTAAGCTTTTAATAATCTTCATCTGTTTAATGAAAACGTTTTAGTCTATTATACCGTATTGTAAATTAATGTATTAATATACTTTTCTTATGTTTATTTATTTATTTATTCATGTTTGTATTAATCATGACACCCAGGTGGACCAGCTGATGGGTCTTTCCTGTTGAAATATCGTTAATCTGCCTATTGTAAATGGGTATACTCTAATTTTAACATAGCACATATAGTGGGTGAATATTCTGGAAGGCTTTATGTGTATTTTCTCTACAGATGGAAATCCCAATCAATGAGCTGAATGAACATATTACTTGCAAGTTGTGTGCGGGGTATCTCGTAGATGCGACTACAGTAACTGAATGCTTGCATACTTGTATGTGAGAGTGTATCATGTTTGTCAGTTTATATTATACCTTATTGGTAAAATTAGTGAAAGTTTAATTGGTAAAACATTATTATCAAGATAAGATAGATTCTTAAGCAATTCCATAGCTTCAGTAAGGCATTTATTATATTTATCTTCCCACATCGCAACCATTCATGTCATGGTCTTCTGGAAAATCTTCAAAGTTTAAAATTACACATCTGTATATAATGTACACTTTGAATGGTTAATGTTGGGATAGTATTTAATTACTGGATAACTGTATATACTTCAACTTAATAGGAAGCCACCGGCTTAGTGTTTACTGAGGAGCAAAGCATCCCTTCAGTAGCATCTGATCTTTTTTTGACACAAAATAGATGTCCATGTTAATGTTTTCTTTATTTAATATGCAAGTCCATTGGGGAAAGTTGAGCAACCAATGAAATTACTGAATACCTCAAGATATATTATGAATCTCAAGTGCAAACTGGCACAGCTGTTCTTATTTTGACAGCTGCATGCTGCCTATCAATGCCATTTAAGAGCTTGAGTGTGTAGTGTTAACCAACCAGTACTATTGAAATAAATTAGTGAAGAAGAAAGCTATTCTATACATTTTAAATTGAAGTTTTTCATGTGAACTTTAATGAAGACACATATGCTTTATGACTACTTTTTAACCATATATGTCTTTTAACATTTTTGTATACATTCATGCATATAATTTTCATTATAATGGAAATTATGTAATTTTAAAGTTACAAATACATATAGAGTAGGCTAGATTGGTTGCTATGAGTCAGTGAATAATTTATTGCTTTGATTTTTATGTATTTATCTCCTTTTTGATATATAGTCTGTAAGTCCTGTATTGTCAAGTATGTTCAGTCAAATCGTCACTGTCCAACTTGTAATGTCCTTATTCATGAGACCCAGCCACTGCACAACCTCAGGCCTGACAGAACCATGCAAGACGTGGTCTACAAACTTGTCCCTGGTTTATATGAAAGTGAGTTGCCTCTTGTAAATCCGCCAGAGTTACATCCTCAACATGTACAGTAGAACTTCCTTCTCCTGACA
The DNA here is from genome assembly GCA_947172415.1 of Chondrosia reniformis. Taxonomy (NCBI): domain Eukaryota; kingdom Metazoa; phylum Porifera; class Demospongiae; order Chondrillida; family Chondrillidae; genus Chondrosia; species Chondrosia reniformis. The sequence continues at coordinate 6,848,285 of OX359199.1, read as the reverse complement.
AGAGACTATTACCCACTTATATAGCAGTCATAATTCTACAGTAGTTTTCAGGCATGTGACTAGGGTTATGATTTTGAAGGTGTTTAATTGGGTACGGGCTCCATTTTGTTATTAGTATTTTATTATATTATTGTCTCTCAGCTGATATGGTAAGCAGTCAGTCCAGACAAGCCAGGGTAGGGCTCCATGCACAGTTAGTCAATTTAATGTTATCTCTGCTTCCACTCTTATTGCCTCCTTCCTCGGAACCTTCACGTGTAGATACCCTGGTTAACCTATAGTAGATCGATGATTTGAATTAAGGGTTTAATTTTGTTTACAATGTTTTCACCTGAGGACAATTGATTGACAAGGTTGGCTTGAAGTTAGCTTGTTGACCGAACCAGGTGGCCTCTGACTCACATTCCAAGCTTTTAGAGATATATTCAACTTAATCCTTCTATTGTATTTTACTCATTCATTCCCGTAATTGAGTTAGAAAGAGAGTAAACACATATTTGGCTGTCATTTCGTGGATCATGCTTTGTGTGCATTGATAATTAGCCGATAGACTCAGTTCTGCTTTACTAGGTGTATGGTTCTCCATAGCATTGCATGCATACTTAGTAGAATTTGAAGGTGTTTAATCAAAACTGTTGAAGTAGAAGTTTACTTGAATAAGATTTAGGTTTAATTGTTATGCAATTTAGGTGAAGTTTGTAGAAGAAAAGAATTCTACAGTTCAAAAGGAATGCAGGATCGTGAGTTAACGATTACCAATTGACTTGTGTTGGCAGTGTGTATGGTTATATAATAGTTATGTGCAGATATGAAGACGGATAGACAATTCTGACTACATTATATGTTCTTCATTTATATATTGATTTAGTGTTGGTAATAGGAAGGTCTCATATAAGAGAGATAAATTGCTTGTATGATTTATTGATTGATCAATTGATGTGCATATATCTCTAAAATTAGTATGTACGTATGTGACTTTAGACTTGCACAATTTATTGCTTTGTTTTATAGCTTCAAACAGCATATCTATGGATACCACCAATTCAAGTGTAGAATTTGCACATACTCATTTTAATCGTGATGATGAGCTAGTATCTATAGAACTCGTTCCAGACCCAGCATTAACAGAAGCAGGGCTGCTGCAAGTATGGCTCTCTATGCTCTCACATGCTCCCACCCACCCACTCTGAATACCTCAGCTTGGACCTGTAAACACATGCAGTTTGTAGCTGTAAATGCTTTTTTCTCATTTAAGAACACAAATTAAATATGCAGTCTTGTATGTATACACAAATATTGAGAGTCTGTTAAAAGTTTATATACAAATATATAGTTCAGACCGGATAATTTTATTGAATTGAAATGTATTGGTTTAATTAAAGGTATGTATACTTTTATGTCCCTTATAGTCCATACCAAGAAGATTTGTTCGATGTTCCTCACGTGTTACCATCCATCACCTCAAGACATACCTACAACTCAAAATGACCATTCCTCCACTTCACGAGGTCAGGGTATAAATCTTTTTGAAGTAGTAGCTTCCTTATAAATGGATGAATCTTTGATTCTTAATCAATTCCGTAGCTTCAATAAGACAGTTTATTATATATCCTGCATTGCAACCATTTATGTCATGGTCTTCTGAAAAATCTTCAAAGGATAAATTACACATCTTTATATAATGTACACTTTATATGAATGGTTAATGTTAGGATAGTATTTAATTACTGGATAACTGTATATACTTCAACTTAATAGGAAGCCACCGGCTTAGTGTTTATTGAGGAGCAAAGCACCCATTCAGTAGCATCTGATCTTTTTTTGACAATTGACAACACATTTTCAGTGAATGCTTGCCTTATTTAATTATGCAAGTCCTTCAGGGAAGGTTAAACAACCAATGAAACTTCAATCAAACGACTCCTTGCAGCTGTTTTCATTTGCATATGTGGAAATATATATTTTTCAGCCCGCAGCATAAATTCTACTTATTTGTCAACTACATGCTCAATTAATTTAATGATGATAAAATTTTAGTTTTAATTTATTTGCACTAAAGATGTTCTAAAGTTGTGCCAAGTCTCATAGGGAATACTAATTTTAACGTGTTTATCACAATTTGCAAGCACTCGCACTATTTAGATCACTTAAAGATGAGTGAATTGCTGATTGTTTAGTAGTGATTAGTATGAGGTGCTATTACACAATACATGCAATGTTCTTTTGAAATATACATATATATATACGTACCGTATATGCCTAATGTAGCTTCTGAAAGTATAGTTTATAGAATGCTGTTTAACTGTAAATAGTGATAGGAATAGGTTTTTGGTAAAACATTCCGTTTTTGATTTGAGAGATGCTGTTGCTTGGTAACATTTAAACCGAAGAACTTTTGTGGTTCACTAATCGCAATTATTGTTCCCTAAGCAGCCAGACCATCAAATCAATTCTGTCAGTATCTGGTTGTATGAATCAAGGTAACTCGGTAACATTTTAAGCTCTATGATATACTTACCACATGAATTAGACTACGTATGATAAACCTTTTAATGTTTTTCCTTGCAGATGGACATATTATGCAAAGGAGCTGTCCTACACAAAGATAGCGCTCTGAGAAATATATGGATCAGGAGTTGGATTAAGAAGGTGACTGCTGAGGCATATACACATATATTGCCATGTGAAGGAATACAGTTGCTTGAATCACAATACTACACATATATTATATATATTATACAGTACAAGTTACAATATATATAGAATGAATTTTATATATATATATATAAAATTTACCACTGTGTGTAATATTAATACTTAGTTACAGTAATATGAACCACAATCCATGTTCTCATACTTTCCAAATTGTCTAAATTGTTATTGCTGTCCAAACACTTATTGTTCAAGTCATGTTCATTAGCTCTAACAATTCAGATTAGAAAATTGCCTGTACTAAAATTGTATAATGTAAAGACCCTGAATATACAGCTTCTAAGAGTTCTTTGATTGTATGTAATTATATTTAGCTATGTGTATAGTTTTTCTATATACAAGCATGGGATGGATATAAACCTGCATGGATGTGAGTTTCTCTAATTCGTACAGCTGGTACCAATGGAGAAGAGTTGTCACTTAGGGGAGAGCCTGTGATTTGATAAGAAAGACAACACTCCTTCTGTGTTCATTGTTTTTGTCTTATGTGATTATCGATAAATATAATCCATTATTAAGGATAATATATATTAAATTAATAAAATAAGGCTATACAAGTTGGTGCTGAACCGTGGAACACAAAGTTATATAGTCTGACATACACTGGACTTTTAATATGATGTTCCATACCTATATATATGTACTTGTCACAATATTAATGATGTTATACTGGTACACGTGTATATGGGTATGTTTCAGTATTGCCTTAGGCACTTTATATATGTGTAACTAAAGTAATGATATATTTGAACAGCAATGGGAACTTGTGCATTTTAATATGTTAATCAAATAATGGTCCACTGTTATGGTCCTTCAAACTGTAAAACTCCTTTCTTTGTTCTTATGAGATATATAGTACTGTCAATATAAGTTGATTTACCAGAATATATAACAATTTTCTGTTTTAGTGTACATCACTTGTTGATGTTTATAGATGTATATACTCTCACATGCTGGACTTCCATTGCAGCCAGTGGGATTTGTTTATAAAAGCAAACTATGCCCATTTTTCACAGGATTTTATTTAGATAAACTATGTTTTTTCAATTATCTAATTGAAATCACTCATTCTAGTCCTTAAGTAATCACTTTTGATATAGTTAACCTTGAGCGAACACCTGGCCTTGTGTAATACAATGGTTGAAACACTGTATGCCATAACGCTAGCACATGTCATATTTAAATAACTATGTCCAGTTGGTGTGTCTTGTGATAATAGATACATGCCATCAAGTGAAACATTAATTGGCATCTGTTAGGTGTCACTATGTGTATCATTGAAAACATGCCAGCACACAGAAAGGTTTCATTTTCTTTGTTAGCTCTAATCTTCAAATAGATATTGCTATGTGACACCCTTGATTGCTTTAGAGTATTATCTATATATATAATTCTTACATAGATTTTTCTGTTTTTGTTTCACTCTGCAGGATCCACCCATGATACTCACATACACATTGAGGGAATGCAATTAATGATTGAAGACTGTTTATATATAAACTTGACATTCACTGCATTGTTAATTTGAGTTAATTGAGAGGTTTTGATGATTTACAAACATTTGTTTATCATCACTGTAAGATTCCCATGAGGTGCATTGCTCATCTAAATTCAACATACAGGAATATTCATATTGCATAAGCTAGCATTCATAAGCTTTTAATTAATGCAATTAATGATAGCCTTTGATGTGTGTTGCTTGTGAGGAAGGTGACAAATGAAAATATGCTTTAAATCAAGCCTAGGAGTTCAAAATTAGCACAGTTAACTAAGAAAAGAGAAGTAAGGTTTCACCACTATTGCTTGATCCTACTGAGTTAAGAAAGCTGCTACATGCTCACCTATATGTGGGGCTTCCGGCTTGTATTAAAAGCTAGGTGACACTAGCAGGTTTAGTCAGTTCTTCGATTAACTTTGCGAACCAAACTCGTGACTTTCACCTCTAAAGATATATTAAGGAAGTATATAGCCTCATGGAGAGTGAACCTCAGTCAGTATCCGGATTGATAGGAGCCAGCCTCAAATGTACAGCAGAAGAGGAGTTTGTGAATAGAAGGACTGAACCTCAAGAAGTCTGTTATACTAAGAGCCACCAAGGTTCCCCTGAAGTAGAAGGAACTGTGAGTATAGCAGAAGGTAATGTGTCCCCGTGCAGAAGTCTGCCTTTCCAACAAGGGCAGCTACCACTCCCCAACCGTGCTCCATATATTGAATTACCATTGGCAGACTCTTTAAATGATCAGCAGCAGACAGCAACTACTTCAAACTATTCCACTTCTCAGACCCCAACCTGCATTGTGCCTAACTTGGGAGCTGTGGCCACTAGCCACTCCTCCACTGCAGCGACAGCAGGTACACAGAGCAGGGAGACGGTGATGGGAGAGGGAGCACCCATCACAAACAGACTGGATCAGAAGAACCTCTACAACCAACAGAACAGCAGTGGTATAACTGTGACTCTGGAAGGACAGGAACTTTGGGAAGAATTCTACAAGAGGGGAACAGAAATGATTGTAAATAGGGCTGGAAGGTAACTAGAAATCCATTACAACACCTTAGATTACAAGCAGTATATACAATTTGTTGTATAAAGTATTAAATAAGCTCATTGACAAATATATTAAAGATTTGTTATTTGTTGGAACAAGTGCCATCCCTACTTTATGATTCATTCTTTAAATGTTTTTATTTTATCTATATTTAGCCATAAAGTGATTGTATTTTGTGTCATATAGTAAATTCTAAGTGTTACTTGGACATGACCATTCTTTATTATACATCTGTATACGTTTGGATACTAAACTGATATGTGAAGGGAGATAATTGATATGTATGTAAGTGGAGTACATAGAAGTCGCTTAGCACACTAATGTCCCGCCAAATTAGTATGCCAAAATTGTAGTATACATAATCTATAGTTGATTGATCTTTACATATTTGTGCACATATATATTATATTCTATTTGTCATTACATCTACAGGAGAATGTTTCCCGGTCTTGCCCTCAATGTTTCTGGTTTAAAGCCAAAACATAAGTACACAATGAAAATGGAGATCATTCTAGCTGACAAACACAGATTCAAATTTTTGAATTGCCAATGGATTGCAGTTGGCACCTCTGAGCCCCAACCAGTCTCAACAACAATAGTACACCCTGACTCCCCCAACAGTGGTAACTACTGGATGCGACAGGGCATCTCCTTTAGAAAGGTTAAGATCACAAATAACAAGGACAATCCGAAAGGAAATGTGAGTGGAGAACTTAAGATTCACTATAATGTGGTGCACCTAAGGTGTGAACAGATTAAATTTAGTGGGAGTCTTTGAGTGGAGTTATAGCTTGTATGTATGATCTAACAAAGCTATTTGACACTATACCTGATACATCTTTATTCATTATGGCACGTAAGGAATGGTCTCATAGAAACTAGATACCCAATTCCATTTCTTTAACTTGCTGCATTTACTATTACAAACAATATACATGCAATGCTCCTCAATGCTCAGGTAATTCTTCACTCGATGCACAAATATTGCCTCCGTCTCATCATTGAGGAACACAAGAAGCCACTTCCCAATAGCCCTCCGTCTCTGTCTAAAACTGTTTTAATTAGAGACTTCCCAGAGACAACCTTTATCACTGTGACGGCCTACCAGAATGAAGAGGTTACCCAATTGAAAATCTCAAACAATCCTTTTGCTAAAGCTTTCAGAGAAGGTTCAGGACAATAGTGAGTATAATATTATTAGTATATAATAGTCTCTATATAATATAATAATTGTCTGAAATCATTATATCAAAGAGAGGTTTCAATTTTGAAAGCTATGCCAGTGCCTATATTATATATATACTTATTGAATGAGTTATGTCTGCTGTAATATATACACTAAGTGGTCATTGTATGGAGCTCCCTTTGAGCAGTATAGACTCTATTGGGTGTGTATTATTCCCTTCTCTTGTACTCATTTTACAGTGATTGGGACACAATCCAAATGTTTTATTCAAATCAAGGTCAATCAAGATCACTTCCAGGTAAGATCAACCCACTCAAATGCTAGCAAAGTTGCCCATGGTGATGGATTGATGGGATAGTATTTCATTTAGTGTGGGTGATAGTTGCGTCATAACTTGATTATTTCATTACTTATTCATCAACCTGAGGTATCTTGTGTGGGCTGAAGCCTTTTAATAAGAGCCAATGCATTTTGTACACTTACAATAACCAATAAACAATACTAATTTAATTACAATGTTGTCAAAGGATGACTGATGACAAATGGCTTCATTCAGTGTTCAACACACAAAAGTACTACACTATATGAGGGGGAGTTTATCTTACTTGTGGAATGTGAAATATTTTATATCATTTCTATATATGTAGGTGCATTAGGTAGTCCTCTGCCAGGTTATGGTCAACTCTCCTCCCCCATGCTTCCACCAACACCTATAACACCTGGAATGTACCTTCCTAATCAAGGATGGTGTGCTAACACTTCACACCCCACATCTCATCCTCAAGTCATGGACTGTAGTCCCAATTTCCACCCTTTGCCAGGAATTTTCGAATGGCCACCTCAAGGCAACATACAGATGTCTACTCCAACCTCAGCCATCCTACACAACCCTCCACCAATCCACCCAGCCCCTTTTCACTTACCAGATCATGCCAAGATTGCCAGCGGATTCCATGCATTTCAAAATCCATCCTCAATGGATGATACACGAAATCAAGTGCTACGTGGTACCACCAGCTACACACTCGCCCCTACAGTGACAAGGACATTTGACCAACACGCTCAATCAGACTTCTACGCCGGGCAAAGTAACCCTAACAGTGTTTTACCCACACCAACCTGTTGTTCGTAATTTTTAACAATCAATTCCCCAAACCTGTTTCTTACTTTCTCACTTATGTGAATATTATTGTGTAATAGTACATCATGGCTTGTTACTAAATAAACATTCTTATTGAATGGTACACCTTGTGTCTAATAGTACCAAAAAAGGACATGTCGTATTTACAAATAATGACATTCATAGGAGGCAGCCCCCGCATCGGTACATCGCTCCCACGCGAATAGCTTGGCTGTTTATAACGAGGAGCCAGATGCGGTCAGTAGTTACCACGCATCCCGCTTTCAGTGACTCAAAGTCGGTGGCGTTGATCTTTTCTGCTTTGCTTATAAAAGGACAACTGTTTCATCTATTATTCTAAAGGCTAAAGTACTTAGGTACAACAAGAGAAATCATAGACACTGGCGAACGAGTACCAAAGCGAGGAAGTTACGGAATTGACTGGAGCAGGACGCCCACATTTCGTCCCCGTGTGCAGCGCCTCAAATAGTAAGTCAATTTCATCAATATGATATAATTATTTAAATGGTTATAGGTATATCAAGATATTTTTTTGCAAGTTTTGATTAAATTTTTAAATAGTTGACGACTTTTTATTCTACAGTGTCGACCCAGATTTTGTACCATCAGGAGGGCCCACGATTCCATCATCTCTCCCGATATCCAACTAGTTGCATGTCCACACATACTTATTCCAATTTCCAACACCCGCAGTACAGTCCAGCTTCTATTGTTGAAAATCACCAACCAAGTCCGTCCCAATTATCACCCCTGTCTACGACACCAACCCATCTGCAACCGCCTACGCCACACTCTTTGAACATCTTTCCTCCACCAGGTAGAAGTCCGACCGGCCCTCAAGCGTCGCTGCCTCTTTCTATGGAAAATTATCAACACGGTCCTATAGTACAGGAGTATCGTCCTTCTCCGAATCACGCTCCGTCTATTACTAGTCCACATACTCCGTATACTCCCCCTCTTCAACTGTCAAGGGGAATGAACCAGAATACGCAGGCTCAAGATTTGGCCATTTATAGTGTTAGTTCGAGTGAAATTGCCGATCGTTGTCCCATTACTGGGCCCTCAACTCCAGTTACTTCAGTCATGACTTCTAGTCCGTCATCTTTAGGGGAAATTCTCTCGCCCACGTCCTCAATCCATCAGCCTAGCTCAGTGAAGGAAGAATCGATTCACAACACCATAACCAGTCCTCCTCTCTCCTTAGAGCTATCCGGAACGCTTGGAAACGTTCTCCAAGCCAGTCTACTTCCCCTATCCGTTTTTCCACCTAGTAATGTGGCGCCCAAATCAAGGAAGAAAAGAACGCCCTCTAAGCCCTCCAATAGTGCCCCAAAGAGATCACCTCCGCCACCTTCAGAAAGACCGCATGCCTGTCAGTACTGCAACAGTCGGTTTAGCCGTTCGGATGAACTTACCCGACATGTGAGGAGACACACGGGCGATAAGCCTTTTCTTTGCCAAATCTGCATGCGTAGATTCACTCGATCTGATCATCTGACGACTCACATAAGGACACACACGGGCGAAAAACCTTTTGCCTGTGAAACGTGTGGAAGGCGCTTTGCGCGTTCAGACGAGAAGAAGAGACATTTGCGAGTCCACCAGAAAGATACTTCAAAGGGAGCCAAGGCCAGTAGAAAGAATGACACGATTAACTGCGTACGAGAACCAGAGAGACTTCCGTCACTCGACCCTGAGCTAACTATTCGATCCGAACAACAACAGAATTCTGAGACAGGCTCGCAAGCCAAGCCAGTGTCATCTTTACAAAGCAAGTCAGATGTTACTACCTTGATCAAAGTCCAGGATCTCGCAAGCTGTCACCACCAGCAGAATGATTGTTGAAGAAGATCCAGAAAGTAGGTCTCTCAATAATAAAACCATCCTTCATCCTCTCATTCTGTACTACATGTCACTGTAAACATTTAACTCTAAACAAAAACATATTCCTGACTTATTTATCATGTACTTGAAGTGTTTTTTTTATGTTTTGCAATGCCTTAACTACAAACGTGTGATCTATTTTTATAGAAGTTTGCATATTGTCATCCCTCACATTATATATATAACTTTACTGTATGTACTTATGAAATTACAAGTTATTTGTGTTAGCAAAGTAAAGTTGTTGGTTATCAAGTTGGAAATATGCGTGTGTGTGTATTTTGGCAATGATAAAATTCATTCAAATGAGGATAGATATATCTTAACTGGTGATGTGATTAATTTTTGCAAATGTCCTTTGACCTGTAGTAGCTATTTCCTACATGAATAATTATTAAGTGATTAGTTAATCTTATCCTACATACAGTGACACATGAAATATAATTTATGGTCTAACAAAACCAAAATATTTGTGAAGCTTGTCAGTATTATCAGCCAAGCATGAAAGGTTAAATATTGATCAATACTGGTTAGGTTGACTGTTCATGGCCGACAATCTGAATGGCTTTGATTTGTGACAACAACTCATCAGTTTGTTTCTGGATATTATTTTCATCTGAGGGTAGAGGAGTCAGTTGTGCTGTTAAGCTCTGGAAGGCTTCAGCTGAACGCTGATGATATAACAACTACAGGAATGCAAAGAAAACTAAATTTTAATGGTCCTTTCATTTGAAGAAAAATCAATTTTGATATGACTGTACTCATTAGATAACAATTATAAGACAAAAAATTATTTGGGGACAAATGAAATCACATACTACAGAATCAGTTCTCTGGTTGCTCAACTCAAATACCTTAGATTTCTCCACATAGACAATAGGAATGTCTGAAATGGCAGACAACATACCTCCGTTTCCATGGAAGCCTCTAAACAAGGACTGAAATACTCCATTCTAGCTTTATGCAGTTGTGGAAGCTCCTATATAGCACACAGAGGATTTAAAATCATTCAATTGTTATTCAGCCCAAATTAAAAAGGACTGACTGAGTTCCCTAGTTACTGTATGCATGTACTAAATCAAAGTCCCTTCAAACTACAAAGGACTGCATTGAACAAGATTGAAACTTATATATATTCTCCTGAACACTATTGCCTATTAATATATATGTATTACTAGGAATTTCTCCATTCATATTTAAAGACCCGAGTACAATATTCCCAAAGAAGATCTTGATGAAAATCAAAGTGAAACTGACTGGAACACTCCCGAGTCATAATGTGTGAGTTAGTATTGTATGCGCTTATGCACATTGATATTTATAACTGCAAAACGGATCTAGGTGTTTCAACATAAATGGATATTTCAATACAAATTTAAATGAATAACATACTCTATACAGTTACATGGATGTACCAAGAACAATTATAGGTATTAAATGTTTCCATGGTAACTTCTGTTTCCATGGCAACATTGAGCATACTCCTTACCTCCATTAACAGCAGATGAACTTTAGAATATTCTGCTTCAATATTACGTAAGTCCCTCTGAGCCTGTTGGATATGCAATTTCCATAGAATAAATATGTACATATCTACGTATGTACACATATGTACGTACGTATGTATGTATGTATGTATGTATGTATGTATGTATGTATGTATGTATGTATAAATAATCTAAAACACTATTTTTCAACATGCTACACCTATTACAGACTAAAAGGCCTATAGGGAACTAAACCTGATGACTACTTTGGATGAAGATACAAGAACATTTTCCTTCTTCTTCTCCCTTGGGCCAGACAGTTTCTGGGAATGTCACCCTTCGTCAGTGACCCTGAGAGTCTTGTCTTCTTCTTGGTCTATTGTGAGTCCTCTGTGTGTGTGTGTGTGCTCAAGCAAGTGACCTGATAACGCCTATATTCCCCTTAGCTGTCACAGAACAAGATCTTTCGATTGGTTACCACCTTGGAATCTGTGTCACTCACACTTTCAAGTTTGGATGGATTTCCTGTTGACCTCTTTAATCTTTCTAGCTTTGCTAGTGCCTTTTCATAGTCCTTCAGAGGTCAAAGTACAACAGAAAAATTACACACCACATACCTGGCATGATGTGCCCATAACATTGATGACAACACACTGAATGACATGCTTTGAAACTGACCTGTTTTTTGGCTTCTCTTTTGTGGACATTCTGATCAATGTGATTGGCAGTTTTGTAAAATCTTTTCAAAGCGTCCACGAATACTCTCCTCTGGTTGGCTTGCTATTGGAAAACAACATGGAGGGGTGGACTATTATAAGATATAAGACAGTGGTCATTCTAGGGTGATGCCAGTACATTATGATATTTCAGCATGTAGTATGTACCAAGTGAACTGGGTATATACAGTACATAAGCCGAGTCCTCAAATATTTTGTCATATATATTGTTATCAGTTGAAAGTACTTGATTATAACAGTCTACAATGACATACGTAACAGTCATAAAGATGGATTAATACTGTATCACAATGAAGACCTATTGTGGTGAAAAGTAATTCATTTGATGAAAACTTAAAACATCCTCATCTCATATCACCTCCATGTACACATGTCACAGCTTGTCACACCAGCACACCACCTCCATGTACACATGTCACAGCTTGTCACACCAGCACACCACCTCCATGTACACATGTCACAGCTTGTCACACCAGCACACCACCTCCATACACAAGACATCATGTGTGACATACCCACTCTCCAGAATAACTGGTTGTTCCGCAGGCCATTTCATCCAAGGCATTACAGAACCCTTCAACCTATATAGTGAAAATACACAGTCACACATACATAGTGTCAATATGTTGTGCACACTATACTTAAATACAGGGGCCTCCTCCTTACCAATGTGCACACTATACTTAAATACAGGGGCCTCCTCCTTACCAATGTGCACACTATACTTAAATACAGGGGCCTCCTCCTTACCAATGTGCACACTATACTTAAATACAGGGGCCTCCTCCTTACTAATGTGCACACTATACTTAAATACAGGGGCCTCCTCCTTACCAATGTGCACACTATACTTAAATACAGGGGCCTCCTCCTTACTAATGTGCACACTATACTTAAATACAGGGGCCTCCTCCTTACTAATGTGCACACTATACTTAAATACAGGGGCCTCCTCCTTACCAATGTGCACACTATACTTAAATACAGGGGCCTCCTCCTTATCATTGTGCACTAACCCCAACAGCAATTTACATTTACGATATATAATATAATCACATTGAGAACTGTCAAACTGTTAGGCTATAGATTTCAGAGGGTTCAATTTAGAGAAGGTTCACAAATGTAATGAGAGTAAGTACAAACACTGATAATCATGATGCAAGAGGAAATTCCTTTCAAATATATTAGTGATTGGTGAATATCATAACTGTACAGGAATTGACCTTAGGGAGGGCAAGTGGGCATGTAGACAAAGATGGGGGATCAGTTCTGGTACGTGTACATGTACACATCAGTATATGCATGTATACAGGAGGAGGAGGAGGGCAGACCTCCAAGGAGTCGGGCAGACCTCCAAGGAGGAGGGCAGACCTTCAAGAAGGAGGAGGGCAGACCTCCAAGGAGTCGGGCAGACCTCCAAGGAGTCGGGCAGACCTCCAAGGAGGCGGGGCAGACCTCCAAGGAGGCGGGCAGACCTTCAAGAAGGAGGAGGGCAGACCTTCAAGGAGGCGGGGCAGACCTTCAAGGAGGCGGGGCAGGCCTTCAAGGAGGCGGGGCAGACCTTCAAGGAGGACAGAAAGACTTCGAAAGTAGGATGGCAAATGAACACAGCTATGAAGTCAATGGACAACTGGTATTCAAGTCATGTGGATCTGTAAGACTTCAGTTCTGCCTTCCATAGCTAATAAGGTAACTGGAAATGAAAACATGATATATCCATCCCAGGGCTTCCCCCCAGGAAAAGTAACCCTAGAAGACTGGATGCTTCCTTCCCAAGAGATTTAACCATCATTGTTAACCAAACCTGAAGGGATTGAATTTTCAGTCACAAAGTAGCGTTAAGTAATACTAATATTCAACATGGGCCACAAAGATTTTTAATTAGACTAACTGGATGCAGTGCATTAACAAAGACTAAAAAATCTCAAAAAGTGGTTAAAGGACATAAGGTCATTGCATATCAAATTACCAATTGTTCATACTCCACTTCACCTATTACAGCCATAGGAATACCCCCAGTTATACTGCCAGATAGTAGGCATATTCAAACATGATTAGGATATAATCTAATAACATAAGAGTAACAAGCAAGTAGACAATAAAATGGATAATTTCTCCAAACTAGTGTGCCCTAATGGGTCTTCCTTTTGTGTTAAACTGTGCATGACAGTTGCTCAGGGACAAAGACTCCCAGGGTCACTGATAAAGTGTGGAATCCTCAGAAACAGTTGTCCAGCCAAGTGGAGAGGAAGAAAAGTTAAAGGAGAAAACTCTTGTATCCTCATCCCAAGCTCTCACTAGGTTTAGTTCCCTATAGGCCTTTACTCTAAAAATAGAAGTAGCATGTAAGAAAAATGGTGTGTTAGATTATTCGGGACAGCTGCTCAGGATTATATCCTTGAACATTCACTGGAGCATCTGCTTCAACAAAATTTCTCTATTGTGGAGGCAGATACCAGAAATGTAAGATCAGATGAAATCACTCTCTTAAACTATAAACTGAAAATTCTTAGTCTAAAATCATCAGCTATACATCTGTGTTACAAATGAGAAGTATGTAAAATTAAAAGATACAACATCCTTATTTGGTGTAAGTTCCATTTGAAATTTGAACTATTTAGAACGATATACTCAATGTTTAATGTGACTAGAGCTTACAGGTGCTTTCAAGGGTTCATTCCGGGCACACGACCTTGCTCTAAGTTCAGAACTTAATTTACTTTGAGAAGAAGCCATATCTGTAGGTAAGAGAATAATATCACATCTTGGTAACCATAGTTACATCTCATGTAGATAGAAATTTATTAAAGATTCTATTTTTAGGAATGACAAAATAAAGTATCACTTCTATGTATCTCAAAGCATAAAGCAAAGTTTCATCAAATAGACAATAGACAAAGGTGTCTTGAAACTTTGCTATGACGATATTTGGTACGAACACTGCAGAGGGAAGCATTTAAGCCTCTACTGAAAATCAATAGAATTAAGGACGAGTACATTAGCAGGATTCATCTTCAATATCCGCCCTTTTCCCCATGCAGTTCACCCACCAGCATATCAACATTAGCATCCCTACAAGAGTACAGCTGCACTCCAAAAACAACTACATGAATATCGCCCATCTACAGGCTGATCCCTACAATGCAACATCGGATCCCTACAATGAATCTAATCCATTCCTGTAGATTCATGTGTACTGCTACACTGTATCCTCGTCCAAAGGGTCTGGCATTCAAAGTAGAGATCTGACATCTATTCTATAGTAAAAGGCCTGTATGGAACTAAACCTAGTGAGAGCTTTGGAAGAGGATACAAGAGTTTTCTCTTTATTCTTTTGCTTCACTGAGCGATATCACATCCTTTACATGACAGTAAAAGTCTCCTCATCATTAGATGTTAACATACCCACTCATGTCTCTTGAGGGGACCAGTTTATTGGCTACATTAGGTTTGAAATATAATCTGTTTTTCTTACCAGATTCTGCACTGATACACTGTTTCATGTCCTTGTATACCTTTCTAGTTTTTTCATTTGATCTATGATATAAGCAACATTTTATGACATGTGCAATGCCAACTTTACAACTAAAACTATTATTTTATATATGTGCATTTTTACTGAGCATAATAACAGTATATATATATAATAAAAATGTATGCATTGAATCCATGTGACTTTTTGGACCCTCTACCCCTTGAATGTTTGTCAGACCTGATCAGACGAATAAAAACTGTCTCCAAAGATAATAGATAAAAGAAGTTTCTCTTTCAACAACTCCTGTTGCTGTTCAGATGGGAGAACACTCTTTCATCATGGGAATCAGTGACATAGATTGTTCTAATAAATCTGCATGCTACATTGTACATGTATTCATGACAAGATTAATACAAAATTGCAAACTTATCAGAAACTGATAAATTAGGAAGGCAGAATTTAGTCATAGGGAAGAAAATGTTTTAAATTGTAATTTAATACCCTCTTCCTTGGAGGATAATGAGTGCAAAGGTCACACAATGACATTAATACATACTGAAGTGCTCCTGTGGTTAAGTTAGTGTTTTTAATCACAAACTTGCGAGAGGCAGCTATGTAAACTACACAGCACCTACATCAAATACAGAATGCCCAACTCTCACTCCCTCAGGTCCCACATAACCTGATAGAATTGACCGTGCTCTACCCACTTATTGGTAAGTGTCGTCAAGCACCATCCTACAATCACTGGTAGGAGCTATGGGACAGCCTCCCGATTAGAAGTACTATTTTGTGACACGCCTGAACTACCAGATCCAACTTAGCATTCCAAAGATACTCCTTACAGACTGCTAATTCAAACATAGGGAAGGCTCTCAGATGGGAGGTCCATCAGATGGGAGGTCCACCAGATGGGTGGTCCATCAGATGGGAGGTCCATCAGATGGGTGGTCCATCAGATGGGTATAGTTTCACGAAATAAGGGATTAGAGAGATATACCAGTCTTGAACAAAGCCGCAAGCTGTCAAAACACTCTTGGTTCATATCGACGTGGCTGACCATCATACTATAGACATTTTCTTTGTCATGTAGACGTGTGTATAAATACAATAGGTCTGTGCTACTATAACTCACTGGTGAAGTTGGTTTATCTCTCTTTCCAGTTCAACATCATCCTAAAGAGAGAATAATAGTCACGAATGATTGCCCACATGATAGGTAAATAATGCTCTTGAAACAAATGTACATAGTTACCATGGAAACAGTTGCCTAGTGAGCACAACAATGACATCATACATTCACAGGGTCAATTAGATTCCCAGGGTCAATGATCAAGAACAGGCTCCCAAAAGCAGCTGTCTGGTCCAGGGGAGAAAAATATCTTGAAAAGTTTACTGATTAAAACCAACAACCCCAGGTTAATTGATTGTAATATACTGTGTTTAGTAATACCACAGATATATGCATGCATTTTCATTCTCCTAATTGTGGAGTTCAAGGGAGATTTCATTAAGTCAAATCACTACATAAAGTCAACATTTAGCCATCCTTGAAAATGAATGAATCAATTAGCAAAACCATGAGGAAGCCCCAGGTAATCAAAGAGAACTAAATTTCAGCCTAATTGCATCACGTTTACATACACAGAATGGTAATTCAATTAGAATTTCAATCATCTAATAATGGCTAGTTTCATAACAGCTCTTTAAACCATGGAATTTATCCAGCTAAGCTCCTGAAAGTATATGATAATTGTCATAATAGCCAAATAGGTTGTTGCTTGCTAATAACAAGCACTAAAAGGCTAAGATAGCTAGAAAACTGGAGAGACTATGAAAGCTTACATCTTCAAGGTCTATCAAAGAGAATATATCATTACCCCTCCCCTCTCTATGCCCTCCTCCCTCGCTGCACTCTCCTCCCCTAGCTATGCCCTCCTCCCCTAGCTACGCCCTCCTCCCCTAGCTATGCCCTCCTCCCCTCGCTACGCCCTCCCCTCGCTATGCCCTCCTCCCCTCGCTACGCCCTCCTCCCCTCGCTACGCCCTCCTCCCCTCGCTACACCTCCAACCTTGTTTCCTGTCATACCATATTAGTGGGAGACATGCATCAATACTATCACAATGTAAAGTTTAATTGCCTGGCTAATTATGTGGTTAAATCTATCACACTCACACTGCATTAGCTAACCCCATCTGTCCTTCCAAAAATATTTAATAGTGTGTAGATATTGCTTTGTAAACTCACTTAAATTTAAATAGTGGGACCATACTAATCCATATTATTACCAAACACATTAGGAGCTGACACATACGTGGCTATTTGGATTAAATATACATTCCTATATGAATTACATTTTACAAGCAAATTTAGAAACAGGAAAGATCTTTCAACGACTACACCAGAAGACCTTGTAGCACGTCTGGATAGAGAGTGAATAATGTACGTATAATGCAAGGTAGTCTTCTCCGTGTTTCACTAAATACTACTATTTTGGGAGGATACGTAGAAATGTCACTAATCCAATAATTAAAACAATCAACTATAAAAATACATTTCCATTTTCATGTAAATGTATGGATTTGATAAACACACTTATCCTAGACCTACCTACATAACAACGTACAATAAAGTGAGAAACTACAGAATTTACATGAGGATAAGTGTTCTTCTTCTGTAATCTAGTGTTGTAAATGAAAGTGTTTACATACTTGTCCTTACTGGATTTAACTTTTTGCTTGACTTTCTCAAAAGTGTACTGAATGTCCTGTAATGGAACAGTTTACATATAAAGACATTGTGATAACACACTGATGACATAAGAGGAGAGTGTGCCCTTTAGGCGGTTCTGGAAGGCTGGATAGTTTAGTAAATTCCTACAGCCCCTTAGCATATGCACAGCCAAGACACGTCAATAGTAGTAGCAATTCCCTTATGAATAATATCGTGAATACTACAATATCCATAATCTATTTACATGTATCAAAAAGATTTACATACATCGGAAAGATTCCGTCCTTCCATTTTATGGCATAAGACTCATGAATAGGGTGGCAACAAGCTAGACTTGTTTAAAAGATTACGTCTACCTAAGAGAGGCTAGGTTATACATATAATGGACATGAACATGTATTGCGTGTAATGAGTATTTTCAGTATTTACAAAAGTGCAATTGATGGGGCATAATTTAACCAAATAAAGTATATATATTTGTATACAAAACACAACTACTTGATTAAACCTGTAAATTAAGCTTGCTACAGCGTTAACACAGGAGAGTCCGTCATTCTATCATTACATGTGGGGAAACAGACAAAGTTTGATAAATTCACTAACTTTTTCATGTTTTCCTAATTTCTTAAAATCTGTCCTGATAGATAAGACTTATCTTGGCGCTCTTTCCCTCCCTACCTATTGACAGAAATACACTAAATATCATATCATTCAGTTGATGAAGCTATTGTGGTCGAAACGTTCTGATTTTTGTATATATTACCTACTTTTGGCGTGATTGATCTAGTAATTTACGTATATCTGTTAAGAAATACACTTATTGCCCAGTCAACATCTAAAGTATTAGTAATATCAGCGACACCGGTACCATGGTGACACAATGTCGTTCATTGTAGTAATGTTATAATACGATTTGTGAACAGGACTAATACATCGATTGGTGAACACGAATAATAATATTAAATCTAGCAAGTGCCGTCAGACCGCTTGCGAACATTAAGATTTTCAATTTTCCTAAATATCTGTAATACTTACCTCTTTCCAAAATAAACGCAATTTCCAAACTAAATTTGGAATTATCAATCTAAGTTGCAATTTAATTGAATTCTTTTAATTGGTCACTAGAAGATGCAAGTAAAAAACTGGTGACTAAAGAAGCATTACAATGTTAAAAATATCAGTTGTATAAGGTGTTAGTAAGAAAGTTGTTGAAATATGAAAGGCTATATGTTTTGTAAGGATGCAGTCGTTATGGTGCTAAATGCAGACAGGATTGCGCTAGTCTTCCCATCAACATCTTGTGTCTCAGAAGCAGTTAGAATCCAAGGACCCTTAGAACCCTTTTCAAATTCCTTACTGAACTTGTAACAAAGAACTTTGATAAAATTCCTCCGGACGTCCTACAAGAGTAAAGACCAAACCAATATTATTACTACCCACATCAGTATATTACTACCCACATCAGTATATTACTGCCTACATCAGTATACTATTACCTACATCAGTATATTAATACCTACATCAGTATATTAATACCTATATCTGTATACTACTACCCACATCAGTATACTACTACCCACATCAGTATACTACTACCCACATCAGTATTATTATCCTGAGATTCTTTGAGTGTCTTAAAAAGCAGTTATATTTTTTAAATCCTTTGGTCAAATGCTTGACCCTGAGGGTCTTCATCAGTGACTGATGGATTGGTGCTTCAGTAAACCTTAACAGACACATTTCCGGGTGATGCAGTTACAATAAATTATAATTATTAATACCCACTTCTGACTAGATGTGCGGTACGACTAACCTCTGTTTCAAACTTGGATTGACCACACTGTTGAAGGGCAGCAGTGATTATTTTTATGAGGGAGCTCCTGAGATTCATCTTCCATGCCTTTACATCTCCCTTGGTGCTCCTCATTGGTTTGGGCTCTGATAGTACTTTGTGATCGGAATGAGTAAGAGGCGAAGAAGCAACAGATAACGTGCTTTGCTGGTGTTGCTCTGGATGGGCCATTGACATCTGTACAGGATGGATCTGGGATGGTAGGGTGCCACCCAGTTGCTGGCAGGATTGGTGACCTTTCTGTTGTTTATGTTGATCAAATCCCTTGGCACCCCAAAGTGCAGGAGGTATATTAGTTCTTCTCCATTCTGTTAAAGACTCCTGTGATATGACTGCAAAGGGCCTCTCCTTGTCACTGTAAGTCACCAGTTTCAATGTGGGAGACTGAAAGTTGATCATGAAGTTGAGATGGCTCTTAATAAGGGCGGCAGATGAAAAGCGCAAAATTACAAACTTAATATTAATGTGGTAGAAACACAAATCACTTAGGCCATCTGTCAACAAAATGGCTGCCTCCTCTTCACTCATCTCATCTGGGACATACATTTCATTCTTTTCAGGGGACACAGACAGCTTTGCCAAAATACCTCGCTCAAAAGCTTTGCAGAGTAAAGATTCCTTCATTTCCAGCAGTTTGGCCTCATGAAGCTTTACTAGAAGTTCCACCAGCTTCAATTTTCTCACTGTTTCCCATTTTTCGCATATCAACATGCATACCTCGTGAGCCAGCTGAAGATTGTTGTGGTTTAGATGCAGGACAAACAGACTGTGGTAGGCCTCAAAGGCACGATCCCCTAGTGAATCACAGTAGCTGTCCAGAATTTCCCTAATGTGTGATGCATCAGCTGAGGTTGAAAAAAGCTGGTCTAACAGCTCACCAATGACAGATACTGCCATTATCCTTTCCTTACCGCTATCTGGTTGCATATAATTATAGCCTCGGAAAATCTCAATCGCTGAAGCCGGGTTGCTACGAACGCATATCAACACTGCTGCCAGCAACCTACTGTATCTTGTGGGGAATGTCTGAAGGAGTGTAGGAGAGACAGGGTCTATCTGAAGGTATCGGATACCGTGACTGTGAAGGAGATGGAGCACTTGAAAGCCATTCTCCCAATGGCTGACATGTGCACAGTGAAGGATCAAGGACAGACCAAGTCTACTAACAGCCTCCTTAGCCTTTGGTGTAAGGGATCCATGGTCAGGATTTTCTATACAGAATCCTTGAATCAGCTTCCCTAGGGTGTCTCCAACTTCTTCAAGATTTTGAATCATTTGCGTGAATGTGTACTGAAGTATTTCATCAATATCCTTGCTCTCAGTTTGCCGATGAATCAAAATGGCTACCACATCCCACTCCCCCAACTTCAACATATCCTAGGGAATCAAAAAAGCTCAGATTCAACATGTAAAACAATGCAATTAGTGAAATGTTGACTATCTAAGGTAGCCTTAAAGACGAAGATAAAGAAAAAGAAAAAGACAAAGACTCCCAGGATCACTGATGAAGGGTGGAATTCCCAGAACAGCTGTCTGGCCCAGTGGAGAAGAAGATGAAAGAGAGGAAAAGAAGAAAGAAAAGACTCCTGTATCTTCATCCAAAGCTCTCTTCAGGTTTAATTCCCTTATAGGCTTTTTTACAGAATAGGCATAGCATGTAGGAAAATGGTGTATTAGACTTTTCATACATATGTACATACGTATGTAGGTAAATGTACATACGTACATACGTATGGGATATTACACATATAGATATAGCTGGTTATAGCTATCATTGAGATGGTTCATCTTTAGTCTCTTTGACAACTAGAGACGCAGCTTGTTTCTTGAGAGTCAAACATTTTGACCCTGGTGGTCTTCTTCAGCAACTAACCATCTCAAAAACACAACTTTTGGAGTGGTTAGAAGAAATCCCTATCATCTAATGGTCATGGGGCTATATTTGCAATGATGCATCATGTCATATCTCTATGTGACATTCAATCATAACCACTTCCTGTAAAACACTCACTTGAATAATACTCAATTTACTACGCTCATTGTTTCCCGAGTGAGTGACATCATGAGCAGAACTCTCTCCTACTTTGCCATCATAGAGAAAAGATTTAAGGATTTCAAGGGCTGCCTGGTCTCCATTCCAATTTAAAAGTCTTTCATTTACTACCTCCAAAAGGGGTCTGGGGATTTCAAACCAGAGCTTAGGACTATTCCGGTTGATCTATATTGCACAAAAAATCAACAATCTTCCCTCAACAATTGTCAATTCAAAACAACTGATATCACCCTAACATCAAAAGTTGAACACACCATATTTACATACGTATAAACCCAGATGTACGTACAACTACTATGCATTATCATCCGATATACGTACGTACATGATCACAAAACAGTCATTTGATGCACATCCTGAAAGGTTTCACTAACATACAAATACAGCACTGATAACAAATGAGCCTTATATAATTGGATATCTCTGGTTTTTAATCAACTAAGATTACACACCTCTTCAACGACAATACAATTTCTGGTATATGTACACAATGAATGATATCTGGACTTCATTTAAATATTTATATGCACCGGCTAACCAAATGCAGCAGTCTGGCCAAGTCATGAAGCTTGCTATTATCCAAAAACCAGTGCATCAACTGTGGCACATGCTTCATCGGTGGCTATAAGGACCAAAAATCATTAAATGTAACTCTTTGTCCTAAAATATAAAAATTGTGTCACTTACAATTGCACCGTTTTCTAGAAGTTTACTGACTATCAAGTGAAGATGAACAAAGTTCTTTGTGTGAAGGGCATTCTGGGTTAATTTGAGGATGGCAGTTGGTGTAGCTTCTGATGGGCTGACAGTTTTCAGACTAGCAAAGTCTTCTGTTGCATCGTCGATAAGACCAGAATCCATTTTGAAATTTATAATTAGCCAAACAGTCTGAAGTTGAAATAGGACATTCACATGTATAAAAGTGACACAAATGTACTTTAAAATTATTGTGACACACGATAATAAAAGTGCAATGAGAACATGTACAAATAACAATGCTATGGGAATGTGTACAAATAACAGTGCTATGGAAACATGTACAAATAACAGTGCTATGGGAATACGTACAAATAACAGTGCTATGGGAACATTCAAGAACAGATTTAACCATGGGACAGAAGGATATTTGCAAATACATATATAGAGAGACTAATACAAAGGCAACTCAAGACTTGATCTCAGAGCATTTTACGCAAAATAGGGGGTTGCTTTATATATTCAGCATTACATATGCACATAATTAAAGCTAAATTGGCCAAAAAGTGTGAAGCCAATTGCAGCATATTAAGTAGTTACCACTGCACCTACCTTTGGAGACAGATCAATATTCAGTTTTGCCACCACCATCTGTAGCTTCTTGACATCTTTCAAGTATTTGTTGTAGCACATTAATTCAATCAAGGCACACCATGTCCCAGAGTCTATCTTTGAGAGTTGCTTAATGGAGCAGTTGTCAAGGAGACGACTAATGGGCAATGCTGCTCTGTGGTCTATCACTCCCTTAAAGATTCCACGAATCAGGTCCTTGGAAAATGCATTTAAATAATTACACTGGAGCAGCAGCACTTTCAATTGATCCCACCATCTCTGAGATAAACATAACCTGCAAGACCACAAGCATAATATAGATACGTAGCTCGACCTGATGTAACCACGGAAACACATGCATATGTAACCATGACGACAAACTGTGTAATAATAGCAAGAAGTGGCATCCCAACTTAAAGGATCTGGTGCCTATAGAGCTTTGGATCTGGTGCCTATAGAACTTTGGATCTGGTACCTATAGAGCTTTGGATCAGGTTACAGCTCAAATTTTAAACTTTTTTTTCTTTTTTCCACTGGGCCATAAACACACACAGCATTGTCAAGCAATGAAGGAGTCAATGTAAAGTGGCTACTGAAGGAGTCAATGTAAAATGGCTACTAAGGAATCAATGTAAAGCGGCTACTGAAGGAGTCAATGTAAAGTGGCTACTGAAGGAGTCAATGTAAAGTGGCTACTGAAGGAGTCAATGTAAAATGGCTACTGAAGGAGTCAATGTAAGGTGGCTACTGAAGGAGTCAATGTAACTACTGGTTACTTACTCAAAGAGTGACACTGGGTAGTCCAGGCCATGCAGCATGCTCTCCCCACCTTGAATACAAGCATCCACAATCTCATATATCTCCTTCAGGAAGGGGGCAGAATTCTTCAACAGAAGTGATAGCAACGTTCCCAGAATGGAACAGACTCTTTTAATAAAAGAATCAAAATTAGATGAGATATGGGAAAATATTAAACACTTGTTAGTATACTCACGATATATGCTTGGGGAGACACTCCAAAAGCATCTTCTGCAGCTTCCGTATCCTATGAGACCAGATCAATATCACACTTGTAGAAACACACGCTCATCTCTTGATTTAACTTACAGTGTATCACGATGTGGTTCCTTGCAGCTGGCTAGTGCGGTGATGTACGAAACAAATCGCTCTTTAGATGGCATTCGGATAACTACTGCTTCTTCAAGTATCTCTAGGGCTCTAGAGGTTTACATGAATACACACTTATGTACATACACTTACACATGTTGACATGCCCACACAGACACTTGTTGACATGCCCACACACAGACACCTGTTGACATGCCCACACAGACACCTGTTGACATGCCCACAGACACCTGTTGACATGCCCACACACAGACACCTGTTGACATGCCCACACAGACACCTGCTGACATGCCCACACACAGACACCTGTTGACATGCCCACACAGACACCTGTGGACATGCCACACAGACACCTGTTGACATGCCCACACAGACACCTATTGACATGCCCACACAGACACCTGTTGACATGCCCACACAGACACCTGCTGACATGCCCACACACAGACACTTGTTGACATGCCCACAGACACCTGTTGACATGCCCACACAGACACCTGCTGACACGCCCACACAGACACTTGTTGACATGCCCACACAGACACCTGTTGACATGCCCACACACAGACACCTGTTGACATGCCCACACAGACACCTGTTGACATGCCCACACAGACACCTGTTGACATGCCCACACAGACATCTGTTGACATGCCCACACAGACACTTGTTGACATGCCCACACAGACACCTGTTGACATGCCCACACAGACATCTGTTGACATGCCCACACACAGACACCTGTTGACATGCCCACACACAGACACCTGTTGACATGCCCACACACAGACACCTGTTGACATGCCCACACACAGACACCTGTTGACATGCCCACACACAGACACCTGTTGACATGCCCACACACAGACACCTGTTGACTCCCTTCGTCACATACAGTGATACTTACCTCATAAGATTGCCATTCTTGATGTAGCAGACAAGCATGTAGTCCAGGTCCTGGGGTGAAGATTCCCTGGCCTGCTTGATTGTGTAGAAGGACTCCTCAGCTATTGATACCAATTCTGCATCAATGATGGCTAGTTGAGAAGTAAACTTCAGCACATCCTCAAAGAAGGAAATGGACATGACAGTTCCCATCTCCTTACTCTTCTTCCAAGCATCAACTGGGAACAACAGAAAAGAAAGCAGTTCAAAAGAGGCTAAGATAACTAGCTGATCTGTGAAAGGGTCCATCTTTTCATCTCTTAGAGCATCTAAAGATTTCAACCAAAACTGCATCTTTAGAGGCTCAAAAGAGCTCAAAAGATGAACCCTTTCACAGATAACTTCAACATACGTAGTAAGAGGCAACCCTATCATATTATACATAGATAGTCTAGTAAGTCTATTCTATTCAATAGGCTACCAACAAAGGAAAGTGCCATATTTAAAGCTAAAACAATTTAATTTCTTTAAAAACATTGTCTTACCAACATTCTTGGTGACTAAGTCTTGGTCAATCTTCTTCAATTTGTCCAGAATTTCATCTGTGATTTGTGTCCGCTTCAAAGTGGTCAATTTGGCTGATGCAAAGGAGAGAACACTACAGTCATTTATTAATACTAGTTACATAGGCATTCACAATTATACATAATGTACACTACTAGTTACATACGTAGGTACGTATTCACAATTATATTAATGTCCTTAACTTACAGAGCTTTTCAATCAGCTAAAAAGAGAAAAAGAAGAAAAACAACTTAAATGAAGCACACTATCCAAATTAACTAAAATCAAGACATGTATATATTCAAAATGATCACAGTTTTCTTCATTTCACACTTACTAATTTGTGAACTTTCACGGTGTTGGGAATACTGTCAATCGGTGCATGTATCTTTTTACAAGTGGGCAGATGGCATTTCCCAAAAACATGAAAACGACAGTGACCTTGCCAAGAAAAGAAGTTCTTTGTCGTGTAAAATTCCCTTTTCTCTGAGCTGTTGTTCGAGTTGTCGTTGCTGAATGTTGTCATGGTAACTGGACCATTAATTGTGCTGACACTGCCAAGTTCTTCATCAGAATCAAGATTAATTTCTTCTTCATTTTTATAGGAAACTGTTGGTTCTGGGGGTGGGGGAGGGGGAGGATTCTTAGCGACCATTTTGACCCAATCTTGTGTCATCAGCTCATTCAAAGAGGCACCACCACCAATCCCCTTGGCTGGTCTTTCGGAAAGACATGGCTTCTTCATTACAACAGGCAGGGAAGCGGACTTTATTCTACTGTTTAGAACCTGTATTGCTAAACTTTTTGGAACTTTCTGCTTGCCATCCTTCTTGTTCATTCCTCCATCCAGTAGTGAATCATCATCAAGGTCTGCTTCAGGATGGATCTCCAGGAAATCTGCTTCCTCTTGCTTGGTAGTGGTTGCCTGGTGACCAACCTCAGCTTCTGCTGAAGAGGGTGTGGCTGGATCCAGAGGGGAGGAATTGGGTAAGTCCTTCTGGTCCTGGTCCATTTTCTCTCCGTTCTCAGTCCTTATCATCCAAGCCAGCTGCTTCTCCATTTCACTGTCACTACTGGCGTGAAAACTAAGTTGGTCCTGTTCCGGAGATAAAGCACCAGTCTCCATGGAAACATCCTCTGTCTCAAGATTATCAACCTTGAAGCAGAACTCCTTGCTACTAATGTCATGCTTACCTCCTCTGTTGGTGTGGATGTTTCTCTCTAGTTCCTTGGGCCCATGGCCAGCTGTGTTCCCCAGAGTTGGTTCAGTAGGAGTTTCAAAGTTGAAGGAAAAGCTAGGAAGGTCTATGTTTGTTGGCAGGGACTGGAGTGTAATATGAGTAGAAGCTCCCTGGCAATGTACCAAAGGCTTGCTTGCATGCAAATCAGTTGGTCCCATTGCTTGAATATCCCTATCAACAGATGTATTTTTCAGCTGCTCCCCTACAGGAATGTTGTTTCTCTCATTCAATCTCCCTTCACCAGAACTGGCTTCAAGAAGAAATGATTGCCCTCCCAGCTTACTCTTCAGGGGCTCCTCCTTAGCAACATTGGGACCACCTTCTAGTCTCTCCTCGGTCACCTCAGTTTTGATGTGGGCGGCTCTCTTAGCAGGCATCTCTTCAGTCATAATTCTCTCTGTAGAATCAGTGCTAGGATGAACTTGCCTTTTCTGCGGAAGAACTACAGTTCTGTTCCTAGCTAGCAGAGTACTTCCCTGGCTTGAAAGAACTTTTGATAAAGAAGGAGAGGACATGTTTATCTGCTGCTCTGGTACAGTTCCAGTTTCCTCTGGGTCACCTGTAGGAGGCTGGGATTGCTGGTAAGATGAGGACTGGCTGGGAGGATTCTCTAAAATGCTTTCATTTTTTCCTTGATGACCTGATTCAGATGGAATGTCAGAAGCAGTTGTCCTTCTTGTTTCCTTGTTCAGAAAAGGAAAGAGAGGCATGTCAAGAGCACCATCAACGTCAGCTTCACTTTTCTCAGAGGGCACAACCTGGTTACAGTGTGAGTGATCATTAGTGGTGGAAGGTGTGAGGAAACATGACTGCTGGCTCTCCTGGTCCTTACCTGCCTCCACTAGGTGCTTCTTCTCAGGCATCTCAGAGAGGCTAGACACTGGTATGTCTATATCCATGAAGAAGTTCTCCAAAGGATTCTGGCTCAGAGGAAAAGGCTCCTTGACAGTGTGCTTCTGATAAGGAGACAGAAGATCCTCGATCACTTTATCATCAGAGCTTTGGTTTTGAGAGCTATCTGTTGGTGTTAGAATACCAGCAGCCACGGAAGTATTGGGTAGGGGTTCTTGATGGCTTGGAGGTGATGATGATGGCAACTGACGTCCTTGATGGCTCGGAGGTGGTGATAATGGTAACTGATGTCCTTGATGGCTCGAAGGTGATGATGATGGCAACTGATGTCTTTGATGGCTCGGAGGTGATGATGTTGGCAACTGACGTCCTTGATGGCTCGGAGGTGGTGATAATGGCAACTGACGTCCTTGATGGCTCGGAGGTGATGATGATGGCAACTGATGTCCTTGATGGCTCCGAGGTGATGATGATGGCAACTGACGTCCTTGATGGCTTGGAGGTGATGATGTTGGTAACTGACGTCCTTGATGGCTCGGAGGTGGTGATGATGGCAACTGACATCCTTGATGGCTCGGAGGTGATGATGATGGCAACTGACGTCCTTGATGGCTCGGAGGTGATGATGATGGCAACTGACGTCCTTGATGGCTCAGAGGGGATGATGAGGGCAACTGATGTCCTTGATGGCTTGGAGGTGGTGATGATGGCAACTGATGTCCTTGATGGCTCGGAGGTGATGATGATGGTAACTGACGTCCTTGATGGCTTGGAGGTGGTGATGATGGCAACTGATGTCCTTGATGGTTCTGAGGTGATACTGATGGACCTCCTTGTCTCTGATGGTTTGGAGGTGATGATGATGGCAGAGCAGGTGTTGAGTAATCCATGTTAGAGGGATATGGATGTGCTAAAGTTGGCACATCCTCCATTGAATATATAGGCTCTGGCTTTATAAAAGGTATCCTGTAGGATGAATTAGATTTATTGGGAATGGATTCCTTTCGCTTCTTAGTAAATTTTGGCAGTTTTGTTACTTCATTACAAATACACTTTAGAAGTCTAGCGCAACCCTGATTTGCTACAGCTGTATGGAAAGTATATTTACTGCGAAAGCTACTGTGAGGAGAAGCAGCTTCCTGCCCAACAGATTTCTCATCTAGTGAACTGTGATTAGGTACAGACAGAGAGGAATCGTTTTGATTGGTCTGAGAAATGGGGGGTTCCCCAGTCATTTCAGTAGTCCCACTGGTACCCACTGGGGCTACTGTACTGTTCTGCTGGATGTGGCTTGTCTGTAAAGGACGCACAGTTAAACTTTGAGGTCTGCTGCCATCCTGTGAAGCAACAACCTCCTGAGATATCTCATGTTGGCTGTTTCTTTTTGCTCCCAGTAGTCCAGTCCCTTCCAAAGATAGTGGTGTTGTCTCAGTGGGAGAACGACTGCTTGTCTCCTGAATACGGGGAGCAGAACCACTTGTAGATGCCACGGTCATATGCTGATTAGATAGAGGTGCTGGGGGCCCTGCCTGACAATGTAGAGTTGCTGGGGGCCCTGCCTGACAATGTAGAGGTGCTGGGGGCCCTGCCTGACAATGTAGAGGTGCTGGGGGCCCTGCCTGACAATGTAGAGGTGCTGGGGGCCCTGCCTGACAATGTAGAGGTGCTGGGGGCCCTGCCTGACAATGTAGAGGTGCTGGGACCCTTGCCAGAATACTCAGAGGCACAGATACAATTAAGTTCCTGCAAATTAAAAAATAAAACATTGTATAGTAATTATAACTAGACACTTTGAATGTTGTGAATATGCTTACAAATACCTCATACGAGGCCCAAACATGCAAGCACACACAGGTGAAGTCTTAGATAATCTATTTTACGTAGTACAGCATGTAGTGAAGTCATAGATATGTACCAACTGGCTGCATGAGACTCACGGAACCCATGGACTGATCTCCTTTGTTATGGCAATCTTCTTGATGCTTAAGCAAAGCATTACCTTCCTCCTAATACTGGCACCTCTATTGGAGCTCGGGGACACACTACTCCCCTCACCCGAGTGCTTGGCCAAGGGAAGACACACGCTGCTGTAGGAATAATCCTGGTGCGTATTCGGCTGTGCAGAGGCGTCAACGGGACGCGGGCACGAACCTAAAAGGTGCACAAATGAGGACAACGTAAAGGGTGGCCATTCAGCCATATTCATGGGCAAGCTCCATTCTACTGACCAACAACAAAGCTAGCAGGAGGAATACTGTTTAACAAGTGGAGCAGAAGCTAGTTATAGATACCAGGTGCATATATAACGCTTGCTTACAGAAGAAGTAACTCACCAAGGAAATCCTTTGAGCCTGATACAATATCCGTGCGGCTTGACATGTTTGAAAGTGACTATTAGCTGAAAAGTAGATCCGCCATATTTCACAATAAGCAGAACACGTGCGCCTGAAAAACAGCCAATGGAAATGTAACTGCGTGGTGATTTAACAAGGGGCGATACTGGCCTAGTAGACTACTACCGCCTATCTGATGTAGACATTTTGCTACATTCATTATTTTTATTGGATGTGGCTATCCAATTTACTATTACAAATATATAAAATATTTAAGCCTCATCATAATGACATTCAATGTTTATGATTTCTAAAAGAATATTCATTGGTTCTTAAGTGAAAAGCTTTCACTTAATAAAGTGTAGTTGAATATCTTAAAATTTTGATTTAACTGTGTTCAATCCTTTGAATAGTGCAAACTACTGCAATTTACACCATTTATATTTTGTGAGTGTGAATTGCTGAGTCCATTAAGTGCAAAATAGAGACATAAAGAAAAGTTACATAAAATATATAAGAGTGCAAAATATATTTAAATGGTTACTGTACAATATAGGATTAAATACTTCCATGTGTGCTTGTTTGTGAAGTTGTGCTAATGCAGAAAGTATTCATTAAATTTGACATTTAACATATAAAAAAGGGACATCATTGATGGTACTGCAACGAGTCTAGGTAGGAGTCCCTTGAAGAGGTAACGAGGACCTTCGTTTTTAACAATGTTTGATAAAATCTTTCCAGTAGATTCTTTAGGTGCTTCTAGCCTTCTCCCCTGAACGCGGGTCTTGACAACATCCAATGGGCAGGCAATAACTGATGAGACTGTACCTAAACATACAAGGAAATGGCATTTATAAGAGCTAAAACACGAGGTATAAACATACAGTAAATTCCTTTCATTCCACTTCATAACTATGAGAAACACTTTAGTGACAACACACAATCATGTGACAACAATGATCTAATTACTGCCCACCACAAAAATGCCCCCAACACACCTCCTGCACACCCATCACCTGACACTCCTGGGCAGACACTATGAATACCTACACTACAATTGTCTATACAACACCATTAAATTGCTTGAATAGGCAAGTACTAGAGTCAACTGATTATATATAGCAGGTCTAAACACATTAATCTTCAAAGAGCTGAATTTACACAGGAACTAAACAATTACAACTTGACACCAGAATGTCTTGTTCTCCCTGTATACCATTCATTTACAACATACTTCTCCATAAACACACTAAAATACCCTGGCACATCATGGTACATATAGGACATCACTGTCTTTATATGCTGATGATAACTCTAATATTAGAACACAAACGAATTATTTAATCAATTATTAGAGGACTCACAAAGGACCAAGAAGAAGGCAAAAGGCTCCCAGGGTCACTGATAAAGGGTGGACTGCCTGGCCCTATGGTAAGAAGGGAGATCCTCAAGCTGAACCAGCCCATTAAAGATGAACACTATCTCTGGTTAGTCAAAATATCCAAGAGCCCCCAGCTCAAACAAAGGATGCATAATATTATACAAACTCTAATAGGTGAATCCCATTGAAGCTGGCCTTATCAACACATCTCATGAGAAATTACAAACTAAGGCTTCAGTGAGCTATACCAACCTCTCCTTCTCCTATATAAGGTGCACAACAATTTCAGGAGTAAAACAAAGTTGCTAGTGGAATTTACTGCCTTCATTCATCATTCATCATATCAAAACTGTACATTAATTAAATCTAATGAAAATATCAGATTCTCATATTAACTGTAATTGTATAACTTTATTCTTTTATTGGATGTCATTGTACATGTAGTAGCTAATTCAGCTCAGATTCGTTGTAGTTTTCTCAATTGAAATAAGAGCCATTCATTTGTTATCCCAATGCAATGTTCACTGCACTAAAATCTGGCAACATTTCCCATTAGGTCAGGCAACACTATACAAACATTCCTTTGAACATTTCTAGACCAAGGGGAAACTATTTGGACCAATTAAAGCATGAAAGTGTAGCTAATGTACTGTACATTGCGTAATGATCTAACCAGGTTCTCAAATCCCTACACATCAACTCACCACCAAAAAGTCCTGCAACAAATCGCTCTCTACCGTTGCATTTCTTCCCCGTTTGTGAACTGTACAAAGAAACTAACATTTCCGTCACAGTGAAGAAGGCAGCATTGAATGTGATATCCCTGTAGCTCGTCACCACAACTCCTTTGTAGAGTTCTCTGATACCATTGTGGCGAATAACATCAAACATTCCCTGTTTGTGGATCTGCGCAAGTACCATAATACGCTCCGACGGACAGCCTATTATAGTGGTAGCGATGCCGGCCGCAGACCCAGTAGCAAGCCACGATATCAAGTTGCCTGGAGAGTGCTGGCCAAACAGCAGGGTATCTGTCATGTACAGCGCTTGCATTTTCAGAGCTTTCTCAGGCATAACTCCTATTGTCCGTGCTACAAAGCCTACGTACGTTGGAGCAGAAATATACAGATATGACTGGATAGTACAGACAAAGGTGAACCAGTCCTACCTCGATAAAGGAATAACGGGTTGCTAAAAGTGTTTTTCACAAAGATGTTCAGTTTGAACTTCTTTCCGTGCATCATCATGTGGCTCTTCAGGGTGTAGAGAGGATGGTGAACCATGTGAGATAAACCCGCAGCGGTCATACTTATACCAAAGGTGAGCGGACTTGGACTAGCATGAACTGATTTTGAGACAGGAGGCGGTTGCGCTCCCTTCATGATCGGTGGAACAGATGGTCTCCTTAAGCGTAGTGCACTTGTCATCCCAAGTTTTGATATCTACCGAATTCTCTGAAATCCAACCCCCACCTTTAAATAAATAACTCGAGAACTACATCGGAATGTCTATGGTTTACTTTGCCTGGATTCATTTCTACACTAGAAGAGAACGGAACTACGCTACAGAGTACAATAGGACTTCTTTCTTTAGCGGCAAGTATAGATTAACTTCCGTTCTAATTAGATTTTCCCGTGTGAAATCGGAACTTGGCTATTAAAATGGCCGGCGAGAAAATATCAAAAGCTTTAGAAGCGGAGCTGGATAAGATTGAACGGGAATGTATGCGTCCTTTGCAACTGAAAGCTTTCCAGTGCTCTGCTGACTGCTGCAGAGATCAGAGGATGAGCCACGAGAGCTTGGGAAGGTGCTTAGAAGGTTGTATGTCCCCAGTAGCAAAGGCGCAAGAAAATATTTTGAATAGCGAGGTCACCAGTTTACAAGTACGGAAACACGCTCTTTTGCTGGCTTTCAAACAAGCCATTACACGTGTACATAAATGGAACACAATAGGAATGAGCAATGCACTTGCCTTTAGCTATTATTACCTCAATGTGTAAACTACAGCAGACATCCACCCCTACATGCCTAATTGGTGTTGCATATTGTACCCACATATGGTACAACTAACTAGTGGTATGTAGAGTTTGAATAGTGACACTCTGTAGTAACAGTTTTACAATTTGTTTGTAGGACAGATTGAATAGGTGTGCTCTACAGTGCCAGGATGAAGTGAAGGACCTCCTGGACGGCAACCCTTCTGACAAGACCAGATCTGCTGCAGAGAAAAAGGCTGAGGACTGTCTTATGAAGTGTGCAGACACACACATAGCTCTTATTCCAAATATGGTTAAAAGAATTAGAAATTCTATGAACTGCAAATGATGAGACTAGTTTTAATTAGGTGTTCTTACCAATAACATTAAGTGGCATTAGCATATTAAATTGTACCAAAATATTTATTTACAAAAAGTATTAATGAATTGTTGGGATTAACAGACCTATAGGAATGTGTCCGATGCTCATTCAGATATGGTCATTTGTAGGAAACATCTAAATAGTGAATAAACATGAATCTATCTGACAGGAAACACATTTACAGCAAACTACACACCTGCAGTGAAGATGGCTTCTTTCATTGTCACATGCTACAGTGTTATTTACAAGGTTGAAGTTATAAATATGTCACTTGATAGGAAATGAGTGAATTAATGAGAACTTGTGATATGTTGGAGTTGCTGGTTATGGCACACTTCATGCAAGAATAAGGAAACCTTTAATTGGTAAGAATTAGTTCAGGTTGCTGATAACAGACTTGAGGTAATCTGAAGTGGAGGCTGATCCACCCACATCTTGAGTGCAAAACTACCAATATGAGGGAAAGATAAGATTTAACAGGTACATGTTAAAGGGGGTTGACTGCACTTGTGTATGTCTGTACCCCAACACCCTATTGTCTGCTTGTAGCATGCAATGCTAGGGATTGATAGTACAAAACATTCTACAACTGTACCTTCCCATCTCGTAAAGTTTTCATAACTGAATCTTTAATTTGTTCAGCCTGTGAATGCATCCTAATTGAGTAAGTAAAAACGGTACACATACTGAATGGAAGAAACATATATTACCAGAGTAATTCCTTTATACAGTAGAAGTTACAGTCAATTAGCTTGGAATGGGAAGGAATATTACTTGAAATGGGAAGGAATATTATTGGAATGGGGAGTAAATGACTGGAATGTGAAAGAAGATTATTAAAACAAACCCTAGATGTTTCAGCAAGTCCACTGAACTGAGTAACACCCCGGTAGGGTTGGCTACATTCTGAGCTGCTTTGCTAGTGAATGCGTGTCTTGCTCCTTGTTCAAATACCACATAGTTCCAGCCCACATTCATACCTTGCACAACACCAGCTCCTCCCACTAAGCCAGCCCCAACGTTACTAACAATATTCCCATACAGATTGGGCAATACCATCACATCAAACTGTTGTGGATTAGACACCATCTGAGATGTGCAAAATATAAGAGTTCACAATAAAGTTTATACTGGGATCCAAGCCCGCACACCCATGTATTGTTACATGACCTTCTTCATTCAAACTTTGTATAACTTTGTTAACCCCAATGGAAAAGTAATTACAGGGTTTTACCTGCATGCAACAGTTGTCAATAATCATAGAGTTAAATTCAATATTTGGGTACATCTTAGAGATGGCGCTGCATTCCTTCAGAAAAAGACCATCAGAGAGCTTCCTAAAGAAGAAACCCAATTTAATGGCACCAGGAGAGAACATTCCTATGCATTATACTGTAGAAGAACTTAATGACTATTCTTACATGATATTTGCCTTGTGAATGGCAGTGACCTTCTTCCTATCATGCCTAACAGCATAGTCAAATGCATATTTTGCAATTCTGCTGGATTTATCCCTTGTGATAATCTTCAGCCCCTCAACCACTCCAGACACTGACTACAAACAAACCATATATGATAATACCTACCTAGCCATAGGCAATCAAGAGAAATCCTACAGTTCTCATATTCTTATCATTAACAGAGAGAATGATAATCACAAACAATTTTACCATAAAAGTGACTAGATTCTACAGTAACCACAAAATCAATCACTCATCCATAGACACTCTGAGATACATGGGAAAGGGCTCCCCCTACCTCGTGCTCCAGTCCACTGTACTCCCCCTCAGTGTTCTCTCGGATGATGGCAATATTCAGATCTTTGTGCCTGCACAATTATACGTAATGTCAAAGAATTGGAAGCCATGGTCCCATAGCAACTGTACCTAGTAGGAACATTGGGCAGGCTCCGACAGAGAACAACATTGGCAAAGAGATCCAAGGATACCCTAAAGCATGATGACAGAGCAATTTGGTGATTCCACAAATTGAGCACATATTACACGTACCTCAACTGTACATTGAGAGACCTCTGAGTGACATCGCCCAATGGTGTCCTCAGGGTACCTGGATGGGGATACACAGAGAGCACCTATCTGACAGTTGTACAACCCACGATTCAAACAGGAGGTTACAACAAGATCACAAGCCTTTGTCATGGAAGGAGACAACAAAGTGTTGACAGGGAGTTATCTGGGATCCAATGCCATGCAGTGAAACATCCTCATCAGACAGGGAATGATGGAAGTGTAACAGAAGTACATCTCAATTGTCCTTACCACAAAGTCCAATTCCATTCCTTCGTATTGAGGTAATGGCTTCCTCTAAACAGTCCTTCTGAGACAGCAATCCACTACAACACACACACAGTCTTGTGGTCACATGACTATCACACACACAGTCTTGTGGTCACATGACTATCACACACACACACACAGTCTTGTGGTCACATGACTATCACACACACAGTCTTGTGGTCACATGACTATCACACACAGTCTTGTGGTCACATGACTATCACACACACAGTCTTGTGGTCACATGACTATCACACACAGTCTTGTGGTCACATGACTATCACACACACAAGAGCAGTCATGAACGGTTACCCTTTATGGTGCCATTGATAATTGTTATTCACCTCATACTAATTTCTTCAAAATCTACAGGAGCATTCACTTTTCTATGAAGCAGAAACAAGAATCCATGACTACTTATCATAACCACTGAATGTGTCTCTGACTACAGTATACACAAATTACAGCTTTGGACAAAGGATACATCTTCATCTCTTTATCCTTCTCAATTTGGAATGAATCTTCTAAGGACCAGAAAAAATACACTGATAAGGGTGTAATCCCCACTGACAGCTCCCTGACCATCCATTGTACAACACATGGTATCCTGGGTAATAGACTATGGCAAATAAAAAGATGGTCAACTCTGACCATACGGATAAAGGCTATTCAAGGGGCCAGAGGGTATGCAACAAATTATGCAACACAGAAATGTTCATAACGTGTTTTATGCTTAAGCACCTAAACACTTCCTTGACACAGACCGCCAACTCGGGGCCAACTCCATCTCCAGGTACTAAAGTCACTACATGTCGGCCACCATATTTGGATTTTGACTTCACATCCTTAGTGGTGTAGAGCATAATA
The DNA here is from genome assembly GCA_947172415.1 of Chondrosia reniformis. NCBI lineage: Eukaryota > Metazoa > Porifera > Demospongiae > Chondrillida > Chondrillidae > Chondrosia > Chondrosia reniformis. The sequence continues at coordinate 6,811,265 of OX359199.1, read as the reverse complement.
TAACATGAGAGTGCCCTTAAACACCTTCTAGCAAACTGAATGTTTACAGAAAAAGAAGGTACAGCACCAACTTACGACTTCCGAGGAAACAGCTGCTACAGAAGTACTAAGAAGTTTATTTCTTCCCATTCCAGAAATCTACACACGTTCAATGATACACAAAAATACATTTAGCACTTGTACACACGGGAGACCCACCCTTATAGCACCGAGGAACTGGAGTGAGCAATTAATAAGACAATTATAACCACGAATCATTATCTTGTACTAAATTTACCGGCGAAAAAGAAAATGGCCGAAGCTGCACACAAATAATTATTCACAGGGTTAATATGAACATAAAACTTGGTATCAATATTAATTCAAAGACATGTATGAATGAAATTTTGATGTCTACGTACATAACCTTTCTACCATACAAAGTTAATGTATGGCGAAATAAAAGGCAAATATGAACAAAAATTGAAACTTCTAAAACTTTTTGGAAATGATTCATACATGTCTGTGAATACTGACATCAAGTATTAGCTTCATATGTTGGTGTTTGAAAGAGGTACAGCAATAAATGTACATTAAATTTATACGATAATTGTACAACGCTTTAAATGGCCGACCGTGAGAAGATATCAAATGCGTTACTATAATGTATGTATATTCGGGAAACTAGAACGCTATCAAAGATTTTTTATACACATGGATATCCACTGTGTAGTATTTGATTGTTGTTGAAGTAGTACATGTCCATATATATGTATATGGATGTCGTTAAAGTGAAATTTTGCCGATCGACGGCCAACGAAACTCCAAAGAAAAAAAGTTGGACCATACCGAACGCTACCATCCACGACGCTCAGAGGCCGGGATCGGTGGTAACGCTCTGCCGAGTTGAGCTTTGGGTGTCACTTGCGTGAGAAGAACCAGTTCTTCTCGATATGGCCGACTCATATGAATCCTAAGATATCAGATGCCAATCCCACATTACGTGGAACCCCCCCGAAATCCGGATTATTGGTGAGCACGTCTCTATGGCACCAACCGATTAGGAGACAGCTTCAGAGTCTAAGCGCTACCAACCTCTATGGGAACCGCAACCACCATAGAGATGTGTCCAGGTAGGCCTACTATATAAGGTTTTTCGCTTCTATTTATATGAAGTTTTGTCCAAAGAAAACGGTTGTGGTTGGGGCTTTTTTATGTATTTCTCGTTATTTCCAGATCAGTGAATTGTTCCAAGCAAGTTTAAATACATAGGCAGTATTAGTGCTTCATCTGAAAACTGGGGAAGGCGAAAAAATCCAGTAAGTGTCTTGATGGGCCGAGGAAAACGACTTTTCTGATCCCGATTATTTTCGAGAAATCGTCAAATTATTCAACTTTAATTCCAGACCAGTGAATCGTTACAAGCAATTTTACACACATACGCAATATTTCCAATACATCTCAAAACTGTGGCAAATGGATTTAAGCCAGTATGTATCTTGATGGAGGGAGGACAGCGACTTTTCTTGATGCCGAAAATTAGAAATATTGCGAGGACTGATATTTATCGCCTCTACGATATTAATGTCTATGATCGATATTACAACTTAGGCCGGCTGTATGAATTACTCAATTCCTAACTTAAATTTTAGAATTAAGAGAGTGCTGTACCGATAAAAATAGATTCTAATTTCTGGGCTAAAGAATGTTTTGAAAGCAACTGTAGCTCCAATTATATATTGTAGGATATACTCATACGTATGTAAGGTGAGAGATAGGGCAAATATGAACAAAAATTGAAACTTCTAAAACTCTTTGGAAATGATTCATACATGTCTGTGAATGCTGACATAAAGTATTAGCTTCACATCTTGGTGTTTGATGGAGTTACGACCCTTAATGTACATTAAAATTTACCATACAAAGTTAATGTATGGTGAGAGATAGGGCAAATATGAACAAAAATTGAAACTTCTAAAACTCCTTGGAAATGATTCATACATGTCTGTGAACGCTGACCTCAAGTATTAGCTCCATATGTTTCTATTTGATGGAGTTACAGCACTAAATAGACATTAAAATCTACAATACAAAGTTAATGTATGGTGAGAGATAGGGCAAATATGAACAAAAATTGAAACTTCTAAAACTCGTTGGAAATGATTCATACATGTCTGTGAATGCTGACATAAAGTATTAGCTTCACATCTTGGTGTTTGATGGAGTTACGACCCTTAATGTACATTAAAATTTACCATACAAAGTTAATGTATGGTGAGAGATAGGGCAAATATGAACAAAAATTGAAACTTCTAAAACTCCTTGGAAATGATTCATACATGTCTGTGAACGCTGACCTCAAGTATTAGCTCCATATGTTTCTATTTGATGGAGTTACAGCACTAAATAGACATTAAAATCTACAATACAAAGTTAATGTATGGTGAGAGATAGGGCAAATATGAACAAAAATTGAAACTTCTAAAACTCTTTGGAAATGATTCATACATGTCTGTGAATGCTGACATAAAGTATTAGCTCCATATGTTTCTATTTGATGGAGTTACAGCACTAAATAGTCATTAAAATCTACCATAAAGAGTTAATGTATGGTGAGAGATAGGGCAAATATGAACAAAAATTGAAACTTCTAAAACTTTTTGGAAATGATTCATACATGTCTGTGAATACTGACATCAAGTTATAGCTTCATATGTTGGTGTTTGAAAGAGGTACAGCAATAAATGTACATTAAATTTATACGATAATTGTACAACGCTTTAAATGGCCGACCGTGAGAAGATATCAAATGCGTTACTATAATGTATGTATATTCGGGAAACTAGAACGCTATCAAAGATTTTTTATACACATGGATATCCACTGTGTAGTATTTGATTGTTGTTGAAGTAGTACATGTCCATATATATGTATATGGATGTCGTTAAAGTGAAATTTTGCCGATCGACGGCCAACGAAACTCCAAAGAAAAAAAGTTGGACCATACCGAACGCTATCATCCACGACGCTCAGAGGCCGGGATCGGTGGTAACGCTCTGCCGAGTTGAGCTTTGGGTGTCACTTGCGTGAGAAGAACCAGTTCTTCTCGATATGGCCGACTCATATGAATCCTAAGATATCAGATGCCAATCCCACATTACGTGGAACCCCCCCGAAATCCGGATTATTGGTGAGCACGTCTCTATGGCACCAACCGATTAGGAGACAGCTTCAGAGTCTAAGCGCTACCAACCTCTATGGGAACCGCAACCACCATAGAGATGTGTCCAGGTAGGCCTACTATATAAGGTTTTTCGCTTCTATTTATATGAAGTTTTGTCCAAAGAAAACGGTTGTGGTTGGGGCTTTTTTTATGTATTTCTCGTTATTTCCAGATCAGTGAATTGTTCCAAGCAAGTTTAAATACATAGGCAGTATTAGTGCTTCATCTGAAAACTGGGGAAGGCGAAAAAAATCCAGTAAGTGTCTTGATGGGCCGAGGAAAACGACTTTTCTGATCCCGATTATTTTCGAGAAATCGTCAAATTATTCAACTTTAATTCCAGACCAGTGAATCGTTACAAGCAATTTTACACACATACGCAATATTTCCAATACATCTCAAAACTGTGGCAAATGGATTTAAGCCAGTATGTATCTTGATGGAGGGAGGACAGCGACTTTTCTTGATGCCGAAAATTAGAAATATTGCGAGGACTGATATTTATCGCCTCTACGATATTAATGTCTATGATCGATATTACAACTTAGGCCGGCTGTATGAATTACTCAATTCCTAACTTAAATTTTAGAATTAAGAGAGTGCTGTACCGATAAAAATAGATTCTAATTTCTGGGCTAAAGAATGTTTTGAAAGCAACTGTAGCTCCAATTATATATTGTAGGATATACTCATACGTACGTATGTAAGGTGAGAGATAGGGTAAATATGAACAAAAATTGAAACTTCTAAAACTCTTTGGAAATGATTCATACATGTCTGTCAACGCTGACATCAAGTATTAGCTCCATAATATTATGTTTCTATTTGATGGAGTTACAGCACTAAATAGACATTAAAATCTACCATACAAAATTAATGTATTGTGAGAGATAGGGCAAATATGAACAAAAATTGAAACTTCTAAAACTCTTTGGAAATGATTCATACATGTCTGTGAACGCTGACATAAAGTATTAGCTCCATATGTTTCTATTTGATGGAGTTACAGCACTAAATAGACATTAAAATCTACCATACAAAGTTAATGTATGGTGAGAGATAGGGCAAATATGAACAAAAATTGAAACTTCTAAAACTCTTTGGAAATGATTCATACATGTCTGTGAATGCTGACATAAAGTATTAGCTTCACATCTTAGTGTTTGATGGAGTTACGACCCTTAATGTACATTAAAATTTATCACACAAAGTTAATGTATGGTGAGAGATAGGGTAAATATGAACAAAAATTGAAACTTCTAAAACTCTTTGGAAATGATTCATACATGTCTGTGAACGCTGACATAAAGTATTAGCTCCATATGTTTCTATTTGATGGAGTTACAGCACTAAATAGACATTAAAATCTACCATACAAAGTTAATGTATGGTGAGAGATAGGGCAAATATGAACAAAAATTGAAACTTCTAAAACTCTTTGGAAATGATTCATACATGTCTGTGAATGCTGACATAAAGTATTAGCTCCATATGTTTCTATTTGATGGAGTTACAGCACTATATAAATAGACATTAAAAATCTACAATACAAAGTTAATGTATGGTGAGAGATAGGGCAAATATGAACAAAAATTGAAACTTCTAAAACTCTTTGGAAATGATTCATACATGTCTGTGAATGCTGACATAAAGTATTAGCTCCATATGTTTCTATTTGATGGAGTTACAGCACTAAATAGACATTAAAATCTACAATACAAAGTTAATGTATGGTGAGAGATAGGGCAAATATGAACAAAAATTGAAACTTCTAAAACTCTTTGGAAATGATTCATACATGTCTGTGAATGCTGACATAAAGTATTAGCTCCATATGTTTCTATTTGATGGAGTTACAGCACTATATAAATAGACATTAAAATCTACAATACAAAGTTAATGTATGGTGAGAGATAGGGCAAATATGAACAAAAATTGAAACTTCTAAAACTCTTTGGAAATGATTCATACATGTCTTTGAATGCTGACATAAAGTATTAGCTTCACATCTTGGTGTTTGATGGAGTTACGACCCTTAATGTACATTAAAATTTACCATACAAAGTTAATGTATGGTGAGAGATAGGGCAAATATGAACAAAAATTGAAACTTCTAAACTCCCTGGAAATGATTCATACATGTCTGTGAACGCTGACCTCAAGTATTAGCTCCATATGTTTCTATTTGATGGAGTTACAGCACTAAATAGACATTAAAATCTACAATACAAAGTTAATGTATGGTGAGAGATAGGGCAAATATGAACAAAAATTGAAACTTCTAAAACTCTTTGGAAATGATTCATACATGTCTGTGAATGCTGACATAAAGTATTAGCTCCATATGTTTCTATTTGATGGAGTTACAGCACTATATAAATAGACATTAAAATCTACAATACAAAGTTAATGTATGGTGAGAGATAGGGCAAATATGAACAAAAATTGAAACTTCTAAAACTCTTTGGAAATGATTCATACATGTCTGTGAATGCTGACATAAAGTATTAGCTCCATATGTTTCTATTTGATGGAGTTACAGCATTAAATAGTCATTAAAATCTACCATAAAGAGTTAATGTATGGTGAGAGATAGGGCAAATATGAACAAAAATTGAAACTTCTAAAACTCTTTGGAAATGATTCATACATGTCTGTGAATGCTGACATAAAGTATTAGCTTCACATCTTGGTGTTTGATGGAGTTACGACCCTTAATGTACATTAAAATTTACCATACAAAGTTAATGTATGGTGAGAGATAGGGCAAATATGAACAAAAATTGAAACTTCTAAAACTCTTTGGAAATGATTCATACATGTCTGTGAATGCTGACATAAAGTATTAGCTCCATATGTTTCTATTTGATGGAGTTACAGCACTAAATAGACATTAAAATCTACAATACAAAGTTAATGTACGTATGGTGAGAGATAGGGCAAATATGAACAAAAATTGAAACTTCTAAAACTCTTTGGAAATGATTCATACATGTCTGTGAATGCTGACATAAAGTATTAGCTCCATATGTTTCTATTTGATGGAGTTACAGCACTATATAAATAGACATTAAAATCTACAATACAAAGTTAATGTATGGTGAGAGATAGGGCAAATATGAACAAAAATTGAAACTTCTAAAACTCTTTGGAAATGATTCATACATGTCTGTGAATGCTGACATAAAGTATTAGCTCCATATGTTTCTATTTGATGGAGTTACAGCACTAAATAGACATTAAAATCTACAATACAAAGTTAATGTATGGTGAGAGATAGGGCAAATATGAACAAAAATTGAAACTTCTAAAACTCTTTGGAAATGATTCATACATGTCTTTGAATGCTGACATAAAGTATTAGCTTCACATCTTGGTGTTTGATGGAGTTACGACCCTTAATGTGCATTAAAATTTACCATACAAAGTTAATGTATGGTGAGAGATAGGGCAAATATGAACAAAAATTGAAACTTCTAAACTCCCTGGAAATGATTCATACATGTCTGTGAACGCTGACCTCAAGTATTAGCTCCATATGTTTCTATTTGATGGAGTTACAGCACTAAATAGACATTAAAATCTACAATACAAAGTTAATGTATGGTGAGAGATAGGGCAAATATGAACAAAAATTGAAACTTCTAAAACTCTTTGGAAATGATTCATACATGTCTGTGAATGCTGACATAAAGTATTAGCTCCATATGTTTCTATTTGATGGAGTTACAGCACTATATAAATAGACATTAAAATCTACAATACAAAGTTAATGTATGGTGAGAGATAGGGCAAATATGAACAAAAATTGAAACTTCTAAAACTCTTTGGAAATGATTCATACATGTCTGTGAATGCTGACATAAAGTATTAGCTCCATATGTTTCTATTTGATGGAGTTACAGCACTATATAAATAGACATTAAAATCTACAATACAAAGTTAATGTATGGTGAGAGATAGGGCAAATATGAACAAAAATTGAAACTTCTAAAACTCTTTGGAAATGATTCATACATGTCTGTGAATGCTGACATAAAGTATTAGCTCCATATGTTTCTATTTGATGGAGTTACAGCACTATATAAATAGACATTAAAATCTACAATACAAAGTTAATGTATGGTGAGAGATAGGGCAAATATGAACAAAAATTGAAACTTCTAAAACTCTTTGGAAATGATTCATACATGTCTGTGAATGCTGACATAAAGTATTAGCTCCATATGTTTCTATTTGATGGAGTTACAGCACTATATAAATAGACATTAAAATCTACAATACAAAGTTAATGTATGGTGAGAGATAGGGCAAATATGAACAAAAATTGAAACTTCTAAAACTCTTTGGAAATGATTCATACATGTCTGTGAATGCTGACATAAAGTATTAGCTCCATATGTTTCTATTTGATGGAGTTACAGCACTAAATAGACATTAAAATCTACAATACAAAGTTAATGTATGGTGAGAGATGCGTAGGGCAAATATGAACAAAAATTGAAACTTCTAAAACTCTTTGGTAATGATTCATACATGTCTGTGAATGCTGACATAAAGTATTAGCTTCACATCTTGGTGTTTGATGGAGTTACGACCCTTAATGTACATTAAAATTTACCATACAAAGTTAATGTATGGTGAGAGATAGGGCAAATATGAACAAAAATTGAAACTTCTAAAACTCCTTGGAAATGATTCATACATGTCTGTGAACGCTGACCTCAAGTATTAGCTCCATATGTTTCTATTTGATGGAGTTACAGCACTAAATGGACATTAAAATCTACAATACAAAGTTAATGTATGGTGAGAGATAGGGCAAATATGAACAAAAATTGAAACTTCTAAAACTCTTTGGAAATGATTCATACATGTCTGTGAATGCTGACATAAAGTATTAGCTCCATATGTTTCTATTTGATGGAGTTACAGCACTATATAAATAGACATTAAAAATCTACAATACAAAGTTAATGTATGGTGAGAGATAGGGCAAATATGAACAAAAATTGAAACTTCTAAAACTCTTTGGAAATGATTCATACATGTCTGTGAATGCTGACATAAAGTATTAGCTCCATATGTTTCTATTTGATGGAGTTACAGCACTAAATAGACATTAAAATCTACAATACAAAGTTAATGTATGGTGAGAGATAGGGCAAATATGAACAAAAATTGAAACTTCTAAAACTCTTTGGAAATGATTCATACATGTCTGTGAATGCTGACATAAAGTATTAGCTCCATATGTTTCTATTTGATGGAGTTACAGCACTAAATAGACATTAAAATCTACAATACAAAGTTAATGTATGGTGAGAGATAGGGCAAATATGAACAAAAATTGAAACTTCTAAAACTCTTTGGAAATGATTCATACATGTCTGTGAATGCTGACATAAAGTATTAGCTCCATATGTTTCTATTTGATGGAGTTACAGCACTATATAAATAGACATTAAAATCTACAATACAAAGTTAATGTATGGTGAGAGATAGGGCAAATATGAACAAAAATTGAAACTTCTAAAACTCTTTGGAAATGATTCATACATGTCTGTGAATGCTGACATAAAGTATTAGCTCCATATGTTTCTATTTGATGGAGTTACAGCACTATATAAATAGACATTAAAAATCTACAATACAAAGTTAATGTATGGTGAGAGATAGGGCAAATATGAACAAAAATTGAAACTTCTAAAACTCTTTGGAAATGATTCATACATGTCTGTGAATGCTGACATAAAGTATTAGCTCCATATGTTTCTATTTGATGGAGTTACAGCACTAAATAGACATTAAAATCTACAATACAAAGTTAATGTATGGTGAGAGATAGGGCAAATATGAACAAAAATTGAAACTTCTAAAACTCTTTGGAAATGATTCATACATGTCTGTGAATGCTGACATAAAGTATTAGCTCCATATGTTTCTATTTGATGGAGTTACAGCACTATATAAATAGACATTAAAATCTACAATACAAAGTTAATGTATGGTGAGAGATAGGGCAAATATGAACAAAAATTGAAACTTCTAAAACTCTTTGGAAATGATTCATACATGTCTTTGAATGCTGACATAAAGTATTAGCTTCACATCTTGGTGTTTGATGGAGTTACGACCCTTAATGTGCATTAAAATTTACCATACAAAGTTAATGTATGGTGAGAGATAGGGCAAATATGAACAAAAATTGAAACTTCTAAACTCCCTGGAAATGATTCATACATGTCTGTGAACGCTGACCTCAAGTATTAGCTCCATATGTTTCTATTTGATGGAGTTACAGCACTAAATAGACATTAAAATCTACAATACAAAGTTAATGTATGGTGAGAGATAGGGCAAATATGAACAAAAATTGAAACTTCTAAAACTCTTTGGAAATGATTCATACATGTCTGTGAATGCTGACATAAAGTATTAGCTCCATATGTTTCTATTTGATGGAGTTACAGCACTATATAAATAGACATTAAAATCTACAATACAAAGTTAATGTATGGTGAGAGATAGGGCAAATATGAACAAAAATTGAAACTTCTAAAACTCTTTGGAAATGATTCATACATGTCTGTGAATGCTGACATAAAGTATTAGCTCCATATGTTTCTATTTGATGGAGTGACAGCATTAAATAGTCATTAAAATCTACCATAAAGAGTTAATGTATGGTGAGAGATAGGGCAAATATGAACAAAAATTGAAACTTCTAAAACTCTTTGGAAATGATTCATACATGTCTGTGAATGCTGACATAAAGTATTAGCTCCATATGTTTCTATTTGATGGAGTTACAGCACTAAATAGACATTAAAATCTACAATACAAAGTTAATGTATGGTGAGAGATAGGGCAAATATGAACAAAAATTGAAACTTCTAAAACTCTTTGGAAATGATTCATACATGTCTGTGAATGCTGACATAAAGTATTAGCTCCATATGTTTCTATTTGATGGAGTTACAGCACTATATAAATAGACATTAAAATCTACAATACAAAGTTAATGTATGGTGAGAGATAGGGCAAATATGAACAAAAATTGAAACTTCTAAAACTCTTTGGAAATGATTCATACATGTCTGTGAATGCTGACATAAAGTATTAGCTCCATATGTTTCTATTTGATGGAGTTACAGCACTATATAAATAGACATTAAAAATCTACAATACAAAGTTAATGTATGGTGAGAGATAGGGCAAATATGAACAAAAATTGAAACTTCTAAAACTCTTTGGAAATGATTCATACATGTCTGTGAATGCTGACATAAAGTATTAGCTCCATATGTTTCTATTTGATGGAGTTACAGCACTAAATAGACATTAAAATCTACAATACAAAGTTAATGTATGGTGAGAGATAGGGCAAATATGAACAAAAATTGAAACTTCTAAAACTCTTTGGAAATGATTCATACATGTCTGTGAATGCTGACATAAAGTATTAGCTCCATATGTTTCTATTTGATGGAGTTACAGCACTATATAAATAGACATTAAAATCTACAATACAAAGTTAATGTATGGTGAGAGATAGGGCAAATATGAACAAAAATTGAAACTTCTAAAACTCTTTGGAAATGATTCATACATGTCTTTGAATGCTGACATAAAGTATTAGCTTCACATCTTGGTGTTTGATGGAGTTACGACCCTTAATGTACATTAAAATATACCATACAAAGTTAATGTATGGTGAGAGATAGGGCAAATATGAACAAAAATTGAAACTTCTAAACTCCCTGGAAATGATTCATACATGTCTGTGAACGCTGACCTCAAGTATTAGCTCCATATGTTTCTATTTGATGGAGTTACAGCATTAAATAGTCATTAAAATCTACCATAAAGAGTTAATGTATGGTGAGAGATAGGGCAAATATGAACAAAAATTGAAACTTCTAAAACTCTTTGGAAATGATTCATACATGTCTGTGAATGCTGACATAAAGTATTAGCTTCACATCTTGGTGTTTGATGGAGTTACGACCCTTAATGTACATTAAAATTTACCATACAAAGTTAATGTATGGTGAGAGATAGGGCAAATATGAACAAAAATTGAAACTTCTAAAATTCTTTGGAAATCATTCGTACATGTCTGTGAATGCTGACATAAAGTATTAGCTCCATATGTTTCTATTTGATGGAGTTACAGCACTAAATAGACATTAAAATCTACAATACAAAGTTAATGTATGGTGAGAGATACGTAGGGCAAATATGAACAAATATTGAAACTTCTAAAACTCTTTGGAAATGATTCATACATGTCTGTGAATGCTGACATAAAGTATTAGCTCCATATGTTTCTATTTGATGGAGTTACAGCACTAAATAGACATTAAAATCTACAATACAAAGTTAATGTATGGTGAGAGATAGGGCAAATATGAACAAAAATTGAAACTTCTAAAACTCTTTGGAAATGATTCATACATGTCTGTGAATGCTGACATAAAGTATTAGCTCCATATGTTTCTATTTGATGGAGTTACAGCACTAGATAGACATTAAAATCTACAATACAAAGTTAATGTATGGTGAGAGATAGGGCAAATATGAACAAAAATTGAAACTTTCTAAAACTTTTTGGAAATGATTCATACATGTCTGTGAATACTGACATCAAGTATTAGCTTCATATGTTGATGTTTGAAAGAGGTACAGCAATAAATGTACATTAAATTTATACGATAATTGTACAACGCTTTAAATGGCCGACCGTGAGAAGATATCAAATGCGTTACTATAATGTATGTATATTCGGGAAACTAGAACGCTATCAAAGATTTTTTATACACATGGATATCCACTGTGTAGTATTTGATTGTTGTTGAAGTAGTACATGTCCATATATATGTATATGGATGTCGTTAAAGTGAAATTTTGCCAATCGACGGCCAATGAAACTCCAAAGAAAAAAAGTTGGACCATACCGAACGCTACCATCCACGACGCTCAGAGGCCGGGATCGGTGGTAACGCTCTGCCGAGTTGAGCTTTGGGTGTCACTTGCGTGAGAAGAACCAGTTCTTCTCGATATGGCCGACTCATATGAATCCTAAGATATCAGATGCCAATCCCACATTACGTGGAACCCCCCCGAAATCCGGATTATTGGTGAGCACGTCTCTATGGCACCAACCGATTAGGAGACAGCTTCAGAGTCTAAGCGCTACCAACCTCTATGGGAACCGCAACCACCATAGAGATGTGTCCAGGTAGGCCTACTATATAAGGTTTTTCGCTTCTATTTATATGAAGTTTTGTCCAAAGAAAACGGTTGTGGTTGGGGCTTTTTTTATGTATTTCTCGTTATTTCCAGATCAGTGAATTGTTCCAAGCAAGTTTAAATACATAGGCAGTATTAGTGCTTCATCTGAAAACTGGGGAAGGCGAAAAAAATCCAGTAAGTGTCTTGATGGGCCGAGGAAAACGACTTTTCTGATCCCGATTATTTTCGAGAAATCGTCAAATTATTCAACTTTAATTCCAGACCAGTGAATCGTTACAAGCAATTTTACACACATACGCAATATTTCCAATACATCTCAAAACTGTGGCAAATGGATTTAAGCCAGTATGTATCTTGATGGAGGGAGGACAGCGACTTTTCTTGATGCCGAAAATTAGAAATATTGCGAGGACTGATATTTATCGCCTCTACGATATTAATGTCTATGATCGATATTACAACTTAGGCCGGCTGTATGAATTACTCAATTCCTAACTTAAATTTTAGAATTAAGAGAGTGCTGTACCGATAAAAATAGATTCTAATTTCTGGGCTAAAGAATGTTTTGAAAGCAACTGTAGCTCCAATTATATATTGTAGGATATACTCATACGTATGTAAGGTGAGAGATAGGGTAAATATGAACAAAAATTGAAACTTCTAAAACTCTTTGGAAATGATTCATACATGTCTGTGAACGCTGACATCAAGTATTAGCTCCATAATATTATGTTTCTATTTGATGGAGTTACAGCACTAAATAGACATTAAAATCTACCATACAAAATTAATGTATGGTGAGAGATAGGGCAAATATGAACAAAAATTGAAACTTCTAAAACTCTTTGGAAATGATTCATACATGTCTGTGAACGCTGACATAAAGTATTAGCTCCATATGTTTCTATTTGATGGAGTTACAGCACTAAATAGACATTAAAATCTACCATACAAAGTTAATGTATGGTGAGAGATAGGGCAAATATGAACAAAAATTGAAACTTCTAAAACTCTTTGGAAATGATTCATACATGTCTGTAAATGCTGACACCAAGCATTAGCTTCATATCTCTCCATTTGACAGAGTTAATGTACATTGTGTAACTCTATATATCAAACACCGACATATGCAGCTAATATCCACGTGGATAAAAAACTTTGAAAGTTTTCAGATATAGTACCGAATAATTATTTGTCCTTATGGTCGGCCATTTATAGTTTTACGGAATTATGTGGTTATGAAAAAAAGAAAAATAATTGTATGTGCTGTTTGAGCTGAACCTTTATGACCTCATAACTACATACTACACTGTTCATAATCATAAATTGCATGATCCTGAATAACTGTCACACTAGCATACAGTCACACAAGCCAGTGCTAGAAATGGATTTAATCTTATGCAGGATAAGGAAGAGGATTGCTAGGAGGTTGTCCCTGGCCTACTGGTGGATGGGCAGCTTCTGTTGGGTAAGGTGGAGGAAGACTCTCATATTGGACACCATCACCTCCCTGTGGTGGTGCTGAAGGCTGGGCAACAGTCAGTGTCCTGTACATCGGAGCAAACTGTGTTTGCCCCATAGTGTACTGATTGTCTGCAATGTTGACTGCCGGAGCTGCAGTGAATCTAGAAACTGGAAGACCAGAATCAGCATACACTGAAGCAAGGGGCTCCGTGCCTATCACCAATGGGATATTTAGTACCATATCAAAACTTCCAGTTGGCACTTGCAGGACTACACTGAGGTGGTAGTCCACATGGATGATCCTACAAGTGTGAGATGATGGTGGACAAGGGGGAATGGGGAGGGGCTGTTGGTTCCACTGGAATGTTTGCCCGGCAGGAATCGGCTGAGTAGTTCTCATTTCAGCAACTTTGTCACTTCCCAATCTTCTACGGCCTTGAGCATAGTATGTGATAGTACGAAACAATGCTGCCCTCAATCCTCTCATATTCTTGTTTGCTAGATTCTCCACATGGGCCGTCACTAGGATACTCTCTCCACTGCAGTAGCCACCGCGATCTGTCGACACGGTCACTGTGATAGGACCAGACTTGCAGCACAAGCAGCAGAGCGTTTTTTGGTCTTCTCCTCGACGTGGAAGGGTAAGATCCTCGGCAGCTTTATTTAGATCCACTCTTTCAAGTATCGTGAACGCTCTCTTTGTCACGTGGTCAAATTTCCAGGGACGATCCATGCGAGCCTCCAACCAATATCTTATGTGACCATAGAACCCTTCTGTTACAGAAGGTAAGGGAACGTTGGGAAGCTGAAGGGAGAAGGGGAACTCGTATCGTCCTGGTGGTAAGATTTGAGAGTCCCCACTGCCTCCCCAGAGGTTAACTCTAAAATCAAAGTACGGCTCATATTCAGTGTAATAGTACGTGTGGGTTCTTCGGTTATTTCCAGTTCCCGTTGTATGTGATTCAGACCAGTGGCAATATCCCTGTCCCTTGAGTGTCAGGTAGATGCCACGTAGCTTCTTCTCGTCAACAGTTTGAGCAATTACCCGTCCAGTGAGATTGTCTCCGGGAGAGAAGACTTTATCTCCTCCATCGAGCTCTATAACGAACGTCTGGGGCGGTGCCATTCCCTGTTTTACAAAACCCGAATTAGATATTTTTTTATTCAGGAAGTGTACTATCTACATGTGATAAGTGCCTATCAGATAACAACAAATTGGTCCACATTTCAGACATGAATACGTACTACGGAGTGTGGGCGAATTAATTAAATTAAAACTCCCAGGGAATTATATACAAGGTAAATATGTATGAATCCTTACTCTATTATGTACACTGAAATCACAAACTTTATACCAAGATAATTGAAATTAATCAAAAAATTCACACAAGCACGTTCATGCATATTCTCAGTAGGTAATTATTATATTGCATAATCAGACCATCCACTTATGTCAGTTAATATTTACATGGAAGTGGTAGTTTCTGTAGACTGGTCTGTCTCTCCTGCTGTAGTCCTATTTCGTAGTCGCTTGAAAATGTTCCGTTTCTTCTGGTCCTCTTTGTTGCTATTTTTTGTCTGTTTTGTTCGTATCTTTACCAGCGCACTCCCAAAACAGACTCCACTTTGACCTTGACGAGGATGCCCAGTTTCGTGGTCGCCTGGTAACTGGACTAAGACAGTGACCACTGCAGAAGTATTGTCTTGAAGAGGTTCCACACCAACATAACCAACTTGTTGCTATGGTTACAAAAGAAAGATATTAATTTAATGTCAGACTAGCCTATCTTTGGGATGGTACATCTTTGTCAGCCTTTGAAGGCCCTCAACTTTCAACCAAAAGATTTAAACCAAAACTACTACATTTTTAGATGCTTAAAGAGTCAAAGATGTGACATCCAAAAGGTAAGTTGGATATGGAAGGAATCCTTTTTTTATTGGTACTCTCTAAGCAACACAACATAATAGAGTATGACCTCTGCAAAATGAACAGCAACGCAACAATGAAAGTGAAAATGGTGGGAGATATATTGCTACACATGTGTAGTAGCTGTAACTGTACACTAACAGGCTTATCTAAGTCTTCCTTATCCTTCAACTCCATCTTTACAGTGGCATAGGGTCGGGCAACTCTTCTTCTCATTTCTTGACGATGATTCTATATACAAAGGAGTTGCTATGGAAACCACATTGCAAACTGAGAACAAGATCTGTGTAAATCTTCTTACTCTAATTCTTCTACGTCTGAGCACAAACCGGTAACAGTACCAAAAAATTGTCATGAAAATCAGCATGATAGTCAAACAGCTGGAGGGAGAGGGAGGGCAAGAAAATCTAGCTTAGCTTATTAGAGGAATTTTCCTTCTATGCAGACATATAATTAGTGGGTTAACTATGTATGTATATACTTATATAACTCACACAACAAAGGTAGCAGTAAATACAAGAAATGCTATTAAAATAGCATTAACTTCTTCCTGCTTAAATATAATCTACGAAAAGACAAGACAATATTCCAGGATTCAGATAAGTTGCACTTGGTCTATTAGATTCCTTAGCCCCTTATACCTGACGACCATGTAGGAAGGTGCTGATTACTACGTACATTCATGTACCCCTTTCACCTGGACCTTTACTGGATGACTTACTTTGGGTTTACTTTGCTTGCGTACACATGTTTTGCTACTTATAGCACTCAAAGAGAACAACATTCAAATTCCTTTTTCAAAGCAAGCTTTTACCCTTGAGTGATAGATTTTCCTAATTTCTGCTAACTTACCATAACCCAGGGCAACCACTTCACAGCCACCATACATAGCAACGGCAGTAAGGAAAGTTCAAATGCTTACCTTAACAAAGACAGGATGAGTTATGTTACTGAGTTGCAGGAGGAGAGATCTATCGCCATTCCCAAACCCTCCTTCTTGAATGTTGACAGTGAAGTCAAGGTTACCAGGGTGTAGAAAATTGTTATACAGGTGTATGAGATCAACAGACTTGTTCAGCATGTCCTGAGACACTGCAAAGAATACATTTGTATAATGAGTAGTTTTGAATATCCAGGACTCCCAGAAGAAGCTCTTCTGATGCACTACTAGTTAGCGTGTAGTAATCATCTTCAGTTGATATTTACGTACGTAGGTATGTACACATGTTCAAAGTCAACTGTATTTAGGAGTACTTACATTCTCCAAATAACAGATCAACTACAACAGAAGAATTTGCTGCTGGAGACATTAATGTCATGCTAAATTCTACAGTTACGTCCTCAGAGGGAATTATTAGGTAATAAGCAGTCTGTGCTGGTATGCCTTGTGTAAGGTTGATGTTATATTCAAACCCATAAAGCAGGTTCTCTATAGAAAAAAAGTGCAAAAATGCACCCAAGAGTGTAGTCACATGACAGGCATGTGACAGGTACATGACTGACCAGCACAGATGTAATCCAGGGAACTGAGTTCTCCCATTCCAAAGGTCACTGAGCATCTATCACATGTTTTTCCAGTCACTCCAGGGACATTACACGGACACACACCAGTCTGGTTATCACACGTGGAAGCAAATCCATTACACACACACGCTACAAAGAGATCATTAAAGCACGTATGTATGTAACTGTTTTTTCTAACTGTTCCCTCGAGATGATTGTCAAATACAGTTTTTAATTTCCCTTTAGCATTTTCATTAATACTATTCAGTACGTACGTACATTTGTACATACTGAATGTTAAAGATACGCATGTACACATACGTAAGTACATCAGTATGTACATGCCCACATATGTAAATAGGTACAATATGTTAAGCACATACAATGAGTCTAGCTTACGAGCGCAAGTTCCACCGTTTCTCGGATCTCCGGTCAAAGTGTCAATACAAAACTCACAATGGTCGCCTACATACGTTAGTGCATCACACAGGATTGAGATTAATATAAATACACTTGTACAAACACCTATACCTAGCTATATACGTATATGGTGTGGATATGACTGGGTGGTTGCGAGGACACATGTTTCCATGACTGGGTATGAACGTACGTACTCACATCAGGATGATGAATGCTGACAAGGACTACTGTACAAGATTGTGCTCGCGTACGTACTCACATCAGGATGATGAATGCTGACAAGGACTACTGTACAAGATTGTGCTCGCGTACGTACTCACATCAGGATGATGAATGCTGACAAGGACTACTGTACAAGATTGTGTTCACGTATGTACTCACATCAGGATGATGAATGCTGACAAGGACTACTGTACAAGATTGTGCTCGCGTATGTACTCACATCTTAGACTTACCAGTGGTACTGTTGCCACATTCACGACACACTGTGTCATTGATGCAGTCACTGTGACCGTTACACTGACAAGCTATAGTTGTACACAATACTTACATAGATCACAGGGAATATCAACATCTTCATTTAATCAGCTTACGTGGACAGGCTGTGCCCTCAAAGAACCAGCGATCTACTGGACAAGTTCCCTCCCGATCACCGTTGTATCCGCCTTCTTTACACTGTCCCAAACCTGTAAAGTCATGTTGGCACCAGCCACACGCAACATCCTCCTGACAGTCTTGACAGGTTTTGTATACACTGCAGTTTCCTTCTGTAGGGGGCACAAAACATGAACGTGATACAGACCCAATGGTCCTCCAATAGACCCTCATCAAGTACACAAAACATGAACGTGATACAGACCCAATGGTCCTCCAATAGACCCTCATCAAGTACACAAAACATGAACGTGATACAGACCCAATGGTCCTCCAATAGACCCTCATCAAGTACACAAAACATGAACGTGATACAGACCCAATGGTCCTCCAATAGACCCTCATCAAGTACACAAGTAATTATTTCCCTACACACTACATACGTACTTATGTCTATTCTGCAGTAAAAGACCTACAGGGAACTAAACCTAGTGAGAGCTTTGGATGAGGATATAAGAGTTTTGTCCTTCTATTTCTCTTCTCCTCCACTCGGCCAGACTACCTTTTTCTGGGAATTCCACCCTTCAGTGACCCTGGGAATCTTTGTGAATCCTTGGCTCTCTATGCTAAATCTAGGGGTCTTATATACACATTTGTGGCACCAAAGTTGAATTAGGTAGAAATGCTTGTATCATGTAGGCCTTAAGCTAAGTTATATGAGAACACATATGTACGTATATAGGTATGTAGGTACTCACCGGAACACCCACTGGTCCAGTGTAGGCACTGTCCAAACGCAAGACTGTGGTGGTAGACCAGAGAGGAGAGACACTTGTTCTCGGAGCCACACCAGACACAGTCTCTATCTCCACTGCACTGGTCACATGTTGCTTTGGTAGAACAGTTAATTACTCTACCAAGGCATTGTGATAAGTCTGTATTTGAAAAGAATTGAAGCCATCAGCAGTTAGGTAGGTATAAGGAGAAGGAGAAGAAGGAGAAAGAGTAGGAGTAGGAGGGAGGAGAAGGAGAGAAAGACTGATAAGTCCAAAGTCTTAGAAGATAAAAATTCTTACATAGTAAGTACTCATTTATTCTCTTGCTAACCTTGACTTCTGGTTCTATTAACATTAGATGACGTTAAGCAGTTTCCTTGCAAATATTCACATCCAGCCAGTACACAGTCATGACAGTCTGAATAGAATCCACACCCTGCTCTGCTTTCCACAACTGGACAAGAGATGTCACCATCCCTCACTAAGGTTGAACAGCCAATAGTCTCATGCCACCAGCAACCACTTGGACAAGAATCACAGGTTTTGTAATCACTGCAGCCATCTAAAAAAGAAAGGCATATACCAACATATCAAGATGCTCGTGCAGTCACCGTTTTGATTACAGTACTAGTACGGCAGACAACGAATTCCCTTACCTACCTATGTAGCAAAGACAAGTGTATGTAAATATGGTATTGGGTGAACATGTTAGATGTATTAATTAATAAACTGGTACTAGAAAGGGGAATATACGTACGTATAAGGGGAGTCCCCTCAACAGACCTTTACTGCAGAGGTACTTTGGATTGACTAATGGTGCAGTGGAATCACCACAGCTCCCGGAGGACCACACACAAAGACTTAACAGAGTCTCATTCAAGCATTCCCCTTCTGATGTGAACACAGCACAGTCTGGTAAGAGCAGCTCTGTGACATCCGAATAAAGGAGACTGTTGTAGCCACCGAAGACGAGCATTGACTGCTGTCCCTTCAGAACAGCAGAATGCTCGTGTCTTCTTCCGTGGAAGTAAGGCAGGCCTGGGATGTCACCACCTCCAAGCAACTCTGTCACATTATACCAGCGCTCACATTCTGTAGAAATGAAGGAATTGCTCTTCAACAGCCATTTTCCAAGTTGATATACACGACGATCTATGCTGCCCCTAATGTGCTAATGCATGTTCACTGACCTGTATTATATATGTACACAGAAGAGGAGTAGCAGGTGCTGCCAGCGCCACTCTGCCTCCCTCCATACACTATCATGCTGGCACCAACCAGGACAACAGAGTGGTAGTATAGGGAGGCTGGAGACGGGTTTAGTGGCCTCCTAAATAGTGTACAACCGCAAGCAGAAGAGAATGAAGGCATAATCTATGTAATGAACTGATTCCTTAAGAGCTGAAACTATAAGTACACTCAAATACATATACGTATGTAGGTAGGGTACGTAGGTACAACTATGCACGAGTGAGTGTCATTATGTATGCATGCCTATATGAAGAAGGGAGTCATCATAGCCACATTCCACTGAGTCTGCTTTGATGGGAAAATGGATAATCACTGGATAGTGTGTGTGTGTGTGTACGTACATGTGTGTGTGTATGTTTGTGTTTATGTTTACCCACCACTCGAATGTTGATGGATTGATAGTGTAGAGCCTGTTGGATGTAACTGCTCTATTTCGATCATGATAGGTACCTCCAAATACATATACTAGCCCGTCTACTTGTGAATACACACTGGAGTGTCCAAAGGTACTGAGTACAGCAGATCCACCTTGGATAGGAACACGCCATTCACTTGTGACTGTAGAGAAAGTAAACAGATGATAAACGCACTGACACAAGTTATTCTGGTTCAACTGAATTGGTACCAACATTCACAATTAAGACAACTGCTGTGTGTGGATTAGAGATTACAGCCACTGGAAAATGCTATACTAAACCAGCCAAGTGATTTATCCTGAAGGTCTATTAAAAGCGGCTCCCAACCAGACATCCACAAAAGGTAGTTTAAGGGGTAGACATCTTATTGTCCATTTAGTATTAGTTTTGCTGTACTCTGATGAAGGCCATAGCACTGTGTGGTCAAGAGGTCTGGTAATAATTTAGTAACAATTATTGCAAATCATTTGGTTGGAATTGAATGAATTATTAATACAAGGTACTAGTTTAACTGATAAGCAGGTCCTAGTGTGAGGGGGCGTGACTCACCAAAGTCAAACAGCTGTACCAGTCTGGTGCTCAGCAGCTGGCCATGCTGGGGAGATCCCCAGATTACCAGCATCTTATCTCCTATGACATGGGCAGTGTGGTGTTTCACTCCGAGAGGAAGATCTCCCTGCGAGTTGGCCGTGACCATCCTCCACTGATTTGTTGTGAAGTTAAAGGACCAAAGATCATTCTTAATCTCACTTGTATCAAGTGTTTCTCCTCCAAATATGTACATTGCATCCTACAGTAAACATTTATACACACCCAGAGCCTTACATCACATATAAATAGATGAAACTACAGCTGGGTATAATGACAGACTCTAATTAATACGTACATTATACACAACTGCTGAATGACCAAGCCTTGGTGACGGGAATAAAGGCGGATCAAATGAAAGAGTTCCAGTTTCATTTCCAATTCCATTTGAAGTGGAATTTTGTTCCAAGGTTGAATTGATCAGCTCAGATTCAGTTTTATTCATTGTAACAAAGGCACTCCACAACTGTAGGTTCATATCATACCTACACATGTAAGGACAAATGTAAAACACACACAACCTATATCCTCCACAGCACAGACCTCCATAGGTTGGTCTGGACACCCGAGGATACACCATCTTGAGGAAACGTGTACCCGCCAAACACCCACATGTAGTCCCTCCATGTGACAGCCGTGTGACCACCTCTCTGTAAATCTGTGGAGCTCAAGTTTAAGCTAATGGTACTGAAATTAGATTCAGTGATGAGAAAAGCTTGAGATGAAATTTTAGCTGGCTGGGTCTTCCAGAAAGTTCTATGGGAGTCAATACTGCAATCATCACCTATAAATAATCAAAGCGATAATTAAACCAAAAGTGCCATTCTCAAGCATTCTCAAGTAAAGAGGGAAAACACATAAGAAGTAGTATTTAAACCAGAAAAGTAACCGCTAGTAGAACAGCTATTCACACAAAGTGAATTCCTTAAAATCCATAAATTCATATGTAAACAATGAGTTTATACAAACCTTTTGTACACATACTAATACATACAACTAATACATACATACTAATACAAACAAACTAATACATACTGGTTGCCATTTAATACCTGTAAATGGTTGGATACAATCACAGGTGCTACTGGTGGCATTGCAGGAACCACGGCCACTGCAGTTGTTAGGACAAGTCGGAACATCACAGTGCTCTCCAGTCCACCCACTGTGACAGACACAGGAGCCACCTGCACCACACAAACCATTCCCTGAGCAGTTGTGAGTACAGCCAATCCTGCAATGGCAGAAGACAGAAGAGTTAAACCCTCTCGTTATTCACAGCACCATTATTAAATGTATATACATCATACAGTTCATATAATATACAGTAGTTTGAAGGTTCATTTTTTCGATCTTCTTGAAAGTACAGACTCTCAGGGTCTTCTTAGCAAGTTGCTGAAGATGGCTTCAAGGGCCATTTCCAACAGAATATTAAACCAAAACAGTGTCAATGACTGCTCTGGAAGGTGAATCTATTCAAGGGTACGTACGTAGGTTTCACACAGAAACATCCTTATTTATATATGCACATGTAATTTGAGGTCCTTTTTATAGTTAATATCTTCAAGTGGTTCTTAAAACAGTGGTCCAGGTGGTATCTTACCAGTACGTCAGGTTGATTCCCTTTCCTTCTTCGGCCAGGTCTGAAGTGAAATACAGTAGTGCTTGATCAGACACTGTAAAGGTCAAAGAGGTGTGGTCAACATATTGTGGAGGTGTGCACTGATCCTCTGAATTGCTGCTGTTAGATGGCAGAGTTCTCTCTGGAGATACCACATCACCACTGGTAATAACATGGAAGAATGAGTAATTGCCATATAATAATAACTTGTCAGTATACAATTATACGTGTACAGTGGTATCTCAACAATTTGAGCTCATCTGAGACAAGCAAAAAAACATTTGAGTCAGCCATTTTGATGTAACTGTGCATTAACATATGCATGTGCAACAGTAGGGGAATTTGGGAAGGGTCAAAGACTTCATAAATAATATTAATATGAATATTCGTATTGCTAATATTTATATACTGGTATTACGTAGTTCTGCGATCTGGTTCATGTGGCTTGTAACTGACACATGGTTGTACATTTGTACACATATATATATTCAAACACTGTTTATATGTAGCATACTTTACTTACAAACTTTAGTGACAATGATACTAGACTCACTTGAATGACGCAACTCTAGTGCTAAAAAGGGAATCCCCCTGGAACACATGTAAGAAGTCCCATCCACATTCTGTGCTCAGTAGTTCCACTCTGAAGTGTATCAAGGACCCTGGACTGAAGTACACGGATGGCAACAAAATATGTGACCTTTGGAGGAGAAATTACAACCACAAGTGTTTCGTACATACCTCTCAGTGTCCAAGTACCAGAGACACTTTTGCCATTGTACATAATTGCCAACAAAATTGGAAATGATGCTTCCGCTGGTCCCCTCCAAACTAGACAGAATGGGAGAGCATAGACAGGTAAATAAATAAGTCTACATGTAAACAAGAGTGAGGCAGGACACATTAGAAAACATACATTAACACATCATCCATACAGCCACATTAACACATCATGAAAGTCGTCATGTGGAAGCCATACTACTAATAAACGTTGCCTCAATGTTATTCAATCGGATATTTCAGACGCATCCCCTCAACGAAGGCTTTTGTGTACGTGTCTGACATATTCGCACATTATAAATGTAGGACAGACACTAAGTATATCTTAAATCATGTAACTATAGACACGACACAATGCTCTTACATCTTAACTCTACTGGGTAAAAGGCCTATGGTAGCGTTAGCGTTCAGCTCATTAACCAATCTCTCAGGAATTAACTACGTTAGCCGGAACATTCTATCATTAAATAGAAGAATAACTCACCGTAACTTTCCTGTACAATATTGACAACTGAGTCCCCTCCAACCATAAAAACACTCACACGTAGTCACGTTAGTTTCGATATTTGTGACGCGATTACCATTGTAACAAGGACAATTGTTCCCTTCGGAGAGCAAGAGTACACAGAGAAATAGAACTGATAATAAATAGCCTTGATAAGCCATTTCAAAATATAATAGAAGAAAACCAAAAATTAACTATACAGTCGGATGTCGGCCATTTAAATTTGTAGTTCGATGCATATCCTTATTCGGTGGCCTTAATGAGATTCATTTAGAAATCTAGTTGCCATGGTTTCAGTCAGCGGCCATTTTCCTTGCTTAGCAGAAATCGTCTAAAGGTAAGCCATAGCAATCAGTTAACAGTTTCCAATTAAAAGATAGTCGATAGATTAGCACCCACCACTTATCTACCTGTTGGATCGAGTAGATGATCTTTTAAGTTTTATACATCTGTGTTTGAAGTTCGAGAAAATGGTAACGTTTGCGCCAGATCCAGTGGAACAACTTGAGGGCTACCTTCAAAAATACTGCAACGTGTGTAGTTAGAATGCTCTTGCAGTCACGTCCTTAAGTTTAATGATACACCGCACCTGCTTCATTTCTCTCCTTACAGCTGCATTGCAGGGAGACACAGATGCCGACAGGATTAGGCGAAAAGAAAAGGCATGGACCTCAGAGGAAGACCAGCAAGAAGTCACATTCGAGCAAAGGTCAGCTTATCGTCTCTCTTCTTCTAAAGACGTAGAATGGATGCAATCATTTGGTTATGTATTTTAGTAATAATATTGTCTTGGTATATTTAATTCAATTCAATTGTATATGTAATAGTATAGTTCCTTCACTGAAAGAAAAGTATTTGTTTTGTCTCCAAGCAACACCTGCGTCGCAAGCCTATCTTCTATGAAGAGTACTAATGTGGCAAATCCTACCTATTTCTCCCTTGTCTGCCTGTACATGAAGGATGCCTGATTTCAGACATTGTCACAATTTGTTTCATATTTAACATGTGTATTATCTATAAATGCAGATGTGATATGAGGTGTGTATGCACGCATGTATGCATGTTCCAGGTAATAACAGCAATTAATTAATGGGCTTATATCTGTAGGGTTACGTCATTACATGATGCCAGGATACACTGGGCATATTCCAGGAATAAATGTGACTGAACCGGGTCTGTCTTATATGGAAGGCTCTGGCAAGTTTCTTGACAAGGCAGACCTTAACGACAGGATCTACAGCAAGCCAAAGAAGGATTTGACTAATCCTGTTAAGTTAAAAGGTGGTAGTGGTAGTGACAAAAGAGATTCAAAGAAACTGATGGGCAAATCTCAGAAGAATAGTGTTCATAAAATGTCTGCTCCACCTTCCAAGAAAACAAGCTCACATTCTTCAAGGCAGGCTTCCTCTGCCATGCAGAACTCCAGCTCAGCAACTCATCAAAATCCTCCCCCTCCTCCTAGTTCTCTAAAGAACTCTGGTTCTTTCGATCAGCATGTCTCTCCCACTCCCGGCTATACGGGTCACATTCGTGGCCAGTATGATCTCAATCCTGGAATGTCATTTGGCAAGCAGGCCATGCTGTTGCAGAGCAGTACTTGGAACCCCAATGACAGTCTGGTCGCCTCCCAGAGCCCTGCTCCATACAGCCCCAGCTACCACCAGAAGCCCAGCGGCTATACTGGCCACCTCCCTGGCGCCATCCACCTGGAACCTGGCATATCTCACTCCAGGATTGCAAAGACTATACAAAAACAGTTTAGTCCCGATAGCCGCTCTTCTACTTCAGAGAGTCTGAAGCGAAGGGAAGATGTGTCTACTAACAGGAATATGGCATTCTTCAACACAGTCCCATCTGGGTATGGCGGCCATATTCCTGGTGTGTTGACCCTTGACCCCGGACAGAACTATGCTAAACAGGTTGGAAGGTTAACAGTAGCAAACAGCAATCCGGTGAAAGAATCATCTGTTGTCAAACAGCTCCATGTTCCGTGTAGCTCCCTTCCTTCTGGGTATGGCGGCCATATTCCTGGAGCTCACTTGATGGAACCAGGTCTCTCCTATGCTGCCACTACACGGATAATAGAAGGTCGTCTTCATGGCAACCAAGAGAAACGAGGATCATCGTCTGTCCCTAATAATAAGCCAGCCAGTCGAGCGAGTTCAAAAGGTCACCCCAGACCTGCTGCAAGGGACAGTAAATCCAGTTCTCGAGTGGCCAGTCAAGCAAGTATTAGAGAAGAAAAGAATTCCTCTGATCTAAAGTAAGAGTGCAATGTTATGACAAAGTGCTCTTGTTACACATATATAGTAAGTGTGATTGTGTATGATTTTCAATGTAGATCAGGTAGTCAAAATGTGTACACAAATCGAGGCAATCTGCCTGGATTCACTGGACATATTCCAAGTAAGACTTGCTCTGCAAATAAGTTACAAGTACAATACAAGTGTATACTTATACCTGTACCTGTAGATTCATCTATCTATCAAGGCTTAACGTTTGGAGAAATGACTAAAGATTTCGGTAGAAATCATCAGAAAAGAGAACCCGATCTATTAGTAAAGGACTTGAGAGTCAGAATGCCTGGATAAGGCATTGATTTTTTATACTTGACAAATTTCAATCCACACTATTTGCCTTGTACACTTATTATTTAAATATTACACTGTATTTAACCTATATATATCCCACCCTCCTGTTTTAAACCATTCAATAAACATTTGTCGATTTCGAAGCAAGCTAAAGAGATACAAAGGGCCTATGACTCTTATTTTGTGTAACTAGCTATAGGGCTGCTGTAAGACACACCCTCGCTGTCCCCTCCCTAATACATTGGAGCACCCATCTGGCATAGCAGCAACCAGTGACGAACATACAGTAGTGGCTTCATATCCAACATTCAAATGCACCCCTAATGTTATTCATCCCAATGTTAGCTACTTTATGGATACACTTTCTATCTTTAAAAATTTGGAAACCCTGAAATTATTAGGACTTTTAACACATGTCTAATTCACTTCAAGTAACTTCAATACGTTTCACCCTTCTCGGGCTTCATCAGGTTTATAGGTAACATAAGTTAGGGGTGCATGTAGCCATTGATGACAAGGATTCATTTATGCAGTTGCAGAAAAGACTTGTAGTACTGTAACATACTTTTATATACTGTATCATGTAGTTGTAATATATACGTAAGTGTATAACAGAGTATATAGTCTGATGCATGAATGAATAATTTATATTGTATAGTATAATACTTCAATTATATAAATAAAAGGTGACAGGTTAAGTATGCATGCACTGTAATAAGCAATGAACTAGTTCTGATTATTCCAAGGAATATGTTCTCCACTACTTCTGTTAAAGAACATTTGATGAACTGCCAAACTATACACGTATACACAATATATTAATATGTAGATGTGACTATACAGACCTTAAAACCATATTTAACGTATAACATCATGAAAAAATGGTAATTTTAAGATCAAATGTTTAGATATCAGCATAATTGGAATCTGGAGTTACCCCACCCACTCATGTCTCCTGAGGAGCTCAATGAGCTAATGGGTGAAACCAAAGTTCACTTAATGGGTACCAGAGTCTCCCTCCCCTCACCAAAAGATGGTGGAGAGTCCAGAGTCCAATGATGATGACATCTTGTAAAGAGTCATGAAGTATAAATAAATGTCTAATTACTATATGCATTTCTATCCTATATACAGTTATCCTAACATGTTGCTCACAGTATATATATTATAAATCTCTACCTGTCGTCTTCTGAGAGGTCCATTTTGTCTAGTACAAAAGCTCTTATGTCATTCGGTGTCATACGGAAACCACATTTTTTCATTTCCTGTAAAGTGGTCTGTATGGAAGTGGCAAGTTGCATTAGTTGTATGTACACACACATAAACCTTTCACTTCAGCTAACCATGACATTGTCCCTATCTTTCTCATCAGCATATGCCGAAAGCAGCGAGGCCAAAGCCTTGAAGCTACATGTGAATTCTGAACAATTAGAAATAAGAAAAAACACAACACAGAAAGTAAACTTACGACGGCTCAATCTTAAACTGCTTGTATAAATCATATGTTTCCCTATAAAGTTAGAATAATTATATTACATAGAGAGAATGTTAAAGGGAAAACAAAATATAAACCTAAATGCCATTCAAAAAACTTCCATAGTAAGGTAAACATTCAACTTATATAAATTTTATTCAAACTACCAACTTTCCTTGTAATTTATCTTATACCAATTTTCACAATTTTGGATTAAAATATTCATAAAAATTGTCATATTTAATCAAAAATTATCGTTTTTTATATAAACATGGATTTAATGAGATATTAGCTGCAATTTTATTGTTTGTGCGTTCTGTCTTTCTGAATTCCAAATCAATAAACATTTTATTCAGTAGATTACTTTTTGTCTTCTTATATCCAAAACCTTCAACTTGTTTTACAAAAACTTTTCTATTCTTTATTCTGCTCACAACTTCTACAACCTTGAGTGTTCCACCTAGCACTAGTATTCGCCAAGATTCCTCCAAAAAATCGGAAAGATTGGTTCCCATCAGTGAAAGGCAAAATATGACTACGTCCACCGACTCCTTTGACAGTGGTAGATGGGCCATATCACATGCAACGATGTGCTTCTTTGAAGCTACAAGATCAAAGGAAAGCACCTTCTGACGCACTTCTTCCGCCAGCCTACCCTCCCCGCATCCAAGATCAGCTATGACGTCATCCTTTGGTAGAGCTCTTACATACTGGATCACGTGGTCCAGAGGGTTAACTGGCCATTGGTCGACCTGGGCTGCAAACCCCTTGTGGTACACCTGATAGAGCGACAGATCGCCTTTGAACAGTTCGGCCGATTTTCTACCAGTGGACGTGTACAACTGCTCATTTATCCAACGAAACCGTCCAGCATCTAGCTTAGACTGAAGTTTCTGAGCAAAAGATGAAGTCGCCTTAATTGAATTCGCTTTGGTGGCTGCTTTACTTTCAGCTAAACCGCCGCACAGCGTGTTTGGACAAGTAGTTGCCGTTAGCTCCGAAACATTTTCAATCTTTCGGCGTTTTTTCCTCTTCATTATTCGCCTTTTATAAAGTACAGTTGCAATCATATACCGTCTATATAATTTCTTGAACATATGCCCTTTCCACTCAAGGTTGCCTCTAGAGAGCCGCAATGAATAGCGACGAAAGTTCGAAGCCTTATTACCAGCCATTTTGTACAGTTGCGTTATTAACCATGCGTTTCGAAAACTACTTTCGCATGTACAACACAACTTGCCCCACATTCAGTTGACCATATATATATGTGACGACTTATACCTTAAACTTACCTGGCTTTGTGCATGTCCTTTGTTAAACAGGATATTCTGACTAGCTGCCCAATAATGAAGGATGTAGGTCTGCGGAAAAGGGACAATAAGAACACAGCTCTGGTATATAACCCCAGACTGAGTTCACTTACTTGATGTGACATATCTGGGAAAACCTCCATGCCCTCTCCATTTCCTTAGAGTAGAGTGATAGCTTCTGGTGCAGTAAACAGAATACAAACACAGTATGCATACAGAAGTATCACAGGTTATAGGGCCAGGGTGAGAGAATGTTAGTGTTGGGAGTGAGCATATGCATTGTGTGTACAGGAGTGACACAGTGTATATACAGGAGTGACACAGTGTGTATACAGGAGTGACACAGTGTGCATACAGGAGTGACATAGTGTGTATACAGGAGTGACAGTATGTGTACAGGAGTGACACAGTGTGTATACAGGAGTGACAGTGTATATACAGGAGTGACACAGTGTATATACAGGAGTGACACAGTGTATATACAGGAGTGACACAGTGTATATACAGGAGTGACACAGTGTATATACAGGAGTGACACAGTGTACATACAGGAGTGACACAGTGTATATACAGGAGTGACACAGTGTATATACAGGAGTGACACAGTGTATATACAGGAGTGACACAGTGTACATACAGGAGTGACACAGTGTATATACAGGAGTGACACAGGTTAGGAGTGAGAGGAGAATACCTCAGGGTCTAGGTCTCCTGACAGAGCTCCAAAGAAATATCTAAAGATACCTAGTGTCTTTATCCTTACATGAAACTTTTGTACATCTAACAATAAAGAAACGTGACATCAACACTAGTTGATCATTGAGTTGATAGTGATTATTAACTGAAAGACATGTATATGTATGTAAACATCTGATTTACCTTTCATGTATGCAATAGCTTGATCTGGATTAGAATTCTCATCACACCTTTTCAATAGTGTCACGTAGATCCATTCTCTTGGTACATAGAGCTACAGGAAATGGCAAAACTGAGTAACATCTTTGCCATAACCAATTCTATTAATATTTCTAAATCCAAATCCACCTACCTTAGGGACATAGTGATTGTACTCCGATATCACCTTACTCATGTCTGGTTCATTGCAGAGAGTGAGGAGGTAGTGACTCCTTTACAAAAACAATAGACAAAATTATGTTGACATAATATCAATTTTGCCAAGGATGAATTGACTAACAGAAAGAACTCTACATTTTGAGTTAATAGCCAACCATGTTTCTCAGCCAAGTTCTTTATCCTCATTGATAGGTTTATATCTCTCAGCACCCGGGCAGTGCTGATCGCAGCCGTAAAGAATTGGACTACACAATTGGTGGGAGATAAGCCAGGGTATGGTCATCATCAGTTTGGTACATGTGTCACTAACTGTCATCGGGCTCTTGGATGGTGAGTATAGTATCATTATTTTCAATATGATCAATGATATCATACAATATTGATCCATCCACTGCAATAATATGAATGAGAACGTAATCACTAGTTGGAAGAATGCAAGGACATACAACTCACAGTGAGGCCAGTAGACTTGTAATAATCTCAAAAATGTCGTTAAATTTGGTTCTGCAAACAATAGAACAGAATTACCAAACTAAAAAATAAAAATACTTATATGGTTGAAGAGCCCACCCCCATGCTGGAAGCCACACCCCCAGCTGGAAGCCACACCCCAATTCGCTAGTACACCCACTCACCTATCCCCAAGTACTTCATATCTTCCATAACCATCAGGGCTGTCTCCTTAGATGCTTCTTCCTTGGATGTGCACAGTTGAAGAAGAATGTTAAAAGTTGCTAAACAAAAACAATTTGAAATAAGTCAGACATTTACAAACCAGTATTTACCATCACATCATACCGGCATCAGGTTGTACCATGGGTGCATCGGCCATATTCATGACCAAATCCTAGTAGACAAAGGAAAAGGTTAACCTCAGCGATTGGGAAGGAAGTACAGTTCACGCACAATTTGTCAACGTCAGCATTATGAGAGCTAAGGAGAGACACAATGGTACCTTGGCCTTGTTCCACTCCTCCTTCTTCTTTCCTTTCTTATTGAGCTGCAGAGCACTTAACAAAGAGTTGTAACTCTCTCTACTTGCTGTAAGGGTGCAAGTGTTTAATATCATCTTCTACTGAGCACAATTCTCAATTATGTGCAAACATCCAAGCTGTTCTACTCTTAACAGCTTCACCTTACTACAGTCAACTAGATGTATGCAGAGAGGGGACTCACCTTGATATCCTAGCTTTCTGAGTTCTTCATACATCTGAAATGCCCTCTTGTAAGCTTTAAACTATCACATGTACGTACACAAGGAATAATTATCCATGAACAGAAGTAATGATAATCATGTACCTTAACCATAGCGGGTATCATGGCATCATAGGTGCCTCCATCTTTCTCTGACATTTTCTCAAAAAATGCCTCTGCCTCATTTTTTAAACTACATACGTATGTACACCCATACACAGTTAATTAAGATTCCCAATACATCAATGTAAAATTATTGAATGGTCATTACAGGATGGTAACATTCATGTCAATGAACCTGCATATTCACAGTATATAAAATTCACTGGAATTGGAATTACAAGTTAAAGGATTCAGGAAATGAGATGTACATACCTCCAGACAGATTCAAGCAGCGGTTGCTGGGTTGGTAACTGTTTTTTATCATCTGGAGCTGGAGGGGAAATAACTTCTTCCGGAGTACCTTCTGTGATAGCTGCCTCCGGAGTACCTTCTGTGACAGATGTCTCCGGAGTACCTTCTGTGATAGCTGCCTCCGGAGTACCTACTGTGATAGCTGCCTCCGGAGTACCTACTGTGACAGATGCCTCTGGAGTACCTTCTGTGACAGATACTACATCTGATTCTATTACACTCTCCATCACCAGGTCTTCTAAATGGATAAAATTGAAAGAGAGTAATTAATAAGTCTTTTTTGTGGCTAAGCAATGCTTAAAAGGTCCTTTTGATAAAACAGTCAATTTGAAACCTCAACATCTGAATAGATACATAAACTACCTGACACTAACTTAATGATCTCAGTCTACAGCACTAATAGCAAAGGTGGTCTCACTCTCTACAGGGTCAATCTGTATTTCCTCTTTGCTGTCAAGGTCTTGTGAATCTGCCTTGTCTCCCTTAGTAAGTCTCTTGGAGTTGCCCCATCCATAGTATGCTAGCAGGCGAAGCAGACTGTTCTGAGTGTCCAGTGACACTGATCCACCTGTAACACAAG
Source organism: Chondrosia reniformis (assembly GCA_947172415.1). Classification (NCBI taxonomy): domain Eukaryota; kingdom Metazoa; phylum Porifera; class Demospongiae; order Chondrillida; family Chondrillidae; genus Chondrosia; species Chondrosia reniformis. The sequence continues at coordinate 6,778,326 of OX359199.1, read as the reverse complement.
ATGTCAAGATGACTAAACTGATACAAAAGGCACAAAGCAGCTTCATTCCATTTGAAATAAAGCCCCTCAATATAAACAACTGGTCTACAATACAAGATAGGAAACCTGACCCTTTGCTAAAATGTATTGATAGACTTTTAAAGCTTTTTGTGTCCTCCTCTTTTCAATGAGACCTAAATATAAATAAGGATGGCAGAACTAGAAGCCTTTTGCATCAGATACTAAGCTTGCATTGAGGAACAGACTTTTTAGATTCTCTTCATCTGTTCCCCTCCAACCTTTGAGGGTAGCTCTGGGGTCCTACAGGAAGTCAAAGAATAACTGATTAGCTGGTCTTATCAGAGACTATGGGCGGTATGGGGAGCACAGTGTCAGTCATTTCAATATATGGGATGTACGTATTTCATAAGGCCACACTAGCTGATGGGGGTCAAGGAAAAGAGTAAATTCACAACAATGTGGTCTACACTGCAGAGCTGTCATTCGTACCTACAGTGAACTTCATTTTGGGAACTGTACACTTGAATTAGTAACATCCAATGACATGTGGTGAGGATCGTATCAGATCATATCTCACTCTGTCATAGTAATAGCACATTTGAGACTTGACAAAAAAGACATTTTGTTTGATATAACTAATTCAGGGCCTGAAGCTGTAGGGAATGACACTGCCAATACACATCCTGTGTTCACAGGGTATGTATCATTTATGAAAGTGCACTTTTCTTGGAATAAAGTCACTATTACCAACTTCCTAATTTACACCCATTTGTGGAAATATTTGATACCTAGGCAAATTATTCAACAAATTAACTTTTGAAAGAGTTCACTTACTGGTTCACGTTGGCGAGCAGTAAACATCTTGGGCCAGCGTTCTATGAAATAGTCCCCTGCCTTCTTGCCTGACTCAAGAGCCATCAAGAACTCCATATGCTCCCGTCTGTTCTTGGGAGCCAGCGGATCAGCTAAACTGCGACCCAGCTTGAGCTCATGCTCCAACTGAAAAGGAAATTAACACTCTGTCAAGTGTTATGGATGGGTTGGTATGACAGTTCAGCAAAACATACAAGTTTTATACTCCCTCAGCTTTACTTTGCAATATTGGTAGAAAGTTTCAAAACACTTTGTATGCATACTAGTGCAGTGCTTACTTCACCGACAGTATTACTGAGAGCCTTCAGCACCGCCAAAGGATCCCTATATAACAAAACAAAGATTAGCCTTTACCTCACTGATGCACCAACACCAAGTGGAGTGGTATTTATGAACGTTGCACAGCAATGTAACTTAATGGATCTATGGACTGTAGTAATATTAGTGTGACTGAAATGCTAAAACAAGCTCCACTTTGAGAAAAAGCAGATTGATACCTGCCTGTGTCATTACATTATCTAGAACACAAAATAACACAGTACCCTAGCACTCTCTCATCATATCTCTTCAAAACCACAACTCTTACGTTTGATGCAAAATATTTTGGTGCACTGGGATATTTGTAGATGAACAACCTCAGAGGTATATGGATATTGTGTCCAGGGGGCATACTTCACATTCCACCTAGATGGTGTCATCTCGTGGTGAGACAGCCTTAAAGATTAGAAGCAAAGCCAATATAGGTCACCATACACCTCAAAAGGTGTGGCGATATATCAGGGTTTTCCCCTTCCCATTATCCTAAGGACCACCTGTCACTAAAAGCTCCATTAAAGTATTAATTCCATTAAAGGAAGGTCCAATTCACTTCTGGAAGTGACTCCACCTTGCTGTGGAGATAACAGCACACAGTCTCTCACGTTTCATCCATTAATACCTTGTTACCACTGATAAGTCCTGTCCACTCCTTCCAGGGAAACATTTTGGCAAGACTATATGTTGGCTGGCGGAAGCCTTATTCACTAGTTTGTGTACAAATATATTTTCAAGATCTAGATCATAACAACCTTTGACCACATCCTGCCTTATTTCACTCCAACCTCCCCTTATACGCTGTCCCCTAGCACTCACTTGTGCCGTCCCATCCCCTAACACTCACTTGTACCATCCCATCCCCTAACACTCACTTGTACCATCCCATCCCCTAACACTCACTTGTACCGTCCCATCCCCTAACACTCACTTGTGCCATCCCATCCCCTAACACTCACTTGTGCCATCCCATCCCCTAACACTCACTTGTGCCATCCCGTCCCTAGTTCACACTTGTAAAACAAATAATCGATGAACGAACTTTATTTATGGTGAAAATGTTCCAAGTGACATTCAATATATTCACCAGGTTGAATATTACAAGTTTTTCTCTCTGGCACTTAGCAGTTGAACTGGACTAGCATGGAACTACTTCATTAGCAGTTGAACTGGACTAGCATGGAACTACTTCATTAGCAGTTGAACTGGACTAGCATGGAACTACTTCATTAGCAGTTGAACTGGACTAGCATGGAACTACTTCATTAGCAGTTGAACTGGACTAGCATGGAACTACTTCATTAGCAGTTGAACTGGACTAGCATGGAACTACTTCATTAGCAGTTGAACTGGACTAGCATGGAACTACTTCATTAAACACATCCAAAGGTTCAGTCAATGTTAAGTCAATCACAGAAAAGATTTGATGAAAAGAGTTGGAAATATTTCAATACTCACCGTTTTGGTACCATGTGATCTCTGTGTGGTGGGGAGGGGGCAGCTGGAATGGTTGCATCTACAGTGGCAAGGAGACATTGAGAACACATGTGCATTCAAGGGAATTATAAAATACATATACAAACTGTGTATGAACCACTAGGTATATGCAAGAAGCGACACTTCCGGTGCATTATTCGACTTCAGTCAAAGTTACTTTAAATTCCACAAAATGTTTTAGTCTATTCTATATGAATGTTTCATTAACCTCACAGATACAGGGCTTTGCTGAGGGAAGGAGAGGGGAAAGTCCCCTCAGCAGTCCCACTCCCTCCCCCAAGGCATGCTATATAGAAATAGGCATACAGCCTATTCAAGGAATATCTTTTTGGTGGGTCAACCAAGATAAAGATATAGCTTGTTTGTTCACACAAATAAAATGCAAAACTTGTAATTTATGTGACACAGTTTTAAACAAGGAAAGTATAACGACAAAAACACTTGTGATAAAACTATGCGTGAACTCCAACCATTATCATATTTGCTGGCTTTCGATTTCTTCTCTTCCATTTGTTCACTGTAGCAGCGAAACCTATTTCACGGAAACACCTTTCTGTCGATAAATATAATATTTAATCATACAGATCCTAAAAAGCCAATCGACATATCAAATTAACAGCTCCGCACTGAGTCAATAATTATTATAGAAGAATCGACTGTAAATCTTAGATACATACCATAGCAGGGACCAAGATTTCGGACGCCACTGTCGAGCAGTAGAGTGTACATTTTTGCTTGCTGCACTGAAGATCCAGTATACGTAAGCCATTTTTAACATGCAAGGGCTCCAAAGTCTTGGGTAATGAATATCATTATCAGACAGGCTATATATTCGCCCAGGATGAGCGAAGATTCAGAAAAAGGACAAGATAAGATATACTAGTGACTGTATTAAAATGACTACGTACGGAAATAGAAATATGTGTCAAGAGCTATTGGTGACTCGCTTTCCCACGCCCCTGGTGAGTATACCGCTTAATTGTTTTACCAGCTAGCTAGGTTATTGCGGGCTAATTTATATGGAGTTCATTCCCGTCCACAGACACCGGCTGAGTACGACGAACACCCTCAGCACTTCCAGGCCACGTAAGTGATCTTCTCTACACACGAGCAGCTTCCATACAGTGTTTTGCTAGTTGCGCTGCACAGCTAGTTGCACCGAAGCATTAAAGGAATAATACGCTACGAGTATCCCTGGTGATGTTCAAACGGTATGGGAGAGCGATAAAAGCCAATTTCCATTAAAGGGAAGACGTGTTTGTATCTAATGTGAACGGGTCGAGATATGATAATTACCTTGACTCCTGTCACTGCTATCAGCCCATGTATATGCATATTGACACAAAGAAATATGACGTATCTCCTCTCCGTGTAGCAGCCACAATGCGTATGGTCAGATTAATGGTCTCCATCCACTAATCATCCAACCATCCACTCTTGACAATGTGCAGTCTGTTTGGACCCAGGAGTCGCAAGTCCAGTCCTATGTGAGCCCAGTGCAGACGTGCTTCCAGCGGCCACACTTAGTGGGACCTATGCCTCACGAGCTGTCCCACTACCCTCAGTCTCCTCCGGAGCCACCTATCACTCCAGTGTCCACAACCGGTCTCAGTCTGGTGTCAGCTGGATGTGGGACACTTGCCCACCGCTCACATCACCAGGTTATAAGCAATGGACAGCCACCGCTAATGGGACCGTATCCTGTGGAGCCATGCCCCCCCTACCCTAGGGGGGACAGGTCTATGTAAGTGTCTTATCCTCCCTACCCCAGGGGGGACAGGTCTATGTAAGTGTCTTATCCTCCCTACCCCAGGGGGGACAGGTCTATGTAAGTGTCTTATCCTCCCTACCCCAGGGGGGACAGGTCTATGTAAGTGTCTTATCCTCCCTACCCTAGGGGGGACAGGTCTATGTAAGTGTCTTATCCTCCCTACCCTAGGGGGGACAGGTCTGTGTAAGTGCATTGCCCCCCTACCCTAGGGGGGACAGGTCTGTGTAAGTGCATTGCCCCCCTACCCTAGGGGGGACAGATCTATGTAAGTGTCTTATCCTCCCTACCCCAGGGGGGACAGGTCTATGTAAGTGTCTTATCCTCCCTACCCCAGGGGGGACAGATCTATGTAAGTGTCTTATCCTCCCTACCCTAGGGGGGACAGGTCTGTGTAAGTGCATTGCCCCCCTACCCTAGGGGGGATACGAGCCCAGTTGTAAATCTTCTACTTAATGGAAGGTTGTAATGTAAACTCTTAGAGCTAACACCTCCTCTAGTGGGCTTTATATAACCTGCTCCTCATAAGTGGTAGGAGATGACCTGTTATATTAGTGTGGGAGACTAATCCATTTGCAGTATAAGCATACAAGCTCACTCAAATGTATTGCAGTGCTTACTTGTAGACTAGCTTGATGTCACCACTGTTGAGCTGCACGCAGTATATACATAGATACCTAATGCAATAGACTGTTGCCACTACACTTACCAGAGAATGTTGCTTTCTACCCTTCAGTGATTGTGGGACGTCACTTTCAAGCCCAGATGAAAATCGCATGCACCACTTACCTCTCAGTATAGAAAGGGAACTATTGCGACTGAATTCTGCACTGATGGAAATGTTTCAAGTATGTATGTCCCTTTTCCTGTTATGAATACATGTTTGTAGGTACATTACTGATGTTTTGAGATGCCTGAATATACTGAATATACTGAAGGTTTAATCTCCTAAAATTCAATCTTTGTGAAAATTTGATTTTTTTGCCAGAAGTGGAAGTGTAATCTATCATTACCTAATAGCATCCCTGAAGTATACAATCCAGTGCCAACCTGTGATTGAAGCCACTATGACATGTTGTCATGGTAACGAGGAGCCTGGTACGAGTCATTCTGTGTACTGCATGTGTTTATGTTACTGTAGGCTTCAGAGTGTCATGAAACTAGCTGGGAAAGTTTTGTAATGCATCACTTTGATGACCAGGCCTGCGTTCTCATAGAGACAAGCTTGCCTAATGCACAGAGCACCACCAGTAAGTTTAGTTAGAATTTACTCTAGGTCTATTTTGTCAGAAGTCTAGCAAAAGTCGTTTCACCAACTCATTCATTCAAACTATAACTTATCTGTATTCTGTCTTGGTACAAGGGCCTTCTGTGTATACCATTCTCACAGCCAGTGTGTGTTAATGCAGAAAGAACAGTTGGTTTCCAACTAGCAGATCATGAAAGGAGTTGCCCACTTTAACCAGATTGAATGGGAAATGGGTTAAAGAGTACAATAATATACATAGTAAAGATATTCCTTTCAAGTAGAAGAGTTAAGAGTCACATTTGCTCTGTATAGCCTATAGCCTCTCTCTGCTTGTGTGCCTATAGAATAAGCAATGACAATGAGAATGATCCATCTGAAGTCAGCCACTCAACTATAGAGGCACTTGTATATAATACTCTAGTTCTAGAGGACTGTGTCAAATATGTCTAATCACCGTATATACACAACTACAATCCTATATTTAAAATGAAGCTTATCACAAAGTCTTTTATTCCCATTCTCATATAGCTTTGGAAAGAGCTTCTATTTCACCATTCTTCTCTGTGTTGCATGCATCTGGTGTACGAGAGATGTACTTCAACTTCCGATGTACCCAGGTCTGTCATGTAGCTCCCCAGGGTTCAACTGTAGTTGACTGCCCCAATGCCTGTTGGATCATGGGATACGAAGTGCCTCATTCTTTTAAGGTAACCTAAATGTAGCAGCTTGTCACTAGAGATGCCATTTATATAGTAAATAACTTGGAAACAGATCCATAGTCTCTTGTGTGATGAAAGTCTGTTTGTAGTTGAAAAGGCTTATTGTATTTGTAAAAGTATTTTATGACTTAATGGAGTATCCTTTAGAATGACTGTGGGTGTGTGGAGATGTGGAGAGTAGTATAGTATAGAGTTCCACTCGTCCTGATGGACTGGTGAAGAGGTTTCTGGAACTTGGCCACTTTTCACGAAACTAATGACTGATAACATGTTACAAAATAGTTGACACAAGGAACTAAGTACCCCATTATACTACTGGATTGCAGACCTGATCTGGAAGGGTAAATGTGGTTTTCAGATAATCAACCATTAAAATGTGTTGACTTCACACTTTCATGGCTAAATCTGTCCTTTGCTGGAATTGGAGATGATTGCAACATTGTGCTGTCCAGTCTACCTTATTAGGAAAGTATAGTGAATGAATTATGCAATATACTGTAGCTGTAGTTTGATGTGTGTTGCACTGTTAGCATTGTAGCAAGATCTCCCGAGTGTAGCAGTGATATGTCTGTAATGGTGCCGTCCCATGCTTATTTTGTGTGATTTGTTGACCACTGTATTGTAATAACAGCACTAATACTGTATACTCTTGCAATAAGTAAATGTACTAGATTCACTATATTCACAGTTTTGAATAAATAGTGTTCTTGTATACGATTGAGTGTTTATTTATATGTGTCTGTATATCATTATGTGTGTATAATTGTGTTTATAAGTATATATGTGTGTGCGTAATATTAGATAGTTGTGTTTTGCATTGTGTGTGTTGTAAGATGTTACAGTGATTGATTTTTGACTCCTGTGCACATTTACCTTGCTGGGTGAGAATGGTTAGTTTAAGCATGTTTCCAGGGGAATGAGCAAGGGTATATGTAGTAATAAGTTTGTCATTTGTATGGCTGCCTGTCCTATGCTATGTGGGCATCCCTTCAACAACTGAAAACACACCACATTTTCACTGAAATCTCTCAAAGGTTGCACAAGGAGGATTTGAAAAGGTTTCCAAGCATGTAGTCAGCCACCTCTGTATTAGCATATGTCTTTCCTTCCCTTGTTCTCCCGTTATGCACAGTTTATATATAGGGGTAAATCACATTAGAATATAAGGTATAAGGTGGGTGCAAGACTTTGGAGTGTAATTTCATTTTGCCCTTTCTCAATTATGATAATACCTTTAAGTTATGACATACGTACTCGACTCTTAATGCAAAACTAGGAAATTCCTTCTGATGAGGCTCTATTTCCCTTTATATGCAGTGTTCTTATCACTAGTCTCTGTGTCCAAAACATTTAAAGTGTTCTAATACTAAATGTCTGGCAATGTTAAAATGAGTTTCACCATAAGACCAGTAGTATAGGCATATGCATACTTTGATACTATTAAGCATCTAGATAGTGTTAAATTGTTAGGAAATTTATTCCATATATTGATACTCTAGAATGTAGCTGAAAGGCTTCATCTTGACAGAAAGGATAACAATTATGCTGTTAGCATTACATGTACTGAAGCTCTGAATTCCACTTTCCAAAAGTGGCAGGTCTTGGGTATGCTCCAAATGGGTTTAGAAAGAGAGTCTAAATTCTAAACCATTATATGTGAACACATTGTTAAAAGTGTTTAGGAATATTTGTAGCACGTTGCACTTTATAGTTTCCTGTTTTGTGCTACATATAGCGGAACATCATTTGATTTATAGTCACCTCGGTAAGAGGATACCTTCAACAAGGTAACCACAGAACACTAGTCTCCAACTAAACTTCATACTTTTAATAATTTGCTTGCCAAAATGCTTCAATCACAACAACTCTACATCCAAAAACTGACACAATTCCCAGTTTTATACAATATGACTCTCAAAGTAATGTATCCGAGTCACTCTAAGTTCCCCTTAGATTGCACAGCTTAGTAGTGCTGCTACACAGCTCTACAGTATCAGTGGTGGATAGTGGTTGCTGTTGGACACACTCCATAGCATTTTAGTGTGTTCCAGTGTATGTACCCACAGATGCAGTCACTAATATTTCTACACTCTTTCAGGAAAGACATCACTTAAGTGTTACCAAACTTCTGTTCCAACCATATGTCTGACTCGTCAGGCATATCACACGACATACTGAAAACCACAGGAATCTCTTAGATACACATAGGGGAAGATGTACAGTGGAGAATGTATATGTGGTATTGCTTTAGCTCTAAGGAGTGTGTGCATACATTTAGTTACTATTCCTGTAACTGGTAAATGAATACGCTGTAACATTTAATACCATATTCTGTTCCATTTTGCGGGATATAATGATTCATGTGCCACCATTTACCTACGTATGTCTGGAACAGGAAATTAGTGTCAATGCCAGTCTCTTGTGTAATCACTGCAGGTATTCCTAAAAGGGAATCTTATGATGGAGTTTATCAACTTGGATGGACTGAGGATAAAGACACTCAAATTTAATATAAAGGACACTTCAGAATTTGTGAACAGAACAGTGTTTGACTCAGGCCTGGACCTCAATGTATGTAAAAGTATTGGTCCATTGAAGACTATTTAGATAAGAAGATGTAACACATTTAGTTCTCTATGGTAGTACATCTACTGACATCCTGTTGGAGGAAATACAATATGCTCAGTGTTTCCATGGTGATCAAATGTGACTCTATTGAGTATAATATGAACATGACCTGTACAAGCAATAGTATTGAATGCGTGTGGCTGTCATACCCATAGCATGTTTACTTGTGAACTTTGAGTATACATCAGCAGCGTTGAGCATTCAGGACAATACAAAACAATGAAATGTGCTTCTTGAATTAATGGTTCTGTGTGTCATTTTATGTGACTACGTATTATGGTATTCATTGTGGTTTATTATGTGTGTGTCCAAGTGTTGCAACATCTTTTTACCTGCCGACTTGTATACTATTACATTGGCTTGACCTCTGAATGGTATATCCAGTATATATCCATTTTAGAGACCTTGGGCTGATGCAATATGCAAGTAAATACTGTATGTTACGTCTATAACAGAATATAGGAATGTTATCTGTTAAATGAAAGGTTGATAAAAGTTGAAGAATTCTGATAGACTATATACTAACATGAAATTACCCAAACACCATTTTCTTTGCCACATCAGAAATATAATATGAATATGATTAAGATAAGATAACATTAGAGCTTTGGATGAAGATATTAGCATGTAGTGTACATTTCCAGTGTGTTCAGTGTGAATTGATACTGGTATACTATATATATAGTGACCATTCCCTCTCAGGTTTCACCTCAAGACATTAGAGAGAGTACTTTGGCAACTAAGGGAACAGTTTTAGGGTTTAGTGAAAGCACTTGGAAGTTTTTACAGGTCAGATAATCTCTCTTTACAAATACATGGCCTCTCAAGAATGTCCAGAAACCTACCAATATTACAGTGGAAACATTTCAAACCTAAAGTGCAGACCACTTGTATATGCCAAACTTTTACTACTGATACTGTGGGGCTTAACCATATAAATTGTACTTGTATAGTTTCATATGGCATTGTTAATTGAATGATGTACATCAATGTACAATGATTCCTGCTTACAGGTTTGTTGTATATAGAAGTATCCTCTGCCTTAGAGTATGCTATTTTTGTATTACTTGTTTAGTTGTCATCATTTGTGTACAAAGAATACATTATTTCTCATGTTACTACAATAATGGACATAGGCTGTGTTAAAGTTCCTCTTTAAGAAATACATACTTTGTGGTTTTAGGTACATTCGAATGAGAAGGCAGATCTATTAGGAATTCAGAGACATTCAGCATCTCCAAAGATACCAACCCCAGTAATAGGTGAAGATAAATGATAAATGACAAATACATTATATTGTCTGTCAGCATGATCAACCTGTCACCTCAACCATCAACACACCTCACCCATCCACCTCACCCACCAACCTCACCCATCCACCTCACCCACCAACCTCACCCATCCACCTCACCCATCCACCTCGCCCATCCACCCACCTGCCTGCCTCCATTCTGTGACCACAAATGTACAATGGATTCTTTGCATGTGTCTGTGTTAGTGTTTTAAAGTGATTGGCTGTTTCAGATCTGTTCACCTAGTTTTGATTTTAGCAGGAAATATTTTAATAATTTGTAATGCTTCCTTGCTAGTGTCATAATATTTACACTATATCCTTTAATAGGCTATTTGTCATAAAATGGTATATATAAAAATACTTACAACAGATCTACCTCTTTTAGCGGACACTCCGTCTCATTTGACACCAAAAAGTTTCCTCGACTTTGAAGCATCAAACTCTGTCGACAACGAAGTGGTCTTCTCTCCAGAGGGTAAGTCCCTGTAGTAACAAGAGAATAGACAACTGTGTATTATGACTGATAATTCATTAATTTAAACTTGACTATTTTCAAAGCTTTGTATATCATTTTTATAGCTTGGAAGATTTGTCTTTATCTATAGTGTTAATCTCTATGCTATCTCTGCTTAGCAACTGAATGTAGACTTACCTCCTGCCACTCTTGTCTCTCCTGATTCAGAGGCTGCTTCTCTCAGCAGTACCACAAAGAGAAGCAGAAACTCAATCTCGACAGACAGTACTACTGTAAGATCCTCCAAAAGATCTAAGAGCTCTAGCAGCTCTATGACAAAGAAAGGCTCCTACACCCTCTTGATAGTCGAGGAACCCATTCCTTTGTCAGGTATATGACATCACAACTCACCTTACAAGCACTTTTCCTGGATTTCCTACAAAATATCTGCTTCATCCAAATGATTTCTAAACCTTAGTAGTACGCATTTAGCAGGTGTGGACAGTTTTGAATATCTTAAGTTCCAAATTAGGAAACTACATTTGTACAGCTTTCTTATGTATGTATGTGAAAAGGTTTATGTTTAAATAATGTGAACAACCTCTGTAACACAGATGTGATCTGTAACTACTCAGTAATACATCTCATTTAAGAAGAAAGCTAAAATTATTTTAAGTAGTCACGCCATTTGGTCAGACATTTGTATGAGGAGGTAACGTTTCTTAGGTGTCTGTGTAGCAGCTAATGGTAGAGAAGTATTATCACATAAGAGTAAGACCCTTCTTTGCCTGTTTCACTGTTCCAGCAGCACTCCAATTTTCAGCTATGACGCACTCACTTTTAAATTTGGACCATTTATTATTATACTTTTAAATTTCAGTCAGAAAGAATGACAGAGTAACTGTTATCTTAAGGGGAATCCAGACTCTAAGAAACGTGTTAATTTTGTCTACATTTAGGTTTGTAAATGTTCAAGGTGGATTTTGAGAGTGCAACAGCAAACCTCATGTTGACATTTTTACTTTAATGGGTTCTAAAAGTTGGATTCTGTATACCCACAGAATCTCAAAAAGCATGCATGCTGATTGTTTTGAGACTATCAACTAAATGAGTGATTTGAACGATTGATTTACTTCTGATATTGTTGCTAAGTACTAGCAGTTTTGCATACATCACCATGGTAACATGCAGTCCTAATCCATTTGAATATGTAAAGTGTGTATTTACCTTTCTGGTCCACTCTACAAACTGGTCTATTAATTTAAAGACTTTCTGTATTTATAGTAATGGACGAGTCTATCTTTATGAAAAGTCTAAGATACCATTTTCCTACATGCTATATGCCTATTCTGTAAAAGAGCCTATAGGGGAACTAAACCTGAAGAGAGCTTTAGATGAAGATACAGGAGTCTTTTCTTCCTTCTTTTCCCTTCTTTCATCTTCTTCTCCACTGGAGTCTTTGTCTTTTCTTTATCTTGATCTTCTGTGAATCCTTTATGCACAAGTACGGACATTACCATACACACAATGGATATATACATTTGGGTATCACTTCTATAAATATTCATATATTTGGGTACTTATTATTAAGCTATCACTCCTCCTAGCAATGGAGTTTTTTCCTTATAAGCGTATGTATTGTCGAGTACAACCAGCCACATGTATATGTTACATTTCAGCCAACACAAGAACGTCACAATGTAACAGATCCCCTCTCTACCAGACTCCCAGCTATGCCTGTCTCAGTGTTATGTAGTGTTGGGTTACTCTTGTTTTATCAGACTGTCTCCAGCTATGAAATTCTATAGCACAAGGTATGTACTATTAGGTAAGTTTGACTGCTCAAGTTTGTGGTCTGAGTCAGCCTCACACTTACAAATTATGGGATACCATGGCGCCTCCTCAAGTTGCCCAGTATAAGTTGAGTTGTTACACCACCCTGCCCCCCAAGGGAATATTGCTGTTACCTCACTCTACCAGGGTGGTGTAAATGTATTATTTGACACATGCGTGGGAGTGTATTATTTACTTTAGAATATAACACCTTTATACTCTCCAATATAATGATATTTTGACGGATACTTGAAATTCCGCATTGTGTGGATTTCACATCTGACTGGCTGTTCTTTTGTAATGTTATCCTTCCAAATAATTTGGTGACAAACTAATTTAAAATACTAATCACTAAAATACTATTTCTCCACAAATAGTTCAAACTATGTATATAGTACTACAAATATGCTAAATGATTTTTATTTTGTATTATGTATAATAAACAGTGTGGTGTCACAATTATGTTCTCCACTTCCTTCAAAATATACTTTATTTAATTGACTGCAGAATTAAATTTATGATTAAATAGCTCTCACAATCAAAGTTACCACTTAACATGAGTGTGCTATAATAACTCTGGATACAATTAATATCTGTACTACCTGTTTATTTTTATGTGGTATATAGAATTTCACATGGCCAAATTAAACACCTATCAAATGTTTTTTCTCCATTATGTAGAATGTGACATTTCAGAAGATGTCATGGAAATCTGTATACAAGAGGTGTCCAACACCATAAAAGGAAGTCCAGCTACTGACTCTAATTTTGTTGAAACCGATTTGATTGCAATGTCAGATATTTAATGCACGTTATTCAACTTTTCTTTGTGTTCTTTTATAAGACTTCTAAATGTGCTCTTAAACTTGTAGCCTGTTTTCATCATTATTTATGTACTCTTTTGTTAACAGGAGTTTAAATGATTACCGCTATATGGATCAAATCATGTCCACACTCTAATGATACACTAATTCACTTTCAAGTTTATGCAAATACAAGCATCCAATACAAGCTGTGTGACCTCTTGTAATGGACACCCTGCGCTGTAAACACCCTGAATCGATACGTAAATCCAAGTATATATGTGAACTTTTCTTCCCTATATATATATATATAGGTGCTTCTTACTTGAGAATTATAGCACGTTGAAAACAATATTGTTTTAGATTATTCATGACCTCCCTAATATAAGGACATCCATATATAGTCTGAGCTACAGAATCACTCTTTTGTACCATTTATATTACACATATACAAGTGTACCTCCAAAAACAGGCACATTTTATTAGCCCAAAGCAAAAATGATTCACTATTTATTTATATTTCATAATTGAATTTACTATATTGACTGAGATATTGTTATTTGTACAGTCTATTCGTTGTAATGTATTCTATAACCTTGTCTGGCAGAAGATACCTGATGCTTTTGTTGACAGATACAGCCTCCCTACAAATATATTAAATATTGTGCAAATGTAATCTTCATTTTGAGGGGGTGTGTATAGATAATTAGGTATATAGGTATATAGGTAGGTATGTATGGCATTTGTTCTTGGTGCACCTTTGGCGCCCCTATATTGTTTTCAGAAATTATGTTATGTATGGCATCTGTTTTTTTAGATTTCCATGAGCATTGCAAAAATTCACAAAGTTTTAGGATATTTTGGCCTGAACATCTTTTCTGCCAAATGACAACAGTTACCTGACACTTCAAATATAAACAAAAACAATATATACAGTACACATATACGTGCATGTATATGGGTTTGATTTCCTTTATCTAATGTTACTATATATATTTCTAGAACGTTTATATTTCCTTACAGTAATCTGAGTTGTATTTATAACTACAATAGGCATTAGGTGTATAGTGTAAATGTTACAAAGTACACTATAAATATATATTTGTGAAGTGGTTATCCTTATTTACCTTATTTTTGTAGAACTGATATCATTTGGAATACTGTTTACAATAATTTCTATGCAATCCTGTATCACAGATAAAAGAATATATATAGTGTGTAGTTCTACATTCAAATGACACTCCCTTTCCTAAAGTGAGACTATTGGTTGATGACACCCACTGACAGAATATATACATAATTTAAATGGTGTACCTTGAGTTCAGTTAATTGCTGTGAGCTATCAATGAACCTTTGAGGATTACTACCTTCCCTGGTTATCACCACCAGACCAAATTCCTTTAATATCTTCTCAATCTATATCAATAAAATATAATATAAATATTCCAAACCACTATTTTTGGACCATTCCATATATGGAACAAATCTCACATCATTTGGATCCCAAAGGTTCGGCACTGCAAAAGATTCTAAAAGGTCTGCTCCACAGAGAAACTTGACCTTGACATGCTCCATCCCTTCCTCCTGCTGAGTAACTTGCTGAATGTTGGGGAGCACCTGAGCAGTTCTGGTCCAGCCATTTTGTTGTGTCTCCCATTCAGAGATCCTAGACAAGGTATTATTCTATTGTTCATCATCACTGAATACACATCATATGACTAATTATAAAAACTACAATTTTAATTGTAAACCAACTTGCACTGATAACCGTACTCACTTGATCCAACTTGTGTCTTCCACTGCCTTTCTGCACATCTCCAATCTATGTCTACTGTCTATCAGTGTGGACTTGTATTGATTGTATTCGTCATGCACAGGAGATATGATCCCCCGAATGACAACATGCTGGCTATTCGCTGCAAAGTGGTCACGTGCAACCTCTGTACATGCAAAACAGACATGAATAATTATACTTTACAAATTACTACTTTCAGAATAACAGTAAGCGCTGAGGTTCCGTTAACATGCAAAATTAAAGCACACGCTTTGGATATATAATGCATTATTGCATATGACGTCAACATAGTATACTACTCGTACTATATACCGTATATGTCCGAATAGAGGCCCTGGCCTCTATTTCTTTCCAGGGAGTTTTGACCCGGCCTCTATTCGAGCCGCGGCCTCTATTTGAGCCCGGCTTCTATACGGACATGTACAGTACCTATGTACAGTACTACTCGTACTATGCTCGTACTGATATCTATGATCAGACTACAGGTAAGCACTGTATCTGACATTGGACGCGATCAGCATAGCAAACACACATACTAACCAAACAGTCTCAGATGCAGATATGTGATGGGATTGAAAGCACCACAGAGCACTAGGGCAACTCGTCTACTTGGTTCGGACATCTCCGGTTTCACCGTTCTCGTTAGATTTGCGTTGCATTACGTGATCACGACTCACCTATAGTAATACCTCCACAATTGTACAGATATGAGCCAAGTGGATCTCAAGGAAAGGATTGTAGCTGGGTGCCTCTTGGCGGGCACAGGGGATGCGCTGGGGTACAAGAATGCTAGCTGGGAGTTCTGTCGATCGGGACAGGCCATTTATGAGGAACTCCAGTCCCTGGGAGGCCTTGATAAAGTTGTACTTGAATTGCCTAGATTTATGGTCAGCGATGATACGGTTATGCATAAGGCCACAGCAGAGGCATTGTGCTCTAACTGGAAGAGTTCTGAGAAGCCGTGGGAAACTCTTTTTAGAAGTTTAGCGGCCAATTACAAGGAGTGCATGAGCGATATGACTGGTCGAGCCCCTGGTAACACCTGCAAACTGGGGGCATCGCAGCTGCGGCCTGATTTTCCTAATGGCTACGTAATTCCATTCAACTCGCATGGCAGAGGGTCTGGTGCTGCTATGAGAGCTATACCAATTGGATTGTATTTCCACAAACCTGATCAGTTGGATGACCTTGTCATGGTTGCCATAGAAAGTGGTCGCATGACACACAACAACCCAATGGGGTATCTAGGTGCACTAGCTGTCGCACTGTTTGCTTCGTATGCTCTTCAAGATGTTCCGCTGATAACTTGGGGAGCCAGTCTGATGCGTGTCCTGGAGGATAAAGCAATTGGGTACATAAAGAAGACAGGTCGTGATGTGAAGGAAAACGAAGAGGCTTGGGGTGAGTTTGTACAAAGGTGGACACTCTATCTTGACCAGAGAGGAATTAAAGATGGCAAATCTCAACCTACCTTTCCTGCAATATTTGGTTTTCCTGAAAGAGATGCATTTTATAAGTCACTTAATAGCAACAGGTGGGGTGGTAGTCATGGTTACGATGGTCCAATGATAGCCTACGATGCTCTGTTGGGGTCTAAGGATGACTGGAAGGAGCTTTGCTACCGTGGAGTCTTACATGGGGGAGACAGTGACACTACTGGTACTATTGCTGCTGGGCTGTATGGAGCCATGTTTGGGATCAAAGGGGTACCCAAGAACCTCTTTCAAGAGCTAGAGTACGGAAAGTACTTGGAGACACTTGGCCAAAGGATATTTGGAGAAACAAAAGATGTCTAATTTTTTCTAATTTGTAAATGCGTTAGACGAAAAACTCCTTTTTATCTTTTTTGCTTATTGCTTAAAATAACTATTTTTGGCGGGAAACTGAAAATGTCAGGCGGTAAGTGTACTTTCCAAACATTATCTTCATATTATACTTGAAGTTAACTGCATCTATTAGAATTGACTCTATCAAAAAGAGTTATCAGTGTCTTTGACACAGCTCAAGATGGTCTACGAAATCAAGCAAAACTGGCGAAATCTTTAAAGAAAATTGAAGATGAAGTCGGTGTGCAAGATTTCTACCCCGTATTCCTACAGACATTAAAGTGCGCACTAGTTATATCCAAAAAAGAGCCAGCAGTAGAGAGGTCAATTAGGTTTGCTGCACACTATGCTGCCAAGAGTCTTGCCAGTGCTGCAGATGATGATGAAGTTGGTAATAAAGCGCTTCACATGCTGCTTCTCAAAGATCTTCTCTCGTACCATGAAGCTGCGGATAAAGCAGTTCGCTTTCGTTCTTGTCAACTTGTGGCCTTGATGATTGAAGAGGCACTGAAAATGGTGGACGAAACATTAAATCTTTCCCAAGAACTAACGAATGCGATTGAAACTACTTTGATAGAGCGCCTTTATGACAAGGCCCCTGTAGTGCGAGCGCAAGCCGTGCATACTCTCCATAAGCTACAGGATATCGAGGACCTTGGGTGCCCCATCGTATCCGAGTTTGTTAATCTTCTTGAGCACGACACAGCTGTGGAGGTACGTAAATCTGTGCTGAGTGTCATCGTTCTGAATAAGAAGACGCTGCCAGTCATCATTGGGAGGACCAGAGACACAAGTGCAAAGATCAGGCAGCAAGCCTATGCCAAGCTAGCCGAGTGCTGCACCATCCGCCACCTGACTATAGCTCAGAGAGTCAGTCTCCTGCGATACGGCCTCCAGGATCCGGATAAGGAGGTGGAGGAGACATGTATCCACAGTCTCCTGAGGAGCTGGTGTCAGCTGTTGGACGATGACTTCCTGCAGCTCCTCCACTGCCTGGATGTTGAGACGGCATCAGATGTGGCAGAGCTAGCCCTTCTGAAGCTGTTTGCCCATATTGATAGAGATCCGTTAGTGGACAACCTCCTTGGGTTCATAAACTGGAGGCCACCGCAGGAAGACAAAGAAAATGTCGGAGATGAAGTGGTGGATCAAGCAGAAACTGATTCCCTGAAAAAGAAGCTGGTTCCTTTGGAACTTCTAAGCTGTGAGATTGCCTTCTACTGGAGATGCTTGTGTAAGTATTTCAAAGAGGCCGAAGATGAAGTTCACTTGGAAAGAATTATGCCTTCACTGACAGATTATTGTGAATATTTGAAGAAGTGAGAGCTACAAGAGAAATGTGTATAACTTGCAGGGTGCATGGGGGTAGATTTGGATTACTACTGTGATGGAATATACATACATATGTACTTATTAGCATACATGTACGTAATTGAAAATTAACTTGTATACATGTTTCTGTCACACATGCAGTATCTTTGAAATAATAGTAATATTATTTGCAGCATATGAATATACTCTCCTCTGTCCTAGGTTCCACAAAGAGGCATTTGCTCCAAACTGCAATTCTTCAAGTTCTTTGGAATACACATTCATTTACACACAGCTAATGTATATACAAGAATTTATGGATTTTTCAGATGAAGTTGGAAGGTGTCCCTATCAATCCAAGCATTGCATAATCATGTGTCATGTGACATTATGTACACTAGGGTGCTTAGCAACCAATCTATGTAACAATATAATAATCTTTTGACATTTGCTAAGTAAGTAAGAATTTCCTACTGAATTCAATATGTTCCAGATCAGGAGTTTCACCTTAATCAATTTCGTGTTAATGAGATTCTACTGCATATAAGAATATTCAATGTATTTTCGTAATGAATGCTTTAATTGTAACTTATTTTTATTTTAAGACGTAACCTTGGATCCACTGCAGTTAACTTGCTGGTTAGCTCCAAGTTTCCTGCTGGAATGGTTGCTCCACTCATGGCAAGGCAGTTGGACATTTGGCCTCAGCAGAGCTACCGAGTTGAGAAGGTGCTAGAGGTGATAGCAGAGATAGGCTTGCCGCTGGATGGGGCCACGCTGGCCTCCATCACCACCTCCGCACCTCCACTGGGGAACTCCTCTGAGGTGGAGGGTGAACTCAATCAAACACAAGAGGTACGTACCTACATCTTCTGATTGGCCAAGTAGACAGCAACACTGGGTCTGTAAGACATTTCATTTTGACAATCCATCTATGTTTGTATTTCTTTGGAGAGATACATGTCTGGCTACACTTCTCAGTGTCAACTCCACCTTTTACAAGAAGCATTTTAATCCACTAAATTTTGTACAAAGTACTACTACTGTGTTGTCATGGTAACTGTTGACAGTTTAGTTCCTGTTTGTGTAGCTGGACAGTGATGTAATGTTAAAGTGTCTTGCGCTAGCCTCTGAATTGTTGGTCAAGATAAGATTGCCAAAGCTGACACCGAACCTTCAGATGCTTGTGGAGACACTTGTGAGTTAGCTCTCCCAGAGTGTGGTCACATGACTTTAGTATGGTCACATGACTTGAGTATGGTCACATGACCTGGGGTGGTGTCACATGACCTTACCCCTCCTCTTCAGCTGCTCCCTGCAGTACCAAATGAAGACCCTTATGTTAGAGATATGGCTCTGCATGCACTGGCTCTAGCCTGCCTTCTGGACAAGAAACAAGCAGAAATGTATTTCTACGTCTTTGTTAAGGTAATCACTAGTAATATTTGTGTTGCAGTCAACGTCACAAACCTCTATGGTGGACTCTGCCTATATCTGATTACCTACAAGACCTAATTTATCTGGCTTTACTAGAGAGGTGACTGGATTATCAGGGCTTTAAATTACCAAAATAGGATGAATTTTTGGGGGTCAGTTAAATGATCACTTTAAGCAAGTGACTGCCCTAGAAAGGTGGACCTTTCATACAAGTTCCACTTTTACCTTAAAAAATATAACAAATGATATAGTCTCTCAATTTATGCATAGTTTTCCACCTAAATACGTATGTAATGTTAGTCCATCCAGTTTTTTTGTAACTACATCTAGGCCATTCAAATTGATTTGGAGCAAATACAGGCTACTGCAATGAAGGCTGCCTTTGACCTCATCATCATGTATGGATTTGAATGCTTCCACTTGCAAGAAACACAGAACGAGGAGGAGGTAGATTTAGATTCTCTACTCAAGGACGATATAGTAAAATTATGAGTGGGCATCTAACCTACCTAGTTCAATATTTGGTTGCTATTAAAATTTGGCAATTTGACTTTCTTTAAGGGGGGCAAAATATTTTAGAAGATGACCCTCCACCCCCTAAAAGAAGGATCCCTGTTAACAGATCCTTTTATTACCTTGTAAATACCTGCTGCAATACATAACATTATTTAAAAAGCCTGCAGTAATTGGCTTTCATGGGAATTTTGAAGTGAATATTTTCTAAAAAGTTTGTCTGCAATTGGCCTCATCATCAGGTGACTGTGTTAAATAGGACCAACAGAGTAAGTATTGTATTCAATGTCAAATGGATAATTACCAGATACTGGCACCAAATTGTTAGCTCATTTGCTGAATACATGCTGATGTCCCTGATGTAGACATATGTGTTTAATGGCTTAGCAATTTAGAAGAACTGAAATGTTGTATCTTCTAAATGGTATCTCTATCTCTATTGTTGTTATTATTCTTATTCAAACATTGAATGTAGAAATTACAAAGTGGAGCAGTCTATTAATGTATGTTGTATCTTCATTAGTTGTGTTCCATTTAACTTCTAAATTGTGATGTAGGGAGTCAAGGAGGTTGGTGAAGTGGTAGAGCCATCTGCTCCAGAAGGCACTACAACTGAAAAGATTCTTAAGTTTTTGACAGATTTCCTAGATACAGAGGTCTGTATACACATTGCAACAGTCATGCAGTATACATAACATTTGTCCTGGGAGTGCATTAGTGACATTCATCTTCTATCTATCTTGTAAAGGGAGGCCTCTTGAAGGAGGTAGCTTGTGAAGGTTTTGCCAAATTGTTTGTTAGTGGTAGACTGGCTAGCCAACAACTGTTGGCAAGACTGATAGTGATCTGGTACAATCCTCTCACTCAAGAGGAAGAGAGACTTGCTTCTCTCCTGGGACTGTTCCTTGAAGTCTTTGCCTCTCTCAATCTGTGAGTGACAAGTTGGAGCAATTTGATTATTTTTTTATTTCTTTTACATCAAACACTGGCTCATAGTATCTAGTATCTACCACAAAATGGAGTCTGCACACTGGCTAGTTTTACAAGGCTGGCTGTACTATCTGATCTCTTCTTTTCACTTGTAGAAAGAATCGTGAGCTGTTATCTGCAGTTTTTGTTCCAGTTTTAAAAGCAGTACTGAGTGCTCCTTCCACCTCCCCTCTCTCCAAAGTGAATGTGAACAACGTTGTGGAGCACCTTTTGTTTCTGATGACTGAAGTGAAAACAGTGAATGCAAAGAATCCGGTATTGCATTTGCCAATTGAAAACTGAAATAGCATTATAGCTGTAAAATATGTGGCCCGTATATCCTGGCTTTTCTACATTCATGTGCACCTATGTATATAATTGTGTCAGTATGTTGTGATTTGTGTAAATGTAAGTTTTAATTGTTCACATTTACTGTACTTAAAAATATGTAAAATCCATTTATAATAATGTACGTACTTGTATATTATGAATCATTCATCTCATGTTTATAATGGTCTTACTACACAAAGTGTCTACTTGTGAAGTAACAATTGTATAGTTTATGCATATTTCGTGTATTGTGTAAATGTAAGTTTTAATTGTTCATGTTTCATATATGCTCATTAGAGTGATTATGTCTTAATGGGGCCTTTGGCTGAAGAGGTCGCTAATGAAGCACTTAACCACCCGACTGACCCCTCTGTGCGCACATACTGTAAGGCACTGAGCATGATGAAAATATCTGAAGAAGAACAGGTTGGTATTCTCTAAGCAGTAGCAGCAGCATGCATTGTGGCACTTTTATGTAGAAACTCTGACTTGTTAGCGAGACCTTACTGAATTAATGTGTGATGTGAATCTAATCGAAGGACTAAGAGCCATATTTCTATCTTCAGCTAACTCTATTGCTTGCAATCCACTGCCTGTTTGTTACCATTCATTGCCTCTATTACCTATTAAAGTATATTTTACTCAACAAGTATCTCATTTGATTTTATACAGGATGCTATAACAGTGTTAGATGTACTGACAGACACACTGCTAGAGGTACATATTATGTAGGTGTGGCATGATCACAGTGATTGTACATGGCTGCCCCTCTTGTGATGCAGAATGTATGTGACAGGTTGAGTATTGGTTACTTGAACAAACTGAAAACTAAATTGACTTCTATAAAAAGAAGTGAAAAACCAGTGGGATCTCAAGAAGGCTCTGGGGCAGAAGAAAGGACAGAGGAAGGCAGTGAAGGCAACGAAGAAGGAAGTAGTCCCCCATCAGATGGACAGGACCCAGTAGCAGGTGTGGCACATAGTACATACCGTATATACATACATAGCTGTTATGTATAGTGCAATATGGACAGCCCATTTCGGTATTTGCAGTGTTCAGTTGTATTATTCTATTGTGTCTTTTTAGGAGGGAAATATTTAGGTGAATTTATTAGACATTTCCCTTCCTGCCACTGTAATATATGTAGACATTCTAATTAGGCTTCATTAAATTTGGGAATTATTGCCAAATGCTGTCATATCACAACATGAATAACATTATAGACTTAATTCTGAGAAATGTTTGTCCCCTCTTTAGGGGAGGAGCTTGGCACAGCTGGCACAGGTTTTGCTGCTGCTGAGGAACTCTAATAGTTTCCTTTAGAGTCATGTACAATTGTGTGAAACATGCAGTGAAAATAGAATTCATTGTCTTAATGATATTCATAGCATACATTTCTCTACACCTGCATCAACTTATGCAATCTATACCTGTAAAATTAACATTCCCTGAATTTTCATGGAGTCGGACATTTTGTCTGTCACTGGTCCTATTTATTTGTTATGTGCTATATACCCAAAAACACACAGGTGCTGAGCTAGTCAATTGTCTAATGCTGAGACTAATGACACTAAAAGTTTTAACAATAATCTGACAGTTATATTTCAGAAAGATGCACTTTTATTTAATATATTATACATTATACACAGGTACACTTAAACTTGGTTGTGAGGTGTACCCACTGAGCATAGTTCAGTGAGAAAGGATACACCGTGAAATTGCAAACAATGTATCTATAAAAGTTAATGGATACAGAAGTGTGTTTGGGATAAAACAGCATGGCCATAGTCTGCTGGTATATTGTTTTTAAATGCCTTGATGATCCTTCACATGACTATTATGAAGTGTGGTACTAGACACAGGAGTGCAGCCACCAGTAACAAGGTCACTTGAGAGGCAAGACTGCTTGAAGTTGGGAAATTGATGATGCCTCTTTCTCCCGAGCTGGAAGTTGGAGTGAATGTTGTTGGTTCTGTCTGGTGGGTAATTGGTGTAGATGCAGTCGCCATTCGATCTGCCTCACTGGGAAGACTCTCGCAAGAAAACCTTTTTTTCAGTTGTTGCAGAACACTTGTAACAATATCACCTTGACTACAAAGAAAATGCAACAATGACACCTTGACAAAAGATTACCTACAATTCTGACATACTATATGTCAAGTCGTACCCTCTAAGACACTCACCATGAAACTTCTGATGAGCACTGTTCCTTTGATAGCACGTGTTCTAATCTGTGCCCCTGGGACCAACATTGCCCAAATATTTGACACGCCTTCTGCACTAATTTCTCGTAACATTGTTTCGTTAAAAACTCGGGTATTAGTCTCTGTTCTCTTGTCCAGTCCTTCTCTACTCCCTTAAGCTGAGCTACCATCCAGCCAGGTAGGCGAATGTCGCTACTAGAATAATTTGCGCAAAGAGATAGTCCTTGATCTCCATCCTCTAATGGTCTGCACGGCTCCAAAGGGTACTTCCCAGAGAGGCTTTCATCCGGATACAAGGCTAATGTATTAGGACAGCTACTATTCAATGTTATGTTAATGTCGACAAATTCTGACCCGCCTTCGTTAACACATTGCGGGAAATACAGGGAACAAAGTTGTAATTTAAGGTGATTTTTACAGGTTATTGGATCACCATTATCGTCTGCTTGGAATTCAATTGCTTCTATAATACTGCGTCCTTGGGCAGAATTTCGGTAAACTGCATCTGGTATATGATATTCCGACGGAAACTCACAAAGGTTCTGTATTGCTTCAGGCACCGCGACACACATTGTCAATAGGCCAAGGTCGAACTCGTGTTCTTTGACGTGTAAAGCAGAAGTGATACCGCATATCAGGAAGAGGAGAACGTACTTCATGTCTGTTTTTCGTAAACTAATAATAATAAACTAAAAAGCTTGGAGCGCTAGACGGCAATATATATCATACGGCCCCAAAACTATGAATATCATTAGGTCATGTCCGGCACCTGGCAACCCTAGCAAACAAAATGGCTGCGTGAGTGTTTCCAAGTTTCCAATTTCTCCGAAGCTATGAGCCATCACAAACGATTGGTATTACTGTGTATCCGCGGGTTATCAAAGTTTCAACCACACCTTAAAGGAATCGATGAGTATTTAGAGAGTTTTCTTCAGTCGGATGAATGTAAAGTCAGTTGTAAAAATAACACTTCAAGAGTAGGCCTACGTATCATATTTTATCGTTCTCTCTCCCTTCTTTCTGTGCCTTCTAACTATAGAGTTTGGACGAGGCGGATAAAATATTTATATCTGAGGTTTTAGCTGGTTGTACGCGTTACGACAAACTAATCAAGGTAACTAATCAAGGCGTTCGACTCAAATGTTGGCCACATTAACAAAGTACAATCATGTAATTACATTGATGGATCACGTGTGTCCAAATGTTAATGATTTCCCATTTTGTTTTCTTCTTGTTCAGGTTGTAGTGGATGGGTTTTATGTCACGGACGGAAAAACATTTTTAAAGGCTGACTACAGCTTGTTTAAAGGTATACTTTTAAAATCTTTATGTCTGTATAGTCTTTATATATTCATTTTGCGGATGAAGACTGCAAGGTTGAGACATTCAATTGCTGATGCTCATTTAAATATACATACGTAGGCCTGCCTGTATTGTATGTGAATAGCTACTGCCCATAAGAGGTAGCACTTTGTAATGTGAGGTTTGTCCATGTATCACTAGTGTGTTGATGCATATAGAAAGTGCACATACATACACACCTTCCACTGCTTTTCATTCATTTTATATTTCTCATTTCCATTGTGTTTGCAGTCATTGCCTATCTAGTGATGTTTCGCTTGGAGGAGCTGGGTGTCTCCCATTTTAGGAGATTTATAAACTCCCAGGACAACATCAAAATGTATAAGGTATGCAAGTACGTAGGTTGAGTGCAAAGGTGAATTTGCTGCATGTGTGCATCAAGTTGTGGTTTAATATCTATGTAGATGTCTGACCTAGCTAGGTAGATCACTAATCACATCATAACATCATAACAGTTACTGTTTATTATGCAAAACAATCCTTTTTTAGTAAACAGTTCACCTCTGGGTTAAACCACTGTAGAATTTGTCTTATCTAGAAATAACCTCTGACAACCAATGATTACATCATTACTTCTGTATTAGACTATAGGTCACTGTGGATTGTCTAAATATCTTTGCTGGCTGTGTTGGTTAGGAATTCTTTGCATATTTTGGTCAATTTGTTTATCCTTGTTGCTAAGCATTTAATTGTATTCATTATTTAATAGTATTCATAGGTCATGAATTCAATGTTTTCTGCAGTTTTTGAACTTTTTGTATGATGAGGCCAACCTGAAGATGTGGATCATGAATGAGGTTAGATAATTGGACACCTGCTCACAGGATGTCCGGAAGACAATTTTGTGTTTACTAGTGGTGAAACAACAGTTGCTGGGTTTGTGCTGTCCCACCGCCCTCCTCATTCTAGAACACCTGACATGCCAAGTAGTGTTGGATATGGCTTGTTATTCCTTTCAAGTGATGCATTCAGCATCTGTGGTGTTGTATTACATTTCTCACACCCTTTGGCCTAGCAAGCCTAAGAAATTAAGAAGTATCATTATTCATCTGCAAACTACGTAGCTTTGATCTCCTCTCAGTGTAAAATGAGTGAAGCTTTACAAGGTTCCAAATTAATACCTTTAAGTGCATCATAGTTAAAATAAGTGAGTATAGGAGACCACCCTCGTGTAACACTGCTACCCCAGGGGACCATCCTCATGTAACACTGCTACCCCAGGGGACCATCCTCATGTAACACTGCTACCCCAGGGGACCATCCTCATGTAACACTGCAACCCCAGGGGACCATCCTCATGTAACACTGCAACCCCAGGGGACCATCCTCATGTAACACTGCTACCCCAGGGGACCATCCTCATGTAACACTGCAACCCCAGGGGACCATCCTCATGTAACACTGCTACCCCAGGGGACCATCCTCATGTAACACTGCTACCCCAGGGGACCATCCTCATGTAACACTGCTACCCCAGGGGACCATCCTCATGTAACACTGCTACCCCAGGGGACCATCCTCATGTAACACTGCTACCCCAGGGGACCATTCCAAGTCTCTTCAATGTCTCTTGAGCACAAATTACAAATATAATGACCTTGCTTTGTACATGTATGTACAGATGTGTGTTTATTTTGTGACCATGTTATTCAATTATTCATGTAGTGGTTCAAGGTATATGAGAGAACATTTGTACAGACCAACATTATCTCTCCCATGTTGAGGTATGTTTTATCAGTGGTCAGTGGTCCCAGTTACCCCCTCTGAGCTCCCTTGTGACCTGTAATTCAATTGAAATCTCAGTGAACAATACTATACCATTACAAAGCACTCTTAGGGACTGCATTGTTTTCAAAACTTTGTCTTCAGTGGACGACCCTTAATACTACTCTAAACAGTGTCAAATATCAGTAGAAGAATAATGTAAACTGTTTACTCCTGAAAAGTCATCCATCAGTACACATGTATCCCAGCAGCTATGCAGCATTTCAGATCATATGTACGTACGTATGTACATATGTGTAGCATTACAGGATATGGGCTGGTCTTGTTGCATATCTTAATGTGCTCATCCTATAGTGTTTGTATACAGTAAAGAAACTTAGTTGGTAGCCTTGTCCAAAAGGAGGAGTTGAGATCCTTATTAATTATCTTGTTTAATGGACCATGGATAGATTTTCATTCCACAAGCTACTGCCTACTCACCAAAGGGTAGTTGTGCAAGTAAACACAGTTGTGCTACAGGTTTTGGCACAGCAGGGTTTACCTAAAGGTCTATTCGACGTGTTCCTAGCCTTCCTCATTTTGATATCAACCATGTCTGTAGGAAAATGACTGTTATTGTTCAGTCAGTAATTCTCTATAAACTTTGGATAACAGTGTCCTACAAGCTCAGCTCAACCTGAAAGTATACTAGTTCGGTCTGCTTGTCATCACATTTACGTACGTACTTGTGGTATACATATGTACGTACGTAGGTATGTACGTATTTAGTATCCAATCTCTATTATAAAAGACCAATTAAACAAGAAATGAGAAATCCTTATAATAGTGCTCATGTCATCTACCTAATAATCTTGTAATGGAGTCTGTCTACAAGACTGTCTGCTTAACATCCTTATGTATATTCCAGGAATGATAACCTCAATAGATATGAGTCCACCTCTCACTTGGATGCAGCTGGTACAGTGTTGCTAAGATACACTGTTGGTAAATTTCAGTTTCTGACCCTTGACCCCAGCTAGGTATAGTTTCTTATCCACCTGTGTCATCCAAATTAAGATATCTGCCTCATTGGCTGAATTGATGTGACCACCTGTGTGTTGGACAGCTGGATGGAAGGTTCACTAAGAAACAGCATTGGCCACTCCTCTGTTCCCAATTGTATTGGCCACCTCCTTGTGAGGCTGTTTGTGTTTAGTGAAAATGACCCAAGTTTGATAAATAGATCTGTCTTTGGGATGGTACATCCTTTGCGTTTAGAAATGCAGTTTGGTTTTGTTTCTTAGTCAAACATTTCGATCCCGGTCTTCTTCAGTGACACTCCTTCCCAAAGATAAGTTTGACACAGTTAGGAGTGAAGTTCAGAGATAATTAAAGGTGGCTACATTCATTGTGCTAATAGTCATTTATAAAGATCCAAACATGTACTTTCATTGGACTTATAATTAAATGGGGTCTGTCTACCAGAGTATCTGCTTAAAGTATTTTCAAATGCCATGAGTGCAATGATTCAGACTAAATAAAATCTCTTATAGCATTGTTTTGATTACTGGCAAATGGTTAGGGGAAGATGGTAGGAAGTACCAGTAATCAAAATAATAAAGTCATGAGTCTCCTGCAATAAAGGGGTGGATACCTCACACTATGTGGTCAATAGAAGCCCATATATATATATATATAATATATGGTGACCACACCCACCCAGAACAATAACAGCACTGCCCTGGAGGTGATACATTAGTACACAGGATGACCAAGCTAGAGGTCACTGAATGTGATCAACAACAGTAACACATGAAGAATGACACATGTAAACACAAATCTATTTAGAATAAGGATTCCTCCTAACCATCCAGCAGAGAGATATTGAGGTCTCACATACAGTCCCTTTGTAAGAAATAGGTTATCTTCTTTTTGACTGTTTACGGTATGCCATTCTTTGCATTCACTCCCCTGCCTCTAAGAGTTAGAGGGAGTGTAACAAATCAGTTATGCATACATTTGGCTTCCAACCTATTCTAGCGTGTTTCACCAGGTTAGAAGCCACATGTATGTGAGATGCTTCATCATAAATGTGTCTTGAATGCTTAAAATGCCAAAAATTAACGTATTTTAAAGAATTGTAGTCAAAGATATGCATTCGCAGATTAACCTTTGACTGCTAATTTCAGAGTTTATTATCACTCATGTCAATCTTATGTATGTTTGACACATTTTGTCTGGACAGTTAGAATGCAATCAATAGACATTTAAAGTATTTATCTCAATCAGCTTCTAGAGGAATTCACTGTTGCTGCCTGCCCTTGAGGGGACTATTAAGTGAAATGGTCAGCTTTTCTTTATCACTGTATCAGCAACCCACATGTACATTTATATCTTGTATGTAAGTGATTTGTATGGGTGTGTTGTTAAAGGTCTGTTTTCCCTCAAATACAAAGTGATCTATTAGTGTCCCACAATACCCAAAACATTTGGAGCCTTTGACATCATTCACATGTGATTATCTGATGACTTGTGGTTTTACTCATATTTGTATTACATATGTACATAATACCACAATACTATTTGTGCACGTGAGTGTATACTCACTGAAATTTTTACAGTAATAATTTCATATAATGACTTTGGGATTGGTACGTACGTATGTCCTTTCTTTGGTAACTAATCGAATGCCTTTCCTTCTTCTATACCTTTGGTAATGTCCATGTGTGCAGGTATCAGGATGAGATGTTAGAAGTTATTCACCAGTTGAAGGACAAAGTGGAAAACAAGAGCCAAAGGAAGAAGAGTTCTAAAGCCAGCTTCACTGGTCTGTCAGCCCTCCTTCTGTTTTACATGAGCTATGTATGATTGTTGTTGTACGTATGTATCACTGTTAGACCCAAAGCCATTCAGCTTGACGAAACCAAGACCTAGAGCTGTACCCACTCCAGAAAAGGTATTAATAAATGATGCATTCATACACTGACTGGAAGTCTATCTTCTCAGCCAAAGATGTAAATATTCCTAGCTGGGGTCAATATCTGTGCACAATGTTGCCTGATAATTTATGTGTACATACGTACTTCAACTAATGGGATGTGTTTTTATGGGATGTGTGTTCCGCTCGGGTCACATGATGCTGCAGATACCTCTCCTGAAAGTGTTCAAGCCAGTACCAAAGTCCACCTACAGTGGCCCAGCCGAAAGGGAGGCTGTGGAGAAGATGAGATCTATTTCGAAACAAAAGGCTGAGGTCAGTAAATTTCTAAAATGTTCAGTACAACTAAAAGTAATGTATATACGTATATGTATGTACGTAGGTGTTTCCTGATGTTGTATCGTAAACCATAACATTATGATACATTTTATACCTATTTCACATGTACCTTCCTGTTAATATGAACATGTAGGAAAGATTATTAGAGGCTGAAAGGTTAAAATTCTCATGTGCAACTGTAGAAAAGTCAGAAAAAACAAAAGTTTGTTTAAACATGCTTTAAGATGTTTCTATATGATCATAGTCCATACAATTGTGCCTTCTAGAACGCCATCAAGAAGATAATCCGTGAGCGGGAAGAGAAGTTTGTTCATGTGTGCTAGTGTTGTACACTCCTTTATTTTGATATCTTGTGTATTGCAGAGAAATGTTTGAACCACTCAAGCCAGCTCCTGTACCAAGTAATATAGTTAGTTGATCTGACACATTTAAGTAGATAAGCAGAACATAATGCATTGAGGGATCTGTACTACGTACCTCTGAGGGATCTGTACTACGTACCTCTGAGGGATCTGTACTACGTACCTCTGAGGGATCTGTACTACGTACCTCTGAGGGATCTGTACTACCTCTGAGGGATCTGTACTACGTACCTCTGAGGGATCTGTACTACGTACCTCTGAGGGATCTGTACTACGTACCTCTGAGGGATCTGTACTACGTACCTCTGAGGGATCTGTACTACCTCTGAGGGATCTGTACTACCTCTGAGAGTTAATGTACAGTATATATTACATACATACAGACATACGTACATACATACAGATAGTAGGTTCGTCTTCTCTAACATGATATAATAGAAGATTTATCTTGCATTTTTAAATTTACATACATACGTACTTATGTAGCATGAAGATGTACCTATAAAGTTTAATGCAGCGGCCATTTTGAGAGAAGGGGCTAGAATACAGAAGGAAGAGGAAGAGGTCCTAAAGAGATTGGCTGGTCTAGAAGCAGGAGGGAAGGATGATTCAGAGTTCCTCCTTTGGCAGGAAGAAATGAAACAGGTACAGTAAGAGACCACTCAGAAGTGTACCTAGCCATAATAGGTGCAATAATGATATTCATGGGCCCACTGATATTAGAAAGAAGCAGCTGAAACCTTAGCAGAAATTGAAAGAAAGCATTTGGTGAGTTGTCAAGTTTAACAAGGAGTCTCCTGTGGTATATTTCCTTGGAAGAATCTTAGTATTGCTGTGTGTACATTTACATAGGCTGGTCAAATGAGCTACGAGGAGGCCATCATTGCACGTCAGAGCTGCTTCCAAGAGGCAAGGGAGAAGGTAAAGGTCATCAAGGAAGAGAAGGAACAGATAATGAATGCCTATTTTGCTGAGAGGGAGGAGCAAAGAAAAGAGATGAGACAGCTCGTAGAGACAATCTCTGAAAACAGAGAAAATGTAAAGGAAGCAAAGGACAAGCTTCAGAAGATGAAGCAACGTATTGGTACGTATTTATGTGTGATGAAGCAACGAATTGGTACGTACATATGTTGTGTCCATGTTTAATATGTATCTCTTGGTATGTACTTATACATGTCCGTGTTTTAGTATCTGAAATGTTCTCTTGACACTTCATTTATTTAAAATAGTTCAGCAGGTGGCACAGGAAAGTAGAGAACAAATGAGGCAGGCACTAGAAGAGGTAACATACAGCACAGCTTTACCTAGAGTACATATGTACGTATATGTACATACATATATATGCAGTATATAAAGCAGTTAATGGCAGTCTGTACAAAAGCTATGAATAATCACTGATCTGGTGTAATATGCTCCAGTGATTCGTATGTACGTGTTGGATACTTACGTATGTATATATACATATATGCAGTTGATTCACACATATATATATACGTACGTACGTAGATACATAATTATAGGAAGGAGAACATCATCATATACACGTGGTTACCCACATATGTACATCTGTTTAGTTCAATACATTTACTTACCATGTGTTTGTATGTAGGCTGAAGAGGAAATGAGAAGGAAGACAGAGTTGATTAGGCAGATAAGAGCTATGGAGAGTGTACCCATTATAAGACACAAGTTTGTAGACCCTACTGAGACATCAGGGCACGGCCTCCTCTCTGAGATGTCTATAGCAGAAGTGAGTGTCTTCTCTCACCCTTTCTCTCTCCACTGTACGAAGATTGAAAACGACTGCTGCCCCTTTGTTATTGGTCGCATGTACTCTATTTCTATTTAGTTGCATGAGAGAATAGCTTTGCTGAAAATATCAGCTCAAGAGGAGGAAGAAAGGAAGCGAAAGGACATAACAGCAGCTAAGGAGGCAAGTTCTAAGCTTTGGATTCTAGGTGTACCACAATAGAAAGTACATGTCACATGCAGGACTCTTGTTCAGTTTAACTGTTGCTTGACATGTGCTCAATATTGCCACTTGTGTTGGCTAGGCTAAGAGCCAGATGTTATCTGAGGCATTAGAAAACATATCCAAGTATCGAAAGGAGAAGACCAAGTCAGCTACTGAGAGGTCTGCATGTACACAATCTCTTACAAGTATGCATTATGTTGTGCAATACCTACTCCAATTACATATGCAAGTACGTATGAATAATCTAAACACCATTCCCTGTAGATATGGGTTACATACATAGTACGTATGTACGTACATATGATGTTAAGGAAACATACTTGTAGAATAGACTTACTGTATTACTTGAAGCATATATAGAGTATATCACCACGTAAGACCAGCTACAGTCACTCCTCTGATACTACCATTCTCTGTGATGTGCAAGATAGACACTATAATTTCTGGTTGTATGGTGTGTAAGTGTAGTATGTATTACATATGATTTAGTAACATTCAAAGGAAGGAGAGCATGGCCAAGATGCTGGCTGACCAGAGGGACAAGAAGTTAGTCTCCCTGCAGGAACAGTTGGAACAGAGAAGAAGAGGTGAACATTATTATGTTTGCACCCCCTACGTATATATCTCAAGCTCAGTATTACGTATATATTATATGAGTATCTCTGGTATTGTAAATTTATTGTGTTGCATATGTATATAGCGCATGCATACCGTCTATGGTTTTGATATGTACTGGTGTACATGAGGAGTGTTTTTAATTTGCATTTAGTAAGAGAAAGACTTGTCCAAGAGAACCCACTGAGTAGAGCTCAGCAGCAGCAAATGCAATCAAAAAAAGTTAGACCAAAATCCATAAATATACGTACATTTGTATATTCGTATGTAAGACATTGGCTTTGTTAATTACTTCAGTATGTGTTTAGTGCATTTTATATAAACTTCTGTATGTAGGAAAACGTTGGATGGAATAAGTTACAGAGCATCCGAAGTACATCACAACTGAAAACTTCAACAAAACCTCAAACGCTCACATCTTCCTTATTATAAATATATCCTTGAAACAACTCTGTTATTTATATGTGAAAATATGCCTTTTAATACCAAAACTTTCAAATACTATATAATGTCCAGTATATACTATAGCCTCCAACTATTTAAAGAAAGTCCAGTCTAAAGAGATATAGACCTACGTACATAAAGCTCAATGTAGACTGCGATTAAAAGAAGTACGTATCAGTAATTATGTAAACATCTAAATAAAGACATACGTAAATACTAAATAATAAATATATAAAGATACATTTCTACACACCATCTAAAATAGCAAACATTTATATTTAAAGATCATGTGGAAATGCATATAGTCTATGAAGAGAATTATAACAAAAGCTGTCTATTATTCGTTTCATGGTTCTCTCAGCTCATGTTAAGCATGTGAACTCCTTGGCCTTCTGATAGGGCATGTTGTACCCATACAGTGTCAGCTCCAACTTGCTCACTATTCCTTGCTGGTTGGGGCCACTTTGGATGACAATGGCTGCTGGTTGATCATGTGTGGGAGGAGATGGAGTTGCCACACTGACTGGAACAGGATCACCTCCAAACACCCATTTACCAGTTGCTGTACTAAAATATGTTTTTATTACACAAGTAATAGTCCAAACAGGCGGCACTATCTCAGGATCTGTAGGTGGGGACTGTCCCTTGTCTAGAATTGGGAATTAAATGTGTAGTAAGTGAGGTACATGTTTTGGTAAATTAACAATCATCTTGGAAAAAATTGTGCTGCATATTTGTACCAAAACCTATATAGGCTTTCCCTAAGTAAGAGGTCTATGAATAATGAGCAATCGCTGCTATCAGCACATGGTACTGGTATTATGTACATATAAACCATGTGTAACTACTATAAGTACTTACCGTAGACAATGATACGTGTTGTATAGGAGTATATCACAGTGCTACTGCCATGAGAGTAGGATCCTACACAGCTGTATACACCTTCATGTTCACCAGTTGCATTTCCTATCATCAAATCACTGTTCTGTGAAACAGTGACAGTGGGACAGTCCCCCTCGGCACTAGGATATGAAGAGGCTGTCAGTCCAGATGGGAGGGGACACCATTGATTGCTACCAGCTGCTCTGATAAAGGAGTCACAGCCACTCCTCTTCCAACCAACTGCATTAACATTGTCTCTTCCATGGAATGAGCAGGTAATTGATGCATTTTCACCAGCTTGCACATGGACCACTCTCGGAGGAAGAATTGCTGTTGTCATTGGAGACTCCAAATCTGTGCAATATACAGGAAACAAGTTGTGGAATAGTATATACAATATATAAATTAATGAATGGAAGTAGACTTAATTTTCTGATACACAGAACATTTCATTTTCATTGATTACAACTAAGAATACATGATCACAGAGTTGAATGACAGATGTACCTTTAACAACAAAGGTAGTGTGAGCAACATCTTGACAACTTGGTGTCTTTACAAAGCAAGAAAGCAGTGCTCCATTTAGCACCTTTGGTACATTACTAATCTTGACTGCATCATCAGGCCCCACCTCAAAGTGGTCGGATAACCCAGCCCTTCTGGCAACCTCAGTTTGAGATATAACACCAGTGTTTGAGAGGCAAATCTTGACGTCATGAGTGTTAGTCAATAACTTGATACACCAAAATGTATTCTTCACAGGCAGGCTGTTGCAGGTGGTAGGACAACGGGTAATTGTTACATTTCTCCCAAGAATAGCACTTGACAACCAAATTCCTATTAATGGGAGGCAAAACTTCTGAATCGGTATCTTTCAAAGCACTATACTGTCATCCTACCTATTATGGAGCAAGTCTCTTACATATGCATGGGGTGCTTCATATAATATATGCGTATGCACTAAGTATGTGTTAGATAGATACCTTCACTGTCTTCAGAAGCTTTTATATTGTAGTCTTTCAGAAACCCAATGTAAAAAACTCTTTGCCAATCAAGTATTGATAAATTCTTCCAGTGACATTGATTTTGGAGTATCTCAGTCAACAAATGAGACTGGTCATCATCCACTTCACCGGCCATAATACTGCCAGCCACAATACTGCCAGCCACAACCCACACTATCAGTCCCAGGTGTTTGGTTGTCCAAGCCAATGATAACATCTTATGGTTTGCTATTCGCATATATATATAGAGATAGCTGAATTATACCTTTGTCAGATCTGTACAAATAGGATCGATCACTGTATTCTTGAAAAATCAAGTTGTTGTATATATATAGTTATTCTAATGTTTATGTCATTGACAGTTAGTCTTTGAAAAGTGATGGCTTCTGTACAGGTGTCTTTTATGAACTGATAATAACGAGGTCATATCCAGTATAATACAGATGATAATGTTATAATTACAGTTACATATGTAAAACATAAATCAGTTAGTCAAGAACAAAGGACCTGAGACAGATAAAAATTACACTGAAGTGTAAGGTTTATTCTTTGAAGTTCAGTGTCTAAAGAAAGATTAAGATTAAGATAAAGAAAGATTTTGAACTGATGATGTTAACAGTGATTGTAAGACAATTAACATAAAATACACATTGCGGGAAGGTAGTGGGAAGGAAGTGAAAAACAGAAGACTTTAAAATCAAAAACCAGCTGCAGGCATCCAACTAAGAGATTTGAATGTAAAAATAGACTATAAGTATTATGTATTTGACATACTGAAAAGGACATGTTTCTATATCTTTAAGGTCTTATAATGAAATAATACACATTTAAAAGTCAATTATGTTGTATGTTATTTATGCTGATGAAGACCTCCAGGTCGAAACGTTCAGTTCTGTTTAAATACAATTGTTGCTGAGTCTCAATAAATTAGGATACTTATTATGATCGCAACAAAAAACCCTTATCACTTCATTTAAAAGTCTGAGGTATTAGTACAGATATGCATGTGTTTATGATAATATAATAGTTGAAGCACTATATATATATAGTCATTAATTTTATGGCATGCAACAAACTGCATCATTATAGTGACTATTTGCTTGGATAAACACAAAGTGTGGTTTTTATACAAGCACTCTAATAAAGTCCAGAAATAAAGGAATGTGTGTCAGAGGATCCAATGGGATTTGTAACAAAAGCTTTCTATTATTCGTTTCATGGTTCCCTCAGCTCATGTTAAGCATGTGAACTCCTTGGCCTTCTGATAGGGCATGTTGTACCCATACAGTGTCAGCTCCAACTTGTTCACTATTCCTTGCTGGTTGGGGCCACTTTGGATGACAATGGCTGCTGGTTGATCATGTGTGGGAGGAGATGGAGTTGTCTCAATGACTGGAACAGGTTCACCTCCAAACACCCATTTACCAGTTGCTGTACTAAAATATGTTTTTATTACACAAGTAATAGTCCAAACAGGCAGCACTATCTCAGGATCTGTAGGTGGGGACTGTCCCTTGTCTAGAATTGGGAATGGAAATTGTAAATGTGGTATATGTTTTGTAAATTAATAATAGTATATGATTGTAAAAATGTAACCAAAATTTACTTCATTGTTGATGCCAAAAGTTGGCCATGTTTTTCAGCTTTCCCTACTCAGAGAGTAGCTACTAGCTGCCAAACATATCCTCTATAATACAAAATTAGTATTTTGTTCCTATCATATATACGTATATATAAGTTAAATAAAAACATTCAAAAATGAAGTTAAAAGTAGGGATGGCACTATAACAGTGATTGGCACATCTAGAAAAAGTAACAAAACAAGAAAGTGATCATATGGTAAGGCTAACATTGCAGAAGTGGCATACTGAAACTTAACTATACACATCACTTCTATGTTTGGGCGCATCATGGATATACTAGAAGTAGGGATTGATGCACCATTTTCGGCCATCCCTACTGTCGTACTCTCTGATATATAT
This sequence comes from Chondrosia reniformis, assembly GCA_947172415.1. Lineage (NCBI taxonomy): Eukaryota > Metazoa > Porifera > Demospongiae > Chondrillida > Chondrillidae > Chondrosia > Chondrosia reniformis. The sequence continues at coordinate 6,740,904 of OX359199.1, read as the reverse complement.
ATATATATATATATATACAGTGCAAGATACATCATAGTAATCTAATGTATATAAAAGTAAATGTAATGGGGATCATATGAAAAAAGCCAAGGATTCTTAATTAGGCCTCTTTAAGTACTATGTATCATTGTCTATGGTAAGTGTTTATAGTAATTGTGCTGCATATTTGTACCAAAACCTATATAGGCTTTCCCTAAGCAAGAGGTCTATGAATAATGAGCAATCGCTGCTATCAGCACATGGTACTGGTATTATGTACATATAAACCATGTGTAACTACTATAAGTACTTACCGTAGACAATGATACGTGTTGTATAGGAGTATATCACAGTGCTACTGCCATGAGAGTATGATCCTACACAGCTGTATACACCTTCATGATCACCAGTTGCATTTCCTACCATCAAATCACTGTTCTGTGAAACAGTGACAGTGGGACAGTCCCCCTCGGCACTAGGATATGAAGAGGCTGTCAGTCCAGATGGGAGGGGACACCATTGATTGCTTCCAGCTGCTCTGATAAAGGAGTCACAGCCACCCCTCTTCCAACCAACTGCATTAACATTGTCTCTTCCATGGAATGAGCAGGTAATTGATGTATTTTCACCAGCTTGCACATAGATCACTCTCGGAGGAAGAATTGCTGTTGTCATTGGAGACTCCAAATCTGTGCAATTTACAGGAAACAAGTTGTGAAATTGTTTTATCATTTAACAAATGAAAACACTCTGCCTTTCTGCAATTTAATCTTTATGTGATCAAGAAGAAAAACAAAGATTCCCAGGGTCACTGGTGAAGGATGTAATTCCTAGAAATTGTTGTCTATCCTAGTGGAGAAGATAAAGAGTAAAGGATGGCCCAAAGAAGTAAAATAAAGGAGAAATCTCTTGTATCCTCATCCAAAACTCTCATAGGTTTAATTCCTATAGGCCTTTTAATCTAAAGTATAGCATGTAAGAAAAATAGTATTCTTTTCATTTTCATTGATTACAAATAAGATTACATGATCACAGAATTGAATGACAGATGTACCTTTAACAACAAGGGAAGTATGAACAGCATCTTGACAACTTGGTGTCTTTACAAAGCAAGAAAGCAGTGCTCCATTTAGCACCTTTGGTACATTACTGATCTTTACTGCACCGTCAGGCCCCACCTCAAAGTGGTCAGATAACCCAGCCCTTCTGGCAACCTCAGTTTGAGATATAACACCAGTGTTTGAGAGGCAAACCTTGACGTCATGAGTGCTAGTCAATAACTTGATACACCAAAATGTATTCTTCACAGGCAGGCTGTTGCAGGTGGTAGGACAGTGAGTAATTGTTTTGTCTCTACCAAGAGTAGCACTATCGAACCCTGCAATATATATAGCTACTATATTAGATAAGACTGCACTGCCCTATGATGACAAGACTGTTATAGTACATATATATATATATATATATATATATAATGCATGTAGTCACATCTGAGATTATGTACGTATCTTATGCATAAATTCTCCTCACCAATTGACTGCCGGCGGGCAGTAATATTGTATTCATCTCTGTATTTAGGGTATATCATAGCATGTAGATCGGAGAGGGACAGGGACTGCCAGAAACATTGATCATGAAGTATCTGGTCAATCCAGTAACTCTTCCCACTAGCTGGAACTGCACTGCCCACGCTGGACACTACAAATAGCAATATCAGAGCATCCATCATGTTGCTATGGTAATCACTGTGTCCGACTGGCTGCTTGCACTGCTGGTAAGATAACACCTCTTATATAGAGAATAGAACGACAATGATGCCTCGGAAAACCTTATGGCTGCTTGGAAGTATTGTATTGACCTCATTTGTACTGGTCACATGACATGGAATATCCATAGCAATGACTTAAACTAGAACAGGAAGTGAAGACCTTATAATAGCAAGAACCATACCTATTAACTTGGAAGCCTAAAGTACAGTAATTATATAATGGTCTATTTAACCTCCACCCACAGATGGTCACGCTTATATTGTTCTGGTTCTCCAATTGGTGGTGAATCGGGGATAAACAGAGGTCCTATAAAGATTGGAAGTTTACAGAGATATAATGTGAATAAATATATATATATATATATGAACTACGTATCTTACATATAAATATGAAGTATGATATATGATATCATTTGACTCTGGAGCTTACCCTAGCCACTCGTCTCCTGAGGAGCACAATGAGCAAGGGGTGGAACCAAAGTTAATCTAATGATTACCAGAGTCATCCCTTAGCCAAAGAGAAATAGAATCTAGAACTGGTCTATCAACTAGAATCACATGGACACATTCTAATTTAACATATTATATTATATATTATTCCACAATTACATAATACAATTATACTAACTGTATAAACTTTTAGATTAACTATAAAAATAAATAACTGTAAGTTTATTTTCTCTCTGTTCTATACCGGAGTACTGAAGGCCACAGATGGCTGTAATAAGGGATGTCTCCTAAAGATTTTGGCGGGGAAATGCCCCCCTTTGGGCCCACGGACCACCCTTTTTAGGGCTAGGTCATAGAGAAGAGGATTGAAGTTGTACAGCTCCTTCAGACAAGGCACGTGTTCTGGTCTTATTAGTCCATTCCACTGCATCTGAACAGTACTTGTGAGAGCGCTGACACAAGGAAGAGGATAATCCGAACCATATACCAAGCGATCATGTATTGCTTCATCATCCAAAAGTGTTTTTAAATATGGAATACGGAGGAAGCCTACAATAGCTGAAATATCTCCAAATAACAATTGCTTATATTTTGGTTCTTCCATAAGTCTGCGAAACAGAGAATAATTTGAGACATATGGCTGTTTAGGAGCAGATGAGTCCAAGTCGAGTCCCTTCCCTTCACTGGCACAATGAGCTGCAATGACCTTCACACCACAGTCCAATGGGTGTCTAAGGAAAAGGGGGTTCCCCAACTGGTTGTCAAGGAATGCTGCACTTACTGTGTGCTCATCTCCAACATGTACCAAAAGAGTCAAGTTTAATTTCTTCATCTTGCGGTAAAAGGGCTGACATTCCTTATCTCTCATATCTATGCCCATAGAATTGGGCAGCCATTTTATAATCTTGATACCATTTTCTGCACATTTTTCCAACTCATTAAGGGCATCTTTTCTATAAGGGTTCACAGATCCAACTGGATGAAACAAGTGTGGAAATTCAGATGCCATTTTCAGAGAATAATCGTTTGGAACATATAAAGTTGTTTTATTTGGATTCTCGGTTCCATCTTTCTCGTAAAATTTATCAAAGGGGAGAAGACATAGCTGGGGACTGAGGAAGCCGTGCTGGCCGTCCTTGACTATCTGCTTTGGACAGTAGTGCCGCACCAACCTCAAGAGCCTGCCAATGTACTGGGTATCCCCGCTCTCCATGTTGTTCACCTAAAGTGGTAAAATAAAGCAAATAACACATGTTACAGCCCCACACATATGTACGTAAGGTCAATTGATATCCCTTAGGGGAGGGGGAGGGGAACAAGGTCAATTGACAGCCCTTAGGGGAGGGGGGAGGGGAACAGGGTCAATTGACAGCCCTTAGGGGAGGGGGGAGGGGAACAGGGTCAATTGACAGCCCTTAGGGGAGGGGGGAGGGGAACAGGGTCAATTGACAGCCCTTAGGGGAGGGGGGAGGGGAACAGGGTCAATTGACAACCCTTAGGGGAGGGGGGAGGGGAACAGGGTCAATTGACAGCCCTTAGGGGAGGGGGAGGGGAACAGGGTCAATTGACAACCCTTAGGGGAGGGGGGAGGGGAACAGGGTCAATTGACAACCCTTAGGGGGTGGGTGAAAGGGCACACAAGCTAACTGTCCCTAACATCCCATCATAGCTCTATAGCAGATATATAATAGATACTCCATACAGCCATCTTTTTATAGTTCACACTCATTAGATGTATTCCTTCATAATCACTTGTACACCTAAAGGTGCATCATTTGTCAATCTCACCTGTGCAGCTGACATTAGAATAGCCGTCTTTATCCTTCGTACGGGATAGCGCCAAGTTTTGGCTGACGGATGAATGAAGCAGTCGGTATCGGAATCATTGTGGCCAACCAAGTGGGCATGGTAATCCACGACTTCATCAGGTGACAGATCATGAAACACCTCCTCTCTTAACATCTAGGAGAAACAAAGGTTATAGAAAACATTAAAGATTTTTAGTCTGTATATCATTAGAGCTTGTCATTTCTAGAACTTTTGTCACAAAGTGTATTGTCAGTGGAGACATCAAACTCCTTACAGTTATATCATCTTTAATTGGTACTAAAACCTGCTCATTAGAGGTTTTCTGCTACCAATGACCTCAATAATGCCTACTGCCAAGCATACCTAGCTATCATTAAGTAAGCCATTTTTGTGATTAACTACCAACTGCTTAAACTTCCCAAGGTAGGAATCACCAAAAGTCAATAGAGAGAGGATCTGTGACTATAGACAGGGGCTTCCCAACCATGGATAGAAGGGATCTAATAAGCTAAAGCACATTCACATCCTACCAGTTGAATGCCTGAGGGTGGGGAATACGTATACAGCCATTATTATCAGGAGCTTCATACAATACACACAGTGGAGTTCTGGTACAGACATGTGAGTGGAAAAGAATATGTGCTATTAATATAACCCTAACCCTGGTGACACTTTTGTCCCAATTAGAGAAAGGGAGAAATTCGAAATAAATGTAGGAAAATAGACAATTAACTGAAGCTAGCTTGCAAGAGAATATGAGATACATCTATGGCCTGCTATAGCACTCTTTTTAGTCCAACCTTGTTCATAGTCCACTAGCTAACTAGCTTACCCTTTGGGTAGACGGGCTAAGCTTGCATTGTGTCTCCACACCGAGGTCCGGCTCCTCACTCCCATTGAGGTCCAGACTGTGGTCTGCGGGGGGCGGGGTCTGGTGTAACATATCTTCTGGCTCTCGATTGAACCCGCCTCCGACAAACCTTAGAAGCCATCCAAAAACCCCTCCAGTTGGTGTGGGTCGCGGAAGAGAAAGGAAGAAGTTCGCGTCCTGTTGGTAAAGGAAGCTTTCTGAACGATATGACAATCTCCTTCTAATCATTGTCTCTTTAGTCCCTATACCATCACTACCATCACTTGTAGTAGTAATCTCAGAAATTTGGGTAGTTGCTTCAAAGTAACTAGAAGATGTTTCCACATGTTCCAGATCATTCGTATCTACGGTTTCTGATCCTCCTTCGGCCATTTTTGTCAATTTCCTTTTATATCGTTGCGAAGGTCAGATACCTACGTCACGTGAATTAATTCAAAGGGATGAGAAGGACGACCTCGGTAGCTGCGGTGCTGGCGCTCGTTGCGTCTTGCTTTGGGTACAGGCCCGTCATCCTGATGCATGGTATACTGTCGGATGCTGCATCCATGCTACCACTCGCTGACCACATTCAAAAAGCTCATCCGGGGACGAAAATTTTGAATATAGATTTATATGAAGATTTAGACAGCGTAATTAATCCGATGATGACACAGGTGAAGGGCGTCGCAGACAAAGTGAGACCGTTCATGGCCGCTGCTCCTGATGGAGTCAATATGATAGGTTTTTCTCAAGGTAATCATCATCATAATGGAATGTGTTGAGACGTGTAATCACAGACTGCAAATTAATGCATTCTTTATCCTCTTTATCTAAATGATAATACTTACATTGAGGTACACTATGTCAAGCTGTTAATAAAAATGCCCGTCTTAGTGGCTAGTGGTGTTTTAAAAGTGTCAAATGTTTTGTCAATGAGTAATTTACTAAAATGAAGACGAATGACAAGAGACTGTTGTCAGACTGTGCTACTAGGATCATCTATTATTTTCCAGATGCCATTTAGCCATTACCAACTAATTTAAAGGGTATGAATGCGTAACTCTCTGTTACCAAATTTATAATTTTTACTGAATTCGTAGCCATAACTAGATCTGTGGGACGATGTTTGATGTACATCTCGGGACATAATGGATATGAATCTTTATTTTAAAACTAAAGAATATGAAATTGTAAAAGTATTGAGGAAATTTGAAAACGAATGTGAAAGGACCAATGTCAACCTACTATTTAATATTTTCTGCAGGTGCCATATTGCTTCGCACCCTTCTTGAATACATGCCAGATCATAACGTTCGCACGTATATAGCTCTCTCAGGACCCCAGGGGGGTCAGTATGGAGGTCAGTTATATCAAGTCACATGGACTGTCCACTAGTTGTGTTTGGGTCTATATAACACAATTTGGCTGGTCAGTGTAGGCTGGTGGCACTGCTAAAGAACCACTCTCACTCATCTAGGCTTCAAAACTGGGTGCCTGAGTGGCCTATAGCAGTCTTTCTTTGACAGGCAATGGTTGGTACATGCCCAGGTATACATAGCCATATGTTTGACCCTTAATCAGAACTGGTTGGTATTTTATAATCTTGTGCTGCATGTGGCTCTCTTAAAACTCTACTACTAAAAATAATAATATGCCTAATCTCTTGAGTAGACACGGAGTACCTACAATTTCTCTTTCCTGATTTTACCAAGGAACACATTTATGAGTAAGAGTGGATTTGCTTGAGAATTTTCATCTGACCCTACACAGCGACAATTAAATGTATGTATATTGTTGTATTTTGTTTTTTGTACAGAATATTCTACACTACTGAAGGACAAGAATACATATCAGTAGCCAATTATTGGAAAGGTTTGCTCTTTTATCATAACATCCTCTCTGTCTCTCTCTACCTCCTTCCTCTGTATTCTTGCTTCCTTGACTCATCTTTATCAAGCACTCTACTATTGATCTCTATATATAATCTATATTTATATATATATATTAATCTCTCTAATATATATAATCTATATATAATCTATATATAATCTCTATTTAGATCCTCACCATATGGAGTACTATGAGGAATATGATATGTATTTGCCATTTTTCAATAATGCCTCATCAGGTGATCATTTACATTATAAATTACATTTTGATCCAGTCATTATATAATTAATTAATTATTTAATTAATACAGAGCACAAAGAAAACTTCTTGAGATTACATCAGCTTGTACTGGTGGGAGGACCGGATGATGGAGTCATTACTCCATGGCAGTCAAGGTATGAATGAATATATTCCTGTTAAATATTTCCATTTGTGTTTACATTACTGAGTTTAAAAAGACCTTTTGGAACTCATTCTTTTTATTGTATTAATGTAACTGTAAACTGTATACATGATGTATGTAAACAATAATACTATAATTATATTATGTATAGTCATTTTGGATATTATGATTCCAAAGAGAAAATTGTAGATGTTTACAACCAGACAGTGAGTTTTCATAATCTAAAGCACCTATTTCCTACAGATATGGCGACATTTAAGAAGGCTAAATTAACCAAGCTTTTCTATTATTCTTGGTAATTTTTTGGACACTTAATGGTTCAGAATTGTTAATATTATAACTAAATATAAGCCAATAAAGGAGCCAAGTAATTTGAATGCAGGCAGCCAGTTCAGCTTTTCTTGGCCCAGAAACTACTCCCTTTGTGTATTTCCCTTTTCATGATTCCTGAGAATGATTACTTGTGGTTTGATTATCACTTTTAATTATTTATGCAATTTAGTCATATTATATGCAATTTATCTATATCTATATACGTATAGGTGTATACTGAAGATGCATTTGGTCTTAAAACTCTGGACCAACAAGGAAAATTAACGATTATTGTAAAATCAGGAATTCAACATCTTCGCTGGACAGTTGATGAAGATGTATTCAAAGAATGTATTGAGCCTTGGCTGGACTAAACTATTATTCTTTCCATTGTATATAACGCTCAAATTAGTAAATTTTCTGTAATATATACATTTGTTCCATAAAGGTTTTGTAATACATACACCCTCCCTGCATGGCCCTGGAAATGTATACCCCCTGCTAGTGACTTGTAAACCCACCATGGGTTGGGCTATTTCTGACTGATCTTTTTTTCAGAATAGCATGTCACATTAATAAAAATCATTATTATTACACTTCCTTTGATGCAGTTTCAATTGACCATTAATACTATTACAGTATTATGATCAAGCACCTATTTATGACCCGGTGATAGCTCGAGCCGTTGCAGGATTTTTGTCGCATACGGCGTTCCATATGCATTCGTCAAATTACTCCCTAGTAATAGGGCACCGCCCCTAAAAGGTTAGACAGACAAACTTGACTCGGAAGAGGTTTACTTTACAAAAGCATGGCACCGCCCCAGACGTTCGTTATAGAGCTCGATGGAGGAGATAAAGTCTTTTCTCCCGGAGACAATCTCACTGGACGGGTGATTGCTCAAACTGTTGACGAGAAGAAGCTACGTGGCATCTACTTGACACTCAAGGGACAGGGATATTGCCACTGGTCTGAAACCTATACAACTGGTAGCGGCGATAATCAACAAACGCATACTCGCTATTACACTGATGTTGAGCCGTACTTTGATTTTAGAGTTAACCTCTGGGGAGGCAGTGGGGACTCTCAAATCTTACCACCAGGACGATACGAGTTCCCCTTCTCCCTTCAGCTTCCCAATGTTCCCTTACCTTCTGTAACAGAAGGGTTCTATGGTCACATAAGATATTGGTTGGAGGCTCGCATGGATCGTCCCTGGAAATTTGACCACGTGACAAAGAGAGCGTTCACGATACTTGAAAGAGTGGATCTAAATAAAGCTGCCGAGGATCTTACCATTCCACGTCGAGGAGAAAACCAAAAAACGCTCTGCTGCTTGTGCTGCAAGTCTGGTCCTATCACAGTGACCGTGTCGACAGATCGCGGTGGCTACTGCAGTGGAGAGAGTATCCTGGTGACGGCCCATGTGGAGAATCTAGCAAACAAGAATATGAGAGGATTGAGGGCAGCATTGTTTCGTACTATCACATACTATGCTCAAGGCAGTAGAAGATTGGGAAGTGACAAAGTTGCTGAAATGAAAACTACTCAGCCGATTCCTGCCGGGCAAACATTCCAGTGGAACCAACAGCCCCTCCCCATTCCCCCTTGTCCACCATCATCTCACACTTGTAGGATCATCCATGTGGACTACCACCTCAGTGTAGTCCTGCAAGTGCCAACTGGAAGCCTTAATATGACTTTGAATCTTCCAGTGGTGATAGGCACTGAGCCCCTTGCTTCAGTGTATGCTGATTCTGGTCTTCCAGTTTCTAGATTCACTGCAGCTCCGGCAGTCAACATTGCAGACAACCGGTACACTATGGGGCAAACACAGTTTGCTCCGATGTACAGGACACTGACTGTTGCCCAGCCTTCAGCACCGCCACAGGGAGGTGATGGTGTCCGATATGAGAGTCTTCCTCCACCTTACCCAACAGAAGCTGCCTATCCACCAGTAGGCCAGGGACAACCTCCTAACAATCCTCTTCCTTATCCTGCATAAGATTAAATCCATTTTTTTGGCTTGTGTGACTGTATTTGAGTGTGGTTGTAGATATCTTACAAAATGATTGCTATTGTAGTTGGTTTAACTGTGTTCATTAAGATTTAACTGTGTTCATTAAGGATGCATGCATTATGGTATTATATGAAGGAACTCAAGTTTGTTCAAGGAATGCTGTTGCGCTACTGCTTCACTGATGCTTGTGGTTTGTTTATCACTGTGCAAAGCTACTCAGCCGATATACAAATCACGTGAGGGACATCTGGAAATATGGCGGCCGGAAGAGTGTTAGTCTATGGCGGCAAAGGAGCACTTGGCTCTGCTATTGTATCATTTTTCAGGTCGAAGAATTGGGTAATTTTAAAGTATAAACATTAAAACTCGTCTTACCTTAACCTTGATTTTTATTTACTAAAAGTGGGTTGCATCGATGGATTTGCTAGTGAACGAAGAGGCAACCACCAACATAGTTTTGTCAAAAACAGAATCCTGGACTGACCAGTCGGAAGAGGTGAGTTGTGAAAACTGAAATTACTAAACTTCTTTGAAATCATAGGCCAATATTGCGCCTTATCAATGTATATAGGACTATCTTCCCTTTTAATATTATTGTTCACACGCTGTATCTTTGTAGGTAACTGAAAAGGTTCGTAATATTCTAGATGGTCAAAAGGTTGATGCAATCCTCTGTGTTGCAGGGGGTTGGGCTGGTGGCAATGCGGCATCCAAAGGTATCACATGTGTATTAACTGGTCAATCTAGAGCGCAGTCACTGATTTAGTAGTTTAATGTTTCCAGGGACTGCAGTAATATTGTCCTTTACAGATGGAGAAGGCACAAAAATGGCCGCCATATATATAGTGAATTTTCGTTGATAGAATGTTTTGTGATGTATAGATGGAGTTACTTATATATCATAGTGAAGGTTCTGAGATATGTATGCTTGCACTTGGCACTATGGCACTTGCATTTGTTGTAATAGACCTTGTGAAGAATGCTGATCTTATGTGGAAACAAAGTGTATGGACATCGACTATTGCAGCTGGTCTGGCTGCCGAGTACTTGGAGAAGTATGTTGTGAAGCATGTTAATGTAGTTAGTATACCACATACAATCCCCATTTAGTTCATAAAATCAAAGTTCCACTGTATAACCAATTTATTGAGGAGTCTTAAATGGAAACATTTGTCTAGTGTAACTTCACTAGAAGTATGCACTGTGTAATTATGTATCATGTAATTCTACAGTGGTGGATTGCTGGCACTCTCTGGAGCTAAGGCTGCCCTAGAGGGCACCTCTGGTAGGTACACTGATCACAAGCTGCCCAGGAGGACTCTCAAACTACATGCATACATGCTCTTTGTTTGTGTAATTAGGAATGATTGGCTATGGGATGGCTAAGGGAGCCATTCACCAGTTGACTAAGAGCTTGGCACAGGAAGGCAGTGGAATACCTTCAGAGTCTCATGTTCTGAGCATCTTGCCGTGAGTGACCCAAGTTCTCTTTTATTGTTTTAAAACAAAGACATATTTTACTTTACAACCAGAGTTACTCTAAATACTCCAATGAATCGTAAGAGCATGCCGAATGCAGATTTCAGGCAGTGGACCCCTTTGGAATTTGTAGCCAAGTAAGTGGAACAAAATGGAGTCACCCAAATTTAGCATCACATTTGCATCAATTTACTGTGTTTACAGCCTATTTTACGAATGGACTACAAATAAGGAGAGCCGTCCAGCGAATGGCAGCCTTTTACAGTTAATAACTAAAGATGAAGAAACAGATGTAATTGCTGCTTAATTAGACGGACATTTTTGATTAACTCCTAGTATTGCGTAACACATTTTTGAAAAAGTATATAATTGAATATATAATTAGCTGTACAAGATCCAATCAGATGCTCAATGCATAGGCCATTAATCATGCTTACCAGCGGGGAGAGTGCCAGAAACAGGAGAGGGGCCTTGGCGCCGGCTGCGCAGTGGGATCTTGCTAAAACAGCAGACAACGGTGTTGCCACCAGACTGGCACTTCAGGTGAACAATTACATCTGTTGTTTTATAAAATGACCAAGGCTCTCTATCATATGCTTCTCTTCCAACTCTACAGGAGCGAAGATGGAGTAAAACCTCTAACGGCGATGTAAGTGTGAATGATTAGATAGTCTGCGCAAATTATGGACGTTAATTAAACTCTAATTTTCTCTCCACTGACATGTTTATCCCAGGTCAAGGAAGAACATGGCCTAACTCCCAAACAAGTGGAAGGTTAGAGCTATATCTTTGTTACGCTTGTGTGTATAGGCGTTATGTGTTTCACTTTATACCGTATGAGATTCCTAAGCTGCGCGTGTTTAATATATTCCCCGATGTCTGCCTTTAGCTTTCCACGAGGTGTTCAGTTTGTTTGACGTGAACGGAGGGGGCACCATTGATGCGGGAGAATTGGATGCTGCTCTGAAATCAGTTGATATCCAACTGACTAGATACGAAATTGAAGAAGTTTTGCAAGTAATTGATGAAGATGGCAATGGGGAAATTGACTTCGACGAGTTCCTTTCACTAATGACTTCAACAGAAAAGTATCTTGCCACGTTGAGAGGTGTGCAATGTCTTAGCTTGAATTTTATTCTAAAAGTAGCTTTGAAAAGACCATAATATTGTTATACCGTTGGTATATAGGTACTGGAGAGGATGAAAAACAGGAAAGTGTATTCTTTGCTGCACTAACAAAATTTATGAAGAAATCAGCACTGTCTTCGCTTTCTGAAATCGAGAGGTATACCACATAATACCAGCTATGCCATTGAGTGACTTGACTGAATTATATCAAAATAGCTGAACCAAACCTTTGATAACCTGATTGTAATTGTATATTGCAGGTACTACAATAACAAGGTTCGCAAGGCACCACATGTCGTGGGTCACTATGCAGCCGGGGCTAGGTTGATAGGCCTGACGGAGAGGGAGATGGCAAAGCGTTTGGCTACTCTTAGTGTTGGCAGCAAAACTGTAGATTCACCATATGCTCAGCCTATAGTTGGCATCTTTGTGGGCGGCGACAGACCGCAATGTGGCAGGCAGAGAACTGGGAAAATAAAGCTGAAGATCAACAAGTATTTGAGGGAGGACAGTATTGTCAAGATGGATGGTTCAAAGGATGAAGCCATCAGCAGTTTACCCAAGGTTGGACATACTTAGATAAAAAATAGTCAACAGAGAGGTGTGGATGTAATAACTTCTCTTGTGGGGACAGAAGCACCCTTTCAACCTCATTTCATGTATAAACTGAAATAGGATACAAAAGTGAATTCCTGTATGATGATATATACCCAGAAGAAAGGCTGCACTGTTGGCAAGTGTAGATGAGCACTGGTGACCTGCTAGCTGGCCTGAATATGTCTGTTTTTTTAATAATTGCTTGTTCTCCTCTTTATAATGTATAGTAATTAATTAGTTGTGTTGTGATTATCACTGAGCTTATTAATGTACTTGGCATAGAAATGCTGGAAAGGATGCTGTTTAAATCTATTTCGTGTAATGATTCAATTTTAGTGTTTCTGTCTCTCTGTGTAGCTGGGGTCTGGTGAGGTAACTACCAAAGAGACGGAGAACAATGTCTTGTCTGCTGGAAGTGAGAGAACACCCAGTCCCAGAGCCAAGAGTGCTTGTAAGCCAAAGGCTATCAGTTTCTTGATCACCGACATTCCACTTCCTGCTGTGAACCTGGGGGAATCCATCTCAAAAGAGCCCAGCTCTCTAACCATAGAAGACCTGCCCAAGATTAGATCAAAGGTTAGGGTCTCCTCGTAGTTAATATTCTTAACCAACTTCTTAACCAGCACTAGAGCACTGGTTGGTATTTACCTCCACATAACTGTATGTATGTGCAGGGGCACTTTAATAATAATAATAATAATAATAATAATAATACGTATGATTCAAACAAGTCGGATATTACAGTTGACATTGGATAGTTCTCACAAATTGCTTCTATTTTGCATATTCAGGTGAACACTGCTTACACAGAATACAAGAGAAAGCTCTCGTCAAAGAAAGAGGATATTAATCACCTTCACCTGGAGCACATGGACGTCGGAGCCATTCCTTCAAAAATGCTAAAGAACCATTTCCTAAGGATTGCTGGAGCATACGGGTTTAGCTCCACAGACTCTTCAAGGAATTCTAATCTGCACCCATGGAATGTCTTGGGTGGGGGAAAGACAGCCCTTGACATCAATGGTCTCTATGCTTAATAAACAATCTTTGTTTTTTATTTACTGTAAATATTTTATTAAACAAAATGAAATGGTAATATATTATGTGCTTGTACAAGTTACAATAATAATTTAAAAAGTATATACATTTATGTGTTGAAATATTGATCTAACAATACATTCAAGTTCTATTTAGTCCAGCGTGTTTGCTTGATGTTTTGATTAGATTCATTCAAATAAATTGGTCTGCTGCGATCATGTGTCAGGTTTAAGTAAAGGAGAAACAATGCACTGCCAGTGATACAAAGAGCTCCCGCTATCATTACTGGCTTGCTCTATAGTGTTAAAGAACACGTGACCACATGTCCCATACTATAGTTACAAGTAAGCACAAATTGGTTAAGCTTTGAAACGTATTATCACGTAATTCTGCTACATTGCCATACATAGGGAAGTATCAGCATTTCTCTGTGTTACAAAGGTTAAGGGGTATACACGAGCCGAAGTGTAAATAGAGAAATTGTCTTATCCCTCATTAATGTTAATACTTTGGCTAACAAGCAATAAACCTGAAGCAGTAGAGCTCACTCACCGGTTTAGCAAATAGCTCAAAGTTCACCACCCGGAAGAGAGTAGTGTATCGAAATCTCTTTACTTCTTTGTCGTAATCAGACATTTTCTGTTGTTATGCAATAAGTCCTTTATACCGAGCTACTTAAAGTGGAGTTTCATGTTCCCAGCTCAGCTACGTATAGAGCAAATCTTTTTGATTAACAGTTAGATGAAAAATTTGCGTCGTTTTTATTCTACTTTTTTAGAAAGCACTTTTCGGAAGTTTCAAGCAGCGACTGAACATGTAGGATTTAAGGCAACTTGTGTGACTCCGAGTTCCAGCATAGATGGTTCTAGTTCGGTAGCCGACCGTGAGCTCCGAGGTCTTGCGTTGCTGTTCGGCTGGCTAGGTTCCCATAAGGCACCAAGAGCAGTAAAGAAATACGCAGACATCATGACAGCTAACGAATTGGCATGTGTCTGTGTAACTCCATCTCTGCAGGACACCTGGTTATCCAAGCCATCGGCTAGGAGGATCAGCCAACTAACCAAGTCGATTAACGAGACCTTTCCAAGCTCGGTACCAACTGTGATATACGCATTTTCTGGCGCTAGCAACCAACTCCTCTACCATTTAGCAAAGCAGATCGAAAAGGAAGAATTGAATCTTGAAATTAAAGGTTTTATTTTTGATAGCGGTCCGGCCAGGTTTTCCCGTTCAGGTGGACTTGAAGCAGCCAAATTGTTGAGAATGCAAGGACGATACCGAGGACATTTCGGGTCTCTGTTATATTACGCACAGGTTTCTAGTGGTCTGCTTTCGAACTACTGTTTTGGGGAAAAGATACGGTTGCTGGAAGACGATTTTCAAAGAAGCCCAACTCTAATCCACTCGCCACAGCTGTATCTGCATTCCGAGTCTGATCGAGTGTCCACTCCGGAATATGTGTCACATATCATAAGAAACCAAAGGGGTAATGGAGCCACAGTCTTTGAGAAGTTGTGGAAAACACCACTTCATCTCCGTCTCCTGGTGGACCATCCTGATGAATACAAGAAGGAAGTTGATGTTTTTATAAATAAATATCTTTGACTCTTCCTCAACCAACCCACCCCCTGACCACCTGTTGCTCAGTTTTACCACTTTATATTCCTATATGTTTTATACATGTAAAAACTTTATAGTATTACAAAGGTCATGGAATGGTTGATCCCCATTGGTCATTGCATATACATGTACATATGTAACACGTAGGTCACCATTCATTGAGTTGAGCATTCTTATGCATGAGTAATATGTATTGCTATGCTAAATCAAATGACACAATTTATTAGAAATAATGTGAGCTATCCTCTTATGTATGTAAATAAAAAGAGTTGGTCCAGAGTTGGTGAAACTATTCTTTCAAAGTGTAGCAGGTTAATGTACCTGTCGTACTACTTCTTCATACTTATTGTCTTTACTTTCTTCTGATCAGCTCGCTGGTCAGCGATGTCATTTAATATTTGTTGCACTTTCTTCTTTCGTTTAGCATCACTAAATTGAATAAAATGATTCACAATTAAAAAAATTCCAAGACAATCAAGGTTCTACAACTGTCACAAGAAAATACAAAGTTAAAGAAAATTAAAAAAAATAGTAAAAGTTTCGGCTGGGGATGAGCAATACATTAAGATAGGGGACATTCCTATAGGAAAGTCATACACAATTGGTCTTTTAAAGCCTTAGTACCTCTCTAATTGATCCTGCAACTTTACTTTTGCAAGATACGCATTATCCTTTCTGATTTCCCTAACAGCACCTTTCTTTGCCTTCTTGATTTTGTAGAGCAACTTTTTTCTTTCTCCATCTGATTTTGAGCTACCTTTTTTCCTACCTACAATGAAGCTACAACAAAAGATTATGTCTTGCTATCCTATGCACTCATTACAACTACTATAAATGACTTACTTTTCTTCAAATTTGGGTTCATAAAACACTATGGATTTAGGCTTCTGTTGAAGCATCCGAAGTGCCATTTTATTCCTAGAACACACGTTCAATAATCTCTCCTTTACCTGTGCAGTTCTTAGCTCAAGAAAGTGTCCTTCCTCAAGTCCACCCTGAAAACTAACAAACCAGTGGTGATAGAGAAAGGAAGAAAACTGTATCTTCACCCAGCACAATGAGTAATCTACATGCACCATCTTTCTACATGCTACATCGAATCTACAGTAAAGGCCTATAGGGAATTAAACCTAGTGAGAGTTTGGATGAGGATACAAGAATCTTCTCTTCCTACTTCTGCTCCATTGGGTCTGACAGCTGTTTCTGGGAATATCATTCTTCATCAGTGATCCTGGAAGTCTTTCTGGAAGTTCTTCATTGAATCCTTGGATCCTTCCATGTACACAGGTTTTTAAGTACAGTAAGCAGTCATCAAGGTACCAGACTAGTACACCAGGGCATTGACATTCTGTACTGGTACCATGCATACCTTTGCAAATTAGCTAGCACGCTACTGAATATTTCAGATGCTGATGGAAGAGTGTGCCACAGCCTTAGTGCTGTATCTACCAATGCAAGGACACTCTCCAAAATGGACAGTGGCTCAAGCACCTCCAAATCTGCCTTCTCTGCCTCAGACTGACTGATCACAAGCTCCAAAAGGCTTTTCGTCCTCTGCTGAGGTCCATCTGGTAAGCTAGACAATGCAGTTCTAAGGGATTTTCCCTTTCCTTGTTGTGGAGGCAACATCACTACATCTAAATGAATGTTATGTTTGTTAGAGCTACGAATTAATGCAACAACATTGCTACCTTTCTTATCTGCGGAACAAAACAAGCCAATTACATTTGTGATGCAGTTGATTACTTCTGGAACATATCGCTTGGAGAGCATCTCATACTCCAACAATAGAGAACACAGGAAGAGACCTCTTGCACAATCTACTGCAGTCTCCATGGGAACCTAGGGGTAAGTGCGTATGGACATCACATCACATTGGACACACCAAATCCCTTAACAACAGACACTCCACTTCAGAGATCACAGTAGACTGTATGTACCTTTGATAGTAGCAGTCCCATAATCATTCGTGAAGGAGTTGTTATGGGATGGTTGTAGTCTGATGTTGGAAATAAAGCACCAATCAGTTTGAAAATCACCAACTGCAAAGCAGCAAGAGTATTCAGTGAACTACACCCATTAGCAAAGCATAGCCATACGTTTGATATATTCCATGGGTGAACCTCTAATTTTACCTCAATCAGGCACTATACAATATGTCAACTAACTTTGGAAAAGAGTGGATATTGTGGCCTCTTCTGTAAAACTTGTTTTCTGATTATCTGAAGATACTTTTGGAACAGAGTAGCAGTTTTATTTGGGCTCATGTGGCAAAGGTCATAAACATGTCTACAGGTAGAACAGGTGATACAGTACACTCACACTGGACATGTTAATTACAGGGATTTACTCACTTGGTTAATGCATTGATGATAGTGATAGCTTCTATACTTGGCTGCTCTGAAATGCTTATTATATACTTCAACAAAATTGGGAGTAATTTCTATAAGGATTTAAACATTCATGCTAGGGTGTGCTAGGGAGGGCGATGTGTGTGCTAGGGAGGGTGATGTGTGTGTGCTAGGGAGGGTGATGTGTGTGCTAGGGAGGGTGATGTGTGTGCTAGGGAGGGTTATGGGTGAGGTGAACTATACTTTCAATTTCTTCTTGTTTTGAGGATCCAGTGAGGGATGGTTACATTTTAGAACTCTAGCAATTATAACTTCACATTCAGCAGGGGATCTGAAACATAAAAGAGAAGAGAAAAAGAGAGAAATTATTATAATGCCAATCCATTTGAACATGTCCTACCTGTTATGGAACAGATCTCTTAGCTCCCTAAATGACTGGGGGACTACAAAGATGAGGATTTGGTGACAAGATGTAGGTACCATACGAAATTGATAGAGATACGTACACCTAATTCCACTGATACATACCCTGAATGACATATGGAATGTCAGAAGCAACTGTTTCGTCTCTCTTTCTTACAGTGTCTTGCTCTCTGTTAGCTTTGCTATCTTCCTTAATTATATCTTCTCTGTACACTCCTTCTCCCTCTCCCTCCTCGGAAGACGTTTCCAAATCTGACCCAAACTCATCAGCTGGGTCTATATCGTCCCCTCTGTTCTCATCCTCACCATCCAACCTCCCTGCCTCATTAGGGTTGCTACAGTCACCTCTTGCGCCACTCTCTAGACTGACATCACTACCATCTGATTCCATGTCCTTCCCTCCAGCCTCACTACTACCATCTGATTCCATGCCCTCCCCTCCAGCCTCACTATTACCGTCTGATTCCGTATCCTCCCCTCCAGCCTCACTATTACCGTCTGATTCCATGCCCTCCCCTCCAGCCTCACTATTATCGTCTGATTCCATGTCCTCCCCTCCAGTCTCACTACCAACTCTGTCCAAATCACTGGCAACTCCACCTGAGTCACTGGCCTCTTCTGTTTGGGGAGATGACAAATCCTCATATCATAACAGTGTTGTACAAGCTAATATCAGTTTAATAAAAATGGGAGTCACTTACGATTGTCTTTTTTAAACTTTATTTTTTCGTAGACCACCTTAACAGTAGCTTGGCCATCTTGATAGGCAAGCACTGGTCTGGCCTCCTTAATACCGGAAGTGCTGTACACAGAGAAGAACACAGGAGGTCCTTGCTTCCAAGAGGACTACAAGAGGCCCTTGCAATCAAGTGAGACAAATACATGGATCATGTACCTAGAGGTTAGCTCATCCACTGATTTATGTTGAGTGCCTGAAGTTGTAGAAGATCCTTGTTCACCTCTCATTCTCTGCAGTCTTTGGGCCTGGAAAGAGACATATATATGTGTACGTATGCCAAACAATACTGGCAACTGCCTCAGGTACACTCACTCACCTCTAATTTCTCTAACTTTTCTTTCTCTTCTAAAGCCAGCTCTTCTTCACTTTTCATTCTACTGGTTGGCTAAGATATTCAAATATAATATGCTCTACTGGTTGGCTAAGATATTCAAATATATAATAGGTTAGTTTCCCAAGTAGAGTTAAGCTGCATATTAACATGCAAAGAACACTTCCATTGCTCAAAATACATTTTGTGATGTCATCCTAAATTGACTACTACATATAGTTGATATTGAAGGTTAATCACCTTGCCTTTCTCCTCAAAAGCCAGTTCTCTAACAAACTTGTCATATTCATCAGCGGTCATCTTCTTTCTGTCGCGATTCTACATAGACAGACAAACGAAAACCACTTGTTGGCCTTGCAACTAAGTCTTCTAAAGTAGACAGTACAGTCATGCAAAATGAAATAATTTAATTAATCTAGAAAGCAGATTCTGCAATTTCCATGCATACTTTATCCTTCACTAAGAGAGAGCTGATTTCTTTCCATTCCGAATTCACTTGGTCCAACAGATCCTCTACTGTCCTTCTAGTCTCCTGACGCTCATATTTAGCTGCTTTTGACTTGGCAACCACTTCCTCCATAATCTCTTTATGAGATTTCTTTGTAGCCTTAATTGTAGGGTCTTCCCCTTGGTCATGTTTTTGTTTCTTAGTAAGAAACCCACCAAAATGGGTTTCCCCCACATCCTCTAAGGGTTAGGTCAGAGTAGCAGACAGTTAAGGGAAGATAGAGGATCTACCAGTTGGCACACATAACACCATTCTATTCAATTTAGTTTTCAGCAACATATTACACTACATATCACTCTGTAATCATCACTTTATATGTACATCTCAGAATACTAATAACTAACAGCAATCATACATACATTATAGACAGGATCATGCAGGAAGAAAGCGATCAACGTACTGTGTATATACTACAGCACTAGAGGTAGGTACCTTCAATTTCACTATCACTAGAAAGGTCTATTTCATTGAAATCATCAATTTCTGCTAGTGATTTCCCAAAATGTGTGAGTTCCTCCTCTTCTTCTAAGCTAAAGAGAGAAGACTTTTCAGCTTTTCTCTAAAGATACAAATTGAAGCAGGGTACTAGTGAGAAATATGTATGTTATACTGGCCACAGTGAAATGGAAATGCACGATACAAACCTGCTTATGTCTCATGAATCGCTGCAACATTTTATCTTCCGGACTAATATCACTGTCTTCCTCTCCGATTCGCATGTCCACAAAACGATTAGTCTGCACAAAGTATATGTAGTTGAGAGTGCCATTTAATCAGCAGCCACAGTAAGATGTCACAATCTCATGACAAGTGAACCACTTCATGACAAAAGTAGCAATAAGGAGCAGACCTAGTCTCGCATAGCCAGACCACTATCTCGCCTCCATATTCACGTGATGACGTCAGAAAATGAATATGGAAGCGAGATAGAGGTCTGCATGGCTACCCGAGACTGACTATAGCGACCTACCTTGTGAGCATGTCGATACTCCTTTAACAATGTCTGATCTCTCTACAGTGAAAGGATGGGTCAGGTCACATATATATACACCAGTTCTACTCTAATTCATCAAAATTACCAACAATTCTGCAAATACCATATACTGATAATATAAACTACATGCATGCATAGACAACGCATCGTATCGCATGTCCTTGAGTAGTCGTTAGAGACACTGATTTGTTGGGTCCCGATTTGTTAGCACAACTTCACCTTTTTTATCGCCTTGGAGCGCGAAATCCCCGGTAGTCCTCTGTCGTATTTGCTTTTCTGACCAATAATGTCATATTTCTTTCGGTTAACGCGAATCTCAAATGCGTTGAGTTTCGGCTTCTCTTGCTTCGCTCTTTTACTCGCTAAAACCTTATCAGCTTTCTTCCTCTTCATTTTACTGCGCCATATTTAACAACGTACAATTATTGCGTAATAATTCTTGAAAGAAAACATATGGTACAAAATTGATAACAAATCATTGCTGTTCAGCATCTCTGTAGCGACCTCCCTGACCACCCGTGAGGTTCAGGGTCTGCGACATGTGCAAGCCAGGTCCACTAATGTTTTCAAAGTTGGTGTCCTTCAAATTGGCCCCTCTAAGATTGGCGCCATGGAGATCACTTCCTGTGAAATCACAGCCCTATGCAACACAAACTTACAAGTCATACTAGATTTCAAAGCAAAAGATAGCAAGAAACACAAAATGCAACTACAACAATAAGTGACGTATATTCTTCAACTGAGCAAGATATGGACTAGTACATATATGAAAAATCTAAGATACCATTTTCCTACATGCTATATGCCTATTCTGTAAAAAGAGCCTATAGGGGAACTAAACCTAAAGAGAGCTTTAGATGAAGATACAGGAGTCTTTTCTTCATGACTGATAATAAAACGCATCAAAATGGTGATATGTAGATACTGTATATTGGGAATTGAACGCGAGAGTAAAAGATTGTGAATTATGGGTATAAGTAAACATTGTGGTTAAAAGAATGGGAGATAAAGCTTAGGTGCATGGGACGTGTATGCGAAATTACCGAGGTATCAAATCAATACATGTCAAAAGATTGTGTATACGTACAATCAAAACTCGCAATTCGCATTCTTTTGACACACGCATTCAATTCCCAATATACAGTAGATATATAAGGTTTGTAACATATATATACATCACGGATGAAGAGTCAAAGATTTGACAAGACAATATCCTTCTTATCTAGTAAACAGTTTGGGATCGATTGTACCTCCAAATCTGTTCCAGCACATGTAGCCTCTCTTAGGCTGCACCCTTTGAAACTGGCTCCTTTGCAGCAGGCAACCGGAAGGTTTACCTTGTTCATCTGTGACCCATCAAACACGGCCTCTCTACAAGATGCACCTTGAAGATACAAGTAATACAATCACTATTAAGAAAACATACATAATATTACTTACATTATAGGTACATAGTATATACTTTACTTTTTCATATAAGAATGGCTGAATATGCCCAATACTATTCTTAAAAAGATGGCCAACATATTATAGTCATTTTATGTGTTGCCTAGATACAGTGAGAATGAACAGTGAATCAACTGTGTACATCTAAGCTTGTTACTTACCAACCATGGAGACATTTGTTCCTAATTTTACATCAAAATTACATCCTTTTAGGGATGCTCTGTCTAGAGTTGCTCTTGTGAGATTGGCACATTGAATTGTGGCTCCCTAATGTGGCAGACATTAGCAGTCATAACATTAAGGATCAAAGGAAAAGTAATGAAGTAACTCATGGATATGGTCACTGGTGTAAAAGGTAAAAATGCTGTTTCCATAGTCTCGTGTGTATGTCAACCATATCCACAGGATCACATTCATAAACATACATCCAAAATGGCTCCCTCCAAATTGGCATACTCCAATGAACAGTTTGTCAAGTTGGCTCCCTTCAAGATGCAATATTGCAAGTCAGCCTTTTTGAAGTTTATATTCTGTAAGTCTAGATTTGAAAGGTCAACACCATAGAGATTGAAACCTTGGCAACGCAGAGTGCTGGATGAAGATGTTCGACCAATCATGTTTAAGAACTCCTTTCTATTAATGTGTCCACTAGCATCAAGTTTGTGGACCTGAGGACAAAGGGCAAATCATAACTGACTAATCAGAGATCCCTTCCTACCTGAGAATTAAGGCTTGGACATATGTCAAGTGTGCTATCAGTACCTGACAAAGGTCATATACTAATGCTGGAAACTATGGGATGTTCCAACTGGCTGAATGGGATTCAATGAAAAGGTCACCTCTGTATAACAGCTCTGTATAACAACTCTGTAAAACAACTCTGTATAACAGCTCTGTATAACAGCTCTGTATAACAGCTCTGTATAACAGCTCTGTAAAACAACTCTGTATAGCAGCTCTGTATAACAGCTCTGTACAACAGCTCTGTATAACAGCTCTGTACAACAGACTGAATTGGATCCCAGGGTGAGGTTATAAGAAATTAATGGTATTAAAAATAATGTAATATTACTGCTGGATCTAGTAGCAAATTTCATGGTATGTAAATTTCATTGTCCAGTGCTTCATGGTGGGTATAAGTGAATTAATAAGTATTTGAAGGGATGATTAAATGCACAATACGTTTATTACATTAGGAGAAGCAGATTAACCATTTAATGGACAAAATAAACACGAGGCATAATCCGTTTAGTGGGTACATAGTTAATTCATACACAATTAATCTATGTACGTACTTGAGAGTATTAATAGAACTTTGAAGGATTCTTAGGGCATATACAATACTATAGTATAGCAAACACAATCACCTCCACAATTGGTTCTAATTGTTCTATAACTTTAGTAACACCAAAGAACTTGGCCTCTTCTAACACTCCTGTACAATAAATTATACAAACTCAAACATCTGACTCCATATTAGTACATGCATTCTGCATCAACTTTTAATTTTAATATTCCGCTATTTGTATTTCCAATTTGCTCTACAATGCACACTAGGCACATAGTACCTTCCGAATTTACGGTTGGGTTGATGATCAATCTCCCATGCCTGAGAAAGTTGAGAATAGGCTCAAAGTAGTCAGGACTTCTATCAAACAGGTACGCTCCTCTAGAATCGGTGGCACTATGCCAGGAAGTGTTCTCTGAAAGGGACAGAAAGTAATTAAGGGTTAACACTGTTTTAATAAAACATTCTACACTGGATAATCATAGATTGGTAGTACTTATGGAAGCCATTACTGGAATTGTGATATAGTCCCAAATCAATACCCGAATCAGAGTGATTCACAATAGCATGGCTACCCACCTTCTGAGAACATTCTAGCCAGCATGGAGTTCTGATCGCCTGTCAGTGTGGCCCTATTGGGTTTTGGTGAACAAGTACCTTAGTAAACAACATTACTGTGAATACAAGAATTGGCCTACATCAGCTTCAGGTCCAACCCACACTCTCCTAGTAATCCGAAAACCAGACAATTCTGTACCACAAGGTGAACCGAGAGTAGGAACTAGACCAATTAAATGCATTCAATCCCCATTCAAATCTCCAATTGTATTCTTGAGTTTATGTATTTGCAAAATTCTTTATGTAAAGCTACATTTAGTGTTTCCATGGAAACAGAGTTTTGGTTGTTTTCACACTACCTTACCTAGTAGTTGCAAATATCCTCCCGCCAACATTTAACTGCACCCAGTCTGCCTTGAAAGGAGCATCTATAAGAATAACATGTAACAATATTAATGTTCATCAATTAATCTACTTTTCTATTTGTGGAGAAATAACAGCTAGGCCTAGTACTATTAATACTAGACCCAGTCAGATCTATACAGGTCCATACAGGTCCTCATAGCACCTTGACAAGTCCAATAACAAAGCCTGCAATGCTTGACAGTACATCTCCAATACAAGCGCATGGGAGAACATGAATACACAAATGGGACTGTGGATTACTTACCATCTTCGACAATGCCTTGAATACAAGGCTTCAAATAAAAGTCTGACTCCGAAGCTCTACTTCCTCGCGTTATCTCAGTTTTATAAGGAGTCACCTTCTGATCTACTGTCTCTTCGCGGACCCAGAGCACGTCATTATCTCTACCAAAACCATCAAACTAATCTGAAATGAGAAATCTACACAACACGCTGCCACTAATGGCCAATAATATTTATTATCCCATACTGAATAGGGTTGATTCATACCTGATTATTTCAACATCTGCTACCATTCCACCTTCAACAGTGTATATTCTGTCAATCTTCTTGTTGAATAGCCGGCTCAACTGAACCAGGAGCTCCTCCGGCGTGGCAGGTATGGAGGTAAGCTAGGCATACAAGGAGATGGGCACGTGATCAAACACAAAACAAGACAGCAAAATCCAAGTTCCAAAATTCATATAACATACAATTCCGTCCTTTCTGGCTAAGGCCTCTCGCTGAGAGTTAAAAAAATTAGCTCGCTTGAGGATTCCTTCTGTGTTAGACGCCATGTTTAAAGAATGATATGTTAAACCACAAGTCTTTCATTTGACTGTTCGATCACTGCTCACTGCATTCAGAGATTATAATTGCAAATATAGTTACATGGGACCGTATTGCCATATTTGGTCTGGTAAATGTCATTTTCACTTAATTCATCTTTTGAAAGCCAGGACAAGTAATGTGATATTCTGCATGAAGCTCATGAAGGTCAATCAACACCATGGGATTCCTTGGTCCTTATTCAAATGAGTGTCACCTCATTCACTGTTGTTATGGAATCTTACATCAATTCTAGGTCCAAATAGCAACTAGATTGCAGTTACCTATTCAATAGGTAATTATATATAAAGACAGAAATATTTCCGTTTGAAAAAAGTAGTCACTGAGGAAGATTATAGAGTTTTTGTTGTTATGGCAAACTTTAAGCATTTTTTCATCCTGATATTAGGAACTCTAACAGGACATATATATTCTGCCCAAGAATGCTCAAGTTAGTAAAGGATTGGCCTTCTGGCATTTCTGTTTCTAGTTGGACAACTAATACCCTTCAAAAAGACCCTGATTAAAATTATTAATTATTATTGTTCCTCTCTGCAATATACAGATGTATCTGTACCATTGGCTCCATATGGTATACGAGGTACTCTAACGTTTTCAAACAAGGGTGGTATGGAAGTTGCCATGGTAACAATTTTATGGAAGGTGAGAGAACATGAAATGAACCTACACAAAAAGCCTGATAAACAATTTAATAATTAATGTAGTTAGCGCCATCATTGTACCATGACCTCGGTATTGACAGCTGCTATACCTTGTTTATAAGGTTTCCTTTTAATCACTTTACATAACATAAGGAATATTACAGCTCTTCCTATGAAGCAGTTTGATTGTCACTAGATTTCTAAATTACATCTACATAAAGGGAGAAGTGCTAGATACAGAGAAACAAAGGTATAATTTATACTACCAAAGCAATCAAACAGAAACTTCAATGGTTCAAGTTGATGACAGTTCAAAGCTACTTTTTGATTTGCGGAAGGGCACTGACTATTCACTTCGTGTGTCTGCTTGTAAAAATTGCACTGAAAATGGGAGCAATACATGTTTGGAGTCAGAAAAAAGTAAAGTATTTTCTTTAGGTATGTGGAATAGCAATGTGTACCTTAAATAGATGACTTCATTTGCTACCTGGTTGTGTTGAAATTGTAGGTATCTATTATCTGCAAGCAGTTGAAGTGAGTACTGCTGATAGAAAGGATGGGGCAGTGGTCATCTGTAGACTAGCCAGGAGTAATATCAAAGTGGGTTGTGCTGTTTCCATTTCTGACAAGCAATACATGGGATCCCTTATAAGTGGTCTTAAGTCACCAATCATGTTTTTTGATATTAATGGGCTGGATGGTGGAACGTACTCTTATCGAGCACAAGCAGTGAATTTGGACACAGCCGAACCACTTGAGAATTATATTATCTCAGGAGAATTTAAAATTGAAAGCAAGAGTATGTGTACGGCAGTATTTAGCTTTTCCAACCCTCCCCCTCAGCTCTCCCCCATCCCTCCCCCTCAGCTCTCCCCCATCCCTCACCACCAGCTCTCCCCCAACCCTCCCCCTCAGCTCTCCCCCATCCCTCACCATCAGCTCTCCCCCATCCCTCACCATCAGCTCTCCCCCAACCCTCCCCCTCAGCTCTCCCCCATCCCTCACCATCAGCTCTCCCCCAACCCTCCCCCTCAGCTCTCCCCCATCCCTCACCATCAGCTCTCCCCCATCCCTCACCATCAGCTCTCCCCCATCCCTCACCATCAGCTCTCCCCCAACCCTCCCCCTCAGCTCTCCCCCATCCCTCACCATCAGCTCTCCCCCAACCCTCCCCCTCAGCTCTCCCCCATCCCTCACCACCAGCTCTCCCCCATCCCCCACCACCAGCTCTCCCCCATCCCTCACCACCAGCTCTCCCCCATCCCTCACCATCAGCTCTCCCCCATCCCCCACCACCAGCTCTCCCCCATCCCTCACCATCAGCTCTCCCCCATCCCCCACCATCAGCTCTCCCCCATCCCTCACCATCAGCTCTCCCCCATCCCTCACCATCAGCTCTCCCCCATCCCTCACCATCAGCTCTCCCCCATCCCCCACCATCAGCTCTCCCCCATCCCCCACCATCAGCTCTCCCATAACACTTTCCTTCTTGTTCTCTCTCATCTTCTCCACTAGGCATTAATACCACATTAATAGCCCTGATTGTAGTCTCTATAGTGTGTGCTCTCATTCTACTGGCCTTACTTATAGAGGTTATTAGACACTATAAGAAGGCATCTGGATTAGGTGGGTACTGAAATTGTAAGTTTTTTTATATGTTGCCTTAATATTACTTATATGCACAAAGAGGTAGAGATACTTATATATACAGAGTATAATATAAGAGATTAGAGCTATCATAAGTATATAGTACAAAAAACATGGCTGTCCTATACAATGAGTTACGTGTTATATAGATTGTGGAGAATTACTGAGAGATGCCAAAAGCTGCTGCTTAAAGTGCACCGAACCGTCTTTCGGAGAACATAATATTAGATTTGAAAACTCTAACAATAAATAAACTTTTCAATAATACAAACATTGTATATATATGTATATGTATTCATAAACAATGACAGAATAATTGTTTACAGTTATAATCTAATTAATAATACAGTATAATATATAAATATGAAAATGATAGAAAATTCATGAGAAATTATAAAAATGCCTTAATTAATCATTAATTGGTGTGAATAAAATGATTAAATACAATTCCAAAAATAGCTGCATTAAAATCATCTGTACAAAGGGTTTGGGTACATATTGCAACAATGTCAATACATTTGATCAATGACTAGGGATATATATGATTCAACTTTTCTATTCATCCTGATAGACTGCTCACTATTCTCTTGCATTCACAACAAAAGTGTTTGTAATAGTTATCACATTTTCCTCGGGCTACTATATCATTACAGTTAATTCCTTCCGTGTCTGCACAAGCTAAAGAAATACGTATATAGGTAATTGGATCATAAGTGTTAAATATCAACATCAGAAAAAGTGGAAATAGCCTCTAAAAGCTGAACCCAGCTGGGACCTATTAACTACCATTTACCAGTATACGTATGCATGGCATTTATGATTGCGTACAGTCATACATTATATTACTGCAATTGATTAATTTTCGTTCTGAATATGTATGAATCAAGTAGTTATTCTAGGCTGATGAAAAGCAAGCCTATCACCTGTGTTGGGGAGGGTTATTTTGACTATGTTCAGCCACTTCAAAATTGAGTAAGTACTAATAAAAATGGCCTATATACAGAATTCCTATACATAAATAACATGCATCTTTGGGATAACAATGTGTATTTACATATAGAGTAACCGGTCATGTGACATGCCAATAACAAACTTACGGCTGGTTGGGCAGGCTGGTTGGTGACAGGGCACATATTGGCTCGGTTTCTCTGATTCACAGAGATTCGAAGCATCACTTCCATTTGAATGCCTACATGTAACTTGTCTGATACTGACACCAGTGCCACATGTGACAGAGCACTATAAAGAACAAATTGGGACTGATCAATCAGTAACTACATATGTATCATGTACATTAGCTTGTATGTAAATTATGCATGTGTGTATTTGTAAATAAGTATGTAAATAAGTATGTAAATAAGTATGTAAATAAGTATGTACACAACTACAACTGAATTCCATTCAGATAACTGGATAGCTGTTGCTTGATCTGCAGTCATCTGAAGGCCTTAAAACAATCAAATTATGTAGCCTACGTATATGTATATTTTCAAACACATAATATACATAAAATTTTCAGTGCTTCTAGTATAACACAAAGCTTACATTAAGGACTACATTGATCATCCATCTTACATTAAGGACTACATTGATCATCCATCTTACATTAAGGACTACATTGATCATCCATCTTACATTAAGGACTACATTGATCATCCATCTTACATTAAGGACTACATTGATCATCCATCTTACATTAAGGACTACATTGATCATCCATCTTACATTAAGGACTACATTGATCATCCATCTTACATTAAGGACTACATTGATCACCCATCTTACATTAAGGACTACATTGATCATCCATCTTACATTAAGGACTACATTGATCATCCATCTTACATTAAGGACTACATTGATCACCCATCTTACATTAAGGACTACATTGATCACCCATCTTACATTAAGGACTACATTGATCACCCATCTTACATTAAGGACTACATTGATCACCCATCTTACATTAAGGACTACATTGATCATCCATCTTACATTAAGGACTACATTGATCATCCATCTTACATTAAGGACTACATTGATCATCCATCTTACATTAAGGACTACATTGATCATCCATCTTACATTAAGGACTACATTGATCACCCATCTTACATTAAGGACTACATTGATCACCCATCTTACATTAAGGACTACATTGATCACCCATCTTACATTAAGGACTACATTGATCACCCATCTTACATTAAGGACTACATTGATCACCCATCTTACATTAAGGACTACATTGATCACCCATCTGGGAGCACAGGTCAATGAACAAGATTTCATATCCACCGGCCTTTGCTCGGTAGCTCCGTACAACAGACAGTATCTGTCATCTACTCGACTGCTCCTAGTGGCAGATTCAACATAACACTTTACTGTTCTGTAAGCTGACCCATTATCTCCTCTCTCACACAAACCTATACACTAAATAAAAACAAAGTATAGTTTATACAATTTTCATTTTTCATTACTACTCACATAGTGAATGATAAGCACTGGAAAGTACATAGTGTATGTGCATATACGTACTTTGTCAAGTTCACTGCAATTGTTATGTACATATATTTAATACAACTCAAGCTATTAAAAAGATATATTTGCAATCACAATAATGCATTACAAATTAAATTTGCCTGTAATTTAATGTCATCCCATTGTTAATATTCTTTAATTTGATTAATATCATAAATAAGTGACTTTAAGCATCATAATGTTATGATTTTAACAACTAATAGAAAAATACCCACAAATTTCTAGGAATTAAACTGAGTACATTAAGTACAAACCAATGACTTCAGGGTTGCCCACACACTTAATTAGATACTCATTTGGTTATATAATCCCAGATAAGTTTCTAGTATTCTCTATACGTATGTACGTATATACGTAATAGTACTATGTCCATTCTACAATTAAAGGCCTATAGGGAAATAAACCTAGTGAGAGTTTTGGATGAGGATATAAGAGTTTCAGATATAAACTTCTGCTCTACTGGGCCAGACAGCTGTTTCTGGGAATAGCACCCTTCATCAGTGACCACTTTCTTGAAGTTCTCAAGATCCTTAGCTCTCTACTGTATGCATTTCTACAGTACCTCCTTCACACGTGTGTATGTGTATTTGTATGTTGTACATGTAATAAATGGCCCAGTAGAGAAAGGAGAAAAGAAGACTAACTGTATCCTCATCCAAAGCTCCTATAGGTCTGCCCTAAGTCTAAAAATGTGTTTTACTCTTTATGTTTCCTTAGTTTTCTAGTATGAAAATCATAGCATTTGCAATATGGCGTCTTAAATAATTCATGGGTACCTTTCCCCAGCTGCCTTCGTACCAAACAAAGTTACATGTCGTCGGACCTGTACAATTCTGTTCTGCACTGGGTTTTCTCAATGTTGCACAGGCACTGTCATCTGCAGTATTATTGTTTTTTGTATAGCAAACCACATCTCTAGTTTGGTTGCCTTGGCCACAAGGATTTGAGCACTGGATGGACAAGAAAACAGAATATTTACAACATTGTCATTAAACTAGCATATAGGAGACAAGAAATTGTCTCTTCTTATCCTTACATGGTTTTAACCTTAAAATCATTATGCAATATATACCTCACTCCAGTTGCCAGTTTTCCAAACTGCTACACAGAGAGATATGTCCTCACATTCTGCTGTTGAATTTGGTTTACTCAGAGAATCACATTCACTGTCTTCCAACAGATTAGGAGGTCGACTGTCTGAAATATCCCTCACACAATTCACAGTTCTGATTTTGAAACCGGTACCGCAGGTTTCTGAACAACTTCCCCAAGGACTGGTTGTCCACCTGAAAGGGAGAACACACACTTGAAGGGTGTAAAATAAATCTCTTAATGTTATGTAAATGATACTCTAATCTATAACTGACTTCTTAACTCTTATACGTATAACAAAGCTATTACAATTCAACTGGCCACAAGAAGTAGTTTGCAGTTCACACAATAGGTCTTAAATACAATTTTGAATGGTTGACAATAAAATGACACTTCATTGGCTAATGACTTTATAACCCCTTTGTGGGGTTGGATTTCAAATACGAGTCAACTTGCTTAAGAAAATTGATTACATTAACTGCATATATCAGAGATCTATAACTTAATAAAAATATCTATTAAGTCATTCTTTAACAGGCCACTATAGGCTATTACGAAGGGCTCTTAAGTACTTTCTGGACACTATGTAGACAATACAAGTATCACTACTGTAATTATATGATTATAGCTGCATGGTTTTAAAGTGACCACTAAGCATGGCCATAACTTAATATTACTCTTGTATGTAATTCTCACCTACATATGTTCATTAGGAAAGATAAGAATAATGTATGTACATATATTAGTTTGTAATATATTTTGCAGTACTTAGAGAAGAAGACAAAAAGACTGGCACTACTGAGGGATGGAATTACTAGAAAGAGAATTGGAAAGAAAATTTGAAAGCTCCTTAGACTTTCCATAAGTATTAATTTTAGGAAAACAATCTATTTTTTCTTTAGTCTTATAACCACATCAATAGGATTATGTGTATGCACATATAAAATGCACTGGTAACCTAGTTCAATGCATCTCTCTTGTTACAAACATACCTTGGTGAACAGATTTCTGTTCCACATCCTTCCTTTATGGGGTCAGGCTTTGGCAATCCGGCTCGGCAGCAGTCGTTGTCATTGGCTGGAGTTCCACCATTGAATCTACAGTGAGGATGTTTTATTCTTATCCCTTGTCCACAATCAGCCGAACAATCTGAAAAGCTTGAGTACTCCCAGGAAAAGAGTCTGCTTAAAATGTTGGAAGGAGACTTTGCACAGGAAGAAGAAGAATAGCCACCTCCAAACAACATAACACTTCTTTCAGAAGATACTTTGTATGAATAGATAATATCTTGTGGAACCTAAAGTTATATATAAGTAGTGCAGTATAGATTATATATCAATGGATGTAGGGGTGCTTGGGTGGATGAATGGATAGATGGGTGGGTGGATGGATTGATGAGTGGATGCATTGACCGGCGGGTGGATGGATAGATAGATAGATGGATGTGTGGATGGATGGATAGATGGATGGATGGATGGATTATTGGGTGGTTAGGTGGTTAGGTGGATGATAAGGTGAGTGGTTAGGTGGGAGAATGCATCTCATATACCTGTGATTGAAAGGTGATTTCAAGTTCATCTCTTAAAGGAATACTAAGAAAAACCTGTGTCCAATTTCCAGTTTTTCGCTGCTTTAGTAAGTTACCATTTAATCTTGTAATAGCAGTTCCCAAAGTTCCAAATTGTCCATCAGCCATATGTATCACTACAACAACAACAGAACTTGGGTACAGTACTTGGAAGACAGGTTTATAATTACAACAATAACTTAGCATTATTACTGTGTACATAGCAACATCTGGACAGATTACCTAAGGGGGTGGATACTGCATAATTTTAACACTCAGTTATGACTGGTTAAGCTATGTAACAAGAACGATTTCTTTTCTCAACCCTATCGACATGATGGCGCGCCACTGATACCTATCGAATGACACATAAGTTGTTGTGTTTTTGTGTTTCCAGGGCAACATCATAAGGGGCTTTGAAATGGTAATCTTTAGCTGGAAATGGTAGGAATTGCCTAAAACACTCATATGGCTATAAAGTGCCTGTCTTGAGCTATTGAACTATATATTTTATCTGTTTATGTTTCAAATCTCATCTTACTGAAATCTACAGCATCTACTTTGAAGATCTGAAATTCTTTGGTTTTCTCTGGTAACTTCACAAATGACTGAATTCCTGCAAGAAGAACACAAATTGGTTTAAATAATTACTACTATATACTGGTATTGTTAAAATAGCAATATAAATATACAGTGCAAGTTACAATAAAAATGGTACGCTAATCTAATGTAAATAATGTAATGTAATATATCTTTTTACTTTCAGATGTTGTCTTAAATCTTTGCTGCTGATAACACGTGACACTTAAACTCTTATCAGCTGTATTTGGACAGGAATGGCATGTTTCTATGACAACATTGGTATCAAGAGCCTCACAGCAACCTTCATCCTATAACATTAAAAAGTGATGCATCTATTGAAATTGTTCATCAATGTTGATATGAGAGTTGCTACGTATGCATTTACGTATGTTATAATTATATAATACATACATTTAAATGCTATCTGTTATTAATAGCTCTAGCTAATTGATGGCCATGTTTACAACCTCTAACAACACACGCCCCCACTACCATTTCCTTTTGATTTTTCACTTATAGTTGGTTAAGTATCCAGTTAGCACTCAATAAAGTCTGTTGATTATACACACTCAATTTACAATATACGTTGTACAGTTAGGCATGCGCTCTTTTGAAAACATCTTGAATATATATGAAAATCCCACACTACATACAGTCTAATATTACGTGATGATTGTACTGTACATATGTGTACAGACCTCAAAATGTTACTACTTTTTGAATTACTAAAATTATTAATATTATTCTCTATTTCAATTTCTCTATTTTGAAAATTAATCTACCACAGTCTCAGAGATGGTCATAACTGAGAGGTTCCACTGTATTCAATTAACTAGTAATCTTTGTTTTAGGACACATAAAATAGGTATTCCTTCATACAGTAAATATATGTATATTCGCTATTAACAGGTATAACTTGTTACAACCTGGGTATTAACTTACTGAGGTTCAGACAGATCATTACGTAACAATTTGGCTAACCACTTTGATATTTAATACTGAGTGCACCCTTGGTAATACAGTAACATGCATGTGAAGTGTGCTGGCTAATTCAATTAAGAGACACTTCCATATAACATCACTCTTGACCAGGAGCTTATGATTTGGTTCTGTCAAAATGTAAACCGGACACAAATCTCCAAAGATATACACCACCTTACCAACATAGCATAATGGCTACTTCATATTAAATATTAGATATGTGAACAGTACTCTTCCTTTATGGCTGGAATTTGCACAATTTAACCTTTCAAAAGTGGCTTGAAATAGATACCAGTGAGTTGAATATTTGGTTATAACATTCAGAGTATGCTGAAAAAATTTGCTTTGAAATACAATATTTAGGACAACTGTACAAATGAGGCTATAAGAACAATGAGATATATGCACAAGTTTATTCAGTAAGCCAATTGGTCATGTGATATACATGTGACTCACACTTTCTGGGCAACTGCAGAAACGTTTCTTAAGAATAGCACATTCCGCTTTGTCCTCACTGTAGTAGAAGGGACACTGCAATACATTATTCACTATAGTCTAAACTATATTATTCATAGCCGCATTATAAGAAAGCTAATAGTATTTGATTTATCCTGTTAAACTACATAGGTATTCATTAATGCCTCTAGAGTACAACTGCTCTCTCTCAACAGATGTGAAGAGCAGACATTTTTTCTAGAAGGCACATTCTAGCATTGTGATGCATGACTGAACATCTATTATGTCCATGTGGAGTTGTTCCTTTAAGGAGTTAGTTTACTTAAATCTGGCACATATTACCTGCGGCTTTTTGACTGACCTAGTAAAATTCCTTTCTTGACAGATTGTAAATTCAGGTCTGCAAGTAGATTGCAATTTCCAAATGGTAGATTTCTCTCTCGAATCCTGCAAAGAGATACAAGTATTTGGTTTATCTATCAGAGGACGTTATTAGAAAATTGTATACTTTAGACAGACTTACGGATACGCTTTGCTGAGCTGGAAAGGCAGCACTTAAACAAAGGTTTACTTTCCAAAGTGTAAAGAGCAAATAAAAAGGAAAACTGCAATAGAAAGGAAGCGAGATAGAGTTGTTGTCGCAAAATTAAAAATAAAGTGCTTACTAATACCTGAACAATTTCACTGCCATAGTAAAGTCACGTATGGGTACAGTCTCCTTCAAATTCCTTTTATAGATAGCTATAGACTCAGAGAAACCAATGAATGCAATTAAACACCTACAATTAGTAGTAAAAATTCTGTAAATTTTCTGTCTTATGCTTTCATAAAATAATATTTCGCGTTGTTACGAGATCATTCCGGGTAGGTAGTACAGCCTTAACATCATTACGTGTACAACTACACCTTGCCTACTTAAGGGGGGGGGAGATGAAAAATACTTGGCATACAATCAGCTCACTATACTTACATTCATAGGCAAGGGAAAATGGCTGCTAGTAAATGGCTACTGTTGTTCCTCTCTTCATTCTCGCTTGCCATTGGTTTCTCTCCTATGCCGATCAGCCTGAATGCAAGGGAACACGTGAAGTGGATGTCTAAAAATGATCCCAGTCGATTGTATGTCGAAGCGCCAGGAGACTTTTTAGACGGTAAATTGGAAGAAGACATTACTAGACGAAAACACAGAAGAGTGGCTGACGACGACCCTGTAATTTCAAGTAAAGCAATGTTGGACGGTCCATTCCACACACGAGGATTAATCCACTACGGCGCTACCAGTGATGTGAGCTTACAAAAGAAAAAAATCTTGTGTTTGCGTGTATTACATATCACAAGAATCATAAATACTTTTCATTAACGTATTTCATTAAATATCAATACCTATTTTCCTTACTTTCCTTATTTAACGTCCCCCGAAAGTACATGATTTCAATGTATGCATAAAACAGTTGAATATATATTTTGTACTCAATATGTAATGTTATCTGTATGTAAAAATCTTTATTGGGATATGTAACTCCGGTACTGAAACCCGGTATTAACACGGTAGCCAAGGAATGTTCTTCGATTGTAACCCAATTAAATGTATTGTATATAGTATAATTGAACTACTTATTAATTAGATTAATCACTCAATTGATCAAGGATCCCATTTATCAGCAAGGGATCCATTATTCCAGACACCAGATTTATTGGCATTTGGGTGTGTCATATTTAATGTCTTTAATAATAGTATTTTCTAACCTTTCAAACCTCTTAAACAAAACAATGCCCACTCAGAATGTCTTAGTCCAGCCATAGACATTCCAGACTGTATAAAGGATTGAATTAATTGTTAAGATGTAAGTAAGATCCGTTATTCACAAGTTCAAGGTAACTAAACTGGGAGGGACTGGTAGACATCAGATGAAACGAGCTAGGAATTCACATTAATGATTAAATTGAAAATGTGTTAGCTTGTTAGCGTCGTCTCTTATATGAGGTATTGTAGTCCTGGTACTACATTTCTGAACTTATCTACCAGGGTTCTCCTAGGGGGTGGTAGGAGAACACAACTGGGCCTTTCTGCCATCTTATGAGTCCTCATCAGCTAAAATGACGAGGATAGTACAAACTAGCATTAAGGAAAAAGGTTTAAAGTTAGCTGTTGTGTGACAACATGAGAGGAGCCAAGTATTTTGGTATTGGGTAGAGACTTAAGGCTATTATACTGGATGAATATTGCCACCTGAATATTTCTTCTTATCTCTGCTATGCACTTTCAAATATGGCCTCCTTGTACAAGGAGATCATTCTGTAAAGATGAACAGCTAGGGTTAGATATACATCAGGCATATCCATGTATAAATTTATATTGTATTTCTGTAGTGTATATTAAAAATATTATTAATGTAATTTGAAAGCGGAACTGTACTTTCTCAAATAAGAAGTGTTTGACTACTATTGTTCTTGTTTCCCCGCAGCTGAACCTCTTAGATATTACAAATAATCAAATTATAAGCTTATTACTGCTAAATGAGAGGTGTGGTATGACTTTCAAGGTGTCCATTGTTCTCCCTAATGAGGCGAAGGAAGTAGAGAATATCACTTATTAGCACATTATAGCCTCTTTAAGACATAGGAGCAAGTTTAGCTACAAACTGAATGAAATTTGCATAATTGTAGGAAATAAATCTCCTTTAAACTATAATATACACCAAAACCCAAAAATTAAACTAGTTTTTATTAAATTGCTTATCATTAAAGTTATTTTTATCAGATTAACAAATGTTATACTAAATAACAAAGTGAGAGAAGGATTGTTAGGCTCTTGTCTAAACTTGCATAAAGCTTTGTTTTGTATGAAGATTATTAGATCATGCCATGATTTTCTAAATGAAGGAATCCAAAATGTCTGTGTATCTGTTTTGATGGCTTAGTTACTCATCTCTTCTTACATGTAGGTTGTCTTTGTGTTAACATTTGAACTGCAAGTGGATAGAATTGGTTGCATAGGTGTTCCTTCAAGCTCGCTGTACAGGTAAGCATGCATTGCTTTGATAAAATTTTAACTTTAACGAAATGAGATAAGTAATTAAGGTGATCATGGTATTTTCCACACTTCCAATTTACTTATCGTGTAAGTTAATGGAAGATTTATTAAAACTGGAGGAGAGGCGAATACTGTAACTTCTATCTCATCCCTTTACTGTTTATTAATCCGGTTTACTGTTCTAAGGGCGTACCTCTACAAGTGTAAGTCGCTGTAGAAACTAGTGTCAACAGCACTTTATGTATATGAACTATATTTTGCCTCTGGTATGAGAGTTTTAGGGATGTATGTATTTATGCATATATAACCGACTTCTTTCATACCATTTTAATATCATTTGTAAATTTAATTATAATTTATAGGTAGTACACCAGCTAGCCATTTTGACTTATTTGATAAACCCTACATTTTAGTATAATTCTGTAATAATATTAATTTCTAATTTTTGACCCTAGTAATTGTTGTCACATTACATGTTAAATGTAACTCTAGTACTTTAAATCGAACAAGCAGTTATTGAGGGTAATTTGTGGTGCATTCAACATGGAAGAAGTGTGACAGAATAGAGTTCTGGTATTTTAGGCATTAAATGTAATTATCTACTTAAGTCAATGCCTTTAATGACCAGCCATTGACAACACTCTGTGACAGAATCTAAGGATACAAAAAGAAAGATTTTCAGGGTCACTGATAAAGGGTGGTATTCCCGGAAACTGCTAGGTAGGACTCCTATATCTTCATTCAAAGCTCTCACTTTTAGTTCCCTATAGGCCTTTTACTGTAAAATGGATGTAGTTTGTAGGAAAGTGGTTACTCATGTATTGAATGTATCGCATGGTATGTCATTTACTGCTGACCTGGCATGTATATTATACATTTGGCATGGCAAGATTAATTTAGCTGTCAATCTCTCTGTCTATCTCTTGTATTGTGTTTATCTGCTTGGGGGCGGTTCCTGTACACTTGGGGGTGGTTCCTGTACACTTTGGGGCGGTTCCTGTACACTTCGGGGCGGTTCCTGTACACTTGGGGGTGGTTCCTGTACACTTCGGGGCGGTTCCTGTACACTTGGGGGTGGTTCCTGTACACTTGGGGGTGGTTCCTGTACACTTGGGGGTGGTTCCTGTACACTTTGGGGTGGTTCCTGTACACTTCGGGGCGGTTCCTGTACACTTGGGGGCGGTTCCTGTACACTTGGGGGCGGTTCCTGTACACTTTGGGGAAATAGCTAGGAATATGCAGTTTTCAGTTAAGTTGTACCATGGAGCTTTATATTTGGAATATGAATCTTATCAGGGAGTACGGTAGTACTCCCTATGTAGGGATGACACGGTTTTTTTCGTTTTTATTATTACAAACACATGAAGTTTAAGTCTTTCAACTCCAAAAGTGTTTCTTAGTTCTGAAAACCACAATATTGTAATCATTAAATGCGTTTAGAGTCAAGTACGTATCTTATTTAGAATTGGGAGGCCTTCAGCTGTTGGCTACTATTCCAGGCACCCAGTACTACATATTGGGGTGAAATATATGTAGGATAGGATGAGAGATGAGAATAAGATAAGAAACATGAGAGGTGGGATAGCAATGGAAGGTCTAATTGTGTTCATATGCCAAGGATTCACAGAAGATCAATATAAAGAAAAAGACAAAGACTCCTAGGATCACTGATGAAGGGTGGAATTCCCAGAAACGGCTGTCTGACCCAGTGGAGAAGAAGATGAAAGAAGGGAAAAGAAGGAAGAAAAGACTCCTGTATCTTCATCTAAAGCTCTCTTTAGGTTTAATTCCCCTATAGGCTCTTTTTACAGAATAGGCATATAGCATGTAGGAAAATGGTATCTTAGATTTTTCATATACAAGAAATATTGAGGATGATATAATAGGCCAGCAATAAATACCAAATTACAGGAACTGAAAAGTGTACGTATATAAAAACAATTTAAAAATTATATAATAAATTAAGTCAATTAAGTTCAATAATAATAGTAGTAAAGAGATCGATACAGTTAATTGTTACTGAATTAATAACAAATGCTGTGAATGCGTGGCCTAGGTAGTCTTGGCCTCAGCAGGAAGTGATGTCCTGACAGAGGTGCTAAAGAAAGTGTACTACTGCTTTCCCATGATGGTTCAGTAGGAGAGAGGTCAAAGTCGGATATACTCTTGTGTTAGTTGTGGGTGTTTAAGTTATAAAAGATTATATTACCGATAGGCTGTTTTAACCTTGTTCTGAATGCTCTTCTGTAACAGGGTGACTGATTATTGAACTTGTTCGCTGTAGTACTCTTGCAAGTGGTAGTCTAAATTTTACCTTATTACTGCATTAGGTCAACGAATGATGGAAGTACCTTCAGAGAAGAGACCCTCCCAGGTTTTGGCTCTATCACTTTATGGCCTGACATTTATATCAATCCAGCAGACAATAAAGAGGTAAGGGCGACGTCTTTTCACAAAATAACATGGTGCCCACTGGATAATAAAAAGTACCAGCGATTCATGACAGACTCTCTCTCTGCATAATTAATACTATATCAAAACATTTATGAATAATTACGTTGTTAAAAACTTTGCATTTCATTGCCAAAATAGTTTTAGTCTTTGTCCCAGAATCATATTAACACTCAAACTATTAGTGTTAATATGATTCTGGGGCTCAATATTCACATAGCCTGATACATTAAGTTGTCATGAAATTATAAGTTTGTTTTCTTTCTGCCTTTTTAGTTAATCTTAATTCACTCTTCAGACTATGTTGTGTATATAACAGTGAATGAAGGGAATACGTACAATAGATACCAAGTAGATATTGATCCAAAGACCATCAAGTTCCATGAATCAGTGGTCAACCTATCTCTTGCCTTCCGCCCCAAGGAGAAGGGAGACTGTAATGCTAAAAGAGTAAGTGTTTTCAATTGTTCTCCATTATCTGTAAAGATTGGTCGGTATTTTTGAAAGGATTGGCAGCAATTTGATTGGTTAAATGGCCTGATGGATTAGTTTAAGGCTAGTTACCGTGTCCTGTTCTCAAATCACATTAGTGTACCTACCTATATGCATGCTGACCATAAAGTACGTCTACTATTGTCCTGACATGACAATGGTAATGTAATAAATTGGCATGTGATAATTCTGAAATTTAATCACTGGGTACAGTATAGCAATTCATATTTAATCTTCAGCCCTCAATCAAGCCAGAGTGACCTTTCACTGGTTGGAGGCAAGCCTGTGTATTGGGAGTGTAATTGATTCGAGTGGTCGTATGTAGTTGTGGATTACTGAACCCTCTGCAACTTGTTTGCAGGAACTCCTGACCTTGTTTCTTGTGCGTGGTAACAAGGGGGGATAGGTTACTGTTAGACTATAGGCTAAGGATGAATCAAATTTGACTACTTGGGTACTTGGGAAGTTTGGAAATGAATGGACTAGTTAAGAGGTTAATGACATTATTGATTGTTTGAAACAAATTGTTCTAATAAGGTTAAAATTCCTCTTTTGAATACAACTTTATGGTTCACTACTTGAAATCATTTTAAATGAGCTATTGACTTGTCACATGATAGTCATATGATAGTCACATGATAGTCACATGATAGTCAGCCATCAATGAGTAACACTGCCTTTATTCAGGGTGACCTGTATGTCAGTATTGATGGTTCCAGAACATGGGTGGCGCGAAGAGAAGGCATTGGAGACCAGTATTATTGGTAAGAACAGATATCAAGAATCGCTTCCTTGAAGAATTATTATACATACATACTGTAATTCGGAAATTTTCATGTGAAAGTGTTTCGTGATCTTAGCCAACTGCAATTCTTGGTTTGCACAAGTGAAGAACGAGCCAACCATAAAAATATTTTTAACAATGAAAATTACTGTGCTGTATTGCTTTAATTGTACTTAGACATTGCATGAGGATTGTGTTATGTGAACTACTGACTGCCCATAACAGGACATTTCAGTTGTATTATACATTGCATAACTTATTTATACAGCGAATTGTATTTGAACTAAATTTGAGTATTGGAAAACAAAGACTGCTGATAATATCGCTATTTGTGTATTCATACGTAGCTATTATAGATTCCATAATAATGTATTAAGCAATTCAGTGTGCATACATAGTATCTTCAACTAATCATGTGGATAATTGTAACTTGGCAATAGAGGGGTTAAAACAATTATGCAGGGCTAGGTGTCAGTTTTTATTTTGAAAGGTGATACTAGGGTACTTCTAAAGGATCACACATGAGATTGTAAATTTGTGTGGGCCATTAACAGCTCTGAATAGGTGTGATGTTGCCTTTTAAGGCAAAGAATCTGTCTAGGCAAGGCAGAGTGTTTCTGTCCTCCCCCCTTAAATCTTCTGAGGAGTGTATTGAGTTAATGTGTAAATTGAGAGTCATATTTTAATATTGCAAGCTTTACAATCCTGTTTAATCCTTAAGGCCTCTATCGTTTCACTTGTCAAAGAGTGATAGATACATATAGCAGCTGAGGAGGGGAATTGATACTCTATTTTTTATGCTGCTGATTTGTGGTGTCCAAAGCATTCTCTATTACCATGCTCAGACCAATTATTGTTTGTTGTTTTAATGAAAAAAATGTGCTACAATCCACCCCATAGGTATCTGCTCTCTCCTTCACAGGGAAACACCTCAGTACGAGTTGTCCCAGACTCTCCAAACTAAATCCAATGCAACCTTTTATTATAAAGGAATTGGTAAGTTTATCAATTTGAATTGCTATGGCTGCAAGTATTGAGTTCAGTTAGTTGTCCAGTATCCAAATTGTCACCTAATAAAACATTTGTATTATCATATACATTGAAAATTGCATTTTATCATTGTTATCTGAAGTAAAGAATGTTGATTCAAGAAATAGCGTCTGTGCAATCTACCAGATAGGTATCTATTATGTGCTATATCCCATTACTATTATCATATATGTTTGTTACCACTTATTGATGTGGTATAACGCTAGGTGGGAGTGTAACAATAGTTTGTTGCCATTGTCGATTCTCATTTGAATGGAATGGTATATCTGTCTGTGATGATCTTGATTGGTGAGCGGTAGAGTCTGTATCCACTCCCTAATTAATGAAGTGTCTCTATAAACTAATTAAGCTATGCTTGCTTTTGGGAATATGGCTACTTACGTAAATAGCAACAATTAATGTGCCTATTAATGTAACTGAAATTCTGCTAAGTGAATCTTTTATCTAGTTTCAGTCTTGCTGGGATTGCTATGTGATGGTTGTATCCAGGGCAACCACATTTATATTAATAATACTGTTACTTTATCATCA
This sequence comes from Chondrosia reniformis, assembly GCA_947172415.1. NCBI lineage: Eukaryota > Metazoa > Porifera > Demospongiae > Chondrillida > Chondrillidae > Chondrosia > Chondrosia reniformis. Next base: position 6,697,820 of record OX359199.1, on the reverse strand, counting down.
AAAGCTTCCAATACAAAGCAGACCTGCTAGAGCTTTCATCGCATTCGTGTGGGCAATTACTGTATTACTAAACTCAAGGTGTATTTCTGTCAAATCCTCTACCTGTTTGCCAAATATCTATTACCATCTGAACAAGCTTTTCTTTGTAATTTGCGACTGTGTTTTCCGTTGGACAGTCATACCATCTGTAGTTAGTTATTGGAGCCTTCAGAGTTAGTAAAAGGTTCAGGTGTTCTTGTCTCCCCCTTTTAGTTGAGAAAATTAAAATATCCTTTTGATTAAAGTTATAAAGAGTGTTATTGAAGGTAGACATTCCTGAGGAATTGTTTGATTATAGGAGGATCAGTTTGGCTGGAGCTCAATAATTTTCATTTGTTTGCTATGACCCCTCTCTCTCTCTTAGATGGTAGGCTGTATCGAGACTCAGTAATACCTGGCCTGGCTGGAGCTGCAGAATTTGATTCAAATTTGGGAATAATAGATTACTTTGTTATAAACAAGCAATTTATATTTGCAGAGGTAAGCTGTTCGAAAAGGAAGTGTGTTTTTGATATAATTGAGAAGATTTGCACCCTTAGAAGTTATATTTGACATAAATGTATATTTTCAGGTGAATATATTGCCTTACATTCGTCTGTATATACGTATATATAGCACTTCTATATTTGCATGTAGCTTTGCATACACATGCATTACTGATTAGAGATAATTGGAGGTTGTACCATTTAACTTCTCATCAGTGTAAATATCCTTTGTAATATAGTTGTTGTACCTTGTTTGGCGGTTGCAACCTGGCAATCGTATCCAAGCTTGTATACATGGTAACACCAGTGTAACATAATACAAACCAGATGGCTATATCGCCAAGGAGTTGTTCATACAAGGAAACACATACATTTTGTGAATCAACACAATTACAATTCTGTATGTTATGAGAACAATGTTTACAAATTATTTCTTGTTGTATATATTGTTTTCATTAACATGGTCTGTTTCTTAATGAATTGGCAAATCAATGACTTAGTTGCTAAATGATTAATTTATTTGCTTCAATTAAAAGTTTAATTGAAGTTAATTGTAAACAATAAATAACGTACCTGTTTTAACTGATGTTTTTAATTTATTCTCTTTGAAATAATATTTGACATTAATTAAATATATATATGAACCAAGTAACGAGTTTAATTGGTTTGATGTTAAGCTACCTGTTACGGTAGCTTTCTTCCTCATTCAAATAATAGCCTCAATGCTGAAGTGCTAAGTGATATAGGACGCTAGAAATGTTCCTTTAAGCCATATGGCTGGGGAAGAGAGAAAACACTTCTTACCATCCTATTGTTTTAAAGGGATAACTAATTAACACATTATGAGTCTAATGAGATGCTTTTCAACTTATAATCTTTTAACAAGTTACCATGGATATCTTAATTGGTAGCATGTAATATTAGCAGTACGTCTCCATACAACAACCACTTCTGTTCCAGGTTAATGGCACTATTTGTCTAACCACATTGTTTAAGGATTAGTTCTGCATCTCTGTCACTGAGTTTAGAAAATTGGGCTTCTATTTATCATAACAGGTGGGGAGAGGGTCTAGACCTTTGATTGTTGAGACAATGTAAAAAGAAAACATTTTTATGTATTTTTTAATTTAGAAAACAAATGCTGATGATAGCAAATCTCTTTTTGTGAGTGCTCACCGCAATCCTTTTCAGAAAGCCAAGATTCCCATTCCAGAAGGACACAAGGTTTGTCGTATCAACTGTTCGTTGAGTTTAATTACAATGGCTTGATTGATTTGTGACAAATGTGTAATGAAAGTTAATATGTACATGAAGTAACTAATCATTTTCAGTTCCAAGTTAGTAAATTAATATTAGGAATGACAGAGCCAGGTGATATGGCTGGAACAAACAGCTGCATGATGTCAGGCCTATTATGTGTATTTTCCTCCTTTGCTTCCGCCTGTTCATGCAAAGTGTACCGATTGCATCATCATTCCTATAGAGTTATGACATTGATATTGTTCGAGATCATCAGGCCATGGTGATAGTGGCTCATGGATCCGATACAGGTGAAGATTACTATAATGTCTACTTGTCAGACGACACTGGCTCCTCTTATTCTCTGTCTTTGGAGAATTTGGTGCTAGAAAAAGCTAATGACATTAGCTTCTATGACCTAGAAGAGGTGAGTGGAAGGATAGATTAAGTATTATTATTAAGTAATTGGTATTTAAGTTTGTGTTGCATTTAAGTTGCACTATAGGTATATAAGGTCATTAGGTATATAGGTAGCAGTGAAGGTTGCTATAGGTATATAGGTAGCAGTGAAGGTTGCTATAGGTATATAGGTAGCAGTGAAGGTTGCTATAGGTATATAGGTAGCAGTGAAGGTTGCTATAGGTATATACGTAGGTAGCAGTGAAGGTTGCTATAGGTATATAGGTAGCAGTGAAGGTTGCTATAGGTATATAGGTAGCAGTGAAGGTTGCTATAGGTATATAGGTAGCAGAGAAGGTTGCTATAGGTATGAAGGTTGCTATAGGTATGATGGTTGCTAGGTGTATATAGTAGGTATCAGTTAGAAAATATCAGACAGGGGGGCATTGAAAGTCTTTGGCCACTAATTAGTAAGAATGTTCGCTAATTTTGGCCATATGGAGGATCTTGGATCGGATAACAATATTCCATGATGTACCCTTTCATTGCTGCATGGTCTGATCTTGAATGTGATTAAATGAATTGTTTGACAGATTAGATTGCAAGCTGGGAGCCTGCATGTTAAGTGGGTGTGTTCAGTTGGGCGTGTACTCTATGCAGATCTTCATTTGTCAGTAACTACATTAGTTTTTATATTCATAATAGACTCTTGGTAAATGAATGCATGTTTATCGGTTTATTAATAATCGCAGGTTATGTGTACTAGTGTTTGTGTGCATTGCCATATAGTCTGAATTGATTGACATTATTCAGGGTATCATTAAGTACAAAGCTATAGAATATCTCACTGACACGATTGTATTGCAGGATGATTAGCTAATCTTAATATAAGCAGACAAGTAGGCAACATTGAAAGGGATGCCAAAAGATCACGTGTAGCCTTATGAAGGTTTATGTACCATTTTCAGGAGGTCTCTCTATCCTTTGAATCTAAAATAATAAGTTATACCAGCTGGTTCTCCTCAAGGTCCATCTGCTAATTGTGTACATATCCTATTCGGGAGCAGGGTGATATAACACATGGTCCTAGGGTACTAGCCATTTTATTTTCACGGCTAGGGTCTGTATATTGTATCCCCTCTCCCTTGTGATATTTCTAAAAGAAGCGCTGAGATCCTGTTGGTTGGTTGCTGTCTAGCTGTGTCCATGACTACTAGTGTGGTTGTTAAGCACTTCTGAAATTTCAAGAATGTAATTTGAAATCCAAGGTCGGGAACTGCTTTTGAAGTAGTTTGATTATAATTATTATTACTGTAAGTATGTTATGGATAATAGTTTTAAAGTAGTTTTTTGAATTTTCAAATAATTTGATATAATATGTGGTTGCAATAACTAGATGCTGATAAACTGCTAAATGTACAGGAAAGATACACATGAAATAATTAATAATATTATTAGTAGGATTAGTTAATAGGAAAAATAGCAGTGAAATAATAATGAAACTCATTAAATTAGTGTTATTTGATAAATGATTTCTTCTATAGATTGAAGGTATTCCTGGAACATTTATTGCTAACCAAAGGATCTCTAGTCATACTGGAACAACTGATAATCTTCGTAGTCTCATTTCATTTGATGGCGGAGCAGAATGGGAACTCATCCGCCCCCCAGCTAACACCTTTGATGAAAATGGAGTGTTGTGTGAGCCAGTAAGTGTATATTGAAGTATAAAGGCATTGAACTCACATTCAAACATCATAAATGCTCTGTCTGGAATAACTCAAAATCTATTGCATACAAAAGCTAGACCCATTTTGTACCTTTAAGTACGTAAGCTAGACCCATTTGTACGTAGGCTAGACTGATTTTCTCCTTTGAATACATAGGCTAGACCCATTTGTACGTAGGCTAGACCCATTTTGAAGAGTACATAATTATAAGCACCTGTTTTGCAAGTTGTTGTTGAGGCATCCCATTGAAGCCAAGAATGACCATCTGACCATCTGGATGATGATCACGTTTTATGACATTTTAGCAGTCAATCTCAGAACATAAGAACATTGGTATTAACGACCACTTCCTTTCTTGAGAACATAACACTTTTACAAACTTGCAAATTAACAATCTCAGCAAAATACCTTGCCCACTTTCACACACAGGGCCTTGGTTAGACTGTCCTTAGCTATGTTGTGTGACAGTGGTACCTTTTAAAATTTCCTAAATTAGCTCCCTGCAGATGCTGCCTACTACAGTATGCGTTTTGTTTTGTTTTTGAATTGCCACTGGTCATGATTGTTTAGCTGAGGCAACTAGAGAAATATAATTGATATTATCCTCTCACAAGCCAGTACCTATATATACTGTAATACCAGTTAATGGGCGATAATTTCATTTAGCTAGCAAAGTGCCCATTTTGCCATGTTGTTTGCTAAATGTCAACTTAAGTTTTCTTTTAAGTAGGCAGTATATATATTAGCATCGAAGATCTTCTAGTGAGTGACCTAACTTGGCATTACAGCTTCACTTCTCTGTATACTCCTGAGAGAAGAAGACTTTTTTCACACCTTGCTAGGATGTGAATGTCTGTAATTTCTCTTTTCATTACAGCCCCTCTGCTCCCTCCATTTTCACATGTCTACAAGTGATTACTTTCGACTTGGAGTAGCCTCGTGGGACACAGTGCCTGGAATCATCCTGGCCCATGGTGAGTCTCACCACAGTGGGTAAAACCCCTCTCTTGAGAAGGACTGGTATCATTTGCTCAATGCATGACAAAAGATGTACATTTTGCATAAAAAACCTTTAATTCTGATCCAAAGAGAAATTACCCAATTATGGGTTGGCTGTTGCTTAATTCTTTCACTCTTATATCACTTGAGAATAGTAACATAATCAAGATCTTTGAATGTCATAGAAAGAACTAATTTGCATTATTATAAGAATTACCTCTTGTTCCAGGAACTGCTGGTTCCAAGTTGGCTAAAGAACCCGATCTTTTTATTTCAAGAGACGGAGGTATTAATTGGGACAAGGTAATCGTCTGTGTGTTGTTTAATACTTCATTTAATTATTAATCTAATCGGTTCTCTTTTGTATATTGTATTACTCGTATGTTCTTATTTGGGGTAATGACATCATTGTATATAGTCAATTAGTCGCTTTCTCTTAATTTATCCCCTGGTGTCTAATGTCATGAATTAAGTTTGATGAAGGTGGAAGATGGTACGGGGCATTATTGGATAATAATATCGCATTACCCATTGTTATAGTTGTAAATTTGTTGTCTTTCTTGAGTGTAGACATTGTCTGACAGCTGGGGTGTGAATCTAATGGATTTTGGAGGCATCATATTAGCTGCCAAAGATTACCATCACAATCGCTCTAGCGAGATTAAGTATACTTGTACAGAGGGACTCAGTTGGAGGGTCCACAACTTTGGGGGACAAGATGTGACCGTATGGGGTGTCATAACAGAGCCAGGGGAGACCTCTGTCACTTCTCTGTGAGCTGAGCATTCTATGTAGTAATCTGCTGTGTATGCAGTATACAAACATTGTATTATTTAATTTGCACAACTTTCACCTCTGCAAAACACTCAATTAATATCCTTATTTCACCTCTGTGTATGGTATGGTACCAGTCAATGGACATAAAATATTCTGGTTATGTAAATACTGGTAAAGATATATACAACTCTATTTAATTTCTGGATGTACAAGTCATATTTTCTAGATATATACAGTACATATGTAGTATATACATATAATATTTGCAGTATTTTAATGTGTATATACACTCCAACACATGCGTACATAGTCTCTTTGGAACGGCTCCGGGCTCAAAGTGGATTGTGATTAAGCTCAATTTTACTAATGCCTTTGAGAAGAAGTGTGGCAAAGACGATTACTATATTTGGGAACCATGGAATGAGGTAGGTATATCAGACCTCCTGCTAGACCTCACTCTGCCAGCCCCACAGCCCTATGTAGTCTTCCATTTTAGACCTCACTCTGCCAGCCCCACAGCCCTATGTAGTCTTCCATTTTAGACCTCACTCTGCCAGCCCCACAGCCCTATGTGGTCTTCCATTTTAGACCTCACTCTGCCAGCCCCACAGCCCTATGTAGTCTTCCATTTTAGACCTCACTCTGCCAGCCCCACAGCCCTATGTGGTCTTCCATTTTAGACCTCACTCTGCCAGCCCCACAGCCCTATGTGGTCTTCCATTTTAGACCTCACTCTGCCAGCCCCACAGCCCTATGTAGTCTTCCATTTTAGACCTCACTCTGCCAGCCCCACAGCCCTATGTGGTCTTCCATTTTAGACCTCACTCTGCCAGCCCCACAGCCCTATGTGGTCTTCTTCTGTAACTGTGTATTGCTAATGTGACACTGTTTGTTTAAATATCTTGTATGCAAAATTAGAATAATTCAGTCACTTTGCTGGACATTAACAACACATTTAAAATATCTACATCTATGAGTTAATTAAGTAGGTACAAGATTTTTTTCTGTTTATCTTCTTATTTCATGTCTTTGTATTTTAGTTATTGTATTCAGGCTGGGAGATTTTAATCTGTATACATTGTTGATTTTCTGCATAGCGAATAGAGAATTCTGCATGCCTGTTTGGAGAGACTCTTAAAATAGATCGAAGAAAGATTAACAGATGTTGTTTTAATGGAGGAGATTTTGATCGTAATATCGTAACTCAAACGTGTCCTTGCACAGAAAATGATTATGAATGGTAAGCCTAAATCAAGTATTAGACAAGGAAGATCAAGCTATTCAAAATTATTTAGTGAGACTGCAACATGAAGGTTATTATTGAGAGGTTGATGTACTTATTCACTTAGTGACTGGGGGTACAGGAGAGAGAATGAGATGGGTGGGAGTTGTGTTAGAGACTCCGATGTAGCACTTGCTGAGCCTTCCTGTGAGAATGGGAACATCTATGCACCATCAGGGTGAGGCAGATACATAATACAATGTAGTCACTGTATGAATGATGATCTATATATAGTTTAGATTGCAATAGTGATCTACACATAAAGAACAGTAATGTGATTTAATATTTGCTACAGATATCGTAAAATTGCTGGTGATCACTGCGAGGGTGGAGACACGGATGAACTGGACCCAATCAACTACAAATGTTCATCTTCCGATAGTTCATCCAAAGTTTTGGCACTTGGTGTGGTGTTTGCTGTCCTGGTCCTTCTCCTGATCACTATTGTGATCATTCTGGCTGTTGTTGTTGTGTTTTCTCTCAGGTATGTACATAACTACCTCCCGTAGGCTATTGCTAATGTGCATAGTGTCATGACAGAGATATGAATATTATTATGTATCTGAATCAGTACACTGACACTGGCAGTCCTCGCGGAATGCAGTGAAGTGCTAAGTCCTATATAAAGGTCCACCCAGTTATCACAGTTATCACTACAATTACTTTATACATTTAGGAGGTATGCCAGGATGCGAAGCAATTACAGCAGGATGCATCAGGGGGCCCAATACCAGCAGGTTAACCCAGCGGAGGACGAAGAGCCACACGTCCATTTTTCCAGTTTGTTTATAATTACTAGTATATATATATATATAGTAACTATACTGATGACATCATCTGTGATCTACAACAGTACCAATGTATACAAGTGGTACACAATGGGCGATATTGAAACAACCTCAATCTGGCCAATTTCTACAATAACTGGCTACTAAGGTGCTATATAGACTGTATATACTGGTAGACTGTTCAAACATGTATCTATAAAGTATGTGACTACTACATACTGTACCATCATGGATTATTTTTCTGTGTGCTCTTACAGATGATGATGAAGATATTCTTCAACCCTGAATAAAGACTCACTACTATTCCTGCTTTTTGTAAATTAATCATGTGTACCTATAACACACATTCATATAATAGCTTTGCACATATGAAACTACTGCAGTTTAACTTTTGTTGTCTATACAAATATCATTGCTGATTGTTAATTCTATACCAGCTTGGCCAACTTTCGCTAGTCCCAAAAATCAGAAGACCCGAGCCCCAGTGAATTTTTAAGAGTATTCACCAAGTTTAAAATGGCGGAGGACAGTCTGCTATTTACCAGTGATAGGAGTGAAATTCCGAGCTCCGGTGCGGAATTATGGAGTGTAAGCTGTTCTTTAGTGATAAGATGGTCATTGGAATATATACGTATCCCAATTATTTAATCTCTTTTAGCTCAAAGCCGAAGGAAAACTACACGAGAGCAGTGCTGCAGTTGACGTAACAGAAACATATTTGTACGGAATAACTACCAGAATATGATCTATATATTTTATCAATGTTTAATATCTTCAGGTTGCCCAAAGTTCCTTTAAAGATGTACAGTCCTGCAGTAGCAAGAAGCGGGGTACGATGAGCCTGTGTATATCGAGTGCTAGTGCGATAGCTTGCTTATGTTCTCTGTCATTTGTCATTGCGGGTAGACACCTCAATCTCGTGTTTTGAGACGAACAATGCCAACTTCTTCATTGCTTGAAGAGCAAATGCACAAGTGTAAGTAGACATTTTATTGCTCAAAATAATCTATTTCTCGAGTTGGCCTTTTATTGCTTAATTGTGCTGCTGTTAATTTTCTTCTATTGCTTAGCAATGACGCAATTTTCTGAAATGGTAGACTCAATCAGTGATCCAAAGGCCATTACTACAGAAACTAGTCTCTTCATGCCAACCGCCCACCATGCATCAGAGGAACACATGTCTACGTTGTCCGCTGGTACTCCAGCAGCTGTTAGTAATTGATATACAGATTAGGATATATTTTGTAGGGTGGGGTGTACTAATGAGAGATGGTACAGGGTTTTCCTCCTAACTATGTTGCAATATGCTATTCCTTTCAGATGTCACTACAAATAATGGACCAGACAGGACTCACACAAACATTTGATGTTCCGGACTCCACTCTCGACCAAACTCAAACTAGAGTGAGTATTTACCTCCCTACACCTCACCTCTCTCCCTACACCTCACCTGTCTCCCTACACCTCACCTCTCTCCCTACACCTCACCTCTCTCCCTACACCTCACCTCTCTCCCTACACCTCACCTGTCTCCCTACACCTCACCTATCTCCCTACACCTCATCTGTCTCCCTACACCTCACCTGTCTCCCTACACCTCACCTCTCTCCCTACACCTCACCTGTCTCCCTACACCTCACCTGTCTCCCTACACCTCACCTGTCTCCCTACACCTCACCTCTCTCCCTACACCTCACCTCTCTCCCTACACCTCACCTGTCTCCCTACACCTCACCTGTCTCCCTACACCTCACCTGTCTCTCTTTTATTTTCACCACATGGTCTATAAAGGATACATATACTCCGTTATCTGAGCGTCCTTCTATTGGAACATTTGACCACAATAGATCAAGCTTCTATGACACATCATCATTGGCCAACAAACCTACACAAAATTTAAGTAAGACACAGTCACTTTCATCATTCTGTAAAGTACTGGTTAGCTTAATAATATATAAATTACAATTATAATGACTTAGAATAATATGACTATAGATAATAGAATGTAAAGTACTTAGTTAAGAGATGGGTTTTAGTACTATTTATAGGATGCATGAAACTTGCTATTTTACTGGTCTGGAATTATCTCTTTGATTGTTAGCTGAGGATCTCTTCTTTCAATTTCACGACCATTTCATCAGTGGACCTGATGTTGATATCACGTCACTTATCGATTTATATAAAAAGGTACTACAGAGAAAGCCATCGTGCAACCCAATTTCCAATTTTTATTCATCTATTGATCCTTTAAGATGACTCAATTGACTGTCTGTAACTACAGATATGTAGTGAAGTGATAGGTCTTACAAATGTATTCCCATGGCAATGTACGTATAGTCTAGTGTACAATTGAACTGATATTCCTTGATTTACCAATCTTTGGTACTTTGCTCAGGAATGTGAGTCCTTTGCTAAAGAGATTGAGCAACTATTGGGAAGAGGAGTTAGACAGGAACCACTGTACGTGGAACACACTATTCTGTTTGTGTCTTCTTATCAAGTAACTCGTCAGTTTCTCAACTCTTTCTCTGCAGTAATGAGACATATGGTGAATGGCACAGCACTGCACTACGTGAGATGTACACTTGGGAGATAATTCAAGAATTATACAGGTTCTTTACTGTAGTTATCTTGAGCTCTTTAATATTGCGTCTTCAGCTGTTTTCTCTCTTGTCTTCCTCGGTTAATTAAGTGAACGGCTGTCAGCCAAAGAAGCCATGGAAGATGGCAGTGCAGACAAACAAGTTAGTGTCTTCATTTTAAGGACCCGTACATGTGAGCTGTAAAGGGTTTTCCCCTTAAAATGCTCAGAAAGGGGTTTTTGGTGAATTTCAGTTTCCATGTTTGAAGAGATGATTTTGGTACTGTATAGGTAACTAGAAGTGAACTGCAAGCGCTGAAACACCTCTTGGATAGAGACTCTTCATTTAAGCAAGCAATGGTAGGTGGACATTTTTAGCATACTTCTGTTAGTCGGCCATTTTTTGATGTGGCAATCCTGTGATAGACCATTCCTTTATGTGTTGTAGATCATACTCCATTGGCTAGAGAACATGGCAAGTCCAGCGGTGGACAAGTTCCCTATCCAGGTCAACTACCTGTCTGAATCCTTGAGGTGGGATAACACCCTAGCTTCTCTGAAGATGACTGAAGTCTCCAAGTCTGTCAATCAAAATCGTGTGACAAAAATGGTGAATATAAGAAAGCACACACACCCATTCACACACCCACTCACTCCTCACACACCCACTCACACACCCACTCACCCCTCACACACCCACTCACTCCTCACACACCCACTCACTCCTCACACACCCACGCACACACACACACCCCCACTCAATCTATCTCATTCCACAGGATCCAGATGCTGTGTTACGGGAGAAGAAACAGTTGGCAGATATTGATAGAGTGAGCTGTCCATGTGCTCCTAGTCACTGTGTGTCACTCAGTGCTAAATGCTATGTACAGGAAGATGATGAGACGCTGATGAGTTATCTCTTCATATGCATACGAGCAGGCAAGATTGAAAAGGTACCTTGAGTATATTGTATGTATCTTCTGAGAAGCATATTCATACAAGATGGCTGGTTCAGGCACAGGAGGTTTGCATGAAGATTGGTCAGCCGTGGAAGGCTGCATCACTGGACGGATGGCAGCTACATCATGATCCAAACTACTACAACAAGACAATGGCAGGTAAGTAGGACACTAGAACATTTACCAGCTCAAGTATTTTATCACTGCACCTCTCCCTTCAAGCCTCTGATGAGAGAACAGTAAAATTACCCTGTGGAAACAAGTTCAGGGATGTCTGGAAACTGACTGCCTGGGAGATGTCTAAAGAGGTCTGTCTGTCTGTTTGTAGATTGATGGATTCATTTCACTTAATCATTTTCTTTCTTTATAGCCCGGATTTGATGCGCATGAGAGAGCTGTTTATGCAGCGCAGTGTGGGAACCTTAAGCAGGTCAACCATCACGTCTATTCTACCACTTCCTCACCCACCTGTGTGTCACCTGCATGTCAGGCACACCAATCTCTCTCCCTTCCCCTCAGATCCTGCCCGTTTGTCAGACATGGTATGATCACTTGTGGGCCTATGTTAAAGTGATGGTGGACATTGCACTGGAACAGGAGCTGAGGAGTGTTGTTTTTAGAGGCAGACGGAAGCTAGCAGATCTTCCTGGGGAATACTGGGATCAGTAGTACGTCACCCATTTAATACTGTTATGTAATACCTTGTAAAATTATACCCTTGATTTCTGTACGTAGTATGTAGAACTAACATTTCCTTCAATTATTATACAATCTTCAGGCATTCCTGTTTGTAACATGAGCAGTGTTTATGTAGCTCTATATATTGACTATTTATAATTTGCCATTCGAATGTAGCATGTCACTTGAAAATGTTTTTGAAGACTTGAAATCATCACCTTTTGAAGTATGTCGTATTCATCCCTACGTCCTCCAACCATCCCTATATCCTCCAACCATCCCTATATCCTCCAACCATCTATACGTAGCATATGTTTAATATGTATATTCATATATGTACATGTTACTATGTCTATGGTTGTTATATAATGTCTGTAGGTTATTAAGGTCCAGTCAGCAGACCCCTACCATGTTGTGCAAGAGTACATCATTAAAGGAGATCTAGCAGGCATGTTCATGTACGCACTGAGTATCTGTAGTATTGTGACAGGCCTTACCCACTTATATACCTAGGTCTGCTGTCTGAAATGTACTTGTGGTTGGGCACTGATAGGGTGACCCCTAATCTGCTCCGGTTCATGGTTAGTGTTAGCTGCTGGTCAGTAGATTTTTGAGTTAAAGGCCGTTAACTTCCCTGTAGGCTCATGTCGTTCAGTTTATCCGTCACTTGGGAGTCATAATCAATGAGAAGCACTATGCTGCTGTCATGAAGGCTTTTGTGGATGTATGTAAACTGTTTAACCACTCCACAACCTGTGGGGAGATGTGCTGTAATTGGTTATTTACTTGTTTACTGTTTGTTTAGTATCTTATCAGGGAGCACAAGATAATGTATTCTCTGGTTGCTGTGTATTGCGCAACTTTACCACCTGACCTGCAAGTGACTTGTTATGCCAGCCTTTTGAAGCGTTAGTTACCATGGCAACACACTAGCATGAACTCTGTATACGTACATGTACACGTCCTGTAGGTATCACAGATCCCTCCCAGCAAGGAGAGTGTATGGAGAGGGGTTTGCATGCAGGTAAGAGGATTAGGTGAGTCAAGCAGGTTTGACTTGTGCTAATGGTGTCTTGACTGTTCTGATGTAGGTTTGGACATGTTGGCTTGTACAAAGAGGGTCGTGGAGGACGTATGTAATGTGGATATATTGTCTAGTCCTGTCACCACGGATCTGATCATTAAACCAACAGAGGAAGACAAAAAGATGATACAAGTGTTGTCATGGCTTCAATTTGACAAGACACAGCGTGATGAGTTGCTGATACAGAGTAACAGACTTGTCCGGATGTTTCTCAGTATGCATGACCAAGCTTCTGCCAAACTATGCTTTCATTTATCCATGCATCTTGCTTGTTTGTAGTCACAAAGAAGTATGGATCAGCTAGAACAGTTTTCATGGATCTACCAGAAGACACCATTCCTTGTTTAAGTGAAGGGAAGAAGGAGGTAGAAATTCCTTCAGAAATTTTGAAGGCCATTGATGAATATATGTCCTTGAAAGCTTATTTTGTAAGTTATTTGTTCAAGGGTCCAGAAATTGCATAACACAATTGTGATAAAGTTAACAGATATTGTTTACTTTTCACACTTTTTGAAGCTCTTTTGTTTCTACCTACTCTCAGAATGCCCAGCATAGCTTCAGTGACTGGCTTCGGTTCTATACTGGAGAGCAACCGGTAAACAAAAATAGGTGTTAACTTAGGTACACAGTATGCACATTTCCCCATGTAATAAGGCTACCTATACCTGTGGCAATATGCACATTTCCCCATGTAATAAGGCTACCTATACCTGTGGCAATATGCACATTTCCCCATGTAATAAGGCTACCTATACCTGTGGCAATATGCACATTTCCCCATGTAATAAGGCTACCTATACCTGTGGCAATAGGATTACATGTGAGATGGGATGCATTAATGTACCACAATTCTTGTTCTTAATCTTTTGAGTGTATGTATGTAGACAGCACCACCTAAACCTGTACATGATTCCTATCAAGAAAAGTTGAAGTACAAAGGGCAGTTGGTCCAGTATCATAAGGAATATAAACAGTGGTTGATTGATTTGGGCAATATTACTCATGTAAGTCAGCACTTAGTACATACACAGCTATGTATAGTAGTAAATAGCTAAATATAGTAGTAAATAGCTATGTATAGTAGTAAATAGCTAAATATAGTAGTAAATAGCTATGTATAGTAGTAAATAGCTAAATATAGTAGTAAATAGCTAAATATAGTAGTAAATAGCTAAATATAGTAGTAAATAGCTATGTATAGTAGTAAATAGCTAAATATAGTAGTAAAATTACTACATTTGTTAATCCTGAATCACTTAATGTTAGAGAAAGGTTTTCATAAGACACTGATAGACAACACCGCCTAAGTGGGGTTGTGCAAATGTCAATGGCTGTAGTTTGTCATTACCGATTAATCTGTGTTGATTGGATTAGATTTGAAATTTAAACCTTCTAATGTCTCCAGGAAACTCAGAGTGTCCTCTTTAATGTGCTTCTTCTTCCACCAAATGGATGGTTAAGTGAGGCAATGGAACTGGATGGCAGCACTTCAGATAGGCGAACAAGCGAAATGAAGTGTTTAAGAAAGCTATATCTTCCTCAAGTCTGTTTCCTTTTACACAAAGTGCTTCATTCCACCGAAGATTTTAAAGCCGTATGTTACATACTCTACCTATAGGACTAGTTCAATCTGTAATATGCATGTATGTCACTTTATGTACATAGTGCCTTCGATTGGCTGATGTAATTGTGGAAGAGAAGTATCAGTTGTACAAGGTAACCCTTTCTCATGCGAAATGTTACACGTTCAGTTTATATGTATGTTTATTCATATATCAAGTATACTCGACCTAACTACTCAAATTTGTTGTTAACATAATTTGTGTTTGGCCCAGGCCATGAAAATATTTTGACAGGACAATTTCACACACAAACATTTCCCAAATTTATACTCTATATATTCACTCTATTCAGTAGTATATGTCATGAGGATTTATCCTTTTGTACGTATAGGAATTTAACAAGACAGACTTAGAGCACATGTTGCAGCTGCTAGCAAGCTCTAGTACTGCACTGCTTGACAAAGGAATGGATGCCTTTGGCTACAATGAATAGATCATTACCATGGCAACCAAGTGACAGTTATATGCATATCTTCCAGTATGTTGACATTCTCTTTACAATGCCACTTGCACATTCTTTAAGTTAAATAAAACTTTTAAAAGAATGAATTGATTGAACACACTACCTGGATGTTACTTCTGAAGGTGCAAAATCTTAATAAAATAGTAATTGTTAAGATGAAAAGTTGTTATTGAAATGTAGCTATGATAACAAATGTCATTCCCTGTCATAGGATTGTTACTGAAATGATTTGAGCTTGACCCTGCTGTTTCTCTTGTTCTCTTGTTATTGTCTACTAATTAGAGAAATTCATTAGAATGTTCTGGTTGAGATTGTTTGTCATGAAATGTTTCGGGGCAATAACAAATATCTTAAATGATAATTACACAAAGAATGCTGACATGCTATATACTCAAATTATAGCAGTTGGAATTTCTTATAGGGAAGGATTCAGCAACTCTATTGTATTTTAGAGTAGTTCATAACTAAGACTTGATTTAATTGTAGCAGGAATGAGTACTAGATACCATAAAAAGTGTGTTCAATACAGAATTTGCTTGACTTGGAGCCATTAATACTACCTGTATAATATCTAATTATCTAACACATTTATGCATTAATTGTCAACTAATTATTTATAAGTAAAACCTGATGAAAATGTATTTCAGCCAAATTTGGTAGGAGGGTTACTATGAAACACATACAGCTAGCTACACTTATTTGACATAGAGAGATTTGGACTAATTGAGAGAATTGGCCTATTAAAAATGGCTGCAGTGTACATGGCCAAGGAGCTAATTGTACAAAATTTTGAAAGCTATAACACTAGTTCTATTGGAACAAAACTGAAACTTATAGCCTATAAACATGGCTGAAAAGCACTTTTTATTGGCCTAGCTGGGTAGATAGACAACTCCAAGAATAATATGATAGTCAACATGAAAGAAAATTTGTCTGACACCATTTAAAACTAAGAGATTCTAAAGTACAAATTACCATGGCAACACCTATAAAACATTGCCATAGAAACGGCTGCAGGATATATACAACTGATTGATTTATTATAGATGTAGAACATTAACACAGCTGGTTAAACAAATATAGCTGGTGTGTGGTACACATCTTAAAGTGAAAAAGAAAGGCAACTAAACAACTTCAATCTCTTAAAGCTAAATCTAATTTAGCATTGAATTGCTGTAAATAATAATTTCCTTTGCAAGTATATACACAATATGACATTTACTAATATGGACATGTAGCTATTATGTTTCCAGAGTCCGAAAGTCTTATATAGCATATACATAGTTCAGCTGGAGAATAGTCAAAAGGTATATTGGGGTACATTTTGTATATATATATACTTCAGTCTTGCATCCTTTACTAGATTGACAATTGCTCCTGATCGAGCTTGAAGCCTCGTAGGATAAGACAAAAGTGACGTCATTACAGAGCGATTTTACATCAGGGTCCGCCTATCCCGCCAATTTTCCCCTTAATAGACGAAGAAAAGTTTCGGTCTCATCGGCCTACGGGCCATCAACTCTGGAGGTCTATGCTTGCGTAGATCGATGCGAAAACCGTGGTAGGAGCACGACCATGGTACCATGCGACAAAGGGTCATCGGTGTTCGTATAGTGGGGTGGTCTCTCTACCTATGGGTTAGTGCCTGGAGATGTATCTCACTATTAATCCTGCTTGTGTGTTAAATTGGCACTTGCGGATTCTCACTATACGACCCGTACCTGGAGGAGCGTGGGTCCAGTGCCACTACGTAGTCGGTCAGGAAGCTATTGTAGGCTGCCACATCAGGTTGGTTTGGAAGGCATTTGCATTTGCAATTGGAATTTTGTGCTCAAATGTTTATGTATATCCTACGTATGTATATGTATATGTACGCTGTACGTTGTTTATTACATATTCTCTAATTTTTTTCTTATAGTTCATCGATGGGTCCCTACTCTAAAGCAACCTGGCCGATCCCAATGAGCTAAAGTCTGTGTACAGTGCTCTCAAGCTGCGTTGTGTGCACATGATGATTCTCATTGGTGGGAGTTTGTGGTCCGCCAGGGTCGGGCTTGTTCTGTCCGCAGCGTGAGGCAGGGCAAGACTAGTAACTGGTCATAGGACGGTCAGGTACGCCGGATCGCTCCCGAGCAGCTTCTCTTACGACGCAAGTAGTGGAAGTGTCAAACAGAGTTGAAAACAATTTTTGGGGCACGAAGTACTTCTACCTCCTCGTGGTGTGCCCTGGGATCGACTTTACGCTCGGTAAAGTGATGCGAAAAGAAGTACAGTAACTGTAACCACTCAAAAGGAGAAGAAACAAAGCGAAGAGCAAAGTGTCTCATGAACTATTTATTTGAACATTTTTTTTATTAATAATTATATTGTCAAAGAAGAATGATCGTTGTGCAATGGTACAATTCTAATTAATTGATGATAATGATATGAGATTTGCATGGTTATGTTTAAGATAACCCAACTTATTGCATCAATCTATAAACGTTTAGTATACTCTTGTATATTATTGGATAACAAGTATATCCAGGTACAATTACTAGCAGATTTTAAGCTACACCACATGGCTTATCAACAATCACATGTATATGCCTAGTAGACTCTATAGAGAGTATACTAATTTATTGAGATTCGGCAACAATTGTATTTAAAACACTCTATAGGTATTTATCAAATTTTGGAAAACGAGCCAGTCTTCTTGAACAACCACTGCAAATTTGATGTATATTGAGAGAGCTCTAAGTACATGAAGTTCCAATACATCCAAAAGTGATCAAGTACATATTAATCAAACACAAATAACACACTGTATATATAAAGGATGTGTCAGAAAGGATGGAGTTAGTTATCGATTTGCACTAAGGCTGGGAAGGTCCGCATTCTCAGTCTTTCCAGTTCGGCCTTCAGAAGAGCTATTTCTTGAGCTTGAGATTTGGCCATCTCCACCAGACGACGTCTAAGCACAATGTCTTTCATCTTTACTTCAGCATGAGCTTCGGTTGGGGAAACACCTTTGTAATGGAGAAACATATGCATTAAATTGTGCCTTTAAAAGACAAACTGGCTATACAATGTACATATTCTAATATCATAAGCATTCGGACTACACAGCTGCTGGACCCCCAAAATATAATATGTACGTATGTATACAAATAAGTACATACCAGCTAGGGTTTCAATCTCCTTTCTCTCCAAAACACACACTTGTAATTCTTTAAGACGTTTTTCCAGTTCGTAATTCTCTTTTCTCTTATCCTCAACTTGTTGTTGAACTTTAACCAAAGCTCTTTTCTTTTCTTTCACAGCTTTCTTGGACATCTGTGGATGGATGAATTCCATTGTCAATTTCATAACTACAACATCACTTTGATGTCCACTTGTGAATACACATACATACGTACCTCTTCATTGAGTTTCAGTGTCTTTTCAAGGATTTCATTTTCTTGCTGTTGTGATCGCTGCTGCTGATCCCCTTCAGTCAGGCGCTTTTGAAGTTCCTTAGTCACCTTCAAGCTTTGTATGTCCTTACATTTAGCTAACAAGTCCTCAGCCTCCATTCGGATACGTTTGTGGTCCCTACAAGACCAAATGAGAGACACATAGTATGTATGCATATATTTGTACAGTATGCGACCTAACTAAAGGAGACTGACCATTCCAACATATGGATTCCTTTCTTAAACTCCTTACATTCTTCCATAATGTTTAATTTTACATTTCCCAGGTTCTGTGCATATAGGATAGTCAATAATTATGTAAACCTTGTATACCACTAACACATACAGATATACGTAGGAATCATTAATTTTAAATTTTAAATTCTTTACTACCGATCAAATTGAGTGTAATGTTTTTCATTAGATGTACATATATAACTTAAAAGACTGGTATTATACTACACAATAGTGATATACCTAACTTCTACACCACCACATGACTATCATGTGACAGTAGGATTGCACAAGCGGACTTTTACCTTTATATCTGAGTTGAGATCTTCTATAAGTTTACTCTGAACAAGAATACTATCTGAAAAATCTGGTATGAATATTCCAGTTTCCACTTCAACCTGAGAGGGGAGCAAGGCAAAATAGAACCAAAAAACAAATTTACATCTAAGCTAACATGCAACATAAACATCTCCATATATATATATAATATCCTATGTACGTAACTGTACACAAACATCTCACTTGTCCTTGCTTCAATATGAACTGAACTTCTAGGTTGAGAGCATTGCGAGCCTTCTCTTCACGGAGCCTATGTATATACGTACGTAAACAGACACATACGTATGTACAATATCTACTAGGCACAGTAGACAATTTTGTAAAGCCCACAGAAGTTCATATGAGTCTACTGCGCGTACTTGGGTAGAGATTAAGAAGAGATACAAATACACACTTGTTTAGTTCCTTGTATGTGTCTTGTATATCCTGCTGAAGGTAATCATCCTCTTTGGCAAGCCTGTCATGAAAGGCCTTCACCTCTGCAAGCTCAAGAGCTAAACTCTTCATCTAATCAGATGAAGGACCGGTCAAAGGTCAAGGGACTACATGTTGCTTGCATGCAGCATGAGTGTAGAGTATACCTTTTGCTCACTTTCATACTTCTTCTGCCTAGCAACCACCAGCCTATCCCATGTGGCACGATCCACACCATCAGGGGCATTAGAGGAGTGGTCCAGCTCAGCCAATGCAGCCAATCCACCCTTCTTCCCACCCAAAGCTGAGATGGGTCGCTGTGCAAAAGGGTTGGTAGAGGAAGGGTCATGTGACAGACCACCTTCACCTCCAACCTTCAACCTTTGACCCCTAAAGAGCCATTAAAAGCTTAATGTTAAATTACGTACCTCAATTAAAGAAGACACAGATGCACATAGGAATGAGATATGTACGTACATTTAAAATGGCTGCTAACCTTGGTCTCTTTTTATATAGTTTATACAATTGATCTGTGTATGGTTCACAATCAGAGAGCTCTTTCTTGAAGCCTTTGTCAAGATCCTTGTCTTCAGACATACTCAACTCATAGCTTCGCTGTAGTTGGTCAACCATCTGTCTTGCAGTGGTCAAAGAACTAGCTAGTGCTATCTGCAAGCAGAGGACGCAAGGCATTTGATTAATATGTATAATTCACAACCTTTCGCTAAATAAAGTACGTAGTAATGTACTTTTGAGGATTTCTTCTCTTCCAATCTGCCATGTAGTTGGCTCTCCTTTAGGCTAGTCTCTTCATCAATCATTAAAGCTACTACAAGTCTAAGAATCTTTAGCTCCTCCTGGTTGATGGCTATTTCTGAGCTTATTTTTTGAGAAAAATGAGCTTTCAGCTTCTCATCAAAATTAATGAATGCTTGCGTATTGGCTTCTTGAAGTCTCCTCAGCTCTGCTTCTAAGGTCTGCAACCAACATACATGAGATAGCATATTGTACAGTACATGTCTCCACAAGCATGCACAAGTGAGGAGCATATAACAGTTCCTGAGGTCCCAGCAAGGTGTCTTGCTTACCTTTTTATATTTTTCCCTCTCTTCAACATGAGCTTCCTCCTTTTTAGTAAATTCTCTCACCAACTGCATCTCTTCCTCAGTTAGAGCCTCCGGTGGCTTGTTCATGTAAGACGGCCTTGGCAAGTCCTTGTACATGAACACACAGAAACACTTTAGCAAGTAAACAGCAAACTGCCATAACAGTTATGTACTTTTAGGAGCTCCTCTTCAGCATTGATTTCCAAGCGTCCATCCATCATCATATCTAAAGCTCTCTCCCTCCAATTGTCAGCCTTTTAATAGAACACAACTTATAAACCGGAAGCTTGGATAGATGAATTGAATGGGAAGTGAGTAGGAGTATCAAGACATACCAATTCTCTTAATTTCCTTTCCTCTTCCAATTTGGCCAGCTCATCTAGACGCTTCTGTTCTTCTTCTGAAACAAAGTGATCAACCCTAACTTCAGAGTCCTTGACTTCAAAGAGCATTTCCGGCTTCTCAAAGCTGCCTAAAGCTGGCTGCAGCACTTTATCAGTCAGCTGAAGATCCAGAATTATCTTGGCAATGCGCTGGTTGCGTTCCTAACCATACAAGACAATTAGGACTTCTCAAACATTGAAATCACCAGTTACAGTGGAGTGCAGTATAAGCCTCATACGTACATTAATTCTTTGAATTTCAATTTCCTTTTGTTTAAGAATTTCATCAAACTCCTTATTAAATGCCAACTTGATGTTATATATGCAATCTTGCAATAGAATGATTTGATGTTTCATTTGTCCAGTGCTGAACAGATCAAACTGATTGTAGAGAAGTGGATTATCAGCTCCAAATTTGGCTCCAGTGCTCCCAACAAGTGCAAACGTTTCCCCCATTTCTTCCTCTCTGCCCACCAAATCTTCCTCTTCATCTTGTCCAACCTAAATAAAAAGAATACATTATGGAAAACCTTACCAATACTAAAACGAAGCTTAAGACTGATGAAGTACTAAATGGAATGTCATTGTAGGTACATATACACATATATATACTAACCTCTGTCTGCTGGTCACTCTTTAGTATGTACTTTCCTCTTGTCTAGAATGGAGGCAAAGAGTGCATACAGTACAACACTCAGTTATTTGGTACACAAGCAAGATGTAAGGCAGAGCGTACATATGTACTTGTACGTACCTCTGTCTCAGCCAACTCCATCTGCCTCAAGCTTTTAATTGTCATCAGTTCTTTCTCCTCCTCTTGGCTCCTCTGGTGCAGAGCATAGTTGCTCACTTCCAGAGAGGACTGAAATGCCTATTCAATACATAAACATACGTACGTATAACATTGATAGCCAAACACCTATGTATGTATATGAATACATATACATGAATACATGTATGTATATGAATACAGATATGTAGGTAAACATTCCGAAATGAAAACTTGATATAGTTAGCCGTATGGCAAAACGACTGGTAAGGGAAGTCCAAAGAATCCCCAAATTGACTGTCTTTATTAGTGACAGACCATTCAGTACATCAGTAGAAGAGAAATGTGACTTGCCTTGATAACCTTTCCTTTCACCATCATTTCATCCCAGCACTGTCTCTTGATGACATCCTTAATGTAAAGCTGAGCTAAATTCGACAACTCCATTTCTTCAGTTACCTGCAAAACAAGAGAATTCAACATAAGGAATTTATGTATTAAGACAACCCAGGAGACACTTGCCATTGTATGTCTGTATACGTATACATATGCAGCAAATGTATACGTATATTAGACCTTACATAATGTATGTATAGGAATAGACAGTGTACGTACGTACCTCATGTAAAATATTTTCTTCTTCTGATACCATTTTGTCATATTCTTCAGTGTTCAAAATGAATTCATGTCGCTCCAACTTTTCAATATCTGGCAATGCTTCATTCTCAGCAATCATCTTCAACACCTTCTCACGCAGGCTCAATAACTCCTGCCTCAGCTCGTCCTTCATTTCTGTATACTGACCATCCTCACTCTGGCCAGACTATAGGAATAGATACAGCAGCTAACACGAGCCAGCTTAACACCAAATCAAACACTAACACTCTCTTCAATATTCTCCAGCCATGTGTTCTCTGTAGTCTTGGTTGATTCAGTGTCTGTGTGGAAGCTTACTCTAGCGCTGGTGGCCCTGCTTGGAGCTATGCTATCAGTCTTCCTCTCTCCCACAGCTCCTGATTGTGTCCTTGATGGCATGTCTTCTGAGCTCCCTTCAGCCATTCCACGCTCTCTTACAGCATCAGAGGCTGTATCTTCATCATCGCTGCCGTAACCTTCAACTCTTCCAAGAGGAGTCATCTTTCTCATTACGTCATTCTGCTCTCTGTAAAGTTCTCTGTGTTCAGTTCTCCACTTTGATGCGCTCTCTGCAGCTTTGGTCTTACCTGGAATATTTCCTCTATACAAACATACACATGTAGTTTCTCATTAACAGTGCTCCTGTGTTGTAAGTGTTCATACAAGTGAAGTTTGGAAGACACTCACTCAATATTCCAACACAGAAGAATGCCTTTGTCTCCAACAGAAAGCAAGCAGTCTGCTCTGAAGCTAAAGGCGCCATCCTTGCAGCCAGAGGAGCGTAAGCCATGTGCAACAGTAAAAACTGCGTCCTACAGCAAAATTGTATGCGTTGTAATGGTTGGAAAGCAATACGTTAAAAAAAGTAAAAAAGGGCCTGTCCGGGAGTTGAACCCGGGACCTCTCGCACCCTAAGCGAGAATCATACCGCTAGACCAACAGGCCACGCTACATAAAGCTGTCACAATGGATTATATAAAGGCACTTACTGGTCTAAAGGCGTCGCTAAGCCGGAGTTTTCCATCGGCACTTCCACTGGCTACCAGAGACCCTGTGAAGGACCTAGACAGAAAGTTTACTCTCATTTCATGCCTGGTAGGAAGAATCTGACACTCCAGGGCAGCCTAATTTTTGAAAAACCAAATATAATTATAAAACCTTTCCAGTTTCATCTGTTAACTGTGCTAAGATACATACAGCAGACCCTTCACTTGTTAGATCAATGGAAACAGATTCTCTGGTCTTTGATAGTATTGCAATGGCTCTATCTTGAGACACCAATGTCAACCTTTCTATCAAGTGAAAAATCTTCAAAGATTTTACTGAGGTAAAGGAATCCTTTAAAAGTAGTGTTTTATCAACATAGGCCTCCTCATCTGAAGGGACACAAGAGCGGTACATCAGCTAATAAAGTACACTATCACTGCACCTACAATAAAGTACTAACTGTGTTGATGTATGGATGAGTTGATGAGGTATCTGAATATCATAGTCTCTGTTGATTCCTCAGACTTTGCTGACACTACCAACTGCAAATGACCCTGCTTTGCTCCGACTGTCATGTAATCAAATGAGCAGCCCACATCTAAAATATACACACACCCAACTAGTAATCTAATAGGACAGTTCTACGTATATACGTACGTATTCATTAACGGACCTAACATCCTACATAATTCTAAAATAAATATTATGTACGTACGTACATTTTCACATGTTCTAACCTATTCTACCAATGACTTGAAAGTTTTCTGAAGGTCGAGCATCGAGAATGTAAATCATCTGTGTGTCCTTTCCTGAGATTACAATGTACTGTCCAGATTTGTCTGGAATGATCTGACAGATGGGAGTGTGAAATAGGTGTAGCTTGGAGACCAGAGTTGGCCTTCTGGGTCTCAGAAGGCTGAGGATGTGCACAAAGCCATTCTCTGATCCAATTGCTACTGCAGAGCAGCTTGCCAATGTAGCCACGACACAACACTACAGCACACACAAACATACACATGTTAAAACCTAGATATTCACCTTCACTGGAGTAAATCAGTTAGAATATACATAGTCACAGCAGAAAGTGCACTGAGCTTTAATTAGCTGTATGATTTTATTTTCAATTAGCTACAAAAGTGTAAAGATAGAGATTTGTGTAAGGTAGTGTGTGCTGTATAGAATCTCACAGGAGTTTGTAGGTCGAAAGTAGATATTAATCCAGCATCGTGCACTGACCAGACTTGGGTAACTCCATTGCTACGACATGTCTGAAATTTAAGACATAAGAATGAATACATATGTACATACGTGTATATGTATATCTAATGCATTGATCACATAGGAACATACTTATGTATGTACCTTGTGTAAGAGCACACCCACCCATGCATGCTGCCATGTTAACTTACTATACAATATCTGTTGGTTGTCTTCATGGCACACACTCCAATAAACTCTCCACACCCATAGTTTACTACCAACTCTGAGCTGCACAGATTGAACGGCTCGGCCAAATAGATAGCTCCCTGTGCATGAGAATGAGTTTCATTAACCTCACACAGATAAAACAGTCTAATCACTAGAAGGTAGCTACACACGTGACGTATGATGCTCCCACCTGTGGAGTGCTGAGGGCAAGCTTGTCATAGGAAGCTGACCACAGTAGCTTGTGTATAGGATCCCCAACACTCCAGTAGTCCAAAATCTTCAACTCATCTGATAAATCCAGGCAGTAAATAATCCCATTCTACAAAGATACATAGACACTTATACATACGTACACACATACATAAAGGGATACAGTATTAATATGTACGTACTGTATGTACTGTACCTTTCCTGCTGTGTAGAGCCCTCTTCTGTTCAGCTGCAGGTGATCTAGGTCACCACCAGTGACCACCTTCCAGGCAGGCTTCCCCTTTGGACCAAGGTCCACTTCTCTCTCCTCCTCCACCCTCTCCATTCCCACTGCATCAGCACCCACTCCACCTGATCTCACACCTTGAACCATCTCTCCAATGTAGTCCTTCAGTAGCGGCTTTATGGCCTCTGTAACTGCAGTTGGGTTTACGAGTACTGTTGCAGACCCTGTCTCTGCATCCACTAGGAACAGCTGACCTCCCTGACACCCACAGTATATACCTGTCCAACCAGAAATACCAGATTACACATACATATATATGTACATACGTATATGCCAGTGATAATATATAAAGTTAGTTAACTTATCCAGTTGTATATGCATAGAAACAGTTTTGTGTAATATGAAACATACATACATACATACATACACACATAGGAGCATCTCATTTACAAAGGCTACCTCCAGTCGGTGTCCAGCAGTGTGATCTTGGTAACACTGGCTTGGCTCTTAAATGAGGATCAATGAAGGATTGAGCAAAGAGAGCTTGTGAGAGGATCAATCCCTTCTTGTCATGTGGGAGAGGGGCCAGCTGGTCTGAATGTGGCTCAAGCTTGGAACCGACAGCACTAGAAGTTGTAGGAAGCTGCACAGATCTGAGCAGTAAATAAATAATGTCACAGTAAAATTTAAACTTGCATTTAGTATATACGTACATACTATAACTACAGTTCTGTTAAGATGAATTTTCTGGTCCCAATCATTTTCGCATCTTAACAGGGTTTGAATGTACATATGTACATAGGTTTACAGAAATGGTATATTTAATCCATTACCAGCTAACATACACATATGTGCATACATCTTAGAGAACTTGTAATCCTTTCCACACTGTTCAAGATTCCACAAGCACAGATCAGATTCTGAGAGAGTACAGAGCTGCTTCCAGTTGAGGGGGTTAAACGAGGCAACCTGTACACCTTGCCCCACCTCTACTGAATGAACCATCTCACCAGTGACTGTAGTCCTGTCATATTAATGAACATGCTTGCACATATGGTACCTGCTTTGTATATATACACGTACATACGTACCAAATAAACAGTTTGAAGTCTGGGAGACCAGATACAGCTAAAAGATGGTTACCACTTCTTGAAAACTCCAAATGAATGTACTTCCGGCTAGCACCACCTACCATTGACCAGGAATATAGTACAGTTTTTGTTGATATAACATATCTGATTACAAAACACAGCACTCAATATAGGGACGTTGCAAAACTCTCAGTATCAACTGAGTCTGGCATACAGCCTTACTCAGAATCGTCTAATATTACTAAATTTCGACAGATATGTCCATATTACCTTTCAACATGGAGACGACTTCAAGGTTAGGATAAGACAACACAAATATACGGGGATTAGAACCCAGTTCTGAATAAGCTAGCAATTCATTAGTAGAACACATCGATAAACGTCCAATCTCTTCACCGAGACTTTGGAAAGACTTTACATGGGACCCATCTCTCCTTATGAAAGTGAGGGTATTTCCACTGCCGTATAACAACTGGCCGTCTTCTGGGAATATCAGATCACCATCTTGATATCCAGCAGACCAACTGAGGAATAACATTTAAAAATGCATTTATTTTAATTATACTCTGCAGATCAGTATCATGTTACTGCATGTACGCATTGCTTACAGCAATTTTAGAGATTGATCCGACGCCATTTTTGTTCTTTAGTTGATTGCCATGGCAACGCTTTCCCCGCCATTTTGCCGCTTTCGCAATTCGTTTATGCATAATGTTGAGTACGAAATTGACCAGAATTGAGCTAAAGCCTTCAGATTTAGCAGAGTATGAGGCATTGCGAAAGAGAGAAAAATCTACGGACAATGATAATGGACCAAGAACTCCTACAACTTCCCAGGCTACTGCAGAAGCCTCACTTGCCAGTTCAATTCCAACCTCATCTTCAAAATCTTGACATGAAAATTCTTTGTTGTGCAAGTTTATCATTAGAACTGTTTTAATGATGATCATTTTCATGATAGTTGTAAATTACATAATTGAGATACTGTTTGAATGTAAAAATCTCTAGCTTGTCCAACTGGAGTTCTACTTGCGTGAAAATGCATTTCACAGGTGAAACAACCTCAAAATATTAAAACTCTTTCAGCTTCATTTATTGCAACTATGTACTACTAATATATAACTATTTAAAATTACAGTTACAAAATTACTTTTATGTAAAATGTACTTATGTATATGTACATACGCAATACATATGTACATATAAACCTAGGAACAGCAGTTAAATGTTACAAGTTCTGCAAACAGGCTAAAGGTGAATATCGGTACATTATAAAGAATGAAAACATATAACCAAGAATGATTCTGAAGTTTACTGATCTATATCATTTTCTTTGATCAACTTTTCCATGTGAATGCCCACTAAATCGATGCTGACTTAATCTATAGGTATACAATAACAACTTAAAGACAACGAACCATGACAACAATGTCATTACTACTACTGTATACATGTACCATATACTATTCTAATGGAATTTCCTTAGGGCTAGAATGACATTTACAAACCTCTCAAATTTCTGAGAACTTGATCTGCGTCTTTGGGATCGTAGTACTCCATCCTCTAGCAATTTCAACTGTGTGCGACCACTTGGTAGCGAGAGAGAGAGAAACAAGGTTAATCAACAAAAATAAAAAGAATTTAATTTTATTACTGACAACACATCACAGTTGGTGTGTCAGCCAGCATTTCAGTGCCCTAACCTGTATCTGAAAGTAGAACCTCGTCTAAAGAGAAAGTTTGTGCTACTTGCCCTTCTATCAGATCTCAAGCTACGGAAAAAGGCGTGATGCTCCACACACGACTTCCACAGCTCCTTACAGGCAGTCCTACTGTGAATCTGAAATATGATTGACTCATCATACTCCTGATCATGACTGGGCACCATATCTAAAATCAAGTTCTTGTTCTTATACTTGATAGCAGACACTCGTACCCTGTCAAACCAGTAAATGTTTAAACTTATAAATTGTAACATTACAACAAAAATTTGAACAAACAAGTTGTGAATGAAAAAGCAGTCTCTAATGTAGGTTGCCATGGTTACGTACCAGGGAAAGTTGTTTAGCTGAACCACATCTGGTAATTCTCCAGAATAGACTGTAATTCCATTACCAGACACACCCAGGAAGAGAGGAATGCTATTATAATCCTGCGAAAACACACAATGAAAACAGGAGATACAAGTGGGGCACATTAAAATAACAATTATTGGAGTCTAGGACACTCCAAAGTGTCTTGCGTAGTGTCCTTACCATTACAGTGTGCATGTCAATGCCGTAAAGAGGCAGTCTGTATGCAATATCAAGGAACCGCCTATCACAATGGCCTGGAGTCAGACCCTTATTCTTCTTGTGGTGCTCTATAACACGACTGAGAAACTCGGGAAGCTGCAGGATTAAAAATTAGGAAAGAGTTGGTGAGCAGTTGGTACCAGTAGTAAAACCACTCTACATTTAAAACATAATATATCCAGTAACTCCAGTACACTGCTTCATTTGATTGCAGAGGTTGTTTTTCATGTGTGCCTTACAAGTACCACACAATTGAGAGTAATTTCATGGAATTTTGTACATATTTAATGAGTATTGAGCAATCTGTACTTTTTATTTACTTCAAACACCTTCAAATAAGTCCTTAAGGAGCATAATGGATAATTAATGTCATTAAATGCTACTGTATTTAGAGGTGGCCAAACCAAGACAACTGATGACAGACCAGTGGAATGCATTATATCAGTACAGAACATGGAGAGGCTGCCACAAATAGAAACATATCAAACGTTTACCTTATCCTGCACAAATGGATATTCATCAAGATATCCAGGAGTGTGTTCCGTGGGGTCATAGTCTCCAAACTCCCCCTGCACAATGTAGCCGGCTAGGATGGCTTGCGTCTCCTCGAGACAAGGCAAACTAAAGTACAAAAGAACATCACAACTTAGTATTTGCAAACAGTTCAGTTTCACTATCCACACCAGTCCTTACACAAACCACATTCCCACAATACTTTAGGTATAGGCTTTCAATAATACATACTAATAATGCATATATAAAGTGAAAAATGAAAGTATTGTATTCTTTAGTGCAGGAAATCAAGCATTCTCAGAAATGTGGCCGTATTATATAAAGGCACCGCTTACAGTATTATCAAGACCAGGTAGGCAACAGGTGCCACTACATATATGAATAGAATAATATCTTGTTCACTAATGAAACCTTACATGATGGGACTTTGAAATTAGGACTAGGTTTTGGGAGAATAATAGACCAGTTCACTTACAATCCGTCCATTACATCTCTTCTGATCTGCAGTGACACAAAGTACCTCGTTACCTCCTCAAAGAGGTAGGATGGATGGAGAGGGTACAGCTTGACCATGAAATAGAATGTGTAAGGTTTTCCTATACAGCAGACAAGAAAGAGAAAGACCTATGAATTTGCACTTGGACTGGAAATGAGATGTGACAATTCAGCTATATTAACAGTCTTCCTGTTAGGTCGGTCCGTAACATTCCTAAACTGATAACTCCTGACACGGGACACAATT
Organism: Chondrosia reniformis; assembly: GCA_947172415.1. NCBI lineage: Eukaryota > Metazoa > Porifera > Demospongiae > Chondrillida > Chondrillidae > Chondrosia > Chondrosia reniformis. The sequence continues at coordinate 6,667,889 of OX359199.1, read as the reverse complement.
AACAAGGACAACTTTGGTCTAGTACATACGTACGCGCTCTAACAGCAGACATCTAACAGCACCCATCTTACTTTTCACTTGTTTCAACTGCTTGCGCAGCACCTTTTCATGGTCCACCCAGTGCTACAGAAGAAAATATATCACTAACAAGCTAAATCTGGAACCCATAAGCTTAAGCTTAAGAATGGTATATACCGGCTGTTCCTTCTGGTCGTAGTACCTGAGCCCAAAGTAGTCCGTTTCTGTTAAATTGAGAAGCTGGTACGTTCTGTCTACCAACACCTGACCGGTAGCATTCCGCTGTGCCGTCAAACCAGAACATTATCTCAATGCAGGTTGACGGATGAAGTGTGTAAATACACTTACCGGCAAATCGATCTGAAGATTTGAATTGTCCAATAGTTCGATATGACATTCTAATACTTCTTCATTTCTCTTAAACATGATCTTTCGTATTAGTGTGTATTATAATTCCTTTACTACCTTCTCACTGCCCAAGAATTCCCTCAAATCAGTTTAATGAAATTCATGGAATGCTCGGTGATCACGTGTCTAAAATGGCTGCTCAGAGGTTTCTCCTGTTTCCACTCTCAACCAGAAACTCTTCTCTTTTACTGGTAGGTTGATATCACAAAGGTTTTATAATAATTTTAAATTGTAAAAATCTTTTATCCCGCGGTATATGAAATGCACATCGTTGGTTGATAGTTTGCAGTTTAATAATGTCATTCAAAATAACAAGTGGAATTTTCCAGGAATTGATTGTTTTGCTTATCTTTGTGCACAGACTAGGTCGCGTACTCCTTTCCTGCTCAGTCAAAGGAGTGCCTCGACTGGTAGCACTACCGGCGGCAGTCTGACCAAGTTCCTAGGACTGACAGCTCTAGGCGTAGGGTGCACTGTAGGAGTGATAGAGCTGGTACCCGGTGCAAGGGGAAAAGTGGAGCAATATCTACCCGGGTTTAGTAGGCGCTATGAACGAACTAAGACAAAAACCATAGAAACGTTTGAGGACATTGTCTTGAATGTGTCAACTGCCATTGGTAAAGTTAAGAGCAGATTTGAAAGTAAATCTCCACCAAACACACCATTCAAACCAGATCAGAGCAAGGCTACTCCCAACCCAGTGACCAAGGACAGCCTGAAGCAACCGGAGCAGGTTATTGGGAAGGAGACTGCTCCTCTGAAGGAAGGAACAAGAACTGACGATTCTCCATCACTCTCCCATACTGCTTCTGAGAAGGAAGGAATGGGTGACCAGAAGAGTGAAGTTATTGTTTCCACTCCTCCTTCCTCAATAACAGTAGAGGAGACCAGTGGAGTTGAGCTTACAGAGATGGAGTTGAAGGCCATTAATGATTATTCATCTTCAGAGGAGGATCTCACTAAAGCCATGGACAGTTTTTCCCTTACTGCAAAGGACATTAAGTCTGTCCAAAAAGATCTTGTTGATACAATAAAAAGCTCCTCGCAGAGCCTTGAATATTCCTTTAATAAACCAGGCAGTATCCAAGAAGCTACTACTGCAGTAACGGCTGCCAAAGAGCAGATTTCCTCAATGGAACAAAACTACTCTGAGCATCTGATAAGCTTTACAGCTAAAAAGGAAGCTTTGGAAAAGGCAATAAGGCAAGCAGATAAAGATGGTGTAGAAATGAAAGTGGAGGAGGCAAAACAGTTTCTCAACTCTTTGGCAACAGAGGTGGAAGAGAGTGACAAAGCGGTCATTGAGGCCCGTAAAGATATTGAACAGTTTGAGACCCAGCTAGCCCAGCAAAAGAGAGAGCCGGACCTTAATGAAAAACAGATCCCAACTGCTGAGTCTTCTGAAGCTTTTAAGGAGCTACAGAACATGTTCACAGTCTCACAGGAGCAGATAAATCGGATGAAGAAGAGGATCGAAGAACTGGAAGGCCGAGACCAGGAGATGATTAACAATGCTTTGAAACTGCAAGAAGAAGAAATAGAAAATATAACAGAAGCTCGAGTGCAAGCTGACTTGGAGAAGGTGAAGGCTGAGCATAGAGAGGAATTGAAAAATCAGGTACAAATGAATGTCATTATTTGTTAAATCAATATTGCACTATTTTTTTGTAGAAACACAGATCTATTGTCTCAGTGTATTTGTATACTCTATATACAGTGCTTGCTATTAAGGTAGTCAGATTAGCAATAATTACTTGTATGTAGGCCAATGCCTATGAACTACAGTATGAGGCAAAGTTGAGAGACCACATCACCAGGCAGGTCCTCGCCCAGAAGGAGGAACAAGAGAGGTTGCTATCAAGCCAGGCGTATGACCTTAACCACAAGTGGACGGAGAGTATGACAAGAGAGTTGACGGCAAAGGATGAACGGCATCAGATAGAACTGGCCAAAGCCAAGGCTCACGTTGATGCTGTTGATTCAATGGTTCACTCGATGACAGACGTGAGTAGTGAAGTCAGAAAACAAGAAAACTTGAGAGCTGCTTGTGAAGCTCTGACACTAGCGTTGCTTCACGCTAGTAGAGAAGAAGGACCTGATGATTATTATTCATTCAAAACTGAAATTCAGGCACTCAGAGAAGCTGCAGAAGGAAACACTTTCATTGAACATATATTGACGGGTTTACCCCAAGACGCCACAGGAAAGGGAGTTCAGCCCTTAGCAGCTTTGCATGAGCGATTCAACAGGGTATCCACCATTTGCAGGAGAGTGGCTCTGGTGCCCGAAGAAGGAGGAGGCTTGGGGACCCATATAGTGTCAGCTGTCAACTCCTTTCTCACATTCAACTCTGTATCCAGCAAGTCCGTTACCATGGATACACCTTTGGAGTCAATGAACACTTATGTATTACTGAATCAAGCTAATATGTACATGCAGAAAGGTGATTTGGAGATGGCTCTGCGCTACATGAACCAGCTGAGAGGAGAACCTCAGAGAGTGGCTAAAGACTGGATGTATGATGCAAGAATCTATCAATCAACTGAGCAAGCAATCAAGGTTATAACTCAACACGTTGCAGCCTCTAGCATCTCCTTACTGTGACATTACCTTATATATTGAAACTATTCTCACTTGATCAACTTTATAGTGCATATCTGTATGTGAATCTAATTAGAATAAAAAATAATTCCATATATTTCAAGATTGTGGTTAACAATATACCCTATTCACTTTCAAATGGTAATTAACAAATACAAACATGTACATAAATGAAATAAGAGCCAATCAAATTGCTTGTTATCTTCGTTGGGTTTTCCCCATTTTACGCTTTCCAGAAAACAGATGCTTTGGCTTTTTAGCCAGGATTACCCGATCAGCTTCTCCCTTCCTTCCCCGGCTGGCAATCATCTTCTTCTGTGTGGCCTTCATCTTCTTCTTAGCCATTTGCTGATGTGATGGATCTCTAAAGCCACTCTGGTCCCGGGGAACTCGAGAATTACTCCTTGACCGAGTCACTGACTTTGATTTGGAAGCGTCCACTTTCGATCTATTTCTCTTTCTCAGTGTCCTGTCTTTGGTGAAGCCTAAATCCATTGCTTCAGAATTCCCTTCTTCCTCACTCAAATAATCATCATCATCCATATCTTCTGCTTTATCTCTTCTTGTCAAAGATCTACTTCTGTGGGCACCTGTAGTCCTAGCCTTCACTGGGTGATTGCGACTCTTCTTATTAATGCTCTCTAAATGCCTCATTTTTTTGACTTCTCTAATCTTTTCAGCAGTTTCACGAATTTTTAAAGTCTCCTCATCTTCTGGTTCTGAATCATATTCTCCTGCTTCAACTCTCAATTCTTCCTCTTTCTCCAATTCTTCAAGCTTACGCATAATATCAGGATCAATAAAATCTGCAACATTTTTTCCTTCAATAATCTCTGGCATGACATCATATCTCTGTGATTCATCTTCTAGTATATAATGAGCCTTCATGTCAATCCGGTAATCATCTCCTTCTTCAAGTTCCTTTTCTCTCAAAGTCCTCTTTTTGGGTGATCTGTCCTTGTCAGCCTTGGTTACCTTTGCACCTGGCGGTATGAAGGGGAGGCGCTCCTTGTCGTCTCTCGGCTTAGGCACAGCCAAGTGAATCCGATTGAGAATGTCTTGCCCTTTCTTTCCTCTTATCTTTTGATCAACTCGCTGAGCAAGAAGGAGATCACAGGCCTCTGTTTTCACTTTGATAACACCTTCTTCTGTTACAGTGCTCATTGGAATTACTACAACTCCTTCAGTCTCCAGTTTTCCGAGCTCTGTTTGGACTTCCTCAGACATCTCCTCTGGTCTTGTAATGTCAATCTTGTTAAGTGCAACTATAAGTGGCTTATTGGCAAATAACGGTTTAATGTTATGAAACAAATGCAGCTGTTGCTCCAGGCTGTGTCCACACTGTTCAGAGATGTCCATTATAAACAAGACGGCAGCTCGTAGGTGGGCTAGTGCGGTGATGGCCTGCATTTCAATGGTGTTTCTCTCCTCAAGTGGATGGTCCAGTATCCCCGGCGTGTCAACCACCTGCCAGCGGAGGTACTTGTAGTCCATATGGCCCACAAAGAGAGACTTGGTTGTAAAGGCATATGGTTGCACTTCTACATCTGCACGCGTAATCTTATTGATGAAACTGGACTTGCCAACATTGGGGAACCCGCATATCAATACTGTACGAGTGTTGGGGTCGATAGAGGGAAGTCTTGCTAGATGCTGACGAACCTGCTCCAGATATTGAAGGCTCTGATTCTGTCTCTTCATGACGGTACACATTCGACCGAGCGCAGCTCTCTTCAGCTGCTTACAGCGATACAGCGAATCAGCATACTTCATCATGCGCACATAATCCTTGGCCACGTTGTCAATCAGGTGTCGCGCCGTGTTGATCTGCCCCAAGGCCAACTTGTAGTGGTCTCTATCGTACAGTACGTTAATGAGGTCAGCATAGAATGGATGGATGTTGTCCAGTTGAGGAAAGTCTTGGATAATACCAGTCAGTCGGTCGTGAAAGTTTTGCTGCGTGTACTTTATCTTTCTGTTGTAGAACTGTCTGATCCGCGATATCTTGTACTGCTTGTGTACTACAGTGGGGGTCTTGCGGTGAGTCTTTGAGAGAATAATATCGATAAAGTCTTTGGCCGGAGGAACGACCGTTATCTTCTTAAAGTTGTAACTCGCCATTTTTAACAGCTCCACGTGTGTGTATTGAAGTCACGTGAATTTGGTTCACGGAGCGTATGGTAATGGCAGAAAGGAAACGACGCTACATCGACCTGGAAGATTCAGTTACAGACAAAAAGAAAAGGTACTTCCAATAGTTAGTTTAAATTTTATAGACGCTGAGACTATGGAGATGTAGATTGTTTAAGAAATCTAAGGGTTGGCTAGTAGATGGAAGACATTCCTCCCCTGACTTGAAGCCGTCATAACAGGGACCTCTTAGATAATAGGAGTAGTCTTGTAGTCATAGGATGTATTTTCAATAGATTGCAGAGTATTATGCTAACAGACCACCGCTTCGTACTTAAACCATAAAGTCGCAGCTCTAGCGAAGCCGCCAAAAATGAGCCAAACGCAGATCAATCGAAAGTGGAGTCTTCAGCCGGTGACCTCCCTTCCAAGACTAGTAGCAGTGAAGTGAAGAAGACTCATGTTAACAAATATACAGGAAAGCCGTTCTCTGCGAAGTTTTGGCAAATCCTAGAAAAGAGGAAAACCCTACCAGTGTGGGAATATTACAAGCAGTTCATGGACATGGTCAAGGGGAATCAGGTTGTCGTGCTGGTTGGAGAGACGGGGAGTGGAAAAACAACTCAGGTATGTCTACATATCTCTGAAGATTTCTGTGTGGCTAGGTACTAACATTTCAAATCTTTCGGTATCACACTAGCCAGGCTGAATTGGACAAATGGATCTTGTCAATCAACCAAACGTTTCGACCCCAATCCAGGGGTCTTCATCAGTGGTAAATGATCTGGTCAAAACGTTTGGTTCATTGACAAGATCCATTTGTCCAATTCAGCCTGGCTAGTGTGATACCGAAAGATTTGATATGTCTACATAGTCAGGTTGACATTTTAAAATTTGTTTTATCAAGTACGTACATAACTTTTGAATAATACTTTTACACATTCTCTGGTTGGATTTTCAATTCTCCACTGCCTATTTACTATGTTAGATTCCTCAATGGCTGACAGAGCTGCACGGTAGCAGGAAGTGTGTCGCGTGCACCCAGCCCCGTAGGGTGGCGGCCATGAGCGTGGCACAGAGAGTATCGGAGGAGATGGACATCACCCTTGGACAAGAAGTTGGGTACTCCATTCGATTTGAAGACTGTACAAGTAACAAGACAATTTTGAAGTTTGTTTTCCATTCAAAATCATTTCAGCTCACTGACCCACCCACTCCTCTACTATGTCTTTAGGTATATGACAGATGGGATGTTGCTGAGAGAAGCAATGAATGACCCTCTACTGGAGAGGTATGGCGTTATCATTCTGGATGAAGCACACGAGAGGACACTGGCTACTGACATTTTAATGGGTCTTATTAAACAGGTCGGTATCCATACTCATTAGTGGCCATACAGTGTAAGTGTATCATATTCTTTATAAAATTGAAAGCAAGGTAGTTTTGTCAACATCTTAATCCTAATGATAAAGACAGCCAATGATTGTTATAAATTATTGAAAATGATGATATACCCATTATTGTGTCACCTGTAGATTGCAAACAATAGAAGCGATCTAAAAATTGTGATTATGAGTGCTACGTTAGATGCTGGCAAATTTCAGGGCTATTTTGGAGCTGCTCCTCTGTTGGTAAGTTAGTAGTACTGTACATACATACGTACATCAAGAACAACGACAACAAAACCTTTGCCTTTCTTCTCTCTCTCCCCTCCCCTCTCCTCCCCTCCCTCCCTCTCTCCTCCCCTCTCCTCCCCTTTTCTCCCCTCTCCTCCACTCCCCTCCGTTCCCCTTCTTCCCTTCTCCCCTCTCCTCCACTCCCCTTTACTCTCCTCCTTCCTCTCTGCAGAGTGTTCCTGGAAGGACTCATCCTGTGGAAATATTCTACACTCCTGAGCCAGAGAGGGACTACTTGGAGGCAGCTATACGAACAGTCATACAGATTCATCTTTGTGAGGAGATAGAAGGAGACGTACTTCTCTTTCTGACCGGACAAGAAGTAAGCAGACGGTAACTCTGTCAACTTGAGCGCTTCACCTTCTTACTGAATAGGAAATTGAGGAAGCCTGTAAGCGGTTGGAGAGAGAAGTTGATTCCCTGGGTCCTGATGTGGGAGACCTGAAGTGTATTCCGCTGTACTCAACTCTTCCACCTAACCTTCAGCAGAGAATATTTGAGTCAGCACCTCCGAAGAAGCCAAGTGGTGCAATTGGACGCAAAGTGGTCATCTCCACAAATATTGCAGAGACCTCTCTCACCATTGACGGAGTTGTCTTTGTGATTGATCCTGGCTTTGCCAAGCAGAAGGTGTACAATCCACGTATAAGAGTTGAGTCGCTGTTGGTTTCTGCCATCTCAAAGGCCAGTGCTCAGCAGAGAGCAGGTCGAGCGGGCAGAACTAAACCTGGGAAGTGCTTTAGACTCTATACAGGTATCTCTCTATACATATACTCTATACGTACATATACTCTATACGTACATATGTACATGTGTGTGTAGCAATCCTTTTACTGGTGATGATGATAATGATTATATCAGTATGAAGTGTTATGCAACACTGTGATTGCGTATTGTTTCAGCCTTGTCAGAACCAGTGCATCATCACATACACTGATGATTCTCTATAAAGTGAAACCTCTCTAAAATGAGTAACCTATAGCAACTCTAGGGCTGTCTGTTAGCTTACGTACATATGTATTCCTGTGTTACTGTTATGAGATTGAAACTTAGAAACTGTCCATATCAAGAATATTATCTAATTACTGAGTAGTCTGATGAAATTAGACCCTGAACTTATGCAATACTGATTACTGAGGGTTTGGCTAGAGTGATTCACTGTATGCGTGTAACTGTGTACTTCATAGTGAGTGTTTCATTGGTACAGTAATATAAGCTATTTCTTTTTCTTGTTTACCTTAAAGCTATTTATTTTTGTTTACCTTAAAGCTATTTATTTTTGTTTACCATAAAGCTATTTGTTTTTTTGTTTACTTAAAGAGAAAGCTTATCAAAGTGAGATGCAAGAGAACACTTACCCTGAGATCTTGAGATCAAACTTGGGAACTGTCGTGTTGCAGCTAAAAAAGTTGGGCATCGATGACCTGGTGCACTTTGACTTCATGGACCCTCCAGGTGAGTTACTAGGAAGTGCTTGGTACAAGAGTATGTTCATGTACGTGTGCTTATGGTATGTAAGGGAATTAGGAAGCTAGGGTCTATATTAAGACAGCTGTATATGGTACAGGTCATTATTTTGAAGTGTTTACTTGTTGCTCTCGTAATTTCCCCCATTAGCTCCAGAGACCATGATGAGAGCTTTGGAACTGTTAAACTACTTGAGTGCTCTTGATGACAATGGAGAGCTGACACAGTTAGGGTCTCTGATGGCAGAGTTTCCATTGGATCCCCAACTGGCCAAGATGTTGATAGCAAGCACTGATTTTAATTGTTCCAATGAAATACTTTCTATAACAGCACTTCTTTCAGGTTTATTTGGCAAACGTACACTGTAAATCTATTAGTCATATATACTTAGGTCAAAGATGTAGGAAAATATGTAGATTGTTTGTACCTAGAATTACTTATGTACATGTTCATGCGCACATTATTGTTAAATTGTATTGAAGGTCTCCAAACTTTTAATTTAATTCATTTCTTTGTAGTTCCCCAAGTTTTCATGCGACCTAATGAGGCCAAGAAACAGGCGGATGAAGCCAAAATGAGATTTGCTCACATAGATGGAGACCACCTCACTCTGTTAAATGTCTACCATGCTTTTAAACAAAGTACGGTCATATGGACTGCTATAGTGTAATATGGGGAGACCTCATTGTGAAGGGCCACAGTATCTATTATAGAGCAGGCCAGAATGTAGAATGAACTTGTCCTCCAAAATCTCTTCTTTTTAGATAATGATGATACCAAGTGGTGTTATGATAACTTTGTTAGCTTTCGTTCTCTAAAGTCGGCTGATAACGTTCGAGAGCAGCTGGGAAGGATTATGGACCGATTTGGTCTCAAACGTACAAGTACTGAGTTTACCAGTCGTGACTACTACCTCAACATTAGAAAGGCACTCTGTTCTGGATTTTTTAGCCAAGTAAGTCCAACCCTCTAAGAAGAGGAACATGCAAATGTAACTCTTTTCTAGTGTTTTTTTGGTAAATTAACTCACAAAAATGTGTTTATAGATTGCTCATTTGGAAAAGAGTGGACATTACCTTACAGTCAAAGACAATCAAGTTTGTTTTTTGTTTCACTGTATAATAAGAAGTCTAATTTAATATTTCCTTGTCTATCTCCACAAGGTTGTTCAGCTTCACCCCTCTACCTGTTTGGACCATAAGCCTGAGTGGGTCCTTTACAATGAGTTTGTACTGACAACTAAGAACTACATTCGGACTTGTAGTGACATCAAAGCTGACTGGTGAGTGATAATTTCTAACAGGTTTAGTGAGACTGCAGAAGTAGAGGTCTGTCTTGTGCTGGCTTTAGGTTATTGCAGATTGCACCCCAGTACTACGATCTGTCAAACTTTCCAGAATGTGAAGCTAAGCGACAGCTCATGAGACTTGCAGCAAAGTTGCAAAACAAAGTGAAATGACAACAAACTATACCGATTGAATTATGTGAAACTGAGTTTTTGTCTCATTAATATTTATGATTCAACACATGACAACTGGCATATGATTAATTATTGCATTTTATCAAGCATTTATTTACACACACATGCACCTTAGGAAGATTCATATGTAAATCTATATGTTCACTAATCCCGTGCGAAGATGATGTACAATACAAGAAATATGTTTCTAATTTACCTCCCTTCACTTTAGTGATGTTAGTTATAAGGAATTATTAAATTTCCAGACAATTCCTCAAAGATTGAATTTTATTATATACAAGTTATATTAAGATACAAATATACACACTTGATAAAAATAACAGATTCGATCATTGAGATGGTTTGTTCAAGTTTCATATGGTTTGGTACATATTAGCCTTGTTTTTCCTTTTATTGGACTTTTGCTTGAAGGAGTACCTCCATGGGTTAGCCGGCAGATGGGGTACTTGACTGGTGGCAAGGACAGAGAGAGGTGTATAGTAAGGATTGCCTATATCATGATGTATGTACCAGGAGGTGGACGTCGCCAGCGAAGGAATTAACTTTGGGGGAATATGGCTTTGTGGATATCGTCTTTTATTGTCCAACTCTTTCTTGCTACCAGTGCAAGTGATTGCAGGTGGCAATGGTTCCAAGACTGTTTTCTTCTTCATGGAGATTTTTCTTATTCCATCACTATATGATCTTGAGTGTGGGTCAAATGATTTGGTATAAGTAGTATGGAAGGAACTTTTAGGTAATATATTATTCTTCCATGTCACAATGTCTTGAGATTTGTGCTGATTACGATCATCTAAAACAAGTCTCTTTCCCAAACCCTACACACACATATGTACAAATCACATTTATTAATTATAATTATCATATTAATCACATCTATGTACATAACAGCCTTCAATAAAACACAAATTTTATCATTTATTGGATATACAATATTCCTAATTCAACGATGATGTCCCTGTGGTATACATTCGTATATAAACAGTACATGTAATATGCCTATATACAAATGTTTTCGCATATATAATTATATATAATTTACCTATTAATTAATAATAGAGACTGGACTGCTTAGACCAATTTGCTATAATCAACGCTTACTTGTCCAAAGTAGACTCCGTGGTTCTGGAAAGCATGTCTGTTATCGTGTTTAGAAAATGCATGGTCCGTTGTGCTAGCCTATGCAATAAACATATAGTACCTTAAAATAAATGATATTATTATTTAATTTACTGTTTAAATTAACCTCTATTCGTTTATGAAAGGCGTTGGGAGTACTCAACTTATTCTTTGGTGGTGTTTCAGCTGGGGCTTCTACCTCCGCCATTTTTCAAGAGCTGTTGCCATAGTTGCACATAAAATGGCGTCACAAGGCAATGTAAGGGAAGTGAAGAGTCAAAGATACTTGAGAAAGCATAAGATTCCAGAAATGTTAGAGAACCTAACAGCAGCTTTGGTATATAGTAAACCAGAAAATCCAAAAGAATTCATGAAGGAATACTTTGAAACGTTGAAAGCAGCAAGAGACAAAGGCAGTGAGCCACCAAGCCTTCTAGATGAGAGTAACATCATTTCTATATATGGCATGATGGATTTCCCAAGCAAAGGATATATAACTACTGAACAATATCATGTAGCTATGAAGAGTATTGGTGTATGCGAATATAATACAACACCTATTGGGACAGATATTGATAAAATAACTCAAGAGACATTTCTTCGAGAAGCAAAGAGTGGACTTTTGAAAGCAGTTGGCACATATGCTTGATTTCTATTTATCTATGAACTTATATGAGTATCTCATTCTGTTTTTTTTTTCAAATGTTATAACTACAACATTTTTGTTAGCTACTCATTTAATTTAGTAAATTGTTTGTGAATGAAATGTGCAAAGTTTTCATCTGCAATATTTCCTTGCCAAACTAATTCACCATTACGAATCTGATCCAAAATTAGTTTTCTAGCTTTGTTGGCCGTTTCAGCCATAGCCTTCTTGTCAGCCACACCTACAGTGTGTGACAAGTAAATCATTGATGGCATGGCTATGAATATGAATACAATTATCAATTGGCACCATGCCAAAGTAAAGAAGTTAATTGCTAATCAACAATATAAAGGCAGTATGGTTTAAATGAGTTTGCACATTGTTCCCTCCATTCAGACTAAGCCAGTACACAGCACTAATAGAACCAGTATGTGACCTTGCACAACAGTGTCACTTTACAAGTGACACAAAATGATATACTCGTATGCCAATGTTTCTTTTAAAAATAATTCATATACGTACATCTATGAACTAAGTGGGACTAAATGCATCACCTACTTAATGAAACCTAACAGATGAGCAATTACATTATATAAAAATCTGTATCTAGGGTTTTCTATAATTGTTCCATTAAATCTTCTTTGCAATGCTCACCTGTATTTTTCTTAACATACTCAGAGACACTTTTCCTCAGCAGGACATCCGCCTGGTGGACTAAGCTCTCTTTGTTAGCCGCCCTAGAAGCATCCTACAGTACATGATTGTTAATGAGATTCATGAGGTTGAAAAACAATTTCCCTGCATGCAAAGAGAAACTATAAATTTTGTATTTTTGAAAGCACGAGACAGTAGAATCAAAATGAAAATGACGACGATAGTCGAACGTCTCCTTCACTGGTACCAAGAAACGCCTGATACACCAGTGCTTAACTGGGTCGACAGTCGCTGTCAAGTCACCCAAACTCTAACCTTCCGAAATCTGACGGAACAGTGTCGCAAGGTCGCTGCAGCAATCGCGCATATCGGAGTGAGAAAGGGTGAACGAGCTGTCCTATGCTTTCCAGCGGGTTTGGACTTCATTGTAGCCTTCCTAGGCTGCATGTTTGCAGGGATCACGGCTGGTAAGCTATAGGCATTCGGATGTACATATAGAGCCTATACATAATATTTATAAACTATATACGTTTCTTCTACAGTACCTGTCAACTATCCAAATCCTGCAAGAATGGAAGAAGATACGAAACGATTGAATTCCATAATTAAAGACTGCAGTTGCTCTTTTCTGCTATCCAAAAAAGAAGGTGCGTTTCTAATGACAAGTAGTCTATCGGACGACGTTAATGTGCTGTACATTGACGATATATTGCAAGATTTTGCTGCGAACGTGGAGACCGAATTGCCAGCACCAGAAGACGTAGCGTTTCTGCAGTACACCTCTGGTTCCACAGGTGACCCGAAAGGAGTTATATTGACGCACAACAACCTCATGCACAACCTAGTTCAATTGTACAAGTGTTGGTACTTCAACGCAGGCTCCGTCCAAATCAGCTGGCTCCCACATTTCCACGACATGGGCCTCACTGGTACCTATTTGCTAACTGTCGCCTGCGGGGCCAAGGGATACTTTATGAGTCCGCTTACGTTCATCCAAAATCCTACAATTTGGTTAAATGCCTTGACCAAATTCGGTGGCACTCACGGAGTTGCACCTAATTTTGCATACGAGTTAATTCTTCGAAAACGTATTCCAGATGATATCAATTTGAGTAAAGTAGTTAGTCTAGTAAACGCAGCTGAACCCATTCATATCCAAACACTTGACAAGTTCTTGGCCGCTCTTAGTCCTTATGGTCTTATGGAAGGGGCTCTTACACCTGCATACGGCCAGGCCGAGCATGTAGTGTGCATTTCGATGCATCAGATAGGACAAAAGTATACCAGCCACAAAGGATTGGTTGCATGCGGACTTCCTGCTGATGGAGTGGTAGTAAGAGTGGTGGATCCAGTGTCCACACAGGAAGTGCCAGATGGAGAGGAAGGAGAAATATGGGTCACCAGCGAAGCAAAGGGTGTTGGTTATTGGGAAAAGGCCAAGCTTACTAGTCAGACCTTCCAGGCACACACTCTCTCAGAGGATGACAGAGTGGGTTACCTCAGAACAGGTGACCTAGGGTTTACGAAGGATGGCCAAATTTATATCAGTGGCAGGCTGAAGGACATGGTAATAATCAGAGGACATAATATTCATCCAAATGACGTTGAATACCTCTTAGAAAGGTCATACCCAACTCTGAGAGCTGGATGCACTGTTGCCTTCCCAGTTGATCTAGAAGAAGCTGATAACTTGGGAGAGATCATTGGCATAGTTGCAGAAGTGAAGGACCCCAACCTAGACAAGGAAGAGCTTACACAGTTGGCAATACACATGTCTGCTACAGTAGCCTTGCAAATTGAAGCTGAAGTAGGCCTAATTACCCTTGCTCCTCCGAGAAGTGTCCCAAAAACAACTTCAGGAAAGGTTAGAAGAAAAAAATGTAAAGAGGATTTGTTGGATGGAAAGATTCTATCACTATTCACTTGGAAAAGAAGGAAAGTAAATACAAGTAGGGCAGAAATTCCCATTCCCACTTCTGAGAGGCCAACTCCCACGATGATTGCAGGAGTCATATCCCAGGTGCTCCAGGAATCTGTTTCAGAAGACACAAACTTTTGGTCCCTGGGATGCTCTTCATTGAAAGCTGCTGAAATAAGCCAAGCTCTGGAAAATGAACTTGGCATGCAAATCTCTGTACATCAGTTGTACAAGTATAAGACTCCAGAAGAAGTAAGCCAACTGGCAACAGAACTGCTACCTCCTCCTCCTAGCTACCCCACTGAAGGGACAGAGAGAGGAAGGTGGCTGGGTGTGATAGGAATGGCTTGCAGATTCCCTGGTGCTAACAACATTGATGATTACTGGAAGATTCTTATATCTGGCACTGACACCTCAATCACAGTCCCATTGTCAGACAACCAGGGAGGCTTGGTACGAGGTTGTTTCACCTCAGCCATGACTACATTTGACTATCAGTGGTTTGGTGTCAGCAAAGCCAAGGCCAGTGAAATGGATCCGCAGCACTGCATACTCCTTCACACTGTATATGATGCTCTACTGAATGCTGGATTTGATCCGAGCTTGCCACTAGATAGCAAAACTGGAGTGTTTGTGGGAATCAGTAGCCATGACAACAGCTACTTGGCTGAAATGGGTCCCCTGCACACAGAGACAGCACCACATGCAATGGCTGCCAATCTGATATCCCACCACTTTGGACTCACTGGCCCATCTGTTGCAGTAGATGTCACATGTGCATCATCCTTGTATGCAGTTAATCTTGCCTCGAATGCCATCATAAATGGAGAGTGTAAAATGGCTGTCGTAGCTGCTGTGAATGCTTTGCTCATTCCTGAATTGTTCAAAGTCAATAGTTTAGCCACTGACAAGGCTTGCCAGCCATTTGACAAGGCCAGTAGTGGGTACGTCAGGAGTGAGGGATGTGGAGTGATCATTCTAAAGAAAGCTGGGAAGCCTGACATCAATGAGCGCGTGCTGGCACTGCTGTGTAGTTCTGTTGCAGGTCACTGCGGTAACAGATCTGTAATGCTGACAATGCCTTCTGGGAAGGCTGAGGTTGAAATGTTCCATGAAGCCTTTGAAAAGGCAGGCCTGAAACACAAAAATGATGTGTCCTTTATAGAATGCCATGCAGCAGGGAATACTGTAAGTGACATCACTGAAACTGAGTCTGTCATCACTGCCTATCACGACAAAACAAATAGGCCCATGTATGCCAGCTCTGTTAAAGGAAATATTGGTCACATGGAATCTGCAGCTGGAATGACAAGTTTGATTAAGACCATCCTTGCCTTGGATTATGGCATTCTACCACCAACAGTGAATCTGGAGAGGCAGCACAAACTCATTCCAAAGCAGCTACAGATACCAAAAGAGCCAGTTAAACTGAAAAATGATGGAGGGCAAGTGTTGGTAGCCGGTGTGACCACTCTCAGTCTCGGTGGAGCACAAGCTCATGCCATTCTGAGTGCAACCGATCATGTTCCTTGTCTGGAGCGAGTGTCTCCGGGAGTCATACTCACAATGGATAATGCAAAAGATGCAGACTCGTCTGATTACATTGAGGCATTCAAGGAGCTCAGAACGCTCCCAAACTTTCAAGCTGGAGAGGAGTTGGTTGGAACTAAGCTTAAGGATATCTTGACTTCTAAGATTCCTGGAGATATGACAGTGCTCAATTTTTTCATGCTGGAGTTCACCTTTATCTACTCAATCCACAGACTACTTAGGTCTGCCATGGGAAAATCAAGGCCTGCCTTCTACTCAGCCACAAATGGTCCATCAGAACTGCTAGCTGCCCACTTTGCTGGCATGCTGGGAATGGAGGATACTTTAACAATAATGCTCAGTCACATAGTTCCTGATTCAGTGTCCATAAATAGGGCTATCACTGCTCGACCACCAAAAGTTCCATTCTATTCCCACAGTAGCGGTAAACTATATCTTCCTGGAGATGTACCACTGGATTACCTACCAAACTTTATGAGAATGCTACAGGAACAGCCTACATTCACCAGTGGTATGGATGATATCATGAACGGCATACTTCAACTTCACGTACACACATTTGCCAGCATTGGCAATGGCTTTACTCTGGATAAAAGCAATGGGGTTCATCCCTTCACTAAACACTCCTTGTCCACAGTGCATAATGTCCGGAAGGCCTTTATGGAACTGCGAAGTGATTATGATACCCAGGTGTATCTGAGGCAGAGACACCCGCTGGATTCAGCCAAGCACCCCAGCATCCTTGAGAGATGTCCTTTCAGAGCCAAAGTTGAGGCCATCCTGTCTGGTCATACCGCCACTAGTCCCAGGTCTCCAGACAACATTCCATCCCAACGAAGAAGATCCTCTAGTGTATACAGTGATTTGGTTGTAAGAGTGGCATCCTCAGTCTCTGCTGAATCTAACAACAGCATTACCGTGGCAACACTGGAGATGACCAGTGAAGAAAGATTACTGTTTTTGAGTGAATTAGTCTGTCTAACAACTCAGGAAGTTTTGGATTTGGACATTATGAACAAATCCATATCTGAACATCAGGATTTGGCTGAACTTGGTATGACAGAAGCTCAGAAAGAAGACTTTATCAAAATGATAAAATTAAGAACGGGAATAACTATGACTGTGGCCCAACTGGAAGATGTTACTCCCCACATGATTGCACAGAACCTACTCAAGCAACTGTACCCTGGTATATCTGATAGGAAAATCATGACACAATTAACAACTTCAAAAGATGACATCTTAAAGGTTCTTTTTGAAAAGATTAAAATGTCTCAACCAGAATTATCACCTCTGGAAGATGTTGCTACTATGAACTTCTTTGCCCTGGGAATCTCATCACTCACCCTAACGGAAGTGTTGATGATGCTGGATGAAAAGTATGCCATTCAAATGAAGTTTAGTAAACTGGTCGAGCTTGGAACTATTGAAAAATTGGCTGAGTTTCTGGCGGAGGAGGTCAAACAGGGGATTAATCCTTACCATCCAAGGCTTACTAATATGGATTATGCTACCCTACCCTCAATGGATGAGATTGTTACACTTGGGGAAGACAGTCTTAAGCAAGTTCGCAATTTTACAGTGATACATAAAACAGTAGGAAGTGTTCAATTTTTGGGCTATACAGATGTAACAGCTATTGATTTGGATGCGACTGTCATAATTGAGCCTGGTGAAGTGACTGTATACCCAGCTGGTATCCCTGTCCCCAAATCTGGGGAAGGTCTCAACAAGCCATCACTGGTCACCTTTTATGGACTTCAGCCACGCAAGAAGAACAAAGAGGGCTATGAGAAGATGGAAAGAAGATTAAGAAAAAATTGCACTGACAAAGATTTGCTGTTCATCTCCTATGATAGACACAGTGGAGACTTTTTGTTTAAAGTCAATGGATTTGATTAAAACTCCAAAAAAATGTTTCATTTAAATTTGACTTTGTTTCATTTAAATTTAATAATTTCATTTAGGACAGTAATTTTTGCTGTTAATAAATCAATAACAAAATGAATGATTGAACACATAACTAGTGCATGAAAATGTTACCTTTGCCTCGCTATCCCCAGTGGAAAGAGGTTGCCATGGGTTACTGCCTGCATAGTCCAACAGTGCCATCACAGATGTACTACAAAAGATAAGTTAGTATTTCAATTACTAGAATAAAATTTAATAATTTCAGGATTCACATTTACAAGAAACTTACAGTCCCTTTTCTAAAAACACTTCTTCACTGATATTGCTATTTTTCAAGATGCAGCAATTTTTCTCCCATAGTGACCCTGTTACCATGTCAGGCTGTTCAGCATCATGGTGCACTTTAATTAGGGTCACTTCAGGAATAGGACAACCACGTTTTATATTTCTTTCAATGGCCTCCTTGACATCGCATGTTATATATAAGATACCTAACCCCAGCATACCTGAACATAGGCAATGTAGTTTATATAATACTATAACAAAAGTACATTATACAGTATTATTATTCAGTAGTATATTACACAGTGCTATATTATTAGTACATTATACAGTACTCTACCAGTATACTATATCAATACATTATACCGTTCTATAAGGTATCATTATTTATACTGAAACTCTTTTTTAGCTTGGCTACATAAAGTCAAAGTTACATATTTTTATATCCTCCATAGAACAGTATTATAAACAATACAATTTATTAGTTGCTATTTTATTTGTCCTACCATCTCTTGCCATCTGATAATATTCATGTCTGATGCTATTGTAGATCATATTGTCATCTATCACAAATGTTATGAAGTCCAGTTCCATACGAATCCTAGGTTCAATTAGGTGAGATATAGCAGAATGATACCTACATATATTGACCAATGAACGTCTTACCTGCCATCACGAGATACCTCGAGTAATGGCCCGAAGGAGAGCACATCTAGGAACTCCTGAAATTCCCCTTTACTTAACACAGCTTGTTTCTCATGATCTAAATATTCTGTTATGAAGCCATTTATACTTAAAAATTTGTATATGCATAAATTCAATTTTCGTCTCTCTGCTCTTAGAGAAAACGGAATGCCAGTGTCTTGCAGCGGACAAGATGGATGCGGCGGATAATATTTGTCGCATGACAGTGAAATTAAGTTGTATTTATCAAGTTTCCCAGAGGTTGTCAAGTGGTTTACTAAGAGAGTTTTACCGCAAGACGGTGGACCACAAAGCAATAACAAACATACGGACGATCTAGCAGCCATTTTCGTCGACATTAGGGTAACTCCCTGCTCAATGACGTAATATATATATCCTATATATACACATATAGCTGAAAGGTTAAAGAATCACTGTGCTGAAGAGAATCCAAATGTCGATATGAGCTGTAACTATTTGGATACAGCTTCAAGCATGGCATATCAAATTACACAATCCAAATTCCTGTCTTTACTCTATCTAAGCTTAGACTAACCCTTATCGAAAGTTAGTCCCAAAGATTTAAATTTTATTGGTTCAATCTACTCGGGTTACTCAGTTATAATGATTAAACAAAAATGCAGTAAATTCTTTAAAGTTATAAAACATTCCATGCAAAAAGTACACACTCTTATTTTAGCAAACGTTCCTTGGAAAACATAGTACACTTCAATTTAATTTGTCCTCAATAAGCTGCTTTGACAATACAATAGCACTAGCTGAAAAACGCTTATCACGCAATGGAGACATTAGAATCCACTCCTTTTTGCTTGGATCATAGCACTCTGCACTCTCAAGGTACTCTGAACCATTTGACCCACCCAATGCATAAATTTTGTTTCCTAGAGCTACGTAGGCCAGTCCCACTCGAGGGGTGGACATTTCAGCACTGATGGACTCCCAAAGGTTTTCTTCTACATTGTATATCTCTGAAGTAGCAAGGACGTCACTGGTGCTTTGGCCACCACACACAAAGATCTCTTGTCCCAAGAGCGCAGCCCCAAAATTGGATCTTGGAACTGTCATATTGGCTACCATGGTCCACTGACGATTCACGATATCAAATCTCTCCACTGACTTCAGACGCTCTTTTGAATTGAATCCCCCCATTGCATAAATATGCTGCTCATGGAAGACTGCAGTCAATTCACTGCGCGCCTCAATCATGGCCGGTTGATAGGTCCAACTGTTGGCATTCTGGGAGAACACTTCGACAGAGCGCAGAAACACAGAGCCGTTATACCCCCCAAG
Source organism: Chondrosia reniformis (assembly GCA_947172415.1). Lineage (NCBI taxonomy): Eukaryota > Metazoa > Porifera > Demospongiae > Chondrillida > Chondrillidae > Chondrosia > Chondrosia reniformis. Next base: position 6,648,033 of record OX359199.1, on the reverse strand, counting down.
CACAAATATAAGATTGCCAACTACAACTGCAGTACAATTGCGCCTTGGTGTGTTCATGGGAGAAACCATCTCCCAGATATCAAACTTTGGGCTGTATCTCTCGACAGTCTCCAGGCACATGCTGGCTTGGGATCCTCCGATGGCATAGAGGTGGCCATTACACAGTGCTACTGCCAGACGTCCACGGTGGCAGTTCATCTTTGTACCCTCTCTCCACTGGTCCTCGTGAGGGATGAAGAAATCAACATTATTCAGGGTATCGCCATCATTATTGACACCCCCTATAAGGCAAATGTGACCAAGAAAGGATTTTCTTGCAAGGGTCTTCCTGGGACTTGTGAAGGAGGTCACACTGGGGTTCTGGTGGTACTCCATTGCTTGCTTGAGCATTGCCTGACAAGGTTGGGAGATGGAGACCATGATGTTACGACTGACCACATCCCTTAAAAACTTAAGTGACATAATGGGAAATCTGATATGGTCAAAGAGCAAAAGAACATACTCTGAGCGGTTGGCAGGGTCATGCTCCAACCATTTGGCTACGGCATGGAAAACTTCTTCCTCCGAACGAACGGCAATTTGATCCATAGCAACAAACTTAAGCAGGTCTTCCTGTTTCATGTTGACAAAATCTTCAGATTCAGTGACGCTGCTGAAATTCTTTGTGATATAGACCTCAACATTGTTGAATAAATCCTTGAGATTATGCAGCCTTGCAAAGCTGTAGATGCCAATGCAGTTATCGAAGGTAAGGTGGTTGGCTATGTATCTCTCACATGCTTCAACTATTGTTGGGAGTTCCAGGTAGCTAGAAGTAGTTAGAATAGCCTCGGCCGTCTGTGGACATATCTCAATCTCACCAGTATAAACAAATTCTACTATTTTCTTCAAAGCCTCATGGTTGACATCCTTCAGCACTATCTCACTGCCATTATCCATCCACTCTTTAGTAAGCATGGCTTGAAAATAAGGAATTCTAGCCACCAATATCAACTTGTGTGCCAATATATCCTTATCCTCTGCCACTATTGTAATATCGCATAGCTGTTTCTTCTGCCACATCTCGTACACTGCATTCATGCAGAGTTGGTCGTGGTAGTCCTGCACGTAGATGGTGCCACCTTCCTCTGACACTTTGCTGCCTGAGGCACCCTCTTTGACCTTGCCTTTCTCATGCAAGCTCTGAACAGGTATATGTGACATTTTCCTCGACATGTCACTACATTATATAAGAGAGTACAATGACGCCAATACGGAATTATTATGTTAAATAAATAATTGCACTCTAGTTATTGACTAATATTGACTTTTGCAGGAAAGAATGTGATAAAAGAGTACCCACTGATTGGCTTCATTCTATAACTTCATTAAACGATATATCCCATTGATCAATAACCTAGACTATCGTTATAGCATACGACTACTAATTATTACCTGATTTTATTCTTGAAGCGATTTGATGGGTCTATAACGTCGGAATCCTCTCAAGTAATCGTCTGTCGGGTCAGGAGATCTCGTGTCAATGTCAGTAGGTGGTGCGTGGGAGCAACTTTCTATATTTAGTTACGATTACGGGAAATCCCGATAATCACAGGCTGGGGCGAGATGGTGAAAACACTAGTTAATATTTGTCTCTCTAAGATCGAAAATTCTCTCTGCTCGCACTTACAACTCGGAAAGAATCTTAACAGAAAATGCAGGGAAATTCTAATTGAAAGGCTGTGTTGGCACAATCGATTTACCTCAAGGGACCTCGCAAAATTAGCCACAAGTTTGTTTACACCAAATTTGATGAGAATAAATATATGCTACTCTGACCGAGTTGATGACATGTTTCTTGAACTGCTCACCAATTCGAGGTGTTATCCTGAATACATTACAATCAGCAGATGCCCGAAGATCACAAGTGAGCATTAAGCGCCCACTAACCGTTACGCATGTTTATGTACAAATTCCTTTCGGCCTGGTTGCCATTGTCAAGGTATGCGGAGGAGAGGGAATACTGGGAACAAAGGAGTCGGCTGCGCAACTTCTAAACACACCAGCCATTATTAGATTAAAGAGGGAATATTATTAATTCGGATTACATTGCGAACAATCTGTTATGTTATCTATTCATTGGAAACATCTGTCCAAGACTTTGAGTGTATTCTTCTCCAATAGTGCTACAATGTCTGTCTATTGTGACCTATTAACATTATGAAGGCACACATACAATGTATGGTCTATTAGCCATACAATATTTAATGTATGCAATTAATAGCATTTATCCTTAATGACTATCTGACAAAGTGTTCTAACACTGTCACCTTGTCTTTAATGACATCATTTATAATCTAGCGTTATTACTTTGTAGGTTTACAATTTTCTTTGCTGTTATAGTAATGCATATCTAGTGCAAAACTATGTAGTTCCTACTCCACCTTAACCTCTAGTATTTGAAATCTGTATATCCTCACAATAAGGAGTGTATAGAATAGTGTTTCATGTTGGGGAATGGAGTCTTATTCTTGTTGGCCATTCATCTTTTAGGTAAAGGTATAGCAAAAGTGGCTAAAATTACAAAGAGAACTGAGGAAATAATTCTCAGAAAACTACCTGGAATTGATGACAATTGTTTGTTTGAGATTGGTTCACCTTTCCTGGCCAGAATCAGCCTTTGTGGTTGTGTTAAAATAACAGATCTGGGTATAATGTCAATCATAAAGAACAACAGAAACCTGAAATCTGTTGATATATCCTGGTTGCACCTTCTAACTGATAGATCAGTCATTGAGATAGCAAAGACCCTTGGACCTAAGTTGGTAAGCTATATATTCAATATTCAATATTCAATATAATTTTTAAGTGCACCATGTGCATTGCACACTAGGGCGAGAGTATGCCCCATGCAGCACTATAAAGAAAGCAAAAAGTTGAAAATGTCATAAAAGAACATTGTTGCAAAACAGACAAACACATTAATAAATCAATTTAGTACAAAATGACAGTACTTATGTCTGACACCAGAACCTCTTGATCCACATCTTTTCTATTATTCTCGCAACTCCTTCCTCTTTCGCTGCCATATATACTCCTGTATATAATGAAAGTAATAATATATAGTTGTATACATGTATTATATACTATTTATGTGTATGTATGGTTTTCAATTAATTTACACATATTATACAGTGTTTGAATGAAGTTGTATTCACATTGGTAATTATTTGATTTCAAGTCAATTAGTATAACTGAATGTATTGATTCTTTCAATTAGTATACAGCAAGTTGTATTTATACCTGTATATATTAACTATAGAGATTTTTAGTACTTTATTAATTTGTTACAAAATTATGTAGGAGGAGTTAGATGCTGCTGGACTAAATCAGCTGACATCCTTATCCACTCTAGCTCTAGCTAGCTATTGTCCTAATCTGAGAAGGTCAGTTTATACTTGGATATTGCATTCCTTGATCTCTTCTAATTGAGCTATCATTAACATAAATACAATAGCATGTAATTATCTTAGATGTTGAAACAATGAGGTTTATGATTTCAAAGTCAATTCAACTTGGCACTATATAACTTCATTGTTATATGTAGTGGAAATATTACATGTGAATGTAGTGGAAATATGGCCTATAGACAAAATAAGTGCAGTCAGGATCTCTAATCTCTGTTTCATTGCAGAGCTAATTTTGAAGACTGTGTTAAGCTCAATGGTGTTGGTCTAACTGAGGTATGGTGTTATATATATATATATATAAGTTACATACTCACAACTTGTTAGCTAAAGTTTATGAATGATCATGCATTGCATTGCACTTAGACTGCACACATGCACCTGGGTTAACTGTCATAACATAAGAACAGTGAAGTACAAATATTACTGTATGCAGCACACCTTTTAATCCCTCCTCACGATAATCTATTACCCTTACATGATACGTATGGTTATTATGTAAATTAAAATAGACTGCCTATCATTCATTTTTTTTAAGTCCTACTGTAAGTAGAGAGGTGTAAGAATGATCACTGTATACAGTTGCATATAAATTCAACTCATATGTATCTTTGTCTGGTACATATGAAAATCTAATATACCATTAGCCTACATGCTATGCCTATTCTGTAAAAAGCCTATAGGGGAATTAAACCTGAAGAGAGCTTTGGATGAAGATACAGGAGTCTTTTCTTTTGTCTTTTCCTTTCTTTCATCTTCTCTTGATCTTCTGTGAATCCTATACATGTGTAGTGAGTGTGTCTCTGTGCTGTGTGTTGTAGATGGCTAGTTGTTGTAAGGTTGAAGAACTGAATATATCTATATGTAAGGAGATTGAGGATACTGCTATGCAGGAAATATTGTCACAGTCTTTACTGAGAAACAGTTTGCAGTGTTTGCACATTAATGGACTCCCTTTAGAGCAAGAGTCTCTAGATATGGCAGCCACACTCCAGCACCTTACAACTCTCTCCCTCTGCGGAATAGCCAGCCTCAACGACAGCAACTTTGACAGAGTAAGACTTCACACCCTCACACACTCACATACACACACCCTCACACACTCACATAAAGACACACCCTCACACACTCACATAAATACACACCCTCACACACTCACATAAAGACACACCCTCACACACTCACATAAAGACACACCCTCACACACTCACATAAATACACACCCTCACACACTCACATAAATACACACCCTCACACACTCACATAAAGACACACCCTCACACACTCACATAAATACACACCCTCACACACTCACATAAAGACACACCCTCACACACTCACATAAAGACACACCCTCACACACTCACATAAATACACACCCTCACACACTCACATAAGCTTATGATATATATTTTGATTGATATATTGATTTGGAATAATAGATTTGTATGACGGCAGGATTCCGAGTGAAGGAACTTCAAGTGTCAAACTGTACAGATCTGACAGATAAAGCATGTCAATCTATCACTACCTACTGCACTGCAGTTAGTCATCTGTCGCTCATGAATCTCTTTAATATAACTGGAGTTACCATTTTGCCTTTGTTAAAAGATAAAAGTAGAGCTTTGAAACTCAAAGAATTATTGCTCTCTGGAAGCAAAAATGTAAGGTGTATCTATAACTTGTTTTAATATAAAGTGTTAGATTGACAATATACGTACGTATATACTTTTAGTTTATTTTAAAGTGTATCCATGTTAACTACTTTCTAGTTTCAAATTGACGTTGTGAGGGTTGCTATCAGTGAGTGTCAGAATTTGGAGGTTCTTTGCTTAGCTGCATTAAAGGGTTTGGATGATGATGTTGCTTTCAGCATAGCTAGGAATTTACCAAATATTCGCATTCTTAATATAAAAAATGGAAACTTTTCAGATTGTGGAATTTGTGAGATTGCTGCATACTGCAATGAACTACAATTGCTGAATGTAGCTGGAAATCATAAGCTAACTGACAGATCAGTGTTCTCCCTAGCTGAAAATTGCACTAAACTTGAAGAATTTTACCTCTCTGGTTGTGCAAAGGTTACAAAGGCAGCTCTACAGTACCTCTCAGTGAGAACTCTACATACATACGTTCCCTGTATATATCTTTCTTGGAGCCATATGAATTATTTGATTATTTATATTATTTATTTATTTATTTATTTATATTAGATTACCTTAGTATATTGTAACTTGCACTGTATATATGTATACTTCCAAATGTTATATAGTGTGGTTATGTGAAGCCCAATGTGTAATCTGTACAATAGAGGAAAATACTTTATCAGCTGAATAAATTACATATAGTAACGTATAGTGATAAGTTCACTAATCTTTCAAGAATCAATTCCACATACGTAGCAGTATATCAAGAGACCACTCATCATAAAAGCATTAATTGTATGTATATATATATATATATATATTACTATATTTTCTGTTAATTGGGCTATAGGACAACTGTACCAATCCGCTGTACTATGAGCACAAAGTACCTAATGCCCCCAATGGGCTGTTGATGGCCAAGAACCTGGATTCAGGGAGCTACGTCCGAGTGGACCAATGGTTCAACAAGAGATGATATTGCACATCTGATTCTCTCTGGCAACTTCATTGGCATGCATGCAGGAAATTTTAAACCCTTCCTTCAAAGTTTATTTTTATAATAATATTATTATGAATTGATTTACAGAGAGCATTAAGTAATTACTAACTGCCATTAAGTACAATAAATAATAGAAGATGGTAAAGTTTTTGTTGTTAAGGGATTCCTATTTCTGTATAAAACATTTCTTGTCCCTAAGTTTTGCAATGTACACTTCCTGCTGCAGTTGAATGGATAACTCTTCCATCTCCTTCTTATGACTGCTTTTCAGGAGAGCCAACTTGCGATCAAGGCTTTTAATCTCATCATCTCTAGCTGCTATCGTATTCTCCTTTTGCTGTAACAGCGCCTCTAAAGCTTAAAATAAAGCAACCCATTTCAATAGATAAATACTTCATAGGGAGAGAAGTATACAAAGTCACAAAAAAATAAAGAATTCTAGACAACTGGTCTATCTACCTGCACATTTGGCCAATAAATCTTCAGATTGTGTTGAGTGTGTCACTGCTTTAGACTTTAAGATGCTAAATCTAAATAGAAAAATTTAAATGCCATCTAATAAATAAAAAAGATGAAAACGAAGGTGCGACATACGCATTCTCGAACGTGACTTTCTCAGCCTGCAGTTGCTTTTTTAAGAGTTCAACTTCTCCCTCTGCTAGTAGCATTCGTTGTTCAGCTGCATCCAGCTGCCCTTTAAGCAAAATATTTTCTTCTCTCAGCGAATCGCATCTTTTCAAGAGAGAGGTCTGATCCGTTTGTGTGAATGCTATTGTACTACTCTTCAACTATATATAGGGCAGAGAGTGCATTTGCTACTATTAACGCTATATCCTCTATATATTTGTCTCAAAAGTACCTGATAAAAGAGTCTTGAAATGATCTCAGATTGCAGTAGCAATACATCCCCGCATTCATCCAATGCGACGCCGGCCATGTTTGCTATGACGTAATGTATTGCCTGCATATACGTATCCCTCTCAGTAAAAGTGATGCGATACGAAATACTGTGATGCGAAACGAAATACTGTAGCAACAATCGAGTATCCACTCAAAAGGTTTAAGAGTTTTTTTATTCACAAAGCAAACAAAGAAACATGAAATGGGAGTGACCATTTCAACAAAAGGTGGTTTGAAATTTTTAAAAAGGAGAAAGACAGTTTAAAAATCAATATGTTGAATTGTCTTCAGGATTACTAGTTGAAGGTCCAGAAAGCATAGAGAAATACGCTTGCATTGGCTTTACAGGCAGCAAAGCATAGGCCGTACTCTGAAATCGGATAATCTCATAAAATATGCGAGCAAAACATCGATGCTTTTGGAAATTGATGACATCTTGAAGTCCTGGAATGACATCAGGAAATTCCTTATCAACCCTAGTGATATCATCCATTAATATGCCTTGAAAATGGAAGAGGTCAAAATAAGTATCACAGTGCAAGCACAATGCTTCCCATATCAGGTACCACTCACTAAGACTGGGAACGCAGGGAACTCTACTGACCATCCTCAGCTCCTGCCTGTATCGTGCATAATCATTGTCCTTAGAAATGACTTCTAACAGGCTGTAATAAACGGACGTTATATGCGATGACACCAGCTGCCAGATTGGACTGCTTTCCTGATGCTTGATTCGTAATCCTCTCATTATGCTGCAAAATCCCTCAAAGTTTTTCAGATCATGGCAATTCTACAGAAGGAATGTGACAATAGTAATGTAAATGTTGTTTATAGAGTATACAGCATCAATCTTGTTACCTTTGCCATTTGTATAAAATAGGAGATGAGAGAGGCTTGTGAGTCCTTAGAATCCTGTGAAGATACCGAATCTATGACCCAATGGGACACCTAGCATGATGGAATATACAATAATGTAATAAAAACAATAATATCACACAGTGATGTCCGGTTTAACCTTCTTTGAGAAATCCAGCATCTCTCTAATATAAATGGCAGTGTCTGTTTGCACATGTCTTGGTATGAGGTCATGACACTACAGGAAGATAGTGCTAGCAGTGTGACTAGGATTACATGCTATTTCTTCTCAGTCTCCTCAATCTGCAGTCTTACTCGAATGTCTCTAAACTTTTGCGAACAAATAAGAGTTAGCTGTCTTGCTAGCTCCAAAGTGTTGACCTCCTGCAATTTAAAGTCTCCTCCTGGCGTTAGACCTTGTGGAACTATAGGGGGAGGGGCTTGTTGTTGGGGTTTTTGCCGTACCTGAATTGGACCATCCTCCAAATTTTCCTTTAATAATCCTTGCAGCTGCTTTGAACAAGCTGGCATTGTACTATATACAAATAAGTACAATATGTATGGATTGAGCTGCAGTCTCGTTTAAATGTTTAATGCAGAAACAGTGGAAGTAATTAAGTGATGCACTATTACTCATATATAGATACCTTTCCATAAATTCACAAAGCCCTCTTAACTTTTGTTGCATTTCTCTAGATCTGAAATCATCATAACTCATGTACAACCAGTTTCTTAGAACACTGACTACTCTAAATATATTTAACAGAAAATATGTCAGTATGTTTATTCCAGGATAACTGATATTGATTGTAAATGGTTTGGTTGATGGTAATAAGATAGAGGAGTAATTGCGATGCATGACTGATGAACTAACCTCAATCTTGTTGGAATAACAGCTTCACTCTCCATGTTCTCTTCTTCAGCTTGACTCAATCCTTCAGGTAAGCGAATTTTGAATCTAACAAAAAGGTGTATTCCCATGGCTGCATCTATTAAAAAGTGATATATGAATCTGTGCCTTACAGTACCTAAGAATTAAAGCATCTAGAAGATCCAGTGGAGTAATGAAGGAATGAAATGTATGTAGAAAGACTTCAGCAAATTCAACGTCTATCAGGAAGAGAAAAATGGATGGTTGTAGTATACTTAGAATGAGACAATCAAATAGACTATATTTACATACCAACACTTCTCGGATAAGTCAACCTGTCAATCAATTGCTTTAGGGTCCCACCAATGACAAGAGGAGCTGTTCTTGTTGACCACGATTTGGTGGCAGGCTAAATAAATCACATGACAATCACATGATGGGGCTATTGCACAAGAAAGACAAAAATGTACCAAAAATCCTTCAATTGCTCTGTCTTCAAAAATGACCTTTTCAGCTTCACTATCAGTGGCCTGTGAAATATAAAGACAAGGCAACATTATAGCATATTTGTTATAACACTATATGCACTGCAAATTAATATAATAGCCATCCATCCCATCGTTCCTGACATATTGCAACATACCATATATTTGGACTGCATTTTTCTACCTCCATTGACGCCGCTGTTATTCATTTCAGACTATTAGATTAAATGAAAAAATATTCAACGGTCAGTATTGTTTTATTTATAAGCATTTTATACCTCTTTTGAACCAGTCAGAGAATGCCTTGTGTTAATATGTGTATGCCCGGTCATTAAGCCTATAAACTCCTACAAACAGTGAGATAATGGAAGAGAAAGACTGATTGTAAACATCACTAGTACACTCAGTGTACATCATACCTTTTCAATTTCCTCAGCTTTGTCTAGTGCTTTCTTGTGTTCATTTGCAATCTTCAATGCTTCACTAATCTGCAGAAGAACACGGTGAAATTCTATGCTAAACTAAATGCATGATAATAAATTGGTAGACTTGCCATCTTAGAACACATTTCTTGAAGTACTTTTAAAGTAGACACTACTTTTGCTGATAGTCCATCTGGGGCATTTGGACCTACAAGTAAATCACATAACATACGTACAGCTGGCCAATCAGAACACATTTATATGCCATTCATAGGTCAAAAATGATGTTCCTATACATACATATGTAACAACTATAAAAACAGAAAAGATACCAGTGGACTATATGTACATTCCTCATTAACTAACTTACTAAACGACACTTTAGAGGCGAATGTTACATCTCTGATGGCTGCCTCCAATTGGGGGCGAAATTGTTGGAGTGTGTCTGTGACATTACTAGCAACCAGCAAATCAACATCCATTACACTTATCTAGACACAGTATAAAATACATATAAATAGGTCTAGTCTGTATTCTGAATCTGTATTCTATCATATAAATAGGTATTACTTTGGAGACCATTTATATTATTTGCGTGACAGCCTTATTTGTGTTACATTTGTTGCTATAAAAAGCCTAAAACTTCAAGGGGGTTCAGATAATATATCTGTATCATGCATGTCAGCATTATATATATATACAAATTCTATGTGCCTACAAACAGCTGCAAATTACAGGCACCTATATGAATATAATTAACCTTCTATGATTATCATTATCTAACCTCCTCCCTTATCTGCTTGGCTGCAGAAACTACAAGTTCCACCTCTTGTCCACACCTTTCCTTATTACCTTCATTCATGAGGGCATTTAGCATAGTAATCTATACACAGGAGAGATAGTATACAATATGTATGCATAAAATATTATTCATCTTTTAGGTTAAAGGTACAATTAAATTCTTTACTATTATATTGGACAAGAAAGCCAACTAACTCTATAAGAAAAGTTATCCTGACAGAATTGTGTAGATTATGTATAGATAAATAAAAAGCCTTGATACATTACATATGCAGTTATTACTACAAACCTTTCTTGCAACAGTTAATAGAAGTGCTTCTGCAACTCTTGCAATTGCCTTGTTGATATTGTAGATTCGCCTGATGCGCTGTATTGCTTCAATACTACCTCCTCCCTAAAGCGAGACAAAATTCATGATGAGGATTAAGAGGATAGAAGACAGATATATATATGCTACTGTTAAAATACCTAGATAATACAGATATTTATATCAGTGATAGTTTTCTGTTACCAATATAATGATAGGAATTCTAATGCGGTTAAGAAACTTTGGGTTTTGGCCCTTCTAAGAGTATTGTGTGTTACTGCTGAATTTGATGATTACTTCTGAATCCTCTGATTGGCTTTCAGCTACCGAGGTTTTCGGAGGACTGGCCTCTGTTCTCACTTCCAAATCTCCACCATCAGAACTCTCCTTTCTGCTTGAATCCCTCTCTAGTTTAGGCCTAGCTTTTTGCTTTTTTGGCCTCTTTTTCTTCCTTCCACTGCTAGAGGACCACACGTCTGTGGGACTGGTATGGCCACTGGCAAGATACTGGCTAACTTCATCATAACTACTAGTCCCAAGCACAGCTGCAGTATCTTCCTTTCCAATCATTTCACCTGTGAGCTGTAATCTGCTGGCACCCATTCCAAGCTTAGAAAAACTAACTGACAATTCGTTATCATCAATCATTGGAACTGAATCTAATATATTCATAATATAAACACAGTAAATTGATATATATACGTATATATATTTAAAAATTATATTAATAATTTAGCAACATTTCATGCTCATATTCAACCATAAATAGATCCACTTGTGGTTGATGGTACTGGTGAGAAACATGATAAGGATGTTGCAATTGGGTACCTACTTTGTCTGCTTTCTGTTGATGGATAAACAAGACGGGATCTTCTGTTTTTCTTGCCTGAGGGTGAATGGCGGCTGCTTGCTGCGTCACTGGTGGTGGTAGAGGAGGCAGTATCTGTAGTAGATGTAGTGATTGAGCTAAGGGATTGATTGTTGATTGAGGGTGATTTGGAGGAATGCAATGATACTTTGCTGTCACATCCATTTGTAGTTGTATTCCCTATACAGGGATAGTGAAAGAAGAGTAAGGTAGAGAAAGGTATTTTCATGGCAAATGGTACGATGTATCATGTATTGCAGGCTACCTTTGGAGGCCAAAGCACCCTGGACCCAAGGCATCTGCAGTACGTCCTCTCTGGGGATGAACACCTGATGGAGGAGGGACGCACATTGGGCCACCACCAGATAGTCCAAGGATGACATCACCACATCATGAGCTGCCAAGAGCATCTCCGGAACAGAAACTATCAGAGGTTTATAAATAGCTCTACAATACCACTTGCAAGATGGCTGCCTGTACCTGGAGGGGACTTGTAGCTAGCAGCTTTTCTAACAGCAATTACCAAGCTATCCATCGACACTTTCAGTTTCTGCTCCATGTCATGTACTCGACTTCTCAGTGGATGAAGATGCAGTAGTGAGTACCTAATACAAGGAATGCATCTTGAAAATCTCAAAGTTTACTGAATGTAGCAAGACATACTCTGTTGTTTCTCTGACTGTGTTCATTGCCCAGTTGGCAGTCCTAAGGAGATTGGCTGCAAGCTTGGCAAAATACTCTCTCTTATCATCGTAGCCAGCTCTCACAAGACTAAGTTGGCAGAAATAGTCAATAATGCTACCATCAACAATCAGCAAAGGTGTACTATCTTATTCCTACCCCAAGAGAGCAGACACCTCTGCAAATATAAGGACTCCAGCAACGTGCTTGGATCCAGTGAAGCATACTCCACCTGACACCTACACATGTGTGTATACACACTTGTGAATGACTGGCACAGTGCAGCTGTATTCCATATGTAACTCACTTGCATTCTCTCTCCTTCAATGTGATGTATATCAGTTGATTGGAGTAGGTGTCCTGATATTGCAGCTGCTCTGATTGCATTGTGACTTTTACCAATCAAATTGGAGATATATTCAATCTAATTTGTAATACACATACACATCCAATCATACATGGAAAGAAAGAAAATACAAAAATACAAAGAAGAGAGTTCTGTATCCTCATCCAATGCTCTCAACAGGTTAAGTTAGTTTTATTAGGGTTTTTAATTTATTACCGAATAGGCTTGCATGTAGGAAAGTGGTGTATTAGATTAGATTAGAGGGTCACTGAAGAAGATCCCCAGGGTCGAAATGTTTGACCAAGAAACGAAACCAAACTGCATTTTTTAAATGCTCAAAAGTCGAAGGATGTACCATCCCAAAGATGGTATATTACAATATTCATAGGTATATTTATTGGCTGGCAAACAGAAATGGCTGTTTAACAAATAATGTGACATATATAAACCTAGGGTGCCTAACCTGATTAGCAAAAGCAGTCACAGAAGAATCAAATTCTGTTTGAGCTGCTCCTCGTAGTGCACACATCTCCTTTGTTACTGACACAAGCTAAGAGCATAGGATAAAACAGAAGTAATTTATCCAAATATAAGTTTGCAATACAAACATTAATAGAATACTATGTAACTTAATTTGTCTCTATTGAATAAGTAAAGTCATAAAGTTAATCTAGCGTCTTTAGGGTTACCTCTCTGCTGTGATCAGTTATCAGTTCCACTAGCAGTGATACAATCTTCTGACACACACTTGAAGGACAATGTCTGTTAGCTAGGAATTCACAGCTATCAACTAATCTTCGAATTTCTCTTACAAGCTGATAAATAATAAGAAATTACTAAACTTATTTAAGCTTCACAGAAATATTTGTGCTATAATAGGCAACCTGTGCAGCTTGGGGTTTCAGTTGGTCCCATAGCATCCTTCTTGGTGGTAAACCAGGTTTAGGTTTCCCATCCTCATCTGCCACAGAAGTAGATAAAACTACAAAAGAGACAAACTCATTTGTTGTAATAATATATAAAAAAATCCATAATCTGTAATCTCCATATATACAGTATATAGGAGGCCTTGTTGATTTACACAGAAAAGCAATTGTAAATTATCACAGCAGCAATGCCAACCTCGTAGTCTTTCTTGGATTTCATGAATTAGAGATGGAAGATCTTGCAGTGCTTCCTCCAATACTCCTTCAAGTTTAGCTAGACCATGATCACTGACTGTTTGCAAAAGGAGAAGGGGAATGCACAGTCAACAACAAAACAACAAAAAGTTTATGTAAACAGGGTAACCACAAGGCATGCAATTAACATTCTTTTAGAATAATAAGGCAGGAACATATCATACACATGTCACCATCCATCCTGGACTTTGATTGTAAAGTGAAAAGTGTAGAATTAGACATAACAGGGAATTAGGATAGACTTCAAAATATGATTTCCTAAATACTGGAACATGCAATTTGTAACTAACTCTTAATACATGCATAAGGGTTATATGTTACCTCCCATTCCCAGTATATGTTAACCTTTAACCTCTGAGCTACCAGTTTAAAAGTTACATAATATCTAACCTTCCTCTTTTGGTGAAACATTAGTTTCTCCATCATCCAGATCGCTATCAGAATCATCCAACTCACTGGATAGTCTGCTCTTCATGGTGCCACCAGACCCTCTAGAGGAGGAGTGGTCACGAGTTTGAACCAGCCAGAGCTCTACAAACCTCTCCTCAGCTCCATGCCTGTGCTGGTTGGCAAGGGGTGTCTCAAATCTGTTTAAATACCTTGTTTCTACAAATGGAAGGTTGTAACTGCATCTTACTATCTGTTCATGTTGAAAAATTTCATGAAGATTAATTACAGCATTTGAGCATTGGTATAATAATAATAATATATTTATAGAGAATACTATAAACAAATGTTTATTTATAGCAGAACCATCTTAAGTACATATACACACACTCCACACACACTCAGGACTCTCCTAAAAAGAATGATTTTTAAGATGGCTCTAAGATATATATATCATTCTAAGGTTTTATGATTAATTTCATACCTCCTGACATATGATTTCGTTCCTCTATACAAAATTCCTGCGGGTTGCCAGTAAGATTTAGCTGGTCAAACAACTGATCCACAACTTCAGCTGCAGTAGTTTTCCCTTCAACCAGAATGCTCTTAGTTTGGGTCGCATATCCTCTGTCAAAGCTAATCTTTATTATACCTCTATGAATTAGGTCCTAAAGATAATATATAGGCAGAAGACGTGATATACTTACTCTATCGACTTTATATTTAAAAACTATCGCATTAAATCTACTAGTGTGTACTAAAGACATAATTAGTGGTATAAATAACGATCAGCAGCTGAACAGAAGCAAGGTTTTATATGTGTATTGTTCGTATTCTAGCGATATTCGGTTCCATTACCAAGCAGCCAGTGACGTGGCCTGAACTTACAGCTGCAGGAGAAGGAGCTGTTATAGATCTAGTTAAGCTCTTCCTTTGCTCCTTGCTACTCGACTTTGGTCTCATGTTGCTCATCGTTTGCATCCTCTTAATTAGGGTCTGGCGATGGGCCGAGCGATCCCTTTCTGACATAAAAGCATAGTCCATCTTCTCAAGATTTTCCTGGGATATTAAATTTAATTAAAGACACCTTCCTTCAAAGAATCGGGCCAGTAATCAATCATCTAAAAGCCAGACTGCTAATTTAGGCGAACTATTGCTACTTCAGTAATCTACGCTTACAGAGCAAGCAAGCTAACACGCCCTGTACAACCCCCGAAATTTATACATCATGAATATGTTTAAAGTGACCATGAATACGTTTAAGCTAACCTGGAATTGTAATTGGTAAACAACAGCAGGTTGAATTTTAATTAATGGGTTTTACCCCCAAAGCATGGCTGCAAACACCGTAGGAATTATTAGTAAGTCGATTGGTAATAGCTTAGACGTAATCCATAGAGCGTAAAATCAATATTCATTGAATTTAACAGTAATTGGAGATGAAATTTTAAATGGAACTGTCAGAGACGCAAATTCTCAGTACTTGTGCAATAAATTTTGGCAGCTCGGAATGAAGGTTTCAAAAGTAGGTTACCTATTTAGCCGACAAATCCAATTGTGGTTGATGCTAGCTGCGCACACAGATATGTACGATTCCGGATAATGTTGTTTCGATAGCAGAAGAAGTGAAGAGGTTTTCAAAGTGCTACCAATTTGTGCTGACTACTGGAGGCATTGGACCAACGCATGATGACGTCACCTTGGATGGTAAGTGGCATATTATAGGGGAACTAATTATCTTATCTTAACTTTATCTTGATCTTCTGTGAATCCTTGGCTCATGACAGACTATCATGTATATGGTACTCGGGGAGACTATACTTGCCTTTCTGACCCTTAAATTGCCTTCCCATACCTACAACTAGAATCACAACCAGCTTATCATGTGACAGTCATGTGACCTGACTGTGTAGGTGTTGCTGCTGCATTCAATGAAGAGCTAGTAACGTCACTAAAACTGGAGCAGATGTGGAAGGAGGGAGGCACGACACCAAATCACAAAAAGTCACTCTCCAAAATGACAAAGGTACTGAAGTGCTCCATTTAAATTTATTTATATATATAAGAGTCTTCTTCATGTACGTAGGTGCCGAGGTCAGCACGGTTGGAGTTTGGCAGTGATCCAGACTGGACCTTTCCTCTGATCATTTTGCACAATGTCTACATCTATCCAGGCGTGCCACGCTACCTGCAGGCTCTGTTCGAGAGGACCCAGGTAATGAGATGTTAGCTACTAGCTCCTGAACCTACCCCTGGGGACCAGGGTAGGGTGCATGTGCACCCCTGTAGATATTACACTATAACCATCATTAATTGAAACATAATGATATTTATACAAACATATCCACTATAGATATTCAGCAATGATATCAAATCCTTATCTACATAGCTACCATCAGCCAGTCTATTTTAACTAGTTAATACTCTGTGCGATATCTTTAAGGAATCATAAATTTTGTTTTTCCGTGTGTTATACGTTATATTAGTTCAATGCGTTTATATTAGCTGTATTGCAGAATGTGTCGCCTTTTTCTTGTATTTTAGAGTGTATTTGGTGAGAGTTGTGGCAAGTTTTACATGACAGAGATATTGCTGCAAGCTTCCGAGTTTGAAGTGGCTGATGTCTTGCACCAGGTACAGAAGCAGTATGATGGCTGTGTGAAAATTGGATCATATCCTAACAAGTAGGTCTCAACTGTGTTAACTACTGGTGGAGAGCTGTCCAGTTGAAGTTCTTATTTATTACAGAGGTCTTCCTAAGCTGAGATTGTTCATTGTGTAGTTTTATAATGAAATTGCCATGTTTTTACTTTAGAATGGTCCTAAAAACGTAGATTTGATATTTTCTAATAACATAGATATTTTTATTTTCCCAAAAAGGTATTCATTGCGAGTAACCTTGGAAGCTGAATGCAAGTCTGATGCAGACAAGGTTAGTAATTACTAGTTAGCTAGAACGCAATCCAAGAGGATATTACTTAACCTTCGATATATACAGTAATATAGTGAATTCTGCCACTTCCATCTCCTTACACTGCAGACGTACACTACAGTACTGCTTACTCACCTTGGTGTCCTCTAATGGACATACTTTAAAGAATAGCCACTTGAATTACGTATAATGTCAGATGTGTGCATGTCTTTAGCTTTATCTGATCTTTTGTGAATCCTATGTACATGTTGATTAAATGCTGAAGTTCTTCCCACCATTAGGCCTGTGTTTTTCTAAGGTCCCTCTTGCCGGATAGTAAGGTGCTGCAGGCAACAGTAAGGAGAAGTAGAGCTATATCATCCTCTTCAACTTCAGTGGATGAAAGTGGTGAAGATTCTGAAAAGTAAATAAAGCAGAGAGTGTCTTTATGGTTTAGTTGAACTGATACAGCCTTCAAGTGGAAGGATTACTAGGATATGTAAGGTTGGCTAGACTTATAGGAAATGTGGGCTGGGTGGGTAGTATATTGGGATAAGGGACACTGACTGCTGGTGTATGGTTGATATGTGACTACTCCATCTACAGAGACCATCTTGGTTGGCTAATAAGGGCTAAACTGGAGCAGTGCAGTGAAGGTTTACTGCAACTTATTTCAAATGCCGTTCAAGTAATTGAAGAAACGTTCAAGAAGTACAAACCTCATGAATTATGTCTTGCTTATAACGGAGGGAAGGATTGCACTGTTCTTCTACATTTGGTTCATGCCTGCTGGACTAGGTACAGTATCTGTATTACCTACACTTGTCTGCTGACACAAAGCTCACATTTGGCTGTACTGTCTCTACCACAAAATCTGTTGTCTCTTTGTACCAACTTATTTCTTTGTTGCTTGTTAACAAGGTTGTCATAGCAACATGGTGTCCTTGGGTGATGAATAGCTGTTAAACTTCAATTCAACTTCATTTGCTAATGTGGTTCTCTTCACACAGACATTGTATTCAGAGGAAGATAAAAGCACTCTATGTGTGTTCTTTGAATCCCTTTAAGGAAGTAGAGGCAACTGTTCAAGATTCTATTGAAAGGTCTGGTCACATGACTGTCATGTGGATGGTGCATGACCTGTTTATCGTATTCGCTTGTATTCCTAATACGTATATGTAGGTATAGCCTAGATTTGGTCTACTTTCAAGGAAGTATTAAAAATGCACTAGAAAATATGAAGAAGGTATGTATATACAGGAAGATGCATCCATAAGGTATTTGTTTTGTTTTGTTGTTGACATCTGTTGTAGACTGATCCGGATATCAAGGCCGTCCTCATGGGAACAAGGTTCACTGATCCACACTCTGACAGCCTGACCACATTCACCCAGACGGACCCCAGTTGGCCCCAATACATGAGAATACTACCTATCTTAGTATGTCGTACACATTCACCCAGACGGACCCAGTTGGCCCCAATACATGAGAATACTACCTATCTTAGTATGTCGTACACATTCACCAGACGGACCCAGTTGGCCCCAATACATGAGAATACTACCTATCTTAGTATGTCGTACACTTCTGGTCAAATAGGTTCACTTCCCAGCAAAGATGACATAGGATTTAACACTTGTGGTTTGATTATCTCTTTAATAATTCTTGAAGTAACTGATATGTTCTGTATGTTCCATGTGTGTATCTAGGAATGGTCCTATGGAGAAGTGTGGGAGTATTTGAGGCTCCTGGATGTTCCTTATTGTGCACTGTATGATCAGGGGTACACGTCACTAGGTAGCACAACAGACACTGTACCCAACCCACTACTCAAGAATGAGGACCACACCTCTAATGGAATTAAAGGGTTTTACCATCCAGCCTACACACTGACAGATGACACAATGGAAAGAGCTGGTAGAAATCAAACTTTATAATTATTTATTGCAATATAACACATGAATGTAATCAGAATATTATAATAACCCGTTTCTTTGTCCAATTGTACACTTAACACACTCAATCGATGATTAAACAATTAAGTACTGACAATCACACACATAAATATGTATGTATATAAGTGAGTATATAAAAATCTACTTTAAAATGTACATACAGGCATAGTACAACCAGTTACTTCCATTTTAAGTCACAAACCAGAGGAAGGTGGTCGGAAGGAAAGTTTGGTGACGGTAGATAACCATTTTTGGTGACATCTTCATGAGATGGAAGTGGCATCATGCTAGCTCCGGAAAAGTAGGCATTGTCCATGAACATGTAATCCAAGGTATCCTGGAAGTCGCGGGTGAAGTTGGTATAGCGAGGCTCTCCGCAGGCACTGGTGAAGGAGAAGCTGTGAGACAGGTCCAGACCAAGAAACACTTCTGGTACTGGTTGATCAGCAGTCTTATTAAATATCTCTCTTGGCTGTGCTATCCCCATCTCATTTAGTATATCAATTAATGGGTCATTCCTCTCCTCTTTCACTTGGTTCTTCTCCTTCGCTTTCTCCCGAATGTACTGCAAGTGTTTCTGATGTTTCTCACGCTCGTACACAGCAGACATGGACCAGTCCTTGTGGCTAGCACTCACTCTCCCATTCACAAAGAGCTCCCTAACACCATTCTCTGGGCTACTGTTAAAGTCTCCACAGAACAAAGCTGCCACAGTCACGTCTTGGTTAGTGTCAGTTTTCATTTTTTCCTTGAACTCTTCAATGGCAGAAGACAAGGCAAGAAGTCCAATGTAAGCTTGCAGGAGGCGAATGTGATCTCCAGTGGGCCTGTAATACAAGTGAGTGTTGCCAATGGCAAGATAAAAGGGAGGCGATTTCTTGTCCAAAACCTGAGCAATGATGATCTGTACTACACTGTGTTTGCCCGCCAGGAAACTCAGCAGCCTGGGGTATACCTTCAGATGATCAAATAACTTGGCTGCATGGTCATGCTTGAGTAAAAATTTAGTTAAAGAGGTGCTATATTCTGCAACTGCCCTTAAACGAGCCTTTCTGAGGAAAATGCTTTCTCCCTCTAAAATCTACATGTAGAGATGAGTTTTTATAATATAATATACCAAAGATACAATAGTACTGTAATACAGGGGAGTGGCTACATATAAAATAGATGTACATGTGCAGATGTGAAATGGACAAATTGCTGAAGAAGTACAGTGTATAGTATATACGTATGTGCTCACTTGTCCTTCTTTCATCTTCAAATGAGCAGAATACCCTTTCTGTTCCATTACTGGTTTCAGGTAGTGATGGAAACAGCGATCTCCAAGCTCCTGCAGACATATCACATCACCATGGTAACCAAGCAGCTCCTTTTCAATCAGACTCTGCCTATAG
Organism: Chondrosia reniformis; assembly: GCA_947172415.1. Classification (NCBI taxonomy): domain Eukaryota; kingdom Metazoa; phylum Porifera; class Demospongiae; order Chondrillida; family Chondrillidae; genus Chondrosia; species Chondrosia reniformis. The sequence continues at coordinate 6,627,577 of OX359199.1, read as the reverse complement.
TCAATATCCAAGTACTGGGGTGGGCAGTAGGGGTAGAGTTTCTCCTTAGCAAACTCACTACTTGCGTATACATCTGCGAGTACATTGTAAGATACCACTCTGATATTCTCTTCTGAAGTGAAATGTGGTGTGAGAAGGTGAGACTTTTCAAACGGACAACCTTCCACGCCTGGAGCGACAGACTTTGAGGGTGAAGCAGCCGGTAGACCTTCTATGCCTTCATAGTTTACTGGTATGCATTCCACGAGTAGTGTGTGCCCTATATCTGACAGAGTCGGCCAGTACACAAAGTCGGTACTGATGGTCGGCCAGTGAGACTGGGGTGACTGGTTGGTGAGAAGATTGACACTTGCTGAACTTTCACTTTTCAAGTGTCTTCGCCACTTCCAGGTGCATCTCTCTGGATCGACAAACTCCATTTCAACTCTGGGCACCACCGCGTATCCTCCCATGCAACAGCCGGGAACTTCCAAGCTAATTACCCGAGGCGGATTGACTCGCACAACTCCCTTGAAGGAACCAATCTGGAGCAACGCACCATCCACCCAGGAAGCATTGTTAGATGCGCTCCCATCAACGGATCGGCCATTGATTAGGAGACTAACATCCACGCCTTCCAAATCTGAAGAGTTTATTTGGCTCTTTTTCCTCTTCTTCTTTGTATTCCCTTCGTCTAGCGTAATCTGGTTGACTCTAATTTTAATTCGACGTAAGGTACTTTTCAATAGCTCGTCCTTCGAACGTAACATGTCATATTTATGATCATTGAGGATCAAGGAAATCCTCATTTGATGCTCGCCTTCCACGTTTCTCACAAAGACATCATCTAACGATGATATTTTACCTGCCATAACCGTCTTCAAGCCTTCTATATGCTATATCCACTGGCTACCTGCAGATTTCAAATTGTTACTCTAAACACATTGGTAAATATTGTGCAATCACAAAATGGGAGCCATTTCTTTATACACTCAAATTTTAACTAAAACTCAGTAGATAAAAAAGGTTTAAAGTCTTCTGGGGCGTTCAGAACGCGCAGTTGCCGTTGGTGGGGGCGGGGGTCCTCTGTGATCAAGTTCGTTAATGTATTCATCTAATATTTCTGTTCTCTCTTTTTGGACACAATCCAAAACCAGATACCGCTGGTCATTCTAAATGGATATGGGATTGTACTATATTAATAAAGCAAAACATAGAGACCAGCAAGGGTGCAATAAGTGGTCTGAACCTTTAGAACTTCAACAATATCCTTGTAATGTCTGTCGGCTTCCTCAATTTGATTTTTCGACTTATAAGTTATAATTTTAGTTTCCTTCAGTAATTGTTTAAAGTCTTTAATTGCTGTTTGCTTCTTCTCATAAAGAAACTGATCATATTCCCTTTCCCTCTCCTACACGCATACATATAATCAGATGACATAACCACAACCATTTCCTTGCACAAAATGTCATTCAACAAACTTCATCATCTTCTGCAAACTTCTCATATCTTGGGTCTTGTTTAATTAGTTTGCGAGCCTTCCTCCATGATAATGTGAGTGTAATCTGAGAGACAGCCATGTAAATACTGGTACATTTTGCATGCTAATACCACTCATTGAATACATAAGGCCATTGGGTGTTATTTAAGATGCCTCCCAACCCACCAGCCTACCTCCTTTGTGTCACTTAGTAACCTTCTAAAAGCCAATCTCTTTCTCTCATTCATTTCTTTGATGTGATCCTTAAACAGTCTCTCCCTCTCCCCAGCCTCCAAAACTGAAGTGAACTCCCACCTGGAATCCTTCTTCAACAATTTCTTGGAATCATGCCAAGTGAGGTCTGACTTCTTTACCTAAAATCATGTACAGTTACTAAACATCTTTGTACAGCATTATCTTTGTGCCACTCCTTCACAGTAGGGATCCTTTTTGAATCAGTGGATAGGGTTAGGGTACTACTGTACTTACCAAATCTCGAAGCATTGTCTTGAGTGTTTCAGTCGCCTCGGTCTTCCTGAGAAACTCCCTCTCCCTGTCCCATTCCCTTACCTGAGCTGTCCGGCTCATTTGAACTTCTTTCTCCCTTTCCCTCAAACTAGCCTGAACTTTATCTCCTCTGGAGTTCTAATAAGGAAGGTACAACCAATCCTTTGCTGATGTACCACTGATGTGCAGGTACAATTTGAAGCAAGATTACAAGAGATAAGGAACAAACCTTCTCCCTCACCAGGGATTCCAGGTACTGCCTAAAGAGCTCTTCCCTATGCTTGGATCCTTCCACAGCTTTGTATCTTGGGTCATGATGAAAGTCCTTCTTCACAACTTTCCACGGTGAGCCCAGACTGGCAGGCTTTCCTTCAGAGAGCATTGCAAAGAAGTCTTCTCGAATCTACAAATAAGAAAAGTCACCCTCTACATTCTAACTGTTATTCAATGATATTGATGATAGCAAATGACTTGAACTAACCTTGTCTTCCTTGTGCTTTACAGCTTTTTCTGCATCCTTCTTGCTCTTCTTAAGCTCAGTTATGTACTCATTAAACAATGCTTCTCTCTCCTTCAGTCGGTCAACAGCTTTGAAACGTTCATTTTTACCAAACTTGCTACTAAATTCTGTGAATGTTGACCTACATATGCACCACGACACACTCAGAGCAAGTTTACTCTCTATCACCAGATGATATACGAGACACTTGTGACTATCACAGCTACGTACTTCAACATTAAAAGAACTAACAGTCCAAATTAACATTAGACAAAGGATAACCTGACAGACCTGACGTGCCAACACTATTTACACAGTCCCGTGTGTCACACATACCTCTGTGTTAGCTTGGCACTATCCAGCAGCTTCCTAAAGTTGTCCTTGACTTCTTTCAACTTATTTTTCTTTTCTCTCATCTCCTCGTCTGCTCTATCTCTAATAAACTCTTCAAATGCTGTTCTTCTCTCCTTGGCTGCAAGTAGGCGATAGCGTTCATCAAAACAGAATTTAGGTAATTCTTTGTCCCAAGTTGAAAAGGCGGAGACCTGCTCAGATGAGAAATAACACATTATCACTAAACTACATATAACCTCACAAACATTAATAAATAAGTGGACAAGTGGACACAAATACGTACTGTATTAAAGTTCCTCCAATGTATTAACAGTCAGACTTACACCTCTCTCTAAAAGCATTTCTCTAAAGTCTCTTGTCCTCTCTTCAGTAGACATTGAATTCCTCTTTTCTGCCATCTCTGGGTCCTCGTTACTACCACCCTGATTACTTGTATCCATGGGTTCATTATTGGTGGCTGTCTCCATGGCATCATCACCATCAACACTCCTGAATAACAATTGTCATGTACGTACAACCAGACCCTCCAACTCATTGTACAGCCATTCTATTTATAAGTATAAGAATACATGAGCGGCTACATCACACACTTGACTCTCTTGGGGTTTGGTAGATCACTCCCAGCATCACCCCTCTGACTAGGACCATCCATCCTCCTCTTCCCAGGAGGAGCTGCCAACAGCACCTTCAGGATGGGCAGACGCTGAATGTCTTCAGGGATGCTCCAAATGGACTGCTTTGTGGTTGCATTGAAGAAGAAGTACTTGTCATCGTTGGTCCAGACCACTGACCACGGTGTTCCACTGACAGGCTGCGTGGCCACCGGCTTAGTAGCTCCTTCATCCTTGGCTGGCATCATTCTAACTTCTGAGTGACTCTTCAAAGTTGTATCACTAGACACAGTCTACAAGAAAACATTCATAAAAACTACAGTGCAGCATGTAAGGGGGAAACCCCTTGTGACCAACTAGTTTGAGATTCTTACCGTTGTCATAGCTACTGGAGTAGGTTGAATCACTGAAGAAGTCACAACTTCTTGATTGCCAACTTCATTCTTCTCCTTTGATGCATCAGGCGTACCTGCCTTGTTTGGCTCAGCCGTTTCTCTGCCTCCAGCAAGAGAAGGTGGCATTGGAACCACCAGATCAAAATCCTTTGGTTTCTCCCAGACTGAGGCCATTGTGATCTTATTGTAGTAATAGACCTTTCCATCTCCTGTCTTGTGCTCACTCCATACTGGAGCTGGGACTAGTAATGTTTTGGAAGGCGTGTCCTCTGGAGCTACTGGCTGGGTAGGTGGGGCAGGTGGTCCAGGCTGAACGATGGCATCCACAGGTCTCTCCCACTGTGTCTTCCGTGTCACCGGATTGGAAAAGTACACCTTCCCATCCGGCATTCTGTGTTCCAGCCAGACGTCCTTCTGGTGCATGAACGGAGGAGGGACATCCCCAGGGCCTGACATAGGGGCTGGCATTCCTCTTGGGGGAATCCCAGGAGGCATTCCCATGGGTCTGGGAGGCATCCCAGGTGGGGGACCAGGTCTTCCAGCACCCGGAGGCAACATAATGCCAGCTTGTACTGGTCCTGGAGGCATACCTAGGTATGTTAATAATACGAGTAGCAACGATGGTAACAAGCTACTAATATGAGACAGCACAACTTTAATGGACTACTATGTTTAGGAATGTACTTAAGGGTATCTACTATACTTAAGGGTATCTGCTATACTTAAGGGTATATACTATACTTAAGGGTATATGCTATACTTAAGGGTATATACTATATGTAAGGGTATATGCTATACTTAAGGGTATATGCTATACTTAAGGGTATATACTATATGTAAGGGTATATGCTATACTTAAGGGTATATGCTATACTTAAGGGTATATGCTATACTTAAGGGTATATACTATACTTAAGGGTATATGCTATACTTAAGGGTATATACTATACTTAAGGGTATATGCTATACTTAAGGGTATATACTATATGTAAGGGTATACGCTATACGTAAGGGTATATACTATATGTAAGGGTATATGCTATATGTAAGGGTATACGTTATATGTAAGGGTATATGCTATACGTAAGGGTATATGCTATACGTAAGGGTATACGCTATATGTAAGGGTATACGCTATACGTAAGGGTATATGCTATACATCTATACGTAAGGGTATATGCTATACGTCTATATGTAAGGGTATATATATATATAATTATATGAAAACTGTACTAAGGTGCATTAATATGGATATTTAACATACATATTTATTATGCAGAACAAGTTACATTGATATATATGTAACCATGTATGTACACATGCTACAGATCAGATAACTACTGCAATCATAGACATACATTCCCATACAAATAAGCGTATCATATACCACGACAGTAGGTTCAGTATTGATATGCAAGGAGGGCTCCAAAAGACAAGGTTGACTGTCTAAAGATCACACACAAGTCGTTCCCTACCATAGCACAGCTATATCCTAGGCAGTACTGTTAAGTGTGTTACAGGAGGGTCGAGACAAGGCACCTGCAGTTGGGGCTTGCAGAAAGGGCGGCGGATTGGCTCCCATGAACGGCACTTTACCTGTATTACCAACATTGGGACGCGGTCTACAGATGAATCAAGAGTAATAAGTATAAAGCTAAAGGGTGTGCACTAATTAGAATTGTTAAGATCCTCATACAGGCTTTGACAGCGCTCTTCTCTCTTCAATTAAACTCACAAAAGAGGACTTGAAGTTGGTCCAGGACCTGGTGGCATTGCTGGAGCTTGGGTCTCAGCAAGAGAGCTTTGGTTAGCCAGGATGCCTTGTTCCGCCATTTTAAGCTGTTAGCTGCTTCTTAATTAAAAATGGCGGAGATACGTAGGTCTGGAGCTTGTACTCTATGAATGTCATTAAACAGCAGAGGCCGAGGAGAGAGGAAATGGCAAGAGTAACTAAGGTATTCTAAGTTGACTATTTATATTAACAGTGCTTAAAATAACAGGCGGACATCGGACAATGTCCATCATGCTAGGTGCAGTCAAATAGACCTTCAGTCGGTCATTGTGTCCAGACACTTTTGTGAAATATTAGGAAGTACGGTCGCGCTAAAAGAAACGCCTACTCGATCGGCGAGAAGAGTGGAGTGGTATTCGAGGCGAGGAAAAGTCGAGGGATTTTAGCGAGTGCCTCGACAGGGTATAGTATCTATTTTAAGCACCAGTAAATTAGATGATAGGCTGACAATAATGTCCACCAAAAAAGCAAATGTCCAAGCAAATCCTAATTCTTATTTTAAGCACTGTATTAATGAGCTAGGTACACGATTTGATAATCTTGATTGCGTACGTAGTTACTACGATTATCAACCTTTTTGCTATCTGCTTCTTGTAGGAGAGCATTTTAAGAAAGTTTGTCATCACCAAAGATGACATGGAGAAGGTTTCCAATAGACTGAGGAAGGATTTCGAAGAAGGACTTTCAAAGGATGACCACAAGAGTTGTGTAAAGATGTTGATAACATTTGTCCATTCTCTCCCAGATGGGTCTGAGGAAGGTGACTTTTTGGCTCTGGATCTGGGTGGAAGCAACTTTAGGGTACTTCTCATTAATATTAAAGACAGACAGATTACACAAGAAGTGAAAAAATCTCAGCTAACGAAGGATTTGATTACCCAAACTCAAGAGGTGCTCTTTGATCATATTGCATCCGAAGTGGCTACCTTTGTGAAAGAAAAGAAAATTCAGGAGACACTTCCTCTTGGTTTTACCTTCTCTTTTCCTGTCAAGCAGAACAGCCTTACCTCAGGTTACTGTGTGTACAATTACTGTGATAACCACACCACAACCATTTCAGCATCCAATTGGGAATATTATTATTATTGTTATTTAAGTGCTCAGTGCAAAGTACACTAGGGCTATATCTTGCCCCATTTAGCACTATACAAAGGTTACACATCAATAAGATGAGCTATAATAATCTGTTCATATGTTTTCAGTTCAATACACAGTCACATCGGCTTTACCAAGAAGACTTTATAATCTAATTGTTCAGTGCCCTATCCTTGTAGGGGTTCTCCTTCATTGGACCAAGGATTTTAAGTCCACTGGGGCAGTAGGGGAAGATGTCTGCCAACTGCTTAGAGAAGCTATTCAAAGAAGACCAAATGTATGTGTACATGCAGTTTGACCACCTTAATATTATAAACCTTTGTTATCCGGCTGTTATCTCATACTAATGTCAACAACCTCTAGTTGAAGTGTTTCTGTCATATTAAGTGTCGGATATTCAATGGTCTCATTATGTATTAATATAGTACACATTTTCTGCACAACATGCATACATAAGTTAGGTTTTGCTCTGTAACCTGATAAATTCGTTTACTGGCTGGATCATGCATCGTTTGAGGGAGAGAAATAGCATGTCTAAAATGTGATGTATTTTAAGGGATTCGACAATTACATTACAAATGGTGAAAGTGAAGCTTCTGTGCTTGGAAGTATTTTATTGATTAATTGGCTTCAAGATACATTGGTACAGCACCCAGCTTGCATAATTATATATTCCTTTTGATTTTCCATAGTATAACGTTCTGTATGTTAAAAATGTTTAGCATATATGTACATATATGTGTAAATGGAGGATAGGCTGTCATGAGTTAATAATGTATTTATATTAGTTTGTGTGTATATGGTAGAGTACTATTACAGCCCAACTGTAGCTGGTGCCATCAATGTGAAAATGTGTTTGTTAACTAGATTCAGTGTAGTACTTCAAATTGAAACAATTTTACTCTCTTTCCATGTTATCATACGGCCATACACACCTATATGGAATGAACCATCTGCCTCCTTGTAGTCTGTCAATACTCTGTCCAGTGTGTGTAAGTCTTACAAACAGCTTGTTATGTTTTCAGGATGTTGACATTGATGTGGTAGCCTTGGTGAATGACACCACAGGAACACAGATGGCTCTTGGAATAGATGACCCCGAATGCTATATTGGACTTATATTAGGTTGGCATGGCATTGTAATAATACTTAGCAGTGTAGCACTGTACATATATATATATGTAATTTTTGAAATTGTGTGTAGTGTAAGGACTTGCTGTTATCAAGAGATATGCATTTAAACAGAAATTTCTGACAGTTAACGGGCAGTATGGACTCTCTGTACTGACCCCACTGCTAACATTACTCACTATGTGCATAACATTTACCTGTGAAAGGTGCTGATATTTCTACTCTTGATGATCACCTAATACTGTCCACTTGGTTAGGCACTGGGACAAACGCTTGCTATCTTGAGCAGCTGGACAATGTAAAGAAATTTCCTGGCAACAGCGGTGACCACAAAGAGGTTATTATCAACACAGAGTGGGGAGCCTTTGGGGAAGATGGATCCATCGATGAATACATCACTCCGTTTGATGAGGCCTTGAATGCATTTTCCGAGAACAAGAAACAACAGCAGTCAGTGGTTTTGTAGTGTGATTGCTGATTTCAATTTATTTTGTTGTGTTTAATGGTCAAGTGCCTTTCTGTATATTAGATATGAGAAAATGATATCTGGAAAATATCTAGGAGAAATTGTACGCCAAGTCTGTCTTAAGCTTATTGACAGTGGTCTTTTCCTTGAAGGACAGCCTTCGGGAAACTTCAAGAAGCAGGAGGCATTCAAAACTAGCTATGTGTCTGACATTGAAAATGGGTAAGATTATAATTAGTAAATAAAGTAAGGGACTGACTAGTGTAAGATATAGCCATGCAAAATACTTAGAATGTTGAGAGAGATACATGTAGGTATATATATACATAGGTATTCATGCATAGGTATACATAGGTATACATGAACATAGGTAGTGTATGGTATGATATTCATGTTTGTTGACCAAGAACTGCTTGTAAAGATGTTCAATAATAATGTACTTATTGAACATAGTAATATTTCGTAAGTAAAACTGCGTCTTTAGATACTCTAAAAAGTCGAAAGATGATCCTTTCAAAAGATAAGTTATTGTAACTTTTCATAAGTTATTATCCTAGTTATAAATACATCCTGACATCTGAAGAAATGTACAAGTGTAATGTTTCCTTGTAATGCAGTGAGGAGAGTAATCTGTTGGATGCAAAGAGAGTCTTGAAGGATGAGATGGGTATTGATAACCCAACTGAAGAGGACTGTAGGACCATTAGGGAAGTCTGTACTGCAGTATCCATCAGAGCGGCAAGACTGGCAGCTGGTACTAACACAAGTCCTTTTAGTTGTAGAAATAGTTCAAATGATGATACAGTGCTAATGTACTACATGTCAGGGGTACAGTTGTGGAACTATGGCACCTGGACTGTGGTACTAATCACTCAATAATTGGTGCCAACATATTGCCATGTGATATAATTATCTTAGTTAATTGGTAGTGTAACTACACTACATATATAATGGATGGAATATAAGTCTTCATTTTGCCCATTTTCAGCTGGTGTAGTTTCACTAGTGAGGAAGATCGGCAAAGTGAAGAAGTGTACAGTTGCTGTTGATGGTTCCCTCTACAAGTGTCATCCCCATTTCAAATTCATCATGAAGGCATCCATGGAGGAAATGGAACCTGGAAATGGAATCACTATGAAGGAGTCCCAAGATGGGTCTGGAAAGGGGGCAGCTATGGTTGCAGCTGTGGCAACAAGACTTGCAGCCAAGAAATAGTGACTTTTTTGGATGTTTTTCTTAGCTTGATATCAAAAATTGTATAGAGGTGTAATATTACAATATATTGTGTCAATCATAGTTTGTATTCATTAAATTAAGATACCAAGCATGTGTGATGGATTGATTATACATAACTGCGCATGCTAGCTATTCTTGTGCAGTAATTAGCACCATTACCCAACAAGTATACATACCATAATTTAATGTACATTTAGGCCAGTAACTCTGTTAAATGGAAAACTATATATATGAAAATAACTTGGTGTCAGCATTTAATTACAGATAACTATAATGCGTTCCCAATGATCATGAGTTATAAAACATTCTGAAGTACATTACTGTATGTCAATATTTGCCTCATTTCTTAACATACATATACCCCAACTTAATGCACATATATGTATGTTTAGAAATAGGGCAAATTTTGATATACTTCAAAATTTCTAAAACTCGTTGGGCATGCTTTATAGTTGTCTGCAAATGCTGACACCAGGTATTAGCTTGATATCTTTCCATTTGACAGAGTTACAGCCCTAAATGTACATTTAAATCTGGCATGCCAAGTTACCTTTCCTCTCCCCATATATTAACTTGGTATATATACTAGGATTTTTGTACATTTAGTTCTAAAACTCTACCAAATGGAAAGATATGAAGCTGTGACTTGCTGTCAGCATTTACAGACATCTAATAAAACCAGCCTAGTTGAAATATCGATCATAGGCATTAATATCGTATAAGCGATAAATATCGGACCTCTCACTATATCTAGTTTTCTGTATCATGAAAAGTCGCTCTCCTCCCTCCACCAAGACACATACAGGCTTTTATCCATATGCCACAGTTTTGAGATGTATTGGAAATACTGCGTATGTGTGTAAAATTGCTTGGAACGATTCACTGGTCTGGAATTAAAGTGGAATAAATTGACGATTTCTCGAAAATAATTGGGATCAGAAAAGTCGTTCTCCTCGGCCCATCAAGACACTTACAGGATTTATTCGCTTTTCCCAGTTTTCAGGTGAACCACTAATACTGCCTATGTCTTTAAACTTGCTTGAAACAATTCACTGATCTGGAAATAACGAGAAATATATTAAAAAAGGTCCCAACCACAACCCTTTTTTTTGGACAAAACTTCATATAAATAGAAGCGAAAAACCTTATATAGTAGGCCTACCTGGACACATCTCTATGGTGGTTGCGGTTCCCATAGAGGTTGGTAGCGCTTAGACTCTGAAGCTGTCTCCTAATCGGTTGGTGCCATAGAGACGTGCTCACCAATAATCCGGATTTCGGGGGGGTTCCACGTAATGTGGGATTGGCATCTGATATCTTAGGATTCATATGAGTCGGCCATATCGAGAAGAACTGGTTCTTCTCACGCAAGTGACACCCAAAGCTCAACTCGGCAGAGCGTTACCACCGATCCCGGCCTATGAGCGTCGTGGATGGTAGCGTTCGGTATGGTCCAACTTTTTTTCTTTGGGGTTTCGTTGGCTGTCGATTGACGAAATTTCACTTTAACGAGATCCATATAAAATATATGGATAGAAAGTACTTCAATAACAATCAAGTACTACACAGTGCATATCCCTATGTATAAAAATTGGAAAGTATTCTAGATTTTCAGATATAGTATGGAATTTTGTCTTTATTATAATATTATACCTTCTAACGGTCGGCCATATATAGTATTACGCAATTTTCTCTAACAAAACAGTACATTAACTGGAGTTCTGTAACTCTATCAAATGGAGAGATATGAAGCTAAACCTTTGTGTCAGCATTCACAGACATCTGTAGAACATGTCCAATGGGTTTTTGAAATTTTGATGAAACTTAAAATTTGCCCTATCTCTCACCATACATTAACTTTGTATACCAGAATTTATTGTACATTGAGGGCTGTAACTCTATCAAATGGAGAGATATGAAGCTAAACCTTTGTGTCAGCATTCACAGACATCTATAGAACATGTCCAATGGGTTTTTGAAATTTTGATGAAACTTAAAATTTGCCCTATCTCTCACCATACATTAACTTTGTATACCAGAATTAAATGTACATTGAGGGCTGTCACTCTATCAAAGGGAGAGATATGAAGCTAAACCTTTGTGTCAGCATTCACAGACATCTATAGAACTTGGCCAATGGATTTTTGAAATTTTGATGAAACTTAAAATTTGCCCTATCTCTCACCATACATTAACTTTGTATACCAGAATTAAATGTACATTGAGGGCTGTCACTCTATCAAATGGAGAGATATGAAGCTAAACCTCTGTGTCAGCATTCACAGACATCTATAGAACTTGGCCAATGGGTTTTTGAAATTTTGATGAAACTTAAAATTTGCCCTATCTCTCACCATACATTAACTTTGTATACCAGAATTTATTGTACATTGAGGGCTGTAACTCTATCAAATGGAGAGATATGAAGCTAAACCTTTGTGTCAGCATTCACAGACATCTATAGAACATGTCCAATGGGTTTTTGAAATTTTGATGAAACTTAAAATTTGCCCTATCTCTCACCATACATTAACTTTGTATACCAGAATTAAATGTGCATTTTGGGATGTCACTTTATCAAATGGAGAGATATGAAGCTAAACCTTTGTGTCAGCATTCACAGACATCTATAGAACTTGGCCAATGGATTTTTGAAATTTTGATGAAACTTAAAATTTGCCCTATCTCTCACCATACATTAACTTTGTATACCAGAATTAAATGTACATTGAGGGCTGTCACTCTATCAAATGGAGAGATATGAAGCTAAACCTCTGTGTCAGCATTCACAGACATCTATAGAACTTGGCCAATGGGTTTTTGAAATTTTGATGAAACTTAAAATTTGCCCTATCTCTCACAATACATTAACTTTGTATACCAAAATTAAATGTACATTGAGGACTGTCACTCTATTAAATGGAGAGATATGAAGCTAAACCTCTGTGTCAGCATTCACAGACATCTATAGAACTTGGCCAATGGGTTTTTGAAATTTTGATGCAACTTAAAATTTGCCCTATCTCTCACCATACATTAACTTTGTATACCAAAATTAAATGTACATTGAGGACTGTCACTCTATCAAATGGAGAGATATGAAGCTAAACCTTTGTGTCAGCATTCACAGACATCTATAGAACATGTCCAATGGGTTTTTGAAATTTTGATGAAACTTAAAATTTGCCCTATCTCTCACCATACATTAACTTTGTATACCAGAATTTATTGTACATTGAGGGCTGTCGCTCTATCAAATGGAGAGATATGAAGCTAAACCTTTGTGTCAGCATTCACAGACATCTATAGAAAATGGCCAATGGGTTTTTGAAATTTTGATGAAACTTAAAATTTGCCCTATCTCTCACAATACATTAACTTTGTATACCAGAATTTATTGTACATTGAGGGCTGTAACTCTATCAAATGGCGAGAAATGAAACTAAATCTTTGTGTCAGCATCCACAGACATCTATAGAACATGTCCAATGGGTTATTGAAATTTTGATGAAACTTAAAATTTGCCCTATCTCTCACAATACATTAACTTTGTATACAAAAATTAAATGTACATTGAGGACTGTCACTCTATCAAATGGAGAGATATGAAGCTAAACCTTTGTGTCAGCATTCCCAGACATCTATAGAACATGTCCAATGGATTTTTGAAATTTTGATGAAACTTAAAATTTGCCCTATCTCTCACCATACATTAACTTTGTATACCAGAATTTATTGTACATTGAGGGCTGTAACTCTATCAAATGACGAGAAATGAAACTAAATCTTTGTGTCAGCATCCACAGACATCTATAGAACATGTCCAATGGGTTTTTGAAATTTTGATGAAACTTAAAATTTGCCCTATCTCTCACCATACATTAATTTTGTATACCAGAAATCAATGTACATTTTGGGCTGTCACTCTATCAAATGGAGAGATATGAAGCTAAACCTTTCTGTCAGCATTCACAGACATCTATAGAACTTGGACAATGGGTTTTTGAAATTTTGATTAAACTTAAAATTTGCCCTATCACTCACTATACATTAACTTTGTATACCAGAATTAAATGTGCATTTTGGGATGTCACTTTATCAAATGGAGAGATATGAAGCTAAACCTTTGTGTCAGCATCCACAGACATCTATAGAACTTGGCCAATGGATTTTTGAAATTTTGATGAAACTTAAAATTTGCCCTATCTCTCACCATACATTAACTTTGTATACCAGAATTAAATGTACATTGAGGGCTGTCACTCTATCAAATGGAGAGATATGAAGCTAAACCTTTGTGTCAGCATTCACAGACATCTATAGAACATGTCCAATGGATTTTTGAAATTTTGATGAAACTTAAAATTTGCCCTATCTCTCACAATACATTAACTTTGTATACCAGAATTTATTGTACATTGAGGGCTGTAACTCTATCAAATGGCGAGAAATGAAACTAAATCTTTGTGTCAGCATCCACAGACATCTATAGAACATGTCCAATGGGTTATTGAAATTTTGATGAAACTTAAAATTTGCCCTATCTTTCACAATACATTAACTTTGTATACCAGAATTTATTGTACATTGAGGGCTGTCGCTCTATCAAATGGAGAGATATGATGCTAAACCTTTGTGTCAGCATTCACAGACATCTATAGAACTTGGACAATGGGTTTTTGAAATTTTGATTAAACTTAAAATTTGCCCTATCACTCACTATACATTAACTTTGTATACCAGAATTAAATGTGCATTTTGGGATGTCACTTTATCAAATGGAGAGATATGAAGCTAAACCTTTGTGTCAGCATCCACAGACATCTATAGAACTTGGCCAATGGATTTTTGAAATTTTGATGAAACTTAAAATTTGCCCTATCTCTCACCATACATTAACTTTGTATACCAGAATTAAATGTACATTGAGGGCTGTCACTCTATCAAATGGAGAGATATGAAGCTAAATCTTCGTGTCAGCATTGACAGACATCTAATAAAACCGGCCTAGTTGAAATATCGATCATAGGCATTAATATCGTATAAGCGATAAATATCGGACCTCTCACTATATCTAGTTTTCTGTATCATGAAAAGTCGCTCTCCTCCCTCCACCAAGACACATACAGGCTTTTATCCATATGCCACAGTTTTGAGATGTATTGGAAATACTGCGTATGTGTGTAAAATTGCTTGGAACGATTCACTGGTCTGGAATTAAAGTGGAATAAATTGACGATTTCTCGAAAATAATTGGGATCAGAAAAGTCGTTCTCCTCGGCCCATCAAGACACTTACAGGATTTATTCGCTTTTCCCAGTTTTCAGGTGAACCACTAATACTGCCTATGTCTTTAAACTTGCTTGAAACAATTCACTGATCTGGAAATAACGAGAAATATATTAAAAAAGGTCCCAACCACAACCCTTTTTTTTGGACAAAACTTCATATAAATAGAAGCGAAAAACCTTATATAGTAGGCCTACCTGGACACATCTCTATGGTGGTTGCGGTTCCCATAGAGGTTGGTAGCGCTTAGACTCTGAAGCTGTCTCCTAATCGGTTGGTGCCATAGAGACGTGCTCACCAATAATCCGGATTTCGGGGGGGTTCCACGTAATGTGGGATTGGCATCTGATATCTTAGGATTCATATGAGTCGGCCATATCGAGAAGAACTGGTTCTTCTCACGCAAGTGACACCCAAAGCTCAACTCGGCAGAGCGTTACCACCGATCCCGGCCTATGAGCGTCGTGGATGGTAGCGTTCGGTATGGTCCAACTTTTTTTCTTTGGGGTTTCGTTGGCTGTCGATTGACGAAATTTCACTTTAACGAGATCCATATAAAATATATGGATAGAAAGTACTTCAATAACAATCAAGTACTACACAGTGCATATCCCTATGTATAAAAATTGGAAAGTATTCTAGATTTTCAGATATAGTATGGAATTTTGTCTTTATTATAATATTATACCTTCTAACGGTCGGCCATATATAGTATTACGCAATTTTCTCTAACAAAACAGTACATTAACTGGAGTTCTGTAACTCTATCAAATGGAGAGATATGAAGCTAAACCTTTGTGTCAGCATTCACAGACATCTGTAGAACATGTCCAATGGGTTTTTGAAATTTTGATGAAACTTAAAATTTGCCCTATCTCTCACTATACATTAACTTTGTATACCAGAATTTATTGTACATTGAGGGCTGTAACTCTATCAAATGGAGAGATATGAAGCTAAACCTTTGTGTCAGCATTCACAGACATCTATAGAACATGTCCAATGGGTTTTTGAAATTTTGATGAAACTTAAAATTTGCCCTATCTCTCACCATACATTAACTTTGTATACCAGAATTTATTGTACATTGAGGACTGTCACTCTATCAAATGGAGAGATATGAAGCTAATCCTTTGTGTCAGCATTCACAGACATCTATAGAACTTGGACAATGGGTTTTTGAAATTTTGATGAAACTTAAAATTTGCCCTATCTCTCACCATACATTAACGTTGTATACCAGAATTCAATGTACATTTTGGGCTGTCCCTCTATCAAATGGAGAGATATGAAGCTAAATCTTTGTGTCAGCGTTCACAGACATCTGTAGAACATGTCCAATGGGTTTTTGAAATTTTGATGAAACTTAAAATTTGCCCTATCTCTCATTATACATTAACTTTGTATACCAGAATTAAATGTACATTGAGGGCTGTCACTCTATCAAATGGAGAGATATGAAGCTAAACCTTTGTGTCAGCATTCATAGACATCTATAGAACATGTCCAATGGGTTTTTGAAATTTTGATGAAACTTAAAATTTGCCCTATCTCTCACAATACATTAACTTTGTATACCAAAATTAAATGTACATTGAGGGCTGTAACTCTATCAAATGCCGAGAAATGAAACTAAATCTTTGTGTCAGCATCCACAGACATCTATAGAACATGTCCAATGGGTTTTTGAAATTTTGATGAAACTTAAAATTTGCCCTATCTCTCACCATACATTAACTTTGTATACCAGAATTTATTGTACATTGAGGGCTGTAACTCTATCAAATGACGAGAAATGAAACTAAATCTTTGTGTCAGCATCCACAGACATCTATAGAACATGTCCAATGGGTTTTTGAAATTTTGATGAAACTTAAAATTTGCCCTATCTCTCACAATACATTAACTTTGTATACCAGAATTTATGGTACATTGAGGGCTGTAACTCTATCAAATGACTAGAAATGAAACTAAATCTTTGAGTCAGCATTCACAGACATCTATAGAACATGTCCAATGGGTTTTTGAAATTTTGATGAAACTTAAAATTTGCCCTATCTCTCACCATACATTAACTTTGTATACCAGAATTTATTGTACATTGAGGGCTGTAACTCTATCAAATGACGAGAAATGAAACTAAATCTTTGTGTCAGCATCCACAGACATCTATAGAACATGTCCAATGGGTTTTTGAAATTTTGATGAAACTTAAAATTTGCCCTATCTCTCACAATACATTAACTTTGTATACCAGAATTTATGGTACATTGAGGGCTGTAACTCTATCAAATGACGAGAAATGAAACTAAATCTTTGAGTCAGGATTCACAGACATCTATAGAACATGTCCAATGGGTTTTTGAAATTTTGATGAAACTTAAAATTTGCCCTATCTCTCACCATACATTAACTTTGTATACCAGAATTAAATGTACATTGAGGGCTGTCACTCTATCAAATGGAGAGATATGAAGCTAAACCTTTGTGTCAGTATTCACAGACATCTATAGAACATGTCCAATGGGTTTTTGAAATTTTGATGAAACTTAAAATTTGCCCTATCTCTCACAATACATTAACTTTGTTTACCAGAATTTAATGTACATTGAGGGCTGTCACTCTATCAAATGGAGAGATATGAAGCTAAACCTTTGTGTCAGCATTCACAGACATCTATAGAACATGTCCAATGGATTTTTGAACTTTTGATGAAACTTAAAATTTGCCCTATCTCTCACAATACATTAACTTTGTATACCAGAATTTATGGTACATTGAGGGCTGTAACTCTATCAAATGACGAGAAATGAAACTAAATCTTTGTGTCAGCATCCACAGACATCTATAGAACATGTCCAATGGGTTTTTGAAATTTTGATGAAACTTAAAATTTGCCCTATCTCTCACCATACATTAACTTTGTATACCAGAATTTATGGTACATTGAGGGCTGTAACTCTATCAAATGACGAGAAATGAAACTAAATCTTTGTGTCAGCATCCACAGACATCTATAGAACATGTCCAATAGGTTTTTGAAATTTTGATGAAACTTAAAATTTGCCCTATCTCTCACCATACATTAACTTTGTATACCAGAATTTATGGTACATTGAGGGCTGTAACTCTATCAAATGACGAGAAATGAAACTAAATCTTTGTGTCAGCATCCACAGACATCTATAGAACATGTCCAATGGGTTTTTGAAATTTTTATGAAACTTAAAATTTGCCCTATCTCTCACTATACATTAACTTTGTATACCAGAATTTATTGTACATTGAGGGCTGTAACTCTATCAAATGACGAGAAATGAAACTAAATCTTTGTGTCAGCATCCACAGACATCTATAGAACATGTCCAATGGGTTTTTGAAATTTTGATGAAACTTAAAATTTGCCCTATCTCTCACCATACATTAACTTTGTATACCAGAATTAAATGTACATTGAGGGCTGTCACTCTATCAAATGGAGAGATATGAAGCTAAACCTTTGTGTCAGTATTCACAGACATCTATAGAACATGTCCAATGGGTTTTTGAAATTTTGATGAAACTTAAAATTTGCCCTATCTCTCACCATACATTAACTTTGTACACCAGAATTAAATGTACATTGAGGGCTGTCACTCTATCAAATGGAGAGATATGAAGCTAAACCTTTGTGTCAGTATTCACAGACATCTATAGAACATGTCCAATGGGTTTTTGAAATTTTGATGAAACTTAAAATTTGCCCTATCTCTCACCATACATTAACTTTGTTTACCAGAATTAAATGTACATTGAGGGCTATCTCTCTATCAAATGGAGAGATATGAAGCTAAACCTTTGTGTCAGCATTCACAGACATCTATAGAACATGTCCAATGGATTTTTGAACTTTTGAAGGAACTTAAAATTTGCCCTATCTCTCACAATACATTAACTTTGTATACCAGAATTTATTGTACATTGAGGGCTGTAACTCTATCAAATGACGAGAAATGAAACTAAATCTTTGTGTCAGCATGCACAGACATCTATAGAACATGTCCAATGGGTTTTTGAAATTTTGATGAAACTTAAAATTTGCCCTATCTCTCACCATACATTAACTTTGTATACCAGAATTAAATGTACATTGAGGGCTGTCACTCTATCAAATGACGAGAAATGAAACTAAATCTTTGTGTCAGCATCCACAGACATCTATAGAACATGTCCAATGGGTTTTTGAAATTTTGATGAAACTTAAAATTTGCCCTATCTCTCACAATACATTAACTTTGTATACCAGAATTAAATGTACATTGAGGGCTGTCACTCTATCAAAGGGAGAGATATGAAGCTAAACCTTTGTGTCAGTATTCACAGACATCTATAGAACATGTCCAATGGGTTTTTGAAATTTTGATGAAACTTAAAATTTGCCCTATCTCTCACCATACATTAACTTTGTATACCAGAATTTATGGTACATTGAGGGCTGTAACTCTATCAAATGACGAGAAATGAAACTAAATCTTTGTGTCAGCATGCACAGACATCTATAGAACATGTCCAATGGGTTTTTGAAATTTTGATGAAACTTAAAATTTGCCCTATCTCTCACAATACATTAACTTTGTATACCAGAATTAAATGTACATTGAGGGCTGTCACTCTATCAAAGGGAGAGATATGAAGCTAAACCTTTGTGTCAGTATTCACAGACATCTATAGAACATGTCCAATGGGTTTTTGAAATTTTGATGCAACTTAAAATTTGCCCTATCTCTCACCATACATTAACTTTGTATACCAGAATTTATGGTACATTGAGGGCTGTAACTCTATCAAATGACGAGAAATGAAACTAAATCTTTGTGTCAGCATGCACAGACATCTATAGAACATGTCCAATGGGTTTTTGAAATTTTGATGAAACTTAAAATTTGCCCTATCTCTCACCATACATTAACTTTGTATACCAGAATTAAATGTACATTGAGGGCTGTCACTCTATCAAAGGGAGAGATATGAAGCTAAACCTTTGTGTCAGTATTCACAGACATCTATAGAACATGTCCAATGGGTTTTTGAAATTTTGATGAAACTTAAAATTTGCCCTATCTCTCACAATACATTAACTTTGTATACCAGAATTTATGGTAAATTGAGGGCTGTAACTCTATCAAATGACTAGAAATGAAACTAAATCTTTGTGTCAGCATGCACAGACATCTATAGAACATGTCCAATGAGTTTTTGAAATTTTGATGAAACTTAAAATTTGCCCTATCTCTCACTATACATTAACTTTGTATACCAGAATTTATTGTACATTGAGGGCTGTAACTCTATCAAATGGAGAGATATGAAGCTAAACCTTTGTGTCAGCATTCACAGACATCTATAGAACATGTCCAATGGGTTTTTGAAATTTTGATGAAACTTAAAATTTGCCCTATCTCTCACCATACATTAACTTTGTATACCAGAATTTATGGTACATTGAGGGCTGTAACTCTATCAAATGACTAGAAATGAAACTAAATCTTTGTGTCAGCATGCACAGACATCTATAGAACATGTCCAATGGGTTTTTGAAATTTTGATGAAACTTAAAATTTGCCCTATCTCTCACAATACATTAACTTTGTATACCAGAATTAAATGTACATTGAGGGCTGTCACCCTATCAAAGGGAGAGATATGAAACTAAACCTTTGTGTCAGTATTCACAGACATCTATAGAACATGTCCAATGGGTTTTTGAAATTTTGATGAAACTTAAAATTTGCCCTATCTCTCACCATACATTAACTTTGTATACCAGAATTAAATGTACATTGAGGGCTGTCACTCTATCAAAGGGAGAGATATGAAGCTAAACCTTTGTGTCAGTATTCACAGACATCTATAGAACATGTCCAATGGGTTTTTGAAATTTTGATGAAACTTAAAATTTGCCCTATCTCTCACAATACATTAACTTTGTATACCAGAATTTATGGTAAATTGAGGGCTGTAACTCTATCAAATGACTAGAAATGAAACTAAATCTTTGTGTCAGCATGCACAGACATCTATAGAACATGTCCAATGAGTTTTTGAAATTTTGATGAAACTTAAAATTTGCCCTATCTCTCACTATACATTAACTTTGTATACCAGAATTTATTGTACATTGAGGGCTGTAACTCTATCAAATGGAGAGATATGAAGCTAAACCTTTGTGTCAGCATTCACAGACATCTATAGAACATGTCCAATGGGTTTTTGAAATTTTGATGAAACTTAAAATTTGCCCTATCTCTCACCATACATTAACTTTGTATACCAGAATTTATGGTACATTGAGGGCTGTAACTCTATCAAATGACTAGAAATGAAACTAAATCTTTGTGTCAGCATGCACAGACATCTATAGAACATGTCCAATGGGTTTTTGAAATTTTGATGAAACTTAAAATTTGCCCTATCTCTCACCATACATTAACTTTGTATACCAGAATTTATGGTACATTGAGGGCTGTAACTCTATCAAATGACTAGAAATGAAACTAAATCTTTGTGTCAGCATGCACAGACATCTATAGAACATGTCCAATGGGTTTTTGAAATTTTGATGAAACTTAAAATTTGCCCTATCTCTCACTATACATTAACTTTGTATACCAGAATTTATTGTACATTGAGGGCTGTCACTCTATCAAATGGAGAGATATGAAGCTAAACCTTTGTGTCAGCATTCACAGACATCTATAGAACATGTCCAATGGATTTTTGAAATTTTGATGAAACTTAAAATTTGCCCTATCTCTCACCATACATTAACTTTGTATACCAGAATTTATTGTACATTGAGGACTGTCACTCTATCAAATGGAGAGATATGAAGCTAATCCTTTGTGTCAGCATTCACAGACATCTATAGAACTTGGACAATGGGTTTTTGAAATTTTGATGAAACTTAAAATTTGCCCTATCACTCACTATACATTAACTTTGTATACCAGAATAAAATGTGCATTTTGGGATGTCACTTTATCAAATGGAGAGATATGAAGCTAAACCTTTGTGTCAGCATTCACAGACATCTATAGAACTTGGCCAATGGATTTTTGAAATTTTGATGAAACTTAAAATTTGCCCTATCTCTCACCATACATTAACTTTGTATACCAGAATTAAATGTACATTGAGGGCTGTCACTCTATCAAATGGAGAGATATGAAGCTAAACCTTTGTGTCAGCATTCACAGACATCTATAGAACATGTCCAATGGGTTTTTGAAATTTTGATGAAACTTAAAATTTGCCCTATCTCTCACCATACATTAACTTTGTATACCAGAATTAAATGTACATTGAGGGCTGTCACTCTATCAAATGACGAGAAATGAAACTAAATCTTTGTGTCAGCATCCACAGACATCTATAGAACATGTCCAATGGGTTTTTGAAATTTTGATGAAACTTAAAATTTGCCCTATCTCTCACCATACATTAACTTTGTATACCAGAATTTATTGTACATTGAGGGCTGTCACTCTATCAAATGGAGAGATATAAAGCTAAACCTTTGTGTCAGCATTCACAGACATCTATAGAACTTGGCCAATGGGTTTTTGAAATTTTGATGAAACTTAAAATTTGCCCTATCTCTCAACTCTATCAAATGACAAGAAATGAAACTAAATCTTTGTGTCAGCATCCACAGACATCTATAGAACATGTCCAATGGGTTTTTGAAATTTTGATGAAACTTAAAATTTGCCCTATCTCTCACAATACATTAACTTTGTATACCAGAATTTATTGTACATTGATGGCTGTAACTCTATCAAATGACGAGAAATGAAACTAAATCTTTGTGTCAGCATCCACAGACATCTATAGAACATGTCCAATGGGTTTTTTGAAATTTTGATGAAACTTAAAATTTGCCCTATCTCTCACTATACATTAACTTTGTATACCAGAATTAAATGTACATTGAGGGCTGTCACTCTATCAAATGGAGAGATATGAAGCTAAACCTTTGTGTCAGCATTCACAGACATCTATAGAACATGTCCAATGGATTTTTGAAATTTTGATGAAACTTAAAATTTGCCCTATCTCTCACCATACATTAACTTTGTATACCAGAATTTATTGTACATTGAGGGCTGTCACTCTATCAAATGGAGAGAAATGAAACTAAATCTTTGTGTCAGCATCCACAGACATCTATAGAACATGTCCAATGGGTTTTTGAAATTTTGATGAAACTTAAAATTTGCCCTATCTCTCACTATACATTAACTTTGTATACCAGAATTTATTGTACATTGAGGGCTGTCACTCTATCAAATGGAGAGATATGAAGCTAAACCTTTGTGTCAGCATTCACAGACATCTATAGAACATGTCCAATGGATTTTTGAAATTTAATGAAACTTAAAATTTGCCCTATCTCTCACCATACATTAACTTTGTATACCAGAATTTATTGTACATTGAGGACTGTCACTCTATCAAATGGAGAGATATGAAGCTAATCCTTTGTGTCAGCATTCACAGACATCTATAGAACTTGGCCAATGGGTTTTTGAAATTTTGATGAAACTTAAAATTTGCCCTATCTCTCAACTCTATCAAATGACAAGAAATGAAACTAAATCTTTGTGTCAGCATCCACAGACATCTATAGAACATGTCCAATGGGTTTTTGAAATTTTGATGAAACTTAAAATTTGCCCTATCTCTCACAATACATTAACTTTGTATACCAGAATTTATTGTACATTGATGGCTGTAACTCTATCAAATGACGAGAAATGAAACTAAATCTTTGTGTCAGCATCCACAGACATCTATAGAACATGTCCAATGGGTTTTTGAAATTTTGATGAAACTTAAAATTTGCCCTATCTCTCACCATACATTAACTTTGTATACCAGAATTAAATGTACATTGAGGGCTGTCACTCTATCAAATGGAGAGATATGAAGCTAAACCTTTGTGTCAGCATTCACAGACATCTATAGAACATGTCCAATGGATTTTTGAAATTTTGATGAAACTTAAAATTTGCCCTATCTCTCACTATACATTAACTTTGTATACCAGAATTTATTGTACATTGAGGGCTGTCACTCTATCAAATGGAGAGAAATGAAACTAAATCTTTGTGTCAGCATCCACAGACATCTATAGAATATGTCCAATGGGTTTTTGAAATTTTGATGAAACTTAAAATTTGCCCTATCTCTCACCATACACTTTGTATACCAGAATTTATTGTACATTGAGGGCTGTCACTCTATCAAATGGAGAGATATGAAGCTAAACCTTTGTGTCAGCATTCACAGACATCTATAGAACTTGGCCAATGGATTTTTGAAATTTTGATGAAACTTAAAATTTGCCCTATCTCTCACTATACATTAACTTTGTATACCAGAATTAAATGTACATTGAGGGCTGTCACTCTATCAAATGGAGAGATATGAAGCTAAACCTTTGTGTCAGCATTCACAGACATCTATAGAACATGTCCAATGGATTTTTGAAATTTTGATGAAACTTAAAATTTGCCCTATCTCTCACCATACATTAACTTTGTACACCAGAATTTATTGTACATTGAGGGCTGTCACTCTATCAAATGGAGAGAAATGAAACTAAATCTTTGTGTCAGCATCCACAGACATCTATAGAACATGTCCAATGGGTTTTTGAAATTTTGATGAAACTTAAAATTTGCCCTATCTCTCACTATACATTAACTTTGTATACTAGAATTTATTGTACATTGAGGGCTGTCACTCTATCAAATGGAGAGATATGAAGCTAAACCTTTGTGTCAGCATTCACAGACATCTATAGAACATGTCCAATGGATTTTTGAAATTTAATGAAACTTAAAATTTGCCCTATCTCTCACAATACATTAACTTTGTATACCAGAATTTATTGTACATTGAGGGCTGTCACTCTATCAAATGGAGAGAAATGAAACTAAATCTTTGTGTCAGCATCCACAGACATCTATAGAACATGTCCAATGGGTTTTTGAAATTTTGATGAAACTTAAAATTTGCCCTATCTCTCACTATACATTAACTTTGTATACCAGAATTTATTGTACATTGAGGGCTGTCACTCTATCAAATGGAGAGATATGAAGCTAAACCTTTGTGTCAGCATTCACAGACATCTATAGAACATGTCCAATGGATTTTTGAAATTTAATGAAACTTAAAATTTGCCCTATCTCTCACCATACATTAACTTTGTATACCAGAATTTATTGTACATTGAGGACTGTCACTCTATCAAATGGAGAGATATGAAGCTAATCCTTTGTGTCAGCATTCACAGACATCTATAGAACTTGGCCAATGGGTTTTTGAAATTTTGATGAAACTTAAAATTTGCCCTATCTCTCAACTCTATCAAATGACAAGAAATGAAACTAAATCTTTGTGTCAGCATCCACAGACATCTATAGAACATGTCCAATGGGTTTTTGAAATTTTGATGAAACTTAAAATTTGCCCTATCTCTCACAATACATTAACTTTGTATACCAGAATTTATTGTACATTGATGGCTGTAACTCTATCAAATGACGAGAAATGAAACTAAATCTTTGTGTCAGCATCCACAGACATCTATAGAACATGTCCAATGGGTTTTTGAAATTTTGATGAAACTTAAAATTTGCCCTATCTCTCACTATACATTAACTTTGTATACCAGAATTAAATGTACATTGAGGGCTGTCACTCTATCAAATGGAGAGATATGAAGCTAAACCTTTGTGTCAGCATTCACAGACATCTATAGAACATGTCCAATGGATTTTTGAAATTTTGATGAAACTTAAAATTTGCCCTATCTCTCACTATACATTAACTTTGTATACCAGAATTTATTGTACATTGAGGGCTGTCACTCTATCAAATGGAGAGAAATGAAACTAAATCTTTGTGTCAGCATCCACAGACATCTATAGAATATGTCCAATGGGTTTTTGAAATTTTGATGAAACTTAAAATTTGCCCTATCTCTCACCATACACTTTGTATACCAGAATTTATTGTACATTGAGGGCTGTCACTCTATCA
Source organism: Chondrosia reniformis (assembly GCA_947172415.1). Classification (NCBI taxonomy): domain Eukaryota; kingdom Metazoa; phylum Porifera; class Demospongiae; order Chondrillida; family Chondrillidae; genus Chondrosia; species Chondrosia reniformis. The sequence continues at coordinate 6,601,652 of OX359199.1, read as the reverse complement.
AATGGAGAGATATGAAGCTAAACCTTTGTGTCAGCATTCACAGACATCTATAGAACTTGGCCAATGGATTTTTGAAATTTTGATGAAACTTAAAATTTGCCCTATCTCTCACCATACATTAACTTTGTATACCAGAATTAAATGTACATTGAGGGCTGTCACTCTATCAAATGGAGAGATATGAAGCTAAATCTTCGTGTCAGCATTGACAGACATCTAATAAAATCGGCCTAGTTGAAATATCGATCATAGGCATTAATATCGTATAAGCGATAAATATCGGACCTCTCACTATATCTAGTTTTCTGTATCATGAAAAGTCGCTCTCCTCCCTCCACCAAGACACATACAGGCTTTTATCCATATGCCACAGTTTTGAGATGTATTGGAAATACTGCGTATGTGTGTAAAATTGCTTGGAACGATTCACTGGTCTGGAATTAAAGTGGAATAAATTGACGATTTCTCGAAAATAATTGGGATCAGAAAAGTCGTTCTCCTCGGCCCATCAAGACACTTACAGGATTTATTCGCTTTTCCCAGTTTTCAGGTGAACCACTAATACTGCCTATGTCTTTAAACTTGCTTGAAACAATTCACTGATCTGGAAATAACGAGAAATATATTAAAAAAGGTCCCAACCACAACCGTTTTCTTTGGACAAAACTTCATATAAATAGAAGCGAAAAACCTTATATAGTAGGCCTACCTGGACACATCTCTATGGTGGTTGCGGTTCCCATAGAGGTTGGTAGCGCTTAGACTCTGAAGCTGTCTCCTAATCGGTTGGTGCCATAGAGACGTGCTCACCAATAATCCGGATTTCGGGGGGGTTCCACGTAATGTGGGATTGGCATCTGATATCTTAGGATTCATATGAGTCGGCCATATCGAGAAGAACTGGTTCTTCTCACGCAAGTGACACCCAAAGCTCAACTCGGCAGAGCGTTACCACCGATCCCGGCCTATGAGCGTCGTGGATGGTAGCGTTCGGTATGGTCCAACTTTTTTTCTTTGGAGTTTCGTTGGCTGTCGATTGACGAAATTTCACTTTAACGAGATCCATATAAAATATATGGATAGAAAGTACTTCAATAACAATCAAGTACTACACAGTGCATATCCCTATGTATAAAAATTGGAAAGTATTCTAGATTTTCAGATATAGTATGGAATTTTGTCTTTATTATAATATTATACCTTCTAACGGTCGGCCATATATAGTATTACGCAATTTTCTCTAACAAAACAGTACATTAACTGGAGTTCTGTAACTCTATCAAATGGAGAGATATGAAGCTAAACCTCTGTGTCAGCATTCACAGACATCTATAGAACTTGGCCAATGGGTTTTTGAAATTTTGATGAAACTTAAAATTTGCCCTATCACTCACCATACATTAACTATGTATACCAGAATTTATTGTACATTGAGGGCTGTCACTCTATCAAATGGAGAGATATGAAGCTAAACCTTTGTGTCAACATTCACAGACATCTATAGAACATGTCCAATGGATTTTTGAAATTTTGATGAAACTTAAAATTTGCCCTATCTCTCACAATACATTAACTTTGTATACCAGAATTTATTGTATATTGAGGGCTGTAACTCTATCAAATGACGAGAAATGAAACTAAACCTTTGTGTCAGCATCCACAGACATCTGTAGAACATGTCCAATGGGTTTTTGAAATTTTGATGAAACTTAAAATTTGCCCTATCTCTCACCATACATTAACTTTGTATACCAGAATTTATGGTACATTGAGGGCTGTCGCTCTATCAAATGGAGAGATATGAAGCTAAACCTCTGTGTCAGCATTCACAGACATCTATAGAACTTGGCCAATGGGTTTTTGAAATTTTGATGAAACTTAAAATTTGCCCTATCTCTCACAATACATTAACTTTGTATACCAAAATTAAATGTACATTGAGGACTGTCACTCTATCAAATGGAGAGATATGAAGCTAAACCTTTGTGTCAGCATTCACAGACATCTATAGAACTTGGCCAATGGATTTTTGAAATTTTGATGAAACTTAAAATTTGCCCTATCTCTCACCATACATTAACTTTGTATACCAGAATTAAATGTACATTGAGGGCTGTCACTCTATCAAATGGAGAGATATGAAGCTAAATCTTCGTGTCAGCATTGACAGACATCTAATAAAATCGGCCTAGTTGAAATATCGATCATAGGCATTAATATCGTATAAGCGATAAATATCGGACCTCTCACTATATCTAGTTTTCTGTATCATGAAAAGTCGCTCTCCTCCCTCCACCAAGACACATACAGGCTTTTATCCATATGCCACAGTTTTGAGATGTATTGGAAATACTGCGTATGTGTGTAAAATTGCTTGGAACGATTCACTGGTCTGGAATTAAAGTGGAATAAATTGACGATTTCTCGAAAATAATTGGGATCAGAAAAGTCGTTCTCCTCGGCCCATCAAGACACTTACAGGATTTATTCGCTTTTCCCAGTTTTCAGGTGAACCACTAATACTGCCTATGTCTTTAAACTTGCTTGAAACAATTCACTGATCTGGAAATAACGAGAAATATATTAAAAAAGGTCCCAACCACAACCGTTTTCTTTGGACAAAACTTCATATAAATAGAAGCGAAAAACCTTATATAGTAGGCCTACCTGGACACATCTCTATGGTGGTTGCGGTTCCCATAGAGGTTGGTAGCGCTTAGACTCTGAAGCTGTCTCCTAATCGGTTGGTGCCATAGAGACGTGCTCACCAATAATCCGGATTTCGGGGGGGTTCCACGTAATGTGGGATTGGCATCTGATATCTTAGGATTCATATGAGTCGGCCATATCGAGAAGAACTGGTTCTTCTCACGCAAGTGACACCCAAAGCTCAACTCGGCAGAGCGTTACCACCGATCCCGGCCTATGAGCGTCGTGGATGGTAGCGTTCGGTATGGTCCAACTTTTTTTCTTTGGAGTTTCGTTGGCTGTCGATTGACAAAATTTCACTTTAACGAGATCCATATAAAATATATGGATAGAAAGTACTTCAATAACAATCAAGTACTACACAGTGCATATCCCTATGTATAAAAATTGGAAAGTATTCTAGATTTTCAGATATAGTATGGAATTTTGTCTTTATTATAATATTATACCTTCTAACGGTCGGCCATATAGTATTACGCAATTTTCTCTAACAAAACAATACATTAACTGGAGTTCTGTAACTCTATCAAATGGAGAGATATGAAGCTAAACCTTTGTGTCAGCATTCACAGACATCTGTAGAACATGTCCAATGGGTTTTTGAAATTTTGATGAAACTTAAAATTTGCCCTATCTCTCACCATACATTAACTTTGTATACCAGAATTAAATGTACATTGAGGGCTGTCACTCTATCAAATGGAGAGATATGAAGCTAAACCTTTTTGTCAGCATTCACAGACATCTGTAGAACCTGGCCAATGGGTTTTTGAAATTTTGATGAAACTTAAAATTTGCCCTATCTCTCACCATACATTTACTTTGTATACCAGAATTAAATGTACATTGAGGGCTGTCACTCTATCAAATGGAGAGATATGAAGCTACACCTTTGTGTCAGCATTCACAGACATCTATAGAACTTGGCCAATGGGTTTTTGAAATTTTGATGAAACTTAAAATTTGCCCTATCTCTCACAATACATTAACTTTGTATACTAGAATTTTTGTACATTTACTTCTGTAACTCCACCAAATGGAAAGATATGAAGCTGTGACTAAGTGTCAGCATTCGTAGACATCTATTAAGCATTATCAATATGCTTTGGATATTTTGATTTCTACTCATATTTGCTCTATCTCTCCCCATACATTAACTTTGTGGATAGGGCAAATATGAGTAGAAATGAAATTTTCGAAAGCTCACTGTTAATGCTTAATAGATGCCTGTGAATGCTGACACCAAGTCACAGCTTCCTATCTTTCCATTTGGTAGAGTTACAGAAGTAAATGGACAAAAATCCTAGTATACAAAGTTAATGTATGGGTAGAGATAGGGCAAATATGAGTAGAAATCAAAATTTTCAAAACTCGTTGATAATGCTTAATAGATGCCTGTGAATGTTGACACTAAATCTTAGTTACATATCTTTCAATTATATTATAGTTACAAAATTAATATGGTGTATACCAACTAATGTATGATGAGAGAAAATTGCGTAATACTATATATGGCCGACCGTAAGAGGGTATAAAGACAAAATTCGATATGTATACTATATATCTGAAAAACTGGAACACTTTACAAGGTTTTTTTATACACAGAGATATGCACTGTGTAGTACTTGATTGTTATTGACGTAGGCCTACTATCTATCCGTATATAATACATGGATCTCGTTAAAGTGAAATTTCTTCAATCGACAGTCAACGAAACTTCAAAGAAAAAAAGTTGGACCATACCGAACGCTACCATCCACGACGCTCTGAGGCCGGGATCGGTGGTAACGTGGTAACGTTCAGCTTATCGAATCTGCCGAAGCAAATTACTGCCGAGTTGAGCTTTGGGTGTCACTTGCGTGAGAAGAACCAGTTCTTCTCGATATGGCCGACTCATATAAATCCTAAGATATCAGATGCCAATCCCACATTACGTGGAACCCCCCCGAAATCCGGATTATTGGTGAGCACGTCTCTATGGCACCAACCGATTAGGAGACAGCTTCAGAGTCTAAGCACTACCAACCTCTATGGGAACCGCTATCACCATAGAGATGTGTCCAGTTAGGCCTACTATATATACTATATGTAAGGTTTTAATCTTCTATTTAATTGCCTAAGAAAACGTTTGTGGTTGGCATTTTCAATCTACTGTAACTCATATCATATTTTTAAAACTCACAGTATATATATACTGTATGGGTATTTGAGCATGCAGTCAAGAAGTTGCAGCTCTTTCCATTTGACAGAGTTACAGCCTCAATTGTACATCAAATTCTGGTATACCAACTTAACGTATGGTGAGAGATAGGGCAAGTAGTTATGCATCTGATCACCATATAGTAAGTCGGGCTGTAAGTCTGTCAAATAGCTAAATACTGACACTAATTATAAAATTTCAAGTACTTGGCCTATATATAGTTATTCATTTGTGAGTATGAAAAGAGTTCATAGTATAATAATCTCACTTGTTTGTTGAAATTATGATAGATGGAATGAAACTAATTCACTGTTGATTATATTAATATGCCTCATATTCATTTATAAGCTAATTATATTCTGCCATTTGTGTATAATATACAACATACATGCTATATGAATTATACTCTTGTGAATATTTGGAAATCATGAACCAAAGTCTTGGGTACAAGTTTACTGATAATAAGAACTGGTTCTGGTTTAAAAATGATACAAAATACAAAGACGGTAAAATAACATTTATGACACAATAACATAATATTAATTTTGTATGATCATTACACAAAATAGTCGACTCTTGTCCTATACTTTGATGTCAATTGGTTTAAAGATTACTTTTGGTTTGAATGTCTTTTGGAGAATCTCCCATTACTGCTAGAAACCCCTCTGCATATTCCATTAACTGCCTCCCTGTTTCTGAATTATCTTTTATGACTACAACTTGACTATTTCTACTGTGTTGTGTTTTTGAAGGACTGCTTTGTGATGGCAGGTTGGCTGGGAGGCTTTTGTTAGAAATGGTTGTTGGTGATGTTCCAGAACTTTCTGAATGCATGCTATTACCAGTCCTCCTGGCTGACATCACCTCTGGTAAGCTCTGTGTCTCTCTCGTGGTCTCTTGCAACACTTCAATTTCACAGACAAAATTTTTGGTTTCATCAATTCGTGTATTTCCTGCTGCTAGACTCTGAAAATGTATCCTTACGTTGCCTCTATTCCTGACATTGACTGGTCTGATAGCAGGCGCTGAGTGCACTCTCTTAAGTCTGAAGCAGATGACGATAATTATGCAACAAAATAGGAGCAAGACAACTGCAATGAATGCACTGATACTGAATGAGATGATAGCTATGAAACTGAGTGACTCTTCAGGTTTGGAAGTCACTGGCTCCTTAGATGGAGCCTCTTCCGCATATATGTGCAGCATCTTGGTAACCAGGAAACCAGAAGCAGCAGGCCCAGGAAATAAGACTGTTGAACCATTGACAACAAAGTAGTCCAATTTCAACAGCCAGTTACCCTGTATAAGAATAAATTTATTTAGTCAGTCGCTATCGGTGTATTAAACTATATAAGACAGTACTATGTACAAATGGAGGTACATGTGTATATATAGTTCCCTAATATTATTATGGTAAGCCATACATGGCTATATATAGGAAAGTAAGCATATTGGTCAACTTTTCAATTAACCTTAAGGAAATAGATACATTAGCAGCAGGAATGGTGTCTACTCCTGAAGCCTTAACAATCCAGCCAATCCTGGTATACATATCCAGCTAGGCTTGCTGTAAAGTCAGTGGAGCAACAGAAATATGGAGGAATAGCTGAATGATTACAGTTCTACAAGGTCATAATATTAAGGTTTTAATTTCAAAGGGAGAAATACTTATTTTTGTATGGAATACTATGCAAATATACAGTACATGGCTTAGAATATTAACCTCTCTCAGGTCTTTAGTAGTGAATGTAACAGCTGATCTTTCGGCTCTTCTTTTTGTTGTCTAAAATGAATATTACAATCGTAACTGTTTGAGATTATATGGGTACCCTAATGAGAATACGGGTATCACAGTGGGAATATGGGTACCCTAATGAGAATACGGGTATCACAGTGGGAATATGGGTACTGTGGAGGGCATGTGGGTACTGTGGAGGGCATGTGGTTGCTGTGGAGGACATGTGGGTGCTGTGGAGGGCATGTGGGTGCTATGGAGGGCATGTGGGTGCTATGGAGGGCATGTGGGTGCTGTAGAGGGCATGTGGGTGCTGTGGAGGGCATGTGGGTGCTGTGGAGGGCATGTGGGTGCTGTGGAGGGCATGTGGGTGCTGTGGAGGGCATGTGGGTGCTGTGGAGGATATGTGGATGTTGCAAAGAATATACGACTCTAGGTGACATGCATACATTCTTACTGAAATTATATCAGGCTGAAAGCAGTTGTGGTCTTCAGTATCACTAGGACAAATCTCAATCCTGTCAATCTGTAGTTCAGCATCATCCAGTATAACTTGTTCTTTAGATGGCTCGATGCTTAATGTAATATCATCACCTGAAAACAGTTCACAATGACACTCATATCCATGTTAGTTGCACCCTATTTAAGACTAAAACATACCTCTTCTAAACTCAGTGCTTTCTCCTTTGATACCTGTCAAGATCACCCTGGGCACTATGGCAACCATATACCCATCTTGGGTTTCATTTTTCTCCAGTTGGAATTGGAATGAAACTTTACCATTTGGAAGGCAGAACGACCTGCTACTTTGATACCACAATTTGCACTCCAGTAGTTGAATGTTATACAGCCCACTGTAATCCTTTAACTGTCTAGAGGACATTTTCCACAGCTGAATAAATGGATTTGTCACAGGTGAAGTCTGTAATAGTTCCAAGTCAATTATACTAAGATTAAGCTCATGAAAAGCCTGAGATTTTTCAGCTTGAAGGTTTTCTACAAGTCTTGAATCTGTAACATTCATTGAAACTCTAAATATCACCTCAAGCAAGTTATAGTTGGAACTGATGGAAACCATTTCTATTGTCACATTTTTTTCAGTGTCCCTGATGTACTGGACTGGGCTTGTTAATCTCTTGATGGTTGGCATTACAAATTTGATGTCAGCTGTTGCTTCAGCACTGAGAACACCAACTTGGTTAGCGGTGAATTGCGTAAACATCACGTAGGTGAGGTAGAGAGGCAATTTGAGGGTAAACATACCATCAGACTCAACCAGGCTTCCTCCACACACCTCAACTAGGTCTCTGATACTGTGGTAGCTTTCAAATGTCCACCAACAATGCAGTCGGCTGAAGTCTTCTGAGGTACTGGGAGGACCACTGTCCCATCCACCCTTCACACCCCTAAGTGAATGCAGCTCTCCGACTGCGAAACTAGAGCATGGGTAATTCCTTCTTGTAGGAATGTGCCCTAGAAGTGGCGTGATGTCTTCTGGTAATGGCCTGGTTGATACCACAGGTAAATGGTTATCAAAATGAGGGATTTTAAGTAAAGTCAGCTTTACAATATCCTATAATGGCAGATTGAAATATATCCTATTATAATAGTAATATATTGTATATGTATCCATACTAATAATCATTATATGTATACTGTGATTGCACATTATGAGGCTAATTAAGTAATCTCACATCAAGTGAAACTGATGGGTTGCGTGCTGTTGGTTCCATCTTGGCTTCAAATTCAATCATTTCTGTCTTCTCCTCCGAAGCCAAACAAGCTTCCCTTTCATCAAACTGCAGTCTGATTGGTTGGCTAACTCGACTGTACCCTGCCTGACCATTCCTGTCAACGGCAGTCGCACGACATCTAACACGACGATTTTTGAACATGTACACTGGATCCAGATACCTCTCCTTTGGGGTTGCTAAGACATTGGTAAAGTTTACAGGTAGAAATGCATGAGAGTAGTTATAGAATATGGTGCTCATTTCCCATGTATAAATGGTTAGTTTCGGATCAATCTGCTGGATTTCACAGTGCCTTTCATACTCAGATGTATCATCTATCCAGTCACTGTCACATGGCTAAAGACAAACATGAGAAGTGTATTGACATGTATGCATTATGTAACTTGCAATTAGAGATAATCATATTTGGTTCTATAGTATACAAGGCTCATGCAAACCCTATATATTATGTTAATTAAACTCAAAATAACCAAATGCCCTTATTTATTAGGAAGCTATATACTATATGTATGTGACAGCAGTAAAAGAAACTTCTATCTAACAATATTGAAGAAAAGTAAAATAATTTATCTGCCAGGGAGTTGATATGCAAGGGCATTATATATCTTTACATAACCCACTGATAAACACAGTAATGCCTTGTGAGCTGAAACAACGTCATGGTATACTAGGCCAAGGGGAGCATCAGTAACATCACTGGAATAGATTTTTGGTGCACTGGGAAAATACGCTCCTCTGAGTTGATGGTTGTGTACAAAGACTTCACTTCTTGGTATGCGTCCTAGAAGAGGCAGTGTTGCATTTTCTGGTTTCCATATTCTCACATAGAAGTTGAAATTAGACACACGATTGTGGTTAGATAACAACTTTACGGAAATGTTGGCTGTTTCCACATTTGGCGGTAGTTTAACAATACCTGTCTTGCTGATATAATCAATACCAGGTACACCCCTGCTCTCTTCGTCACCAAGCTCTGTAGTATATTTTAGTAGCAGTGTCTGGCTGGGGTCTCCATGTCTGCGAATTTTAGTTACTGCATATATCTCATCCACCGGGAAATTGGAGAGAGGCTCCTCAAATTGGTACAAAATGCTCTCAAATCCAACTTTAGGAACTGTATGGACAGGTATACAATGCATATCTTTAATTATTTATTGTTTGTAAGTGTACAGATACATATGCATTTATAATGCAAACACCATTTTCCTAAACCTATGATCATTATGTATATAAATAGAATAGACAAAAACCTGGGCCAGACAGCAGTTGCTGGGGGATTTCCCCATATATTAGTGTCCCATAGTGGGTCGTTTTGAATATGCAAAAATACGGCAACAACTAAAATATAAGAACTAGTAATATTGAAAGATAATAACTTGTTAGATGTGCATACTGTATATACGTATAATAAATTCATACTACTGGAACTAACTGTCTTCGGAGTCATTGATAATGACATCAAATGTGGTGTGTGCTCCTTCTTCAGTATGCATGTCTTGGTATCTGAAAACTCTCAATAGGACTACCAAAAACTCTGATTGTTCCCACTTGCTGTCATCTATCAAAGAGAGATGACAATACGCTCTTTTTTGATTGGGTTCCATGTGCACAATCTCGTGGCTCAGTCCAGTGTGATAGTCTTCCTCTGCCTTTGCACTACCTTGGTATTGTAACACACATAACAAACGACTCTCATAATCCAAGTCACCCACACGAACAATTGGAATTCTAATTATCTGTCCACTATCCTCATTATACTCACCACTGGAGTACTGAAATTGCACAATGGTCCCTGCAAGTTGAAACAAAAAATACAAATAAATTTCAGGTTGTCACGGAGACATATTTCTCTTTGTAAATCCTACAAATTACTTTAGTCAGATAGGCTCTGGTTATTGCTTACTTGGTTTTGGTATTATTTGAACAAGTAGATCCTGACCATCCTCAGCTATGAATCCATTGGTCACTTCAGCTATTTGAATATGAAGTGTTTTAACTAAATTATCCATCTCCTTAGAGATAATTTCCATGTGACCAATAGCCACTGATTGTTGAGTTAAGAAAGTTACTGAATTTGAGATAACCACATAGTCAATTCCTTCTATGGCTGTGTCATTTGGCGGTTTTGAAAAGAATCGGAGAGTTACAGTAGTTGACTGATTCAAAGATTCAGGTGGTCCGGTACGAAGTAACACAAAGCCAAGTAATGTATTATTTGGTGATGGTCTCGTCATTATTTGTATTTTGTTGACAAAGCCAATCACTGGAACTATACAAAAAATAAAAAAATTAGTTTTTATAACATATACACCAGCCCAGTGGAGAAGAAGGAGAAAACTCATTCAAAGCTCTCACTAGGTTTAGTTTCCTAAAGGCGTTTTACTCTAAAGTAGGTTGAGCATGTTGTAAAAGGGTACGTTAGATATTTCATGTGAATCCATGCTAATTCATGTGCTATGAATTAGCATGTTTTGCTTCAGGTAAGTAATGCAACTAATTTGTGGGAGGGAAATTGTTAAATTGGTCAAGCACTGAAATGGATGCTTGTGTTTGTTTACACACAAGTTGTGTATCTTTCTCTTTGTGTTTGTTTACACAGACGTTGTGTATCTTTCTCTTTGTGTTTGTTTACACACAAGTTGTGATTATCTTTCTCTTTTTGTTTGTTTACACAGACGTTGTGTATCTTTCTCTTTTTGTTTGTTTACACACAAGTTGTGATTATCTTTCTCTTTGTGCTTGTTTGCACAGACGTTGTGATTATCCACCTTTTGTAAACTTAGCAAATAATCACAGCAAGTAATGTTAAAAACACTAAATGAGGCAAGCATATTAACATGATTTCTTAGTTTTAAAATGGTAAAATAATGTTATAGAGTGGCAAACTAGAGTTTCTCCATTCATTATACTGTATAAGTAGCTAGGAGATGAATATAGAACATTCTGAGATCTATGTGAATACTTTTTGTATCTACCAACACAGTGAACACCAACAAGTGTCCTTATAGGAAAGGTTATACAGTAGGTATGTCAGTTATTGTCATGGATACATGAACCTAGCTTGTAAGACTTCTGTGGGTACTACCCACACGTGTTGGAAAGCCAGAGAGGATGAACATATAGGCATTCAATTTAGTGACACAAGAGAACTGCAGAGTCACTTGTCTGGGTCACAGGTGACAGCATTTAGCTTGATGCATATGGGTACGTCTTCCTTTGATTTCATGACAACTTGTGTTTAAGAATTTATCAGTAAATGAGGATGCTTCAAAGAGCTTCTCTGAGATCATTGAAGTTAAACTCCTTAAATAGAAGTGTTTATTATCTGTTAACAAACATGCACATAAAGGAAGCTATTGAATCATTAAATGGTAAGGTCAAATCAAAAGGAGTTATATCTATCTTATACTTGTTAGTGAATGCTATAAGTGAAGAATATATATACACACTAATTTAGCAACAAATATACAACTAATAATATAAGTAGGAATAATACTTGGTGGTGAACACAAATTTGGGCAGTTAGTAGATTATTATTTTGGCTGTTGATTTCTGCTAATGACAAGATTTGATGAACCGCCAAAGATAATAAATAGGTGGTAAACTCTGTGGACTACTAAATCAAAGATTCTCCATCAAAATCTTTGCTAAACCCAGTACAGTACTAACTTAATAAAGTCTTAGGCTAACAGTGTGTTGTAGTATATCCTTCACAGGTTGACTATAGGATTGAGATAGAGAGAAAGTACTGTGTATGTTATAACATGGATTGACCACCGCTCAAACACTCTATATATATACGTAGGCATTTGCAATAAAAATTTAATAAACTGGCTTTAATTGGTTGATGAGTCTGGAAGTGGTTTGTTTGGAAACAGAAATGAAATTACTTCAAACAATCAGCGTTCGGTTGAGTGTTTACACCTTGGATAAAGCAAACGAGGTATGCCTGTAATGTACTTAAGTCTGAAACATGTGATATGGGTGATTTGAAGCAAATCCTGTGAATTCCTAGATCACCACACTCTCAGACTATGGGTCAACATTGTCTCCATCCAGATACATTTATTCCAATAATGTTATACAAAAAAGAAATATATTTTGAAGACTCTATACAAACCTTGATCAATGCTGTTGACAATATTGACACAAACTCTGTCTGCTGTCCGGTCAACCACACCTCCACCAATGGCCACGCCCAATAGCACATAAAATGGCTCCCTGGGTTCATGCATGTTATCATCAATGATCTCAACCTCACAACTGGTATGGTTTAAATTACTTCTGAACAGAACAACAGATTCTGGGCTGTCTGGTCGGTGAACAAAATCTCTGCCTGCAGTTACTAAGGAGACGTTATAGCTAGTATAGCAGATAACACCAACCTCCTCTCTTAGGTTACCAGTTCTGGTCACTGGTATTGAAATAGTCCCTATGTTTTCTGGAACATCAATCTCAAAATCACACTTTTGTGAAACCTTTGAACTCTGAGAGGTTTTAGGTGAAAACCGTATCCAGTTAACTAAAAAATATTAGTCCAGAATAATTCTATGGTAATTTAAATGTTAATATAAAACTTATGTATTTATATGTGTGATATTAATGTGATAGTCATGTTATAGTCATAAGAGATTGGAACATGGACATTTGTATACATGCATTTGTAGAAGCTAACAAATCTAACAATTGACTCTACTAAATATGTGTGTAGAATTTCAAACTATGGCAACCTTACTGGGTGGTTCGTTATCTGTGATGACAATGGTTATTCTGGATTTATTGCTCATTGGAATGACGTTGTGTCCTTCAGACAGACTAAGAGTCAATGATTCATCTTCTTCAATAAATGTGTCATCAAAAACTGTAAAATTATAATACAGCTGGTCCTGATCTGGTTTGAAATAAAGGGTAGAATTCTGAACACATGAATCCACTTCTTCAAAGCAGTTATTCTCTATTGTACCACCAAGCACTGATACGTGGATGGATGCATCAACAGTTAAATCTCCCATTCGTCTGTAAGATGAAGAAAGAGCTTGTAAACAAACTAAATATACATATTCATTGTTCACAAATAATTTTGAAAATATTTTAACCATTTAAGGGTTGAATCTAGAAATTTGTAAAGGAGGGTGCTAAGGTATCTAGGAGACAGAAAGGATAAAATTCGGAGTACTGTAAATACAAAATCAAATTCACAGGGGGTGCTTTAGAACCCAGAGCACCAACCCCCTAAATCTGCCAATGTCTAGTATATATGTATAGTGTGTGGCTTATTAAGAATATAATACAGAACTGACTCTTCAATAGCATGTGGTGGGAACAGCCTCTATATGTCCTATAGAGAGTCTATAGTGGTGGTAACCTTGGTGATATCACTAAAGACATCTTAAATACATTCTAGTGATTTAAAACATCAATGGAGCTGAATTCAATTAAGATTCTTACAGTTTTAGAGACTAATAAGTTTGAAAAATAAATGCCAAAACTGCTTCTAGACAAAGCATATTATATATACAAATCAAAGAGTGTTGACCCACTTCAAAGAAATCCCCAAAACTCATACAATATAGCATCCGACTTCAAAAGAAGTTCCTTTTTGTCAGGAATGTAGAAGCATAGTTATAGAATCATTAAAGTGCAAGGAGGTGAATAAACCAATAAAAAGAAAATCTGTTTTTTAGCATCATCTGTGTGAAGCATCCTTGCATACATTGGTTAGAGAAACATTACTGACACTACTGCTCCACATTTAGCATGAGCAATAGAACAAAAGATTCATTGAGGAGATTTATATCAGGCATTTCTACATGAATGGCTTCTGCATATACTGCAGCTGTGTATTGGAATACAGAAGACACACATTTTAAGCATAAGACTTCAATCATTTCCAGTTGTTTATCCTCTTCAAGTGTCCCCTCATCTTGGTAACTAGGGGAATGTGGCACATTGGCAAGAGATACCATACAATCCTCCACGAGGCACTGCAATGGCTTCCTTATAGGTTCCTTCAGCATAGTGTATTTTATATACTAAGAATCACTACAGTTCACCTCAATGCAATACGTGGGTAATGCAAACCCCTATTACTCACAAGGACAACAGAAATGCTTTATCACAAACCCACAATGGTCACAAGTAACTAGGAGAAACAGTTATGCCTAATCATATTCATTGCCCTGAGGGTATTCGGTTAGATACATACAGCCATAAGAAAAGCCTCAACTACCATTCACCAAGATGCAGTTGCTGAAGCTATCTATAAATTGCTCATCACTGTATATATTCTTTATATTTAATATATATGGCTTTATGCAGGAGGAGTTAGAATTGGTCAGGAAGTATATATTGGGGATAATGGCTGGACAATGGGATGGAGGGTAGAGTCAATATAAACACAAGTAAACAAGACATTCTGAGCCAATGTATAACCTTACCTAACAATCACACTGACTGTTTCAAAGCCTTCTTCGATTGTGATATGTTGTTGCTCAAAAAAGACTGCAGACCATTTAACCTGTAACTCAAATGCCTTTGATGCATCTTGGAAAAATGCAGTACTTATTGTGAGATTTAGATACACGGTGACGATTCCATAAGGGAAATCCCCCAGTTGAGAAGGGTTAGCTGTAAAGGTCAGTACAGACCTGAATGCATCTTCCAAAGGGAATTCTGATTTCATAGGTGATGTTAAATTATCCAGGAGCCCGTACCTTTGTCCAGTAAATGGAAATGCCATTTCTGTCTCTATAATGACTTTAGTTGACTTTGGGGCTGGTAGGGGATATATGCTAATATCTTGTAAAACGTTCTCCAGGTGAAAACCATAAAAGTCTGCAGTAATAAAACTGACGTGTTGAATTGGGTAGGAGGGGTGTGATATATTGTAGTTTGACTCCCCAGGAGATAGTGCTTTGTGGAAAAACGTGACATTATACACAAGTGACTCATCAAGGTGTAGCAAACGGAATGCAAAGTAGTCCACACCTCCCATAGGATTGATAAGTTCAAATCCTATCCTTTTCTGATAAATATCACCAATAGTAAATGCAGCTCCTATACTTAGAGGTATAGGAAATAGAAAGTCATCTGGGATGCCATAGATTAGCTGTCCTGATTCAGGAACCCGAGTTATCTGAAGGATAGTCTGTTCTCTACAAAAAGGTGAATTGGAAATGTTAATGTGTTCAATGGACAGGGTAAGGCTAGGGTGACTGATGGTCACAATTGAGGGCTCAAAAACTGGGTCCTGTTTCCTTCTGATAATGATATCCAGGGATATAAAGGTCACCTCATTGGTGTGATTTGATGACACTAGAAAGACCATCTTGTCTACACATCCAGAGAGTGTGTTGATATAAATCACCTCTGAGGATATTAGTTGCTCCATTAGAATGACATGATGGGATATGTCTCCAAACTTTGGTGCTCTGACAAGGGTCAGAAGACTGTCATTGTCAGATAAATATTGAAAGATATCTGCTGAAAGGACCGCAAGAAAACCTTCCTCTACCACAATACTTGGCAATGGGTTCCAAATATTTTCCAAGGCTTCCACCAATACCGGCTTTGAAACTTCCACCAGAAACCAAAAATTCTTTGACCCAGGGATGTTACTGGAAAGTAGGACAGCATCATAATCCAAACTGTCTGATTCCATTTGGTAATAAATCAGTCCAGAGTTAATATGATCTTGCGTAAAACCTGTTATAGTTTGATTGCAGTAAGATCCTTCCATACATAGGTAGCCACCAAAGGGTCCTCTTAGGATTAGATAATGCACAATGACCTCACTACTAATTTTAACACTCAGATGGTCAGATGTTATGGTGGCTTTTGTTTGAAATGATGAAAGCCTGAAGTCCCTAGGCAGGGTTACAGTGGGCCCACCAAATGTGGCTTCTTCAAGATTCTTCCTACCTAATAGGACTAACACTGCACTGCTCAATGGACTGGTACTGATCATGTCAAATTCAAAAAGGATGTTATCACTATTGGCATTGAGTGGTGGAACATACCAAAGAAGTCCTAAGTCTAAATCCCTTTGTCTGAAGAAAATTGTGGAAGAAACATCACTTAGAGAAAGCAGATCGCTTGCATTAATCATTGGACCAGAATGGAAAAATGATAAGTTTTTTGGTGCAAGGAATAATGAGCCTGTTTGATTGGCTTGGAAAAAGAGAGTATCCCAGTCATTGGATTTTGGAGCTGATGATTGTATGAATAAGTTAGTTAGCTGTGTAGCCTGTCCTTCTACTGCATTGAAAGAATCAGCAACAAAATGCAAGGATGGAGTTGGCAGCTGGTCAAAGTAATTAATTCTGACAACAATGGTCAGTGGAAATCCGTCCATACAGTTAATCTGCCAATGCAGTTGGTCTGTAGACTCAAGCGGAGTTTCATTTAGTAAGTGGTAGGAGAGCTGTCCGGAAATGAGACTTGAGTGTGATAAGATGAAGGGTACTAGTGAGAGTGTATCATGGATTTGATTATCATTTCCCACCCATTGCAGATAACCATATTTTGGTTTCTCGGTCACTTTGTGATAGCAGTATTCAGAAATATTTGCATTTCGGACTGACTCTAGTAAATCAAGCTGAATATTGTCTCTTTTATCTACCACATTAAGTATGACTGGAAGGATTTCTTGCATAAAATCAGATATTACAAGAATCACACTTTCTAATAGTGGCTTTCCGCTGAGATCAAATATGGTGTAGTTCACTATCCCGCTACTACTATTCAGAGAGTGCGGGAAATAGCCAACAGATGATTGGTCCAACAGGTCAGCAACAGTAAAGACTGAAACTGCACTACAGTAGTCACAGGGATGGGAAGCAAATGTTCCTTCAGTGCTCTCCAACTGAATAGTAAGATAGTGATTATGTGAAGCTGGTATTTGAAAAAGGTTTGGTTCCAAGGGTGTACCAGCAGTGTGGCTAATCACTAATGGTATTGGAGACAATGGGAAGGACAGAGATTCCATTGGAATACCTTTGATTGGCAAGAGTATCCTTAGAGCCTCTGAAAAATCATTTTCCCATAGCAAGATAATAACATAATCTTGAAGATCACTGTTGAGATGCAATGGATCCAGAGTGTAAACAAATGGATCATCAGATAGTGTGTATCCACAAGTGAGAGGACGATTAATGGGACCACTGAGGTTTCCGAACTGAGGGAGAGGAAGAATGCCCGGATATACTGCCAGGGAATAATAGCATGCATTCAGGGCCTTTGAAGGAAATTCTAAATCAAGTTGGAAACTGCTCGTATTACCTCTAAGAAAAGGTCGTATTCTTATCGTATTCCCGATGGCAGTTAGAGGATGGTTAGCGGGTAGAATGTGCACTGCTACCTGAAACCAAGTTACTGTTGAATTTATGTCCGTTTCAACTTGAAATTGCAGTTGTTCGGTCTTCCTATAACAGCCATAATGATAGAGTGTAACTTCTTCTACCATGCAATCGAATACGTCCGGTTGGACGTTCGAACACCTGCTCCAAATTTCTCCTAATAATCGAACTTGACAGCCGTCGCTGCGCGGCAGGATTTTTCTCAAAACGGGAGATAAGGCCACGCTTCTTCCCCTTTCTACCGCAACTACGTCACTGTAAGGCTGGTCTGTTCCGTCCGTCTGCACCATAGTCAACAGTAAAGCCAATAGCAATACGGTCCTATTCATGGTGTCTCCGTCCTCGTCCGTCAGGCGTATATCATAGCGTACACTACTCCGTTTATAAGACCATAGCCTACATACATTAGCGACTCAAATTCCTGAACTCTTCACACCGAGTATAAGATAGCATCATACAAGTATCATACCACAGGTCTTCAGGGGCTTCAGCCGTTATCCGGCCGGCCAGCCGTATCCGAGGACGCCATTTTACTATTGATATAATTATTACGAGGTTGATTATTTGTTGGCGACGTATAGTTAAATGGCTCAATTCGTAACACCTATTTAGCGATTTTCTATCATACCCATTAATACAAGGATTGCCTTATTCGGATATATTTGTTCATAGATAAATATAATAAATACAAAATTTAATGACTTTCATACAATTCATGCATAGATTAGAGGTTGCATAAAAAGGAGTTAAAAATGCAATTTCTTATGATGACTTCTATCACTGACATGTAGTTAAAAGAATCAAGCTTCTTTTAGCAAATAATAGACAAGCAATCTCTTTACAAAACTCTTCAAACACAACAGCTCCTTCTACTAGATTGTTATGGGGCATGCTGAAACAGAGAAAGAAACACAGCTCACATATGTACATTCTAACAAGTAGGACTATCTTCAGTCCTAGCAAGGAATCTTTGAGGAGGCTTATGTTTAACATTTGAGCACCGAGAGACAGTTTTGGCTAAAAGTCTTTGAATACACATCAGGGTTTCATTCAGGGGGAGGTGGGGCATTTGTCCCCCTTACAAAAATTTCTGGATGAAACCCTGTGTGACATTCAGATTTTGTGCTTTGCAATGTTCCAAGACATCTAAAAGTAAGTGTCCAAAAGCTAAAGATTGACACAATTGTAGAGGTGACATTTTGCTAATGCAACATAGCTGAAACACATACTGTACGTGTGTGAATATGTATACACAAAGCATCATGGATAGTAAGGATTGGAAATATAAAATTGGTAAACAAACTCTCAAAAGGAGTGGGTTGTCACTATGTATCTAATGTATAATGGGAAGGGTACTGCTCAATTACTGCAGTTTTAGTGGAACTTCAATGGCCATACCCAAGGGCTAATACATTTTGTATACAAGCAGAGCTACGTAATATATACGGGAATGAGGTGAATGTAATATTCCTTTTAGAGGCACTTTGCAAGTTGTATACATCAGCACAATAATTTATATATGCCCATTATGTTGTTTAGATTAATATCAAGTGTTTTTTCATACTGTGTAAGTGCCAATATGTGGTGTCAACCGAGGAATTGGCATACAAGATAGATAAATACCTCAATAGATCAGATGTTTCCTTTCCTTCTAAGCGTCTCCTGGCTTCTATTACATTTAGTTTCAAAGTTATGGAAGCCTCAGAATAAGATTGTAACTCTTTACACACCTGATTTACATAAGATGGAATAGGAGATCAGTAAGAACATACAAGTTAATATTACTCATCAATAAGTCACATAATGGACTACTAAATTCCAGATTGCCCACTGCCTGCACCCTCTGAAGAGTACACAGGAGCTAGATACGTATGAAAAATCTAAGATACCATTTTCCTACATGCTGTGCCTATTCTGAAAAGAGCCTATAGGGGAACTAAACCTGAAGAGAGCTTTGGATGAAGATACAGGAGTCTTTTCTTCCTTCTTTTCCCTTCTTTCATCTTCTTTCCACTGGGTCAGACAGCCGTTTCTGGGAATTCCACCCTTCATCAGTGATCCTGGGAGTCTTTGTCTTTTCTTTATCTTGATCTTCTGTGAATCCTTGGCTCCTTGGTATGTACTTGTAAATACACTATTTGACACTTTTCACTGCACCTTTATTAATGCTGTTTGCAGCGTCTGGGAATTGTCTTTATTGTCATGACAACCTAATAACATATCTTCAAGACTTGTCGGCAGACATGCCACCACTCGCATGAGCACAGAGGAAAGGATAAGGTTAATATCGTATGGCTATGGAAGAAGAGAAAAGAAGGACAATAGAGAACAGGAGACTTCTTGTTCAGTCAGAATATTTGAACAGATGTAGTTATTCCATTAAGAACCAGTAAGGGTTGCAATTACCTACCTACCTACCTACCTACCTACCTACCTACCTACCTACCTACCTACCTACCTACCCACCTACCTACCTACCTACTAGTATATAGCCAGTTCTCTTGACTATTAGAACAACAATCCTATCAAAGTGATAGCAACTCTTTATCACCATTGCCATTGAGTGGAGCCACTCTAGCCAGGACGCATTACAGACAATTCAGATAAATGTCTAGAATACACATACTAGGTCTGACCTATAATTAGGGTACTTTACTGGAGTTTATCATGGTTAGTGTGATATTTTAAGGAAATAAAACATATGTTTGTGCCATTCCTGGAGATCAGGCATGTCCGCCTTAGGAGACACATTATTCAGTCAGGAGATGTTTATTCAGTCAGGTGGTGTTTATTCAGTCAGGTGGTCGCTATCCCACACAAACAACAAATGTACTGATAAGATACACCACCTTGCGGAAACACATTCTAAGCTGTGTCTCCTTCTCTCCCTCTATCTCCTACTCCTTCCTTTCCTCCTTCTCACCTTCTCTCTCTCCTCCCTCCTCCTCCCTTCTCTCCCTCTATCTTCTACTCCTTCCTTTCCTCCTTCTCACCTTCTCTCTCTCCTCCCTCCTCCTCCATTCTCTCCCTCTATCTCCTACTCCTTCCTTTCCTCCTTCTCACCTTCTCTCTCTCCTCCCTCCTCCTCCCTTCTCTCCCTCTATCTCCTACTCCTTCCTTTCCTCCTTCTCACCTTCTCTCTCTCCTCCCTCCTCCTCCCTTCTCTCCCTCTATCTCCTACTCCTTCCTTTCCTCCTTCTCACCTTCTCTCTCTCCTCCCTCCTTCTCCCTTCTCTCCCTCTATCTCCTCCACCTTCCTTTCCTCCTTCTCACCTTCTCTCCTTCTCTCTCTCCTCCCTCCTTCTCTCCCTATCTTCTTTGCCCTCCTATCTCTACCCCCTCCCTCATTCCTTCTGAGTCTTAGCTAGACTAAGCAACAAACCTGATCAAGCAGTCTTTCTGTCTTCTTCAAAAGAGCTGAAATTAAAGGTGCACTGGAGAAATCTTCCACTTTGATTTGACAGTCCATTTCATCCCAAAGGTAGACCAAATCTCCATAGCCAGCCAACTGCAACAGAAAGTAGTAGATATATAAATGGTTTTCGTTATTGTGATTACTCAGGAGAGCTGGCTTAATTACATACATAAGTACTTGGGTCCAGCCCTGTACAAAATTAAGAACTTTCTGAGCTCCTCACCCTATTGACCACAAGTTATACTAATCCTACATATGAAGGTCGGTCGTATGTATGTACATATCTGTACTTACCAATGTGTAAGCCTCCTGCATGTAGGACTTGTGGCAATATGTTTCATGTACCTGATAACTGGTAGCCAGCCATTTTGGGGGAATACCCATGTACCTGAAGGACACATCAAAGACTAACTTTTTGCAATAGACATTTACAATGCAAAGGGCCACGTATACGTACTTCACATGTATGAATACTGTTCAAACACTAAATGGCAACTCTACAAAAACTTTAATCTTCGCAACATACAAATATTTTAGTAAGTCTGAAACCAGTTAGTACAAAGTGACCCGTTTCCATGGAAATAAGTAAAGATGTGACTGGTTGTCATGGAAATGCTTGATTGCTTGATGTTCTATACATGTACGTATGTTTGTAGTTTTCTCAACAGGTAGCCATGCTGTAATAAGGTATGACTGAGAGACTAGCTGGGTGATATCAGCCGAAAAGACAGTGATGAATAGTGGGGCATTCATGTTGTCTAGAGTTGTACGCCTTAGCATTGGCATATATGGACATAATCACAGTCTTCAAAAGATTGAATTCAAGGGTCATTCTAAGGAATTCAAGTTATCTCAAAAACGTCGATACTATACCGGGATATGTAAATATGGGTGTACTCTAATCCGTATGCATGCTGAAAGAGTTACATAATAGCTATGCAAGCACAAACTGTGTGACAAGGTCTTCCACTTTCTCCCTCTCCAAAGCCCACTCTCTTCTTTTCGATCGATCTGCACTTTTCACAATATTTATGTCTGTAAATTTAGCAATTATGGTTGCCTCAGGGATAGACAGGATTGCGTCAAACAGGTGCAAAGTTGCATAACATATATCCTCAGAAAGATGGTCCACAAAAGCAATCAACACCTTCCTAATGGGATGGTCCCCATGGGAACCAACAAGATAATCCACAATGGTTAACTGAAGTTCTTTGCAGGTGATGTAATGGAGACCTTTGGCCAATATCAGAAGAGCCTTGACCTGACAATCTTCTGTACTATATAAGTATATACACAGCAAGAAAAATAATAATTTCCACACAAATAAAGTCCAATATATGTATGCATGTGCAGTTATGTAATTGAAAGCAGTTTCACAACACTTTTGCAAAGGCTATGATGTAAAGTGGACAATTGCTGGAAATGTTGGTACATAGGGTACAAGTTATCAATTTTAACATCCAAAATGGAACATGTATTAATAAAAACCCCGAGTCTTAGGCCCAAATGTTCCCCTCACGTACGTATATACAAATGCATGTACATACATAAGTGATAATGTAATGCATGTATATATGCACAATTTATACAATTAATAAAAATAGCCTAGCCCCTGCAGAAGGTAAGAGGTCGAATGAGATCACTTCCTTTACACTTTTATGTTGTTTAATCATAGACCATGATTTAAGCAATACAGTTTAATTAAACTATCAAATGTACTTAATATCCACTTTCTAATCTTAATACCTTAATATAATTAAACAAACATTGTATCCCAGAATCTTTAGGCTCGTGTGTACGTGTATACGTATGTAGGTATATAGTGGTTTCTGTTGTTAGGAGGATATATGTCAAAAGTTAACCGTAGTCAAGAGCTACTGTTTAAAACTTAGCCTCTCCTTGCCAACCTTATTACAAAATGGGACAGACAGACAGACAGGACAGATAGACGGGATGGAGTGGTAGATAATTTCAGCTATTGATTTATGATAATGACATATTTGGATATTCTATTAAACAAACAGTACACAGCTCAACCTACCAACAGAGTATGCAGTGAGATATGTGGAGAGTCTAATTATCATAACTTAGCTATAGATTTATGATAATGACATATTTGGAAATTCTATTAAACAAACAGTACACAGCTCAACCTACCAACAGAGTATGCAGTGAGATATGTGGAGAGTCTAATTATCATAATTTAGTTATAGATTTATGATAATGACATACTTGGATATTCTATTAAACAAAGAGTACACAGCTCAAGATGCCGACAGAATAGGAAGTAAGAAGTGTGTAGAGTTCAATATACACAGCTCAAGATGCCAACAGTTGCACCACTGGGAAGTGAGAAGTGGGTCGAGTCTAATTATCATAAGAGAAGACCTTCTAATTGCCCAGTAACTGCCTCAAGCTAGGGCTTGGACTTGACAGGTTGCAATGAATGAGCTAACTGAAGAGCAGTCACTTCTTATATGGGCAAATGGTGCTGCAATAGAACCCATTAAAGGATGATATACCACACAGTTCCTGAGACACTGTGACTGTGAACTTTGGACACCAGACACCAGGTATCTACAGTTCCACACAAACCACAGCCTCAAAAAGGAGCAGAACATGGGACTATCATTTAAATGGATATATGCCATCTGGAATTATGTGTATACCATTGTAGCATGTCTGCTATATATAGACACCTAGTCCCATATGCTTATATACCAAATGGATCATAATTATGTACGTATATGTACGTATGCCATATGTTTATTATATACCAAATGGATTCATAATATTGTACCATATGTTTACATACCAAATAGATTTAGAATACGTACAAGTTGAACTTACATGATACTATAAAGGTTCATTGCTGCATACTTACATGTACATAAGTACTTACTTATATATGTATGTGGAACACATTACACTTTGCAATTCACACAACTTACGAATTGGTCAGGTTTCCTTTGATGCATGTCTCCAAAAAGTGGTCTCTAAAGGACTGACAGAGCGGTTCCCTCAGGCTCGAGTGAGCTATCGTGGCAACATGGTTATAGTAGTCCAACCAGGCAAACATTCCCGGGAGGTAGTGCTTCTCGGGTGGGCTCTTGCTGTCAAACAAGTGGATGGGGTAGTCTATGCCCCACTCTGCTTGGCACTGGAGGACATTCTTTGACAACACTCCTGTTGGAATGACCTTGTAATGCAGCTGGAGTCTGTTCACCTAGCAACCACAGTGATTACCAAATAAGGTAATGCTTAATATTTATATAGCAAGCATCACAGCATCATGTATATAGATATGTGTGTATTTAAGAGTAGATTTACCATATAATCCAGAAGTTGGGAGTGCTTTGCAATAGATTCTGCAACTGATTTGTCTTGCAAGGAACAGCAGGACTGAATGGTCTCCAGTGCCTTGAAACAGACAAGACTTTCCTACACACAAACACACCATCACATGACAGTCACATGACAGTCACATGACAGTCATATGGCTCATCACCATGCACCCACCTTGCTGTGTGCCAACTTCACTAATGCTTCCAACACTATAAACACTCTATTGTCTCCTCGATTCATGAAAAAGAAGTCGGCATTAAATGCATCCTTCTTGAATTTCAGCACCAACGTTTTCAATAATTGCAATTCGGCAATTGCAGTTTTAGGGGAATTCCCACAAAAGGACACAAGACGCTGCACATACAGTTGTCGGAAAATGAAGAAATTAAATCATTATCATCATTGTTAGAAAAGGAAGAGCTAGAGGTCAGGAGGCAACCAAAATGCATTGCTGCTACAAATTAAAGATCAATCTCAGGTGTTATTGTTGCTACGGCAACATAGAGATTTTTACAAACTACAAGTAACTAAGTACCATGTATGTTGCCATAGCAACAAAGGAGACATAATGAAACAGGTGGCGCTGTTATGCAGGAAGGGCTGGGCCAGGTGCAGGGTTATCAGTAATCGCAGTCATACCTGTAGTGGTTCGTGGATGCTGACTTGAGCCAAAATGGGATGTCTTATCTGCCCAATAAGGGCAGCACAGAAGTTGAGGACCGTTTCCCTAACTCCATTTGGAATCTTAAAAGAAGCAGCGACCAAACACCAGTGGATTAAAAACAATGTGGTTAGACATGCAAAGTAGCTAGGTGACAGTATCTAGGTGACAGTATCTAGGTAACAGTATCTAGGTAACAGTACCACTGGTATGGCTCTAACAAGTAATTTAAATCAAATTCACATCAACTTCTGCCATATCCTGCAGGTTTGTCATCACTTTACGATGCAACATCAGCTCCATACAGGGTCCCTTTAGGAATAATCAAGAGCTCTATCAATGCACACATAGGTACATAAGAACAAATAACAAAATGATATGATTAAAGTATATTGACAACCTAGCAGTTTCCATGGCAACATATTAGTAACTGATTAAACATATTACCATTTCACACAGGAAAATGTACCACAAAGTAGTATATAATCTAGTTTATGCAAGCGTGAATAATCAATAGGCATACATAAAGCTAGAACAATATAGACAGCTATGTATGTGGAGCGTATCTCTCATAGCATAGAGAGAGTATGTGCGGCAATGGTACGCACCATGCCTCCATCGGCCTCACTGTCCTCGTCACACAGGAGGAAGAGCATGTGGTCCAAGTGAGAGGGGATAGTCGTGTCCACCACAGAAACATCACTTGATGAGTTGCTACCTGAAGATTTAACACATTATACAAATCACACCTTGACTTATAACCATATTATTACATTTCATACACACCATTCACGTACGTACACACATGTTCTCATTGTGTACATTCTTATAATGGAAACATAAAGCAAAATTTGTGCAAAACAAACAAAACTGTTAAGACTATGTACACTGTGTTGTGTTCAGTTCCCCAACATATTCCATCACCTAACTACTTCCTTATGTATGATGCATGTACCCTGCCAGCTTACTAATCTCATCCACAAACAACTGAGTGATGGTCTTGACGTGACTGAGGAACTCGTCAGCGCGAGACACAGACGGAGCCAACTACAAACGTAGCAAAACGGTATGACACAAAAGAACATTACACGCACTACAGTCAGTGAATCGACTATTTATGAAAAGTATAAAAGCTATGATAAAGTTTCATTTCAAGGAAAACGGAGAACCAACAAATAAGTAGCAAAGTAGGTTAGTCAAGTACATACCACTTGAGTTGTTACTTCAGCTGCGTGATGAAGAATGGAGGTTAATCGTCCAAGCATTTTTACAAAATTTCGCAAGATGGGTAAAACGCAAAACAACGCAAATAACACGCAAAAATCGACAAGGCGTATCCAGGCAACAGTAGAAAAATGGCTGAGCAAAGTACATAGTATGCGTAAAATTGTTTAAAGAATAACTTGCAAGATGGACATGGATAATTTTATTGAAAAGTGGAGTAAAATAGCTTGTAAGGATTCAGTTTATGGTAGTGGCACTAAATACCAAGCGATTATGAGGCTGTTAAAAGAAAAGTCCTTAAAAGAAAAGATGTCGGATGAACCTCGACTGAGCCACCTTTATTTGAAAGTGAACGGAAATTCCAAATATCTTAGTAACCACAGGTTGAATGATAACGATGTCAAGTTATTTCTGCTAGCCCTTGAAGAGATAACTACACCAGTCACAGTGTCTATTGAACTAAGGTATAACAGCATCTCAGATGAAGGAGCCGTACTAATCAGCAAATTCTTGGAGGTATGTTATATGCAGCCTAAAATTCACTGTGTTAATGTAGTCTTATTATACACGCAGTCTGACTTGTGTCCGATTGTGTCCCTGGATCTGAGTTACAATGACTTGTCGGAGATTGGGGCTGTGTCTCTCTCCCAATCACTTCAGCTGAACTCTACAGTACAAAAGTTGTCTTTAAGAGGAAATAAACTAGGAACTCAGGGAGGAATACAAGTTGCTTCCATGCTTCAAGTTAACCAGACAGTACAATCTGTTGATATAGCCGAAACTGACCTTTCCTCAGATGTTTTGGTAGCTATGGCAACTGTACTCCATGGAAACCAGTATGTAGAGTGTCTAGACTTATCTCGGCCGCTGTTGCATAGCAGACAGGAGGAAACAATTGTGCACTTATCAGAAATGCTTCGGATCAACTCTACTCTGACAACCCTCCATCTCTCCAAGCATGGCTTGACTGATAGTGGATTGGAAGTGTTATGCAGAGGACTAAGAGAGAACTCAACCATCACCAACCTGAACCTCAGCTGGTGAGCTAGTATGTGTACGTACATTGATCCATGACGCTTATTCCTCCACGATTAATCTAAACACCACATTCCAAAAACTGTTGTTATCATGCCCGTGAACCTATAGAGCTTTGGATGAGAATAGTTGGGCTTCTTTTCTTCTTTTCTCAATTGGGCCAGACAGCTGTTTCTGGGAATTCCACCCTTTATCAGTGACCCTGGAATCTTTATCTTCTTCTTGATCTTGGTCTTTTGTGAGTCCTTAGTCCTTGTACTGTATGCATGCATACGTATTATTAGTATGTATGTATGTTCACTGCAGTACTAGTGATATTATATATTTGTATCATAGAATGTACGTATGTACGTATGAGTATCTGTCTGTAGCAATAAGATATCAAGGGATGGGGCATGTGCATTGGCTAAGTTCTTATCAAGAAACCCACCTCTCAAAGAATTGGATTTGAGTTGCAACAGAATTGAAGATGAAGGAATGGACTACATTAGTACAGTGTTAAGCAGATCCAACATGACCCTTAGGAGGTGTGCTAAATGTGTCCATCTGCTTGCAGCTGATTATAAGTGGTCTTGTAACACTCATGACCTGTCCTTCTCCTCTAGATTGAATGTGTGTTACAACAGCATCAATGATGAAGCTCTGAAGCGTCTAGCTGATGCTGTAGAGCGTAATTATGCTCTAACAGATGTATACATATGGGGAAACGATACTGGAAGGGAAGCTAGTAAGGTACGGATACAGTGACATGAACACACACGGTTTGGCACAATTATTTATTTTTCATATATATGCAGTTAATGTATACTTGTATAAATTATAAAACAAATAATAGGGAAACTGCAAGTAAATATAAATTATAATTCCTGCAATATTATTTCTTATTGTTATTGGAATGCATTATTCTTTGCATGGTATTACTAGGCATTTCAAAAGTTGTTAAAGGACGGTCGTATGAACGCAGATAACATTGATGTGCAGGCTTATGAAGTGGATGGAGTTGTTCATCTTGCTAAATATGAAATATCAAACTAACTTGAAATATTTATTTTCCCTGTATCATTTGTCAAAATTTCTTAACAATAAAATTGTTGATAATTATTCAAAACACATCAATAAGTGTACATACATACGTATATATAAACACTTAATTCAATGAAATATAATTTGCACAATTTCACTGAGTCATCTAGACTTAGAGCCTCTGGGTGCAGACAGCAACTGCTTAAACCAGTCCATTACTTGAAGGAAGCCGCTCTTTCTAGTCAGTATAATGTTTGAGTCTGCAGCACCAGCAGATATGCATATAAAGTTTACTGTGAGGTTTGGTTTCTTAATATTTTGCATTTTAAAGAACACATGTTGTAAACATTTCATGTTTTAAAGAGGGAGCATATTTGATACAATTAGTATATGTACATAGCATATCACATGGTGTACTTACATACTGTGTAGCAGGAAAATTTATTGGGTGTATATTTTGTGAAAAAGCTCTTCCATAGTTTTCATGGCTACTTTTTAGCATTACTCACATGTGTGCTATATGTTATGTGTGATACAGTTTTGAGGTAGAAAGTTTTGCAATTTGTACAGAATCTTTAATATAGCAATATTTACTATATCTAGCTATATGGTAATGAATAGTAGACACTGACCATCCATGGAGACCACACCCCCTGATCCAATTACAGGTAGGGCGTTGTCATTTGCTGAGAGGGACAGAAAGAGGAGCACAGGTACCAACCACAAGCAGATTGTGTAATATGCTAGGATCTACAGTAGATACAGAAACAAAATAAAATGATAAATTGCAAAATGACAAATTAGTCATTTTAACTTACATCAGTAAAAGGAAACCAATTTTGAGTGAAAAACTGAAAAGCCAGAACCTGAGACACTGCCCACAGTACTGCATGCAAACACAGCGCAAAGTGAGCAGTCAGTAGAGGTCATATGACCTGCACTACTTACCACAGCCAATGATGAACAAAGGTGAGACAAGAGAAAAGAATGGAAATGTTCTCATGAGCATACAAAAGCACAGGTGAGCGCTTATTCCCAAGACAGACATGTACCAGGGAATACCATCAACTAACCAGAGAACAGTGTGGATCGCCACAATGCACTGCAAATGAATAAAACAGTAAACAAACAAACAACGATGTCGTGCAACTGCAGATGACGAGCCGCGAACAACATACCCATATCATATAGGTTAGGATCCTTTTAGATTTGACGCTATACTCCTCTATTAACTCTGCTAAGTATTGAAGCCCTGAAGCTATACAAGAACAAAGAAGGTACGTACATTGAGTTTTCAACATTTTTTTTATAGGACTTTTTATCACACTTATACTTTAACTATCGAGTACTCAGCTACTCACCAACACACAAGACGCCAAAAGAAAAGTTTACAACCAAACCTAGCCAGCTAAGGAGGTACAGAAAAGTGAACGCCATTTTATTTCAGTACCAAAGGGTTTTCCCCGTAAATCACTGTACTTTAGGTATCATGCTTTTCGTGCAAATTTATTATTGTACAATTTGTTGAGATGGAAAAACACTGCTTTTGCTGGCAGTTGACTTGTGTTGCAATAATGGTGAGTCACTACTCCTTCGATAGTCAGGTCCATCTGGCCCTGGGCTGGCTAGGGAGGGAGCACTGGAATAACGGCTCCCAACAAATGTAGCACTTGATCCTTGCTTCTTCTTCTACAGATAGAAAAGGAGAAGATAAACCTTGTCTTTATCTATAAGTATGATGGTAGATAAATTGTTTTGAACCTTAGGCTTGTGAGCCAGGGGATCCAGCACTCCCACAACAGGACTGGAATTGAAGACTTTATTGTAATTCTTTTCTCTGTTGACTAGCTCTCTCTGATAGAAACTTTTTTCAGCCTAAAAAGATAACACAGCAAGCAGTACTAAATTAAGGAATATTACTTTATTACGTCATGTGACAGGAACACAAGATTTCAACATAACAAGGTCACAAATGTGTAATCATTATCACATGTACAATACAACATATTCAAAAAGTGGTCATTACAACAAAAGATCCCTCACTATAATTTCCTTCAAGCGAAACTCTTGTTCAGAGATGATTTTCTTCAATTCACGAATAGTTTCAAGGTCCTCTGGTCTTGATTGCCTTTTTGAATAATTTTCTTCAGCAACAAGAAGTCTACATAAATATGCAGGTATGTATGTATGTAGGATGTACACAAACACACATTAAAGGATGTACAAAGACGAAAGCTATACTTATATTACGTATAAATAAATCCAGAAGCAATCAGACCCTGTATACTACGTATAGGTACTCTTAAGTGTGTGATACTAGCGTACTCCGATATGTCTGTCTTACTGGTTGTGAAGGTCTTTTATTTGCCTGTTAAGGATATCTTTGGCCTTGTTGAAATCTGCAAGAAAATCTTGCAACTTTTTATGATGCTGAGAAGTCACATTGTCCATCTCTGCCTCATGCACAGCTATTAACTGTTGCTCACGACACCTACATACGTACGTAAGTAGGTATAATAATAATAATAATAATAATAATAATAATAATATTAATAATAATAATAATATTAATAATAATAATAATGATTGTTTATTATTGTGACATGCCATACAAAAAGGATTAATAAGGATGGCCCAACCAGTTTAGGTTTATAAGTCACATTACAATAGAAAGTCATGATTACAAATACATATACATAACATACATACATACAGTATACACCTAATTCAGTAAATATATGCATATAAATATGTACATATGTATACAAGATTACTATACTCAATAGGTGTGCAAATCTTCACATCAGATGACCATTTCACTAGAACTACGTAACTGGTATTCTACATGTTATGTC
Source organism: Chondrosia reniformis (assembly GCA_947172415.1). Classification (NCBI taxonomy): domain Eukaryota; kingdom Metazoa; phylum Porifera; class Demospongiae; order Chondrillida; family Chondrillidae; genus Chondrosia; species Chondrosia reniformis. Next base: position 6,570,340 of record OX359199.1, on the reverse strand, counting down.
CCTTCATTTCAAAACTACGTACGTATCTACTCTGTATGAATGCCTATAGCGAGTTTAATACTGTTGGCAGCTGACCTCAACTGGTGATTGGCTTCTCTCTTGATGACCTTCATCTCGTTATCTTTCTGATGTGACTCCTTCGTAGCTTGCTCCAGTTTATCTTGTAGGGTATACATCTGCTGAACCAAGCTCTGATTCTCTGTACACTTACTGTGAAGGTCTTCCTGTAAAGCTTTCAGCTTGCAGCTATTTTCTGTCAGCTAGTGAGCAAATATGTTTATCTTACGTAAGTTAGGTAGCATATGTATGTACGTACTTATTTATAATATTTAAATGCCTACTCTTGGCAGGAAAACACATTAGTATAAAACAGATCTCGAGACAAGATTGTTGGGTCACTGTATTATGTACATATCTCTGTATACTGAAGTATGTAGTGAGTATTAGTAGATATGATAGTATAAACGTATATTACATACTTTGGATGTTCTCTGAGCAAGTTCTTGCTGAAGTTCTGCTCTAGCATGTTCCACATCTGTCAGGCCTTTCTTCCTCAACTCCTCCATCTTCGCTTCATGAGCCATCTCCAGATCACTTCTGACAAGAACTGCAGAGAACATGGCACTGTTTATAGGACATACGTACATACATAGGTACAGGATAACAGGCATATTAATGCGTGTCAGACTTGTATGGCCCAATAGCAATATACGTATATGTAAAGTGTGCCTCACTATATACGTATATATGTACATATACGTATATTTACACATACTATAAAGTGGTAGCTAACCCAGGTTTTCGGTATGTTTCTCTGTCTCCTCTTTGAGGGCCTGTTCCTTCTCCTTGGAGAGCTGGTCCTTTAGAGCATCAACTGCAATCTTGTTTGCTCTTCGGATGTTTTGCAACTCCTCCTGGTGATTTGTTTTGAGTTGGTCCTCCAAATTCTACCAAACAAGACATTTTGAATATTATTGTAGTTGTGGAACTACATTGTATCTATTGTACCTTCAAGTGATTTGAATGATCCAGTTTAAGTTTGTCGATTTCACAAAGATGTCGGCTATCTAAATCTTCTGTGGATTTAACAAAGTTAGCCTTTTCTCTCTCCAGTTCATTTTTCAACTGATCTATCACAGATCCATCCTCCATTACTCTCCTTTCTAGCTCACTCTTAGCTTGGTTTTGGATGAGGGTAAGCTCCTTCTCAAGACTTTGAATCTACAGAAGACATACGTACAAATCAGTGGCCACCCTCACCTCAAGCAACATGCAGTCTGTAGGATGATGGTGCTGCTGAATGTTGCATGAGAGCACCTCGTACCTGATTGAGCAGGTCTCTCACTCTCTCGGACCATCTTGTCTTCTCATCATGCAACTCGCTCTCCCTTCGTGTAATCAGCTCCTCCATGGCAGCCTGCGATTCCTTTTGATGTCTCTCCATCAGTTCTTTTCGTAACAAAGCACACTCATCCCTAAGAAAGATACATAAATACATATGTAGGTGCCTTGTAGATAAGTAAATACAGGCATAAATGCCTGTATACTGTATAGCGGGAAACTTTGGCGGGCAATATATTTGGCGAAATGCCTGATTTTAGCATTTGGCGAAGAATTAAATTTGGCAAGCTTCAAACTACTCGCCAAATCGCCAAATTTAAGTCCTTGCTAAATTTTCCCGCTATACGGTATAAGATATACGTACATAAGCACATATGTATGTACGTAGGTGTGCAACTAAATATTTGCCAGTCAAGTGCGTAGCTGTGTAGCATATATGATGTAACAGGATACAAGGGGACACATGTCTGATGGAGGTAGCCCACATATATGGGACATTCATAGAATAACCAGAGAATTCCATCCATAACTTAAACATTATGTGACAAATATGGATTCCACAATGTATAAATAGTGTACAAATAAAGATAATATCAATATCAGGAAAACCTACGTATGTATATATGTACGAAAGTCTCACAGAAATTTTAGAAATAAGATACGTAGGTATAGTGTGAAATATACATTAACAAATACAAATGTACTGTCAAATATTTGTTCTTAAGTTATTGTTAGTTTGACAAAAATAAAACAAATAAAGATACAAACATGTAATTTGTCCAACTACTCGTATAATCTTATCGTAGGACTTAGGAAGACAAATGTTCAAGGAATGTTACACAAAGGGCTTCCCAGATAACACAAATAGAGGGAGACGAGTAACAATCTAAAGACTGATAATGAAGAGACTGGAATGCGTACATTTACGTACGTACATGGATGTGACAATGGGGAGTAGCATGACATTAAGACTCCACTGCTTCCCAAACTCTATTGCTACAACAGTGGCTATCAGTACATATAGAAGGAGAACATGTACGTACGTAGGTAAATATAGAAGTGTGTGCTCACTTGACTCTACTGCTCCAAAGGTCTTCCAATTCCTTAGTCAAACGTTTCTTCTGTAACTCCAGACTCTTGGCAGCTTCATCTTGTAATTTTACAAGTTCTTTTTCCAGCCTCATGACATCATTCTACGTACGTACGTATGTACATATACATATACGTACAAACATCATCAGACACACAAGATACACAAGCATTAACATACTTTGGTATAACCTACAATGTAACATTATATATGTACAAAAGTACATACCCTATATGTAGAGTCACAGACACAAAGTTTACGTAACTAAATGCACGCATTCAAGGGCATATATACACATATATGTATGTACTGGTACACCAGATGTAATTATGTAGTAATGTGCACATGCATCTCTGTGAGCTTACTGTCAAGGCTTCACACTTGGTCTCTCTGGCACCCAGCTGAGAAACTAGCTTCTCAACCTCCTTTCTCCTTTCACCAAGCTCCTTCTGTAACATGGACCTCTCATTGGCAGCTGACCCCAGTCCTGTCTCTTTCTTTGTGAGCACTCCTTGAAGCTTATTCAACTGGGAGGTCTGTTCTCTAAGAGAACACTCTAGAGTGGATATCTTGCTCCTCAGGTCCTCTACCTCTCCTTTGTGCTCCTCAGCCAGAAGAGCAAGCTCTTCCGATCGTTTCCTACTCAGCTCAGTTGCGAGCGTCTCAGCATCTCTCTTCTGTTTAGCCTACACAATTACCATGAGTACACACACAACACGTCACAACATTACCATGAGTACACACACAACACGTCACAACATTACCATGAGTACACACACAACACGTCACAACATTACCATGAGTACACACACATATGTACACATCAGGGTTTAGGAAAACATTGAGAACGCAACCCACATACGTACGTATGTACACTGTAGTTCTGTACAATATGACTTCCTTCATGGGGAGTGGTAAAATATCTTCAGGGAGCCCTAAAAACATATGTACGTATATACACGTACGTACCTGAACTGCCTCTAGTTCCTGAGAATGCTTCAGTTGTGCCTCCTTCAGCAGCCTCAGTTGGTGAGAACCTAACTCCTGCTCCCTTGCTGACAGTCGAGACTGAGCTGCCTCGATCTCTCTGGCATACTGCAAGTGAAGCTGCTGCTTTTCATGCTTTAAGTGATCAATTTGAGAAATGAGAGAGTTCACACTAGTCTTGTGCTCCTCAGAAGCAGTGTTTTGAGAATTGAGAAGAGCCAATCTCTCCTTCTCTACCTCCCCAAGGTTCTTCTTCAAATGGGTCAACTCAGCTAAAAGGTCCTTAATTTTCCTGCCGTCGTCCATGTGGGCAGCTTCCAAGCGTGCAGCAGATACTGGAATAAACCCACAAACAGGCAAGGTCATATGCATATTATTATATGTACATATGTATGTGCATGTATGTAGGTTCCATATATACGTACATGTAGGTTCTATTATAAAGGCATACCCGAGAGACAGGACATTTCTTTTGACTGCTCTTGGTAACTTTTCTGGGATATTTCCAAGCAGCACTGAAGTTCTGAGATTTTCTTGACGAGATCATCCTTTTTCTTCACCAAAGTGGCCACTTTGTTTTGTAAGGAAGATAAGCTCACTTTAGTTTCTTCTTGTTCCATCTCAGCATCTCTCAGCCTCTTTTCAGCTACAGTGTATCTGTCTTGTGCTTCCCTGAGAGACGATGTTAGAGCAGACAACTTGTTTTGAAGATCTTCTTTCTCTGTTTGATGTGACTGAACAGAAGATTGTATCTTGGCTTCCAACTGCTTTACAGAGGAAGCAATTATACCATTCTGTGCATCCTCAGCAGCACTTTTCTGATCTGCTAGATCCTGTAAATACTTGGAGGTCAATTCATTCAATTCTCTCTGGTGGCATTCTCTTAGCTGTGTAATGGTCTCCTGGTGGACTTTACTTTCCTGTTCTGCAGCATTCCTGAGGTCTCTCAGGTCTTCCTCACATTTATCCTTCAGTTTCTTCATGTTCTCTGGTAACACTCTATTGCACCATTTCTCCAACGTTGCCAAACTATTTCTCTGCTCAGATAGATCCTTTTGTGTGACCTGAATACAGGTCTGCATACTTCGAATAGAATTGGAATAATCTTCTCTCGCTTTGGTCATATCTTTCGAATGCTTATCAACAAGTTCTCCGTTCTCTTCCCTGAGAGTTGCGACCTCCTTCTCCAATTCTGAGATTTGATCATTACTAGCTGCGATGTGATTTTGATGTCTTTCTAAATCTTTCGAATAGTTTTCATTAACTCGTCTCATTCTTTCTTCATGCTCATCCGTTAGCTGTTTTACCTCCGTTTCGTGTAATGTTCTCAAGTGACTAACAAAGCTCTCGTGTTCCTCGTTTTTCGAATTTACCTGATAAATCACTTTTGTGAGTTGCGCTATCTTTTTCATGACCCTATGTTGATACTCTTGGGGGAGAGATTGATCAAACTGCCCGCGATTGTAAAAAGTAGCTTTCTGCTTTCCGGCTGCCATCTTTGTGATTACTACATGTTACCATGGCATCGCTGTTCACGTGCCTATCAAGTGGGTCTATATATTGACGGGTGGGTATATCTCCCTCTGTTGTCGAGTTACTCCCTATATCCGTCGCTTCAATCGCAAAGGAAGAGGTATGGTACCAGGCTTGAGAAGAAATCAAGGTAGTTGGCAAAGACTTCGTGGCAAGCCATCAAGAGAGCGTCATTACGTTGCCTTGGTGTTTAATATATTGACCATGTTGTCCTTGGGTGTAGCCGTGGGGCTGCCGTGGTGGTCAACCGGCGAAGATTTGAGATGTTTCTACGAATTCGGTCTTGGGGTAGCTAAAACGTATCCCAAAGACAATCAAGAAGACATTAATAGCTACACGCGTAAGTTAACTACATCATAGATAAACTAGCTTACGGTGAAGAGTTTACATTAAACTCGATAGCTCTAGTATTGTCGCATAATGACCCATACAGTCAGATGCAAGACCTTAAAGTTGTCTAGAGGTGTAACTGATAGGGTCTTGACGTTGTCACAGTTGATTTATTTGCAAAAGTCCTTAAAAGAATGTTTTAAGTGGGTTAAATTGATAGTCTACCAGAAACTTCTAAACGTACTTTGGTGTAGTGTTCACTTGAAGACATTGAAGGTTGGCACTGAGAGTGTTTTGTATTAAAAGTAATTATAAAATTATCACATCTGAATGGTCCTTCCTTCCTTGAAGGTATGGTGTAGAGGTATGTAGGAAATTGTACCACCACCAGTGAGAGAACTAAAATGATTGTCATCAAAGCCAAATAATTTTGTATCATTTTCATGGTTTACTTTCTAAGTTTAGTGTTTAGTGTAGTATATACAATTATTTATTATATTAGTAGTTTATTATATTAATAGTTTATATTAGTAGTAGTTCTGAGTATAAATAATCAAATAACTTCTCTTTGATGTCAGAAAGACTAGAATAACATATACCTTATGACCAGTGCCAGTGAGATCGTTGTGTTTTAGCTTAAATGCTTGAGAGGGTCACTTCTGGATCGTTATGGTTATTAGTAAGGGTGTCTGGGTTTGTGAGCATTTGTACATAGCTGAGAACTCAATATTATTACAGGTAAGGGAAGTCTTCTCACTTTTGTCTGCTAATTGATGATTTGTCAAACTCGTCTATTTAACACAAATATTTCCTTTTCACTTTTACACTTTACATTTTCAATTCTAAGGCAAAGGAGATGTGTGGCCTGGGTATGGATCTAGTTAATGAGGCTCACTCCCATGGAATTCCCTGCAGTTAAATTTGTATAGGAGTGAAAACTGCTCCTCATATTTTACTATGTGATCATTCAGGACACTGTACAGTGAGGTTGGGTCTATAGACTAGAGATATACTAAAGGAAATTCCAGGAGATTTTTAAACCTTAATGAAATTCCAGGAGAAATGATTTTTAAAACTTAATGATGGTGTGCTGGATATTATTAGTTGGTGAGTACAGAGTTACTGCCTGGTAAACACTTTTTGATTGTTTCCTATAAGATTCAGGTGATGCTCCAGTTAGGAAACAGCTGATCTATTAAAACATTTCAGGAATCCATGCATTGTGGTGCTATGTGTGTACCAGTGGCATCGGTGACTCTGAAGTTTAATTCCTACTGCACACTCAGCAGTTATTACTTGCAATGACACTGGCTCATTTTTATGTGGGTGAAACAGAGGACATTTAAAGAGTTAAACTGTACCATTAGTGCAGCTGCCACATGTAGGCAGCTACTTGTAGTTGTGGTAGTGATGTCATGGGTGATAGCAAAGTAGTAGCACTGATAAGTGAACCACTAGTGCTGCAGCGAGCTACTTGGAATGTGACTGTTGACTTCAAGTTACATACAGATGACCTCCCACAATGTGACCATATATACGGTTACAAAATAGTGACATTTGAACTGCAATACTTTAGCCAATTTGACTGGTTGACATGAAGATGGTATGATCAATTAGTAATGATTGACTGGAGTGCAGATTTGGATCAATGCTACATATATATTTGATGTAGTCTCTAAAACTGAAATTGATTTAATGGGGTAGTATGATCCATCATGAATGTATGCATGTCTGTAAATGTACACAACTTTTTCTCCCTTTCTTCTATCCAGTGTCCCAGTTTTATGACCAAACACAGCAAGTTGTCATTGCTTGCATCTACTGCATGTTGTCCATCACTATGATCCTGCAACTCATATCCACAATCATCAGTGCCGGCTATCCGAGAGAGAAGTTAGAATTTTTGAGACACTTTTCAGTGTTCAACATTGTATCATGTAAGCTGAAAAATTAGCATATATATCTACATTTTGCCTGCCTGCCTGCCTATGTGCATACACCGACATATGTACCTACATACGTACATACAGTACCTTTTGGGTCAGTTGTCCAGACTGGACGTTGCAATCGGTTAAAAGGTTATTGCTGCATTGTGACATCATTCTAGTGGGAATGTTTGTTCAAATGGTAGTCACGAGTGCTAGCCAATTACCGATTGCAATCTGGACAACCGACCCAAAAAGTACTGTATACATATACATATGTACCTACATACATATCTATAATACACACTGTTGCTGGTGGTTCATGTAAAAACATATTTCCCTTCAGTGATCTGCATTGTCACAGCATGTGGATTTTGGCTCTGGGTAACGGAGGGGATTCCCCGAATGCAAGCATTGAAAAGATGTGCAGGCAGTGACAGTTTAACTAATGTCCCCCAAAATGGCGCTTCCTTGGTGATTTACTTTCACAGTGGATTTTATGTGTCCACTATGAGTGGAGTGTTCTGTTTAGTGGCGCTATCTGTAAATATCATTTGTGCCAAGTCTGCTGCGGACAGACGAAGAAGAGAGAGACAGAGATTAAGAAGAAGGGAACAAAATTTTAGTAGTTTTGTAACTCAAAATATTGAAATGAGTGAGAATATAGCTCCACCCAATGAAGAAGAAACTCCATTACCCCTTACCGACACTGAACCTAGTCTAACAACAGATATTGAGACAACAGATGCAGAGGATGATATGGATCCACCCCCATATGTCCCATAAACTGTCTGTCCGACTAATTAGGTTGAGTTATTTTTAATTTCCTACTGTTCATTAACTGCTAATTGTGCAATATGTATGTACTATATGAATTTCAATTGGAATGCTTCATAATTATTAATCTTTTTTTTCTAAAATGTGTAATTACACATATGAAATAGCATGCATACGTACATGGCATGATACAGCATGTAGACTTCAGTAGATTAGAAGTATGTACAAGCAGTGTATAAAATCACAAGCTAAAGACAATGTGAATACAAGCGAATAACGAAAACAATTTTTCAACAATGAAGTGAAATTTAAAGTATGCACATACAGATGTAAGCAATTGAAACTGATCATAACATCACAAAATTTGAAAGACATTATACATTTACTGAACTTATAAACTTTATTTTCATCAGAATCAGTTTTAGTTCAGTCGTGCACTTCTTTCCTTTTCAAGACTTTTGACATGTCTCCACGTCTCCAAGCTCAATACCGACTGCCCCACACTTAGGCTTACTAGTCTGGATAATGAAAGAGCATCTCGTGCTAATAACATGGAAACCATTCTAATTACCAGATATTGTATGTATATACCATTAAGATACTGTTAGAATGCTGATTAATTAATTGTTAGGACCTTTAACACTTTTAACTATAAGACATGTGTTGAAAGTCCTAACAATTGCCACAACTATACAATTGTATTCAACAAATCCTCTCTTGACAGATTTCAGATGATAAAACTTCTCACATAATTATAAAATCTATTGGTACACCAAGTATATTCAGAAGACAGAGAAAGGACCATTTATTACATAAATTAAGGGTGAACAATTCTAGAAACATGTCTTCTTTCAGGAAGAAAAGAGAATTCTGTTTTCTCATCCAAGGATGATGTGTAGACATTAAGTCGGCTGAATGATTAGCTGGTCATTATTTTAACCTCCTATTCCAGGAAAACTTTTTTATGCAAGCATTAGACTATGTCGGACCAACTTCCTCTTAGCACTAAAATGTGGTCTGTGTTTATAAAGAAGTATACAGACTTCATAACCAAGGACCACTTCATGATGCACATTGAACACACATTGATTATATCACCTTGCTATGTTGAGCATCAGATGAAACAAGTCTGCATTCATGTTTCCTGGGGCCGCCTTCCTCATGTCAACAAAATCCTGTTCTAATGTCTCTCTGATGTGATCTGGAAGCTGATAGGCCAGAACACGGTGAAGACCGAGGTATGTACGGAGGCGGACTAGTACGTCACTAGGAGGAGATGTGGTGGGCTGGTTGGCAGAAGTAACCATTTTCTCCGGTGCAACTGGAGCCAAGGGCAGATGGCACTGAGTCTGTATAAGTGTACAATTATATAGACATATCCTACTTTATTATTCAAGGCAACTATTTGAATTAAAATAATAATATTACAGGAGGAAAAATATTGAATATAGGTTATACATGTGTACACTTATAAACACTAGCACTCATACATTGGATCCACTTCCCACTTATTATTGGTATATAAAGTTACACGTGATGAGTACCTGACGGTTAAGTGTATGAATGTGATACGCTTTCCAAGTACATTTGAGCTTCTATCAATTTGTAGTTAAATAGTTTACATTAATCTACTATGACTAGGACAATGACATAATTATTAGGAAATATGTATCACGCATACAACTTGAATGCTATCAAAAAAGCAGTTATTCCATGGAACCATTCTGAGGGTTTTGGCACTTTAAATTGCATTTCTATACAATGATGAATTGCAACATTTTTCATGATTTCACAAGAAGTACAATGTAGGAAAAAGTCTCAATGTAAACACTCGTTCCACCTTTACATCCACAATGTTAACATTTCATAAAAATATATAGCACTTAAACCATAAATGTGTCAACTGTTTAGATAAGGCTCCACACATCCTTCAAGCTTACCGGCAGTAAAGATTTCCCTTCAGAGAGGACCAGCACTGGCTGGAGAAAGGAACGAAAGGTTACCATGTCGTAATATCACCATTTCCTGGGTTTTATTGAATAGTGCAGACACAGACAAAATTATCACTCATTTTTTAATTATTAATAATTTCTGACATGTGTACGCAATGATTGATTTTAAGGAAGGCTACTTCTAAAGGTCATCATTATAATTCCGATCATTCCTCAGACGGAGTGCTGACTCACCATATCACAAGGAAACTCAGACGTGTGGTACTGGAAGTCATAATTGACTTTCTGCCAAAGAATAAGCTGATTCAATGCAGTCAAATTCTTAACTCCATTTTCATTCAGTTGTCCTTCACTCATAGCAGTTTCATCCAGAACCAAATGAGTTCCTACACAAAAGAGAAAGGAGTTACTTCACAGTTATCCAGTAACCACGCAATAAATTCCTTCTAAATATACATTATAGAGTCAGCCAACATTACTATTCACCTTTACATTATATCTATAAGATAAACCCAGCAACCACAACTATTTGCTTTGGTCTATTTACCATCAGAAAGCTGAAGCCTTCCAGATTTAAGACGATTTGCCGTGTAATCTTTTTTGGGCACAAAATCCAAATCATTCATGTTCTCCAAGGTCATCGGAAGCACATGACACTGCAAAGGTGAAGAGATTGCTCAAAGTAGAGCAGAAGATACACCAATGGGCATGTGTTGGTGTTGCTATGGCAACAGAGATACAGACCTTTGGGACCAATTCCTTGATGAGTTGTGCCAAGTTAGAGGAGCATGAACTGCCTTCCATCTTGGAAGGGGGAAAACCGGATATATTCAATGCAAAGCTGCCCAGACACAGCATCTCTGTGCGTGCATATCTAAGTAGGTGAAATGTAGTGCCTTTATTAACCGAATACAATAATTACACAAATGGTGGTCTTAATATAACTTGGTTGATATTACTCCCAATAAAAACTGCAAATTTCAATTAGTTATATGATTTTCAGTCTATCTTAGACTATATAGTCTTTAAAGTTAATAGTCTTTGAATTTAAAGTTAATAGTCTTTAAAGTTAATAGTCTTTCAGTATAGACATTCAAATTAGTGTGCCAATAACCTACACTGTTGACAGGAGATGAAGCAAGGTGTATTCTGCTGCTAATCTGTCCCCATACAACACACTACTGAGCAGGTCTAGCAGCTCTGATCTTGCTGTTGACATAGATCCACTCAGTTGATAATACACTACAAATGAAAGAGAGCATGTCTGAACAGTCAGTACGACCATCTTAGCTCACAAGGGAGGGACTAGGTAGGTCACATGCCATATACACAGTACATGTGCATTGGAAATGTGGGGGTGGTTGAACCTTTGTTACCATGGTGACCTAGGGAGCTTCATCTATTAAGACTACATCACATTAGAAGGTAGAGTGACACAAATATGTCTACATTTATACACCCTCTAGTCTCCAGTAGATAGCTGTAGGCTCACCATCCATTTTAACAGGAAGAACCAAGTCTTGTGGAAGTAGAGGATTTGGTTGCATAATCTTATTGGCCATGATGCAATGAAGGCGTGGCACTAGAGATGGAGGAGGGGAGTGAGCCTTCATTTCCATTAGAGTCTCCTCAAAGGCAACTGTGGGATCAATGGAAACTCCTTCAATTCCAGCATCCTGCCCCCCTCTTTGGTCAACTGCTGGTACAAATGGTTCCGCATATACTATACCAATAAACTCCACCACTTGGTTGACCTTGAAAGTATCAAAGTCGTGATACACCTTCACGAGGGCTGCCACTCCATTTGGATCCACAATCGGGAAGTTGAGGTGACTGAAGGTTGGAAGGACTGCCACAGCTCCTTGAGGCTAAGCACAGACATGGAAATACTTTGAAAGATAAAGACTATACGTAGGTCTGCACTTGAGAGGAGAAAATCAAGCTACAATTGTGTCCTTTATCATATTGACATGTAAAAGTAACATTACCAGGGCTTCCTTTAGGGGGTAGGGGGTATTTACCCCCTCTTAAAAGTATCCCCCGAGGAAGTCAAATTACCAAATTTTACTAGCAAAGAAACAGTGAACTAGGTAGGTTGCCCCCTAATAACTTTATTGTATTTTATCTCCCCTTGCGATAATTTCTAAATTAAAAATTGACTAAATCTCACTAGTCTTTTCTAAGCAATGAGCAGATTTCCTGACCTTTATCTCTTCCATCTCATTAGACTCCCCCTCCTTGGGTTTCTTGGCTTGAGGTGCAATAGCCGTGACCTCAGGTTTATCAGGTGAGGGAGTCTTTGGTGGTTGAATGTCTGTCTCCATGGAAGCCTCACTGAAGGGACTAGCTGGGACATCAGTTGATCCTTCTGATTCTGAAATCTTCCGCTTTGATTTGGAACTTGGAATAGGAACTGACTCTGTCTCCACGAGAGTGGATTGAGGATATAAAATGTAGGTCTATAGTTAAGGTTGTCATTTTAGATAAATTTGAGAGAGAAATAAAAAGGTCAAAAAGCTGCTATGGTCAAGGGACACCTAATATACTACTTTTGATACCTAATCTACGTTGCCTGGCAACAGTTGACCTCCATGTTAAAGGAGGATATCTGTTTTCCCCACTGTGTTTCAGCAGGAACTGAAATGCAGTAAAATGTCTGTCTATCCTGCGTGACATTTCTGGGAGACTCAAAGTCAATATAGTGTCCATCCGGATGATAGGAGCAGTCTGTGTACATTCCACAATGCACTTCCTGGATAAGAGAAATTGTGCAATAATTGCAAGGTTTGCATAACTAGAGACCTTCTAAGAATACACTAAAATAATATCCTGATACATATACATACACACTCACTCTTGTTTGGTCCTTTTCACAAACTGTTTCGTAAGAGGAGAGGAAGAGCTCTGGGTCCAGCACATCCTGGATCATACACCTGAACCTCACCAGCGTGTTGGACTGCAGCTTGTAGGTAGGAGAACCATTTAGGGAAGGAACCTGCAAACAATGTGTAACTGTCATTACTGTGACCATGACAACAGACGGTGACATGTTCACATAATGCTGTAACCATGGTAACAGTTAGTGGCTCAATAGTGGTGCATGGATGAAACTGCTAATCAAGTATGCTTGCCTCTTTCAATCCATTTTGTTTGATTTTCTCTTCGAAATACTTTGCTATTTCCTTGTCCAATGAGTTTTGATCGTATCGACCTAAACACGTACATAATAGTGTAGTCCTGAAACTTTCAACCTCAGCAAATTTAGAGAGAAATGCGCGGGCTTTGCAGGTTTCACGTGATATCTCCCGGCAGCCGTAAAGGAGACTAATTCCGATTGACCAGTACTCTCACAGCACGCAGCTATCCATCATATTTATAAATAATACTAACGCAACCTACCAAAGAGAGTGCGGATAACTTCCAAAGGTTTTCCAATCCAATCTTCTTGAACTATAGGCATGGCTACCAGATAACCGCCCAGTGCGTTAGGCGTCAATTTAAAAATAAATAATGTACTATAATAGTACTGTTACATACACAAATATAAATATTAGCTTGGTTTCGGAGGTGTCATAAAAATTCTTCTTCCATTGTACATAAATGGAACAATTCCTTTGTAAGCACCTCTTGGGACTCCAGACTGCAGGGGGATCAAGAGAAAAGCATTTCTAGCAGCTACATAATGTCTGAAGCAATGTCCACCTGCTCTTCAGTCTGGTCTACTTACCTTGGAATCTGCCATTATCTTGAATCTCTTAGCAAAGGATGCAAACTGAATCAACCCAACATAGGTCACTCTGATCTCAGTGAGCTCTGGCTTGTAGTTGGCAAGAGCCTGCTGGTACTCCATCTCAGGGAGACCATATACATGACTTAGAAAGGATTGATCATAGCTGTCCTAATATAACAGAATAAAGATTTCTTCTAACTGCATCAAACTTAGTTTTGTACATCTCTATAGGCCCATCAGAAGTTGTACCATTTTATGACAATTTTTACATTTCTATTCACAAATAATGTCTCTTTAATAAAAGCTTACTTTAATTAAATATGAAAGGTCTTTCCTAGAAAAGTCTACTGGATCACTGTTTAGTTTAATAAATTTGAGGTGAGTCTTGTAAAATTCTCCTTTGCTGACGCCTGTCTCCCCAAATGTTCTTGTTCTACACACTTCAGGTCTGATGCAAACCCTACCAAAACAACGTACAATAGCACATACACATATATAGGTAGCAAGCAGGAGACCCTTATTGTTATCAAAGAAGGGCTTGCATGTCTACTCTACATAGCCCACGGTATAGGAAATACATAGTATTATACATAATTTGTATGGATGGCATAGTACACAATACTATATAAATCATACATACATATGTATATGACAAATAAACAGTAAAACAAGCTCGTGTGAGATGACCTTGACAGCCAACACACAGATGGACCTGCATGTCCAGACTCACCTGTCCTTCCTCTGCTCTGAGTTTCTCATCCAGTCATCCCAATATCTAATGAAGTAGACAAACACTTTAAAACAATAGGCATCCAATAAGATTCCTAAGACATAATTAAGATGGCCGCTCGGTGAAAGAAATCAAGTTCCAGAGGGCACACCTCTACTGTACAGTTGCCTATAATCCAGCACTTACCCTGCGGGCCATTTAGGCTCCAATTCCTCCCAAAGATCTTTCTTCAACATCCAGCCCAGTCCAGGAAAGAAATCTGACCTGTACAGTATCTCTAGGAGACAGTAAAAAGGATAAAATAATAAACAGAAATGTTCAATGTATGTGTACCATTTCCTGAGACAAAGCTGTCTTTTCCATTGTCGTTCCATGCTGATATACACCAAATTGATGGGTCCTTGTCCAGTAGCCATCTTGTTGAGCCAAAGTAGGAAAAGAAATCAGAAGATATTTCCAGATCATCTGAACAGGAATAAATGCAACCACATTAGGAACACATTTAGAGTGACAAATGTACTTATATACAATTGTGTACCTTCAACTATTATAACATATTTGTAGTCCATTGTCTTGAAGACTTGATTTAAAGCAAATTTATAATGTCTTGATATTTTATAGTATCCTTCAAACTTCTTTTCTTTGGCAGGTAGATCTATAACACTCTGATCCGGTTGCTGAGAGTCGAGAGACAATATACAGCATGTCTACTGCATGTTTGAGGTACATATGGGACATAACATGGCTACCTTGATGAATGTAATCTGATTGCCATATGATGCAATCTGATTGGCGGTTGCTTGGTGATTGCAGTCATGGCTGACTATAATTGGAAAGGCCTCAGCCGAGGGTCTCAGATGCAGGAGAAGGTCCAGTGTCTTCTTCAGGTAAGACTCTCTATTGCAAGCCAGAAGTAACACTGCTATGGTATCAGATGTGCCCACTCGTTTTAACTGCTTGCCGCCATCATTTTGTTTGGAAGCAGTAGTACTAGTGCTTCTACTCTGAACTGCTTCAGAAGGATGAGTTGCTATTTTTAAAGCATCTAGCTTTCCTGACAAGTTAAAAATGAAAAAAAAAGGTGTTTATTGCATCAGGTAACAATTGTAAGTTTGCCCCTTACTTTGTAATCTGTTGATTTCACTATGAAGTTCATTCAGTTGTCTTACATTCCTTGCGTCCAAATTATCGAGCTTAAAGTTTAACTCGGCCCTGAATCGCTTGGAAAGTTCTTCGTAGTAATCTTCTAACTACGCAAAGGAACCCATTTTGTGGCGAAAATGAAAACACAAAGAAGGAAAAGACTCACTTGCTTCTTGTCAAGATGGCCTTCGTTTAAATGTAGGATCATCCATGTCAACAAAATCCAGAAGGCGCAAATAATTGTTCCATATAGCAAATAATTCTGTAGTTTCATTGACTACGTACAATGGAGCATCAAGGAGTAGGACCCCTCAATCTAAAGCTAAGGCGGTAAATTCAAAAGCTGGCTATAGAGAAACCTTGTTAAAAATTTGACATTCTTGCCTGAACTCAAGATCTGCTAAGTTCTTATACGTAACCTTGATTCGTCACCATATAATGCTACCTCATCTACATGAATAATCGATGTGATAATCAAACCACAAGTTATAATCAATGAAACATCATAAAGAGGGAAAAACACGAAAGAAGCAATTGCTGGGAATTGAACCATGTACCATGCAATAAATGATTACTATATACAAGTACACAAGTGGAAACTACAGCAATGACAGAATAACTTATTGGAGTCATGCAAATCATTACAAAAAGTCTACTGTTATCAGCACTAATTACATTGCATCAGAGTCCAACTGTTTGAAGGTTTTCAGTGTTTGGAGATGGGTTGGTAACATCACACAGGCCTTCGAAGTAGGGAATACAATTGATGTAGTGACACCAGGTACAGAAATTGGCTTGCTTGTCTGGCAGGAGATAGAACACTAGAAGACCCAGGATCATCAGAATAACCAGAGTTGGCAAAGCTATCATTATTATGATACATCGGCAGTTTTGTGTACGCTTGGTAAAAGTAACCCAGGGTAGGAATACCATGGCTGACAAAAGGCCAAAAATAAATCCTCCAATGCTGACAAAGTTATCAATGTAAGGAAGAGTTCCCAGGAAGGCCAAGATGACAATCACAACAATAAAGATAATCAGTTCCAGCCAAGCATAATCATTAATCTTCCAAGTTTGGAGAACTTCAATCAAAAATACAGCCAGCAGACCAGACACACATCCACTAGCTCCAAAGTACACCTCATAAGGTATGAATATTGCACTAAACTATGGAATGTACAAGCAAAAAGGACTTATAACAACTCAAAATTTGTGAATACAATTATTGCTGAGGCCCAATAAAGCCAGAATACATACACACAGCCATATACGGATACATACACACAGCCATATACGGATACATACATATACATACATAGGATTCTGAGATTATTGAGCAACTGCAACATGCATAGAACGTTTCAACCCGAAGGTCTTCATCAGCAATGTGATACAAGAGGAAAGGGGAGGTGTTTATAGTGTATGTATACATACATATGTAATTTCAATTCTTTTCAGTAATTTAGGTTCAGGGTTGGAGAATTAAACTGTAGAAATCATTTTATACATACATATATTAATAGACACTAGTTTAATGTTCTACATACATACATATATTGAGGATACACTTCACTTGCCAGGTCCTTTAAATGTTGTACATTTGCACTAGGAGGCTTTACATAGCCACTTACCAGTAGGCCACCAAATCCACTTAAAATATAAATGGAACCAATTCTAAGCCATCCTGCAAATCGCTCTATCTTGATTCCCAGATACAGCTGCACTGCCATAAATATTATCAGCTGGATGATTCCAAGATGGAGGAAGATGGGAATAATCCACCTCCACCACTGGTCGGGTCTTTCAGGTGGAGGATCAGTTGATGCTACAGGTGCTATAGGACGCTGCTTTGGTATGCCATACCCATCAAAACCACAAACATTCCTCAGGCAATTGATCTCCCTACAGTTATCATATTTTGGGTGGTAAATTCCCTTTCTGGCTGTACACTCTTCTTCAGATACCACTACACAGGCGCCAGTCAGTGACACACAGCAGGGCCTGAAGAACCGCTTGTCCATTGTAGAGGTTGGCCCAAATCCCTGTGAGATACATGACCCTCCTCTAACAAAGATGGCTTGTGTGATATTGATACTACAACTGGTCACATTGGAACAGTCTGTAACTTGTCCAAAGCACTCCTCTTCTACGGTAGTCCCAGTATTGTTAACTCCTATGCAACACCCAAGAGGACCAGCTTCATTATCGGTATCCCTTGAATTTCTTGCAGTAACGGCATCATCTCCTCTCATACAAGGCTTAAACTTTGCACCCCATTGAATGAGACTGACGGGCCTTGAACCAATCCAAAGGTTTGAGGAGAGCATCACTGTCTTTGTGACAGTGCCATTCTCGGCTGCTAATGAAGGCACAGTTAGACTCACCATCTGGGGACGAATATTAATTGGGGCTATTCCATTCAAGACCAAGAGGACAATACAAGCCACAATTTGAGTGATTGTAATGGTCAGAGTAAAGAAAGGAAAGAAGGTAGGTAGAGACTCAACCTCTTGCCGAACAAGAGTGCCCTGACGTGCAAGCTTTCTTCTCTTCCTTCTTTTTCTACGTCCACCAGCTGCAGATTGGCCAGCACCTCCTGCACCATTTTGAGCAGCTAAACAAAGAGCAAATTGCATTAGCAAAAGTTCATTTTAGAGATCCCTTTAATAAACCCGTAAGCAACTTACACGAGTTGGCCTCTTCTCCCCCAAAAAAGCTTTGTGCATTCTGCTGAGCCCTTCTCCTCAGAGCTCTCTTCTCACTCTGCATAATTTAAGAGTTTTACAGAGTAAACAGCATACACCATAATGTGTTTGGCAGTTCCAAGCGTACCTTAACAAAGTCCTCATAATATCGGTAGGCGAGGTCAATATCATAGATGAAATCCCCTGACATCCTACCTGGCTGTCTAGTTACCTCCTCAATGAGCTCTGGTGGGATCTCAAATGCATCATTGGAGACACCCATCGGCTCGGGGGTCACAATGTAGGCCGAAGCCCTCTGAATGGTGAGAGCAGGACCTCTATCTTCACCAAATGAGGTTTCAGCATTTGGCACGGAAGAGGGTCTTGGGGGCGGAGCCTCTATCACATCACCATAGGCTGGGGGAGCTGGAGTAATGAAGAAGTCTTCCGTATCTGAATCTGTTTCACTGCTGCTTGAGGAACCGAAATCAATCATTCCAAAGGATGACTGGGGAGCTGATGGTTCCACACCGTGCTCCTGGGAGGATATCATTGGTGAGACAATCACCTCTGCTGGTCCAGTGGGTAATACATTCCTGTCCCTTCTGGAATACTGTCTCCTCACCGAGCCTGTCCTGCCAAGTGTCAGAGTAGCTCCTCCAGACTAAAGAAGATGGACACAGAGGAAGAAGATAAAGACCACAGAAGAAACACAACAAAACTACTTCTATGTATTAGATGATAGGGATTTCTTCCAACTGCATCAAACCTATCTTTGAGATGGTTCATCTTTCTCTTTTGAGCATCTATAGATCTTTAGAATCAGATGTTTCGACCCTTAGGGTCCCTTCTTCAGTCTACAGATGAACCATCTCAAATGTTGTATGTTATCATGTGATCATGTGATTATCCTTCAAGTGTCATTGTATCATTCAATGGTGATGCATAAATATGGGAAAACTCTCAGCTGGCTGAACAATACTGCATTCACAATCAAAGAAGACACAGTTTTGGTATATGTATTTCCCTCAGTCAATGGGACTCTGAAAGCCTCTGGTATTCCAACAATTTATTGCAGTGTGGGTAACTAACAAATAAAACAAGCCGTACGTGGTACCCATAAGAAGAATGCTAAGCATTCCACATGTAAATAGGTGTGAGGGTGTTGAAGAATGTTTGTATTAACTTCCAAAAGTCTAGGGGGGGCAAATGCCCCTCCCTGCTCCCCTCTATGTAGCCCTTTTGTGTCCATTGGCCCATAAATTGCTTGCTTATAAGTTCTCTACAGGGCAAACCTCTACTTTGTAACAGAAGGAAGTCTCTGTGTTACAAACTTTTTAACATTTGAATTTTAGAGTCAATGACTTCATTCTTTGTTAATATTTCAATTACCAACTTACTTATATTTCCATGTTTGTTAGTGTTATATTTCAAGTAGTTGTTAAACTGGAAAGTCTATATAGGTTGGGTCTCTCAGTCACATGATTGCACAGCTTACATTAACACCTTTAGTTTACAATAACAGAACTAACACCTGTATGGATGAGCTTTGTACATTGGTTCCTCCTACACCTCCCTATTACCAAATAGGCCAATGTGTAGCAGTTACTATACCAACATACCAGTGTTACTGGGGCAACACATCACTATACTAAAGCAGGCCTGTTTGTACAGCAATGTGCTCCATGAGACCTAGAAACTAAATCTAGAGCAACCGCTACAGACACGTGACTGACTATACCTGACAATACATTCATATATACAGAAGTGAAAGAATTGACATTAAGAGGATCAATGTACCACAAAACAGCTCAATATTCTTGTACGTATCAGAAACAGAAAATGGTGTTTGTCAAGTAAGTTCAGAAGGGAGGCTTAAAGTACATTTACCTCAACTCTGTTGGCATCATCCCATAACGGATCCTCTTCACCAGCAACACCAAAGAAGTTGCCAACCAGTTCCATCCCCCTTCTCATGGTACGAAGGAGGGTCTGTTGTCTGTGAATACCTCTGCTGGGCTCGGTTCCCACATCCTCAGAAAGTCCGGTCAGATGTAGAGATTCATTTCCACTGGCTGGAGGTCCCTCTTCTCCTTCCACGGGAGGACCCATGTTTCTAATCTTCTGCAAAATCTACAAAAAAAAAAACAAATATTAAAGTGATACAACAGATACCCAAGACAGCTGACATCACCTATATTCATCTCTCC
Source organism: Chondrosia reniformis (assembly GCA_947172415.1). Lineage (NCBI taxonomy): Eukaryota > Metazoa > Porifera > Demospongiae > Chondrillida > Chondrillidae > Chondrosia > Chondrosia reniformis. Next base: position 6,549,908 of record OX359199.1, on the reverse strand, counting down.
TGCTCATGCATACATACATATATTGGTAGGTACATAGGTTTCATAGCATATTAATACCACTAGTCAATTACACTCTTGTAAGTGGGTGGCTATAACAAGTGACCTGATAACAGATACATTTACCACCTCAACAACCATTAGGCAATACTATCACTGTGACATTAGCACACTTAACAGGTGTCAGGAGAAATTGTGAAATTGTACAAGGCCAACCACACAGACCAGCAATTAGCCATCCCAGTACTTCCTACTAGGTTGGTGGTAGGTCCATCTTCAGAATTCCTCTCCAACTATTGTAAACCTGTCTTATGTGGTTCATTTGTGATGATATATACCATTTCAAGTATGTGTCTTAACTAAACTGTATATAATTGGGTGTATGCTGACACGGCTTAATAAGCTGATACTTTGCTTCAGCAATTTACAAAGATTCAATTATGTATTCAGTTACTGTTACTAGAAATGTCAAAGTTGTCAAAATTGTATCTAGTTTCATTAATACTTCTCAATACTACTAAACCAAAGTATTGTACACTAACAATAACAATGACATCCAACAATTATCTGTTGCTAACTCAATCAGCAAAACCAGCCTATTAATCTAAGGGACCTATCTGTACCTACAGCTGAGGAGTTTATGGAACAACTGTGTATGAGCCACACCTCCAGCTGATGCTCCACCCCCAGGGACCACCAGCTTAAGACTGTGTTTCAAAATTGACCCAGGTATCTCAAATTAACATATACTGCAGAAGTAGAATGATGTCAAATACTTCCTCCTACATACTTTACACTCTGTGTTATTTAATGCAACTGGTACAAAAGGATGCTCAGTTAAATCATCTTGAAATCTGACATAGTTTCAGGTGCTCCAAATGGAGTTAGAAAGTGAAGCCAATTGAAGTGTTGTAAAAAACAACATTACACAAATATTGACGTACAATGTTGCCTTACTCTAAACAAAATCCATAATTTCTCGATCAAGCGAAAATAAATAAAATGTTTGGCAACAATGCGTTTAAAATAGTTCGCAAACGTTCTCTGAAGCTAAACAACGATGGGCTTTCTGCGCCAAGATAAAATCGTGCACCTTTAGCCTAAACTGTGCTTCGTACGAGCATTATACGAAACGCGTAGAAAGGCAGGTACAATTGCTTAAACAACCTAACAATGAATAGATGAACAGTTTTCGACCAATCTTTACTATTTAATTCTTACTTGGAAAAACTGGGGCCAAGATAAAGTGTCATCTCTCCTAGCCTTATTGAAATCCTTTATCAACTGTCCATCGGGGAACCTGCGAAGATTTGCTCTCTCAATAGACGCACGGATAGCAATTAAATATCCCTCTTGATTCAATCCTCTAGAATTATTGGTCAGGTTATTACCATACTGCTCCCTGAAAAATGAAATTTCCTCTCTGGTGAAAGAGGCCATCTTGCTTTAGGTCTGCTTTACCGTACCGGTCACTTTGTCACGCGTAGCCAGACCGCTTATCAAAATGGAAGCATTTCTTGATGACGTCACAGGTTTGCCAACGCGAACCTGTGACGTCATATATAAGCTTAGTAATCTCATTTTGGCGTAGATATACGGCTTAGAGCGCGGGAACATAAAGTTGCTGCTACAGTTTACTGTAATATTTTCAAGGATCTGTTTAGCAAATGGAGTTACAAACAGTCGATGAAGAATTTAAATTTGAGTCGCAATTTCAGAATGTTTCTTGGAGCGACATTATGGAAGCGGAAGAATCGGACGATCCTAATGCTCTTCGAAAGTTGTTGTAAGTTTTTACAGCTAGTTTCTGCAATACGTTTGTTTATATGAAAATATCTTTTGCAAACAGGGATTCTTCAAAGACTGGTGAGCCGGAATTAACAGAAAGTCCAGTCGATGAATGTTTTAAAACACCCAAGGCTTTGAAGGATAACTTACGTACCAAGCATATTCAGATGACACCTCTCTCACTTAATGACCAGATCTCCCTGCCAAGTGTCACGGATGAGAACGATCACCCGGAGCTCACCAGCACGCCTACCAGTCTCCAGGCTACAGGAAGATCCTACGCTGATGCAGTAAGGCTGAGGTCAAAGAGAGGTGTAGATGACAGACAATGCCTTTCTCCTCTGGACCAGCCAAACAAACGTCTCTCCCAGATATCCCCTGCACCGTGCGTGCAAGCGGTGGCACTATCACCCTTGAATGAGAGGACACCGCTCAACGACAGGTAACCAATCAAATAGGGGCATGGCCAATATGGGTATACAATTATATACACATTGTCAATGCTATCTGGAGAGTATACATCTTTCGTTTCAATTCAATAATCTTATTTATATAGGCTGTATAAAATAATCTACATGTTTATTCTAACTCTGCTTGGCTGTTTATTCCTTGAAAGGCCTATTTTCACTGCTTTTGTAAATAGTTTTCATTAATAACAAAAGAGTTCTAATTGTGTGTAAAATTTAAGCTATTTTATGTGTAAATGTCTTTGAATGTAGAATGCAGAAAATGTCTCATAGAAGATTAAAGTTTTCTCATAATTCATTTGATGAAGAAAGGGTTCCTGTCAACAACCCAAGACCCTCAAAGAAGCCCAAAGAGGAAGACCAGCACAAACTATATCAAAGGCAAAAACAGCTAGACTTTGGAAAGAACACCATTGGTTATGAGAGATACTCAAAGCTTATTCCAAAGTAAACAGCAGAGCTTAATATTAAATTGTCTTAATAATAAAGTAGTTCAGTACATAGATGGGAAATGTATTATTCAAGTGTCTGTATTCCCATGTTTTAGACATTTAAGAACCAAAGTTCACCCTCATACACCCAACAAGAACCAAATCTGCAGCAAGAGATCATGGGATGGACAGATTAGAAAGTGGAGGAGATCCCTACATGAATGGGATCCACTTGAGCCAAAATCTGAAGAAGAGCTGTCATTTGGTGAAGCAGTATTTGCTGGAATGTAAGGAGTGTTGTTGTGAAATTGAATTAATAATGTATAACATGCATTTTAATTTAATAAATCAGCAGAGACTTGTGTCTTACATTCTCCCTTGTTCCATGAATGTGTTACTTTTGAAAAGGAACTTTGATCGCATGCAGTTATCCATAATATAGGTCATACACCCACCCATATATATTGTAAATATACTTTTGTGGAATTAAGAGCCAGTAGCATGTACAGATATTAGATATTCATCTGGACAAAGTTTTAGTGCACCTAACACAAAACTGTTTATAAAATCTTAAAATCCTTAAATCTTTATAAGAAGAAATCCTTATTCTATTACGTATATTAAGATATGCATGCAGTTGGTAAAGTGGCCGCACTTTGCATAAATATTGTGTAGTATATGCTGTACATGTGTATAGTGTGCACAAATGATCAATTTCCTATTACCTAATCCCATTTGTAGCTATTCTACACAATTCCAGAGATTTTCACAAGTATATTGTACAATCAACTCCCTTTTTATTAAATTGTTTATTATCTTTTGTAGTGACTTAGATGGTGGAATGGAGGTGTAAAATTGGTACATTTAGAAACTTGTCACACACACATGCAATTGTACATTCTTATATTACCTATTGTATCTTTCATGGCAAGCATGCACACAATATATAGAACATTTTATTTATTGTTTAAATTCCATACACTGTTTCAAGTACAAGAGTTGTGTTTCTGTGGATATTGATCTTATATGGATGCACTAGAGTTTCTATATGTACCTAATAAGGTTTCTTGATTTGGAAGAAGTTCCTCTAGCATGACTAAATTTCCATATAGCAAATGCTAAAGAACCGTCAGGGATTTTTACTTTCAACATATATTGTAATGAAAGTACTTTGTGGTATTCATGAGGTCATATATATGTCATATATTAATAGCTATTTATGCGATTTACCACACTCTACCTGTGTGGTTCCTTTTTATGTGGAGAAGTACTCTTGTCAACTTTTTTTGCAAACCTTAGTGGATCAAGAATATTACTGAGAAGGTATTATAATTAATCTATATATGGATATAGGCTAAATATTTTTGCTAATATTATTATTATTATTATTAAATTAAGAAAAAATAAATATACCTTCTTGCAATTGTCTTATATAGACTAACATAATAATAGAACAATGGCTGATCAAGAATATGACAATGAACGTAGACCTGTTCAAAATAGAAGTAATGCGACTATTGCTATGCAGTCAAATCCGTCATATTCAGCATCCAATAATGCTGATAATACTACTAATCTTCTGAATAAGTCTCAAACATACTGTCAGAGTGATGGAGCCTATGTAATAGAAGATATCACATCAACAGTTCCCCCTCCTTACTCAACAAGACAACAAGAAGCAATTCCACAAGGAAGAGCTAACAGCAGACAAGTACATTATGCTGAAAATGCACCAAATGAAGAATATTATACTGCATTGGACATGGATGGTACTAGCGTTTTTTATGAAAGGGTACATGTAGGGGACACTCATTCAGCACACAGGGGTGCTCCAATTCTACCTCTTTCTAGATCTCATGGTCAGCCACCTCCTGGAACTGCAAACTCCCAGCCCAGTATCAGAGAACAACCTGCTGTAGTCAGACATCCACAAGTGTCCATTGCTCATGATCGACAAATGAATTCCACAATTGAAACTACAAGTTTACCTAAATATGCACTTGTTATAGGTGTTGTGACAACCATTGTATTTTCAACAGTCTTGTTTTGGCTGCCTGGCCTCGTCTGCCTCATTCCTGCTATTGGTTTAGCTATTGCTGTGAGTGTATAGTCTCATATGTATAACACATATATTTTAATAAGTAATTTTTTTGGTATAATATATATAGGGAATTGTTAAGAAAGAGAAGCAGAAAATAGGAGAGGCAAGGAAATATGGCATCATTAGTCTAGTCATATTGCTGATATTTTACATTTCTTACCCAATTGTGGTGACACTTGTGGTAGTCGCCTCAGTATTTGGATATATAAATGCCACAACAACAAGAACGAGATCTTAAGAGTATATAGCATGTGAAACTTATGTCCTGGGTTCGATTCCCAGCAATTGCTTCTTTCGTGTTTTTCCCTCTATGATGTTTGACTGATTATAATTACTTGTACAAGGTTTGATTATCACTTCAATTATTCATGCATTCACCTTAATGGCATGTATGTGTTGGAAAAAATATAAAATGTATAATATTTGCATTAAAAATTAACTGATCATGAATCAAACAAGGGAACTGAATTCCAGTAGACCCTTAGTTTTGGAAAGTGTTGCAATTACAGTATACACATAAACAGAATCCCGTAGTTTGGGTGATGACGTCATCACATGTGATATTATGATGTAATTATTCGCTTTCTTTGTAGAAAAGTCTGTGCTGAGCTAAATAAAGTGAGTGACATTTATGAATTAAAGGTGTAACTACGGCTTATTATATAGCTCCACTTTTACTCTTTCATTTTGCAATCGTTAGGCTAATATTGTCAGCTAGGTATCAATAGAGCAGACTGCATGCGAGATAACGGAATAAAAACGAGCGATAAATTCAAGCATCTTTTGAATTTTTAGAGCGTCTAATTGGATAGAATTCTCGGGCCTACATGCAGATCTGAATAAAAACCATAGATATATGACCATGGATTATCTATACCTATCTATGCTTTCAATTAAGTATCTAAATATTTAAGGTCAGTATCTATGGTAACACGTAAATACACTCTCTGTGTACTTCGTGTTGATGTTTAGGGCATGTCTCATCAGCCTGGGTACTACAGCAATGACGACGAGGACGGATCTAAGCAACCAATTATCTCTTCAAAATCAATCACGAAATCAAAACCTTACCTTAGCATTAATGCCTCTCTTCAGTCAAATCCAGCATATGTACCTCTCTCCTCACCAAATCAGCCAAGTGATCATGATGAAGGCTATGTGGTAGAAAGTGATGGTGCTTATGTAATAGAAAACTCAGCTGCTTCACATGAGGTTCAAAAGAATAGGAAAAGATGGACTAACCCATCGACAACATCTACATCAGAGACGCATACATATATCTATCCTAATGATCTCATGATCCGTCCACAACAACCTGCTGTAGCAGCCAGTTGTTCACAAGCAATAGCTTATCCTGAGAATACGTGCCTGCCCATGGCAAAGTGTGCACTTGTATTTAGCATAGTTACGGCTACAATATTTTTTATGCAGTGTTTTCTGCCAAGTTTGTGCTTTGTCATCCCTGCTATTGTATCAGCTAAGTGTGTAAGTACATGTGTACATCTTATACAGTTAAAATATTCACCTATATACATGGACTCCTCTTAATTGCATAGCTCAGACTGGACATATATCTAATGTATATTGTTACATATATAATAGATCCTTATGTATTTATATGTAATTTGTAGGCTATGAACGCACCAAACAGGAGAAAATCAAGAAGATACATAATCATTAGTTTGTTTGGATCTGTAATAGCTTACTTACTATATATAGCAACACTAATAGCAGTTGTGATTACAGTTGTAAATTAAAATGCCCATTCATAAGTAATAGATCAACTTGACTGGCATTACTTACTGTAACAATTAATTGCTAGTAAATGATTTAGACTTTAAAATGTCACGAAACAAGAATTTATGTACATAAGATTACTTCAACTTCAATTTTTTCAGAGGTACTGCATACATGTATGCAGAAACAAATTAAAAAGACAATAATAGAATTTATTTCTACAACCATTCTCCTTTCAATTCTCCATTAAAATTGTCAAAAAGTTTCTTTCCAAATCGTGAGGATGTATCTGTTTTGCTTGTAGTTCCTCTCATTTTACCTTTGGCAAGTTTAACTTCAGTTCTCTTTCTAATATCCCTAGGTTCTTCTGCATGCTCAAACACATTAATAGGTCTGGCTCGACCACTGTTGGGAACTGCAAAACACACCACTGGTCTACCAAAACTTGGTTGAACAGGCTGAATTTCAACCCTAGTTGTCAGGGTCTTGAAGAAGGAATCTTGTAGCCTTTCTTCCGGTGTATTTGCACTTCCTGAGGGCTTCACTTCAATGGTCATTTTAGAATCTTCTTTTTTCCCTCCTTTTGAAGATGTAGTTCGAGTATTTACTGGGAGGAGGGTCCACAATAACTCTTCTCCATACATTCCCATCAATCTATCATAAATTCCAATTTTGGCTTCTGAATCATTCCTTAATTTGGGAGTTACTGAGTCTGTGGTGTCCATTTGCTCATGTCTTTCTTCTACTGACTTACCCACAGCAGGCAGTGATGACCTAATAGGGTCAGCTGCTGGCTCATCGAGGATAAGAAGTCTTGCAGCCAACTAAAAACATGTAATATCACACTAATTCTCATATAACCATTTAGTACAGCAACTTAAAAATAAGTAAATAAAAAGCCTCAGGCATATATATATACATGTGCATGGCTCCCACCAGCAATGCCTCGTGGACCTTCATTGCCTCCTGCCGGGCCTCTTGACTCTTAACTGCTAAGCTGACATGCTCATTCAGCTTTTCCATATTAGGAAAGATGATCTCCATCAAGACCTACAATAATGCACATACGTATAATGTATTGAATACCATATACCCCATAAGAATAATGTAATAATTTCCAGTGATTATTCACTTATCAGAAATAAACATAAAATATAACTATGTAACAGAGTTACTGACACTGTAATTGTTTAGGTTATCAATTTAGATTAATAATCCAACTTGGAATAGGTCAGTGTGTGTTACCACTCTTATATGTATTCTGTTTGTTATACCACTTCCTTATGATTTAGCTCACACCAGTTTATGATCTCTCTGTAATTAGGTTTATTCATTTTTACCCCTCAGTTTTATAAGAGACACATTTCTATTCACTTAAGCAGTCACGTTCTTTTCCACGATATTTGTAAAGGTCACTTCACCCTCATCATCTATAAATACCCTCACCTAGTTTTACCATGAGGCTTGATTATACACAGAGTGTGTATAGCTCTAATAATCTAATTGGTCATCCAATCTAAGTTCATTGCGATCCCTCGAGTCGTAATCTCGACGCGATTACAACTATATTCATTACAAACCTTGTGTGGTTGTGCATGTGACAGTATGTATGCTAAGGGACAAGAAAACAACAACTCTCTACATGGGTCACTGATGAAAAGTGAATTCTCAAATGAATATTAAAAAGGAGGAAGGGTTATAATGAAAGTGCACTGTACACACATCCAAAGTGATTTTCCTATATACTGTATGTAGGAAGTCTAGGGAAACAGTTCACTTTATTTATAGCCTCAAATTGAGGTCAACTACAAAGCTATATATGTAGGTAGAGGTGTTTTAGATTGTTCAAATAAGTGTATATATAATCAAGAGATTTCAGCACAATCTCGTACTTCTCTTCCAAGGTAGCAGGCTGTCAACACAACGCCATAGACTGATGGGAAGGACAGGAGAATAGGTGTCAGGTGCTGTTCCAGTCTGCTACAGATCTCTGCATACAACTGCTTCCTGCTGCATAACGACTTCCTGTAAGGTTCAGGAGAACATAAATCACACACTACCTCTTCGTGCCTACCTAACTGCAACAGTTTCTGAGGAAACTCACTTCAAGAAGTCAGAGAGACACACTGCCACCAGCTCTCTGACGTTCCAGTGGTTACATCTCTCCTGAGGTTCAAGGGTCATTGGGTCAAGCAAGAGGGCCAGCATACCATCAACAACTTTGGGTACCTGCAGAGGGAGGGTAGGTCAAATGAAGGGCATAGCCCTTTATCTCCAGTTACCATGGCAACAGGCTGACTATGTTAGAACGTGGCATGTGGTCTGAAGAAGCTTGACTTACGTAAGGTTCCAGGTAGAGGCTGGTGTTGCCTGCAATAGCTACCAGTGTCCTTAATATTCTGTGCATCTGAAGAGAAGTCACATTGTACCTATTTTCCACCTATACCAGAGAGTGACATACAGACTCACTTCATTGTTGTCAAGTAGAAATATCAGTTAATTATAATCATAAGAATACATGCCTGCTTACTGCATTTAAGACAAACTGGATCAATTGTGGTAAGATGGCTGTTATTCCCAAATTGCTTCTTATATCCACAAATACGGTCTGCAATTGGTAATTAGGAACAGTGGCAATATAACTGCATGGCACAACTGCATGGCAACAGGGCACAACTGCATGGCAACAGGGCACAACTGTACTAGAACATACAGAAGGGAACAGAATAACAAAATTACTCACTCACTCTTCTCATGTCTTCATTCTCTCCCTGGATGGCATCTGTTAAGAGGTAAAGATACTTCTCTTCAGCCTACATGAGATAGACAAGAGATAACATAATACCCGGCCCTTGACCAGTGGAAAAATCAGTAAAGATAGGTAAAAACATATCCTCATCCAAACTTTTATAGGCTTGAACAAAGTCTCAAGTCTGGAAATAGTGTTTTAGTCCATTCTATTCATACATTTCATCAGTCTGACAGGAACGTCAAGCTTATTTAGTTATTTGTGCAATTCCCTTTCATTAGAGGAGTGATAGGTTGAAAAATTCAAAAATCTATGTCATACAGCAACTATAGTGCTAACTTCTCTACTGTTTCGCTCATATTTCATAGATACTCCAGAAGGATTTAACACTTCTCCCTCCAAGCAATACCAAGAACCTAAAGGAGATAGGAGCATTACAGTGAGGAATTTAATATTTACATGTTAGCATATTGACGTCTCCTTCATAATATTTAAGAGTCACTAGCACCACCAACCCTTAAGTGTCGGTCGTTTGGACTGAGGTACCTCCTGCTGTAGAACATCTCTCAGTTGTACTTCGCTGTCCTTCACAGTGTACACGCCACTCCCCTCTGTCGTCATCTGGGGAACTGTACCCGAGGAGCTTCCTAGGACAGACTGGATCAAAAGATGGGGCACTTATTAACGATACATGCAGACAAATGTACTTTAATGTTACCCGTTGTTTCAGTTACCTCGTTTGAGCTCCACTTTAATGCCAAATTAATGTCGCTCGGCAACAGATTTTGTCTCTTTGCATGTCGCATAAAATGAAGGGCATTCTACAGTGAGAATGCGAATGGATTATGAACGGTTGCAGCATATTGCGGTGCCGCAAACAGGTTACTACATCCACGATCAATAATCTCTTCTGTCTTTATTACAGACTCACATGAACAGACTCTTGTATTCTATATGTGGTATCCTGCGATAAAGTCTGAGCCACTTCATTAGAAAGCGATTGTCCTTCCTGCTGCTCGCTTTGGAAGTGAATGCATTCCTCTGGGAACGTCCGAGCGGCCATTTTTATATGAATATTGCGTTCCTTGTCGTTAGTGTGTTGCGTTATTATGATGGAATATTCTTGCATCATAGTTAATAACACGTGTGCCACTTTTGCGAAGGATGCTGTCCGCTTTGAGAACTGCAAACAGACTACCAGTGTCAAGAGTATGGTCTGAAATTGTTAGACCTAAACATGTAAGCTAACGTTTCAACAACATCTTGCTGTTCCCTGTTAATTAATGACCATGAATGCAGCACTAGCTAACATTGTCACATTTTACCCTTCCACAGTACTGGAATGCTAAGTTAAGTACATTTTCAGGATGGAGCAGACTGTACAGGTAATCACTGTTAAACTTGACATGCCACTCTTGCTTATTACGTAGCAGTTAGCATTGTAGAAGTGCTATAATACTTGTATGTACATTGCTCTGTGTTGGAGTAGTGGTTGTATGAAATGTGCTATCTTTCCTTACCTCTTGCAGTACCACTGTGAAAGGAACTGTCATTGGTATTGACTTGGGCACTACCAACTCTTGTGTGGCTGTGATGGAAGGGAAAACCCCCAAAGTAATAGAGAATGCAGAAGGTTCCAGAACCACTCCATCAGTGGTGGCCTTCACTAAGGATGGAGAAAGGGTTGTTGGAATTCAAGCCAAAAGACAAGTTAGTCTTGCTGATTAGTGAAATGGATTGACAACTTGACAAGTTCAACTAATGACATTTTGTCATCAAATTATTATCGATAAAGTGCTATGCCAATATTTACATATATTTTAGTTAAATAATTTATTTCCCGCTATCTCCCAGGCTGTGACAAACCCGCACAATACGTTTACTGCCACAAAGAGGTACATTGGAAGGAGATATGATGATCCTGAGGTCAAGAAGGAGCAGTGAGTAGGAAGTGTGATGCAACAGTAGCCACATATTGCATCACCTAATTTTAAAAGTTTTTAAGATTTTTTTTATAGTTGCAGTAATTTCAACCCTGACATGTTTCCACTGTTACAATTGTGCCTACATTGCATCACCAGATTTTAAAGGAATATACTTCATATTCGTATATGTTTTTAAGATCACTTGTTCATTTTAACATGCATACAATCTTGAGATTTCTTTGGATTGTTATTAGGAAAACTGTTGCCTATAAGATTGTGAAAGCTTCTAATGGAGATGCTTGGGTTGAAGATCAGAGTGGAAAGACATACTCTCCAAGTCAGATTGGAGCTTTTGTACTCACCAAAATGAAGGAAACAGCCGGTAAGTGCAACTTTAACATGATGTTCTTTTATCAGAAGTCATTCCTTCACAGTCAAGAGGGAAGGACTGATTATGTAAGATACCGTACACTCCTAAAGTTACTTCTGTGTCTGATCTTTCTTTGTCTACAGATGCCTACCTCGGCCAGCCAGTTAAGAATGCTGTCATCACTGTCCCGGCCTACTTTAATGATTCTCAGCGCCAGGCAACCAAGGACGCTGGAAAGATTGCAGGCTTAGAGGTGCTCAGAGTGATTAATGAGCCAACTGCAGCTGCCTTATCTTATGGCATGGAGAAAGGAAGCGATAAAATGTGAGTTAAAAATTGCTAACAGCTGTTCTGTATTCTCTGATGAATGGAAGATTTATCTTTATAGTTATCCCTTTATGCATATTAATACTTAATATATGTTGATATTTATATTATTTTGATGTGTAATTTTTGTACATCTAGTATTGCTGTATATGATCTTGGTGGAGGTACTTTTGACATATCAATTCTTGAAATTCAAAAAGGAGTGTTTGAAGTCAAATCCACCAATGGTGATACGTTTTTGGGCGGAGAAGATTTTGATAATGCCTTAGTCAACTTTATGGTGGCAGAATTCAAGAGAGATGTGAGTTAAATAGAAGGTCTGCTGTACATACGTAGTTCACATTAGTATATGACCAGGTCCTACTCAAATTTATAACTGTCAACACTAGAGAAGAATCTTACTTAATTGTATTATGAAAGCAACTTAGTTACTTTAAGACTTTCTTGTTCATATTCTTGAGCAGCTGATTTAAATCCTCAACCTTTGAGCATTTAGTTAATGGCCTATTAATTATTCTCTGTTTTATCTGTATGTAGCAAGGTATGGATGTGACAAAGGATGCAATGGCTTTGCAGAGACTTAGGGAGGCTGCAGAGAAGGCAAAGATCGAGCTCTCCTCATCTGTACAAACTGACATCAACCTTCCTTACCTCATGGTTGACTCTTCGGGGCCCAAGCACTTTAACATAAAGCTGAGCAGGGCCAAGTTTGAGAGTTTGGTGGACAGCCTGATCAAGAAGACCATTGGTCCCTGCGAGAAGGCACTAAAGGATGCAGAAGTAACAAGGGGTGACATTGGAGAGGTTATACTGGTTGGAGGAATGACCAGGATGCCGAAGGTGCAAGAGACTGTACAGTCCATATTTGGGCGTATGCCCAGTAAATCCGTCAACCCTGATGAAGCCGTGGCAGTTGGTGCTGCCATACAGGTAAACGAGGAGGGTTCTCCTCTCTCAGTACACATTTACATTAAGACTCTCCGGATTAGGATAGAAATAACATTGACAGTGTTTCACCATGTGGTCAACTGTTTTTGATTTCTCCTGTTGTCCTATTGTAGGGTGGGGTACTAGCTGGAGACGTCACTGATGTACTCCTATTGGATGTGACCCCTCTCTCCCTGGGGATTGAGACCCTGGGTGGCGTCTTTACTAGACTGATAGACAGAAACACAACCATTCCAACCAAGAAAGGACAAGTGTTTTCTACTGCAGCAGATGGTCAGACTTCAGTCGAGATTGTTGTTTGTCAAGGAGAAAGAGAAATGGCAAAGGACAACAAAGTGCTTGGGAGATTTCAGCTGGTAAGCACTCTTTACATTTGTACGAAGTGGGTAATGCTGAATATTTTTATGTACAATGAAATTCTGAAATTTTAAGTGGAAAGAAGTGTTTGGATTAAAGTTTGAGAGCTCCTATCAGTCCTTATTGTATTTGTTCCCCTTTAGGTGGGTATACCCCCAGCTCCCAGAGGTGTGCCGCAGATTGAGGTCAACTTTGATATTGATGCGAATGGTATAGTGAATGTCTCTGCGAGGGACAAAGGGACAGGGAAGGAACAGCAAAGTGAGTGCACTGGTGTTGCTCTGTGTCCAACTGGACCTACTTGGCAGTACAGTACTTGCAGTAAATAGCTTTATAGTTGAGATTTAAGATGTGTGGATGTACATTATAGCTGTACCCACTCCTATTACTCAATATGAAGATAGCAGCTGCTTGTTATATCTCTTTTCTGTCTTTTAGTTGTAATTCAGTCTTCAGGAGGACTGTCAAAGGATGACATTGAGAACATGGTCAAGGATGCTGAGAAGTACGCTCAGGATGATAAAATCAAAAAGGTTAGATGATGAAAAGTTCGTAAGTTAATTGAGGGTTGCTAAAAACTGTTTATGGGTGGGTCTGTCTTTATTATTATTGGATATCTCCTTGTGTATAGTAATATGATTATCACAGATATTAGTTACCTTAAAATTTAGGACTGTAACATCTTAACCCCTGAACATTCTTCTTACCCAGTTTTGTAAGTGTTACCCGAGTGCTTGACTGGTGGATGGATAGTGTTAAAGAGTTAATCCTCTTACCATTCTAATTATATAGGATAGGATTGAGGCAGTTAATCAAGCTGAAAGTGCCATTCACGACATTGAGAGGAACTTGGAGGAATACAAGGATCAAGTACCCAAGGATGAACATGAGAAAATAAAGGAAGAAATTCAAAAACTGCGTCAAATGTTGGCTAGCAGAGATGATCATTCTCCAGAAAGTATTCGGGAAGCATTTGGTGAAGTTCAAAAGGCTGCTCTTAAGCTCTTTGAAGTGGCTTACAAATCCGAGGTAATCATTTCAAATTCAAGTTTCTTTTTCACCTTCAATGTATGTACCTTTATAATATCCACTTTACTATAATCAGTGCATTATCACTTTACCTTTTCTTTCCGGCTACAGGTGAAGAAGAGAGAGGGTGAATCTACTGATTCATCTTCTTCCTCCTCCACCTCTGAAGAAGCCAACACAACGGAGGGAGAAGCAACAGACACTAAGAAGTAAAGAACTATTTCTTTTTGGCTTGCATTTTTGATAAATAAATAGGAGTAAAGATGAAATATTTACTTTTATGTGTCATTCAATCAACTCTGTGCCTCATTTTGTAACTTCTGAATGTACACTGCAACGGTATCTTTTAATTTATAGCTCCAGAAATCTATCTATGTATTCATAAAAAGGCTTGTTATTTATTGTTGTTTGCGTGCATGTGTACGTTAATTTGCGTATTTAAAGATGGCGGCTAGCAGCTCGAAAGTTCAAAATCCAGTTGTATTCTTTGATATTTCCATTGGAGGTAAAGAGGTAGGAAGAATAAAGATTGAATTGTTTGCAGACGTAGTTCCAAAGACAGCGGAAAACTTTCGACAGCTATGTACAGGCGAAACGAAGAAGGATGGGGTACCTGTCGGATACAAGGCTGCACCATTTCACAGAGTAATTAAAGATTTCATGATACAAGTACGGTAATAATTAGTACACAATGTTCGAAAGGTTACTGTAGCGTGCCTCTGCATTCGTGACTAATTATATTTTTATATGTTTATACGAGCAATCGGCTGTTCACTGGCTGCAGGACTTCAGTACCTGTGTTAGCTTGTTCAGCCAAGGTCACCTGGCTAGTTCGACTGCATTAGCTTCTTTTCTACTATTTCTATCAGGGTGGTGATTTCATCAGTGGAGATGGTAAAGGATCACACAGTATTTATGGACCAGTATTCAACGACGAAAACTTTCAAATGAAGCACGAAGGAGCTGGTACCCTATCAATGGCCAACAGTGGGGCGAATACAAACGGCTGCCAATTCTTTATAACTTGCACCAAATGTGACTTTTTGGACGGAAAGCATGTAGTTTTTGGAAAGGTAATCGATGGCTTACTGGTCGTGAGGAAGATTGAAAACGTTCCAACGGGAGCGAACAACAAGCCCAAACTACCCATAGTTATAACGCAATGTGGAGAGATGTAGTTTTTTTAATATATTAATGTCAAGCTTTACTGAGTTATGTAATGGCGTTTACGTTTTCGTTATGACCCTGTTAATACCAAAATAGGAAGTTTGTGAAAATGTCTGTCAACTTGAACAAGAATAAAGAGAAGTTGCAAGCGGCCTTTAATGATGTTGTCAGCGAATCCACCGACACAAATTGGTATGCGTATTTTTTGCAATCAGTGTCCCTCTTATTGTTTCTCTTCCGCTTGTCTAAATGCAGGGCCGTCTTTGGGTACGAAGGAAAGTCTTACGATCTGAAAGTTGTCGAGACTAGTGGTGAGTCGTGCTCCTTCTTCAAGCTCTGGTAGCCCCTTACCGATATCTGTAGGTAAAACAGCCTTTGATGTAGATAAAGGACATCTATATGCGGTCTACAAACCACTGCCAATGTGTGTGGAGCTGTTGTTGAAAGGTTGCACGAATAATTATTAGTTGTTATATTTGTCCCTTAATTAATCAGTCCACCATATGAACCAAGAGGCATACATTGACTTGTTTAGCTGATTACATCATAATGGAGGGAGTGGTTGTACAGTTGTAGATGTGTGTGTATCCCCGTAGATGGAGATCTAGAAGAACTGGTAGATGAAATGAACGGGGGAAAGATCTTGTATGCAGTGATACGAATAAAGGATCCGAACACTCAATTGCACAAGACTGTTTGGATTAATTGGGTGAGATTGATCTGAGGAAGGCTTATAATGAGCTCTATGTCTTCTCCTAATGGCCAGATGTTTATCTTTACTAATTTGGTATTGTTGAAGTGTATAGTAATAGAATTAGGTAGTTTAACTTATAAGGGACAGCTGAAAGTTTGTACGTATGGTTAGAAATGGTTTTCACAATTAAATATTAAGGTCTACCATATTATATTCATGAAAGTGAAATAGAAGTGTGCATATAATGGATTGTAAGTGTAGTTATGAACCACTTTCTGTGCATGTAGTATATTGTTTTTCATTGATGTTCTCTCCTCTTTGGCCGCTAGTCAGGTGAAGGTGTTCCATCTTCTGTGAAAGGAGCTTGTGCCAATCATGTAGCAACAATCACCAAATTCTTTAGAGTAAGTGTGTTTATGCGCTTATGATGATAAGCAAACCACAACCATTTTCAATGTTTGCTGCTAATCATAAATATATTAATGCAATTGATGGGAAATAGTTTGTGTGTGACCTTAGCTATCTCTCTGCATGAATGTAGTCAACTCATGTGACTATCAATGCTCGTTCTGAAGATGATTTGGATGAAGCAACCATCCTTGCCAAAGTAGCTAAGTCTTCTGGTGAGATAAACCAATTACTTTTAGGGCTAATTGAAAACCCCAGTCATTACACAGGCTTCTTTGCCAAATATGTACTTCCAATTTGTGTGATGGTAGCCTTGTTTGTAGTTGTTATAATGTTGTCTAACCATTGCTACCTATATCTGTGTTTGAGTTTTAGACTCAGATTCAGATTTAGATTTAGATTCAGATTTAGATTCAGATTTAGATTTAGATTCAGATTTAGATTCAGATTTAGATTTAGATTCAGATTTAGATTTAGATTCTCCTAATAGGATCCAATTACAGTATTCACAAGGAAAAGCCAAAAGACTTTGCTCCACAAGGTCCTGTTGGGTCAGTGTATAAGAAGACCAACCCCAGGGCTGAGATAGACAGCAATAAGAGAGATCAGTTCTGGACAAAGTCCGAACAGGAGGAGAGCCAGAGGAGGGCCAGGGAGACAGAGGAGAGGAAGAGAGCTCAGACAGAGGCTGAAAAGAGGATAAAGGAAAGAGAAGTGCAGGAGGCCCAGAAGCGGGATAAGATCACTGAAGACAGATACAGGAAGATGCAAGAACAAAAGTACATTCATTACTGCTACTGTAGCCTGTATTATACTAGTATAACATCAGTGACCAGTACTTCTCAAGTACATTCATTACTGCTACTGTAGCCTGTATTATACTAGTATAACATCAGTGACCAGTACTTCTCAAGTCAAATACTCTATTTACTATTTATGACAGAAAATCTGAACTGACTTCTGAAAGGAGAGCAACAGAGGAACAGTCTGCAGTTGCTGTGAGGAAATTTGATATTAATTTAGTTCCCATATAAGTATATTCATTGGTGACCTCTTGTAGCGCTCTCGTATGAAGTGGCAAGAGCAAGAGGCTGAAGCTGACAGACAGAGAGAGGAAGCTACTAGGAGATCTCAGGTCTGTTTCATGATCCCATGTACACCTAGCACCTAGGGACAATGACCTGTTTTGTGAACCTGCAGGAAAGGTCTCCCGCTGTAACTCAGCATGAGCCAGAACCTGAACCACAGGGGTACGATGACCAGCAGCAGGGGTACGACGACCAGCAGCAGGGGTACGACGACCAGCAGCAGGGGTACGACGACCAGCAGCAGGGGTACGACGACCAGCAGCAGGGGTACGACAACCAGCAGCAGGGGTATGACGACCAGCAGCAGGGGTACGATGATCAGCAGCAGGGGTACGACGACCAGCAGCAGGGGTACGATGATCAGCAGCAGGGGTACGATGACCAGCAGCAGGGGTACGACGACCAGCAGCAGGGGTATGACCAGGCTGATCGTGGTGTAAGTAAATACTAAATACGTAGGTATTATTAACAGGTTTGAGTGTTAGATTTGCCAAGTCTGTCTATTTACATGTGTGAAATCAAATTATGCATCAGTCATGTCAGCATTCTTTCTTACATCAGCAAGTACAAGAGTCAGAGGATGCACAACCTCAGGGAGAGGTTAGTGATTAAGCCACCATCGCTTTCTTTTTAGTGAGCCTGTTTTCCAATGCTTCTGTATGTAGGGACTTACTGCACGAGCTCTATACGACTATCAAGCAGGTAAGTGGCTGCAATATGCTAGTGTCCATATGCGTAATGTATGGCTGCTTTATCAGTAATACTGGCTTCTAGATTTACGTACATTAATTGTAAACAGTATGTATATTGCCCCAGTGGAACAGAATAATAAAGAGAAGAATCTGTATCCTCATCCAATGCACTAACTAGGATCAGTCCCCTATAGGCCTTTACTGTAATATGTAGACAGTGTGTCAGATTACTCATGTTCGGCCATTTTTTTCTTTGAAGAGGGCGAAGATGAACTCACCTTTGACCCTGACGAGATTATTACGGATATTGAACAGATAGATGATGGATGGTGGATGGGGAACAATCCCAGAGGAGAGCGAGGGCTCTTCCCTGCCAATTATGTTGAACTAATTTAGTTTCCTTAATCCTCACTTCAATAGATATGTCAAATGTATAGAATTTATTTTGTATCAAGTACAAGATCATGAAACAGTTACTTTTCTAGTTGTCAATGAGTGCTTTTGAAATGTGTAAAAGATTTAGGCTTCTGTGTGATCTAAAGGTTAACCCTTATGAGGCATTGAATGGTTGTAAAGCAGCTGGCAGTATAAAAGTGTCTATATACAAAGTGTAGACCTGCCTATTAGTAACAAATGGCAGGATTCTATAAGCTGCTATACACATGCACTCCTCCGAGTTTGCATATCAAGGTAACAATCAGAGCTTTAAGTACTAGTTTTTACAAGAAAGTTATGTATGTCTACCAATTGTAACATAGTACCTTTCAAACAGATCTGAAAGTAGTAATGTAATACTGGACTCTCAAGAAAACCAACTGTGTCTCTAGCTCAAAAAATTATGATGAATCATCTCAAAGATAAGTTTGGCAAAGTTAGAAGAATCATTTAATGTATGTCTTTTCTAGATCTATTTGAGAATATTATGATACCCTATTTATCCATGTCATTGATGAAGGATGGTATTCCCAGAAACAGCTGCCTGGCCCAATTAATAGACAACTCCTTTATCCTCATCTAACTAGGTTCAGCTCTAAAATATACAGTGAACATATTTACTAATCACTAATGGATTCTTGAATGTACTTGATGGTGCAAGAGTGAGAGCAAACCATTACTTGTGACCATGTGCAAATGTAAGCAAATAAAACAGACAGGGTTCAAGTTGTTCTCAGGTTAAAATTAATAACAATTTTATAAGATCTATATATCACTTTCTGATAGATTTATTTCTTCCACATTTCTGACAAGACACCGAAACACAATGCTAGGACAGTGCCCCCTTGGGCTACAACTCGCAGTCGCATCATGTTCTGTGACATCTTTGCATCTCCTCGCTTGAAGGACACCAGACCCCACGTCAAGGCAAACACGGTCAAAGCAGCACCTGACAGATTGGATGGACAGAAAGAGATCATCAGTGGTCACGTGATAATATCGCTATAAACCTATTGGAATACCCGGCTAGATGGTGCCAATGAATAGGACATACATTCTATACAATGCGCCAAAGGCTATCCGAAGAACAAGCAGCTACCTGCCGGAACAAACGGGTTCTCCTTGAACTTTCTTTTCAGCTTTTGGCCTGGCGTTTCCCGTCTTACAGTTAAAAAGTCAAAATTGTCCTGTTTCGGTTGTTCATCACGTTTCTTATCCATTCTGCCTTCGCTCATAGCTTCACTGCACCCTTTTACGTAAGGTCTGTCACGTACGAGTCCTCTTGTTTTTAGAGGATATCCCTACACTCTTGAAAGAGGAGTGGCCTGAATTCAGAATTCCACTCTATGATGGAAGGCGAAGAGCTGTCACTGAATATTGGTGATAGGGTCCTCGTTAAGGGAAAGGAGTTGACAGGGACTGTGAAATTCTTTGGTCCGACCGATTTTGCTCCTACTGGCGTGTGGGTGGGTATCGCCCTAGATGTACCCAAAGGAAAGAATAATGGTACAGTTCAGGGTAAGGCGTACTTCACCTGTCCTGACAACCATGGGATGTTTTTGAGGTCAGGAATGGTGAGCGTTGTAAAGAACACGTCTCCTTCTCAGAAGGGAACGTCTGCGAAGAAGACAGCAATTCCCACCGCTGGCCCAAGCACTTCTAGCGGCCCCCAGCGATCAAAAGTTTGTCTGAGTGTATACACCCACAAATGCACTTCCTTTACCTCACATAACATGGCACGTTGAACCATTGAACTAACCATTCCAAGGCCCTACTTGCTGTAATCCAGCTGTAAATATTAGCAATAGTGATTATACACCAGGCATAGATGTACATGTACATATGTATATAGAAGTATTCTAAAATTGGAAAGTTTGCTAACTACACTATTTATGACTTGACTTGACTAACTCTACTAACTGCAAATGTGTATGCTGTAGCTGGCTCCCCCCGGGTCTCTTTCGAAGGGCTCCCCAGGGAGCAGTCCTGGTCCTGTGAGGAGGTCACTGAAGCCTCCTTCCTCAGGAAGTGCTGTACCAACCCCTGCTACTGTTCAGCCAAACAGGAAGCAACCTGCAGCACAGGAAGTGCCCAAACCCCAACCACAGGATTCTCCCCCTCAGACTCACACACCAATTGTAAGACTTGCTGTTGTGTACATTTTTTCTGTCTGCCTGCACATGTGTATATGTACTTGTCTTACGTCTGTTGCAGAGCACTGCTGATGTGACCAGCTCAGAGGATCCCAAAATCAGGGACCTGGAGGAGAAGCTCTCTGTCCTGCAACACAAGCGACAGGATGACAAGGCCAAGATTAAGGAACTGGAGAGATACAAGGCGCAGTGCCAACAGGTAGGTACTGCTGTGACTCTTCTTCTCTAGTGGGGTTGTACCTCTCTGTATATCTATCTATCTGTGGGCGTGTACTTGTGCTGTCAGTTGCTAGGATACAAGCAGAAGTGGACTGAGGCTCAGGCAGAGCTCCAGCAGCAACTCAAGGCGACAAGGAAGGAGGCCAAAGAAGCTGTGGAAGAGAAGAAGAAGATTGAAGAAGAGTTGAGGGATCTAGCTGATGGGGTAGAAATGGCTACACTGGATAAAGAGATGGCAGAAGAGAAAGTAAGAGTGACAATTGGGTTGAAATTAATTGTTGAATTTCCACCTGAACCATTGTTTAAATATCTATTTCCTTATGAGCTGCCATTTTATTGGCAAACAGGACCTTTATACTTGGTGTGGGATGTGTAATACTTGCTTGTTGCCATGTATAGGTTGAGACTCTGCAGATTGAAGTGGAAGCCTTGAAGGAGAAGATTGAAGAATTGACCCTTGACCTTGAGATATTGCGCAATGAGATCAGTGAGTCAGGAGTGGAAGGAGCAGTGAGTAACTTTCAAATGAAACAACTTGAGCAGCAAAATCAGAGGTTGAGGGAGGCCCTAGTGAGGTAAGCTGAACCACATTTGAGAGCTTGTACAAGCTAACCAGAAGAGATTGACCGTTCTTCTGTCTGCCAGACTACGGGACCTGTCCACGCAAGAGAAATCTGACCACCAGCAGACTGTGAAGGCGATGGAGAAGCAGGCGACCGCCCTGACTCACCTCCAAGACTCAAAGGCTAAGCTGCAGGAGGAGCTCCAGGAGGCAGAGAACATAATTGATGAGCTGAAGGAGCAGGTGGACATTGCTGTGGGTGCTGAAGACATGGTGGAGACCCTGACGGAGAGGAATCTGGAACTGGAGGAAAAGGTGACAGAGTTACAGGAGAAGGTTGATGATTTGGTTAGTTTATTTGTTCTGTAGTTTAAATATTTACATTTCAGTGGCCTCTTGTTTGCAGTGAAAAGTAAGGATAGTTGAACTACACAGGTTGTGTGAAGTGATTATATGATTCTTCTTTAATTTTGTACATTATTAGGAGGCCCTGAAGGAGTTGGGAGAAGAGCAAGATGAAATTAGAGCAGAATTAGAACATGAATTGAGAGAAGAACTGGATCTCTCTTACAACAAGAGTAGAGAGGTACAGTGAAGGGAGAAGTGCCACTATGTATAGGGAATCCTCATGTCACTCCAATGGATATGCCATTAGAATATCCCTCTAAACATGTACACTGAAAGTAGCTTATATCTATTCGATATTGGAGCTAACACACCCAACCAAGAGTCAGTACATTTAGCTACAGATATATATATTTATCAATCAGACCTTTAAGTAGAACATTCTAATTGGTGAACCCCTTTAAGGTGCAGTCTGATCCTATATTTTACTGTGTTGGTTCGCTCTAGTTGGAGATGCGTTTGGAGGCCTCGCAGGAGACCATTGTTGACCTACAGCTGACCATTGAGAAGTTCCGTGATCTGGTCCGTTCGCAGCAAACTGATATTGCTGAGCTGAGGGAGAAGGGAGAGAGCAAGCTAGGAGATGAGATGGTAACACAGTCAGTAGCACTGCAGAGCCTCAACAGGAAGCTGCAAGCTACAGAGGTCAAGGCACTATCCAGGGTAGGTGGGCGTGTACATATGTCATTATCCAGGGTAGGTGGGCGTGTACATATGTCACTATCCAGGGTAGGTGGGCGTGTATGTATGTCACTATCCAGGGTAGGTGGGCGTGTACATATGTCACTATCCAGGGTAGGTGGGCGTGTACATATGTCACTATCCAGGGTAGGTGGGCGTGTACATATGTCACTATCCAGGGTAGGTGGGCGTGTATGTATGTCACTATCCAGGGTAGGTGGGCGTGTACATATGTCACTATCCAGGGTAGGTGGGCGTGTACATATGTCACTATCCAGGGTAGGTGGGCGTGTACGAATGTCACTATCCAGGGTAGGTGGGCGTGTACATATGTCACTATCCAGGGTAGGTGGGCGTGTACATATGTCACTATCCAGGGTAGGTGGGCGTGTACATATGTCACTATCCAGGGTAGGTGGGCGTGTACATATGTCACTATCCAGGGTAGGTGGGCGTGTACATATGTCACTATCCAGGGTAGGTGGGCGTGTACATATGTCACTATCCAGGGTAGGTGGGCGTGTATGTATATTACTATCCACACCACCCACCTAATGTGTAATAATTCCAAAACTTCATTTAGACTGTTGAGTTTGAGTTGCGCAAGCTGGAGGCACAGCAGTCAGCTAAACATATCAATCTGCTGAAGTCATTCCTACCAAATTCATTCCTGGCAAATGGAGGTAAAGTCCATATCCTGTATATAAATGTGTAAATATAGCACTGTTTAACTGATGTAGTTTAGAGGTTGAAGTATGTCATAGTTTTAGACATAGCCCATTCCCTCTCCCTCCCTCCCCTCCCTCTCCCTACTCCTAGGTGACTATGATGCACTTTTAGTTCTGATGTTGCTGCCTCGTATTCTCTTCAAAGTTGAACTCATCTCATCTCAACTCAGATTACAAGTGCGTATGTACATCTGTCTATGTACACAGTTTATATATATTGCTGTGTGTGTATATATGTAGATTTGTTGAGGCTAATTGTCATTTCTGTTATAGAACAAGTTTGATGATGTCTTGGAGTCTAAAAAGCCTTTGACTGGGGTGGAAGGAGAAAGGGTCGTCTTCTCCAGTCATTTAATATCAAAACTGACATTGTTGGAGAGTTTAGTTAAACAGGTGAAGGGGTAAGTTATTAGTGGATGTGTGCCAATATACCTGCATATACGTACACATACATAGATATGACCGTATAGGGGGAAGTGAGTATATATTTTGTTTAAAAGCTCCTCCCTAATTTTTGCAGTTTATTTTTAAGGGATTACCCACACGTGTTACAATTTTGGGGTAGAAATTTGGATGGAATACTTCAAAATTTATTCTCCTTGAAATTTCCCACTATTCAATATACGTATGTACGTATATTGAGAATGTACATTGCTTTCTGTAGAGTCCTTGAGACTTGTGAGGTACAGCTGTACAGGCAGATGGGAAGCTTAAGGGACGACCTTGCTCTTCATGAACGAGCCATTGACCTCATCATTGAACAACTGAAGAAGGAACAGGTACTTTATGTGTACAGTCTGTTATGGACGTCACCTAGGTAACCGCATACCTCTGGTTGTAGGTTGATAACTCCATGCCACTTGATAACCTGGACAAAGCAATTTCTTACTTCAAGGTGAGGATAATATATTGAAATTCTGTTTGTTGTTTATGCATTAGTGATGATGAGTACTTGGATAGTGTGTAATGGTTACGTTCCTAAACAGAATCTGCTGGACACAAGACTTAGTGATGCAACTTTTGATCACTCGGAAATGGTACTGGACCAAGTTAAAATCCTCTCAGCATCATCTGAGGCCATCGCCATGGAGATTATGAAAATTAGAGTGTTTGTGTCTGTAAGTCTGTAAATATTACAGAATCGTTCATCTTTGGCTACGCATCAGAAGTTTGAGTGCCCTGTCCCTCCCGCTATTAGGATGGCTCCACAGCAGACACACAGCTGAGGGATTTAGACAGTTTGACAGTGGACCTTCGGGTGCTTATTCGTAAGGTGAAGCGCAGAACTCCTTCAACATCAGACAGGAACACTCTGCGTCTGCCTGAAGACGTTTGTAAAGCTCTTCTGAAATGTAATGAAGTCTTAGATGCAGTGAAGGATTCAGTAGTTCAGCTCAGGACAGCTTCTTCAAAGAAAGGTTAGAGATACTCCACATATGTTGCAGTATTCCTGTATTATACTGTGTCTAATTTATATTAATATTGAGCTATGTTATCCAATATAAAAGGCAACACTTTATCGGAAGGAGAAGTCTTGCAGAGTAAGGTGGTAGAGGAGCTGCTTCATCAGGTGTCTTCACTCTGTGCCTGTCCGGTGGAACTGACTACCAAGTCCAAACTGAGAGGAGGCCTGGAGTGGGTCATGGCCACACTGAACACCTTCACTGCAGCTGCTCAAAATGGGGAGTATGACATAGCCAGACCAGCACGCAAAGTGAGCCATTTTGTCTGACAGACATATGCCAACATAGAGATTCACAATGGGCTATATCCTCCTATACTGTATATATTTGCTCCTAAACTGTGTATATATACGTGGTATATGCTCCTATGCTGGGTATACGTATATATGTGTTATATGTTCCTATACTATAGCCTGCTCCGTATGAGACACGTTCTGTTGTTGTCAAGAATGAGTACAGCGACGCTGGAGGACTGGGCTTCAAGTTGGAGGAGAAGATAACAGAAATAGTTGAACTAAGAAAAGTCATCAAACTAAAGGTAAGAATATCTTCATATCTAATTGAGCACACAGTCACTGGACAACCTCCCAGTACACTGCACTGCCACTGGGCCAAGCTATATTATGCCTTCATACGTAGTTATCCAACTGTCTTGTGTGTCAGTGACTACTTAGCACAGTTGTGGGTGTAGTTCCCTCTCTATAGCTACTACCTGGTTACTGTATCTATGATGTGCTTCATCTATAGACTGAAGAGGTGTCTGAAGCAAACATTCGGTTGAAGTTGACAGAGAAGAAAGTTGAAGCAGCAGTTGAAGAAGGAGAGAGAAAGGTCGAAGCAGAAAGGGTGGAAATAAAGAGGCTCAAAGATGTCTTGGAGCAGAAAGAAGCGTTAGTTTGTGTTAATGTACCTTAGAAATGTGGGTTAGAATGTACACAACTTATGTGTTTAGGCGATTCAGTCAGGCCATTGAGGTGATGCAGAGTGATATTGATGCAGTTGAAAGAGAAAAACTCTCTCTCTCAAAGGCCTTGGAGGAAAGCAAAAAGGCCGGGCAAGGTAACCTACTGGTTACTGGAACTGTAGACATTATGCTAATCACAAATACTTGTACATATGTACGTAGGTAAGAGTGGCGTAGCCCTCATATTTCAAGGGCTTACTAAGACAGGAAGTGATGGTCAGGTTGTGGGCACTGGGGAATCCCCCATGGGATCCCCAGCCCTGAGTAATGAAAAGGTATATATATATCTTAGTTTTGCATGTTTTGTTGTTGAGATGTTTTTTATTTACTGAAGATAAAAGTTCTAAAAGAGACTGTTGCCACATCCCAGAAAACAAATCGCTTTTTGCAAGCAAGGCTAGCTAAAACTCAGATTAAATCTCTTTCACCCCTACGTCTGTTGCCTCGTGTTACCAAGCAACAGCAGAAACCAGAGAGTCAACAGGATGAAGAAAGTTCTAGAAAAAACCAAACTGACCAAGAGAAATCTCTAACCAAGGAAGTTGACACACTTTATAAGGTTGGCTGGCAACATAGCCACATACTGTATATACTACATGTAATCACTCAATGTGCTATATCTGAGTTAACCTGTAGTCTACTAAACTCTAACAAACGTACACTCTAACTTATGTTCACTATATACGTAACCTTACCTATGTCAACCAATCTATATTTCTGTATTTGGTTCCCATAGGAGCTGATGATGATGTGTGCCTCACCAAAGGTCATTGACATCAGTGGCAGAAGTGGTCAGTGGACGTCACTTTATTAATGTACTCTCAACTGTTGTGTATCCAATATGTGTTGTGCTAGGGTGGAGGGGGAGGATGTAGGGAGGAGGGTGTAGGGGGATGGTGTAGAAGGAGGGTGTAGGAGGAGGGTGTAGGAGGAGGGTGTAGAAGGAGAGTGTAGGAGGAGGGTGTAGGAGGAGGATGTAGAAGGAGAGTGTAGGGGGATGGTTCATTATTTATCTAGCCACTGTAATCATGAGCTGCTGTCTCTTTGTGGTACAGAAAGCAGCACAGGAAAGTCCCTCTTGCCTTCAGAACAACTAGCCAATCAGATGGCCAGGTTGTTGGACTTGCAAAAGAGATCGGATAAGTTGAAGGAGAAGGCAAATCTCCTGTTAGCTATGCAGCAGCCAGGAGGTGTTGTGAAGACACCTGTTGCTTCATTTGTCTCCCCAGAATTCTCTCAGGTCTGTAGTTTGACTGGCTACTACATACATGGCCTCTACTTTGTCCTATTTTATAAGTACTATTGTAGTGGTACATGCATACAACATGACTGTTATAGTAGAGAATGCAACTCTTTAAATTGGAAACACCTGATGCACCACATTAACCTTGCATTTCTTCCTTTCTCCCTCCCTCTCGCTCCCCAGGTCCTACATGGCATCACCTCACCGATGCTGGTAGGCCGGTTGCTGGTCCCTACAGCTGCAGGAGCTAAGGCAGCTCAGAAGTGTCCTATTGTCATGACTGGCTATGAGTGGAATAGGTTCCAAGCTCAACTGGTGAAATAGCATTATACAATTATCTCAATCATATACTGTATTCTTCTAATGTTATCAATTCAATTTTGTTGATCATTGATTAAATTGATAATCTATACAGTTGATTATAATTGTATATGAACAATACATCTCATTCAAATGGCTCCTAATGTATGTATAGGCCCTATATAACTATAATTTTCAAAGAATAAAGCGAATTTGTTTCATCAGGCTAAGCCTTCCTTGACTGAAAGGTTAGTGCATGGTTATGCAAAACCAGTCGATTTCCTGAAAAATGACGATTACTTGTAAGTGTATCCATAGATTACGTAGTCTATATAATCTATATGGTGTATCTAACTGCCTTCTTCGCGAGATCGGTATCGAAGACCTTAGTTAGGTTCTCGCGCCTCTCTTAAAGCGCACGTCGTCAGCCATTTTGTTTCTATTGTGAAAGTGTGAAGAAACTATAATTAAGGCTGACGTCATCTAAACACGTGACCGTAATTCCTAATAAGGATTTTGCGCGGGAAAAATGGAATGCAGCCATATATAAGATGGCGAGGTGTGAAAATTTTCAGTTTACCCCCAGTGGCTTACTTGACGCGTGAGATTGCTAAAGTTTCTGTGCCTGACGGTGGTCTTTCCTTATCCCGAGTAGTCCTGTTCGGAGCGCTAGACAAGTAGACCCAGGATTCCCCTTAGCTCCGACAGCGAGCTAAGAATGCGGCCTGGTGTCACGTTGGATATGCAATCTGATCAGGAACTCAGTGGGAGGGTTGGTGCTTGGGATTGGTCCTCACTAGCTCTGGCTTCGGCTGGGGTCTGACGGCACGGAGATTGAGGTGATCACGTAACTATGTAAGTTGAAGTCGGTTGTCGACACCTGATTTGGGCAGTTGTTTCGCCAGTCCCCACTTCAAGGACGTCATCCGATCCTGAGGAGTTAAAGGTGTGGCAACACACTGATTCTCATCGGGGCAGTTTGCGGTTCGGGAGGGTCGGACTTGGCATAGGCTGAAAGTGAGGCTAACGCCGATCGATTCCTATGTCATGGCTAGTAACTCCATGAGTGCAGATTACTGCGCAGTTACAGCTTCTGTTACACGATAGTTAGTGTCAACGCTGTGGGGTGGGGCACGATGTACTTTCACCTCCTCGTGGTGTGCCCTGGGGCAGCTCTACTTGAGTTGTGCTGAGAGAAGTACGTGACCAGTTTCAAGATCTTTTCTGAAGTTAAGTCACTTATGAAACATATAACTGCATCATTTTATTTCATATATTTTCATTCTGTAGGGAGGAGCTGTTTTGTCCTGAATCTTCATGAAGTTTATGAAGTTTATTTGACAGTGCCAATTAAATTACTGTGTAGTCTGAAATATTATAGTTATATTTATGAGAAAATAAAGAGCACTTGTGTTCGAATGGATGCAAATGCGATATATCTAAATCACCTGTACGAGGTTGGGATTGATCAATATCTGATGCTGCTTTGTAAGGTTCTTCCTACTACATCCAAATCCAGAAGTGTCCCATTGTCATGACTGGTTATGAGTGGAATAGGTTCCAAGCTCAACTTGTGAAATAACGTTATACAATTGTCTGAATCATATACTGTATTCTTTTAATGTTATCAATTCAATTTGTTGATCATTGATTAAATATACAATTGATTCTAAACAACTACATACATGTACATCAAATGCAGCTGGTAGAAGTACTAGTGGATTCCTTGTGCATGTTTATATACATCAGTTTCAGTTCCATAAGTCCATGTTGGTATATAATTTTGCTAATTTTGCTAATTTATGCTGATCAAATTGGTTTTCTGAGAAAATGGCGACTTCCCGTAAGTATCAATCGTGCAATCGTGTATTAAGGACTAGCTTGTCATGCTATATAAGTATTTTAATAGCTAAAATGAATGTCGAAGGGGTTACTATAGTAATAGTAGTAGTAATATTGTTTCTAGACAAATTTATTCACTATATTTTTTGTCACTTACTTTGAATCACCTTGTCTATTAACACAAAAGTATATATTTGCAGTATATGAAATAATATATTTGTATAAAATAAGACATGAATTATTTTACTGAAAGAAGCCTTACTTGTGTTTTATGTCATAAGTTCACTGCTTACGTCCTTATAATAAGTTATATGCTCATATAGCTTCTGAAGGCAGTTGGAAGCAAACTTTACAACAGGAGCACTGGACGTATCTACTGGAAAACCTAAACGTTGACAAAATAGCTGACGAACTCTTACAAGGAGTACAGCGGAGGCCGTTGATTACTGAGGATGTTTACGACAAAATTGGAAAAGCCGAGAGTAAAAAAGATGCCAATAAGATTTATCTGAACCACTTGAAGAATACTGGTACACACGAAGTCCTTGGAGTATTTTGTAAGGTGCTTCGTAACACTTCTAAGGCGTACCATATTCATGAAGTCATTGCAGCAAGGCTGGAAAACGATACCAATCTATGGGTAAAACATAACTACATTGTGCCGGCAGCACATGTGTATAGATATATAAACTTCCTATTGTCTGCCCATGTATATAGCATGAGAAAATTAGGGAACACCCGGCCTTGAAACCCATCATGCAAGCCTATATTGAAGAAGAACTGGTTGCATTCCCTGATCTTAAAGAATTGAATGACAGCTACGATAATGTTATGTTGAAGCTCTCAAAGTTATTAGGAAAGCTCAAGAACAATGAACTGAAGATTGTGCGTAATCTTATTCGCACTGGAAGCAATAGGTACTTTCCCTGTAAAAGCCACTTCATTGATGTTTCCCAATCAGATCTAGAGCTATATGATTTCCTTGATAACTGGAGCAGTCCACTCGATGTCAGGTTAATCAAGACTGTTGCAGCAGCAGTAAAGAAAGCAAAAAAGAAGAAAGGCTTGACCAGTTGCCTCGAAGATCACGCTGCTTTGATTAAAGGATTCTCTAAAGAAGCTCTCAAAACACTAAAGCAAAAGCGATTGAAGCGTCTCAGAAGCAGCCAGGTCTGCACAATGGCTGTTAAGGTCAAGGTTGATCCAGGCCAGTATCTCTTAGAGGAGCTATTCCGGCTGAAGGCTTATCTCATTACTGATATTGGTATTGACAAAACCTTCTTTGAGGGATTCACCGGCGGAAGCACATTGCTCTTTTTTAGAATCTCTCTCTCCACTGGAATGACCATCCTTCCAGCTCTCATTTCTCACATGGCTCAGCTGAAAGAGAGCTTCAAAGTGGAGATGATTGTAATCTTTAATCATTTTGCTCTTGATGTAGAGAGAGGAATAGCCTATTCACTTCATATACAAGTGAGTCAAATTATATTTTTAATGTTGGTCTTCATTAGCTGAATGAAAGTATATAAATATAGTGAAACATATTGGTAATGCATAGTATTGGGATTATAAACATGTGGAAACAAGGAATACACATGGCCCCAGTGTATATGACTACAGTAAGTGTGGTCTGGTGATAATTAAGTATATCAAATGTTATTCTTTAATGCTAAATATTCTATACTTAGCTAAAATATGCATCTGCATGCATTCACCTATACATGTATGTATAGTTCTTGGAAAAAAGACTTATCCCAATGTTGTACTTACTGACAATGAATCTCAATATGTGCACAATAGGGGCAGGAACTGTGTGATTTGGAGAGTGCCAATGCACAGCTGAAGCTGGAGCTCCGTGATGCAGACAAACAAAGAGAGGCATCTGAAAAACAGAGTCTTGTACTAGAGTCAGAATGTAAACATTTAAAGGTTAGGAACTACATATACAAATGTAATTATATATACATAATGAGTCATACAGTGAAAGCTTCAATCAAATATAGTACACTTTAGGCCTGAATCTATATAGATATACTTTTGTTTTGTTTTGTTTAGGATTCCAATTCTAAACTGAATGATAAACTGGTGGAGCTTGATGCTCTAAAGACTAAGTTTGCAGCCAAAGAAGAGGAGCTGAAGAAGACACAAGATGAGAAGAAACAGCTGGAGAGTAGATTAGCTGCTACTTTAAGGCAGGCTCAGCTAGGTGCTAGCGAGAAGAACCTGGATCAGGAGGGAAAAGAAAAGGTAGAAGAAGGATTGCTTTACTGTTTTACAGTGAGTGACAGCAATGTATGATGTATGTATTTTAATAGTGTAATACCAGTATCATTATGTTTACATGCATATATATACAGTGGAACCTTGCTTATCGACCACTGCAGTAAGGTGAAGGCAACTACCTTGAAAAACAACTATAAATTATTTGTCCCAATGTTTCTACATATACACTTCTGCCCTTGTAGACTGATGTTCCTGTATTGGAGGAAAAGGTTGATAAAGGTCCTTATGCTACAGTTTATAAAGGAAAGCTTGATAACAAATCAATTGCAGTGAAGAAGGTGGACATGCATCTCTTGGCTAAAGTCAGCTCTTCTGACCCTAAAGGTGTGAAAAAGAAGATTTATTCATTCCTAAGAGAGTGTAACAAGTTGAAAGCAGTAAAGCATCAAAATATTGTAGAATTTATTGGAGCATTTGGTGATATCAGCGATGAGGGGTCCATTTTGATGGCAGCTGAATTAATGAGCAAGAATCTAAAGGATTACCTCGAAGACAAGAAGGGCCATCTTCCTGATCAGAAACAGGTAAATATCTGCTACCAGATAGCCCTGGGTCTGCAGTACCTCCATGAGACGAAACCAGATCCCATCTTGCACCTTGGCTTAACCACAAGGAATGTGCTGGTAAATGAAGATGGCACAATATTCAAAGTTGGAGATTTTGGACAGTCTCAATTGCGACCAATCCCTGTTGCTGAATCTACAGATTTTCCTGACAACCAACTATTCATGGCTCCAGAATTGCTTACAAGTGCAGCCAAAGAAGGTCAAAGGTCACTCAAGAGCGATATCTTCTCATTGGGTGCAGTCATGTTGGTAGTAGCCACTCAAAAAGAGCTGAGTAAAATATTCCCTGTTACAGAGGGTCAATCACAAATTAAATTCCTCCAGGCTGATATAGAGAAGGTTTTAGCCGACCATCCTCTGAGTCCTGTTATCCTTGAGTGTCTGAGAGGAGCACGGGATGCCAGACCCGTCATTGATGACATTGTGGACAAGCTTCTGTATATCCTAACCCACAAGCTGATTAAATCAGAATCAGAGGTAACTATGAATGTATACATAAACACACAACAACTTGGTGTTACATTGAATTATGATCAGATTTTATGAGACTTTCTCTTTTTAGTTCTTCAGAGCTGAACTGCTTTTGAAAGGGAACCACAATTTTCAGTCGATCTGGCTTCCAGACATGCCAACACAGATGCGCAGTGCATCAGCCATTTTGCACAACAACCACATATTTGTCAGTGGGGGAGTATTTGAAGACAGGGACACTAAAATGGCAGTGTGTGTGCAGGATTATGACATTCAGACAAGAACCTGGAACATTCTTCCCCCAGCTCCCCAGTACCACTCTCAAGCTGCCATCGTCGGAGGTCTTCTAACTTTGATAGGAGGGCTAGGTGCCTCCAGACATTCTCGCACTAAGGATCTCTCCAGTTGGACAGGAGGCAAATGGGAGCCTGTCTTTCCAGCGACCAAAAGGATCCATTACAGACCTGGAGTTGTCAGCCATGATAATCTCTTGGTAGTTGCCGGAGGATCTGAAAATGATTCAAAACAAAAGATGGATGATATTGAGGTCCTGCATGTTCCAACAAAGCAGTGGTCTAGCCCAGTTAACCTGCGACTACCCAAGCCATTGAGTAATCTAAAAATGGCTGTCTGCAATGAGATAATCTACGTCTACGATGCACAGGGCAAAAGAAATGTTTGGAAGATGCAGTGGGCCATTTTCAAATCACTGCTTACTGAAGGGAAAGTCCCAGCAGACCAGGAAGCACAGGCAAGAAGTTCCTGGGAAGATGTTAGAAAGGCACCTGTAAGGAAATCAGCTCTATTGCCTAACAGCACACATCCTATACTGATTGGAGGGCAGGACTCAGGATCCAATCCGACAGGAGCCATCTTTGTCTATCAGCCTACAGAAAATGTATGGACAAAGGTTGGGAGCTTGAAAGAGAATCGCCATGGCATCAGTGTAGTTACTGTCAATGCTACTACAGTAATGGCATTAGGGGGAACATCCAGGAGTGATGATCGTGACGGAGAGACATTCAAAACTGTTGAAATGCTACAAGTTGTAAAAACAGTTGCACCTTAGCAATCTGATTCTTTTATTAGCCTATGATTTTAGTTTAACTGATATGGGATATACTCTCTAATGCTTTCACTAAAATTTATGTTTCCTGTATACTGGATCAATTCATTTTTTGAGCTGATAGTTCATTGAATTGCTGCAGCTGTTTATATACGCTTTTATAATGGTTGAAACATGTTCTCATGCTCTACAACGTTTACAAAGTGATTAAACAGTAAAATATAACCAAAAATCGCTTTGTCGTTGATTTTGAGATGACAATTGGTATAGGGCGGCCATGTTTTTGGGCCAACCTACAAAGAAGTGTGGTTGCAGTTATCATTAAAATGGCGGATTCAGTATCACCTCGGATTCAAGGTAGCCCAACAATTCCACATCCACTGGCGACTGTAGCGTCTGTACATACAGTTGGGGGTTCAAATACAGGAGTTTTGCATGGATTGACCTCTCCAAAAAATGATAAAACGCTTCTACGTAACTTGTCAGAGACCTCTAATGTCTCCTTGGGCACGAGAATGAAGGCCTTGGAAGGGGACCACTGTTACCCTAAGTTCAACGCTCTTATCACTAATATTAAGAGCACAGGAGCGCTGCCGACAGTTACTTTGTTTGAAGAACTCGACACATTTAGTGGTAATAAACAAGATGACTCAGGAGAGGAGGAGGAGGAGGAAATTGATGTGTGTTCAATAGAACCATCTCCGAAGCTGCCTTTAGACGAAGTGAAAGTCAAGACAGCTATGTTAGAGTGTGAGAAACACATTAACCTGGTCAAACTGGTGTCTAGCAAAATGGAGAAAAGGTTAGACTGCAAACACCATTGAAGTCTAATCATCTGGGTATTGTACGTATGTAGCGAGCCTACCTACCTATGAGAGTGAGACCTGGCTTTGTTGAAAGGCAGTGTGGGACTTTGTTAATTGTGTGTTTGTTTCTTTGACTGCAGGGATCTCAGCAAAGCTACCCCCCAGCAGAGGGCTCTGCTCCTTAGGGTCTGCGAGGTCCTTCAAACTGACAGGCTTGCCAGACTCTCATGTGCTGAGGTTTGCATCCATATCATCATTGTGGTTTCCTTATCAGTATCCATGTTGTCCCAGTTGGCTTGTGATGTAAATATGTACATGTTACTGTTATCTCCTCAGAATGTCTCCGAGCCCATTGATAGGAGAATTCACAGCGACATTGCAGCCAGAAAGATAAGACAAGCTCTAGCCGATGTCTTCTGGGTGAGTGGTAATGATTTAACCCTTTGGCTGAGAGGTATCGCCATGGCAATATACATTTGCATTAAGTAGTTTTATGAACTGAGCACAGTACGTATGTTGCATGTTGTTGTGAATAATTCTTCTCTACAGGAACCAGAGATAGTTCATTGGGTGAATGAGGTCTTGTTGCAGTCACTAGATCCTATTCTGCTACCAGTATATTTAGATGCACTGCAAGTGCTCAAGTCAAAAGTAAGGCTTTATATATTAGCAGAATCCCTCATGTAAACAACTGATAATAAAACCACAACTCCCTAAACTAAAGCCTTGAATGGTTAATGACAGTATCTTATTGGGAAAATGGGAATATTTAGATCATTGGGTATGTTGTTAGCATCCATTTGCTCCACTACTGAGTTCCGTGTTGTTAATTGTCTTATGTAGTGTCCAGTACTGCTAGAGAGGATGATACACTCCAGTGTACCGGATGACAGCAGTGATGCTCTGGACTTTCTACTCAAAAGACCTTGGAACCCAATTATTGGTCTGCAGGGAATGGACAAGCAGGTTAATAATCTACCCATCTACCATCCTCCGCACCCATCTACCATCCTCCACACCCATATACCATCCTCCACACCCATATACCATCCTCCACACCCATCTACCATCCTCCACACCCATATACCATCCTCCACACCCATCTACCATCCTCCACACCCATATGCCATCCTCCACACCCATCTACCATCCTCCACACCCATCTACCATCCTCCACACCCATCTACCATCCTCCACACCCATCTACTGTCCTCTGCACCCATCTACCACCCTCCACACCTACGTACGTAGCTAGTGGAAGGTTCTTCAGTCTTTGTTCCCTTTCGTTTGCAGTCTAAGCTCACTCCTCAGCCCTGCTTTGTGATTGTACCTCACACACCAAATGCTCAGTCCAGCCGTCGTATGAAGGTTTGGCAGCACCAGCTTGGTAACATAGGGAAGGTCCACACTGTGGCTCTACCCTCCCACATATCGGAGCTGGGGCACGGCACCACCCCTGAGTCCTGTGCCAGATACATGCTCTCAAACACCTGCTCAAGAGTACAAGAGGTTGGCAAGCACACGCACTGACACTCCATTTTACTTGGATTATCTGTTAATGTACGAGGTGTAAAGGCATACAAAGTGTACCTATATGGATTGCAACAATAGATTCTTGTTTTAGTTTTGGTTATTTACTTTTACTTTTATTTTTGTGTTATTTGTGTTTCAGTTGTTCTTTTCCTTGCAACCCAGTTGTACTCACAGAACCCAAATCGTCCCATTATACTAGTAACCTGGCTATGTGGAGTGAGAATAGCATGCAAGGTAAGGACATAGACATATACGTATCTTCATAAATGTCATGTTTTGCATAATACATTGTGTATTTTTATACTTCTGTATATTGTAACTTGTATAATCTACGTAAATGAATAATCTAACATACCATTTTCCTACATGCTACATCATAAGAGTAAAGGCCTATAGGGAACTAAACCTAGTGAGAGCTTTGGATGGGGATATAACAGTTTTCTCCTTCTACTCTTGTCTTCTCCACTGGACCAGAGTTGTTTCTGGGAATGTCAGTGACCCTGGGAATCTTTGTCTTCTTCTTGAGTCCTGGCATGATATTCTATTTAAGACTACTACTGTTCATTGTTGACTTTCTATACTCTGTTTGAGTGGCTGGCAGTGTGACCTTGAGTGTTCTTGTGTAGGTGGCCGAAGTGTTGGATGTCAGCCTTATTGTGTCATTGGGCCCCACCAGTAGAGGAGTTGAGAAGCAATGGGATATATCTACTGATCCACTCAAGTCTTGCAAAGCTCCTTTATTGTTTGTAGCTGGCTCCAAGTCAGCAGTCTGTAGCATACCATATATGGAGGTATGTACAACTGTATGTAATGTATGGGATATATGTACGTATATATGTATTTATATGTATGACATAGTGAATGAAATAATATTATACCGTATGTAGGGATAGATTGAGTTATCAGTTACTCTTTCTTTTCAGTCTCTTAGACTCAATATTCCAGCTCTAAATCACTTAGTCATTGTCAATGGAGGAGATGAAATGGTAAAGTATGCACAAGTACTTTTGGTGTCACTAGTCCATCCACCGCATGCACCTTAACACCACACAGAAAGGATGTAAATGTATCCGCTAATTGTTATCTGTCTTCTCATTAGCTTCGACTACAGTCAGCAGATTTAAAGAAATTGAAACTAACTCAGTCTATTGTTGACAGGTGCATCCAGGTTGGTGCACAATGCTGTCCTGTAAAGAGGCATTTTTGACCCTTTCTTCTTCCTTTGTAGCATGAGCTGTACTCCTTTCTTGTAAAGGCTGTTCCTGTTGAACTTGTAGTGGAGGGACCAAAGTTCCCAAAGAAAAGAAAAGCTTCTGCCTCTCACGTGGGACAAGACTTGAACAGCACCCAACTGACTCCCGCCCCCCTATGCGTGTCCCCCCTCCCCATACCCCTGGAACCAGAAACAAAGAAGACATCCAATGTCATAAGAACTAGCTCTGGGAGTGCTCCTACCCTGGGCAGACCTGCCCAGGCAGCTGTGATGGGAGCACTCTACAGATCTGGCAGTCAGGGACAAGCTAAGGCTGGCCATAAGGTCATTCGTAATCCTGCAAAGCCAGCCCCCAAAGGAGGAAAGAAACAGACTGTAAGCACTCAAAAAAGCAAGCCAAAGATGTCCGAGTCATTCACTCCAGCTTCTCAAGGTATTACCAGTCTCTTTTCATCAACCAGTGCTGGAAAGTTTAGTTCCAGCCCGTCTCCCGGTGTATCCCCTTCACACCTGTTCCATGTCACCAGTGGAGGGCTCCGCCCACTGCCAACCACTCCTCCACGAAACCCTTTTGCTAGTGTGTCCACATCACAGCCATCTCAAATCCAGTTGGCACCAGGAACATTGAAACAACTGAAGCAGACCCCTGACGTATAATTACACAAATGATTTTTATTATTACTCATATTCATATGCGTTTCTTTGCGATACTCGTGATGAGCGCCTACGCATTTGATGAGCACGTTTGATGACGTATTAGTTGGCCATTCCATCTTCGGACATAGGTGGATAGTGGTACTGAGCACGAGGCGAGATGTCTCTCTCAGTGAATGTGAAGAGTGCCAGCGATGTACCGAATGTGGAGAAATTTAGCAAAAGCGACCCCTTTGCAGTCATAAAATTCCAAGGTAGATCATCTTGCTGTATACCTTAATATGCTCAATCGTCCCGGCTAATTCAAGCTTAACATTGTGTCCTTGTTCGCTTGCATTTTGCAGAAAAGAAGGAAAAAACAAAGCACATTAATGACGAGTTAAATCCGCAATGGAACGAATCCTTCAACTTTCCGTTGACCGTCGCTCTTGCTCAAACTGATTCACTAGAAGTTGAAATATTTGATTATGAGCGAATCGGCAAAAACAAGTACTAGATCACAAGTGTTTCTTGCAGTTCACACTACATGTACCCGATTTCGGGTTGACGTGTCGTCACAGCCGTATTAGAATGTTACCTTGCGATCTACCCGTTGTCTCGTAGATTGATTTGCAAGACTACCATTTCGCTGAGAGA
The DNA here is from genome assembly GCA_947172415.1 of Chondrosia reniformis. Taxonomy (NCBI): domain Eukaryota; kingdom Metazoa; phylum Porifera; class Demospongiae; order Chondrillida; family Chondrillidae; genus Chondrosia; species Chondrosia reniformis. The sequence goes on along the minus strand of OX359199.1, from coordinate 6,511,410 downwards.
GGTTGCTAGAGCAGGTCAACACGAATCCAGTTTTCTAATGACAGCCAAAGATGGTAGCAAGACCAATGTGAGCTCCTTGGGGTTGTGGTGTCGTAACTAATCACAAGGAACACTAGCTACTATCGCTAGAGTGTATATAGTACGGAATAGTACGATAGGGATCGCTGTGTTGTTACCTTGTCAATTAGCAGTTAATTCTTTCCAGAGTGGGTATTTGTAACCCATCGGTTCTCTGTATATTGCATGTCGTTTTGTGTAGTGCAAGATAAATCTGCTACTTGTGTACCAGGCCCCACCAGGGGCAGGTGAGGGTGGAGGGGGGCAGACAGGGGGAGGGGCTGCTGGTGAGACCACTGTTGGGGGTGAAGGTGATGAAGGTGATGAAGACCTAGGTGGAGAAGATGAAGGTGGTGATGCTGAAGAGGGTGAGGGAGATGGCACCGAAGGAGTAGGAGGTGGGGTTAGTGGAGGAGATGCTGGCACATCTGGAACTCCACAATCGGCAGCTGCAAAAAAGGCAGCGTAAGTGACTATCTTTTTGACTGACTGACTGTACATATTTGTAGATACCTTATACTTTTGATAACTTGTGTTGTACCTGATATTACTGGACAATGAGGAAATTCCATACTTTTCAGAGTCCCTCACTAGGAAATTATCTAATGAATACACACAACCTTGGGTCTCTGTATCTTTTCAGCAGTAGTATGCCTGTATAGGCCTACTTACTGACTAACTTCAGATTTATATTTGAGTGTGAACTAAGTGGTGTCAGTCATGGGAATGAAACCTGTGTACTACATTAATGTTACCTAGTAACACTTCCTGTTACAGGAAAAGGAAAGCCAAGAGAAGAGCTGCCAGGGCCAACTTGCCAAACAGACCACTGGACTTTCAGGTAGGATCAGCAATACGCTGTCCAGAGAACCTGTTATCTACCTTGACCAGTCCATTACCTTTGTATAGATACGTTTCCATGTGCTTGAGGCTCGTCGGTTGCCTGGAGGTAATATAAAGCCAGTTGTGAAGATACAGTGCGGGGACCAGATCAAAGGCAGCAGTGTACAGAAGGGCACTACCAGCCCAATCTGGGATGAGGTGAGCAGCCATTTTTTGCCATCATGACTGAATAGGCTTTAGGTGAACAATTGAATTATGTAACCATTCTATGACTAGAAGTATTCCACTTTGTGGATGGACTATAAAGTATGATTTCATATAGGTAGGCCCTAATTGTTGAACTCCACATTTGTGCCCATTAAGGCAGTGGCATGGCTTCTCTGTCCTCTCCTGTGTGATTGGGTCTAATAGAGAATTGGAACTGTTTGTGCTACCCTGAGACCTCGAGCTGTATGGAGCTCAACTGAGACCTCTAGCTGTATGGAGCTCAACTGAGACCTCTAGCTGTATGGAGCTCAACTGAGACCTCTAGCTGTATGGAGCTCAACTGAGAACTCGAGCTGTATGGAGCTCAACTGAGAACTTGAGCTGTATGGAGCTCAACTGAGACCTCTAGCTGTATGGAGCTCAACTGAGACTTACAAGATCCTTACAACTCCTATCATGTTCACTCTGAATGTTGCCATAGTATTAGGTCAAAGGTCGCATTTGCTTACTCGTGTAATTTTATAAGGAATAAAGTTGTAAATAGAATAGACCAAGTTGCAATAGTTGTAATTACTATACAAGGTTATACTCCATAATGCAGTTTGTATGTGTAATTTCAATGTTCATTGCTCCTTTACTTGTTAGATGTTGGTATTCGGTTTCAACGAGAGACCGGCTGACTTTCTGGATAAAGTTATTGAAATAAAGGTATTTACGATAGATCCAGTCATCTCTTCCAGTCTGATTGTGTGTTATTCAACAGAGTCTTGAGATTGCTTTGTGGTATTGTTGTAGGTTTTGAATTCAAGACGTGTTCTGAGTGATGCTCTTATTGGCTCCTTTCGGGTGAGTGTGATGGATCCAATTTGGTTGTTGACACTGTGGCACGAGTGTCATGTAACATATCTATAGCTTGCACATTGTGTACTGCATGTATAAGTGTAATGTTAGATATTCCAGTGACACAGTTCTATTTCCTCCCTAGTTGGATGTGGGACTAGTGTTTGATGAACCAGATCATGCCATCATTCACAAGTGGTTGCTTCTCACAGATCCAGATGATGCTACTTCAGAGGCAAAGGTAAGGCAGACATTCACTACACCAGGTTTCTCCTAATCATCTCATGAGAGTTACTATGTAGTTCACTGACAGATCCGGCTAACCATTGACATGGTTAATGGCTGGTGTGTTCTTGAGTTATACAATAATTTACATGTGTTTGCACCCATAGCAATAACATGTAAATAGGTAGTACAGGATCTACATATTTGGTAGTTTAAATTGTTTAGACACTTAGGCTAATACTATACACATACATTTATACATATACACATACCATACATTAGGTATACACCCATATACTATTCATTACATAATACAGACGTGCATGTATATACCATACACACATACACATATGTATGTATACATGAACACTGCTATACTGTGCAGGGGTATTTGAAGATAAGCATGCAAGTGTTGGGACCAGGAGATGAACCAAAGCGGTCCGTTTCCAAGATTGATGATGAGAATGTAGACATTGAAGCCAATCTTCTCCGACCATCTGGAGTCAGATTGCAGTCAGCCACTTTCAGAGTTAAGATATTTCAGGCAGAAGACTTGCCTCAGAGTAAGTATTGTATCTCTCATGGGCTGCTAATGATATTCATAGCTACTTCTGACAATCCTATGTTGACCTTCTACCAGCCATCTTGGTGATCTTGATGTATCCTAGCAACATCTAAATATCCTAGCAACATCTAAATATCCTAGCGACACCTAAATATCCTAGCAACATCTAAATATTTTAATTACTCTCTTTATCCCATACATACATATGATCAAATTTTCACTCCAAATATGTATTACCTATTATCAAGGACTTTATGTACATGTTTATTTAGTGGATGCTGAATTTCTTCAAAAACTTGGAAAGCTCTTCAACAGAGCTGAACAGAAGGAGCTGGTGGATCCTTATGCAGTTGTGAACTTTGCAGGGCACAAGGGAAGGACAGCCACAGTAATGGAGGACATGACACCAGAATGGAACGAACAGATTAACCTCGGAGTCAGGGTGGGTGTGGTCTATCCATCAGTAGCACTTCAGTAGCACTTCTATCATCTGAGTGTCTCTGTATTGAGTTGATCGTTATTGTAATGTGAATAGGTTCCGTCCATGTGTGAGAGAATGAGAATATCATTGATAGACTAGTAAGTGGAATAGTATAATTTTAGTGTTGTAGTTTTACAGATGATAGATAAGTTTATTGGAGCTATCATAATGAACGCAACTAAAATTACTCCCTATCACTTTATCTACAGTTGTACACTGGTTTTAGTAAACATGAGATACTGTATGTATTACATATACATTATATACTGCAAGTACAAGTACATAGTATTGTATATTATACATGTATGTATTCTTCAAATAGCGACAGATTTAATAGAGATGACTACATTGGAACTACATTCATCAGCATGTCAGAGATATCAGCACCAGGAGAAAATGGTGGGCAGGATGGGCTGTCCTGTTGAGACAACATCAGCTCAGGCTAACACATGCATCTGCTCTCTGTTGTAGGCTTCCTGCCGACCTTTGGACCCTGCTTCCTGAACATTTATGGATCCCCAAGAGAGTTTTCCAATCTCCCAGACAAATACGAGTACCTGAACAAGGGGAAGGTAGGATTGTGACTGTTTCTTTAGCTTAATGTGCTGTCACCATTTTGTTTGTGCTTCAGATTGAGGGTGTGTCATACAGAGGGCGTGTCCTTGTAGAAGTTGAGGTGGAAGTGGGAAACTTTCCAACAACCAACAAAGAACTCATCAAGCAAGATGATGTGAAGAGATTAGTGGTCAGTTTCAAAGGCCAAAGCTCTATGTTTCATCATCTGTTAGAGGACGAGCTGTTGCATCACATGACTGTGGAAATGTATAATTTTATTTACTTTACTAATTTCTACAGCCATACCTTCGACGAAGAACCTACAAATTGTATGCTGCCTTCCTGCATGCCACTCAGATAGAGCCCGCTGACAGCCCAGTGGAATTTGAAATTAGCATTGGTAAAAACTGTAACATGGCTAGCTGGGACTCTGCTAATCAGGTATCATATATTTTCTGATGACTTTCAGGTAACTATGGTAACAAGCTTGACAAGTTGGTCCCTGATACCTCCTCCACAACCCAGCCCTCCAATCCAGTGTATGACGGCAACAAGTACTACTACTTGCCCTGGTTTGACACCAAGCCTTGTGTTGTCGTGGAGAGCAGCTGGGAAGACAACTCTTATAGAATTGGCTCTTTGAATATCATTTTGAGGATCAAGGATGTCCTTGGGAAGGGCTTGAAGGAATGCAGTGACATTATGGCTCAGGAGGTGTATGACCAGGCAGAACTACAAGCAAAAGTGTCAGAAATTCTTGGAAACGTCATAATACATTTGGAGTGAGCTCTTTTTATGTATTCAAGCCTTCTCTATTTCTGAAAAGAATCAAATGTACTAAATGTTTTGCATAACAAGGTAACCAAATGATATATCTACTTTGTGTAGCCAAGAATTTCCCCATGTACCACAAGTTGGAATCACAAAGTTGGACATTAATCTCAGAAAGATTAGAGAAGCTGAGAGGGTAAGACTGTTGGTCCTCCACTTGTTTGAGCAGTGGTGACCCTATTACTTTTCTGTCTACTTTGTAGAGGAACCTCATAGGAGATGCTCAGTTGCTCAGAACCAAGTTGGAGACACCAGAAGAAGTCATTCAAGGGTTGGAGGACATTCTCCAGAGGCTTGCCTCCTTGGCTGTTGAGGTAAGTAACTTTGGAGATGTACAGTATAGGACTGATGTCAATTTTCACAAAATCACCCCTCAAAGATGTCTTTTCATTTGCCACCTAAACTCTTCTGTGGCTTGATTAACTCTCCTTTTCTCTGTTACCGTTGGAAACAGCCTCAAATCTCAGTTCCTGACGTGATCATCTGGATGTTATCTGGAGGAAAACGAGTGGCCTGTAAGAGGATCCCTGCCCACCAGCTGATGTACTCAACCTCAGCAATGCAAGCAGGAGCACTTTGTGGATGCATTCAAACCATAAAATTAGATGTGAGTATGTCAATTTAGTATTGTGAAATATGCTACAAAGCTAAGAAAGCGCTATTATTAAAGCTATATGTGTATGCGATTGGGATTTCCCTCCATCCAGCCACCTGCTGTTGAGGAAGAGGAAGACCTGGAGGACGCAAAGGGTGGGGCCCAGTTGAGACTGCTGCTCTGGTTGGGACTAGATGGGGATTCCCCACGCTGGTGTGAGAACATTAGTGATGGGCAGATTGCTGTTTATGCTGAGACTGTAAGTGCTTGAAGGACTGAAAATGATTTATCTAAATTAAACTGTGTGCCAATATTGAAATCCACTTTAACTTTTTATCTCTGCTCGAATTCAGTATGAAAATCAAGCTTGGTTTATCAAAAGTTGGGGGACTACAGCTCTCATTGTACCAAAGTTTTCAGATTCCAGAGGAAAGGTAAATGGCAGTGTCCTGCATGTTTATTCTCTATAAAGATGAGTTTGTCTTCTGCTAGTCACAGACTTCATTTTGTTATCAATAATGTGTAGAAAAAGTTGCCCAAGGAAGCATTCATTACTCCAGAAGGTTGGGATTGGGCCGAGGATTGGTTCATCAGCCCTGAAATTAGGTAAATGTACCATTCTTTGACTGATGTTGGCAAAAGATACTTTTTGCTTTCCTTTGCCTCAGTGTTGCCTTTGAAGGAGATTCTGGAAGAAAGGTATTCCAGGAAGAACTGTTTGAATTGCATTTCCGTGTTCCATTCACAAGCTTTGATAAAGGAACCATTTCTTGGAGAGACATTGTAAGTTGGTGCTGAAATGTAGAGTCCTTCTTCTGGTTATTTGGTTCTTTGTCATTTCTGTACTTTTGTGCTCTACTAGCGCAATGCTGAACTGGAAGGTGTCACAAAAGATACTTTGGAGGTCACCAAGGGATGGAAATGGACCAGCAGTTGGGAGATTGACATGAACAGAGCAGTGGGAGATGGAGGATGGGAGTACACAATGGACGCTGAAGCTGGTGCCTGGTCCCCATCAGAAAGGACCTACCACTTGTGCAGGAGGAGACGTTGGGTTAGGTCCAGGGAACGACTAACAGATCCTAAGAAGGAAGCCAAAAAGGTGAGTGTGTTATGCAATCAATCCAGTATAGTACAGATAGTGTATACTAAATGTCTTACATCACACAGTATATATGAATGTAGTTATGGACTAATTGGCAGTCTGTGAATATGTTAGGGTTTTCCTTATGAATCTTCCTCTTTATTTTTAGATTAAGGAGAAGACAAAGCAAGCAACTGAAGGGTGGGAGTATGCCCGACTTCCACGCATGACCTACCATGCTACCGACCACAAACTGGATATGGCCAGGAGAAGAAGATGGCATCGTAAACTGGTCCAGAAAAAGGCTGGGAAGCCTCCTATCTTCTACTTTGAGTCAGAGGTAAAAAGTCTACAGTTGTCTGTAATGCGATAAAAAGGATTGGAAACCATTTTTATTGTAGAAAAAGAAAAAGAAAAAAAAGTCAAAGAAGTCTGACAGTGATAGCAGTGATGACGAGTGCACTCAAGCTCCCAGAATGTACCTGACCTTCCCAGAGGAAGTGAGCTACAAGTACCAGCTGAGGGCTTACATATATCAAGCAAGAGACCTCTATGCAAGCGATGATTCTGGTCTCTCAGGTAACCCTCAGAATTCAGTTTAGTGGTCTAATTTGATTGGTCAATTGGTCATAACACTATCACCTCCAGATCCGTATGTTCATGTTGCATTTGGAAGATACAGCCAGCGGACTCACATTGTTAAGCAAAGTGTCTGTCCCACTTGGGACGAGACCATTCTCATCGATGACATCTTTTTGTTTGGAAACCCCGAGAACATTGCGGTCTACCCACCAGTGGTGGCCTTGGAGTTCTTTGACAAAGATCAGATTGTAAGTCAGCATACTCATTTTCTAAGAAAATAGGGTAATGACAGTCTTGAATATCAAGATGTGTTTAAGTGATTTACGGTTATTTTAGGGCAAGGATGAATATTTAGGAAGTTGTGATGTCATGCCCTCTGTGAGACTGGACATTCCGAAGACCAAGTCTCCAAGACTTCAGTGGTTTGAGATTGAAAGATATGGCAAGTATGCTGGTGATCTACTTGCTGCATTTGAGCTTCTTCTCATTGTAAGTTGCCTTGGAGTAGTTTATCTCTTCAGTTGAGTCTGACGATGAGCCACCTGCTCTTCTCTCTTCTCTGCAGGAAGAGGGAGTGGACCTTCCCTTTGAGCCTCCAAAGGCTCCTAAAGGACAATACCTTTTGGTTCCTTCTGGTATTAAACCAATTTTGCAAAAGACTAGAATTGAAGTGCGTCTCTTTGTTGGGCTGCGTAGTTTTTGTTATTATTGACTGATTTTTTATATCTTATATATTTTCTTTAATTCAGTAAAGATCTTTAAATGTCTATCTTCTCTTCTCTAAATGTCTATCTTCTCTTCTCTTAGGTCTTGTGTTGGGGTGTGAGAGATATGAAGAGGTTCCAGTTGCTTCCAGTTACTTCTCCTATTGTAGAGATTGAGTGTGGAGGTACCATCAAAAGAACTGAGCCAATTAAGAACACAAAGGATAATCCAAACTTCCCTGAGCCTGTGGTCAAGATGGATGTGGTTAGTAGACTATATTGACTGCTACAGTTGACACACAATAATTCTACCTTGTTGGACCTTTGTGTGTGATGATTTTGCTCTGCAGAACATTCCCAAGGAGAGGCTGTATGCTCCTCCCTTGAACATTCGTATTCTGGACAAGAGGGCCTTTGGCCGTAAACCAGCTGTTGGAGTCAAAGTCATCAAAACTTTGAAGGATTTTGTGGTGGACCCTGAGGCTGAGGCTAAAGCAATCGCTGCTGCTACAACAGGTTAGTTCCCAGTAAGAGTGTAGCCTCTTTACTGGGCACAGCACTATTCTCTTCCATGTCAGTGTTCCCAATGGCGTTTAGTTGCATTTATTTCTTAGTTCCCCATCCTCCAGCCCTAGCTGCCACCTCTAAAGGCCCCACCTCCCTGGTTGGGGCACCTGCTGAAGGAGTTTCAGACGAGAAGGCAGCAGCACCTCTGGGAAGGCCAGATGAAGTAGCTATTCATATGGAGGATGAACAGCTAATTGAAGGGGCTGACCCTGATGCAACAAAGGACTCTGATTTTGATTGGTGGAGTAAGTATTACACTTCTGTTTGCGATGAGCAGTGCCAGCAACAGGACTACAAGGACCAGAAATTGGATGAACTGGTTGTAAGTAAAGAAATGAAGATGTTAGGAACTAGGCTGATAACAAAGTTTGAATTCCATCATTTGACGTAAATTCAGTAATGAAGTGGTATTCTGTCAAAACATTCTTTCCTTTCCAGGTGTACAACAATCCTCTTGAAGACTACTTTGACAACTTTGAAGATATTGCCACAACAATGGTTTTGTATCGCGGCAAAGGCAGTAGAGAAGAGGGTGAAACAGAGGGACAAGTGATTGGGAAATTGAAGGTGAGTTTCAGGCCCTAATTTAAGAATGCTCAGTTCAGAATAACAGAGTAATAAACTTCTCTGATCCTACAGGGCGCCATCAAGGTCTGTCCCTTCCCTCCTGACAACAAGGAACCTCCTCTGATGTTTGGAAACATTCCTCCAACATCTCCTGTTGAATGTGTAGTCAGGGTCTATGTTGTTAGGGTAAATTCAGCTGTCATCCATTGTTCATATCCTTACAGTACAATTACATATTATATGTAGATATGTGCATTCTATATATCTACATGTACAGGCCTTCACTCTGCAACCAAAGGATCCTAATGGCAAGGTAAGCTCCTATTAGCAGTCTGCATCGATTTATAGTATAGGAGATGGGCATTCATAATCAGGTACCTTCTAGAAGAATCTGTACACCAACTTGTGACTTCACCCTCCCATACATTCACTGCATGTAGTAGCCTTTTTATCGTCTCTTCTCCTTTTATGTGTAGTCTGATCCTTACATCAAGCTGAAGCTTGGCAAGAAGAAGATTAATGATAAGGAGCGTTTCATTCCGAACTCATTGAACCCCATATTTGGAAGGTATGACATTACCATTGCTGTAGTGACCAAATGCGTATGTATAAGAACCTCCTTGATATACGTAGTTAGCTATCTTTTTTTGTTTTTCAGGTACTATGAATTGCCTGCCTTGCTGCCAATTGACCACACACTTAAGATCACTGTGATGGATTATGATCGTACATCAGCAGATGATCTTATTGGAGAGACATTCATTGATCTGGAGAATCGTTACCTCACACAGAAGAGAGCTCTCTGTGGCCTTCCGCAGTCCTTTGCAATGTCAGTTCTCATGAGCCCAATTAGGACTGTATTCTACAATTCTGCAGAGCACTCTGGGTCTCACCATATGAAATATCACTACAATAAGCCTATAAAAAAAGTGTCATTTACGTATCTTCATTTGTATTGTATGGATGGTATGTTAATTGAAGACTAAATGTTATTTTTATCTCTCTGTAGCCGTGGGCTTAACAAGTGGCGTGACAGTTTGTTGCCAAGAGATAAACTGTTGGATCTCTGCAAAATGAAGAACATTGATGATCCAAGGTGGAATGGCCTCTCTGAAGTCATATTTGCTGGACGTAGTCGTACTCTGGCAGAGTTTGGTTAGTCTAGCATAGTCTAGAGAAGGGAGATGAAGATGAGTAGTCATATGTACTGTCTTGTACTGATACAGAACCAGATGGACCGCCTCACCCTGATGTGGGACCTGAGGACCAGCGGCTAGCTTTGCACCTTCTGAGGGAACAAGGATTGGTACCTGAACATGTTGAAACTAGGCCTCTCTTCAACCCTATGCACCCTGGCATTGAACAAGTACGACCGGTTGCTAGAAATGTATACACAATGAATTATTTTTTGTTTATGTTTAATTTAATATGTTTGTACAAATTATACCAACTGGTCGAGATTTGTCAGTGTGGATCATTATTTAGATTTCTCTTGATTTAAAGGATTTCTTTAATGTTTTTGTTGCAGGGCAGGCTTCAGATGTGGGTGGACATTTTCCCCAAGAATCTAGGTGCTCCTCCCCCGCCCGTTGACATCACACCACGTCAACCTACCAAATACACTCTTCGTATTGTCATCTGGAATACCAAAGATGTTCTCCTGGACGAGATCTCTGTGGTAACAGGAGAATCCATGAGTGACATCTACGTGAAAGGGTAAGTCAGCATTCAGCCACGCAGTGAAACTAGAAGCTTATTTGTCCATTACTCTTCTAAATGGATCTGCATGTCTAATCTAAAGTGAATGTACTTCACCTTTTCAGCTGGATTCAGGGTCAGGACGAAACTCAGAAGACAGATGTTCACTATCGCTCTCTTGATGGTGAAGGAAATTTCAACTGGCGGCTGGTTTATCCCTTTGAGTACATTCCCCAAGAGAAGGTGATTGTGGTCAGAAAGAAGGAACACTTTTGGAGCTTGGACAAGACTGAAAGGAGAATTCCTCCTCGCTTGACACTGCAAGTTTGGGATAATGACCTCTTCAATCCAGATGACTTCATAGGTAGGTCAATCACTTTGATCATTCACTTGTATTTATATAATCCTGAAAATGGGGTAGACATTCAATTACAAATCTGTTTACAGGCACACTGGATATCAATTTGGACCGCATTCCTGAAGGAGCCAGAGATGCTGACAGGTGTGACCTCCATCAACTTGATCCTAGTAAAGCCGATAAAGCAAAGGACCTCTTCAAGGCAAAGAGGATGAGAGGATGGTGGCCCTTTTACTCTGACAGTGATGGAATAGAAAACAGATATCTTGCAGTACGTGGACAAGTGTATTTGTTTGGCTCTTTTGTGTTGATTGATTGTTGGTCTGCTTTGTAGGGTAAAGTTGAGATGGAATTGGAAATTGTGACCGAAGAGGAAGAACAGTTGAGACCAGCTGGACAGGGCAGAGAAGAACCAAACATGAACCCTAATCTACCTGAGCCAAAGTAAGTCTTTAAGGATGTAATTGTCTAGTATATACGTAGCATCCTAGGAATGATTTACATATGGAGGTCCTTTGGTACAGAAGTATATTTTAAGTAAAACGGTAATCTGAGTATAGAATTGATTTTGACTACTTCCTTTCTCCTTTCTTTTCAGTCGACCTGCTACATCTTTTCTTTGGTTTACATCTCCGTGGAAGACTTGCAAGTTTATTGTTTGGAAGTACTACAAATGGCACATCATTGGTGGAATTGTTGGTGTCATTGTAATCCTGTTATTGGTCATCTTCATCTACTCTGCACCAGTGAGTGTTAAAGATTTATAGCCTAAGGACATGTTCCAATTTGAATTTTTTCAATGGTTCCAATTTGAATTTATGTTATTCAGTTTATTTCCTTAGTGGTACCACTTTTTAATTTTAAAATTTGTGTGTTTACTTTGCCACAATCTTAATATTATCTTAACTTTCTTTAGAATTATATTGGCCAATGGTTAATCAACTCTCTTCTTCCTGGAGCAAGTCCTTGAACAATGGCAAGAACATTTAGCAAATGAAAACTTACCTCAATTTGAATTAATTTAGTTTATTTTAGTATGAATTAAATGTAGATTGTAGAAATGGAATTTGAACACCTCTTTACTCAAACATTGTTGCAAATATTGATAGCTTAGTTCTGTGTGAGTCATATGATTCACTTTCATCAATCTTGTCAATTAATGACGCCCATATATTGTGAAATTACATGTACTTAAGATAATTATATAGGAATCGTCTTTTCCTAGACTTCTAACTGAACTATATATATAGATGAATCTACCCTTATTCCTTTATGGGAGATTTATATAATCAACTGCAAGCTCTCGTAAACGAACTATTTGTATACAAATAGAATTACAAAAATATAAGAGTAATCAAACATATCCAAGAGTTTACGAGTGGAGTTTGCTATATTTCTTCTGAATTTGCTGATCAATTCTGTTCCATCTAAAGCTTCTTTGTACTTCTTTTCGCATCACTTTACTGAGCGTAAAGTCGATCCCAGGGCACACCGCGAGGAGGTAGAAGTACTTCGTGCCCCAAAAAATGTTTTCAACTCTGTTTGACACTTCCACTACTTGCGTCGTAAGAGAAGTTGCTCGGGAGCGATCCGGCGTACCTGACCGTCCTATGACCAGTTACTAGTCTTGCCCTGCCTCACGCTGCGGACAGAACAAGCCCGACCCTGGCGGACCACAAACTCCCACCAATGAGAATCATCATGTGCACACAACGCAGCTTGAGAGCACTGTACACAGACTTTAGCTCATTGGGATCGGCCAGGTCGCTTTAGAGTAGGGACCCATCGATGAACTATAAGAAAAAAATAGAGAATATGAAATGAACAGCGTATATACATACGTAAATACAAACATTTGAGCACAAAATTCCAATTGCAAATGCCTTCCAAACCAACCTGATGTGGCAGCCTACAATAGCTTCCTGACCGACTACGTAGTGGCACTGGACCCACGCTCCTCCAGGTACGGGTCGTATAGTGAGAATCCGCAAGTGCCAATTTAACACACAAGCAGGATTAATAGTGAGATACATCTCCAGGCACTAACCCATAGGTAGAGAGACCACCCCACTATACGAACACCGATGACCCTTTGTCGCATGGTACCATGGTCGTGCTCCTACCACAGTTTTCGCATCGATCTACGCAAGCATAGACCTCCAGAGTTGATGGCCCGTAGGCCGATGAGACTGAAACTTTTCTTCATCTTTTAAGGAGAAAATTGGCGGGACAGGCGGACCTTGATGTAGAATCGCTCTGTAATGACGTCACTTTTGTCTTAGCCTACTGAGATGAACAAACACATTGATTTAAAGGCATGGTTATAATATATCAACGTTATCTGGCATCTTTAGAAAAGTATTTTCCACATTAGTAAATCTGCTGACCATGCACTAAGTCTTGCATAGTGGAGACATGCATGTACATCAATAAATGTTGCTTTATATGTAAGAGGCTCTTCTTGTTGTCTCCAGGAGATCCATGTTTGATCAACTATTGCACAATTGTGAATCAAAATGGCTGTTCCTATAGAATGTGATTTGAAGAAAAGCCGAGATTTCTAAACTTGGTAGGTTATCCAGCACATCTCCAGAATTGCTCTTTTTTATAGACCACGAGACAAGTAGCTGTTCTATAAGTGAATGTGAAATGACACAGTATAATGCAGCTGATCATGCTTTTTATTTAAGCCTATATTTCATTAATTTACAATTTAGGTTGAGCCCCCATGTAAGAACTTTATATATATGCTATGTGTAAAAATGTTCAAACAAATGTTACTTCAATTTGTAATTATATATAATATTCAGCAAAAGAGTTTCCTAGAAGCCAAAGCTAGTTGCCTAGCAACAAGAAATGAGTCAATATTATTATTAAAATGTATATTGGTTCAACCCAATTGCCTGCATAAAGTGCATGGTAATTGGAAGTAGCTATAGCTATATAGAGCAAATATATGACCTGAAATTTTCAGAATCTACACATGCAGTTAATATAATTAACAAATCCATACATGTTGCTAAGGAAGTACTTTAAGTTAAGTTTCTTTTGAAATTATTGTTTAGTAGTTCCTTTATACATCACACACCCAGCTTTGTGTTTTCTTGTCTATATGTTGACAACTTTGTTATAGGAACTCATGGCACTATTTTCAAAAAGCACTGTACATGCTAATTAAGTTGGATGAATAGTTTGACTGAGAAATTAACAACTATAAGAAGGACAGGATGATATGGTGATGCTACATGCACAATTCTGTGAAACTGCTGTATAGTGAAATGTTGGTATGTGAAAAAGACAAAATATGTCCATGTCTTAACTCAGTATGTACTTTATAAAGTCAATCTATAGACAACTTCATAAAGTATACATCCATAGCTTAAGTCTAGTGTCTTTGCTGTTACTATGGCAATGTTGTTATTCAAGTGTTATGCCATGGTAATTTGTACTTGCTAGGAAATGGTCAGATAATTTTCATTCAAGGCAGACTAGAATTTTAATCATTTGTCATTTTGAATTGTTTTGGAGTTGTCTCTATATCATGCCAAACAAGTGAAAAGTACATTTCAGCCATATAATTTCAGCCATATAATTTCAGCCATATAATTTCAGCCATATAATTTCAGCCATATAATTTCAGCCATATAATTCTGTTTATATGTTTCTGTTGTGTAACTTTAAATTGGCGAAGAAAAGGGTTAAATTATCCAAAGGAATCCCAAACCTGTGTTTTTTACAGTTTGGTTGTATACATCCCTTAGCTAATGTTCTCCACTGGTGTTGCTCAAGGGCTCCTTTGCCATGTACAAGGAATTTAATATATAGGCCATGGCCAGTTCTCTAAATTAGCCCTCTATATCATATTCATAACTTTAAAATGATTGATTAAAACAGTTGATGCATGAAGAAAATTTGACATTGCAGTCCAAGACATGCAGATAATACTAGTCATTCAAGTCCTGATCAATAAGGTATTCTGTATGCTGTATAACATTATACATTGTATCAAATTTTAGTGAATAATTAGAAGTCATTAACTTGGTGGAAATCCCTGTAATCAAAATTATGTTATTTGTTTTTGAGGTCAAGCTAGTAATTGCATAGTCAACATGTAGTACATGACCTGATCCATTCAGCAAGTTGTTATTGTTATTGAGGCAAAACTCTTTAGACTATTCAGAAGCAAATCATGGCCTGTCCATTAATTAAGTGAATAAACTACCAGCTATGATGAAGGACTAATTGTTTCAGCAGTAATCAATTACATGTCTAATTTCACAATTTTATAGCTTTTGTTATTTCCTATTTTTATATTTTGAGGTTATGTACATTAAATAATTGATCAATTTTGTAGAGAATGTTCCATGGAAGTAGGGCCTAACAACACTTCAAAGAGAAAGTTAAAATTTCAAATTGCTTTATTAGTTAAATAGTTTGTAAAACAGTCCAAAAGGTATCTTTTGTTCAAATACGTATATACTTTATAATTGCATTAAAATGTCTTGAGTTTCCATGGTAACAGGATAGAGGTATTACATGACTTAGATTGACTGCAACTTGATTACTGCTGAACATTATATATGTTCATACCAGCTACTGTCAGATATGCATACTATAGAAGTGCAATTTGTAGCCCACACTGTGTATATATAATAGCTAGGACCTTATATAATGTAGTTGTAGTATTATATATATTTGTACACATTAAATAAAGTAAAAATTAACTGAATAAATAATTAAGGTTGTTAATTTAATATGCTCTAGTAAATAAATTAATGATCTTTTGTTTCTATGATTGTCTGAAGTGCTTCAGGATCATTAATGGATCCGAGACTGACACTTCTTTTTGTAATTCCACCGTAGCCCATCTTTTGGAGAAGAGATGTGGACTGCATCCGAGGAACATCACAATCCATTGCCCACAAAACAGGATAAAATTGGTGATAGCACAAGAGAGCACATAAAATACCTAGAGCAAGTACATAAAGATATGACCTACCTACATCAAATGAAGCATTGAAGAATACAATATCAATGAACCCATTTTACAATAAGGCATACATATACCACTGCATATAATTAGTTTAGTTGAGTTATGAAACATGAAGTTGAATGTAACAACGTACCAATAAGAGATCCAACAGCGACATCTAAGAGGAAGTGGATATGTCATAAAACATTTAATTAATCCTGATTATTGACTGATTTTCCTATAGGCTAAAGTACACACATGCTATACTGACCATCCCAGTGATGCCATTTATCCCTGATCCTACTAACTCCAACCAAAAGAGAAACCAAACTAGGAGCTAGCACCACAAGAAGACGAGGTGACTGACCAATTCCCCTTGCTGAGAAGACTGATAACTTTCCCGCTAAATACAGCGATGTGAAGCTACAACTTGTAAACATCCCTGCAAAATCAGTTCATATTCACTTTGAAGATCTAAATACTGTACATTTCTCTGTTAACTGACACGATGCATGTCCACTTGGAAAGCTCTTTCGTCCTTCTATGACATCATTATAGTTTCCAGTGCATTTCAAGTCTGGTGTAATCTGTCCATTTGGAAAACATCTCCAAAAAAAGTCAGGACGAGGTCTGGATAGAGTGAAATTACACGTGTATACATCCATATGACATAATTGTGTTTATGGCAGTCCACTCTACTCATGTCAACACAAAATGTTTAGATCATATCCAACTGCAGTCAAATAACTTACAAAACCTTATCTATCAAACAAAACAGTTGTGGTAATCAGTATAAATTGTATAACAGGTCTGGGGGGACTTTCAGTTTGTTTAACAATCTGTTACTGACCCTTAAATTGCTAAAACTGTAATTGGAACAGAAAATGTTCAATACCACTTCACATAGCGACATCCATGTACATCTTGTAATTATTCACTATGGTATGGGTATATAGTGTATACACATTGTAGAGGTACATATGTATGTATAGACATACCTACCTGCCAACTGCTATCTTTAGGGTACTTGTTAAAACACCATTGACTCCCATAGCAAGGGAGAAAGCTAAGAAAAATAAACAAGTGATAATTGTGGAATCCACAGGCCATCTTCCCTAACTCTATCACACTTTATGCTAAATGACCACTAGAGTAGCTTCCTGATACTGCCAATGGTTACCATAGTTACTGTATATAATGTAGTGAGCCAATCTGATGCTTACCTAACAGAGCGCATATCAAATCTTCTACATCTTGCTTACTTGAGGACCAGAGGACAATAACAAGCAGTGGAAGGGCAATTGATAAGGTCTACGTACACAATAAGATGATAACAGTGTTACAGTAAGACCAGTTTTTTAAAAGACGTCAAGTAAATCTCATAATTATATACCTATCAAAATCTAATGTACTATACTATGTACTGCAGTAGTGTTTGGCTACATGTATTACAGAATATCCTATTTCAGTTGAAACTAATCTAATTACAAATCAAGTGGTCAACGAGAGGAACAACTATGAAGACCTAATTGCCACAGTCGCTGAAGAAGATTCCCGGGTTAAAATGTATAACTAAAGATTAAACCAAAAATTGTGTCTCTAGACATCAGAAGACGAGGCCTCTCATTATCACTCCTAAAATAATTGAAATACCTGGAGAAATTGAGTTAAAGTGATCGTACCCTCATGAGAGTGTAATGACTGAACTCACAAAAAGTAGGGGGACTGAAACTGAATTAGCAGACATTTTGTGACTGTATTGCCACATCTCGTTCTCCAGTATCTCTCGCTGCACTGGCTCCAAGTATTCCAGAATTCTATTCCACATTAAACACGTAGGTTGGAGATCACACTTTAGGCTAACAATTCATTTCTAACAGATGTCAGTGTGAATATAACTTTAACTTACAAAAAACAAACAAAGAGAAATAAACGCGTCAGTACTTCCACTATTACATTTTTCTGCAACCGGACGGCCATTTTTACCTGGGGAAGCCCCATAGTGGATGGGCGGAACCAGACGTGGCTAAGCGGAATTACCTCACCTGCAGATACTTTGGATCTTGAGAATGTCTTACGATTTCATAGCCAATCAACCCATCGTCATAGACAATGTAAGGTAGTCCCGAATCGATGTACAAGTGAAGGAGCTTGTACGTCGTAGGCAGCCTGGAAGGCTATCACTGATGACATGCCTTTGTTGTCAAGTGCACTGATTGTGTTTCGTGTAGGGATCCGGGGTTATCAAGGCTGGATTTGCTGGGGAAGAGCACCCAAAAGTTAACTTTGCCAACTAGTAAGTACATGTACTGCCTCTTTAGCATCAAACCGCTTATTAGTGAATCTCTATTAATGTAAATAAATTAAAGGGTCCAGTTTTACAAACGTCTACATACTGATTAGACTTTTATTATTTAAGGATCAAAGTGACATTACCCAGTTTGTTGTTATTCCTGGTCTCCTGAGCCAGACCAGCACAGTGACCATCTTAGTTGATTGATTGTATGTGTACTTCTAATTCAAGGGAATTCTCCATGATACAGCTTTTTTGGTCCATCTTTTTTGGTAATCTTTTCCATCACACTTTCCTTCCTATCACACGTCCCCTCTCCATCACACTTCCCTTCCTATCACATGTCCCCTCTCCATCACACTTCCCTTCCTATCACACGTCCCCTCTCCATCACACTTCCCTTCCTATCACACGTCCCCTCTCCATCACACGTCCCCTTCCCATCACACATCCCCTTCCCATCTCATGGCCCCTGTAGTGTTGGCAAGCCCAAACACTACCGTATCATGCCTGGAGGAGTGGAAGGAGATAAGTTCATCGGACAGAAAGCTGAAGAACATAGGGGATTGTTGCGTATAAAGTATCCAATGGAAGTGAGCCAATAGTATATAGAAATCTAATACCTAGCAATATTGATCATTGGGTAGTATATTGTAAATATGAAAATATTTGTGAGATGAATTAATTTGTTTTTCAATTTTTAATTATAGAATAGGAGCAGGGTATACATAGTATCTATTGTCATTATTTCATATGTATGTACGTATATAGTAGCATTTCCTGGGGATACCATTGAGTGTAGCTGTAGTTTGTCAGGTCCTTTGGCTCCACTGTGAGATCACACAAGAGGTACTACAGAAAGGCACAAGATATATTATAGGCTACACCTTATAGTCACTAGCTGTTTATTAGCATAACATGGAACAGATAGTTTATATGCAGACGTGGATCTTGTACATAATATAGTCAGTATAGAGTTTATTGAGCATCAGTAACAGATTTTAAAACACAAATTATTTGGAAGTTTTGACACTGAGAGTAGTAGAGTAGAGGGCTGTGTTGGGTAGAGTAGAGGGCTGTGTTGGGTAGAGTAGAGGGCTGTGTTGGGTAGAGTAGAGGGCTGTGTTGGGTAGAGTAGAGGGCTGTGTTGGGTAGAGTAGAGGGTTGTGTTGGGTAGAGTAGAGGGTTGTGTTGGGTAGAGTAGAGGGCTGTGTTGGGTAGAGTAGAGGGTTGTGTTGGGTAGAGTAGAGGGCTGTGTTGGGTAGAGTAGAGGGTTGTGTTGGTAAATTATAAATAACGTCCATTGTACTGTATGTAACAGCTGCTACTGTACCTATGAATATGGAGACTGTTAACCAAGCGCTCCATTAGTGCATTCAGAAATATTCAAATGAGAAAGCTATCAATTGTATGTCCTCTCCTCACTTGTCTCCTTGGTCTGTCTCTCTCTGAAAAACACATGAAGAGCTACCTATCACAACCTCTATGAACAGCGTTTGTGTGAAAGTTAATGCATATGTTCAAGGTCTGACCAATATCGAACAGTAAATATATAGTCCATTGGCATTCCTGATAGAGCAGTAGTGTTCACTACCTATAAGTTTTAACTCAAACATATTTCCTGTTTGGGCTTACAGACATTTTTTTATAATGATATTCATAACTTGTTTTATATTGCTGCATGTGTTGTCTGTCTTCTGGGTGAAAATTGACTTTGAAGTGCCAGTTATTTTATGGGTTTTTGACTGTGGAGAATTCAACAGCTGCACACCTCTTTGTAGTGCTGCTCCAGTTTGTATTGCACTGCTGTGGATTAGCTTGTCTTCTGAGGTGGGGTTGCAAGGTGTTTGTAAACACCCGTCTGAAGGGGTAGACATATCCATACACGTATGAGACACATGTACACACCAGCTGATGTCTATAAATAGTTGTTAGCTCAGTCAACTGGTCAACTGGTCAACTGGTCAACTGGTGAAGGAATACTCAGAAATAAATTGCTAACTATAGTGCAGTTGAGAAGACCTCAAATGGAAAAGCTATCACTTCTGTGTCCTCTCCTCACTTGTCTCCTGCTTGGCCTTTCTCTCTCTGAAGGACACATGGAGGGTTGGGAGCAAATAACTGGAGGACTGAAGCATGTGACCGCCTCTGTGAACTACGTGTGGGGAGTTACCAAGGATGGCGAAATATACATGTGTGAAAGGCCCTGTACTGGTAGTAACTGGGTCAAGGTTAGTGGCAGCTTGAAGCAGCTTGACGCCGATGATTATGAAGTATGGGGAGTAAATTCTGAAGATCAGATATTCAAGAGATCTGTAGATGGGGATGGAGTCTGGATCCATGTTCAAGGTAGTCTCAAGCATGTGTCTGCTTCAGGTAATGGATGGATCTGGGGAGTGAATTCCAGTAATCACATATTCAAATGTAAGAAGCCGTGCAATGGCAGCTGGACATTGGTGAATGGAAGGTTATCGGAAGTTGATGGAGGCTCCAGTCGTGTGTATGGAGTGACTAGTCATGGTGTATATGTACTTAATGTTGATGGTTCAGGTGGCTGGACCAGAATATCAGGAGCCATGAAGCACGTAACTGTCTCTGAAGATGAAGTGTTTGGCGTTGCACCGAATAATGAGATATACCGCTGCAAGAAACCATGCACTGGAGGTAGTCAGTGGGAGAAGATGGTTGGTGAAGGAGCACAGATTGATGCAACCTTTAATGGACTGTTTGCCGTAGATCACTCTTACAACATTTGGAGGCATACCCTTGGATTCTAAGCTGTGACCACATCCCTTTTTCATTAGTCATCGTTATGTATAAGATCAATAACTACTTTAAGAAACTTTTGCTGGAATTGCTTCAATACAAATATAACAGTTAAAATTAGTGAAATGTATGTTACATTTGCAATGTTAGTTAACGATAGCTTTGTCAAATCAACTTTATTTGTAAACTGTACTGGACAATTGTTGAATTATCATGGATATCTCAAGAATAACATTCAAGGTTTTGCATCTAAGTTGATCACAACATCCCTTCTCAAGCATTCAGAAATTAATTAATCATGAAGATATAAAATGGTGGTAGCATATTTGTCCAAATAGAGGACCGGGCACAAATAGGGTATATGTACATATTATTATTGAGCAAGAAGTGGTAACACATTATTATAGCAAGTACAGAATATTGTAGTTTTCTAACTCCAAAAGTTACTTGTTTGTTCAGAAGCTATAGAAATGATATCTATGGCTATTATATACAGTACAAAGAACTCCAAGTTTAATCACTTAAATATTTGGGCAGTACAGTTTGCCTGTCAACAACATTTAAACCCACTGTACCTATTAAACCATGTCAATGATACAAATGAACCCTAAAATTAACAATTATAGGGGCTGCAGGGACAGCCTCTAAAAAAAAAACATTTTTGCTATAAAGGTTTTTTGGTAATCATAAAATGATTTTTATTGCAGTGCAAGGATGTGGTTTAAACCTGTCTGCAGGGTTAGATATATTCAATTTACTGTACACAACTACTGATGTCTATAAATAAGATTGAGAGTAAGATTGGGCCATGAGCAGTCAGTCAGAAGAACCTCTGAGGGTGCTTGTCCAAGTTAACACTACCCTAGAAGGTAATTACCAACCACATGTGAATTCTATTTGTAGTCGGTTCATGGTCCTTCCTTATTCCTATTTGTTGAAACTTGGTATGTACTAGAGTACTTGTACTCTGAGGTTTTCAAGTCATTAAACTGGGATAAAGGCTGTAATTTATCAACACATAATTCTCCTTCCTATCTCATTAGGAACCTATTGATGTCATGTTTCTACTTTTAAAGTTTACTTAATAGTGAATAGAGATTAAATTTTCATTTTTAGCTAATTTTATTTGTGGGTAACACTTGTGTGATATTCAAGAGATCCGTAGATGGGGATGGAGTCTGGATCCATGTTCAAGGTAATCTCAAGCATGTGTCTGCTTCAGGTAATGGATGGATCTAGGGAGTGAATTCCAGTAATCACATATTCAAATGTAAGAAGCCGTGCAATGGCAGCTGGACATTGGTGAATGGAAGGTTATCGGAAGTTGATGGAGGCTCCAGTCGTGTGTATGGAGTGACTAGTCATGGTGTATATGTACATAATGTTGATGGTTCAGGTGGCTGGACCAGAATATCAGGAGCCATGAAGCACGTAACTGTCTCTGAAGATGAAGTGTTTGGTGTTGCACCGAATAATGAGATATACCGCTGCAAGAAACCATGCACTGGAGGTAGTCAGTGGGAGAAGATGGCTGGTGAAGGAGCACAGATTGATGCAACCTTTAATGGACTGTTTGCCGTAGATCACTCTTACAACATTTGGAGGCATACCCTTGGATTCTAAGCTGTGACCACATCCCTTTTTCATTAGTCATCGTTATGTATAAGATCAATAACTACTTTAAGAAACTTTTGCTGGAATTGCTTCAATACAAATATAACAGTTAAATTAGTGAAATGTATGTTACATTTGCAATGTTAGTTAACGATAGCTTTGTCAAATCAACTTTATTTGTAAACTGTACTGGACAATTGTTGAATTATCATGGATATCTCAAGAATAACATTCAAGGTTTTGCATCTAAGTTGATCACAACATCCCTTCTCAAGCATTCAGAAATTAATTAATCATGAAGATATAAAATGGTGGTAGCATATTTGTCCAAATAGAGGACCGGGCACAAATAGGGTATATGTACATATTATTATTGAGCAAGAAGTGGTAACACATTATTATAGCAAGTACAGAATATTGTAGTTTTCTAACTCCAAAAGTTACTTGTTTGTTTAAAATTAACAATTATAGGGGCTGCAGGGACAGCCTCTAAAAAAAACATTTTTGCTATAAAGGTTTTTTGGTAATCATAAAATGATTTTTATTGCAGTACAAGGATGTGGTTTAAACCTGTCTGCAGGGTTAGATATATTCAATTTACTGTACACAACTACTGATGTCTATAAATAAGATTGAGAGTTGAGCTCCATTAGTCAACTTTGAAGGATTTTGAAATTCAGATACAAATTTCTAACTAGTGCATTTTAAAAGATGGGAAAGCTATTACTTGTATGTCCTCTCCTCACTTGTCTCCTGCTTGGCCTTTCTCTCTCTGAAGGACACATGGAGGGTTGGGAGCAGATACCCGGAGGACTGAAGCATGTGACCGCCTCTGTGAACTACGTGTGGGGAGTTAACCTAAATGATGACATTTTCAGATGTTCCAGGCCCTGTACTGGAAGTAACTGGGTGCATGTGCCTGGTAAACTGAAGCAGATTGATGCTAATGATTATGAGGTTTGGGGAGTGAATTCTGGTGATTCAATATTCAAGAGAGCTGTAGATGGAAGTGGAGACTGGGTTCAGGTAGCAGGTGGTCTCAAGCATGTGTCAGCTTCAGGTAATGGGTGGATTTGGGGAGTAAATTCAGCTGATAACATATACAAGTGTAAGAAGCCGTGCAGTGGCAGCTGGATTCAGGTACCAGGAGGTCTGATGCAAATTGATGGAGGCTACACTTATGTATATGGTGTAAGTTCTGACAACCTGATTTGGGCTCGTAATGTTGATGGTTCAGGAGATTGGCGTCAAATTCCTGGAACTTTGAAACATATAACTGCATCCGGAGATGATGAAGTGTTTGGCGTTGCACCGAATAATGATATATACCGCTGCAAGAAACCATGCATTGGTGGAAGTCAATGGGAGAAGATGGATGGTAAAGTAGCGCAATGTGATGCAACCATTGATGGACTGTTTGCTATAGAACCTCCTTACAACATTTGGAGGCGTCGCCTTGGATACTAAGCTCAGACCACACCCACAACAAGATATAAACTACTAACATTCTCTGCTTTTTGCTCAATTAACCTTCTCTAGTGATTTACTAAGATATAAATATGTTTGCATATGCAAAGTGTGTTTCTTTGAGTCATGGTAATCGTTATTTATCTAAATAAGCACAGTTCATATATTATGCTAATCTAAGACAATGATAAATTCCTATGGTTGAGAACAGGCATAATGCAAGTCAGATAAGCTGAACAGTCAGTCAGTGTTCAAACTTGTGTCTAGTTTGCAGAATAAATAAATGTAAGCAGGAAAAGGGTTGGGAGGTTGTGTCTTAAAATGTCTCCAGTGGGTCTACTCACAGCTTCACATTCCCTTGCAATGGCTGACACAGTTTGCTTAGTATTACTATGTTGGCTTGTCTTTTGGGATTGAAAATGACTATGACATGATGTGGGGTGCAGTGTGTTTGTCAACAACCTGCGTGTGTGTGTCTATGCAGGACCTCTCATTTTAACCAACAGGTCAATTACAAAATGGGAGGTGTTGGTTATGAAATATCTTTTTATATTTAATAACCTTTAATTTAATGACCTTTGCATATTACTACAATGGTCTAATTTTATAGCTCAAGTCATCTACCGTAATTTGGGAAATTTTCGTTGTTAAAATATTTTCGTGGTTGGCTCAGACCACGAAAATTTATCACACGAAATATTTTTAACAACGAATAATAACATGTTGTACAATCTACGCATATGTAAACGCAACACAGCTGAGCGTGGCCAAAATGGCTCTACTGCGATACCTGCAGTGCAAGGACAGTTTACCGGACCCAAAGGGCTCACTTTCGTCCGAAGTACCAGCAGCAACAATCGCTTGTGCGACCCAGACCACGAAAATATTTTAACACGAACATTTTTCCCATGAAAATTTTCCGAACTACGGTATGTATATACTATGTGATAGAGTGTAGTATCAGTGTACAGTTGTACAGCCAGGTATAGCAACTCACAAAGACCACATGTAGATGATTTGTGGAGGCAGTTACGCCCACATTAGATGTGTGTTGTATGGTAGTGCTGAGGTGACTTAATAAATGGTGTTCTAACCTCACTTAAAGAGCGTATTCACACCATTTTGATAACTTACCGACAGCCTTTCTCCAGTAGGTCTGCTTACAGCTACACATCATCCTATGGATGCAGGCTTATATTATATATAGCTCTTTCAGATTATATCTGCTGTATGTTCATCTACAGTAGCTGTCAGTATTGTTTAACTTTGTAATATCTCTGTACCTGTAGCATGGAATAATAACAGATTGGAACCACATGGAACTAATTTGGAATGTAAGCCAATCAGACGATGTCACATCTGTATGCAATGCATGTATTCATACATAAGAGAGTGTTCAACTGTGCTACATGCTTCATTCATCCAGTACATCTATTCTAAGGAGCAACTGTCAACTTTAGCAGAAGATGTGAGTTGCAATTATCTTTCATACAATTAGTGTTTTAATGCTAATAAAGAAATTTGTAATATTATAGGTTGGGCTGGGTTGGGTTGGGCTGGATTGGGCTGGGTTGGGTTGGGCTGGGCTGGGTTGGGTTGGGTTGGGTTGGGTTGGGCTGGATTGGGGCTGGGGTGGATTGGGCAGGGGTGGATTGGGTTGGGTTGGGTTGGGTTGGGTTGGGTTGGGCTGGGCTGGGTTGGGCTGGGCTGGGCTGGGCTGGGTTGGGTTGGGTTGGGTTGGGCTGGATTGGGGCTGGGGTGGATTGGGCAGGGGTGGATTGGGTTGGGTTGGGTTGGGTTGGGTTGGGTTGGGTTGGGTTGGGCTGGGCTGGGTTGGGCTGGGCTGGGCTGGGCTGGGCTGGGCTGGGCTGGGCTGGGTTGGGTTGGGTTGGGTTGGGTTGGGTTGGGTTGGGTTGGGTTGGGTTGGGTTGGGTTGGGTTGGGTTGGGTTGGGCTGGATTGGGCTGGGGTGGATTGGGTTGGGTTGGGTTGGGTTGGGTTGGGCTGGGCTGGGTTGGGCTGGGCTGGGCTGGGTTGGGCTGGGTTGGGCTGGGTTGGGTTGGGCTGGGTTGGGTTGGGCTGGGGTGGATTGGGTTGGGTTGGGTTGAGCTAGCATTGATTGGCCGTAAGGTCACCATCCAATGCTACACTTATCAGTGTTGACAATATATGAGATTTCTGCTAAAATTCTCAAGTTGGAAGAATTTTTCTCTTTCACTTGATAGCATCCAGTACTACTAACAGAAGCTCCTTTAAATCCAAGGAAGAACAGATTGAAAACAGCTGAAGTTTTCTTTGAAACCTTCAATGTGCCTGCTCTTTACATATCAATACAAGCTGTTCTGAGCTTGTAAGTTTGTATATACTGACTGTAATGTGTATCATCAGGTGTTTCTAATTACATTGTGCCTATGTACTTTGAAGTTGACTTCAGAAGAGAAGCACATTTTCAAACATTTAATCCAATCATGGAAGGTTGGCCTTTCCATTCATGTCTACTTAGTGTTGACAATCCCACATGTGTTCATGTGTTACTATTACCAGCTAACCCTCCCTCCTTGTTCGCAGGTATGCCACAGGAAGGACCACTGGCGTCGTGTTGGACTCAGGTGATGGCGTTACCCATGCTGTCCCAGTGTACGAAGGCTTTGCCTTACCACACTCAATCATTAGGGCTGATTTGGCAGGAAGGTAATAGCCCCATCTGGTGCCAGATTTATTTAAGGACTTGCCTCTTAGCACTGCCGTGTTTTCTAACTGTATTATGCATGTCTCCTCTAGAAAGGTATAAATTGTGTGTTACTGTAGAAATATGCATTATGCATATCTTTACCTATAGTTGTGGTTTACTTATCATGAATGTGACTGAATAGAGTATTGAATGTGTGTGTTCTGTCTCTCATGATAGGGATGTTACTGCTTGCTTGCAGAGGTTACTGAGGAGGGAGGGACACATATTTAAGACTTCATCAGAATTTGAAATTGTCCGACAAATCAAAGAGGTACACCATGTTTTAGTTGTATTGTGTAAGAGCCCCAAGAGCTACATTGTCTTAAGTTTTACATAAGATCTGAGAGCTTCTGTAAATATATATATTCAGCACATGTAGTTACTGAATTTGTTGATTTAGTGTTTATTATTGTATTGCATATGTTTTTCATGTATTGTATTAAATTTATAGAAAATTTGTTCCATACCAGAAAAGGTTGCTAAAGAGGTATGTTGGTGTAGCATATTATATTCTTTGTAATGTGTGGGCTATAGTATAAAAAGACTGGCCTATAGAACTTTCATATGAATGTATGACACAATATAAAACACCATTTTCCTGCAGATATAGTTGACATCCATATTAGGGAAACATACAAATAGAATGCTTGACTTATTATACGTATATACATACACATGTACAGCAACTGATTTAAGGAATTCATTGTTAGGATTTTATCAACCAACACTCTCACTTTGCCTGTTTGAATCTATCCATCTTGTCTGCATTGTTATTTTTGTGTGTTATGCAGTTGTACTGAGATGTGTGTAATGGAAATGGTTAATCACAAATTAACATTACTTAATGTGTTTTCAATATGTAGGAACAGCAAATAGATCCTGAGCTCGTCTCTTATACTTTACCAGATGGTACATCCATAGAGGTACAGTGACAGTTAGTGATAGATTTATAATCCACCTGCCAATTCATGCAATGATGCATCAGCAAAAAGTTCTTGCAACTCTGACATAGGTTAAGTGATAAGTTGTGTAGATCTTCAAGGCTTGCTGACCCCTTTGTAGCTAGAGAACAAAAGTTTATTCTTCTTGAAACAAAACTAGCTCTGTTGAATGATATCTAGTAAACTATTTCATTTCTTTTGAAAGTAAAACAAGTTATTGACCATGGAGAACCTTCTGAAATATGTATTTAGAAAAAGTGTCTTGTTCAATATGTACTGCTGTACGTATTTAGTTAAAATATTTATTTATCTTTGGTGTCTAATGAATAGATTGGTCGAGCCAGATTCAGAGCCCCTGAGATTCTATTTCATCCCCACAATATCGGAGAGGAATGTGAAGGTATCCATGAGATCCTTGCCTACTCCATCCAGAAAAGTGATCTTGATCTAAGGAAAACCTTTTACTCCAACATAATCTTATCCGGCGGATCTACACTGTTCAAAGGTAGACACTGTGTTACTTATATACACAGGCGGTTGCCCCGGCAACGGGGTATGTGTTACGTATATACCTGTGTGGGATAAGTAGAAATCACAAATGAATATAGACAACAACCTAATATGAAAGCTAGTACAATCCTTTCCTGTAAAGTTTACATTTGGAAGTTTTCCTATAGTTCTTGCTAGCCATCCCATTTGTTGTCCTAATATGGTATGCATTCAGTTCTAGGTAACCCCTCCTGTCTCTGTTACTACAGGCCTTGGAGACAGACTACTTTCTGAAGTCCGAAAGTTGACTCCCAAGGACATTAAGATACGAGTGAGCATTAATGAAGTTTTGAGATATATGTCTTCTTCAATTAGGCCATTCAAAGGTTGTGTATGTCCAATTTTGTAATGTATGAAATAACATTACCACATTAAATACAAAACATTTGTGTCATCAATCCTGAGAGTGTTTTTATTGGCCATTGGACAAATAAAGCTTGTATATAGTTTCAGATTTAACCACGGCAATCTTCCATATATGTTATATGTCCATAGATAACTGCTCCCCAGGACAGACTTTATTCAACTTGGATGGGGTAAGTGATAACATTTGTCTTCCTATCTTGAATTTGTACCCCTCGTAGTTTGTTTACTCCCTTCTCTGCCTTGTTCACTTCAGTGGTTCTATTTTGGCTGGTTTGGACACTTTCAAAAGAATGTGGATCGCAAGAAAGGAATATGATGATGAGGGAGCCAGGGCTATTGAAAGAAAAACATTTTAGTTTGTAAAATAACTTGTAGGATACTCTAGAAAATACAATTTGTTATTACTCAGCTAATAACCAATATACCCTATTCAATTACACTGGTAAATAATAATTGGGTTGACTATATTAGGTTGACCTTTACTAATATGGCAATATGCGTGTGTATATACGTGTGAACTTTGATGACGTCAGATTACGATCTTTTGGGAAACCTCCGCGAGGAAGAGCAACTGAGTCTGTTGCTCGAAGAAACACTGGCTGAAGAAGGGATGAATAACACTTTATATAATTATGTTTTCTACAATTCTCAAGGAAACGAAATGCTACAATGTAGAAGCATTAAAAGAGATTTTACATGGTGTTAAAACAGCTGCTGCGATGAGACCGGTTCGCGTTCGAAACGATAGTTCGGTCCTTGCGAAGCCCTTATACATTTCCTTTTCTCTTTTAGGAGGGTACACCTTACCCGCGCCTGGTAGCAGTCAGTAAGAAACAACCGTTAGAAAAAATCGTGGCGGTGTACAATGATGGAATATTGCACTGTGGAGAGAACTACGTACAGGAGCTGCATGGAAAGGCGTTAAAACTAGAGCTAAAGGACGAGTGTCCAGACATTAGGTGGCATTTCATCGGACACTTACAAAGCAATAAAGCTAAACTTTTAGCAAGTAAGTTTCCTGAAGTGTGATACGTTTTCATGCAATCATTTCGTCCGGACATTTATTAGGCGTGAAAAACCTGTGGATGGTAGAAACAATAGACAGAGAGAAGGTGGCTAGCGCCTTGGACAGACATTGGGCCATGAGCAGTCAGTCAGAAGAACCTCTGAGAGTGCTTGTCCAAGTTAACACTACCCTAGAAGGTTACCAACCACATGTGAATTCTATTTGTAGTCGGTTCATGGTCCTTCCTTATTCCTATTTGTTGAAACTTG
This sequence comes from Chondrosia reniformis, assembly GCA_947172415.1. NCBI lineage: Eukaryota > Metazoa > Porifera > Demospongiae > Chondrillida > Chondrillidae > Chondrosia > Chondrosia reniformis. Next base: position 6,481,678 of record OX359199.1, on the reverse strand, counting down.
GTATGTACTATAGTACTTGTACTCTGAGGTTTTCAAGTCATTAAACTGGGATAAAGGCTGTAATTTATCAACACATATAATTCTCCTTGTTATCCCATCCTATCTCATTAGGAAACCTATTGATGTTATATTTCTACTTTTTAAAGTTTACTTAATAGTGAATAGAGATTAAATTTTCATTTTTAGCTAATTCTATTTGTGGGTAACACTTGTGTGTCCATGTGACCTTTTAGCTATACATACTCACAGCATGAAGTCATTTAGCAAGAGGTCAACTATGTCAGATAACCTTCAGACTACCATGGCCTTGCCTTCTGACCTTTTCTGTACAGATGTGCAAGAAATGTACTCGAGTGCTGTGATGTGTGAAATAGTGTATTCACAGTGCTTTTGTTTAAATGTTTTGGATGTAGGTAAATTTGGATGTTCTGTTGAAGAGATTGGCGAGCTTGCTGCTTTTATTCGTGACAAGTGCCCAAGTCTGCGCTTTTGTGGACTGATGACACTGGGAAGACTTACAACTGGATTGCCTAACAAGGATTTTGAGGTACTGTGGCAAAGCTCTGATGTAGTGAGGTCTGAAACACAGTGAGTATGTAGTGAAGCAGCATTAGAGACCGATAACGTATAACGAGTGTTAGGTGAACTTTTAGAGAAGGTCTAGACTTGAATGAGTGTTTTAGAGGAACAGGGGTGAGTGGAGGAGGGAATTAGCCATTTTTATGCTTTGGATCTAACTGTATGGAAACCTTTTAATTGAAGGCAGCGAGGCATGTGAAATTTTAATGCTAATACTTATTTATATTGCCTTGGGATAAAATGGAACCTACCCTAGTAGTCATGGTCAAGTAGCTAGTGGGGTCTTGGTTGATTTCAATTCACCATTTGCTGGTAGATCTGATTGTAAACTGACAAAATGTTTGACCATAGTAGGTTTCATTTTTGTTGTTAAGTGTGTGTGGATTTCAATCCAATTAGACTTCACAGTGTATATGAAGCTGGACACAAGACTGCTTTTATTGAAGAGCATCTTTGTAGATATTGCTAAATTGCTCTCCTCACCATCAATGGGTTGGTGAAGTGTCAATCACATGCATATGTTTCAGGTATCTGGTAGCTTTGTTACGTATATCCATACATAGCCTCTGCACAGTTAAGCTACCAATCACTCTACCATTATCAGTGGCAGTCCAAATTGGACATTTCTATACCCCATTTGTCGCTATGTACTGCTTCTTCTCCATCCATTGGTGCCTGGAGCTTAACTGTTGAATGCATTTAAAATTTGACATCATGAAAGTTAGCACTAGTTAGAACTTTTTGTACGAGTGAGAGTAGCTTGGTTTACTGCTTGGTCTCTGTATTCAGACATTGGTGAAATGTGCAGAGAGAATAAAGAAAGAATTTGGAATGAAAGAGTTGGAATTGAGCATGGGAACTTCAAACAACTACAAAGAAGCTGTATGTTAAGCATTTCTTGTCTTTACTCAATTAGAGGTCCAATCACCATTACATTATCTTTGATAAACGTGACTATTTCATTAAAAGTATATAGACTATGTAATCATAGCCAGTTATTAGTGTTTTAGTCTTATCACAAAACAAGTTAGTTTCAAATTAACTTTACTATTCAGCTATAGAACATTAGTTGGTAGCCTTTCACAAAATAATCAAAAATGAAAGTAATGAAATTAAAATGCCAATGGGTTTACACAATTTAATGATGTACTTTTCATTTTATTTAGATTAAATTGGGCAGTACTAATATTCGTGTTGGATCAGCCTTACTTGGAGAAAGAGCACCTTCCTGCCAGTAACCTGTGCATAGTTGCTTCTGTGACTACAGTTACAATTAGTGTTCACATATTCAACTTGAATGAAGCTTTAACTGTTTTTGCAGTGTGTGTGTGTGTGTGCGTGAAGCATTGTTATATGCTATCCCATGAAAGTTATAAGCACACTTTAATGAACTGTGTAGTTTGTCTATTGACTTGTGGTAAACTTTATCCTTTTGCCTTGTACTATGATTTCTTTGATATTTATTTACAATTACTTGATGCAGCTATTGTTATTATGTACATTATTCTATATATCCAAATATCCTAAGAAAATCATCAACTTGTTTATCAAGCCATTCCTTATAAGGAAATGTCAACATGTCTTTGGGAAGGGCCTCGTACCCAATCATACAGCCAATCAGTGCCCCGCACACAGATCCGTTAGTGTCTGCATCACCTCCCTCCATTATGACGTCTCTTAAAGCAGTCATGAAATCCTTTCCACTACGAATCCCGTAGAAGCCAGCCCCAACACATTTGATGGTGTAGCCAATGGAATCCTTGTCGTCCAGCTTCATATCTGCTAAGCTGGGAGACAGAATATATTTCCGAAGCTCATTCTTCTGTTTCTTGTCCTTCAACTCACGCTCTCCATACTGATAGCAATGAAACATATTAGATGTGAAAATACAACAGTAACATTACAACCTTAAAGTAGCATTTCTCTTACCTTAATTGCTTCATTTACCAGTTTATCAACTGCTTCTTTGCTGTCTGTATCTTGACCTTTTAGCATCATTGCTATCTAGTAGGTTACCATAGAAAAGAGACATTAATGTGTCTAAATATGTGATATACTCAGAGAAGCTCACAGCAGTAGTGACCACTGCACAGCTTGCCACACATCTCGGATCGTAATGGGTCACTCTACAAATTGAGCGTGTATTTTCCATCACCTTATCAATGTCTGTAGAACCACATAATTAGAGAGAGAGACTATGCAAGTGCTATCAGGATGACACAGACAGTAGGTTGTGGTTTATGCTGGTCTCACCATGATAGCCCACTGCCCCAAGTATGGCTGTCCTCATTACAGCTCCATTGGGAGCCAGATACCTCCTGTTAGAACAAACACATGACTACATATGAAGGGGCAAGTCCCACAGGATGTTAACACAGTATTTTTGATTTCACTTACTTGCTTTTTTCCCAAAGGTCTTGAGATGCTAAATGAGGATCTTCCAAGTATTTCTCATGTCTCAGAACAGAGGTCACAGTGAAGCCAATTCCCATTCCACCTTACATCCAAGATAACAGACAACCACAACCATTTTCTAATTGTACAACTGACTAGATTAGCATGTCTTATGCCACTATGTTTGCATGCAACCTATCTAGTACACACTCAAGTCCCACTTTGCTCATGCACATGTTAGCATATGAGTATAAATGGTTAATTGTGTATAATGGTGTTCCTGTCATATAAAAAGAATACTTTTATATATACTGTATAGTTGACATTAGTATACTAACCTATGTCCCCTAAATCTTCAAATCCATGTTGCTTCCAGTTGAGCAATCGTTTTGCAAAGTCCTTCTTGTCCACTTTTCCCTTTAAATCAGTCACCATTTGCATTATCAATATCAGCTGATCTGTGTCATCAGTCCAATCTCCCTTCTTCCATCTAAATGGAGAAAACAGAAAAGCAAGGCTACATCAAATATTGTAATTGCATTTCTATATGTAATCTTATTATACTAGATATGTTCCAGCTATATATATGTATACTGCAGGTCTTGCACAAGAGGCACGGAAACAAAAGAATTTAATATTGTTATTATACAATACAATGTACATACAGGAATTACCACACAAGGTACACATGTGTGTCTAGATCTGCTGGTACACATGTTATATCAATCATAATAAATGTCAACACCAATGATCTTACTAACCTCATTCTGTGGGCATCTTGCACAATATCATTGTAACTCTTTGGACCTTCCTCCCCATAGGCGTCTACGCATGTCTTCTTGTTAAAGAATTCTGTGGCTAAACCTATATAATGAGTACATCATACATCATATATTATATAGTACAGCACACCATGCAGTATACAGTTTAATGATGCTGCAGTACTAATTCACATCACATAAGTAGGGAGATAATAATTCGTGTAAGAGATCTACATTTATAAGTTAAAGGTCTAGGTATTACCGTACGCATCTCCTATTGCTTGTCCATAGATCAGTCCTTTGATTTTATTGACTATCTCCTTTCTTCCCAAGTGGCTCCAACTAGGATCGTATGCACTTGTGTGTTCTTCATCAGGTATAGGATTGCTCTCTATACAATATTACAGCAAAACGATCACATTACTAGTGCGAAATTATATACTCCTCAAAATAATCATTGCCATTAGAAACTCGCCTGCCATGTCCTTGAACAAGAAAGGAATATATATCCAGTTTTACGCTTAAATAAGCAGTAGTAAGTAGAGAAACTACGTATATAGCTGTAACTGAATATTATGCAACTTGCAAGGCTATTACGTCAGTGACTAAAAATAGATGCTCAGCAGTGCCAGTCATTGCTGATATAGCAGTAATAGCGCTATTACATTACAAAGTGCGAGGTGTGAAACGCTTCGTCATCCATTTTGATCACTGTAATTTAAACCTAAATTGACGAAATATAGGCAGACTAGGATAATCTCATGATATAATAATTATCATGTCATGGTCGAGTAAATATCTGAAGATGAAGGACTATAAAATTTTTATATACATTAGCAGAACTATTCTAGCTGTACATACAGTGCTACCTGGTATGTCCACATACTGTACATGACAAGTCAGCATAAAAGATATGTAATTAATTATATTACAGTTACTGTATGTAGATATAATTAGAAAGTGTAAGTTTGAGATGCAATGTCATCTAACAGCTGCTCTTCATTCTGATGCATGTTACACAGCTTGCTACTCAAGCGCCAAACAGTCACATGACCTGTCACATGACCAGCTGCCAGTACCTGGGGTCTAATTAAAACAGAAAAATGGATGTGCATAATTTAAAATACAAACTACATGGATCATACAATTTAAAATACCTCTTATTATTAAAAAGAAGAACCTGAACAGCGCCAACTTTCTGATCAGCTGGTTCTAAGATATTCACTGAATTAATAGGACTTTCCTTTTGAAAAATTTAATAATACATAAAAGTAAGTTGATGTATATGTAATCGTAAATATTCTATACCAACTTTGAGATCATAAATTAGAACTCTTCCGTCTTCTGTTCCCAGAACAAAGAGCAGAGGTCTTGAGAGGGACCAGGCAACAGAGTAGATGCACCCTCTTCCCGGCTCCACAGTCAACAGAGGATTGGCCTAGTGGCATGGGGCATGGAGTAAAGGGGATTCACTGGCAAGAACAATACAGCACAACTTTCTAATATGGACACTGATGTCAATATATTACATAAACAGTATAATGTCACACTAAAGGGATTCAACCTACATAGTGAGACAGATGAGCAATGTAATAGTTAGCTTGATACACTAAGTTGAATTGCCAACTGTGACTTCAAGGGACTGTGCATACGTACCTCTAGGAAGGAGTACATTCTCACAGTAGAGTCAGTCGACGAGGAGAGAAAGATGTTTCTGTGAAAAGGAGACGAATCTACAGCATAGACAGGTCCAAAGTGGTTCTTAAAAACAAAGGTAACAGGATTGTGAAATTCCATCTCGTCTTCAGCTACAGAGATACAGAGCTCAGTTGGAACCAAAAGGAGAAGGAGAATGCAAGGTAATATTACACTTACGGAGCGAAGTAGCGGTGGGCAAACGAGAAATAAGAGAGCATTTCATCAGTGATCCGTTCTCACCTCCCACTATGAAAAGAGTCTTGTCATCTTTTGAGAAGCTCAAGCAGGTAGCTGAGGGAGGAGGAAGAACATAGACATCTGATAACGTAAATTTTTAAAATATTGATCACTGAAATATTTGTTCAGCTGAAGTACTGTTAAACGCACTTTCCAGACGTCTCAATCTAACAAGCTATTTTTTACCTCCAATTTTAGTAGATTTTGTTGCTCTAGGATTTCTAATGCTGTGAGAGACAGCATTTGAGACGATCCTAAATCCTTGTGTTACCTGCAGCAACTTCCCCTGCTTGATAATGGTCCACAATAACACCTTACCATCCGTACCAAGTGACAGCAACTGAATATAGGAAATGTACACATAACCTCACTTGTATCACATATACGTAGCCGGAAAATTTGGCAAGTTTTATATTTGGCGTAACTATGATGCAATCGTTGGCTTAATTGTTTAAATGGACGATGGTACCGTTATGTTCGATATCGATAGCTGTCTATCATACTTAAGGAAAATTTGGCAAAGAATTAAATTTGGCGAGCTTCAAACTATTCGCCAAATCGCCAAATTTAAGTCCTCGCCAAATTTTCCGGCTATACGGTATACATAGCAATGAATAAGTACACATCTAAGCTTTGCAATAATAAAAGTCAATCAGAATACATTTCTTTAATTAGTTAATTCATTGACCTACATATATTATTTTACAGTGTAATATCTACAACTACGGTGTACCTACAACTACGTATATTATTTTACAGTGTAATATAGGAATGCATAGCAATGCATACATATGGTTAAGGTAGTTAAACACTTTTCTAATGTAAACCAGTTAGAATGTCTCACTTTATATTCGCCCGTCCTTGAATCCTTATTCAGAATCCAGGTAACCTTGGAAACAGGCTCCTGGTGACCAAACTGACTTAGACCAGAGAAGGCAACCACCTGGTCGGGCTCTGATGCTGTGTTCCACACACACAATTCACCTAGCAACCAACAGACCCTAATATCACAACTACCTCACACTAACACAGTAACCTCCAGTAGCCTCCATTACACTGGGAATTAATTGTATAGCGACCACCATATACATTTCTACTATCCCGAAACTTAATACAGTTTCTCTAATACTATGAACACTGTTCTATATGAGTATTCTAATACTTTACTACATACTACTTAATACTACAGTGAGAGGCCTAAATTAGCTTTAGATGAGGATACAAGAGTCTTCTCTTTAATCTTCTGTTCCACTGGACCATATGTGTATACATTGTACTACAGAAGAGATCGTACCACTGAATGTTCCAGCAGCCACTACTGCAGGCTCTGTGGGATGGTAGGAAAGACTAGTACAGCAGCTTGGCGTCTCTATTGACAGAGAGGCTCTTGAGGGATCCAGTCCCTTCTGCTGCAAGTGCCAGACACAGATGTGCCCTGGATGACTGCACCAGTCCTGATGAGACACGTAGCCATACCTATCATTCTATTAAGGACAAATAGTGGCACTCCACTCCTTAACCATCAACACACATCTTCCTTATGGGAGGCGCAGGGTTGGACTGACAACCTCTCACTACAGTAAGAGCCGTCACAAGATGACAGTGGAGATGGCCAATAACCACTAATGCATTGATGCAACAAGGAGGAGGATACGATGCAGCCAGTACAGTGCCACTGCAGTTCCAGGAGACATCGGTGACCGCATACTATAACAAGGAAATACTTATATGTATATTTACAAGCCTGTTTAGTGGAAGTTGAATTGTGGAAAGTTAGTGTGGAAGTGGAAACCCTCTGATATGGAAGTGGAAACCCTCTGAGATGGAGTGGAAACCCTCTGATATGGAAGTGGAAACCCTCTGAGATGGAAGTGGAAACTCTCTGATATGGAGTGGAAACCCTCTGATATGGAAGTGGAAACCCTCTGAGATTGAGTGGAAACCCTCTGATATGGAAGTGGAAACCCTCTGATATGGAAGTGGAAACCCTCTGAGATGAAAGTGGAAACCCTCTGATATGGAAGTGGGACTCACTTGTTTCTCCATCATGCTCCTGTCACAAAGATGGTGGATGCAGGTCACGTCAGCTACGGTGTCCTCCCACTCCACATTGTAGCTATCAAATGCTCTGCTCCTCACATTCCTGTCCAGCTGTCCGCACACCTCTCCTTCAACCCTCTTCAGAAAGGCAGCCAATGACTACCGCAGGAGAAAACACCTTGCATACATGTGCACTGTGCAAGTCATAGAAATAGTCTCAGAAATATACAAATCTCATCACTACTACAGATACTGTCAGATCAGTAGTTTAACAGAAAAAGTAATCAGCCAAAACGTCATTGCTGTAATGTCATAGCTATTGTGTGGCTAACCGCCCTTTTACTGCATGCTGTCAACAATGCAATAACGGTACACTCATGAGATTCTCGCGAATGTAACTCTATCAGGTGCATCAGTACAATTATGACAGAAAACGGACAGACGTACTTCAGCATCGGCTACATCAGCTAGATGGAGTTCTGCTGTTCGAACGGGGTCGGTTTGGGAAGACACCGATTCCGTAAACACTGCTTGTGATTCGCTATCATAAGTGAGTATTTCACTAGTTTGAGTAGAGGAGGTCCTGCACTCGCTGCAGAATGATAACAAGATTACTGTAAATTGGCTCGCGTATAGGTCTAGCTAGCATAGGCCTACATATATCTCCAGTAAACACAGCTCAAATACTCACGGCTCTGTCCTCCAGCAGGAATGGAACGAGGCTACGCACAAGTTCTGATCTTGAAACATGGCAGTCTGAATGTTGTGATGTGCCTTAGCAGCAGCAACGCCAGGGGAAAAGGGATTTCCCCCTTTGTACAGATACGTAGTTTTACGGAAAAAATCAAATTTGTCACGCTCAGTCAGAAAGATGGCAGACCAGAAGAAAGGTCCGGAACCTTTTAATACTTCGCTTTTCTCGAGTGGACTGGATTTTGATACTTCTTCCTTTACTATCAGTCCAGTATCGAAGCCTGTTCAAAACCAGCCTCCATCTGGTGAGGCTACACCCTCCTCGGCAACCAAGACTCAGTCGATCACTCCACCACATTTAGCGAAGCGAGAAAATTCTCCGATAGTGCCACCCCAAAGTGATGCAAAGACAGCCGCAACCTCGAAGCTGTTTTCGTCCCTCCCTTTAGATTCTCCAGCTTTTAATGCGTCCAAGACGCAGCAGCCATCTTCCACGACTGTCCCAAAACCAGAGTTGGAATTGGAAACTGTGGACATAGGATCTCCATCCAAAGAGGATCCAGTCCCTCCAATCCAGATACCAGCGACAATTCCTCCTGGTACAGAGGGAAGGTTATCTCCAGGTTTGATTCCTGGGCATGCTGGAGTCCCTTCCACATTTCCACCAGTGGCTGCAGTACCACCCTTGCAGCATCAGATGCCCAGCCAGGTCCCTGGGGGAGATACCACTAGCACTGCTAACCCATACCGTCTCACTTCAAAGCATATGGGCCGACCCACCCCTGGTCAGTCTTCAATGTTGTCTCAACACACCTTTCCAGCTGGTGGAGTAGTGCCTCCAACTTCCACCCAGATTATGCAACCACCCTCTACCATGGCCTCAGCTGGATATTCCCCAATAATACCCCCTACCACTGGTTCAACTGGGTATTCCCCAATAATACCCCCTACCACTGGTTCAACTGGGTATTCCCCTATCATACCGCCCACCACCTCCTCGACTGGGTATTCCCCTATCATACCGCCTACTGTTGCTCCATCGCAGGCTACTCCTCCTGTGCAGTATGCGGACTATTCTGGTGTCTACAACCCAGTGAGGCCCCACTGGTTCTACCTCAGAAGTGGAGATAGATACTGGCTTCCATTCACTCTAGTTGACTCCAGTCGTTTGGAACAGCTTTATCAGAAGCAACTAGCTGGATCACTGCCCTCCAATCAGATTATCTCAACAGATGGAGGAAGATACGATGTAAACTTTACAGCTCGTACAAGAAGTGCAGTTTACTGGAGTGAAGAGGTCTCAAGTGTCCGCAGGTGTACGTGGTTCTACAGAGGGGAGATGGATCGATGGTACCTCCCCTATGATGAGCAGCTGTCACAGAAATTAGAGGTACATGCATACGTACATACATGATTAAGTATATATATATATGTATGTATGTAGCCCCATATGTGTTCCTTTGACATAGAGACCATTATATACGTATTTAATGTATATTATGTAAGTAAATATGTATACAATATGCTTGATGTTTTATATAGTTAGCTGAGTATATGTTGTGTACTGTTCATAGGAAGAATATTATGCTGGCATGGCTCAGCAGTTGTGGAACCGAAAGATACCGCTTGAGAATAACGAGGTGATTGTCATGCACTCCTCGACCTCTGTGGTCCACTACCCTCCTCCACCCGGTGGAATGCCTCTGGACATAGATGAGCAGTACAGCAGGCCAAAGGCAGTTAAAAGGGAATTCACCGAAATTGACCAAGTCAGCCAAGGTTCTCACTCACTAGTACATGTACGTATGTGTATCCTACATGAAGTAATAAGGGGGTTAATTGTGCTAAAGCCTGCACAAAGACAATGATGAGTAAATGAATAATTACTGGTGGTATAATAACTTACAGTGATTATTCATTTCTGCATACTTCTTACATACGCACGTACATACATACATGCACCTACGTACGTAACTTATACACATACGTAAAATGGGATGGATGGATGGTAGAAGGTCTGGGTTAAGTGTTAGGTTGAGACATACACAATTATATTGCATTCTTACTTTTAGGAGAACAATCTAGAATAGACCATCTGGTCTTTGTAATACATGGGATAGGAGATATGCATGACATCAACTTCAGAAATATAGTGGATTGTGGTAAGTATGTTAAATGAAATGGTTGTGGTTCTATTTATCATTTCTCTCCTCATTTTGGTGGTAGTTGATGACTTTAGAGAGGTTGCACAACTGATGTTGCAAACTCATCGTTTCCAGGGACAGGCTCCTCGTAACGGTGATGAAGGTGGGAGAGTGGAGCTTCTGCCAATCCACTGGCATGCTACATTGCACAGTGGAGGGACTGGGATAGATAGGTAGGTTTGTTCGCTGCACACACCACACCATTGACTGTGGTTCATGGACCGCCCTCCCATGGTTGTTTCCATTAGTCGAGTGAAACCTCTAACACTGAAGAGCATCAAGAGGTTACGAGACTTCACCAACACTACATTACTAGATATTCTCTTCTATACAAGTCCAGTTTATTGCCAAGTAAGAATACAAAATGGTTTCTTCATTACCTTGCTCCACGATTATGAGTGATTTACCACTCATAGAGTTGGATTGTTGTGCTTTGTATGTACTGAGCATGATTTTGTGTACCGTATCTTGTAGACTATTGTAGCCCAGGTGACCAATGAGATGAATCGCTTGCATCAACTCTTTCTCAGTCGAAATCCAACCTTCAAAGGAGGTGTGTCTCTAATGGGCCACTCCTTAGGGTCATGCATTGCCTTTGATATATTGCAGCATCAGGTAACCCATTGAATGAGATACAAATAGGCTCAGCTCCATGATATCTGCATCCCTCCCTCTCCACTGGTACAGTGTAGCGATTCTGTTGTCGAGGAAGCTGATGAGGGAGAAAAGGAAGACACTGAAGAGATACCTACATTAGTTGATGTCCTCAGTAATATGGGACTGCAGGATCAGATGGCTGCTTTTGAGAAGGAGAAGATTGACTATGAGAGTCTTGTAAGGCTTTTTTAACTATACAGAAAATGTGTACATATCTACTATTGGCATTTTAAATGTATTGTACTTTAACCATTGGTAGAGGTATTTACATATGTACGTACCTCTACCGATAGCATACGTACCTCTACCGATAGCATACGTACCTCTACCGATAGCATACGTACCTCTACCGATAGCATACGTACCTCTACCGATAGCATACGTACCTCTACCGATAGCATACGTACCTCTACCGATAGCATACGTACCTCTACCGATAGCATACGTACCTCTACCGATAGCATACGTACCTCTACCGATAGCATACGTACCTCTACCGATAGCATACGTACCTCTACCGATAGCATACGTACCTCTACCGATAGCATACGTACCTCTACCGATAGCATACGTACGTACCTCTATGTACATTTGTACATACGTACGTCTGCTCTGTGTATGTTAACAAGTCGGTTTGCACTGTTTGCTATATACTTGTGTGTGTTATAAATGTTTGAAGTGGAGTAGTAACAGAACAATGAAATGTAATCTTTTTCAGATGCTACTGTCTTATGATGACCTGAAGGAGTTAGGGATTCCTATGGGACCTAGAAAGAAATTAGCTGGCCTAATTAAGCATGAAAAGGAAAGAATCTTGCAGATCAAGGTCTACTTGTGGCATTCCCTATGTCTACTTATGTTCGTATATATGTACATACATACATATGTGCAAATATGTGCCTATTAGAAACTAGAAGGATGGAGAGCATTTGATGGCACTCTATATTTGACCAAGCAATGCCCTGTGTTATCTGCTAAATATATGAGTGCATGTACTTATATGTACTTACATATATGTACGTATGTATGTGTTGTAGGCAGAGAAGGAATCTAAAGCATTACACCAAGCTGAGAAGGTGAACAAGAAAAAGAAGAAGTATCAGGAAATGGCTGCTCTTGAAGAAACTGGCCTAAAGATGGTACCTTTCGCTGTGAGCAAGAACATGGCTGGCACAGGACAATCCTTTGTGGACTATACAGAATTAGATTTCAAACCAGAGAATTTTTTTGCAATTGGATCTCCAATTGGACTATTTCTCACAGTCAGGTACAGGGATGAAAGCTACAAGTGATTCAGTACTGTATGTAACTATGAGTACTTTCTCTACTTTAGAGGTGTTGACTTGGTAGGCCCAAACTTTTGTTTACCAACATGTCCGCATTTCTATAACATATTTCATCCAGTAAGTTTTATTACATTGCCATTACTCGGGCTATCTTTAGTATTGCATTTTATTAACCAACATACATATGTACATATATTTATACATATTATTACCAGCTATCCTGGATCTAATTCCCCGCAATAGCATCTTTTGTATTTTCCCTTTTTATGATGTCTGAGAATGATTGTGGTTTTTTGATTATCACTTCAGTTATTCATATTAAAGCTAGCTATCATATAGTACGTATAATGGGGTCCTTTGTCACTACCAGTTTGTGTTTCTTTTCCTACGTAAGTATGATCCAGTAGCTTACAGGATAGAACCACTTATTGATCCAGCATTTGGTCAAACTAAGCCGATTCTGCTGCCTCATCACAAAGGAAGAAAGCGCTTTCATCTCGGTATGTGCATTCACTTGCATACATTTATATCAACATTCCATATACGTACATGTATATAGTACCGTAGTTCGGGAAATTTTCGTGTTAAAATATTTTCGTGGTCTGGGTCGCACGAGAGATTGTTGCTGGTACTTCGGACGAAAGTGAGCCCTTTGGGTCCGGTAAACCGTCCTTGCGCTGCAGGTATCACAGTAGAGCCATTTTAGCCGCGCTCAGCTGTGTTGCGTTGTACAACGTGTTATTATTCGTTGTTAAAAATATTTTGTGTGATAAATTTTCGTGGTTTGAGCCAACACGAAAATATTTTAACCACGAAAATTTCCCGAATTATGGTATAGTATAGATAATCTATAGTACGTATATACTGTACGTACGTATATGTATGTTAATTGTTTTCTTTTGGAGGTTTATAGTTTAGAGAACTTGGTTTTAATTATAGCTTTATCTATTTAAGAAATGTTAAGAAAGCAGTTCTATTGATTTATTCTACGGTAACCTTGAGATATGTGATTGCTACTTTACTTTACTTTGTATGTGTAGAGTTGTATGAGAACCTGGGTCGTGTGGGTACGACCCTTAAAGAGAATTTTCTGGGTGGTGTAAGGAACATGTGGGAATCAATCAGTGAGTTTGCCCGCAGTCACACAACAGGACAAGCGGGGGGTTCTTCTGAGCAACAAGCCGGAAGTGTGGCAGTTGAGCCAAAGGCGGAGCCCGAAGGTCAGTTTGGTGTCTTATACTGCAGCTGCAATGTTCTCTGTATGTAGGACTGTCTATAGTGTAACTGGAATCGTATGTATATTTTGTAGTTCCTTCAACACCGTCTGACCAGGATGGAGGAAATATATTTTCTGTTTTGCAAGGTCGTTTGAACAAAGATGGCCGTATTGATCATGTGTTACAGGAGAAGCCAATTGAGACCTTGAATGAGTACCTGTTTGCCATTAGTAGTCACCTCACTTACTGGTAAGTGCATGTGTATGTATGTACGTATGTATGTATGTAACTGGCTGCCTAGAATGCCTATATGCACGGCTAAAGGCCTCCCAGTCTAAATAAGATACTTGACTTGACTTGATATATAACTCCATCCTGCAAAATAGAATTACTAGTAGAAGACCTTCCGACCTCTTTGTATCTCTTCTTTACAGGAGATCTGAGGACACGGCTCTCTTCCTTTTGAAGCAAACATACAAAGAACAAAACCCAGAATTAGTCAAATTGTGAATGAACTTTGTGAACAAAAAGCTAGGGTTTATAACACACATTTTTTCAAGTATATTAATTAGGTCATTAATTATTAGTAGTAATTATGAACAGAGTAACCACTCGGACTTCTGTTGTATGCCATATTTAATGAGTCCTAATAAGGACAAAACAGCTGTCTATGACTCAATCATCATTTTGAGTAGCTAAGGGGAGACTCTGGTTCCCATTTGTCTGCAACTCTATTCAAAATGGTAACACTGAAATGAAATTAATGGTCACATTTCATAATACATATATTTTCTATTATTTGTTATTTGGTGTATGGATATGCTGTACAGATGCAATCAGTTCTTTAACCAACTCCTGGTTATTCATTTCTTTTTCTTTCTGAGTAGTCTTTTGGCCTTTATACCTGCTCTGGAGCCTTTGCCTGCGCTCTTCATAAGATGTTTGTACTGACCTGACAGTTTTGCTCGTTTCCTACATTTTGAAAGTAAATGATTTCAAGTGTCTCCCTACTCCTTATAATGTCTCCTACCTCTTATTAAGTGTCTCCCTACTCCTTATAATGTCTCCTACCTCTTATTAAGTGACTCCCTACTCCTTATAATGTCTCCTACCTCTTATTAAGTGTCTCCCTACTCCTTATAATGTCTCCTACCTCTTATTAAGTGTCTCCCTACTCCTTATAATGTCTCCTACGTACCTCTTATTAAGTGACTCCCTACTCCTTATAATGTCGTCTACCTCTTATTAAGTGACTCCCTACTCCTTATAATGTCGCCTACCTCTTATTAAGTGACTCCCTACTCCTTATAATGTCTCCTACCTCTTATTAAGTGACTGCCTATTTAGAGGGATGTATGCAAAGGGGTCCGGTTTTCCTTTCCTCCTGACATCTCCTCTAGCCTTCTTAGATGCATACTCTTCTCCAAAGTTGATTTTGTGGCCTTTCTTGGTATTTCTATGAATACCACTTCCGCCAGCTACAATTGCAACACACAAGATAGAGACTCTTGAACTGAAACTAACTACACTTAAAGAATACTAGATGCATGTATAAGCCATTTCGTGCTTAGCTACAATGCCATGGCAACGTTAACTGTACCTTATATTGGCCTACCTAACCTATATTGGCCTATCTAACCTATATTGGCCTACCTAACCTATATTGGCCTATCTAACCTATATTGGCCTATCTAACCTATATTGGCCTACCTAACCTATATTGGCCTATCTAACCTATATTGGCCTACCTAACCTATATTGGCCTACCTAACCTATATTGGCCTACCTAACCTATATTGGCCTACCTAACCTATATTGGCCTATCTAACCTATATTGGCCTACCTAACCTATATTGGCCTACCTGTATCTTTGAAGGGTGTTATATGAGATAAGAACAGATATGATGAAGGTATTCATTACCTCTATAACTGCTTGTTTCGGTACAATTTATCTCCTCTTCACTGTCATTGATCAAGGAGTTACCAGTGTCCATTTCCATACTGGCACTTTTCCCTAAAACTCTTTCCTGACGATCTTCCGACTTTGCATCAATAAGGATTCTTCCATCTTCACTGGTTTTAAATTCTTTAGAATGTTTCTTTTTGCTGATTTGGATAGCTCTAGGATTAGTACCTAGTGATGTGTGTACGGGGTGACAGACAAGTGTGCATGGGGTGACACGGTGGTGTGCGTGGGGTGACACGGTGGTGTGCGTGGGGTGACACGGTGGTGTGCGTGGGGTGACACGGTGGTGTGCGTGGGGTGACACGGTGGTGTGCGTGGGGTGACACGGTGGTGTGCGTGGGGTGACACGGTGGTGTGCGTGGGGTGACACGGTGGTGTGCGTGGGGTGACACGGTGGTGTGCGTGGGGTGACACGGTGGTGTGCGTGGGGTGACACGGTGGTGTGCGTGGGGTGACACGGTGGTGTGCATGGGGTGACACGTATGCTGTCAATTACTTAGCACTTTCTGTGCTGATCTTGAGTCCATGAGGTCAAGAGGTTCATCGTTCTCTTCTCTAATCCAAGCACCTTTCTCCACAGGGGACATGTCATCACTATCTTCACCACTCTCATCATCACTGTCATACAGGTAGTCATCCAAAGTATAAGGTTGAGTCTTCAACCTACTTACAGGACTTTCTGCCTCGTTCTACACAGAAGATATGACTAGTGTGATGCTCGCAGTAAGAGACTGACTGTAAGGACTACAGCCCTGTATAGGTAGCTCACCCACACACACTAGAACTACATTTTATGGTTGCTCATGAAGGGATGGGTGCTCATGAAGGGATGGGTGCTCATGAAGGGATGGGTGCTCATGAAGGGATGGGTGCTCATGAAGGGATGGTTGCTCATGAAGGGATGGTTGCTCATGAAGGGATGGGTGCTCATGAAGGGATGGTTGCTCATGAAGGGATGGGTGCTCATGAAGGGATGGGTGCTCATGAAGGGATGGGTGCTCATGAAGGGATGGGTGCTCATGAAGGGATGGTTGCCTACTTGTTTCTTATCTTGAAGTTTCTGCTTCTTAGCTCTTTCCATCATTCTGTAGCATTGCTTTATAAACTTCACTTGTCCTTCCAGTGCTACATTCTTTATATTCTCATATCCAAACTTTTTCAACAGTTTCTCTATAATGTACTGTGCTTGCTTCCTGTGATGGATCTTGGCTCCGCCCTTTTGATCCAATAGTCTTTGTACCTATAAATATACATTGGCCATTACAACATACGTATGTGGGTGTGGTGTGGGTGTGGTGTGGGTGTATCCAAAACTTACAAAATCCTCCAGATGATCGACCAGGTCATGTTGGGGGATAACCCTTATGATTGCCTTGCTGCATCTGATAGCTTCTCTAACAACCTCATTGCTCTGAGCGCTCAGCAACAGACATACACTATTCATTAAGTCACTGACCAACTGACCTCTTAGGAGATCTATATAGAAATGAAATGGAAATAGTTGCGCAATCATCCAGTGCTATTGCTCAATAGCATACCACTAAACTTTAAAACAAGAACAGAGAGAGCCTTCAGTGTAGCAGCTGTGAGCCTTGGAGAGCCAGCAAGACCTGCCAAAACTCTTGAGAAGAATAATGGAACAGCTTCTATATTAAGATAAGGGTAACCACAACCACTTTGGCTACTTTAGTATAACGACATGAGAGTCATGTGAATATCATGTGACATGACATGTCAACCATAGCTCACCCTCAACAGTCACATCCAGGCATCTTTGTAAGGAATGACACATTTCAACAATAAGTTTCTTAGCTTCAGTTCTTGTCTTTTTGTTGGTATCCTTTATGGCCAATAGGACTTCTGGAAGAATTGCATAAAGAAAGGTCTCGCCACTCCCATTTGAACACCTGGAAACCATTTTCATTAAACAAGACAACCTTGGCTAGAGTACAAAGGACAGAGGTGAAGGGGTGTGGCAGGGGATGGTCCTCCAAAAATTGAACTATATTTAATGTACCTTTCTGGATGCTGCTGTGACTGAATTTAAGGCTTTTACAAGGCTATCTTGAATTTCAATGCAGTGCTGCTGAGCAAACTTGTAGAAAATGCCTTCCTTGGAGCTCAAAATGAAATCCACCATTTTATAGGCTTTCTTCTGAACAGTGGGTAGGACACTGTGTATTTGTGGAACGAAAAGGTCATATGCTTGCTGGAGACACTCTGGAGGAAGGTGTTCTACCAGAATTAGGACCAGATCCATCATCAGACACCTGAAATTGAGGAGATGGATTGCATGTTGAATGAGAGGGAGTGATGTGGTAAGGGTGAGGATGGCAGTTTAAGATAGACTCACTTTGTGTCTGATGCAGTGCTGTCTTGTTTCAGCATGCTAACCATTTTAGCAAAGAAGGTCTGTAGCAGCGTGTTTTCAGTGATGGACGCAAAGGCTTGCACGCAGGCATGAATGTGTTCCTTGTTAGTGCATGCGTCAGATGTGTAGAGGTTAAACAGAATAGGAAGGTAATTTTTGGAGAATCTTGACAGGGCCTTGGTGGAAGTTTCTATGGCAAGTTACAATAAAGCAAGTCATTACATATAACTGAATGATCACTGAACTTGTAATCAAATGAAATGAATCTTCTATTTCAGAGTACCCTCAGACTGAAGACTGAAGTATATATGTATAATCATGTTACCATGGCAATCAGTAGTAGGTGTGGTCATCACGGGGCACAACAATAGCCAATGCAATAACCATAAGTCTGCCAAACGGGGGAAAACCCCAGGTACACTAAACAGTTTGAGCCTTACTCACCATCGTGCACTGATGTGTCTATGACATTCTTAAGAGAATGACACACAACCATTCTAAGGTCTGGTCTCTCGTTCAGCACTTTACCAAGCTGTTGTGCAATCTGCTTGAAACTCTATAAGCACACATACAAATGGATTGGGTCACTCAGTCATTGCACCTTCTCCTGTGTTGTGCAATATTGTATTGTAGTTACACAATCAGTGTTCGACAACCTACTTCAGAGACATCTGTTGGGTGAGTACAAAAGCCCGGTAGCGTCTCCCAAAGCTGTTTTTCAACAGTTGAAAAGAATTTTGCTTCTAAACTCTTATCAGATTGTTGGAATTCTTGTCCTGGAACAAAACGGTTCATTAATATTCCTACTAGATGAGCAATGTGTACTGATTAGAAACACACCCTTTTGGAACGCTTGGTTTATTAAGGGCAAGACTGATGTCACAAAGTAAGACAGTCCAGTTCTTCTTGTATGCTCCCTCAGAAGAGGAAGAATCCAGCTTCTCGGAAAATCAAAAGGAGGACTAAAACATTAGAATGAATCGTGCATAAAACACAACAAAATACTTCATTTAGAGTCACTGGCTACTATTAGCATGGTTCTCATGACTCTATAGCACTGTGGAGCATACTTACTGGTCAAAGTTCATCTCCAGGGATACCGTCTCCAATACAACTCTATATTCAGCAACACCAGAGATACATAGCTACAGGTCAGCAAATGGAGACTGTAGTAACTGACCTCGGACCCATTGTTTCTATGGCAACAGCTAAGGTCCCTTCAAGGTGAGGAATCAGCTGGGCATCATCAGATTCCCTCAGATCACACAAAGATATCAAACTCTACACAATAACAAAGCTGTAATTGATGTAATGCTTAATAACCAGAGACAGTTGTTGTCAATTTTCAGGCGTAAACAGTTGCCGTGGAACAAACCTCTTTCATGAACTCCTGACAGTCCTTTCTGCTTCCAAATTCCCTATAGAATGCTTTGATTACTTCAAATACAAGGATCCACGACTTCTGGTACTTGTATTTCAAACCAGTCTCTAAAGACCTTAAAGAAGTGAGAATAGGAGGGGCAGTCTCACTCTCTGACCCTTCTTGGGTAGGAATCAGTTACTTACTTAAAAATGGTGCAGAGAGTGCTAATGCAAGCCTGACTATACTCTGTCTTCTCCATCAGAGGAGAGATACACTCAACCACAAGTGTCTGGGTGGGACAAGAATGGAGACACTAAGGGACACTTACATACTTTGGTTAAAGGAGATTATTACTGAAGAAAGAGTGAGGAAGGAGAAGGTATAATAAAAAGGGTTGAACAAAGCTGTATTGTAGAGGTAGATTACTGACTTGTTACGTTCATAAAGGTAATGGTTGAGTATCAGCAAAATAGGTATTAACAAAAATTGAAAATTTTGACCCAGGTACTGGTACTATTCCAGCTAGACCCCTCGGAACTACGTACCTTCATGGTAGAGGCAGCTGTCTCACCAACCATGGCCTTCTGTGCCTGAAAGCAGTTTATACAGTTGGGACAAAACTTTCCCAAGTGCTGCAGGCACATGGAAGGACCAAGTTTCCTCAGGCTTATAAGACCAGCTGCCATCATCTTTATCCATCTCACCAGGAGCACTGCATCAGCAAGAGATGGCTGATGGTCGTAGAGGGCCTACGACGACAGAACATACAGATTGAAAGATTGAGGAGAATGTAGCTTGAGTGGGCAAATCTGTCTTACTCACTGATATCAACTGTCCATTCAACTGGTCAGTCAACCCTTGAGGACCACATACAGATGTGAATAGGGCCATAAAGGTCTCCATTCCATTTAATCTTAAAGTCTACAGGATAGAGAAATAGATTCTTCTTCATTAGACACATAATTTTAATATTTTAACGTGAGTATTGCCAGTGTACATATAAAACTGTCACAACCTACAGAACTGGTCAATGTCATTTGCTTAAGTATCAGTTCACATAGCTCCTTCAACAACTACATGTAAACAAAGTTATATACATATTTGGTAATGGGGTCAGGACACTGTCTGGTCAATGAGACAAGAACTCACTTGAGTGGGAAAGTTTGCCAGACAGCCTTCAAGCAGTTTCATGAGAAAAACTGTTAGTTTCTCCCCAACTGATCCACTCTCGACCTGCTGCTGAATAAATTTGGCTATTGCAGGAGCAGCTGGATGGAAGGTCAATGAGTCACTGGTGCTAGTGAGACATCCTTCTCTCAGAAGAGAGACCACGCCATCTTTGGCTCTCTTACGAACCTGCAACCCAAATTAAACACACTTAATGAGCAGTGGGCAGGACAAACAACATTCCCATTCTACCCCAGTACCATAGGGTAGGAATTACCACATTCCCATTCTACCCCAGTACCATAGGGTAGGAATTACCACATTCCCATTCTACCCCAGTACCATAGGGTAGGAATTACCACATTCCCATTCTACCCCAGTACCATAGGGTAGGAATTACCACATTCCCATTCTACCCCAGTACCTTGGGGTTGGGATGGATGCAATGGATCATCAGTGTATTGACTACACTTTTAGTAAAAAAGTCTCTCCAACAAGCTGTAGAATCTTGCAACAGTAGCACAGTCACCAGAACTCCAATAAGCTGAAAGAATTTGAGCAAAAGGCAAGAACACTACACAAGGAGACATTTCGCAGGACAAACACTTAGGCCATGTACAACTTACAGATCTCAGTAACTCAAAGTCATCTGTTTCAGAGAACTTTGATAGAGATTGAATAACAACTTTTAGAATAAATCCAAACTTGCTCTGCAATACAGATTCGGGAACCCTAACACACCATATAAGGAAATCTTAATACTCTCATCTATTATTATTGTTATTATTAATGTACCTATCTCATAAATATATTTTAGGAATGCCAACAATTTTTGGTTAAGGGGCACAGGGCTTTACCTGGGTACCATTGCCACTGGCAAGGCTACCAGGTCGTCCATCTAAATATGGCAATCCTCACAAATCAAATGGAACATTTTCAATCCACTCACTTGGGCACGACCATATTCAACAGGTAAGCGACTGGTGATGCCTCTTCCTCCTCCACTGAGGCTTCAAGTACGGTCAACTACAGTTGGAAATACATACAGACTTGTTGCTATGATACTGAATGAGAGTTACACAAAAGCTATAATATATGGCGGATAATCACTAGAAAAATGGATATATATAGTGGATAGTGTTTGGATTGACTGTTTTACTAAACTTCGATAACATACCAAGGACGAGAAATACTCTACTTCTGTCTCTTTTCCGTTTTCTACCTTTACCGCTTCTGATACTGCAGCTAGCGTAGCCAGTACGTCCTGATGTCTCTCTGATGGCGTCTTCCAGAACTTTCTAACTTGTCCAAACACTGGATGGGCAGTTTCCACCAGACTATACACGCTACAAGAGGTCACCGCGCTACTAGACGTCGCCAGGGTCTCTGCGTACGAATCTGAATCAAAACTATCCTTTTCCTTTGCTGCATTGTCGTGTTCGGCCAAGGCTTTGGTTGTTAGCGGGGCACTGGAGGAGTGCTGGGCGGCAGACAAGTGACTCCAGAACTTGCCTCTGGCTGCAGAACGATGCTTCTTTGTTTGCGGGTTGCTACTGCTGCTCTTTCCTTTCTGCCACTGCTTTCCCTTCTTTGCTCCTTTTAACCTTACACGGGTTTTGCCCATATTTTAGAGGTACAGAGGAATCGGTGATAGGCCACGTGGTTTAGGGAATGCCCCTGGTTCGGTTTAGAAATGGCCACCGTCATACTGCAATCAAGTAAAGCACTCGGTTTCAGAAGGTTGCTGCATATTTACAGTCGCATGCGATTTATATCAAGTCGAAGTAGTTTAAAGAATTCTTTACACAAGGTATCCGCACCATTGACACTTAACTGGGAAGCTTTGAAATTTAATAGCAATCGTGTTTATTCTGCTACTAATCGGAGTGCAGCACCTGAAAGCGATCTTTCCTCTGATAAAGCTAAAGCAGTAGAGGAAGATGAGGCGTACAAGGACCTTCCACTGGGTAAATGTTCAGGGTGTGGGACAGACCTCCAAACTTCAGACTCCAAAAAGATTGGCTTTGTACCTCAGCAGCTCCTTAACCTACCCGAAGAGCAAGCACCTTTGAAGGAATCAGATAATCAAAAGTCCCGGATCTTACTACAGGACGATGACCTTAACGATCCAGATGATGATGATGATGATGATGATGGTGGAGAAAGCTACCTGATCGAAGATGATGAGTGGAAGGATGGTCTAAAGGCTAGGAAGCCACTTGTATGTCAGAGATGTTTTCATCTTATCAATTACAACAAAGCCCTCCATGCTACCGTCACAGAGGAGGAATACTGGAAGCACCTTAGGCCCTTGAGAGCCAGCTGGAAGAAAGCACTAATTCTTCTTGTGGTCGATGTTGTAGATTTCCCAACTAATCTATTACCAAATCTCGACCAAATGCTCCCCCCTGGTTTTCCTGTTGTTATTGTCGCCAACAAGAAGGACCTTCTTCCCGACCAAGATGAGAAGGTGCTAAAAAGGTTCAGGAGGCACATTATTGACGTAGCCACCCAGAAGAGTCTATCTGGATGTGACGTTAGGGGGCTCCACTTTGTCAGTGCTAAAACTGGTGAGGGTATTGATAGCCTTTCAAGGAATGTCATTAATCTATGGGAGAAGAAAGGAGATATTTACCTTTTGGGTTGTACAAATGTTGGTAAATCCACCCTCTTTAATCAGCTTCTGCAGAGTCTATGTGGGTGTAGACCAGGTGTACTTAACACCAGTGGCACTGCCTGCTCTCCCCTGCCCACCATATCCAGGTTGCCTGGCACTACACTGGGCCTCCTGAGCTTTCCTCTGCTCTCCAGTGGCAAGAGGAGGAGACTGGTAACTCAACAGAAGAAGAGTTTTTTCAGTAGAGATGATGAAGATTTTGGAGCCGAATCTGACTACATGGAGGATGATTTTTTTCGAGAAGAATCCGTAGACGATGAACTGGATGAAATCTTAACTTCTATTGGATACAGCACAGGTCGACCTAAGGAGGATTCAAAAGGGTATTCCCCTCCACTGAACCGATTTTGGCTGCATGATACTCCAGGGGCTGTGAATGGGAACCAGATCCCTAATCTCCTGACAATGAATGAACTGAAATGTGTACTACCATCAAAGACATTCAAAAGTAACAAAACATTTATTCTCAAACCAAAGCAAACATTATTTTTAGCTGGGCTGGCTCGCCTGGATTATCTAAATGGACCCAGCTCTGTCTATTTCACTGTTTACTCTTCTCATACTCTGCCACTTCACACAACAAAGACTGAAAATGCCCGATCTCTCTATGAACAGCATGCAGGGCGGACCAACCTTCTCAAGGTTTGTCAGCATTGCAAATGTACTTAGCAACCGTAAGTAGTTACTGTGGCTTTGGTGCCCCTTGAGAGCCAAGTATAGAGAACTGTGATAATCTAGTAAAATATGTCTCACTCGTGTAGGTTCCAAGCGGAGGAGAGGAACGAATGGCAACCTTTCCTGCCTTGAAGCCGAGGGGTGTGTCCTTTGTAGGAGTCAACCTGGGGGAGAGTGCTCTGGATATTGTTATATCTGGAGTAGGGTGGGTTGCAGTTACTGCAGCTGCACAACACGAGGTGGAACTACTGGTTCACACACCAGCTGGAAAAGGGGTTTTTGTGAGAAAGCCATCTTTATTTCCTTATGACGTGCGCAAGAGAGGCAAGAGACTGAAGAAAGATGATAATACTAGATTTGTTGGTGCACTATAAACCTCTTTATATTATGGTCTCTTAACTATTTTACATTTCAACTTTAAATTCTTTCTTATATTTCTATATTTTCAAAAGAATGAATTGTTTTTTGTGCATCTTTGTCAATTTGTATGTTAATACAACATAGTCTCCTAATTATCATTTAGATTCAATAAAGTTATACTATTAAGGTATTATATATAACTGTATAGACCACTCGGTCATATAGATACATACTGTATGTTGAATTTGAAATTATTAGTTTGAACTTTTTATAACTTCACCAGACAGAAGAAATTATCTTTACACAAATGTGAACTTTCCAGATTATAATCTTCAATCTGTCTTTATGTACAAAAATAAACAGAAACTAAAGACAAAAAGATCTTCATTGTAGTGTGTCATAATTCTGTAGAATTTCTCAAAATTGGTGAAGTATATAGAAAGGAATGTATAAACTCTGAATAGCTTAATATATACATGTATGTATTTAAATCTCTATTATATTAGAATGTCTCATTTACAGCTCTCTAGATGTGTTATGAGTGCTCCTAGTGCCCCAGAATAGCCTTCATGCTCCATAAACAGCGCCTTGACCGACCCATTGGACCAGTAATCCATAGCGTATGTTAACATTTGCATGGACATTCTGTTATTCCGTAGGTAGTTTCCAATAAATAAGACACGATCTACTGACTAGATAGCAGAAAAAAGATAAATATATGTCAGTGAATAAGGTATTCTGTGTCATTTAGAATGAAAGCTTCATCAATACACAATCTATGCCATTAATAATTACATTGACTGATCTTACTACTTTACTGCAGACAAACAATGTAACACTTTACTACTACATCAGACGGCTTACTGATGCACTGGCACACATCTTGGCCATGGCTGAAACAGTGTTGGTGACGGTAACCAGTGCTGCCTTGGCCAGGTCCTCTGGTCTGGCCTGTGCTCTCTTCTCAGGATGGATCATATTGCCAAAGCTAAGGAATGAACCAGTACCAAAATGAGACAAACTAGGTGTGAACTTTAACACATAAAGCTTCTCTAAGAGACAAGAAGCCTCCTAATGAACATTACACACAGACACCCAACTGTAATTACATTCATGGGACATATTAAGATGCTACAACCATATTTGATAGCCACACCTCAGTGCATGAACCATCAAATAGTAACACTTTACACTAGGAATTACAATCATAAAAGAGAGTCAACACCCACCTACTTGCTACCAGATTTCCACTTAAACCAAATTTAGCATAATCACCACCATAAATATCTCGGACAAGTTTGTCCACCTTTGTACTGTCTCCCCTCTCAGCCAAGGCTATTGCATCATCAAAAGAATCTGTCCCAGTGAGGAGAGCACACAGACCTTGAAATGTCCCTCCACCAATACTTGTACCTCCAATCCTGCGGACGTCCGTTTGAGAGTTTACCAATAAAATACTGACTCCTGACCCAACATTAGTGATAATATAAGGGTAGATGTGATGTTGAAAGTCGAAAACCTCCTTTTCAGCACCAAAGCCACTAGAATTGCTGTTTCTCCAGTAGAAACACTCTCTTGGGTTGTATGTACAGAGATACTGAATGCCCTTTGCCAGACACATCAGTTCATCATACTTGTGTAAAGTAACATCTAATTTCTATAGAAACAGAAAAGTTAACTGGTGTCAATTTCAGCAAGATTCAAGATTTTTTAAAGTCATCACATTTGTTAAGCAAAATCAGTAATAAGTAATTGAATATTCAACTAGCCTCTTTGAAGTCTTTTTCAAACTTGTAAGCTCCGCCTCCTGTTGCAGAAACACACTTTGCAATGTGTACCAAATCATTCTCAGCCACCATACTCATAAACCCTTCCATACGACAAGTGTCAAACTTGATAAAATGGAGAGTTCCTGTCATAGACTGTATCTTCTGATCCAACATTTCCAAATGAGCATCTCTACATGTATCACAAAGCATTTTTACAATTTAAACATTTTGTCAACATTCCCTACCTGTAGCCTGTGGACCCATAGGTAAGATTAGATTTCACAAACATTTGAAGAGCTGCCACTCGTTCAGAATCTTTGTGATTGGCTGACGCATGCTTGGGGTGCTGGTATTCAAAGTACACTCCCTTAGTGAGCGTACCGCCTATGTCAGCTCCAAACCATTGCGTACCTATGGCAACACACATTCAAAATGTAGTTCTTAATTGTTTTGCTGCTTTGGAAAATGGATTAGAATAGTGTAAGGAATGATTGCAGTTATGAATACTATATTTACTGCTATACAATGACACCACAAATAAATGGTAAACTTGGCATGAAAACCAATGACGAGTGTAGGTGTAATGCTTCAGTGACTAAAAGAGGCAATTTTGCAGAGAAACATTAGCTGCTCATTTAATGCACAAAGCGGCAATCAAGGCAATTAAAAGTTAAGGTAACACTTGGACAAGAGATTATTGTAACACTCTTGGAAAAGAACATCAGAGACAGTGCTAACACATCACCTTCGCGTGGAGTAGCACAGGAACATGGAGGCTCTGGTAACAGCTGATTTTCCGTGCTTAGAGTAGTAAAACTGATTCCAGAAAGTGAGTTCGATGTAGCCTCATTGCCAGCACTTTGGTCTTCAGACATGGTACGAAAGTGAACAACGATATTGGTCTCTTCAAGCCGTAGGATCTAATCAATCACATTGCCATGTTACCAATGTGACCACAGTCGTCCTTGCAGGGTTTTACTCTTTTTTCTCTTCAAAATAAAAATGGCTGGAAATTTTGGAAGAAGAATATCTTCCATCGGAAAACTCTGTATGTGAACGAAGTGCAGTATTGTCTACAGAGTTTACAATGCTGTCATGTGAAATTTGTTACAGAAAATTCTTTTTCCTCTGTTATTTCTATCTCCCGCAGTTGCTAGGAGTAATTCCACGTACGAGACTACTCGTTCCAACGTATTAATAAACAAAGAGACCAAAGTTATTTGCCAAGGATTTACAGGTTAGTCACTACCGGAAGTAGTTATACAGTAGTTGCGTAGAGTCACCTAGCCCTTTCATAGCACGCCACACACCGCCCACACGACTGTCAAGCCTTATTTGAATGCGTGTACTACGTATGTATATGTATGCATGAACACCATTAGACAATTGACTTAGGGTGGAGATTCACTTAACGGGTTTTGGATGAGAATCAAGTTTATGCATGTATATATTATGCTGCACTCGTCATTGACTTTCATGTGCTATAACGAAGCTGATGGTTGTTCAAAGGTTTATTGATAACGAGGATATCTGTATGAATGAAGTAGCTCAATTGAAGAAAGAAATTGCCACCCTTGTATATATGTATTTAAATATATGAATTTCTCCACTTTTGTATCCCCCCCATTCCCTATTATATCTGTTGTAACCTGGGCCCATTGTACCCATCCATCCATCCATCCATCCCTCCATCCACCCACCCATCCATCCCTCCACCCATCCACCCATCCCTCCATCCATCCACACATGTGTTTGTAGGTAGACAGGGAACCTTCCACTCTCAGCAAGCTATTGAATATGGCACAAAGATGGTGGGCGGGGTTACTCCTAATAAGGCAGGGACCACCCACATGGGTCTCCCTGTCTTCAAATCAGTGGCAGAGGCCAAAGAGCAGGCTGGGGCAGAAGCATCTGTCATCTATGTGCCCGCCCCCTTCGCAGCCAATGCCCTGATGGAAGCCATAGATGCTGAGATAGGGCTGGTTGTGTGCATCACTGAGGGAATTCCCCAGCAGGACATGGTTAAGGTAGGGAGACCCCAATTGGGTTGCCTAGATACGCTTGTTTCAGGTTGCCATTTCACCACTGCTTACATAAACTGGTTCATGTCAGTCATAAGTACCAACTCCTCTTTATAAGCTATGCAGTACAGCATTGTGATTCTAATATACAATAGCAAATGGCTACAGTAATGCAGTTGGTCTGTGTCTAATTTAGTAGTCTTTGGCCAATACTAATGCAGTCAGTGATGTACTTCTTTCTGTCCCTTGTGCACTTTTAGGTGAAGCATAAACTGGTTAGGCAGAATAAAACAAGAATGATTGGACCCAATTGTCCAGGAATTATCAAGGTCTGTATGCAATTATAGTAACCCCTTAAGCATTAGAGCTCAACATAGCAAATCATTACACACTTGAACAGACCTTTCTTTCATAATATGGTTGTATGTCAGAAGTATTACCCAAAGTTGAGTTTGGAAGTTTTCTCAATGCAAATGTTTCTCTTTAATCCACAGCCTGGCGAATGTAAGATAGGTATTATGCCTGGACACATCCATCTCCCAGGGAAAATTGGTTAGTGCACCTCACTGGCATCTATTATACATGTATGGGGTCTGACAGTACTTGCTTCCTGCTATTTATATATATTTATATTCATTTAATAGGCATAGTATCTAGGTCTGGTACTTTGACATATGAAGCTGTATGGCAGACAACTAATGAAAAGCTTGGCCAGTCCTTGTGTGTTGGTAAGTGTCCCCATTCTCGGACAGTCCTTGTGTGCTGGTAAGTGTCCCCATTCTGGGTCGGTCCTTGTGTGTTGGTAAGTGTCCCCATTCTGGGTCGGTCCTTGTGTGCTGGTAAGTGTCCCCATTCTGGGTCGGTCCTTGTGTTCTGGTAAGTGTCCCCATTCTGGGCCGGTCCTTGTGTGCTGGTAAGTGTCCCCATTCTGGGCCGGTCCTTGTGTGCTGGTAAGTGTCCCCATTCTGGGTCGGTCCTTGTGTGCTGGTAAGTGTCCCCATTCTGGGTCGGTCCTTGTGTGCTGGTAAGTGTCCCCATTCTGGGTCGGTCCTTGTGTGCTGGTAAGTGTCCCCATTCTGGGCCAGTCCTTGTGTGCTGGTAAGTGTCCCCATTCTGGGCCGGTCCTTGTGTGCTGGTAAGTGTCCCCATTCTGGGTCGGTCCTTGTGTGTTGGTAAGTGTCCCCATTCTGGGACAGTCCTTGTGTGTTGGTAAGTGTCCCCATTCTGGGCCGGTCTTTGTGTGTTGGTAAGTGTCCCAATTCTGGGCCGGTCCTGATTAACTCCCATACACCTGCAGGTATTGGAGGAGACCCTTTCAATGGAACTAACTTTGTAGACTGTATTGATGTGTTCCTGCAGGACCCGGATACAAAAGGTACTCTCATATTCATGTATTTTCCTGTGATGTATAAGAGAAGAGGCTTAATCTGCTACCCTATTCCAACTAATGTAGGTATACTACTCATTGGAGAGATTGGAGGTAGTGCTGAAGAAGATGCTGCCGAGTTCTTGAAGGAGAAGAATAAGGTAAAACTTCAGAAAGGAAGAAAAATCAGTTTGAAGACCCTATCCTCAACCAAAGCTCTAAAGGCTATATAGTTCTTTTTATTTATGGATTGTGACTTCCCAGCTGGGCTGCACCCTCACCCTTCATCAGTGACCCCAGGAGTCTTTACCTTCTTACTCCTTTGGAAGTCCTGATATATGATACCTATTGATATGTCTGTACCCTCATTCAATGTACCCCTCCCTCTGGTCAAGGGTACACTACTGGTCATCAGGTGTTGCCCCAGACAATAGGGGCTTAAATAGTCCCACAATATCTAATTATTGACTATCTAAACTACCAGATAGTCTGTGACCCTTATACCTCAACTAGTGTCAGCTTATATGTGATTGGTGATTGACTGTTCCCTGTTTCTCTTGATGGTTCCCCATTGGCTTTTACTCTAAAGGAGATGTAGCATGTAAGAAAAATGGTGTTAGATTATTCATGTTTCCCTTGATAGGGTCCCAATGCAAAGCCCGTGACTGGTCTGATTGTGGGTCGTACAGCTCCTCCCGGGAGGCGAATGGGTATGTAGATGTGCTGTACCTGAAGAGTTTAGTTATATATATACTGTATATAGGCCTAAATCAAAAATCCCTTAATTTAAAATGAGTTTTATACCCTAAACTTTATGATGATATGCCCATTTTGTTTTTAGGTTCTTTCTTGGAGCCATATGAATTAATTATATTATATTATATTATTTATTTATATTATATTAGATTACCTTAGTATATTGTAACTTGCACTGTATATACAGTCAAGTTACAATATACTAAGGTAATCTAATCTAATCTAATCTAATTAATTCATATGACTCCAAGAAAGGACCTAGAAACAGAATGAGCATATTATCGTAAAATTCAGGATATAAAACTCATTTTAGATTAAGGAATTTTCATTTAGGCCTTTGTTTGTTAGAAAACGGAGGACAAAGTCTGCCTATAAAAAGTCATAGGACTATAGAAAACCTATAAGAAATTTATATTGAAACCATGTGTTATATGGATAAAAAATTTCAATTGGTATATAGGTATACGTGTCTTTGATCCCTTTCACATACCCTCATATACGTTCAATCTATCCCACCCTCCCCCCTCAGGTCATGCTGGTGCCATTATTTCTGGTGGCAAGGGAGGTTCTGAAGAAAAGGTGAGGGGTTTGAGGGGGGACACGTGATGGCACTAAGCTCTTGTGTGTTAACCTCTTGTGTGCAGTTTAGTCTGTAGCAGTATTGTGATGGACTATATACAGTAGATATCCACCAAGTGCTCTTCATAGGAAAGATTACAAAGCTAATTTAACACCTCACTGATTTTCCATCCTTTATACAAGTGCTATCCTCTAACACAACTTATAATGCAATAGTTTGTGAGGTTTAGCCTCTGCATACCTAAGGCATGTCTAATGCATGTGACTAGCTGTAGAATTTTTATGGTATGGGAATTGTTGCCACAACAAGCTCTTAGGAGTGATAGAGGGTTTTTAAATCTATTTGTAGGTGGCCGTTTAGATTCAATTTAGTTACTAAGACAGTTTCTCCATTCTCCAGATTACTGCCCTAGAATCAGCCAGTGTGTACATTGCACCTTCTCCATCTGAAATGGGGACTACCATGGTTAGAGCAATGAAGGATGCAGGGAAGCTGTAACACCATTGCAAATAGACCAAAAATATTTACCAACGTTATAAGATATACTATGTACTTGCTTGCATAATTGTTTAGTTATTTATGGGCAGTTAAGTCCAAGTTTAATATGCATAGGAAGGTTATATATACGGCAATAGTTGTGGTTTTGCTTATCACCACAATCATTTACTGGTTAAAAGATGAAGTAAGGTATTCTACATTGCACACACATACGCAAATGACTGCGTAACCACACTATTTCATAAATTTGATTAACAGTTGATTCAATAGATGTATCATAAAGAAAGAACTTCAGATTACATTGATGGAATACAGGAAATAAATAAATTTAAAAAGATAAAACCAATTGCCTTTGCACAAAGTTCAAGATAATAATACATATCAATTAACAACAAAATTTAAACACAACTCATGATCCCGTGGATCTCCCCATCCACCATAACCCTTAAGACGTTTAATTTTAGATAGCAAGTTAGTGTGTCCAGGTACAGGAGCAATTCTCTCATTCATCTCACTTGGAAAGAGATATTGAGTGGACCCAGAGAGCAGGGCATCAACTCTTCTCTTCTCTTTGTACACATCACAACCTTTCTTTTGGTGAGTACCACTGCATGAGCAGAGAGAAAGAGAGTTGATTTGAATATGGAAGGTTTCTTGGTGTAAAAATAAGCTCTAAAGCCTGGCAGTGAACAGAAGTACCAATGTATACATTCATCCGTATACTCACCAGGATCCAATGTGAAATATACGAGGAGATAGAGCTACGACCACTCTCAGCTGTTCCGGAAGACACTGAGTACTTAGAATGCACAACGACCAATCCCAGTTGTAATCATCAAAAGTACAAAATTTGTTTTTACAAGTCTTCAGTTTTTCCCACGTCTTCCTATTCATCCCAAAACCCATGTTATGCTTGGCCGAATACCAGTCCATAACAACTACCTTTAGGTATGAAGATTGGGATAACTACCTCTTTCAACATGACCTTTGGACACAAGACATGTAATGTGGTACAACATAATAGCACTAATTACCTGTTTTGAGTTCTGTGCGAAAGGATATATTGGAGTGTACATTCCAAGGTTGATAAAGTCAATGGTAGAGGATTGCCTACAAAAGTGAGATATTGAGTAGTTGCATGAATAAACATCTTTACTCTATACAACATCCTGTTAGTTTTTATTTACTTATAAAAGTCACTCTTATTAAGTTCAGTACCAGATGGTGCCAAATGAAGTAATTAAGGTTAGGCAACTCTCAAAATTGTTTTTATAATTAAATTATGGTCCATTAAAAAAGGAGAAAAGGAAATGTACTTCTCGAGAGCTCTGTAGATTGTACACTTAGTTACAAGGTGGTTTGTTTAGATAATTGTCATGCTACTAGGTCAAACCTAGTCGTAAACTGCACAGTGCAATCACATAAAACGGACACATGGATAGAGGCATCTACATCTTTACTTTCTCTAATTTACGTTACATTACTGCAGTAATTGGATGAAATACAGAGTCCATTACAGGGAAGCCATAAAAGTGTGTGACCCTGGTCCCTAATCAAATTAGTGCTACCATGGTGTCTGCATTTTATATGGTTAAAATTAATATTTAAGTAAAATAATTAAACCATCAACAGTTTGGAAGTTAGGACAGTCAGCCAGTTACATCAAACAACTACTCTAATGATTTTATAAATATGTATGATTTCATTACATTTATGTGTATACGTATCTATGGACAATTACAGCTGTAAATACTGAAAAGCGTACATAATATTATTATTTAAAGAGTGTCTCATGAATTAAAAATGCTATAGGCATTCATAAAATGACTTTCAAGCCAAGTTTCAAGTTTCAATAGGCGCTCACTTATCCTTGAATCTACTGAGATGTTGGGCTACGACAAGAGCATCCGGGCTAAAGAAGTGGTCCTCTTCAACAAGAATTATGAATCCAGTGAAATTTCTGGTGACAGACAATCTATCAAATATGGTGTTAATCTTCCACCACCAATGATGCTTGATTGCAGTTATTGCAGCTTCTCTGTAGTGTCCAAACTGATCGGGATGTTTGGCGTTTGTACAAGATGCTTCACTGGCCCTATAATCATACAGCCAGTATATATCAATCATACAGCCAGTATATATCAATCATACAGCCAGTATATATCAATCATACAGCCAGTATATATCAATCATACAGCCAGTATATCAATCATACAGTGAAACTGATTCACTAAATCCAGTAATTCTAAGTACAGATTCATTCTCTGAATACTTCATATAAATATACTAACTGCTCCATTTTCCACTTGGGGTTACAGTCGTTGGGTGAATGGCCGGGAAATGTTGTGTTGTAAAGTTGAAATGAATAGGGATAGAATATTTGCATTACCTAAAGCAAATATCAACAAGTTCATTGAAAATGCATACAGTAGGCTAATATTATAAAGCAATAAGTTAGTAGAGACTTTCAAAGCTACTACTTTCAACCACAAGTTACCACTCCAGTGATATCTAGTTAGTCCGTCTGTAATGTCTTTAAAAGGAGCTGGCAAGCGAGGTTCTAGTTTGTGCATGGAGTGCTGGCTCCTGGCCATACATGTTTGCTAAATTAGACTGGAGGATTTTAATGTGTTGTATAGCAATAAAAGTCTTGAACCACATGAAATGGGAAGTTACATGTTATTACTGTTCTATGATCTAAATGGTTGTCAATCAAAGAAATGAACAGCACACCCATTAATAGTAGGAATGACTATATCATGATAGTCAGACAACCGCAAGTGGGAAGTAATACAGAGATAGCATACAGCATCAATGAAGCTGCATAACTAGTTTCTGCATACATTACAATAGGATAAATTATTCAAATTAAATGTCCTAATGAGTTGTATACAGCAGTGGTACATGTACCGCACAAAACCTTGTTGTCAGTACCAGAAAAACAATTCCCATTCTATACAGTACTTTTTGGGTCGGTTGTCCAAACTTGAATGATGTCACCATGCATGCTGTGATAACCTTTTATGATTACTGAATGCAATGTCTGGTCTGGACAACCGACCCAAAAAGTACTGTATCCTTGAGCTATATACATACACACACAAACAAACTACTGTGAAATGATGCATACAGATCTGCTATTGAAGTAACTCCAGAGATAGTTAGAACTAAACCAGATAGATTATGTGTCCCTAACTGATATTCTTGTATTGTTAGGTTTATCTGTTTTTGTGTTTTTGTGAGGTCCCAGTTCATACCAGCCTTGGGCTGACGGGGCTATACCTTTAATAATAATAATAATAATAATAATCTCACTCGCAAAGGTGTGACTTCAGCAGAAGTACGTGCGGTTACTAAGTACGCTACAGAAATCTTAAGAATGTAGGCCTACATATCAGACTAACCTTACAAAAGTCAATGGCTTGCACAGCAGAATTTAGCTCCTCGTCGTAATAGTCATGGCTAAATATAACCAGGATCCTTTCAATCCCTCGCATGCTTCGCAGGGAATCGATCAAAAGGCGTAGATAGTGTATACGGCGATGAACTTGAACCACTATGACAATGTCGTCGCTTGTTAATTTTGGAAAGGCGCCGTCATTAAATATTCTCTCCTTTGCATTTAATATGTCCAATTTGCGAGCTAAACTAACATCACTAGACCTTTCAACGGGAATAATCCTGGGCCAAGTTGGCTCCGTTTTAGTTAACTGCGTAAATCCTTTGGCTTCTGAAACTTTCGCCTCTGTTACTATTGTCGTTTGTGACGTTGAATGATTCTTTGAATTACTATTCACACTGCCGTTTTTCGGATAAGATGCAATCTCCTTGATACTTCGACCGCCTCTAAGCTGAATCTCCTTAGGGGAGAAATTAGTTAATTGTGAGCTAGAGATTCGACTATACAAGACAACAGATATTATAATAGTCGCGAGGACGAGGAATTTAAAGATATTGTGCCTTTTTAAGAGTTTCCTGATAACCATTTTCGATCTTCCTCCTCCTAGGTCATGGCAGCTTTTAAAATCTTAAATCCGTACCTGAATCAGTGCTAGTACAGTGGGCGGCATTGTCCTGCAGGCGATTACACTGCACTCGTTAAAACCCGCTTCGAATAGGTCATAACGGAAATCAAATCGCAAAATGTTTTTGGAACAAAAGCCGTTAACTGTTAGGAACACTTGCAGTTATCTTTGCAACAACCTGGACATACTAGAACATGATGAGGAGCATACGACTACTTTCACATTTGTACATTTGTCTATTGTTGAAGTAGAACACTTATCCATGCAGCATTCTCACAGCATCATCGCATCTTGGATGTCCGAAGGTGTCCCAGACAATACTGTCAACATTACACAGGTGAAAACGGAAGCGACCATGCATGCGTTTGTAGGCTGAGCTCAGGAATATATATCCTTTAAATGACGTATTTCTGTATACTTTGTCGTGTTAATGCTGAATATACTTGTCATTTGTAAAAGGCAAAATGGTGCAGCTCTTCAGAAGACAAGATTGTTCTGGTTTTGACCTCTAATATAGGGTTTCAGGTACCTTAACATGGCTCATCCATGATCATTTCAAATAGACTCAAATCCCTTCCTCCATCACATTAACTCACTCTTCAGCATCCACCAATGATCATTCTGTTTGTGCTGTATGATGTGAAGTTTGTCTCCCTCTGGCCATGGTGACAGATATTTGACAGGACTGGGTCCAAAGAGTTAATGACACATCACTTTGTTGGAGAGTCTACTGAAGCAGGTGCAGTAACCTGATTGAATATCTTGTCTAATTGGCTTAATAGCATTACATCAAAGCTCTATAGGTTTTCCCTAAGTGATTAGTCAAGGTGTTGTACAGCCACAACCTAATACTTCAGTTTGTGTCTCTCTTCTCAGATGCTACCTTTTGCAAGGGTATTTCCTATAACCAAAAGAAGATTTACATTGGTCAGTTGACAGAATTGATAGATCTGAGTTCAGGTCTCCTAGCAAGTATTGCTATAGTAACAGACACATGCTATATAACTTTTTTGAGAGCTATAGAATGTTATAATACATATCTCTCTCATTTGGAAGCCATTTTAGTACATACACTGCACTCCTTATCTTTTCCTAAACTTGTAGTTAGTGCAACTGTTCTCCTCTATCTTGCATAGGCACTTCAGAGGGAGGAGTGATTGTGGTGGAGCAACTCTCTGAGATCCTTGACTTGAAGAACCCTCTGCAAACCTCTGCCATCACAGACCTGTGTTGCGGTGGTGAGGGGCACATGGTAGCCGCTGACGAGGCAGGACTGATGGTGGTCTGGACTCCAGAGCATCATGAATATATAGCTTTTGGCAGGAAAGGGTAAAACCCTTAAATCTGTCAAATAATTAAGATTAGACTACCCATCTTAAGAATACATACTTATGCACACCAAATGTTATTTCAAATGTGTTCCTTTTCAATTTCAGTAGCATAATTATTGTTAATATACTTTCAAAATGTAGAAAAACAGTGTTTTAAACATGTTGTTCAATTGACTCTTTCCATGCACTTAATAAATCTTCTGTTTTGCAGTGTTCCATGTCTTTCCGTTAAAATATACAAGGATCTCTTAATTGGAGGGTTTGCCTCTGGTCATTTAAAGATATATTCAATATCCAAGTCAACCTTCCTAATAGATATAGCTGCTCATGCTCAGAGTGTGATGACCATGGATGTCACTGTTCCAGAGAATTTGGTAAGTATGAAGAGTCCATCCATCCAGCCATCCAGCCATCCATCCACCCATCCATCCATCCACCCATCCATCCATCCACCCATCCATCCATCCACCCATCCATCCATCCATCCACCCATCCATCCATCCACCCATCCATCCATCCATCCACCCACCCATCCATCCATCAATCCATCCACCCATCCATCCAGCCACCCATCCATCAATCCATCCACCCATCCATCCATCCATCCACCCATCCATCCATCCATCCATCCATCCATTCATCCATCCCATCCATCCATCCATTCATCTATATAATGTGTTGTGCCAAATTTTGCATGCATAGAATACATTTACTGGTTTTGTCCAACCTGTGCTTGTGTCATGTCATACCTCACCTCTTCAGCTCTTGTCCGCATCTGAGGACGGAACTGTAGCAGTGTGGCAGCTCCCAAAGGAAACAGACTCAAAAGTGGTTGGTTAATCTACTTTACCAAACACACCATAGCAGGCCTCTCTGCTTGTATGTAGCTCAAGGATACAGTAATTGTTGGTCAGTTGTCCAGACCGGACATTGCAATCAGTAATCGTAAAGGTTATGGCCGCATGCATATGGTGACGTCATTCTAGTGGGAAGTCTGTTCAAATGGTAGTCCCGAGTTACCAATTGCAGTGTCCAGTCTGGACAACCGACCCAAAAAGTACAATATAGCTACAGTATATATACATGATCTTTATTGTCTCTATATAATTATAATTTGCATTATGTATAGTTGATCAGCAATGTTTTTAGTTGTGGTGTTAGTGACAAGCAGTTGTGTGGAGGCCACTTTTATGAGAAAGGGACAAAGTTTGCAGTGACAGCATATGACTGGAATGAGATTATTCCATTTAAGAAAATTTCACAAGCAGAATTGGAATAACATTGTTTGACTTTTGTATATTTGTGGATCAATGTTTGAATTCTTGAGATTGCATGTGATTCCACATATTGTGTATATCTTTAATCATTGATACTTATATAACAGAATAAGATTTCATCTAACTGTGTCAAACTTATCCTTTTGGTGGTCGACACACAAGAAGACCTTTGAGGTCAAAACATCTGACAAAGATTTACTTAATTGCGTCTTTAGATGCTCAAAGATAAAAAATGCTCCAAAAGATATACGTACGTATATTACATTTTATTGATAATTCTGTGCTACAGCATGAAGATTTTATGAGTTACATACATACAAAAATTAGTCTAAGTTCTGACCATGCAACTGCAAGCCTGTAGCTTAAGAAAATGTAAAGTTAAAATAGCAAAAACCCTTAATATTGTAATCACCACTTGAACCCGCTCATTCTACACAAGAATAAAAACAATTATACACATACAGTGTCATATACGTTTGTTGTACACCTATATATTTTTGAGGGTTTTCCCCAGTCTAGTCCTATATAGGGCTATACCAAATTGATTGAGTGATACAGAATATGTTTTGATCAACTAGATATTGGAAAAGTATAGTTCTTAGTAAAATCTGTGTTAAGCAGCAGAAAGATATTCTAATAGTGTGTGTATATATGGAGTGACTATTCAGGTACACTTACTCGTATCCGCCATTTGAGCTTCCGTCATCTGCACCTGACATCTTCTTGAAGAAACTTGCAAGAATTACACTTACAATGATTGTTGGAATAAAAAACAGCACGCACCAACCAAGAGACCACCAGAATGCATTCTAATAACATTAAATACATTCATGTATCAATTCAATAAACAGCAGCTTTTCAGCCTATACAGTATATCAATTCTGTACTATAATATATCAGTACTGTACTGTAATACAGAAACAGCTGTCTGACCCAGTGGAGAAGAAGATGAAAGAAGGGAAAAGAAGGAAGAAAAGAATCCTGTATCCTCATCCAAAAGTTCTCTTCAGGTTTAGTTCCCCTATAGGCTCTTTTACAGAATAGGCATTTAGCATGTAGGAAAATGGTATCTTAGATTTTTCATACGTAGGTTAGACATACTTACCACTCCAACCAGTGTTGACTCGCAGATGTCATTGTAGAGTGCTATATACCTACTGTAAATGGAACTACAACTACCAATGTCCTCCTTAAACTGTACACAAAACAAACCAGAAATAGTCCTAATAAACTAAAATATTATGCAACAGCTACAATATATGCGGTTGTTCATAGCAATGTGCAGCAATGTACATATATATGTACATACAAGTACAAATACATAAGTAAAAAAAGACCTTTGCATATATATATTAACCAAGATCTCATTAAATTGTATCTTCTTATCAATTATAAATACTGTCTACGTACGTACGTACGTATATAGCTTGTGAACATATGCTGACAAGGTGTATACATGGAACACTGCAAAGTGGCAAATAGTGAAATGTGATACGCTGTGACTTACAGCTTGCAAACCATAATCTTGATAAGTTTTTGCCAGTGATTCTAGTCTTTCATGAAGATTGCTGATTGTCTGTATCATAATATAAGGAGAACATTACAACGCAACATCAGCGTATGTAACCTACTCAGTGATGTAATGGGGAGACCTCATGATGATGCAATAGGACCTCACCTCATTCAGCTGTACAGCAATATCAAACATATTTGTTCTATTTACAACATTTTTCAACTCCAAAAGAGTCTGTTCAGCTAATGTTTGTAGTTCTGTGCCTCGTAGTTCTAGCTGCTCCAGTTGAGATACCAAACCAGCCTACAAACGTACATAATCACATTAGGAGGAAAACACACTTAACACACTTGTACTCTACTAATGGTTAGCAAACCAAAAGTAGACATAAAATTAGTAGCTCTTAAAATGTAGGATGTGAGAATTTGTAAAAATGTATATATATTATTATTATTATTGATTGATTGATTTGAGTGCACCGTGTGCAGTTGCACACTATAGGGCTATATCGTGCCCCATGTAGCACTATAGGGCTATATCGTGCCCCATGTAGCACTATAGGGCTATATCGTGCCCCATGTAGCACTATGCAAAGGATACATACACAAATTGGATAGATAAACCTCAGTTCCATACAATGTTATGATTATATATATACAGTATGTACTTAGTGAGGTGGGGAATGATAGCACTTGTATGTATGTCTTTGTGTCAATGTGCTCTAATGACTGACTCACCCGTTCACCATTCACACTATTCACATGTGTTCTGACAGTTTGATTGACAATTGCTGAAATGTTTGCAATTTTACTAGCACTGGCCGGCAGCTGCAGTGAATGTATGAGTACACCTTTATATTGGGGCAAGCCTGAACAAAACCCACACTAGTAGCTCCAATCTACGTATATGTATTATTATATATATGCATATATCTATCGTATACGTATCTTAGGCCACAACATGGTGCTTTGTGAGAAATGTTCAGTAAAGGCTCACCCACACAATGCATTACATTTTCTAGTAAGATATAGTTAGATACATATACACATACGTACATATTACGTGTACACATAGCATACTGCATCCTAACACAGTCTCCAATGACTGTGGACTCACCTCTTGGCTCCATATAGTCAGACTATTTAGAAGGTCATCAACTGTAACATTTATAGAGGACTGATCGAGCTGACGGATCTCATCAGTAAAACTAAATTGGTCTCCAGATGTTATATTCATCAGATTATCCAACTGGTCCGAAGGAAGGTCTATTGTGTTGCTGGGGACTAGTCCCAACAGATCACTGACAGATGGTATAGTCTATAAATACATTAGATACGTATGTACGTATGTCTATATGCTAGAATGTGTATATATGCATGTACGTATGCTGGTAGATCAATGAATTGAGGAATAATAAGTGACAGATAAAGATCATATTTCTTACAAGTTGTTCTTCGAAAATTGAATCAATTGTAGGGCTTAAACTAGATGGTAAATTGTACTCCAAATTAAAAGCTTCATACAGTCCACTATTCTCCTTACAAGACCTACGTACGTAAGAATACACTGACATCATTAAAATGGGGAAAATTGTCCAGAGATGAGTTAATGCATATACATACGTATATACACATAGAAATGGCAAATTTCATTAGTCCTAGCAAATATACTGAGGGGTTTCCCCATGCCACAAAATAGTCTTAGCAATGTGTTACTGTACACTTATTGTATGCTTCCTTCCTTTAGCTATTCTGTGTACTTGGAGTGCAGGGAGCAGTGACTTGTGCATAATACAGAGAGAGAGAGCACCTACCCATATACATATACGTACATACGTATATAGTCATACGTACCTCAATATATTACTAGCTGAGATATTTTTAAGGAAGGGAGAGACTGACAGATATGCATACAAGTTTTCAGTTTCATTCTGGTTCCAGATTTTAGCATCAAAAACCTGAAATGGGAAGTTTTCAATATATGTACATATATAGAATTAATAAAGAACTCATATCTCTCATATATACACAAGACATACGTATGATCAGTGAAAGTGCTTATCTGAAGAAATACAAAAAAAAGGATTGTCATGATACCTCGGAAAACAGTTCATAATTGCTCTCTTCTCCAATGGAGTAGCAGGTCTTCTGGCCAAATGCTCCGATAAAGAAGACCGTAGCACAAAGGATGAGTAGAAGAAAGGCAAAGAAGAACATAAGACCTGCAGCACTAATAAAAATAAACAAAATTACAAAAACATTTGTGAATTATTGCATACAAGCAACTACTATATAAAGTTCAACTCATTGCATAATCAACCAAGATTACATCTGATATATGGTCTAGCTTGGCCAGCACTTACACCATGAGTAAAATGGAGGCACAGTGGGAGAGCTTGGATCGTTCCCAAGGAGCTCTCTTGGAGCGATGGCCACATATTCCAAAGATTAGAGCAATAACAAGAATTACCACAACAATCAACACGAAACAGCAAAACAGAATAACAAATCCATAACTGTAAAAGAGAAAAGAAAAAAATGTTAAATTTCTACAGCACATGGCAACCTCGAATATCCACATGTACGTATATACACAAGTAAATATCTCAATTAATGTCAACCACTACTTTAAGTACATAAACAACAGAATTGCTCGGTTGTTTTCATATGGAAATAATTAATTTACATATTTGGTCTTACATAATAGTTTGTGTCTGCACTATGTAGCCAGTTGCACTTTCAATGTCCCTACGTGCTTCAGCAATCCCAGAGGTATTCACAATTTCCTGTAAACAATAACAACAGAAGAGTTCCGTATAATGGGTTTCTGGGCGTCATCCCATCCACAACCTCGCTCTACACTCTCAACGGACTAGCTACACCTGCCAACCTACTACAGGTGGGATACACTTATGCAAACTCACATCGATAAATGCAATTATTTCTTGGTCTATAAGGGTACGAGCATCTGATTGCAGTTCCTTTGACTGACTACGTATCTCTAGTTAGAGAGAAAAGGGAGTGCTGCACACCTGCAATGTACATATCAGTTAAGTAGGGAGTCGCTCACTGTTAATAACAGGCTGAAGGACACTATTGTTCATTGAAAAAAGAGTCGACTACAATGCAAATGGGAAATATTGTAAAGTCTACTTGATGAACTTATTTCTCATGTACGCAGGTATATGTACATACGTATGTACTTAACTGCATTTCTTTATAATACAACAATCACAAGTTTTATACAGACATGCAATAGACAAGCCACATATATATACATGCATATAAAATCTTAGCACCTAAACTGGAGGTAACACACAGAGAAAGGGTCTACAGAAATATCTGTAATGATATGTACTTACACCATTAAGAAAGTTGTCAATCTGAAGGGCAGCATCATCCAGCCGACGAGACGTAGTGGACAGTACACTGTTTATCTGCACACAAGGAGAAGGACAGTGAGGCCATAAAATGTGCTGTGAGGAAGACTAAGTAAGTCGGGGTCAAACAGAGGCTGGGTCAAAAATAATTGAAATGAAATAGAAGCCCGGGCCTCTATTCGGTATGTACATATGTACGTATATATATACTTATATATGTGTACGTATACATACCTGATTGAGGTCTGGAGTATTGAGCTGCAGTTGCATAATAGTCATTTGAATATCTTCACAACTTGAAATATTTGAAATAGTTGAGCACGCATTATAAACACTTTGCAGGTCACTTCTGAGGTCCACAAGACTGACATTGAGTGTTGCTAAGCTACCACCCAGTACACTGACAGCTACAGAGATGTTAGCCACTGATTCGTTAACTTGAGATAGAGCTAAATACATAGGAAAACACATTAAATGTACGTACAATCAATGAATATACGTACATAATACATTGCCATCCCAAATAACCAATAATGTATTGAAGAGTACTGAGTTGAGACTGATCCTCATCTTAACGGGGCTAAACTGTAGCCTACCATTTGTACAAAGGCTGTCTGTATTCACTGGACTGGACTACTGGACTCACCTTTTTACCATCATTTACTCTTTAATATTATCTTACATAGATCATTTTAAACATAAACATTGCGTGTTTTATACAAATTAAAAATAAATCACAGGGACTGTTGAGGGAAGCAACCTAATTTACATATGTACGCTAAAACCCTTAATTGGTTTGGTGGTACATTTTCACTGTGTCATGACTGCTTTCCAGAACACTGCTAAATCAATTCCATAATATCTTCCTGTCAGATTTCTTCCAATTGCATTAAACTAAAGTTTTATGGATGGTACATCTTTCAACCCTTTGAACGTCTAAAAATGCAGTTTTGGTGTAAATCTTTGGTCTAATGTTTTGACTCTAAGGGTCTTCATCAGTGATTCAAAGAGTCAAAAAGATGTACGTACATACGTACATACTGTTACTGGTCTACACACACTTACACTGCCTTGTGCTGTTTGCATCATTTTTGAGCTGAGTTGTGCTGATATTAGAAACCACTTTTTCTACAAGGCTATTAGCACTATCCTGAATCTCCATTTCGGCACAGCCCAGAAACACATCTGATTGGTCAATTACCGTATCAAACTCCTACAGAATCACAAGCATATATCAATTGAGAGATTAAACACACACTATTCTATGTACTTCGATCATGTGAGTAAGTATGCAACTTTGCTGTATTCTTGAATCATTATCGTAACCATCTTAGCTTGTCTGAGTGATTACAAGAATTTCAACTGAAGGCTTTGGCTGGTGATTCCATAAACTGACAACCTCCGTAATCCAACACTTTATCGGACTATGCAGGTTCCACAGTATATACGTATACATATATGTGTATGTACATACACTATAGAGTGTCTAATTCATTCAAATATGTATTGTCTCCATAACAACTTTTCTCTAGCTAATTGCTCAAGAATTATCAAACGAACATTTATGTAAGTAGACTAATCGGAACACACATATGAGGGCAAATGTACCTAATAA
Source organism: Chondrosia reniformis (assembly GCA_947172415.1). Taxonomy (NCBI): domain Eukaryota; kingdom Metazoa; phylum Porifera; class Demospongiae; order Chondrillida; family Chondrillidae; genus Chondrosia; species Chondrosia reniformis. Next base: position 6,437,203 of record OX359199.1, on the reverse strand, counting down.
TAAGGTATCCATATATGTTCCAGGCTTGGTAATAAAGTTTGGTCACTCAGATCATGTATTAGAAAGGAGCTCAAATATTGGTTCACACATTACTGATTATTAGTACTCATTAAAACCAGACAAGTGCCATCTGATCTGCCTATTCTATTCCTATCTGGCTATTGTACACTGCCACAAGTGTAAGACATGTTCACAGGAGCACACAACCTACTGTTTTGGTCTCTTCAAGGAAGTCTGTTAGGAACTGCAACTCTGAGTTTATGTCGCTGCCAAAAGTGCCTACATTGTCAAACACTTGTTCGTTCCCAACCAGAGCAATGATAGCTCCTATCCTGCAAGACACAAACACATGCACCATGTACATACATACACAAGAACAAAGAAAAGCAAATCTTTAAAAAACTTGCAATGCTATCTTCATTTGACTCTGGAGTAGACAATATGTACTAGAACACATACATAATGTAAATAAATAATTTTAAATAACTCTCTGCTTCATCGGGAGTCTCAATTTTCTGTGCAACAATGCTCCTTTGGCAAATTAAAATGGCTACTTACACTAGAAGAAGGGTCAGTATGGTGAGAATGATCCCCAAAATGAGCTTGATACAGCCTTCATGTTTGCGTTTGTTCTGCTTGTTTCCACCTCCACAATGTCCGCACAGACGACAACAGCAAAAGATAATTCCAACAATAATAAACACAATGGCAAATAATACTCCAATTATAGTCACAGCTAGAAGAGGGCCCCACCATAAACCATCCTGTATGAAGTGAAGAGTAAAAGAGGAGAGGTGGAGTAGAGAGGAGAGGTGGAGTAGAGAGGAGAGGTGGAGTAGAAAGGAGAGGTGGAGTAGAGAGGAGAGGTGGAGTAGAGAGGAGAGGTGGAGTAGAGAGGAGAGGTGGAGTAGAGAGGGGAGGTGGAGTAGAGAGGAGAGGTGGAGTAGAGAGGAGAGGTGGAGTAGAGAGGGGAGGTGGAGTAGAGAGGAGAGGTGGAGTAGAGAGGAGAGGTGGAGTAGAGAGGAGAGGTGGAGTAGAGAGGAGAGGTGGAGTAGAGAGGGGAGGTGGAGTAGAGAGGGGAGGTGGAGTAGAGAGGGGAGGTGGAGTAGAGAGGAGAGGTGGAGTAGAGAGGGGAGGTGGAGTAGAGAGGGGAGGTGGAGTAGAGAGGAGAGGTGGAGTAGAGAGGGGAGGTGGAGTAGAGAGGAGAGGTGGAGTAGAGAGGGGAGGTGGAGTAGGAGGAGAGGTGGAGTAGAGAGGAGAGGGGAGGTGGAGTAGAGAGGAGAGGTGGAGTAGAGAGGAGAGGTGGAGTAGAGAGGAGAGGTGGAGTAGAGAGGAGAGGTGGAGTAGAGAGGAGAGGTGGAGTAGAGAGGGGAGGTGGAGTAGAGAGGGGAGGTGGAGTAGAGAGGAGAGGTGGAGTAGAGAGGAGAGGTGGAGTAGAGAGGAGAGGTGGAGTAGAGAGGGGAGGTGGAGTAGAGAGGGGAGGTGGAGTAGAGAGGGGAGGTGGAGTAGAGAGGGGAGGTGGAGTAGAGAGGAGAGGTGGAGTAGAGAGGGGAGGTGGAGTAGAGAGGAGAGGTGGAGTAGAGAGGGGAGGTGGAGTAGAGAGGGGAGGTGGAGTAGAGAGGGGAGGTGGAGTAGAGAGGGGAGGTGGAGTAGAGAGGAGAGGTGGAGTAGAGAGGGGAGGTGGAGTAGAGAGGAGAGAAGAAAAAGAGTTTTCCAAAGAAATAAGTTATATATTACTGGATAATGGTCATAAGCTCAAAGGCACATATAAGGATGTCTCCTAGCAACATAACATGCACCAATGGCCTGATTGTTTGTCATCCATATAACACTGACATTCATAATTGGCTCACAATCCTGTAAACAGTATTCATGTGAAAAGTGAAATATTAAAGGTATTATATAGCAGTTCACACCGTTGCCTTAAACATACATTAAAATCTCTAAATAAACCAAAAAAACATAATAGAATTGGATTTGTTACAGCCACTGAATAGGGAACCATTTTCAACAAGGAAACCTTACTATCCCTTTGTCGTATCACAAACAATTTCAATTGATTGAACTGTGTATGCAACATAAGTACCAAATACAGCAATGATCGAATTGCCACAATAGCAGAGAGAAGGTCATTTAGCACTGATATTCCACTTGGGGCCACCTGAGTGTGTGCTGACCAAACCACTTTGTGAGTCACGCCGACAGAGGGGTTAGATGCTGAGAGATAACACTGATTAGGTGTATGCAGACTACACGCAGTCTCACCGCTTGTAGTAGTCCCGAAATGAATCCAGTGGGATTTTGTCGTGGAGGACACTGACTTGGGCTGTCCCTGCAGTTAGTTACTATGCCAGGTAGCTGACGGCGCAAAGCGTCTACAAAGATATACATTGAGAACCAACACATCAGTTCAATTCAAACTGTTCATTTTCACATCTACGCTTCTCGAACTATATATTTGCCTAAACTCTGTACCATAACAAGTTAGTTCGCCTACTACAGTTGTATCTTAAAGATGTTCGTAGATTATAAATAGCTGCCTTCACAAGAGGACATTGGGTATGGGCATCGCTGTACCAGCCAAGTTCTGATCAAGGCCCAGCGCTATGGCGATCTCTATATACTTACCAATTGGTAGTCCACGTCGACCAGTAGCATCAACAAAGGCCTGAGGTAGCCTTGCCCAAGCTCTTAAACCGTTTTCAATCAAGGTCGGAGCAGGTTCCGCCCTTGAAGTGACTCGTGGTAGCTCTCCAAAGTTTAAACATGTCTCGTTACTATTCGACTGTCCTTGAACACTATATATACACAAACAGGACAAAAGAAAAGTCAGTACTTCCTTCATTATTCGATAAAGTTCGTTTTTACTCTCCCTATATTCAAGACGCAATCAACAAATATGGCCGTTTTATATCGAGCGTAATAAATTTATTTATAGAATCTATATACCCGTTCCCATTTTCGGGTGCCGGGGGTGCTAAAACGGATCATCACCTATATCCCAGACTAGCGACTGTTAATCGCAAGTCAGAGGCTGTTTTTATTATAGCCTCTATGCTATATACGCCTATACAAACTGGTGGAAATAAAGATGTTCTCATATATAATATATGATAATGGTATATACCTCCAATCCTGTGCAACTAGGTTATGGAAACATGCAGTTTGCATCATATATCTGTGCCTAAGGCAATATAATTATAATACTTCAGAGCTAGGTTCCAAGACACAATTGTATAATAACACTATATTTATAGCACTTCTCATTAAGTTTTGAGGTTAACATAATGCAAGTTAAAAAGTACAGTAAATCAAAAGTGTATAGAATTGTTTTAACTATTATATATATATTTACTATCAAAGGGAGTACATAAATAACGTGTAACATACATACATAATTCCACACAAATACAATACTCATAGGTAGATGAGCAGACTTGTACTAAAATATAAGGAAACTATTAAAAGATCATGCAACAAAAAGTGTAAATAGCAATACATTCAAAGTCATCTCTCGTGTTCTGTGACTTGTTGCTGGCCCCCAGAATTGGACACTGTCACTGAATTAGAAATGGGCGGGGAGGCAGAGAGGGTGTTGGGGGTGTTTGACAGCAAGCTGGCAGGTCCTGGGAGAGGAAGGGAGGCAGTGAGAAGGTTTGGTGTCATTGGCGTGGTTGGGGTCAATGGTGGGTTGGGAGTGGTGGGTGTTGTGGGATTGCTTGAAGACCCTGAACCAGGTCTACCTTTCCAAGCTGTTCTCCTACACTTGGTGCGACGATTTTGAAACCAAATTTTAATCTGATTTTCTGATAATCTTAGCCGTTCTGCTAAAACATGTCTGTCACTAGTGGACAAGTACTGTGATTGATTAAAAGCTTTTTCCAATTCTTCAATTTGAATTCCACTAAATGTTGGCCTTCCTTTCCTACTCATCTGCCGCCTATCAGCTGACAACTTCTCAATGTCAGTCACTTTTGAAATTCCTTCCATCTCCTGTACAGTTGCCAATGCCATCCTATTCTTCCCTGACCCTGGGGATTTTGGGTTACATCCATCACCAACTTTAAATTGAACCTGAGTAGAAGGCAGTCCAATTTGGTTTGGCTGTTGTCTGGCTGGATCAATAACTAAAATGGGAAAAGTTTTCAAAAAATTAACCATATTAATGAAAAAGCTATGAATATTTATACAGGGTTCAATGGAATTCATAACCAAAAAATAATTACCTGGCTCATTTCCGACACTGGTCAGAGGTAAATCGCCAAATTGGTAGTTTGGCGGTATACAGAGCAACACTAGAGTATTTAAACTAGCGTTAGAAACATTGTTAGACCCACTAGTCGCCGACTGTTTAGTTATATTTACACCACTCGGGTCGTCCATCTTCTTTAGTGGTAAAGATGGATGGCGGGGAAAGCCACAACTCACGTGACGTGACGTTCACGCTTATTTCAATCTATCAGATTTAGCACCGAGCGCTCAATCAAAGCAACAAAGAAACCTTGAAATATCTGCTTTGTTCATGTAAAGCAATTCGCAGAAAAACATTATCTACCCTGTTGCAGTGCTTAATTTGCATTTGTAATGGAATTTTATGTAAATCAATCACTAAACGGAGCGTAACTTACTTAATTGTTGATACGCCTGATCTGTGAATATTGGTTGTCCATCCTTCCTTCTGAAGGCTGAACTATCTCCTACAGGTAGCCTGTTTTCAAAATAAATAGCAGCATTAGCTCCTGTCGGGGATTTTTCTTGAAAGCCTGGAGTTTTAGCAATTTCACTTGCTAGCGGCACGTGGCCATGTGCTAGTATGTCCTGAATACGATAGGACGTCGCTTGGCTATCCTGCCCGTGGGTCGGTGAGGTTAAAAGCAATCTCTGTCCTTGTTCATTACTATTGGAGCTCGAAGAGGTTGCTTGGGACCACAGTTCGTAAGGAAGCGAACTGCTCCATGAATTTGGTGTGGGTGCTGTATAAGGACGACCACCTGGAAATTGCAGCCACTGCGTACGAGGCATCATTTGCGGACCAGCCTGATTGTTGTAATCTAACTGCTGATATCGAACGCCCTCTGTTGAAGACTGGATTCCGGTCGGGGAGAAGGAATTGCCGGGCTGCGGATTATAAACTTGCATTGTCGAGCTTTTAAAGGTATTTATGAATATCTTTAGTCCCCTCTGTAAGAATTAAGAAAAATCAGAGCTATTTGTCTGGGTCAGAAAAAGGGGTGGCACCTATCCTCCTCGGCTCTAGCCACAAGCCTTTTCTACTGATTATCACACACCCCCATAACGATAAAAACGCGTTTTCGATGAATCAATTACTCATCAGTAAAGTACAGTAATAAAAAATACACTTTGTGTAATTTATGTTAAAATAAAAGTTTTATGCATAATAATCAGTAGCTACATAAGTAACGTAGTGTTTTCAAACAGTGATTCCAATTTACTATAGAAAGTTCATAACTAATAAATAATTAAGCAAGGCATACAATAGCAAATATGACACTTACCATAAGGTTTCACAATCCTTTGGTGACCTTTAACTCAATCAGCGAGATCAAATAATAAATATACAGGCTAGATGGTCAGAGAGAATAGAAAAGTAAGCTGAAGCACTTATGTTACCCATTGATCATATTCATTGAGAAATAAACAAAGTCATGAATATTATTTTCAGCTGAAATGGAAACTATTTATACATTCTTACACAGATAAATATTACATTCATCTGATCCTTAATAAACATAGTTCAAGTGAAGTTCTAATTATAATTAATTACCTTATGGTCTCCAACACAAATGTCTTGAGCCACCAAGTTGTATTCTGGCTCAACAGGACTCTGCCACAACGAGATTTCGTTTGCATCTTTATCAAAGTACAATGATGTATGTTCTTACCTCTTCAACAAGCTTTAGAGCTACTTCATTCATTAGTATTCTGTCACACCAAGCAGGGCATCTGTAAAACAACCAACCCATAAATAAGAAGGAGTCACTATATTAATTGTGGGCAAACCTTTTTGGCATATACTTTCTCCCTTCTTTCAGATTTTCACTAAATGGATAGCTACAGAACAGACATTTGAAATGGTGGTCTTCAGTGTCAGCAGTTATGACAACATTTTCATACCTTGGTTGAAAATTAACATCCAATTCATACAGCTCTTTGAAGTGATCTGGTTCTTTGTCAAACTTGCGCAACTAGAGTTACAGAGAAACCACAAAAAGTCATATTCAACATTCTTGACCAATCTAAGTCCAAGCAACCCTTTAAACAGAGCTTTATGCTAAACAACTCTCACCTCCATATATTTCTTGGTAAATGGGTCATCCTGGGTTAAAATGAAGCTTTTTCTCATTACAGTTAGAATAGGCTAAATGAATATCAAATAAGCAGCTAAGACTTAAGCTAGCCAGACCTTACATGCATAACTGAAAGTACTGTCTTCTTACTTGCACAAACAAAGTAGTATTTAAAGAAATTCATATTTGACCAATAAATTGAATTCATCATGAAAACCCAAGTACTAAATCAGATTCATCTCCTTAGGGTTTATACAAGTCACCTGTTGGTAAATTGACTTGGCTGGTTATGAATCTATTCTAATTCCTCTAAGAGCCATGAATTTAATCAAATCTTGCTAACAGTATGAATTTACTTATCAAAAGAGAAAGTACTTAAATAACCATGAATTTAATTATCAAAGCCAGTTTGATAATTATAAGGCTTGCTTTTACATACATGATACTTAGATGCTTAGTTGTGTAACTCTAAAATGCTACCCATTAACACGTGCTGCACATTTCCCAAGTGTTTTGGCATGAAGGTACCATTTTGGTTTTAGAATTATATTTTAAAGGCAGTCACTTTAAAAAGACACAATGCAGCAAAAAGCTCCTATTTTTATATAATCTACAGCTTCTGGTTGTTGAGGTGCAGTCTTACCCCTTCATCTCCAATAGAACTTCTAAAGACAATCTGTCGACCATCTTCTTTGTCAAGTTCTTGTACTTGCAGGTCTCCCACAATATGCTATATACAGGAAGGGGAAAGAAGTTCAGACAAGGAGGGTGAAGTGTCTCAGATCATTATGCTACAAGGAGGGTGAAGTGTCTCAGGTCACTATGCTACAAGGAGGGTGAAGTGTCTCAGGTCACTATGCTACAAGGAGGGTGAAGTGTCTCAGGTCACTATGCTACAAGGAGGGTGAAGTGTCTCAGGTCACTATGCTACAAGGAGGGTGAAGTGGTTCAGGTCACTATGCTACAAGGAGGGTGAAGTGGTTCACCTGTATAGTGCTGGGGTGACATAAGTAAGCAGTGATACCACAGGTGACCTGTCATTGGACCACATATCCAAACAATTCTAACCAAATTGTTCAAACAAAGAAAAGAGATTTTATCAGCCACTTCAAGTAGACATAATCCTCATGTTTAATTAAGAACAAAATTGCATTATATAGTATATAATGTCATTCCAGAGAAATTACAGTAGTTATTACAGCAGACACTCATGAATGCTATTAGGCCACCATGAATGTTCTTATGTCACTATGAATATCATTAGTCTACCTAGGCTACGTTCACTATCCTATGAATATTGTTATGTGGTGCCCTCCTACAGAGATTTTAGATGCCTGCATATGTAATGCCATAGATTATATGGTAAGTAATTGTATGCCTACACATATAATATAATACCTTGACAACATCTGAAAATTCCAGTCTGAAATTGAAATCTCCAAATATAAACAGAGGTTCAGTACCATTGACATACACTGAAACCCTACACAGGAAACAAATATAAATATCAATAAAGGAACTTAACCATATTCATGATAAACAACTCAATCAGTATTCACTGTATCTCCTTACCTATCCAAGGAATGGTGAAGAGCATTCCTTCGATGTTCACCATATTTACTATGTGACTAAATGAAAATAGTAATAGAATCATGCTCCTTGGAAAAGGAATGCACTTTCATACAAAGTTAGAGTACTACTGAATGTCTAAAGATTGTGCATCCTTATAGTAAAATTGGATGTGCCAATACTAGTATTTGACTGGTATCAATTAGACTGTGTATGTGCAGTGTCAGTGGAGGGAATCAAAGAGGTGTTCTCAGAGGTGAACTTAACAGAGCATGAATAACCTGAGGGTGGCAATGGAGAGTGACAGACACAAGTCCATGTAAGCGTAACCAGGGGACAGTAATGTGTATTTAGCAGTGATATCCCTTAGTGACCTAGTGACCAGGGAAGCCACTTATTTTCAATTTTTGAAACAAGGAAGACTGTGTAATGCTGTCTCACTTTATCCAGTGCAATCAAGTTGTCATCATCGTGAAAGAGGTGAATATTGACAAAGTTTATCACTCTGTTGGGGAGAAATTACCACAATATACAATTAATCATCACTCCCTTTGTAGTGCTAACTCAGATACCATGCCCAAATATGGAGTGGGCATTTAAAGGCATTTAATAATGCATATTGCCTCACTGTATTCAACCATTACAACAGACTTGACAATCCAATTGAGAATCAAAGCACAAGTAGTCATTTACAAATACAACGAGAACTATGGTATGGGCAGCACACTCTTCTAGGATATGCAACACGAGGAAGTGCAGTTCTTTTAGAACATGCAACATGTAGTTCCTTCTTACCTTCCCTCCAACCTCCATCTGAGGAACATGAACCCTTTTCTTGTCCACCTTACCTACAAGAAGCTGGTGCAATAGAGGCAAGCTATGAGGATGCATGCATGGCTCATTACCTCTGGAAAAAATCCTGGAGGGAACTTCTCTTTGATGTGTGTGCTGTCAGAATGAAGGCCATCTGTGACAGCCTCATGCTCACAGATCTTCACATATTTACGAGCTGAAAAATGATAGGATGTTTAATCCAATTTCTGTAAAGTACTTACCAAGGTAATTCATATCTGATAAAATTCATAAACTGCATGTACTGATTACTTCCATTTTCAATGAAAGCAGTGATTACAAGGGATCATAGAAATTCCTAAGTATTCCAAGGCTTTGCATTAACCTGATATAGCAACCACAAGTGTTTACCTTTAAAGTCCCACACATTGGCTTCTTCAACAGATTGGTGGATGAAATAGAAACTTCCCAGAGCCTATAGACACAGTTAAAATGTAACAGGATGGCAGCTATAAGCTTAAAGGTCAACACTAGCAATCATATACACAACACTTCCACTCCTCTTCCCACTCAAGTTGTTGGGCACTAGCCAATTGACACTATAGCATTGGCACTGATTCACTCACTAACACAAACCTTAAGATATCAGGGATTACCTACTATGCAATACACTATCTGTATTAAAAGTGCAGTTGTTAAGGTTGGGTTTTCTGTAATTATTGTCAATTGCAAAAACTTGTTATTTTCTTTAAAATGGGAATATTTTAAGTTACCGAGGAATAAATATGACAATCAAACTACCATGTACACATATTGGTGCTACTCAGTAGTAGTTGCTAATAACTGCACAATTCAGCCCCACTTGGCATTATTTGTATGCAAACAGAAGTATTAACATTTGGACTATGTGAATTACCTGTTTCATATCTAACAGACACAGAACTCATGACATGCTTCCTAACAGTTTAAGCATAAAATATATAACAAAATTTGAACTATATTAACTCAGAAGCCTTAAAATCACTGTATTTCCTAGTCCCTTTTGGTACTATCGTCTCTCCACACTGGCAACACTGCTACACTTGTGATCTTAATGAGACGGGAATGAGGATCTGTTTGCAAACTTGGCTGTTAGGGTGCATATAAGGAACTTTCTTTTCAGCTGTTCATGCAACCTAAAGCGTTGACCAGCTCAAGAGTGAGAGAAGGTAGTATTAAGTTTATGAACCTCTTTTCAACAGTGCTTTCTGAACAAATTGACATCTTAACCACTTGTGGGGATAGAGTTACACTACACCATATTCTCTGACACATCCTAATCTTTTCCTACTTTTCTAGGTGTATATAAGAAGAAGTTCTTCATCCTCAAACATATCTTACTCCTGATAAGAGTTAGAAATGAAGAGCCTACTACTTGTGTGCCTCATTCTGTCAGCAGCTGTCCTCAGTTGTGCGGTAAAAATTCCTTCAACATCTCAACCTCTGAAACCATGTGATGGGGAAGCAGAAAAAGAAACTGGAATTGGCTGTGGTCGTGGATCAAGTGGTGGCTGCCCAGAGAATAGCTACTGTGATATCCATCCAGCTGATGCCTTTGCCACTTGCTGCTGTAAAGGTCCAATTGTTCGCTGTATTGTGCATCCTTGTAGATTTGCAACTTGTCCAGCCTTTCCTGACGCTACGTGCAAATCTGAGATATGTAATAGGTGCAGAGCTAATTTCTTTGTCAATGGAAGGAAGGTTGACTGTGATAAGCCCGTTACCAGGGACCCCAACACTCCATGCTCAAGACGTGGAGGTACTGATCTCGACATTTACTGTGGACGTGGTAGCACTGGAGCATGTCCAGGATCCTCCTACTGTGATATTCACCCAGCAGATTGGTTTGCCACCTGTTGCTGCAATGATCCTGCTGCCACATGTCCCAACTGTACCAGACCTGTGAACTGCTACATAAATCCCTGCGATGTGACAAACTGCCCTAACTTACCATTTGCTAAGTGTGTGGCTGATTATTGTGGAGGATGCAATGCTAGATTCTTCATCGGGCCCTTTGAAGTGACCAAGTGGTGTCACAGCATATGGGGATGATATCAATATTTACAAATATCTAACTCAAAAATATATCAGTTACAAACAAACAATTTTTCTCTATTATTTACTCTGAGAATGTAACCTTTGTAGTTGGAATAAGTCAGGTTTACTTCCTTCTAATTGCGCTTATCAACTGCATGAGAACACAGTTAATTATAAACTAAATTAATTGCACTGTGGTCTATAGCAGTGATTAAAAATGTAATATATATTATACTGCTTATTTATTTAAGGTAAGCTCAGGATCTGAGGTCAATGAAATCACTATCAATTTGCACACATCACTAATAAGTCATACTGTACTTCATGATATGGGAAGTTCAAATGTGCAACATTCCTTGTCCTTTAGTAACCACATTGTGCCATAGTTAGCACAAGGAAGTGATGGAATTTACAGTTGGTCAGGTTTAAGGCACTATAAAAGGAGTAGCCCTTTGAGTTGGATTTATATCTGAAGAAATAACCATTTAAAGACTTTTTTTACTCAAGATAAGAAGACCAGTTTAATATGTTGAAGAACTTACTACTTGTGTGCCTCGTTCTGTCAGTAGCTGTCCTCAGTTTTGGGGCTAAAATTCCTTCAACACCTCAACCTCTGAGACCTTGTGATGGGAAAGGAGAAACAGATACTGGAATCTACTGTGGTCTTGGATCAATTGGTTTCTGTCCCGAGAATGCCTACTGTGATATCCATCCAACTGATGCCTTTGCCACTTGCTGCTGCACTGTTCCTACTGTTAACTGCTTTGTAGATCCTTGTAGATTTGCAACCTGCCCGGCCCATCCTGATGCTGAGTGCATATCTGATTATTGTGGTGGATGCAATGCCAACTTCTTTGTCAATGGAAGTAAGGTTGACTGTGCAGACCCCAACACTCCATGCTCAAGACGTGGAGGTACTGATCTTAAAATTTACTGTGGACTTGGTAGCAATGGAGCATGTCCGGGATCCTCCTACTGTGATATTCACCCAGCAGATTGGTTTGCCACCTGTTGCTGCAATGATCCTGCTGCCACATGTCCCAACTGTACCAGACCTGTTCAATGTAAGGTAGATCCCTGCACTGTCTCAAGCTGTCCAGCCCATCCGGGTGCTGTCTGTGAGGCTGACTACTGCGGAGGCTGCAATGCTCGCTATTACCTTGAAAGAACCATCGTTGTTGATGGAAGAAAACAACATGTACGCAAGGAGGTCACGGATACTTGCAGCTACAATCACATAACACCTTGCTCTAGATACGGAGGACAGAATATAAACATCAACTGTGGAAGAGGCGGGTGTGCATGTCCTGGAGACTCCTATTGCGACATCCATCCCACTGATAGATTTGCCACCTGCTGTTGTAACAACACTGGTTCTTTCTGCCCCGGATGTACAAGACCAGTCAACTGTTTAGTAGATCCTTGCAGGTATTCCAAGTGCCCACTATTTCCGGATGCAAAGTGTCGTTCAGACTACTGTGGAGGATGCAATGCTAGATTCTTTGACAACTACAAGGAGGTCACTGAGTTGTGTGACTTCAAGCCAGCTGAATAAAGGAATCTTTAACATTGAGACTAACTTTTTGATATAGTTATTTTAGATGTATTAGTATATTTCCTACCAAATGCATTGTAACTTGTAATTATATTTTGCTTCTAAAATATTTACATGAGACACAAGAGTTGTGTAATATGAGAGCAAATGAATATATCTGTGATAATTAGAAAAGAGAAATTAGCTGCTAAATATTATGCTAAAACTACAAGTCAATACAACAGCTAACTAATTTATAAGCATATACGTACAGTAGAATCGCATTATCATCACTTATAGTGAATGTCTCATTAAAGTGGAGTACTTTGCAAAAGTTGCATACTTTATATGCACTCAATATAAGAAATAAGGAACGTTTTGCCCCCCTTCCCCTTCCCCCCCCCCCCCCCAACCTTGAGCTTTACTGTAATGAGATTCCACTGAACAATGCACTTTATATTGGTCTATCTCAGAATAGGATTAACCTTATAAACCTTAAAATTACAAAAATCCCTAAAATCAGTTATGCATGACAGTAGCAATACTAAAATAAAGATATTCAGTGCACCAAATAATAGGGAAGATCGGGAAGCTCATAGGGTCAGAGTTCAGATGTCATTATTTTTGCCATAAAATGCTCCAAACATTCGAATTCTTGGCTGACTCTAAATTTGGGAAGACCCTCTAATTTCGGCAATGTTTACCAGGGTATTGCATAATACACTTTGGGGAATTACTAGTGCCTAACATGTACAACGGTAATTGCACCTAACAAGAAGTTTTGTGTTTGGAGATGTTGCCCCATATTTGGGCTCCACTTCCTTGTAGACATGATACCTGCGAATAATGCATGAAACCTTGACAAAGAAAGAGCCAGTTGGTGCGCCTAATATGTTTACGGAGCCTTTCTAAAATGGTGGCAGAGGACACTCCCAATTTAGCAAGAAGGCTCTAATTTAGGCAAGACATGAACAAAGTACAACATATTTCCTCCTAAAAATATTCAAATTGAAAAGTCACAAAAGTTCACTAATATTTAGAATATTTACAGTATCTGTTCAATCAATCACACTTTACATCATGGACAGCAGACAGGGGTCATCAAAACTTGCTGACCAGTTATTCTGCTTGAATTAGAATGAGGAAGTGATGAAGCTTTAAGAATTTCCACTATTAAGGCAGGGTACAAGTTGTATTATCAGAGAATTGAAATGTTACTGTTTGACTGATAAGATGGTTTCCACTTGTAGCTAGTACAACAAGGAAATACTCAGACATGTAGACATGTTGTACTTCACAGTGAAGGAAAAAGGAAACATATCATCATATAGGGTTCAAGAAATCTGCACTTTGTACCTGATGGTAATGAAGCATTTAAATACCATAGTTACAAATATATAGATGACATTGCACTATTGTAGAAATGGATACTAAGTGAATGAGGCAGCACTGACTTAAAAGAAATGGTTACCATATCAAAGGAAATGACATCATAGGAAGTGACATCACAGGAGACACTTTAAAAAGGCTGGCTCCCAACACTCTGAAACTGAAAATGTCTCTTGTAAAGAGCCTTCTGTTGTACTATCTAATTGCTTTTAGTATTAACAGTGGAAGGGCTGGCCTAAAGGGTCCCCCTGGCACACGAAGATCCCCTGGCACACCTGGTACCCCTTGGACACCTGGTACCCCTTGGACACCTGGTCCCCCTGGCACACCTGGTCCTCCTGGCACACCTGGTCCTCCTGGCACACCTGGTCCCCCTGGCACACCAAGACCCCCTGGCACACCTGGCACACCTGGTCCCCCTGGCACACCAAGACCCCCTGGCACACCTGGCACACCTGGCACACCTGGTCCCCCTGGCACACCTGGTCCCCCTGGCACACCAAGACCCCCTGGCACACCAAGACCCCCTGGCACACCTGGCACACCTGGTCCCCCTGGCACAATCTGCCCTCCAGGTCCTCCTGGTCCTCCTGGGGTTGTTGATTATCGCTGCCTGCGACCATGTCAGCGTAGAGGTGGATATGCCACTGGAATATACTGTGGTCTAGGAAGCAGTTTCTGGTGTCCCTCAGGATCTTATTGTGACGTTCATCCAACTGATGCCTTTGCCACTTGCTGTTGTAAACATCCACCAACTCCCTGTTATGCGGATCCCTGTCGCAGTGCACGTTGTCCAGCCTACCCTGAGGCCACATGCAGATCTGTTAACTGTGGAGGGTGCTTTGCTGCCTTCTTTGTCAATGGAAGGAAGGTTGACTGTGCAGAACCCACTCCATGCTCAAGACGTGGAGGTACTGATCTGGAAATTTACTGTGGACTTGGTAGCAATGGAACATGTCCAGGGTCCTCCTACTGTGATGTCCATCCAACTGATAGGTTTGCCACCTGTTGCTGCAATGATCCTGCTGCCTCGTGTCCCAACTGTACCACACCTGTGAACTGCTTCATAAATCCCTGCGATGTGACAGATTGCCCCAAAATTCCTTTTGCTAAGTGTGTGGCTGATTATTGTGGAGGATGCAATGCTAGATTCTTCATCTTGTACTTTGAAGTGACCGAGTGGTGTCACAGCATATGGGGATGATATCAATATTTACAAATATCTAACTCAAAAATATATCAGTTACAAACAAACAATTTTTCTCTATTATTTACTCTGAGAATGTAACCTTTGTAGTTAGAATAAGTCAGGTTTACTTCCTATAAATTGCGTTTATCAACTGCATGAGAACACAGTTAATCCAACTTATAATATAAACTAAATTAATTGCACTGTGGTCTATAGCAGTGATTAAGTTATAATCCAAACTCTACCAGACCTGTAAACTGTAAGGTAGATCCCTGCACTGTCTCAAGCTGTCCAGCCCATCCGGGTGCTGTCTGTGAGGCTGACTACTGCGGAGGCTGCAATGCTCGCTATTACCTTGAAAGGACCATCGTTGTTGATGGAAGAAAACAACGTGTACGCAAGGAGGTCACGGATACTTGCAGCTACAATCACATAGTACCTTGCTCTAGATATGGAGGACAGAATATAAACATCAACTGTGGAAGAGGCAGGTGTGCATGTCCTGTAGACTCCTATTGCGACATCCATCCCACTGATAGATTTGCTACCTGCTGTTGTAACAACACTGGTTCTTTCTGCATGTTGACTGATAAGATGGTTTCCACTTGTAGCTAGTACAACAAGGAAATACTCAGACATGTAGACATGTTGTACTTCACAGTGAAGGAAGAGGAAGCATATCATCATATGGGGTTCAAGAAATCTGTACTTTGTACCTGATGGTAATCAAGCAATTAAATACAGTAGTTACAATTTGAGATTTACATTGCACTATTGTAGAAGCATTTCCTGTCAACTGAGCTAATAGAATGGATAGTTACTAAGTGAATCAGGCTAATCCATTCTGCTAGCTATGGCATCTGACTGTCAACCAAGTACTGTTATGTCAGCATTCAGATTTCAAGGCAGCACTGACTTAAAAGAAATGGTTACCATATCAAAGGAAATGACATCATAGGAAGTGACATCACAGGAGACACTTTAAAAAGGCTGGCTCCCAACACTCTGAAACTGAAAATGTCTCTTGTAAAGAGCCTTCTGTTGTACTATCTAATTGCTTTTAGTATTAACAGTGGAAGGGCTGGCCTAAAGGGTCCCCCTGGCACACGAAGACCCCCTGGCATAATCTGCCCTCCAGGTCCTCCTGGTCCTCCTGGCCCAAAAGGTGCCATTGATTATCGCTGCCTGCGACCATGTCAGCGTAGAGGTGGATATGCCACTGGAATATACTGTGGTCTAGGAAGCAGTTTCTGGTGTCCCTCAGGATCTTATTGTGACATTCATCCAACTGATGCCTTTGCCACTTGCTGTTGTAAACATCCACCAACTCCCTGTTTTGCAGATCCCTGCCGCAGTGCACGCTGTCCAGCCTACCCTGAGGCCACATGCAGATCTGTTAACTGTGGAGGGTGCTTTGCTGCCTTCTTTGTCAATGGAAGGAAGGTTGACTGTGCAGAACCCACTCCATGCTCAAGACGTGGAGGTACTGATCTGGAAATTTACTGTGGACTTGGTAGCAATGGAACATGTCCAGGATCCTCCTACTGTGATATTCACCCAGCAGATTGGTTTGCCACCTGTTGCTGCAATGATCCTGCTGCCACATGTCCCAACTGTACCAGACCTGTGAACTGTAAGGTAGATCCCTGCACTGTCTCAAGCTGTCCAGCCCATCCGGGTGCTGTCTGTGAGGCTGACTACTGCGGAGGCTGCAATGCTCGCTATTACCTTGAAAGGACCATCGTTGTTGATGGAAGAAAACAACATGTACGCAAGGAGGTCACGGATACTTGCAGCTACAATCACATAACACCTTGCTCTAGATACGGAGGACAGAATATAAACATCAACTGTGGAAGAGGCGGGTGTGCATGTCCTGGAGACTCCTATTGCGACATCCATCCCACTGATAGATTTGCCACCTGCTGTTGTAACAACACTGGTTCTTTCTGCCCCGGATGTACAAGACCAGTCAACTGCTTCGTAGATCCTTGCAGGTATTCCAAGTGCCCACTCTTTCCGGATGCAAAGTGTCATTCAGACTACTGTGGAGGATGCAATGCTAGATTCTTTGACAACTACAAGGAGGTCACTGAGTTGTGTGACTTCAAGCCAGCTGAATAAACTGTTATAAAACTCAGGTGAACAGTAGAAAAGCCATTACTCAATTATTCCCAATGTATTAATCAATCAACTTAGCTATTGTAGAACTGAATATCTTAATGATATACTGTAAAAGCAAAAACATTTTCGCTATATTCGCAGGTACACTGCTAACCCACCAATGCGTTATGTGAGCTATCATTCATATTGCCAATCATCAACATTTTATTATAATTGGAATATTTCCAGTGTAAAAATTATAATTGCACTGCGCAAAAAAAACATTTCCACATGAATACCTCATCTGTACTTGCTACTTGCTCTTCCACGAAATATATAACATAAAAAACATTTGGTATTCAAAATAGATATAAAGTACCAATATTATCAAACATAATAGATTTGCAGGAGTAGAGAATTGTTGACTATACAAGATAGTCGAACCCTGTTAAGATGAAATGGCTGGGACCGCTAAAACATTTCAGAAATCATAATTTATACACTGTAATATACGTACAAAATGTGTAAAGTATAAAGTATACGTAGTTATTAATGTTTCCTACTAGCCAGATCAAGAGCGCTTCTTCTATGTCTTTGTACGTGGTTGCTCTCAATCGTTTTCTAGAAGGCTCAAAGATAGACTGCTTGTAAGCGCCGATAATCCTTGTACGATTTTTAATGATAGCTGATACGGTAGAGCGCTCTCGTCCATAGCTTTACTAATTTCTTTCTTATCTTGAAGAGAAAGTGCTTTCTTGCTTATAGCCATTATAGATTCTTGATAAAATTTCACCTTATCCAAAAATGTACAAAACTATTTTCACACTAACCGAAGCGCTAGATTATGTATGGTAAAAATCGGGACTGTGAAAATTTTTCATTTTAACCGAAATTATATCTTGAGCGAGTTCATCTTAAGCGGGTTCAACTGTATATACATACACAGATAACTATATGAAGACGTGTCAAATATAAGTGGAACATGAAAATACATCAATATGTAAACTTCCTGGACTACCGACTAGAGTCAGTAGGAAGTAGACATACTCTAGGAAACTATACATTTATGTAAGACCAATCATTGTATACAGTACTTTTGAATATACATTTAACACTTTGTAAAGAGAGTTTGGCGATGCCATGGAAAGTCTTGTAATACTGGAGACAATTAATATCATACAACTTACGGTAAATTCTCCTTCCTTTACCATTTTGTCAATATAACATCTGCTTTTATTGTAAGACATTAGTGTAGGCATTCCGAGTAAATCACTGCAGAGAAAGATAATTTGGAAAACCTATCCATATGTGACTCAAAAGTGATATTTCATAACTAGCATAAACTAAAGTAAAAATAAAGGGTTTAGTAAACACAATTTGACATGCTACAATTGTGACAACAGCAAACAGAAGGAGTAATACTTTCACTGCACATGAAAGTGGTCCAGGACTACCTATGTAGGCTAGCCACTACCTCATAATACTCTCATTGCGGGCAAATATGAAGTAGGGGCTAGTAGCTACGTACATTAGCTACTACCTTAAGAAGGCTGCCTTTACTGAATGTGAATGCATAAGATAAAGAAGAACTTACTGAATAAATTCATCCACTATTCGCATTGCATCAGAGTGTAAAAACATCTTTCCTCCCATTTCCTGACAGTGAAGTGCTATCATGACAGGCTGTGACAATCCTATGAGCTATACATACAAACACACAAGAGATGGACTGTCTTAAAGGCTTTGATGCACCTTAAAGAAGGATGTGGGATGTGCCACGTTTGAAATTATCATTCTAGTTTACAGTCCTGCTAATTTCATTTAAACACTTTAGTCACAATATCAGTAGTTTAGTAAGTTTAGTATCACTTCCATGACGTTGACATACATCAGGGCACATCAATACATGTCAATACATGTCAATACATGTGCTGACAGTGTGAATGGTGATGCTACTAAAGACAGTGATCTTCACCCTAAATGGCCTTAGCATACAGTTTAGCAAGTCTGATCAGGCCAGACCATTTATAGTCCTCCATGCTTATGCACACAGACTAAAACATGGCTAAAGAAACATTGTAACTACGTATATATATCTCTGGTAAGTTATAATCTTCTTTACTTTTCTTCAGAGCAGTAGACTTTCCAAATTTACATGTAATTTAGAGGAAAACCATATTTGGTACAAAAACCACACACCCTGACCTGGCTAGGAAATTAGCCTGCTATAACCTATAGGATGGAGTTATTAAGTAAATATTGTGAGAAGACTTTGTTTAATGGTACAACAGTTTAGCAATCCAATATTTTGAGGCCTACCAGCCCAGATTAGGAAGTATATAGGATGATTTGTTGCTATGGAAACAGGCTGAACTGATGAATTATGGTTAATGCTCACCCAATACAAAGTGCCAATAGCACTTACATAACAACTGTATATAATTAAGAGGAAGTGTTATTAATTTACAAATGAAGGTAATTACACTGCACACAGTACTGACTGATACTCACTATTGCTGACATTGCTTACCTCATCAAAAGACTTCAGCCAGTTCTCTCTGATGGTAGGCTATAAAGAAGAGTGAAGTCATATTCAAAGGAGTTACCACATTATGAGTAGCAATGACACCACAAGGAGTAATTAAAAGTAGCTCAATAAATATCATAGAGTAAGTGGTTCCCATATTTATACTGATTATTATGTCATTGGATAACATATTTGTATATACACCATCCTAGCAAATAGAATAGGAACTCGTGTATCCTTTCCTGGCTCGATGTCATGGAAATCAATGTGTGTCAACACGTATCATATAATGTGACAATGATAACAATATTAAGAAATACTTTTGTGCAAGTGATATGCGCCATTGCTCAATGTTTAGTACAAAACGAGAAATATATTTTACGATATTCAACAATAAAATTGTAATTTTTGTTGACTTTTGAATAAGACCCATTTCCCATTAATCCACTGAAATACGTAATACAATAGACTTTAGAGTTTCACACTAAGTCATGAATTAAATGAACCCTATAGGGGATGACATAATAAATGTCTATAATGTAAGATGTATTGTACATACTATATAACCTATAACCACATTTGAACATCATATTAAGAGATAAACTATATAACAGCATAAAGAGGGTCAAGAATTTTATCAGTTCAGTTAATGATTATAACAACAAATGGTGACAGTTTCTAACATTATAAATCAAATTTGATACTCAACCGATTATGTTTACAGAATACTTTCAATCAGTGACATACTTTTAATATGATAGTCAAATCATAATAAAACTAAAGACCGAATCTCTCCAAAATCAATGCAAAAAGAAATTGATACTTTCTATTATAATATATTCAAGCCAGTGTACCTAACTGCATACTGTACAGAGTATATACAAGCCAGTGTACCTAACTCCATACTGTACAGAGTATATACAAGCCAGTGTACCTAACTCCATACTGTACAGAGTATATACAAGCCAGTGTACCTAACTCCATACTGTATAGAGTATATACAAGCCAGTGTACCTAACTCCATACTGTGTATAGAGTACACTCTGTACTGTATAGAGCATATACAATGTAGTGCATTTGAAAGCTGAACTACCCTTACATACTACATCCTGCTTCAAACAACTTTTACTGTACTCAACAGGAAGAACTAATTATCCCACAGAAACTAACATACAGGAAAGTGATAAATAGATTATATTACCATGGCAACTCAATTGGGGCTGGGAAACAGTCCTACCCTGTCAATGTCAGTGCATATTATTTTGTACCTTTTCATGCATGTCAACTCTCCCTCCCTTTCATACCAACTGCACAATGATATGCACTGGACATTGATGGGGTAATACTGCTATAAATGTGTGTAATGTAGTCATAATCCCATTAAATGGCTTCAAAGGATTCTTTGACTATTCCTTGAGTGACACTTATCACAACATCTAACGTTTGCTATAAATCTCAATTATAGTAATCTACTAAAAGAAAACAGCATCTTTAAGAGGATTCACAGTAACCTACGTATGCCTTCCCTTTAAAAGCATACACAAGCAATTAAAGACAAACAATTAAAGCTTTGTACACATCCTTTTGATGGCTTATAAGGAAAGGGCTAATGTCAGTTCAGTGCTGCTCCAATGCTAGTGAACCTGGGGGCAAACGTACTCTTACAAGCTCTTCTTCTGAGTTTTATTGTTACAACTGTACAGTACAACTCTGTTCCCAGGTATGGGACAATCTACAGTGTGCCTTACTTCAGAAATACCCCAGTGAATATGAACTGTATTGAGAGCATATATGTATTCAACTTGAGATAATGGTAGGAATTTCTTGGAAACTGGAAACTGGAAACACAAAGTGCAAATCAATTAGGTTGAGGAATTTTAACCAACACCACCCATCAATTAGTCTCAATCGCAAATACTAAAAAATACACAACAACACAACAATATATTCAAATTTGAAGAATAGCCAGTTTGAACAGAATAGCCAGTTTGTACAGAATAGCCAGTTTGTACAGAATAGCCAGTTTGAACAGAATAGTCAGTTTGAACAGAATAGCCAGTTTGAACAGAATAGCCAGTTTGTACAGAATAGTCAGTTTGAACAGAATAGTCAGTTTGAACAGAATAGCCAGTTTGAACAGAATAGTCAGTTTGTACAGAATAGTCAGTTTGAACAGAATAGCCAGTTTGAACAGAATAGCCAGTTTGAACAGAATAGCCAGTTTGAACAGAATAGCCAGTTTGAACAGAATAGTCAGTTTGAACAGAATAGTCAGTTTGTACAGAATAGTCAGTTTGTACAGAATAGTCAGTTTGTACAGAATAGTATTTGACTAATGGGTTTCCTCAAACTACAACACATTGTGCTACGTCTATGTCTTTTGAATGGTGACTCATTTTACGACTCTTAGAGGATCTAAGGACACAGATGGTTTAATCTATTTTGCTGAATGTTTCCACTCTGAGGGTCTTCTTAGCCTACTGATGCTGACCTGTCAAAGTCTGGGAAGTCTAAAAATGAATCATTCAAAAGATAACTTTGACATAGTTAGAAGAAATCTTTATATAATGTAGTAGTAGTAACTGTATTCTTGAAACAAGTTAAGCAGCTATACATTCAGCAGCATGCTGCACATATTAAACAAGTAAATTATTTAATGCAAATCAGGAATGTGTGAGGTTTATATAGTGACAAACTATATGCAATAAAACTGAACAATTATTCAATCATCAATTTTCAAACAGCACACATCATGAGAGTAAGAGAAATCCAACATACACAGCTGATCACATAACTACAGAACTGGAAAAGTACTAAATTATCAACTTCTATATACACACTAGCGTACGACACATTCAAAACCACTGTTTTGGATCAACACTACACAATGTATGCCAATATGCTATATTTATATACGTAAATACAGGCATATAACATTGTGGGCATGGTACATACGTCAACAATAACAGACATCACCATAACGCCACCCAGTGATTTTACTCTACTACATGCAGTTGGAGCACCATCCACTACAGTTAAGTTGCACTCTTGTGTTACAAGCACACGATTTGCTCTGTGGACTGCACCATCAAGTAATATTGCGTGTTAGCTGTGTAGCTATGGGTGCGAGAGGCAAGGGAGTGGTCACGTGACTCAGCAGATCAGTACAGATTACTTTGCAACATCCTCACAACTTGAAATTGAAGTAGTTCAGGCATGATCGCAATTATGCGAAGCTTCGCACAAAGCAAATAGTTCTAGTTCCTTATGCAGGTTTACAACTATCCCACAATACCTCCAATTAGAACTTGAATTATGTACTGGCGTATGTTGAGACTACCAGACCGTTAAGTTGGTGGTTTTAGGGAGAGTATAATATATCTAGGATTTTAACTACTAGGGAGTACCTTAAAATAGCCCCACTTGTCCATTAATGTCATTCCGGAATGGTTTATCTTTCAACAATGTTAGTAGGCAAACTAGTACAAAATCAACGAGTAAAGCAAGTAAAAATTGAGAAAAGCTTTAGACTCACATCCTACCAGGTAAGTCGACAGCTTAACGATTCAACGATTAACCAACCATATTATCACATATACTGTAGACGAAAAGCTTATGTCAGCGCAGCGTGACTTTAGTAGAGTCTTCATGCTAACCTCTTCAAAATAGGATCCCAGGTTGGATGTGATAATCATAATCTTATGCGAAGCGGACGATGCCATTTCTGGTCTGGCTTCCTTTGGCCCACCACCGAATAGAGAAAATCAACTATCACTAGTCCTGCGATGAGGGAACGGGAGGTTTTGAACGAAATGGGTGTTACCACCGAACGTGACGACACGGTATATGCTAGCCAAATATGGTAAATGGAACGGAAATAGCACTCGCGTACTAGTAATAATACAGTAAAAGACTTCATATACAAAGGGTATATAACGATCACACATAGCTAGTCACACCTTAAGAAGGAGAGATCTAGTTGTGAAATGTGCAGTGATAAGAAGGTTTTATCTGAGGGATCAGATATTTCAGAGAGTATCTTGAGCCTGCAAATTTCAGAAAGCTTCAATGGCATTGACTGGTCCTTGAAAGTAAGTAGCAATCTGCGGGTGTGGGGAGGCACAAAGGACCAGCGTGAGTTAAAATCACTATCAATTGCTTGGTCCCTGAGCTCACAGATGCTGCTATTGGGTGCCATCAACTTGGCTCCATTAATAATGAGGAATATGACACTGCATTCTAAGCAATACTTGTTTAAAGAATCGGTAGAAATCTTTCCCTCCAAACAACAATAAAGCGGTGTGGCATCAAAGGTATTCTTTTGGTTAACATTGACTTTAAACCGTTTGACAAGAAGCTCAGCTACCTCAATGTGACCATAGAAGCATGCATAGTGCAGACAAGTGTTACCATGACAATCAGTAGAGAGTGGATTCAATCCCTTTGAATTTATCAAATATTCCATGCATTCCTTATGACCAAATTTGGCAGCAATGTGAATAGCTTTTAGCTTGTCTTGGTATAAATATGTATCAAGAGAAATATCTATGCCCACATTTGAGAAAATGAGTACTTTTTCTATGAGCTCCAAGTGAGATCCTTTTATGAGAATATAGAGAGTGTGTCTGAGAGCCTTGCCAAGCACATCTCGGTGGAGGGAGATGGACTCTTTACTCCAATTTTGCAATTCAATCCACAGCTTTTCTAGCAGGAATGCAGTCAAATCCATCTTATTTCTAGTCAATGCAAAATTAACAATGAAAAGGCTTGCATTGCTTCTCAAAGTAAGTGAAGCACCATTCTCAAGGAGATACTCCACCAGATACAAGCTATCTGGAGAGGCACTCTCAACAGCCCCGTGAAGGCAGGTTTTACCTCCAATCCATACACTGTTGATGCTTATGCCTGCGTCTATTTGAGCTTGTATGCAGTCCCTATCCCCCTTCAGCGCTGCCAGGTAGAGAGAGGCCATTTCTGGAGAGGGATGGTCTTCATACTGCATTGCTTCCACCAGCTGTACCTCCAATGGTTTGCCACGTGACAGCTGCAGAGGAGTCATCCCATCTTCATCAGGTAGTAGTACACAGGCCCTGTTCTCCAATAGCAACTCAGTTGCAACTTTGTTAAAACCCTGCACAGCGCTGTGTAGTGCAGTGCTGCCTCGTAGGTTCTGTACATTAGCACTTACACCATTCTCCAGCATGAAAGTGACTAGCTCCTTGGCTGCTCCATCCTTGGATCCAGCTGCATATATTATTGGGGAATCCCCCGTGGTCATCTGCTGGAGGCACACCGGATGATACTTGCAGAGTGTGAGGGCCACGTCAAAGGATCCTT
This sequence comes from Chondrosia reniformis, assembly GCA_947172415.1. Lineage (NCBI taxonomy): Eukaryota > Metazoa > Porifera > Demospongiae > Chondrillida > Chondrillidae > Chondrosia > Chondrosia reniformis. The sequence goes on along the minus strand of OX359199.1, from coordinate 6,412,379 downwards.
GTTGAGCGGCAATATTTGCATGAACTTGGAGTGTGTTCCTGGTCTGCTGGTCGTCAGGGTCTGTCAAGTGAGGTACCAACCTCTCTACCGCAGGGTTAAATCCAATCCCAGCTGCTCGGCTAAGGAGCTGTAGTACCAATTCCTTACTAATATACACTTTGAGGTCATCTCTAAGTTTGTTCACTTCTGCCAGTGATTTGTCCAACAGCTCTGTGTCACGCTTGGCTAAGGAGCGCCTTATGTTCCCGTTAATAACTGCTATCTAAAGTAGAGAGATATAGCATTATTAGATACTATATGGCCGGGATTCGTGACTGGATGGCTAACATTACATATATGGTATACACTTTCTGGTTTTTAGTAAATCGATCAATGGCCACAAGTTATATTCAGAGGTGTTGATAAATATTACTTTTAATTGGAAACTATTTCAATCTTAGATAGGCATATTGGTGAATTTCATCTAGATGTAACGAGAAGAAATTCCTGCTCTGTTAAAAATATTCCTGTTTGGGGTGGCTTTCATTAATATTTCATAGTCTATTCTGGTGAAGTGCTTTATCTATAAATACATAATACATCAGCCCAAAGTCTCTCTCTTTCTGTCTATATCTGCGATCAACCTCGAAAACGTAGGAGTTAAACATGTTGAGAGATCTCGAGTTATCTGGTTGTCGTGTAGAGATATTTACCTTTTTAGCATCTGATTCGATTGTGGAAAGTCCGCTTTCATAACTGTCTTGGCTCTGATCTTGATAGCTGCGAAGAGTCTCTTCCAGTTCACCTTTAGATGGTCCGGTATCCCCCAGATCACTTCTCGTTGAACGCTGAATCTTCTCGAAGTCATCGCCAGAATCATAATTTGATTCCCTGTTGCCCATGACCTGCGGTCTTCCTGAAAATTAAAGTTAAACTGCTCACTATTCATAAATACTTTAATGAATGCTAGGGACAGCCATTTTAACTTTCCCGGCCTTTCCCGTAAAAACAATGGAAGAAAAGGAGTTAGTTTCGTTAAGCATAGACCAGCCCAGGTGGGATCAAAGGACATTCTTTGGACGTCTGCAACACTTTGCGCGAATAACAAACCCTCTTCTATTGTTGGCATCTTCTAAAAGACTTGAAGAAGCTGCCACTATTGTACAATCTGCCAGGTATATTTGATTAGATTAAAAGTGGATAATAGAATTATCTACTCAATATGCGTATTTTGTGCAAGTTTCCTAATTATAATTAAATTTCAGTATTCCCTTTAATACTGATACAAGGGGCCGGGGGAAGTAACGCTGGATAGACTATGTACGTGCATAATTCCTAAATTGTTAGGGAAGGGAGATTACCACAAGAATACCCAAAGAACAAGCTGTGGAAGGCCAAGACTCTCTATGATTCAGCCTTCCACCCTGACACTGGGGAGAGGATGGTGTTTTTGGGCAGAATGTCTGCCCAGATGCCTGCAGGGATGGTTATTACTGGAGGAATGTTGGCATTCTATAAGTTAGACAACATTTGTAAATATTGACTTAAGAATAATAAAATCAATTATGTTGTGTCCATTATAGGAAGTAATATATTTCTGGTGTCTATCTATAGATCTCTTGTATCTTTGCAGAACCCCGATTGAGGTAGTGACCGCTCAATGGGTCAATCAGTCATTCAATGCACTAGTCAATTATACAAATAGAAATGCCAAATCTGACATCACTAATAAGTGAGTTGTGGTAAAATGCTCGTTTAACTATTTACTATGTCAGCGGGTTGCTGAACCTTGTTAGATCTTCTACATGTTTTGGGCAAAGTTCTTCTAGACTAGCTTATCCTAGCCATAGATACACTTTTAAATAGCACAATAAGCTCTCCATATAGCAATAGGATCAGGCTGGGAGGCACTTTGGGTTATGGAAAGAAAAGTCCATCCTCATCTCATTTAAATCTCTATAGATTATACTTTATACAACCTAATCTCATGGGTCCAGGATAGGTTATAGTTATGTTAATATTAGGTGCGGAGGTATTTATCTACTTAAAAGCCACTGCATTAATCAGCATTCTTCTGTGTTACAGGCAGATACTTCAGGCCTACGTAGGAGCCACAACCTGTGCTACAGCTGTGGCCGTCGGGCTGAATTCACTAGTAAAGGTATTACAAGAAGAACATTGACAGTTGTTAGTAGTTTGCCAATAGTAAGACACCTATTCCAAGGCTAGTAGGAAACTTGTCACTTGTTCAAAGTAGTTGTGGTTTGATTGACTGATAATATAATGATGTCCCTTAATATCATACTAACTACCTTTCTTTTCAGAGAGCACCTTCTATTGTAGCAAGATGGGTACCATTTGTAGCTGTTGCTTCAGCAAATTGTGTTAATATACCTTTGATGAGACAAAGGTACGTAATTCTTTAAGGTGCCACCTCCTCCTCCTGCCCCACCTCCTGCCCCTCCACCTCCTGCCACCTCCTCCTCCTGCCCCACCTCCTCCTGCCACCTCCTCCTGCCACCTCCTCCTGCCCCACCTCCTCCTGCCCCTCCTCCTGCCACCTCCTCCTGCCCCACCTCCTGCCCCTCCTCCTCCTGCCCCTCCTCCTCCTGCCCCTCCCCCTGCCCCTCCTCCTGCCCCTCCTCCTGCCCCTCCCCCTGCCCCTCCTCCTCCTGCCACCTCCTCCTGCCCCTCCTCCTCCTGCCCCTCCTCCTGCCACCTCCTCCTGCCCCTCCTCCTCCTGCCCCTCCTCCTCCTGCCACCTCCTCCTGCCCCTCCTCCTGCCCCTCCCCCTGCCCCTCCTCCTCCTGCTATCAATTACAGTATGTATATAGATACTTCAGGTGTATAAGTATGTGTATATTTGTGTACATTGACTGCAGAGAAATTGCTAATGGTGTAGTTGTAACTGATAGAGAAGGAAACCGGCTAGGTATTTCTAAAGTAAGCCGTCTCTGCTTGCCCTGTCAATAACCTATGTCATGTGGGTTTTGCTAAACTTAATAGAGAGCTGCAGTAACTGGAATCACACAAGTCTGTATATCACGTATACTCATGGCTGCACCAGGAATGAGTAAGTATTATCTTTCATATGTACCTACATACATACCAATATGTATTAGATTTTTTGTCAATACAGTATTGTCCTTATATGATATCAATGTCTATTTAGTTTTAGGACCAATAATTATGGAACAATTAGAAAAGAAGCCAATATTTAATGTAAGTTAGGACATTAACTTTATCTCTGCAAGACAACTTTTCCTGTATACGTGTATGTGCCTTCTTATGTTAGAGAGGACGAATCTTTTCAGCTACTTTACAAACACTCATCTGTGGCATCACTTTGACATTCATGGTGCCCATTGCCTGCTCCATATTCCCACAGTTGAGGTACATACAGACTCCTTACCTCTTTAAGCTACAGTAATCCTCTCCCTTACCCTATTCATATGCAGCTCTATAAAAGGTGAGCGCCTTGAACCACAGGTGAAGAGGGAGATCATTGCACAATATGGATTTATCCCTGATCAAGTATATTTTAATAAAGGACTATAAAATAATTATTTTATCACACCCAATAGGTTTTTTCTCAGTTATGTAATAAAAGAATTCAAATTTTGGTCACATTGTAATCAGTCAGTGCAGCACAACACAAATGTTAAAAGCATAAAGAGAAGGATTGCATCACTTCTTGGTCATGTGCTTTTCATGCTCCAGGAGCCACACCTTGGTCTCAAGGCCACACCCTCCGCTGTACTTCCCCGTCACACCCTTCTTGGAGCCACTGTGGAGGACACGGTGACAAGGCACCAAGATGGGAAGGTTGTGACTCTTTACTGCCTGTCCCACAGCTCGAGCTGCCTTTTGGCTACCTGCCGTCCTGGCAAGCTCACCATAAGTGACTGTGTCTCCCAGTTTGGTGTCCAGCATGGCATTCCAAACCTTCTTGAAGAATGGAGAGGAACTATTAAACCTCAGGGGAGGTAAAGGCGGGCTTTTCTCAGACAAGGTACCGTCAAAATAAGCGTCCAACCATGCTATACACATCTTTAGCGGTTTTGTTGCCTTTTGTAACGTTTGATTTTGGTATTCATGGATGTCCCTGCTACCATCCTCATCGAACAGAAATGTAAGTTTGTAAACAGCTGTCGCATCTGACTCGATAAGCAAAGGACCCAGTGGAGAAGAATAAACGCGAGTCATGTTTACAAACAAGTCTTTGAGTCTATGGCGCGTCTCTAAATTGCCGACAAAATGGAGCACTTAATGGGAGTCTTCAGAAAGAGTAAGCTGAGGGAATATCCCTTGGGCTTTTACAAATTGACACCTCTGAGATTGCCTGTTGCAATGGGACATGTATATTAATTTTCAGGAAATTCGGTGCAGCCGCAGAGCGGAGAAGACGCTGAACACGGAACTGACGTTACTAAGCAGCAAATTTTACAGTTGCATCGAACATTCACTCAAGCGGATGGCTTGGTTGTTATGGAAGAAAGGAAGAAAGCAATTTGCGACATAGGTCATCTTGCATGGATAAGTATGTAGCGTAGCTGAATGGGCAGCAGTGATGTATATAAGTCGAGATAATATTTATAAGTAGTAGTTTACATAAGTTGGTAGCCTTCAGCTTTCTAAGGCCTTTTTCATAAAATACAGTTACTAGTAGCTTTTAATAAGGCAATTTCCGCCCTCCTATTTAAGTTAATGTTCTCGTATTTACCGCATACAGGAGGCTGTGAAGTTGCTAAATTTGCTTCAGAAAAGTGTTTTGGCTCTTTTGCCAGTATCTTACAAGACTCACAGCATCCAGTCCTGCACAAGGTTGCCACATATTATAGCATAGCTACATAGCTACACTAGTACAACTCTATGAAATGTGTATGTTATCATAAGGCAGTCCCCTGGTCTTTTAGTTTGTTCCTGCCATTGCGCAATGCCTTCTTGCAGGATATATTTTACATGCCATTAGGAACAAGTAATACGTTTATTTTTTTTCTGATTGTATATATGCAGCCAGTAATCATAGCAATTTCACAGATATTGCAATCAAATTCATCTTGCCAAGAACATGTAAAGTGGGTTTACATTGACTACTAACTGATTCATTACACCAAGCACTCCTTCCTTTGATAGTTATTGTTGCATACAAAGCAGGAATACATTAGCCCAAACTCATGCATATACATGTACAGCATAGAGAGCTAATATTAGGCATTTTACGTATATCAAAGGAAGTACGTTGTACACAGTGTACAGTGTAATGATTCATTAAAGAACGATAGACTTTCACTTATGTAGTCGGTAGCTAAAATATATTTATTCATTTAGGTTATCCAATATTGGAAGTATACTGGTAAACATGCTAACGGTTATCTCAGACACAAGTAGCAAAAACAAGGAAATGGTAAGTCCACACTCTAAATCATAACCATAAAAGCCAATAGCATGCCATGTCTGTATATTCTATTAGTATATATACCACTACACTCTCGACATTTAATTCAGTGTCAATGGATCCTTCATGCCTTATACTTTATATGCTGTCCTTGTTGCTCCACTAATGACCAACTACCACTCACCCAGGAAGAGATATTAATACTCAAGGTATGTACTAGAATGTGCACGGATTTCTTTTAACTGCATCAAATATCTTTTTGAATATTTCATCTTTTAACTTTTTGAGCAGCTAAGGATCCTGGATGCAGTTATTAATCCTTTGTTGGACATTTCAAACAAATGGTTCTTCTTCAGTAACATATGTCAAAATATATTCCTCACCCTATATACCTATATAGCTAGCTGTCAATACCAGAAGAGCAATGAACTTCCAAGTACTATATATCATGAGTTTCTTTTGTAATGTGACTTATAACCCTAAAACTGGTTGGGCCATCCTTACTGGTCTTAGTTTTTGTATGATAATAAGCTATCATTTTTATTATTGTTGTTATCTATTATACAGAATATGATTTATGCATATATATATACATATAGGAGAAAGTCTCATATTTTGAAAACAGTGACTGGAGCCAATGGAAGACTAATGCAGCTGAAGCGATATGGAAGTGGTGCCAACACTACACCTAGACTAACATATGGTCCTCATATATATTCCTTGTCATTGTATAAGCAAACTGTATTACTGTACATTTCATTTTCAGCTATAGTCTACTTACATGTATGATTGTTGATGCATTGTGTTGTAAGTAATTTTGGGTCATTCCATCTATATAGCCATGAATGAATTAGCAGACACTGTTAAACAACTCCACAGGATCGATACTTTGCTATAGTCTAAAGTGCTTTAAATTATGTCACTCAGAGCTGCACAGTCTGCACTGTGGATGGTCCCTAAATCAAACAAAATCCAACTCACAACTCCTCGACAGTAATAGCAGATCTCTGTTGGCTAACATGATTTTTTCACTTTGCTAATTATCGTTTGATAATCATAATAGGGTTTGGGACCCAAATTGAGATCACAAACACACTTGGAACGTTTTTAACACATCTGAACTTCAATTTTCCTAACATACCTTTATGTACGTATGCTTTTATTGTGAGCTTTAGCCAAATCAGCACATTCAATCAAGAATTTGGCCATTAAGCAACATTCTGCAATTCACTACCTTTCAACATACGTACTTTCAATATGCATTTTATTTGAAATGTATGGCTTTCACATCTTGACCTTCAAACAAAGATGGAACAAAACAATATTTTAAGATTTTCCCCTCAAATAATATATTTCCTTCTTGTTATTTTCTATTACAGTGTCTTAGAATTACCCCCTACAACAGTGTGAGTCATGCAATCATTAATTTCAATTAGAACATTGAACTTAAATTTGGAAGAGTTGCTTTCATAACTAATGGATTAATTTCAAGTTCAAACATTAATGAATACTCTGTATTATATATATATACGTATGTACATTTAAAAAATAAAATTAATAGCCTTTGGTTGTATAGCTCCATCAGAGGGCCATCTTCCAATTGGATTCAATCTACCTCCTTGGGTGACTCCTTCATTTGACTGCCCTATTGATGGAGGCCGACCAAGCTCACAATCTTCTTCCTCTTGGAAATCATTTTGATATTTCCTTCTCTTCCTGTACATACAATATGCTACTAGAAGTACTAGGATTACAGAAATGGTGAGGAAGAACAATGTCAGGAATGACCCTAATAAGGCACTTGAGATAACCATATCTGGTAGTGGCATAGCTGTAGTTGATAATGTAGGATTGGTAGCATTCGTAGCTATAAATGATATATCTAAGGAGAGGAAAATGGAAGCAATTTTATATTTAGTTTTTACAAGATACTGTAATATAAATAGGTGTTTAAGCTCAAAATAATGTTACAGGGCCCTACTTTAGTGGATTTCAACCGATAGAAAATTATGCAGATATGGCAAATTAGATAAAGAGAAAGTCTGTAACTTTGTGCCATGCAATCATGTACATGACATTGTACATATATGTATAAAACAGGGCAAAGTTTTTGAGACAAATATGTACATACGTATATACATATTAGGCAAGGGTTTATTCATTGAGATATACGTATATGTAAAATACATAATGTTGGTAAGTACGTATGTGTATTTAAATGATTCACATACACACTACAGCCTATACTTGTCTAACTAACCAGCTTGTTTTGCCTTAGTAAACTGTCTCATATAATTGCTTCTAAATTCTTGACCAGGTCCTTGGAGATACAGTATTAAAATAAGGAGGCCGATAATCAGTAATGCAACTGAACTAAATCCAGCTTTCTTTTTATTTACAAATCTATTAAACAGAAATCCATCAGTTGAAGCTTTATCGACAAGTTTCTGATATTCCTGCTCGTCATTACTGTATTTGGGACTGTAATTGGAAGGAAATCCACATCCATTTGAACTGTTCCTTTGCCTTACTAATAGTAAAATTCCAAAGATACTATTAAACAATCCAACGAACATAAGAGGTTTAACAAGAAAGCATCTTTCAGGCCATGCAATTATCATGGCTAAGGTGATACAAGTGATTACTACAAGAAGTAAAATACGTATATGTATAATATACACACAATTAGAACTACTGTAATATGCACATATTGATATAATGAGAATCAGTATAACAACTGACACATATCTTCAATAATTATCTATTACTTCACTTCTTATCAGAACATAATTTGTAGGGTTTAACTCACACATTGAGATCATCCAAAAGATTAAGGCTAGGATCCACTTGACTGGCCATTGCTCTTGTGGAATATGGCTGGTCCCTGGGGCTGAGAAGAATTAGGTTATTAGTATAGTAGTATATAGTGAGAAAGTATGTGTGCACCTTTGGGTGTAATTAGTTTTGTTTCCATAGTAATTGATCTGTCATCATTTTCCTCATTGCAAGCATTTTGTTTTAACTTCTCTCTGAAAACAGCTGCTGCCCCTTCAGATGTGATGTACCAGCAAGAGGTCACGCAACCTTTGTAGGCATGGGAGAAGGTCAAAGTTTGAGCTGGTACTCCAAAGTGCCTAATAAGGTGTTCTTTATGTCTCAGCAGAACTTTCAGGGTTACTTTAGTATGATCCCTTTCTTCCTTCAGTTTGATCCAGTGACCTTCAGTGGGTACTGGAGACTCTTGTGCAATCTTGAGCCTTGTTTCTGCATTATCCCTCAACATTTTAATGTAGTCCTTTAAGATTTGGCTTGCTTTCTCACAAGGACTTACTTCAAGTAGAACTGTAAGCAGGCCTATGTCCAACCAAGACCACTTATGTTGTTCAGTAATGAGCTGAAACAGCTCAACAATTGTTGCAACCTTTTCTACTCCTGGGATTAGAGGGTCATCTGGATCATCTGTAGTCAGGAGCTTTGCTGTAAGTAGAAGTTGAGAGCTCTTGTTACTCTCTTTGTAAGCATTTTGGATATTCTGAAGTGTCCTACTGAATTCCTTGCTAAAGTGAGCCACTTCAACTGGTGCAGCATTTGATCCTTCAGAGCCAGATGGATCTAATGATAGAACATACATTGTGAAATACTAATTTGAATATTGTACACAATATTTGTAGCAAAAACTTATACTTTGGTGGTCTGCAGTCCCACAGTTAATTTGGCTGTTGCTAATGTGCTCAGCAGTGATCATAGTGTTAACATTGTGCTGGTAAGTTATTTGAATGATAGGTAGCTCCTTCTCAATCTCAAAGTTTTCTTTAGATTTATCTTCTTTTGGCTTCTCAGGTTGATTCAATATAAGCTTCAATAAGTCTTCATCCATAATCTTCTATAGGACAAACTGTAGTTGAGAAAAACAAACACCCAAATATGTTGTAAGTACCACTTTCCAGGGTAAAAGTATATTGAACTGCAGATGAAACCACAACTCATTCTTAGGTTTTATATAGCCTATCAATTACCAAAATGACCACATATCTATATATAGTACAACTAAAATGTCCCTAGTAATAATACTATTTACATTTACTGGTAACTGCAGTAAAGGGGCTTCCTCAATGTTCAAAGTTTATAGCTCTTGTATGATATTTCCTGTCAATTAGTGGATAGTAAAATAATTCCCATTCCCTATTACATAAGTGTGATCTCCTCAATGTCTCAATGTCCAGTTTGTACTTGGAGCATTTTGTAAAGAAATTACAAGATGAAGCTACACCTAATTACATGGTGACTGCATATGCATTAGCTTCCGAGTTTAGCTAGAAATTGATGTACTTTAGTGCTGAAATCCTAACATTTTTTTTGAGACCTTTAGATTAGTAAAAACTATTTCTCACATTTTCATTGATAAATGAATATTTTATTATTAAATATTTATTAAAGTAAAACAATAAAGGTAAGTTACTAACTCTAAGTGTTTGGCATCAATGCCCTTAAGAGAGATTAAAAATGTAAGAAAGTACAATAACATAAATAATGCAGACACAAACAGACACAACACAAAACAACACATTAGTATTCTAATAATATATATGTATATAGTTTACAAATGTAGTCAGTTAGACATGTAAGTTATTTAGAGTTCTTTGAAGCCAGTCTTGCAGATCTCCTTATGGGAGCTGGCTCAACAGATGTAACTTTAGTCTTCTTAGCTAATGGTTCCAGCTCTCCAGCCACCCTCCTTTTTGATCTTCTGGTAGGCTGTATTGTGGCTTCATCAGTAGGCTGGTCAGGAAGCTTAGCTGTGCTCCTGGTGACTCTCCTCTTCTTTGGGCTAGGTTCAGGGACCTCTTCCTTTTTCTTAGTACTTCTGGCACTTCTCCTAGCTGGTTCTCTTTTAGGAGAAGATTTTGGTTCTGGAGCTGTCTCTTCAACAGTTGTCATAGCTACAAAGTCTCCTCTTCTGGTTCTTGATTTGGGTGGTGATGGAACTACTGCTGGTGGTTCATTTCTTAACCTGCTGCTTTTCCTGGATGGCTGGGTGGGGTTCTTCTTATCTCCTTTTGGCTTAGTCCTTTGTAGTGGTTTGCAAGCAGTCTTGCCAACTAGTGGCTTTGAGGAGGCTTCAAAAATAAAAACATCTTCCAAGTTCTGCACAATGTGTGGGACAGCCTTTAAAATGGGCTTTGCTGCAGGACGGCCTGGTGATGACTTTTTGGCTGTTGCAGCAATAGGTGAGAAGAACCTGACTGATGTTCCCCTAATAAGGAGGGGACTAGAGAATTCTGTTGGATCGAACCCCTTTTCAGGAGGTTTTGGTGTTGCAAACAGCTCTGAAATGCCTTCCAGATGACATTCATTGGTGTCTGATACAGTTCTATTAGAAACAGTTATTCTCCTTTTCTTTGCATTCTGTACATACACTGTATCATTTTCTATGGTAACATCAGATTCACGTCTCCTCTTTTTACCTTTGGCTTGACAGACTTTCTTAAGTGCAGGTCTATTCTTGATATCTTCTTTCAGCGGAGTTGGCATAGATTTAAGGGTCTTTCTGAGGGTTGGCCTTGCCTTGATTTCTTCTTTAAGAGGAGTTGGCATAGATTTAAGGGTCTTTCTGAGGGTTGGCCTTGCCTTGATTTCTTGTCTAAGAGGAGTTGGCATTGATTTGAGGGTCTTTCTGAGGGATGGCCTTGCCTTGATTTCTTGTCTAAGAGGAGTTGGCATTGATTTGAGGGTCTTTCTGAGGGATGGCCTTGCCTTGATGTCTTCTCTAAGTGGAGTTGGCATAGATCTGAGGGTCTTTTGAAGGGATGATCTTGCCTTGATTTCTTGTCTAAGAGGAGTTGGCATTGATTTGAGGGTCTTTCTGAGGGATGGCCTTGCCTTGATGTCTTCTCTAAGTGGAGTTGGCATAGATTTGAGGGTCTTTCGGAGGGATGATCTTGCCTTGATTTCTTGTCTAAGAGGAGTTGGCATTGATTTGAGGGTCTTTCTGAGGGATGGCCTTGCCTTGATTTCTTGTCTAAGAGGAGTTGGCATTGATTTGAGGGTCTTTCTGAGGGATGGCCTTGCCTTGATGTCTTCTCTAAGTGGAGTTGGCATAGATTTAAGGGTCTTTCTGAGGGATGGCCTTGCCTTGATGTCTTCTCTAAGTGGAGTTGGCATAGATTTAAGGGTCTTTCTGAGGGATGGCCTTGCCTTGATTTCTTCTTTAAGAGGAGTTGGCATAGATTTAAGGGTCTTTCTGAGGGTTGGCCTTGCCTTGATTTCTTGTCTAAGAGGAGTTGGCATTGATTTGAGGGTCTTTCTGAGGGATGGCCTTGCCTTGATTTCTTGTCTAAGAGGAGTTGGCATTGATTTGAGGGTCTTTCTGAGGGATGGCCTTGCCTTGATGTCTTCTCTAAGTGGAGTTGGCATAGATCTGAGGGTCTTTTGAAGGGATGATCTTGCCTTGATGTCTTCTTTAAGAGGAGTGGGCAATGATTTCTTTGACTTCTTAAGAGCTGGTCTTCCTGTGATCTCTGTACGAATTGGTGTTGGCATAGATCTCATAACTCTTCGCAGTCTTGGTTTACCGTGAAGCTCCATTCTTAAAGGAGTATTAAGTCTTCGAAGGTTTTTCCACCTTTTTTCATCTTGTTTCAAAGGCTTAGGTGATATTTCACTAGTTGACTCAGCAGATGCATTAAAAGAAAAGGAAATCTCAGCTGGTGAAGGACTTGAACAGTGAACAAGTGTTGAGAGATTGGTAATATCACCAGCTTCTTCTAGCAAAGAACTATCTGACTGCTCATAACTGACCTCCTCCACAATATCCAAATTAACTTTGGGATCTATTGCTTGGGATAAAGAAGTGTTGGATATCTTGGTAAAAGTACCAGGCATGCTGCCCCTCCTTATTGGTGTATTCACAGGGAGGTTTTTATGGAAATATTCAGGAGACAGTTGAGGGCCAAAAGTAACACTCTTCCTTTTAGAGGATTTGGTTTTTAAGGTTTCCTGAAAGAGAGACACAGTTGGTGTGACTACAATTCCCTCGCTGGCCCCCAGATCATCACTTGTCTCGTCTATCTCCTCTGGAATGGAAGCATAGCTTATACTGGAGGATGTTCTGGATCTAAAGCTGTCACCAATACTTGTGGGCATCGGAGTGAGAGGTCTCCTGGAGAGTGCTGAATTGGGAGTGGACCTCAGATTGGGTGCAAAGTTCAAGGATGTCCTTTTGTCCTTTGTACCCTTTCCATCCTTGATAGTACTCGTGGCGTTTGCATCATCTGTGTTCTTGGGAGTCCCTCTTCCTCTTGGTGTGCCTATCAAAGTAAGGAACATAAATATGTAAGTCACACAAATAAGATCTCATGTTCCCAAACATACTACTGAATGTCAAGAGAACTTTGATTAACATACTGTGTTGCATACCTTGAGTGCTCTTTTGGCCTTTCATTTTAGCTGGAGCAGTTTGTGGTGTCACAACCTTCAGTTTGGCAGCCTTTTCTGGAGTGCTTGGACAAGAACCTCCTTTACCATTCACCAGGACAGTAAAATCAATAACTGAAGCATGACTTGGGCTCTTAGAAGTATGACTTGGGCTCTTAGAAGCATGACTTGGGCTCTTAGAAGTATGACGTGGGCTCTTAGAAGTATGACTTGGGCTCTTACATGCTGGAACAGTACTGATAGGTGCCACATCCGACATCATATTGCTGGCAGTTAAATCCTCTTCATTGCAACTTCCTTTGGACATCATTTTGTCCTGAAATTCCAACCAATTTAAGGTTTTAGGAGGACCTACGTAAGTAGTTTGTGAAAATAGCAACATTTATTGAAGAAGGCTTCATACGTATGTACATACGTACATCTCATTCTTTTAGGTGTAAGCAAATTTTACATCAGGATTTCTTTTAGGGAATATCACAGGAGGGCGGAGAAAGTATTTTAAATTTGACTTGCTACTAGGGGTCAATTATAACCCCCCCTTCCCCATTAAAATAACCCCCTAAATACCTACGTACATATGTACAAGTTTATCAGATCAAAACAATGACATACATACATACCTGTTATAATTGCACATTCCAAACTCCTTGATTTTGCTGGAGCAGTCTGTGGCGTGGACTTTTTCAGTTTTTCCACTTTCTCAGGAGTATTGGGACAGGAACCACCCTTCCCATTCACTGAAACCATGAGGTCAAATATAGGCACAGGAGGATTTGGGCTTCTTGGAGCATGGGTTGGGCTCTTAGGTGTTCTACTGGGGCTTCTTGGAGTACGGGTTGGGCTCTTAGGTGTTCTACCGGGGCTTCTTGGAGCATGGGTTGGGCTCTTAGGTGTTCTACCGGGGCTTCTTGGAGCATGGGTTGGGCTCTTAGGTGTTCTACTGGGGCTTCTTGGAGCATGGGTTGGGCTCTTAGGTGTTCTACTGGGGCTTTTTAGAATAGGAGTAACAATCCTGTTTTCAATGTCGTCCACTGCCCTGCTACAAGGTGTCTTCCTTGCACTAATGGGAGGCCTTTGCAAATTGCTATTGACAGGCGATAAGACCTCCTTTGTGAACTCAAAACGAAATGAGTGACCACCAATTGTCAACACATCTTTGTGCCTTAGCTGAAACTCTCTCTTAATGGCATCCCCATTCACCACTGTAGGGTTGTCGGTGGTCAGAGGAGTCAGGTAAATCTACGACAATGTAAAGTTTAGCATAAGGACAGCAAATACATACATAATTCGGAGAACGTTATTTGGAAAACACAAAAATTGACAACATATTTAGGTGTGTGCTTAGGGCTTACCATTCCTTCTTGATCAATTCGAAGGTGGGCGTGCTTTCCTAAGGTCTCTTGGTTTCTGATTCGTATGTCACAGTCGGGATCACTGTCGCAATAAAAGAAAAGTGAACCAACGTTTATCTTCCAAGTCAGCGAATAATAATAATTAATAAAATACTACTTACCTTCCAAAAACAGATTCGCTGTTAAAATCCAAATTAATTGCTCTTCCGTCAATTCCGCTGTGTCTTATAACGATACACTTACAAGGCGGCGTTTCCATCTTGTCACGAATCAATCAATCAACTTACAAGTTACTACTGTACGACTACAAAACTCTGAAAATGTCGCTTTTGAAATTTGAATCTCGCGAATTAAATCTCGTGATACAACATCACTGAGATGACATCATCGATATGACATCATCGAGAAGGATGATTAGTATACGGGAATTTACCAGAGTACCTCCCCTTTTGCACATGGCTGCCTGAACTGTTTGTCCCCTGTCTGTATAGATTATAGAACAAACTAACAGCATGCAAAAAATCAAGGAATTATCAGAGAAAATGTAAGTGTTATAAGTCATCTTAATTTAGAAATAGTTTTCTTCGATTCTGATCTTTCCAAGTCCCTGATCTTCTGATGTGTACACGCAGACAAGTAGTACTAACCTGTTCAGAGTACAACTGCTCGTAATGATTATGTAGGACTAACGTTGTCATGAATTACTCTGAAGTGGAGGCCAAAGTTAGAGAGGCGACCAACGACGACACCTGGGGCCCACACGGTAGCACCATGCAGGAACTGGCCAAGTACACCTACACTTACGAGCACTATCCCGAAGTCATGGGAATGCTGTGGAAGCGACTGTTGGAGGGTAAAAAGAATTGGAGGCGCATTTATAAAGTGAGTCCTTAACTGATAATCGCCTTTTGTTTATACTAAAGACTTAACTGAAACCTGTCAAAAGTTTTCAGTTATCTTAGCCATCCCAAGACTGACTTACAACTGTACCAGTATTTCTCTTTGTCTCCCTCACATATCTCTATTTGTTTGTTGTCACGTTTACATGTATCGTGGTATTTATAGGGCTGCACTAAGTGGGTATGTATGTTGACAATGTAATATGTAGATGTTGTTAATGCTTTAGCTACTCATGATGAGTCAGCTATTAGAATAATAGTTTTCAAATGTAGAAAATAGTAGCCATATTATCTTAATGTTGACATACGTACATGGCACTGTCTTGATCGGGTTAGAATTGTTAGTTTATCAAATAAGGCTCTTCTCCCTAATACAAACCAGTTGTCCCACAGTGCAGGCCTTTTGTCCCCCAGTGCAGGCCTCTTGTCCCCCAGTGCAGTCATCTTGTCCCCCAGTGCAGTCATCTTGTTCCCCAGGCAGGTCTCTTGTCCCACAGTGCAGGCCTCTTGTCCCCCAGTGCAGGCCTCTTGTCCCCCAGTGCAGGCCTCTTGTCCCCCAGTTCTACTTCCTACACTTTAGAGTGTAATCCCATTTCTCCTACTGTTATGGCTCTTTACATTATTACCTAAAAGGCAGTGTTTGAACAGACTGCCAATAACTGATTACAATTTACCTTTTCTCTGATCCAGTCTCTTTTGCTGCTTCATTATCTTGTGAGGAATGGGTCGGAGAGGGTGGTTACCAGTGCAAGGGAACACGTGTATGACATGAAGGCTTTGGAGAGCTACAGTTACACAGATGAACTTGGAAAAGATCAGGGCATTAACGGTAACACTATACAAATGCATATGAAGTACTTTACATATTTATACGTACGTAGATGTATTAAAGTAGCTACTTTACCAGTTAAAATTAAAAGTGTGTAGATTGTAAAAACATACTTTTAATAAATACTTTTCATTTCAAATGCCATTCTTCTGTAAGGTACGTATTAATTTGTTGGAAGTTCTCCTGATAATGACTATGACTAGTGTTGCAGTGCTGATGTATAAATAGTTCTTACTCTACGTGTTTGAGCCACATTTCATTCCTGTGACACCTCTCTGCTCTGTAGTGCGTCAGAAGACAAAGGAGTTGTTAGCCTTTATTCAGGACGATGAGAAGGTTAGAGATGAGAGGAAGAGGGCAAAGGCATCACGTGACAAATATGTTGGATACTCCTCTCAAGAGGCAGTCGGAGGAAGATATAGTGGGTTCCATGTGTATTGTCTCTTAAGTTAGTCCTACCATAGCTTTATTACATATTAGAGCTCATCTCTGATGATATTGCAGTAAATTACTAATTATTTATCACTTTTGCTGTACTAACATGTATTTAATAATTATGTTAATATCATGTAGTTTATATAGCTATGTTTCCATCATTGTGTACGTGATACTCTGTTAGCTGACTGTGTCTGCTTGTCTGAAGGTGATAAATATGACCCCGAGCCGAGGTCCTACAGGTCCTCTAAGGACACTTCTACAACAAAGGGAGGATCGGCCTACACTGACGAAGAACCAAGAAATGTCAAGACCTACCAAGATGAAGTTGAGGAAGAGCCTACTCCAAAGTACACAGACTCTCCCGAAAATACCCATCGAGGGTAGGCTGCTATGAACTATTAATGAGATGCCCATGTTGATGTGCATAGTTGTCAGCCATTTTATTCCATTGCCTCCTAATATATACGTAGGTATTCCAAGGTTGATGATGTTGAGGACCTTCCAACTCCGTCTGCAGGCAAGACCAAAAGCTCTCAGCCTTCAAAGCTTGTTGATTTAGGGGCTGCGTCCTCCTTTGCATCTCAGCAAGGCAACTCAGTCACACAGCCCCCTCCACAGGCACCAGCTACTCAGCTGCCACCATCGTCTGTGCCTCCCCAGCCATCTGCCCAGGGGGAGCTCCTTGATGTGTTTAGTGACTTCACCTCAGCTCCAAGCAAACCTCAGAATGATGACTTTGTAGCTTTCCAAACGGCCTCCACGAACATGGCGCAACCAAAGCAGACAACACAACCTGTAAAATCTGGAACTACTGGTAAGTACAGCCCAGTCTAAAGCACTGCCCTGTTAACAATGTATATATACATATGTACGTATACCCATAGGTATTGTTGTGATAATACTTTATTGGTAGCATTCTGAAAATGGTATTGCTTGACATTCTACAGAGGTTAATGAGTTTGCAGATTTTCAGAGGGCTTCTGCAAATGTTCATTCAACTCAGCCTCAGTTTGGAGACTTTGGTGCCTTTAACCAGCAGCAAACTGGCCCTAGGCAGTCGGCCCCTCCCCTGCAGCCCATCTCAGCACAGCCCACCTTCTCAGAGGGCGATCTCATGAGCATTCAAGCACTGCAGCCCACGCAACCCTATCAGCAGCCATTTAATGTGAGTGCACTGACATTACCCTGCATATGGCTCATCTGCCCTCCTTGTTGAGGCTATTCTACGTAGTGTACAGCTGGCACAGGTGGACATTGCTATACCATCTGTGGTGTATCCATATATGTCTACTTGTGAAGGTCTTACCAACATGTGTTAACCTTTCTGACTCATGACTAGTATCCCCTTCTCAAAGTCTGTCTACGTATGTGTGTGGTTAAATTGGCACACATAAGGGTTAACTATGGGACCTCGGTACTGTCTTGTTGTAGCTGTACATTTTAGAGTGTGTGTATGTACCTCTATGTGGTTCACCTGGGAGGCTGTGTCTTTATTTCTACTTTGTTAGATGCAGTCTCAACCAATCCAGCAGCCACAGCCAGTTGAACAACCTGCAGTACGTTTGTATGTATAGTATCATGTATTCATGTTAGCCGTGTAACATCATTGGTATTGCATAATCCTTGCTTTACATTTCATCAAAGTCTACCAAACTGAGACCGTTATGTAAGCACTCTTCAATATGTACTCTTTGTATAGCAGTCAAAGCAGAATACTTGGACCAATTCAGGAATAAATATCAACTTGGAGAACTTGATGGATTCAGGTATAAAATCACCTTCACAGCAGCAGCAAAAGGTTTCTATGAACCAGATGGCAGCCTCCAAGGTACATATGTATGTATGTAAGACTTGTAAGTAATGTCCGCTCCACCTCATGTATGCATACAGTAGTTGTTGCAATTCAGTAAGTTAGTGGTCACACTTGTCACACCCATGAAGCTGCTATAAAGCTAACTCTAACAGTGTTAGGAAAACCAATTAAATAATCAATTTAATAACTAAGCTACTACAAATGTGTCCTTGTATGTTTTATCTATTAGACTATACAAGCCAGGCAACAACCAGTTTCCAATATTAATCCTGGAATGGGATCCATGAATGTGGGAATGGGAAATGCACAGCAGCCTATGATGAACCAGTCAATGGGAATACAACCAGGAATGCAACCTGGAGTGGGAATGTGGGGAACACAGCAGCAACCATATGGCATGAATCAGCAAATGGGAATTAGAATGGGACAGCCTTATGGAATGCAACCCACTATGTATGGAAACCCAGGAGGTCACTATCAAGGGTCTATGAACTGGACACAGATGTCTAAATGATAGATCTGTTTTATTTGATCTAGTGCCTCTGGTTCCATTTGTTGTAGATCTATTTAATATCTAATTTTCTGCACACATCACAAGCTTTATATAACGATGTTCATTTGTTTTGTGTAACTGTCAGTGCATACCAAAAGAAATAATTTGAGTTAACACTTACGTTTCTTATACGTACAACTCAATATGGTTTGTTATGAAAAAAGTACTACTACTACTGTATGCAGTAAAGGCCATAAATACACTTGTATGTACCACTTGGTTTTGGTATTGATATTTGAGAATGATTACTTGTGGTTTGATTATCACTTTGATGATTCATATGTAAGTGTAATCCTTTCCTCATTGCTGATGAAGAGCTACGGGTCGAAACGTTCAATCTAGCCTGATTTTTGTTGCAGATAGCTCCAATAAACTTATCATATGTATGTAAGTGTATGTATGTAGATAACTGTATATGTACATAAATACACACAGTATTTTCAAAACCTCACTTTGTGCAGATATTGTAGGAAAAGATAAAATGTATAATGTGAGTACATGACAGGAATAGAAATGGTTCTTGCAGCATTGATGGTCAAACAATGTTTCTGGATGACATATTAAGTTGGTCAATCTGATATATTTACTTCAATCTGAAGAGATTCAGTTAAGGAGTCTTAATATATACACATAACAACCTGTGTACTGCACATAGCAGACCTTCAATGGATTAACAGACACACTAAAAATCCATTATTCTGTTAAAATGCATGACACATACCGTATATGGGTACTAACACATAATATTGAAATTAGTATGGAGCAGCCCTAGTATGTAAGATATGTAACATTCCCTCAATACTACACTACTTTAGGATACGCATCTTAGCCCTCTGTCCATTGGATCACCAAGTAGTACTCCCTTGGGTTCATAGACTGTTCTATTCTGCTCTTCAATATATCTTGCCACTCTCTCGACACACTGCAGGAAAAGTGCATGGATAGCCATAATGGATGAGGTACTGGAGTCTAGTCGGGCACCCCAGTGAGGTGCTGGGGTCTAGTCGGGCACCCCAGCAAGGTGCTGGGGTCTAGTCGGGCACCCCAGTGAGGTGCTGGGGTCTAGTCGGGTACCCCAGTGAGGTGCTGGGTCTAGTCGGGCACCCCAGTGAGGTGCTGGGGTCTAGTCGGGCACCCCAGTGAGGTGCTGGGTCTAGTCGGGCACCCCAGTGAGGT
Source organism: Chondrosia reniformis (assembly GCA_947172415.1). Classification (NCBI taxonomy): domain Eukaryota; kingdom Metazoa; phylum Porifera; class Demospongiae; order Chondrillida; family Chondrillidae; genus Chondrosia; species Chondrosia reniformis. The sequence goes on along the minus strand of OX359199.1, from coordinate 6,392,508 downwards.
GCTGGGGTCTAGTCGGGCACCCCAGTGAGGTGCTGGGGTCTAGTCGGGCACCCCAGTGAGGTGCTGGGGTCTAGTCGGGCACCCCAGTGAGGTGCTGGGGTCTAGTCGGGCACCCCAGTGAGGTGCTGGGTCTAGTCGGGCACCCCAGTGAGGTGCTGGGGTCTAGTCGGGCACCCCAGTGAGGTGCTGGGTCTAGTCGGGCACCCCAGTGAGGTGCTGGGTCTAGTCGGGCACCCCAGTGAGGTGCTGGGGTCTAGTCGGGGACCCCAGTGAGGTGCTGGGGTCTAGTCGGGCACCCCAGTGAGGTGCTGGGGTCTAGTCGGGGACCCCAGTGAGGGCAATTCCAGTCAACTTTGAACACGCAGGTACCACATTAAAGGTAATTCAATCCCGTGGGTATGTACCTTTTCATAATGAGTTTTACAACAGAAATGCACAAGATACCCAGTTAAACACGCCAGGCATCCTTCTGCGTATGTTCGGCAATTCAGGGCCTCTGCTTCGTCAAATATCTCATTAATGTGGTCAATAGTATTCTTAAACGAACTCTCTGGTACCTGAAAGAGAATATACACACAGCATATGAGACAGGCATGGCTGAACACAAACATTCTTAAAATATTGTATAAGAAATTCTTGTGACGTTTCTACCCATGAAGCTATCCCTGACGTCTATTATAAATAGGACACTGAAATACATATTCCTACAGTAGTTGAGGACCACAATTTTGGCTTATAAAACTATTAATAGAACTTTAGCTAAATAGGGAAGGAGATTCGCAATGAATCAATCAATAAGCATGGAGACAAACGCCATGTCCACCTTCACCAGATCATGTCCGCCATACAGAGCTTACGGTAAACATTTACTTGGCACGGTACATCACTTAAATAATTTCGGACCTTATTTCTTAATTCTTGCGGAAACTCATCAGAGAATCTGACGGCTGTACCATTCCGAAAATCTCTTTGAATAAAGAACTTCCTCGATTGATGTCGAGCCATCTTCTTTATAAAAGACAATATTGCTCCATATATTCTATATAAATACAGAATAAATATGCATTTTTATACAGTATTATAAACCAAAGATCTGCATTGGAACCAGTATGTTAGAACTATATAGTGAAACGTAAACACAAACACCATCAGGTTGTCGTTAGAGATGGTATTTGTGTCCTCGCTGTTTCAATGATGGACATTCGACTCTATGAAAGGAGAAGTGATTTTTGTTTTACAAAGAACCAGCACTGTCTATCTTGGAGCAAGAAGACTGGAGAACTCACAGCTACAATCGCATCAAATTCCAACGGTAGGTTGTCCCAGAATGTCGAAGGACTGTCTCCCACGCCACTTTTAAGTACGATAAAATCCCTACTTAGATATAACTCTTATTACCGTATATTTAAGTTTGTCAATATGAAACTCATAATACTGATAATAGTTTTAATGAAAAAGGTTTAAAGATATACTTTTGTATCTCATATATCCATCCGTCAAGTATAACTCCTAAACGTAACTCTTAAACATATCTAATATCCATATTGACAAATGTACAAAACATGAAACAAATATTTATCTTGAATTCGACTTTACAACTTTCCAATCTTTGTCTCCCTTCTCCACCAGCAGATGAGGAGACTGTTGATGACGGCACACTCATGTACCCCGTATACGGAGTGATTGGGAAGATGAGGTTGCTCTCAGATGATGACTGGAGGCTGATTGTCATCACGAGGGCGTCGTGCATAGGATCCCTCCCCCACCTCAACCACAAGATCTACAAAGTGGACGAGATAGTCATCCTGTCCCAGTCTGGTCCCTCAATCAGTGTGGAACCACTGCAGCAGGTGAGATGGTAGGAGTGCTGGCAGCTACAGCTGAACACTACATTGGCTTTTTGGAGTACCTGGACACCACACAATACAGTATCCATCTGATCAATGGGTAGATATGGGATTTCTTTAGAGATATCACAATGAAGGGGGGGGGGGGTATAGTACAATATTGACAGGCAGCTCTAGTTTAGTATGTTTGTTTGTCATTTAAAATTGGCAATTAGATTTTCTTCAAGGGAGAGGGGGGAAATGCTACTGGTTAAGTATAAATAAAGCTAAACTACGTATGTAAAACACTTAGACTACATTTAATGGTCTGACAGTTTGTATAGAAACATTATGTACTAATGCAGCCATAAGAAAGACTTGTATAAAATTTCTGCAAGAATTCTAAGTGAGGGTTTCAGTTAAGTTCAAACAAAGCTAATTGGGTTTCAAGAAATAACAGCTAGCTGAATGGCGACTCTGAATACAAATGAAATTACTCTTCAGAGTTGATCCTTGTTCTCTGTCATGTATGAGGATTGATATTGTCTGGGCTGACAACTCCCAGGGCAAGGGGAAAACCCCGTTCTCTTATGCTTAGGAATGCATGTACTGTAAATGGAACTACATACATAGGTCTTCTTCAAATTTAGACTGTCAAGTCTGTATCTCTTTCTCTTTCACTGTCCTTGCCATTCCACGTACATACTGTAGATTTCACAGAGTGGGTTGATGGCTGCTAAAAGAAGTGGTAAAACCAAGGAAGGATTTGAGAAACTTGAGAAGAGACTTGTTGATGCCTTGCTGAGAATGTTTAACGGTTCAGAATCCTTTTATTTCTCATACGAAGGAGACTTGACCAATTCACTACAGAGGAATATTCAAAACAAAATATACGATGCTTCACCCTGGGAAAAGGTATTAAGCTGTACAATTGATAAAGACCTATATGGTCGAAATAGCCTGTAATTATTTATTGATTCATTCTGTCGCGTGGTTTGCTCATAACCATTTAGGGTAAAATTTATCTTGTATATACTACATACGTATGTGTACTGTGTGTGTATACTATATGTATGTGTGTATATGGCATTAGATATGGTATGTGCGTCAATTACTTTGTGGCTGTCGTAATGGTGTGCATATACATTTGTTTTCTTGTAGGAAGATTCTAGATTCTTTTGGAATAAGCACATGTTAGCTGATTTGTTGGGACCCAGTTATAAGGTGAGATGTTTGTATGTATGCACACGTCAGTGGATTTACAGTTGAAAAATTAAAATTTCTGTTTTCAAAGATATTGGTTACTATAATCTAATACACCATTTTCCTACATGCTATGCCTACTCTGTAAAAAAGTCTATAGGGGAACTAAACCTGGAGAGAGCTTTGGATGAAGATGCAGGTCCTGGAGTCTTTTCTTTTCTTTCTTCTTCTGCTCCACTGGGCCAGACAGCTGTTTCTGGGAATTCCACCCTTCATCAGTGACCCTGGGAATCTCTTTGTCTTTTTTTGATATTGATCTTTTCTGAATCCTGTATTATATCATGTATTACTTGTTTTTAGAAGTATGAGTGTGATCCCTGGATACTGCCAGTGATACAAGGCTATATTGAAATACAGAAGTGCTCTGTGTACACAATTCGAGGAGACTTGCCAACGTCTACTGTCTCTGAATGTTTTTTCCCCATCCAAAGAGACAAAGAGGAGGATATCCAGAGAGGGAGAGATGAGGAGTTACTATCAACTTCAGGTAGCAGTGATGGTGATTCAAATAGTGATGCCAATAACAAAGAGAATCGCAGTGAGGAAAGTCCGCTAATCAAGCTGGAAAGTCCTCCTGTTGACTGTGATGAGCAGCCTACACAAGTTGATAAAGACGTCTCTCTACCATGTGACACTGAAGCCCTTCCTAATGGTACAGTGGGTGTGGCTCAATGTGACCATAGCAGTAATGGCAATGAGGAAGTCCCTTTAATAAGGCTAGAGAGTCCCATATCAGATGACCAATATGCTAAAACCACAGTTGAAAAGCAACCAGACTCGGAAACACTTCCCAATGGTACAGTGGATGATGGTGGCATTGGATTAGCATCTACAGGACCAGAAGCACCTGTTGAACCAAACGTACTATCAGTCCATCATCAAGAGACTTTCAATACTCCAAAGAGAGAAGCTGGACAGCGTCCTCTGTCAACTTCATCTAGCATTGATCACCTTAGCTTCTACAGTGGGCATTTCAGTGTGCCTTCTGACAGGGAGAGTGATTATGAGATTGTTGATAAACCAGAAGACACTGCAAAGAGACCTCTCTTTGTTGTGTTTATGATAATCTCTCGCAGAAGTCGCTTCAGAGCAGGGATGAGGTACAAGAGAAGAGGAGGAGACACTTCTGGGGCTGTAGCTAATTATGTAGAAACAGAATATGTAAGCCTCACACTATATTGTACTGCATGCATGTGACCAGTTTGAATAGTAAAGCTTTTTCCTATACTATATACTGTAACTGATTGTAGTATACGTACAAATAATGACTTGTACATTTATGTAGCCATTGATTGCACTGAGCCAGTATATGTATAATATATATGTATAATATTCTCCTTTGTACGTGTACAGACGTATGCACAGGTACACATATAATATTGTGTATGTATGTATGTCAGATGGTACACTACTTCATTGCTAAGCATTCCTACTTATTAGTATGTAGAAATGTACCTCTTTCATGCAGATAACCACTGTGGGGACACACAGCACCTCCATAGTAATGGTACGAGGATCAGTTCCTATCCTCTGGAGCCAGCCAGGATACAAATACAAGCCAACACTAGTCCTTGACAAAGGTAGACATGCCCATATTAGGAGAATGAACTGCCTAATAGATAGCAATACTCAAAGTGATATTCCTACCACAACTATTTCAATTTAAGTCAAATGGTGACAATTTTTAGTCATTACCCAAGAGACTATAGTGAGGCTGTATACAGTATGTAGATGTGTACTTATACATGCATGCGTGTGTACAGTAGGTCATGGGGAACAGATTTTTATTATTTTTGTTGTGTCATTGTGCAGACTTTGATAAAAGTAGTCAAGTATTGGAGCAGCACTTTGTGGAACAGTTGTCAATCTACCATAGAGTCTGTATTATCAATACACTCAACCAAACAGGACAGGAGAGGAAACTGGTAGACGCTTATGAAGAACACCTCCTGAAAATAAACACTCCCGATATCAGCTATGTTGCGTTTGACTTCCATAAGATATGGTTAGTGAGCCTGTGTAATGGTTATGTAGTGAGCCTGTGTAGTGGTTATGTAGTGAGCCTGTGTAATGGTTATGTAGTGAGCCTGTGTGATGGTTATGTAGTGAGCCTGTGTAATGGTTATGTAGTGAGCCTGTGTAATGGTTATGTAGTGAGCCTGTGTGATGGTTATGTAGTGAGCCTGTGTAATGGTTATGTAGTGAGCCTGTGTGATGGTTATGTAGTGAGCCTGTGTGATGGTTATGTAGTGAGCCTGTGTAATGGTTGTACACATTCACTTTAACTGAACTCTGTTTATGACTGTTTATGACTGTATACGACTATATGCATGTAGATGATGCAACATTTACTGAATTGTGCTTGTATGTATGTATAGTCATGGAAGTTCTCAGATTCAAAATGTTCAATTGCTCTTGGACAGAATTGATAGTATTGTCAAAGATTTCAAATTCTTTTGGTACGTAATTACAGTTTCTACATGTATTGACCATTTTAACCACTACATAGGTCTGTTGTGACATACATATGCTGCATTATTGTCTCTCGTGTGTTGATAGGCTGAACACAGCTCAAGCTGATAGCATACTCTGTCTTCAAGATGGCGTCATTAGGGTCAACTGCATGGACTGTCTCGACAGGACCAACGTGGTACAGTCCTACATTGCCAAGGAGGTCCTCACCACAATGGTAAGTCTACAAGGGTACTGCAGTGGTTCTTCTACCAGTCCTCTGGTTCCAACAGTTGTTATTCTTTAACGACTGCATCTTGCATGAGTGATTTGTTATATATCTTTAAGCACTATCCTCTGAAGTTGATTGTAATGACCTATATATATAATACATTGGTGTTTATAGTGACCATTATCTCGCATTGACTTCTCTTGTTAACACTGGTAAACTTTTCTGGTTTTCATTGTATCACTGTTGAGTTACAGTATGTGCATGTGTGTATAGCTTCTGAAGCTGGGACTACTGACTCCTGATATCCCCCTGTCTCCGGAGGTAGCTCAGCTTTATAATGATATTTGGGCCAATAATGGGGATACACTGAGCATGCAATATGCAGGCACCTCAGCAATGAAGGTACTTGTGCACCATCTGAACATGCACACATGCCACCTTGTTTTATTTCCTTGAATAATTTGTTGTTTTTCAGCAGGATGTAAATATGTAAACATTCATTGCCATGACAACCAGGAAGTCATATGTTGTTGTTCTATACGTACTGTTCATTTGGGTTGTGTTTAAAGGGTGACCTTACGAGGTACGGAGAACGAAAGATCTTGGGAATGATGAAAGATGGCTATAATTCTGCTCATCGCTACTTGTTGAACATCTTTAGAGACAAGTATCAACAAATAGCAATAGGTACAGTGTATGTCAGTCTCAGTCCATTTTGTATGAGTTTGTATGTGTATGTATTTGTATGAGTTTATATATGTTTGTGAGTATTTGTATGTGTTAGTATATGTGCTAGTATGTGTTTATATGTATTTATTTGTGTTTGTTCCTATTAGACCTGATGCTTGGTCAGGCACCTTCAGAGGTACTGAAGACTCTAACTAGTGAAGGAGATCTGGAGGAAGATGTCTTTGGACCTCAATGGTCCCTGGAGAGAGAACAAGTTGTCTTGCAGATGATAGAGAGATGCCGTTCACAACTCTATCCCTACTACAATCCGAGTGATATTGATGGTTGGGCTCTCAGTGAACCAGCTGGCATGAGGTAGGTTTGTCAGAATGTATATCAGACTTGAGGTAGGCTTCTTGTACAGTATGTACTGTTCAGCTGACGACTCTTTTTTTCAGCTTTTTGCCTGAATCTGATTTTGAGGAGAACATTGTTCTGTTGCTCTACAAGAAGAAGCCAGAAGTGACAGTAGCCAAGTCAGTAGACACTCAGTCTATGTGCTCTTGTAGGGCCTTGATGGTAGCTATTGAGTACATTTGTGTGTGAACTGTTGCCAGACAACAGCAGCAGTGTGTAACAACATTGTACTGATTCAAAGTGTTTTTACCCTGTAGTTTTGACATATCAGCAGATGAGATTACCAGTTTCATTAGGATTCCAATCAACTACATCGATAGAATTGACATAGGTATGGCACCATATAATAGATATCTGATATTGTCTGGAAGAATTAGTCTGGCTTGCCGAATAAGCTCCCAAATATTACCTGGAAGAATGTTAACCCTTATTATCATTGGTTGATTGTAGCCCCTCCCCCTCCAGGTTCCCTAGGCAACATGATTAGGAACAACAAACGTCCTCACATAAGGATACACTACACGTATCACGGCTTCAGACCTACCTACTTCACTTTCAAGACGATTGCCTACACCTCTGTTCAAGAAGACACAGGTGAGAGCTGTATTACAACAGGACAGTATACTTTGCCTAGTCACTCATAACCAGTTTATATAACAATGAATAAAGGTGTACATGGCTCATTATTACAAAAGATGATTGCAGTGTGTTTAAAGGACTGAATGTACTGTATCCTTTGACATCCGGTTTGACCTACACTGTAGAGTAGGGAATGTACTGTGTGCCATTACTACACTCAAGTTTCCTTGCTTCAGTATACTCATCTCTGGCCTTTCTACCCTTTTTAACTATGCAGCCATTCTTGAAGAAGTGGCAGCCACTTTAGCCGCATCAGCAAAAGAGGAAGACCATACGGTAGAAGTGTCTATGAATAGAATAGAAAGGTGATGGACCCAGTGTATATATGTGTCCTTTCTCTAAGCTAGTCCCTCTACGTACATGTATGTATTGTAGACTATATCCCATCATCATTTGACTATGGATTTTACCCCACCCACTCATGTCTCCCGAGGAGCACAATGAGCTAATGGGTGGAACCAAAGTTTACTGAATAGGAGCTAGAGTCTCCCCTTAGCCACTCAAAAAGATGATCAAGCCATAGACGTCAACTCATTGTGCTCCTCGGGAGACATGAGTGGGTGAGGTGAGATCCAGAGTCAAATGATGATGATATCAACGATCTTAATGTTGCCTATTTTTAAATGGCCATGTCCTGTTCTGTTAATTAGGAGGAAGTGTCCCCCACATTATGGAGTTGTTTATCTAAGGTTACCAAAAGAGTTGTTAGAAGGACTTCAGATTTCCAAGGACAAGAAGCGTACTGTCCAGAGTTCATTGCCGTCTAATTTTGCATCACTCTCCCGAGGCGCTTTCAGTGATGATGAACTATTGGAAAGAGATGTTGTTGGAGACCAAAAGGGAATTGAACTAAAGATTTTAGCATCTTACAAGAGCAAGGAAGAGAGCCCTAATGAGGCTGTAGAGACCTCTAGCCCTGCACAGGGCTCTTCCATCAACCAGTTGGCTCTCAACCCACCTCCAGCCCAGTCAGTGTCTGCACCAATCTCTCCAGTCATTCCAGCCAGAAAAACATTTTTGAGGGTACCCAGAAAAGAGAAGAGTTCACCATCCAGCAATTCTAGATCTCGCTCTCCTTCTCCTGCAAGAGAGTCGCGCTCATCATCGAAATCACTTGAAATTGGTATAAAAGGGTTTGACAGAGGATTTTCTAAGTTGAAAGAGAAATTAACTAAAATAACTCACACCATTTCTGCAGCAACACAGGATTTAACAAAAAATTCAAGAGCAGAAGAAGAAGATGAAGCAGAAGAGACGAGAAGAGAAGAACTTTGGAGAAAATCTGATATGCAAGCAATTTTTATGCTATAAGAAACCAGCTAGCAGAATTGACTGTGTATATATATAACAAATAACTTATATTTATATATACTAATTGTACATATACCAGAATTTCTTATATAATACTGTACAGGTACTCAATAATATATCCTTTTCAAAGCAAAGTTACCTTGTTTGCATTATTTAACCATAAACAGTTTACGAGTGATTTTTAAAAAATATATAAACACATTATATAAACTACTGTACATACATAAGTATATACATACTATGCAATATGAGTGTCTGCATTGGTTTTGTTGTGCCTTAGTTTATTATAAAGTTCATATTCCTGTTCCCATTTCATTCCATCACAAACTGGTTTGTGTCCCGAGGGTAGCAAAACATTCCTCCAAAATGTCCTTGTGCAAGAAAGAAAGATTACGATATACTATTGATTACGATATACTATAGATTACGATATACTATTGATTACGACATACTATTGATTACGACATACTATTGATTATGACATACTATTGATTACGATATACTATTGATTACGATATACTATTGATTACGACATACTATTGATTACGACATACTATTGATTATGACATACTATTGATTACGATATACTATTGATTACGATATACTATTGATTACGACATACTATTGATTACGACATACTATTGATTACGAAATACTATTGATTACGATATACTATTAATTACGATATACTATTGATTACGATACCAGGTCTGTTCACTGCCCTCACAACCGCTATATTGCAATGAATAAAGTACTTTACATACAAACCTGCCATTTTCCAAGCCAAGAAATATCTTCCAATTATTTAACCATCCATAGCTGTAAGGATTCTTGAATTTCTAGAAAGAGGAAAAAGAACAGTTAAAACCAAACTTGAAATTTAGAACACATTTTACAGTTGTAACTATAGGTCTGACAGCAGCACCGATACATAGCCATCTGAGTCCTACGCTCACTATCAGTGGCTGCACCCTTTCTCAGTACAGCTATGTATGTAGCATCTTCAATAGACCCACTATTGATGAACAAGATGAAAATAACATCTTTTGGATGGTACGTATGTCTTTCAATTCCTTGAATGTTTAAAGTGCAATTTTGGGTTTAAAACTTTGGTCGAATGTTCCAACCCCAAGGTCCTTCATCAGTGACTGATGGATTGTTTATAGCAGTTTATTATACAAATAATAGAAATATAGAAATAACATGGATTCACAGAAGATCAAGATAAAGAAAAAGACAAAGACTCCCAGGATCACCGATGAAGGGTGGAATTCCCAGAAACGGCTGTCTGACCCAGTAGAGAAGAAGATGAAAGAAGGGAAAAGAAGGAAGAAAACTTCATCCAAAGCTCTCTTCAGGTTTAGTTCCCCTATAGGCTCTTTTACAGAATAGGCATAGCATGTAGGAAAATGGCATCTTAGATTTTTCATGGCTGCCTTAATTTCTCAAATGTATCTAGTCATTCTGCTTCCCAGAGATCATATGGCTTATCTGGACCTTTTAAGTGCTCCTATGACTTCATAAGAGAAGCTTAATGAGGATTGTTGCAATCCTCTATTAGGAATCAATTAGCTACATATTGAATCATTTAGCACATGTACCCAGCTGTCAAATGACAATAATTTTATCCAAAGGGTATACACCTACACGTCAAAGTTACATTTTTAAACACATTTCTTGATTTGCTAAATAGTTTCTTTCATTGGCTCGATGTTTTGGTCTAGTAACACTTGTATGATTTGTAACTGTACAGAAAAACAAACACTTATATGGTAATGAATTTAAAATTACTGATGCCAAAAACAGGATAGGATGGGCCCAAAACTGAAATTACAATCAGTTACAAATCACCACCATTACCTTGCTAACAGCTGTGGATAACCAGTCTGGTATGTGCGTGTGTGTGCTAACCTTCCCTTGCTTTTTCATGCTGTAGGCTTCCGATCTGTTTGTGTACACCTCAATGGAGGTTTCTCCTTTGGTGATCAGAATGACATGCCATCCCCCGAGCACTGCCAGCGCTATTGAGACACCAAAACATACAAAAAAGACCAAAAATGTCCAAAACTGTGCATCAAAGGTAATTTCCATATCATCCATATAGGAGTCATGTTGACTCTAATGAAAAAGAATACGAGAGAGGGAGGATATTGGGATATAAGAGAGGGGAGGATGTGAGGATATGAGAGAGGGGAGGATGTGAGGATACAAGAGAGGGGAGGATATTGGGATATGAGAGAGGGGAGGATGTGAGGATACGAGAGAGGGAGGATGTTGGGATATGAGAGAGGGGAGGATGTGAGGATACGAGAGAGGGGAGGATGTGAGGATACAAGAGAGGGGAGGATGTGAGGATACAAGAGAGAGGGGAGGATGTGAGGATACAAGAGAGGGGAGGATGTGAGGATATAAAGAAGACAACCCACCATTCCTATGCTTTCCATAAATGACCTAAAATTTTTCTATTAAATGAAAAAATCAATTGAAAAGTCATTCAAGTTTACTTATTATATCAACTAACAGAGGTTTCCTCATAAATGTATGAAACTTGTCTCCATAGCGATTGAACCACAAATAGCACACCGATCCACATGTATGTCACAAATAGGAAGAAGTAGCGATGATTATTCTGTCCAATGCAATTGAAAAACCAAGCTGGGGCACGTTAAGGAACTTTGCACTGAATACAACTGTAACTAGGGTACACAACACTTACAAAGGACTTACAATCATAAGAGGATAGCGACTCCTAGGGTCACTGAAAAGAGGTGGATAGAGTAGTCTGACACAGCAAAGAAGGAAGGAATAAAGAGTCTAACTTTAGTCCTTATCCGACTAAACAATTGCACTAAGTCAGGAGTATTGGAATTGTACTTCTTCCATGTTCTTAAGCCTCACATGCATATCATAGGGAAACGGTTTTATAATTCAATCATCACTGACCACAAATATTCATGACTACTGAATGCTACATCATATTTCTTAAGGCTCACATGAAAAATCTAAGATACCATTTTCCTACATGCTATGCCTATTCTGTAAAAAAGCCTATAGGGGAACTAAACCCGCAGAGAGCATATCATAGGGAAATGGTTTTTATCCACTGACCACAAATATTCATGACTACTGAATGCTAAATCCTGTTTCTTAAGGCCTCGCATGTTAACCATATCTAGAGGAGATGGTTTTATAATTAAATCATCACTGACCACAAATACTCATGACTACTGAAGCCCTCAGAATGCTACATCATCAGTAGTCTCTTTATGTACATATGTAGGTATGTGGCTCAGACAGGATATTTACATATTAATGACACACAAGAGCTCAGTGGTCTGGTTTCTGGTTGAAGTGAGGCCATGTAAGGCATCTCATTAGGGAGTTGGAGGTGGGTCATACCTACATCTCATTAGTGGACCAATTAAGCTACACTATGGTTGTCATGGATACGGCAATGGTGATCCATCTTTAAGACACACCTGAAAGATGTAATGAGCAAGTTAGTTATAAATACATAGGTCAAAGTTCATAGTGCAGTGCTCACCTGTTACAAATCCTACAATGGTGGGCTCGAGGGGGTTTTGGCTGTCTACCTACGTACGTATGTATGTATACAAGTTAATCAAATCAATTAAGCATATTACAGCAATGCTGCCATCAGAAGAACTGACACTTGAAACACGCTGTCCATCCAACTGGAAGAGTATCTTGGTAAGGGTCAAAGTTGGGTATCTAAAATATAAAATGAATGCTTAGTATTGTTGAATAAAAATGTCTGATTCACTTGAACTATACAGAATTAGATTTATACAGGTACACTCAATCAACCAAAGCTAGTAGGTATGTCAATGGGCCGAAACCATATACCTATTTGTTAATAGAGATACAAAATATTCAGACAAGAACACAATCAACTACATCCACAAATTCTTTAATGATAGCCTCATTACTATTGAGTATTGTTGTACTACTAAAAATTATACTACTATTAAGTTAGTACATTACTAGTTCTATTAATAATGCATAACTTGAACAAGTGACAAATGTACGTACATACACTCTTACATAGTCACTTCGTATTATATCAGTAATCGGTAAAAAGGTTATCGCTGCATGGTGACGTCATTCTATGGGAAAGCTTGCTCAAATGGTAGTTACAAGTCGCTAACCGATTACAGGTTGCAATGTCCGGTCTGGACAACCGACCCAAAAAGTACTGTATAGTTTGGATCATCTACTGATTGGATAGCAAAAATATGGCTGACAAATACCTTTTCTGGCCACCCTGGTCCAGTTCTGAATCCCTTGTAATAGTGGTAGACTATGTTGACAAGGAGGTAGTGGCCCAGCACAATGTAGACTGCACAGACAACGACATTGCCTTTCCAGAGGGTCGGTATTACATACTTGTAGTACGTTACCACGACAACCGAAATACCAATAATCACGATCAGAAAGCATAACTAAGGACAGAAGAAGATAAAATTGATGGGAAGATGGCATTGAGGAGACAACAGCAAAAAAACATAAACAAAACAAGATGAGGGTTAATGTTGAGGTACATTACATTATGCTAAAAGGATAGTATAAAATGAGAAATTAAAATGAAGGTATTCATGGCCTGTAGCTAGAGGGCCCTCACCAATCCAATCCACCAGACACTTTTCTCACATAATTTCAAAAAAGGATCGGCCGCCCTGAACAGCCAGTCATTTCCGAGCGCACCTTCAGGTACGCGTGTAACTGACCTGCAACCTACCAAGGCCACTTTTAGCCTTAATGGCAGGGCCGAATACAGCCTTTTTCTGCATCTAACCATAGATCCAACCAAACGTTGGAAAACCTTCATTTTTACACTATTGCAAAATAATTAACAAAATGTCGCAATCAAGTCACTCTATCTAAATGTACAATTCTACCGAGTATGTATATAAATGTACAAAATATGCAGTCAAACGTTACTTCTTTTCACTAAATTTAGCGGCTGCTTTCCTTTTCTGCTTCAATACACCTCGAGACACAAAGTCACACGAAGTATAAGCACTCTGAACCATTCCATAATTCAACTGAGGTGTCTTGGTCTGCGCTTCTGCAAAATAGGCCATATTTTCTTCAGACAAATCCTGATCCATTGCATAGTCCATGACGGTGCCTTCATGCTTTTTTGTGCGTGTTTCACTTCTCTGCAGATAGAAGTGGCTAATCATGTGATACACCACACCCTCGCCCCACTCAAACGACACAATTACTGGGTCATCGCCATACTTCCGTTTCAACTCATCAGACTTTACAAGTACTTTGACCTTTTTCTTATCCAAGACTTTGATAGGATAGGAAGAACATTCTAACCACCATTGTGGCTTAGCATCAGATTTCTGCTCAAGAAATCCTTTAAGGATGTCATCTTCTTTATCAACTATTTCAATGCCGACTACATCGTCACCAGTTGCTCTCTTATTGTAAGCAATTGTCTTGGGAAAGGCTGGTTCAATAACGTGCAAAAGGGCCCAGTCAGTGGTGATCAATTGACCTCCAGCTTTAACAAACTTCTCCAATTTCAGTGCCCCTTCTCGAGGAAAAGAGCTGGGGCAGTTTACATATACAGTTTGCTCAGGCCTGAAGTCCAGACTGGCCACCGAGGCACGATCAACTGATTTGTATGGAAGACCAACAGCATCAAGCACCAGGTGGATGTGGTCGTATGTCCCAGTAACTACAACAATGTCTGATTCAGATACATCTGCTAGCAACTTTTCGTTCTCCGGGTCCTCCTTTGCCAATCTCTCTCGCAGCATCCTGTTACTGACCTCATATGCAGATTTCATTTCAACCTTTCCAGGTGTCTCATCAATCACATTTGACTGCAACTGGTCATCTTCGAAGGATAACTGGTTTTGAAGTGTCACTTGATCCATTGCTTGAGACAAGTCTTGCGGATCCTCAACGTCTGATCCATGACTAATCTGTCTTCCAAAAAGGTTCTTGAAGAATTTACCTGCCATCTTCTTCAGCTACGTGACTCAGCAAGAGGGCGTGTACGCATCACCCCAATTTGAGGTTAGTTGGGTATGCGCGTGATATGATGTAAGCTACAAATATATATTTATCCGGTTTCTATAAAGCATGCCGAGGGTGGGATATAAAATTCAATATCATGAGCAAACTCCTATGGTTCCAGCTATGAGTCATCAGTCGATCAAGTAGAGAAATGATGCTCATGTTTTATAGAAATAGAGTGATTATACTGGTACTCGTTTCGCTGCTCTGCCAAGGTGAGCCATTAACTCGTTGCAGTATGCTATTAGCCGTACGAAATGCCGTTTAGACTCTGGACGACTCAGCCGACCAGTCCTATTGAGCCTACTAGACGTACATCTACTCACTGGTAACCTTACCCTGTGTTTAGAAGGTGAACCTTTGTTCCAATGTGAAAGTTTTGTGTCCGTTTCAATATTGAAAAGCATACAATTTGATGATTTAAGAAATGCATTAGTCTAATTGGAGTCTATCTTTAAGTTAGTATTAATAGTACTTCAAGTTAGATTAGACTACATGTGCTAAGAAATTAGTAAGAAAAAAACGTTTTTCTTTATTAATTCTACAAGTTTATCCCTCTCTCGTTTGCTGCTGATCAGAGGTCTAAATATCGTCTCGCTAGTTTTAATAGCATTTTAATGAAGATGCGAGTGTTTGTAATACATCAGTTAAGCGGATATCTTGTTCTTAGAAGAGATGATAGGTAAAATATACAATTTCTATTTTATTCTGTAAGTTGAGAAGAAGAGTGTGATGTACAGATTCTTTGCACTGCCAATCAAGTGTATTAGAGAGTACCGTACTCTCTAAGTAGGAATTCATATTTTGCAGCTTGGTGACCCTATTAATAGGTGATGTGTTAGTCAACTTGACCTTTGCCCAGCTCTTACTAGAATTGTATTCTAATGATGCATGCAGCTGTCAGATATCATTTGTTTTTGTGTCTGTTTGCGGATCTACATGACCATTGTTCTTCGACAAGGTCATAATGCAAGGTGTAATGTGAACTAATAAACTGATATTATAACTACTATTCACTTTGTGGCTCTTACATGTATATGTAAACCTAAATTCCCAAATGTCAATATGAAGACATACTTAGTCTAGACAAATTCATATTGGATTATGTATTGTCTTAATACATATTTCCTTGTTCTGGGCTTCAGAATGTTTGGACTACATATATCATTTATATTTTTATAATACTTATGCTTGCATAAAGATATTTTTACTTCCTGAAATGTATTTTGCATGGACTATCAGATAACTTTGAAACAGTTAGTGGTCCCTCATATATTGAATAAAAAATGTTGATATTGCTAGCTTGATTGTAAGGATTGTATTCCTTGGGTTATGCCAAACCAGTTTTACAAGTGGACCTTGAATTGCCCTGTTGTCCTAATTTGGTGTGATGTGGCTGTCAAGGAAACCATATTTTATTTCTGAGCATTGCAATGCTTCTGTTTGATCTACTAGGTTCCAATGAATGTAGTAGATCTTGCCTGGTTGTTTTAAAGTCAACTTAATTATATCATCTTTCCTATTTGTGGTTAGATTTTGATTAATCAGCATAAGTACAAATGGATTGAGGAGTAAAGAATTTCAATTACTAAACTATAATATATATGGTATATATGGCAGACCTTTTATTGGCCTATGATTGTATACCTTATAATTACTTTATATGTATACAGTACAAGTTACAATATACTAAGGTAATCTATATATGGTAAAGGTATGTGTATAGTATGGTAGGGATCTGAGTAATTTTATTGATTCCCTTTACAAAGGAATATGCTAGGATAAATTATGTATAACTTTTTCGTTAATATGATTGTCCCTGAGATATATTCTTTAGAAATGTATGCATATAATAGTATTTGAAGAAATAAGACTTTGTTGCGGATATTATATTAGCAGACATATTGTTGAGAAATTCAGCAGATTAGCTGCATTGCTGATGAAGACCTTCAGGTTGAAATATCCAAGTAAACCAGTGAACTTATGTTGTTACTGCTCAACAATTGGTCGGCTAATATAGTAGTGATTAGCACCCCAGGCCAGCATTTGAGCATACACTATCACCATCAATTAGTCCAAACAGCTATAGCAGCACTACTGGGTGTGGTTCATCGTGCATGATGTACGTAATTAATTTGACATGTCCTCATGTAAGAATACAAAATAACCTACCCAACTATTAAAAGAATGTAGAGGGTAAAGGGCAAAGGGTAAAGGTGATAAAAAATGTTTATTGCATCAATTTTCTTTTTAAATCTAATTTTCATTTGAGCACTCTGTGTTGCCACAGTGTATTCAAATGTGTAATTTTAAAATATTTCAGTTATTCTTAATCACTATACTTTTCTGTATATTACTTATACATATATAGTTCACTATACTTTTCTGTATATTACTTATACATATATAGTTTGGATTATTATCTGCATTTACATATGTATATATATAAATTGTTTAATAGTTTGCATTGTGTGTATTTATATGTAGTGTACATATAACATGTATGTCATATCTCTTTTGTAGATGTTTGGTCAGACGAAAGTAATGTCCAGTGCTTGACAATTAATAGAGGAGCTAATTCAGTATATATAGACTGTCCAATTAAATGTTTAAAGAAAAATGATCCAAACCAGTTATTAATTTGGGATATTTCAATCAAGCATCATGGAAGTGCTGACTTTTGCCATAAGATAGTATTTTATAGTAATGGCACCACTGAAATGCACAATAAGAAAAAAGACAATATTACTATTTATTCAGTTTTCCAAAACCATTCAATCAATCAGCCTGTTTCATATTCATACCATACCTTATGTGTGTATTTCATCAACGTTAATTTGCGATTGAATGTTCAAACTGGAAGATTAGAAATCCTGCTCGCTAGTGATCCAAACACTCGAAATTACTTCAGCAGCACTTTCCTCTGTTCTGTCCAGAGTGATACGTGTCAGGAACAAACTTCATTTACACCCAGATTTATATTAGACAGCAGTGAGTTTTGAATGTTTTATGCAAAATGAAATTTCTTTCTAAAGCATAAGAATCCAGTATTTATAATAATTTTTACTTTCAGTGTAATTATTGGCAATAATATCTTAAGGTAATATTCATAATTATACTACTTTTATTATGAATACTGAAGTAATCTAGTTTGCATAACTATTTTGTATACATTTGTTCCTGCAGCTCCAGTTAATAGGGCATATACTCTACACGAGAAGAGCCATCCAGTCCCTTTAATTAATGCTGTTAAAGATCTTTCAATGAATTTTAGTGCCACCAATATGGCACACTTGTGTGTATTGTTTGATACTTTCAAAGAAGTGACTACAGAGTGGAGGCAAAATGGATCGGCTCTAAGGTCACAGAAAGTAACAACTCTACAAGAGAATGATGCACCTTGTAACAACTGCTCCATTGAATGCCTCAATCTGATAAGAGAAAAACTTTTAACATCTAGAGACACCAACCGTATGACAATAAACATCAATAAAATATGTCCCTGTGAAGATAGAATAACTTTAGGTCAAGAATGTAAAATGAACGTTCTCCTTTTCAGCAAAATTACCTTTAATGACTCAGGACTTTACAAATTTTTTATAAACAGAACAAGCCCTGAACCCTGGGAAGCATCAGTCAGTTGGAATCTTACTTATAATTTATCAATTCGTAAGTTCACTTTTTTATTCAATTTATATAAATGTACACTTTGAATTACGTTATTATGATACAATATGGACAAAATGATAAATACATATCACAAGTGAACTATTAGTATGTATGAAGTCCAGATGGTAATCCATGGCATCCTTTGATACTAACAGTTTGCATTTTAAATCCCTTTATGAATGTATATGCATAATATACATATGCAATTGCTGCACTTTAGTTTCTACATGTGATTTTGTTTATACGTACGTATATGCTACATTAATAGTGAGTACAGTGTATGTCTCATTTATGGGTTAGCTTATTTTTGTTATTGTTTGTTTGTTATATGCAATGTAGGTTATATGGAGTTTAAATCAGTAATGAGAGTTAATAGACCTCATATTACTGTGAAGGCGAATGAAAACGAGGCTGTGGATTGTTTAGTGAATACATCTCTGAAAATTAATGAGGTCATTTGGAAAAGCTATGATACTGAAGTCCTGGACAGATCATACCTGCCATGGCTATTTAATTACAATACTCGGTCTGCTTGTGAATACCTTAAAAATGATACACAAAGCTCCTTCTTTTTCATACACCAAAAGATACAGCAGGACACACCAAATGGAGCCTTTGCAGTCCACACTGCTAGGCTTTATATCTGTGGAGCCACTGATAAGCGAAGTTTTTACTGTGAGGCAGACCAGTTGACTCATGCTGTAACCTTGAGTATATGTAAGTGTCGTAAGCCAGTTCAAATAATGCACCTATGTACATTTACACATAATGAGCTACTACTGCATCAATAGTGAATGAATTAGAATATCATATATATGTCACAACAATGGTATAAATGATGTACCTTTTTCTTTGTAGATTTTGAATTCCTGATTGTGGTTGCTTCTGTGTTAGGAGTATTTGCATTTATTCTGACTGCCATTACCATTGCAATTATCTGTGCTTGCTGTACATATATTTGGAGAGGCTACAAGTATTCCAATCGCTACAAAGTAAATTTGGGCCATCCCTTCAAGGAGCTCCCAGGATTTATTTACGCAGAAGTGGACAGGAAAGAGGATGATATCTGGGAGTTTCCAAGGCTGTCCATTGAGCCAATTTGTATTCTTGGTATGTACCATTTCTATTATCCATAAAATATTACACCACTTATTTAGAGAATGCATTTCTTACAAGCAATAATCTAATAAGATTCTTTTTCCACTACATTTCCACAGATCACAAAAATAACTGGTGTCAGTAATCTAACAGTTTGTTTTTGTTTTATTTGATTACTATAAACAAATGGGAAATCATAATGTAATTTCTCAGATTGTTCATTAGGAACAATGGTTTTATTTCCTCAAGTTTCTACTCATTGAAGTGTCATTCTGTATACCAGTCAATGCCCTGTAATCCTATTATCCTCAATTGATTAAGTAGTAGGAATGTGTATATGTGTATATGTGTATATAATTTAATGAGCATATGGTATAAGAATATCTATATTTAAAATGCAATTGCCTCTATACCCCTACATGTCAGCATTTAAAATATGTTGTCAAGGAGATTACTCTACCTTTATATACCATTTATAGTACATATTGTACTTTTTTGCATAAGTAACATCACTACTCTCCCTGTGTCTGTTTTTAGGTGAAGGTAACTTTGGTAAAGTACTAAAGGCTTCTGCTGTTGGAATAATCTCCAATGATCCCAACCCTTATACTGTGGCTGTGAAAGTTGTAAAGGGAAATTCCCCAAGAATGTGTGATGTTGATGATTTATGGGCAGAATTACAGATAATGAAGAAGATAAAGCCGCATCCAAACATTGTTAATCTTCTTGGACAGTGTACTAAGCCAGGTTAGTCTAATTTTCATTGGTTTGCTCAGTTTTAGAAATTTATGTTATCATTCCATTCTTCACTTCAGATGGGCCTTTGTGTATAATTATGGAGTTTGCGGAAAAAGGAAGCTTAAAATCATTTTTGAAAGAATGCCATGATCTTTTGAAACTCGAATTATCAAGCAATAAGAACCCACTCCAAATGGATCATTGCACTGTTTCACAGGAGCTGATTGGAGATTATGTTGGATGTATTCATGATTTAGAAAAGAGGCTAAAGTTTATTGAACGTTATGAGGATAAGCATTCCGCCAAAAATCCAGCTTTCACTATCAACACTTATGGGAACATAAATTCTGGAAGTAATTTCTCTGATTCTGCATTTGACTCTAGTGAATATTCTTCTGATGGGAGCGGAATGAGGCTTTCAAGAGGAGTTCAGAAGATGATCACGTCCTCTGGTACACAGTCTATTCAGCCTTCAAGAAACTTCTCATCCAGCAGCAGTGGCTATGGAGGAAGCATCCCGGGGAGAACCCTTTCTGAGAGTAGTGGCAGTCAAAGTAGGACTTATTCACAGAGTGGCAGTGATGTGCCAAGGATAGATCAGAGGGAGACTGTGACAACTGAAGCACTTCCAATTTATACCACACCTGGAATACTGAAAGATTTGGATGTTTTCAACATTGGTATGCAAGTAGCCAGAGGAATGGAGCACTTGGAGAGAATGGGGGTAAGTCAGGGTATGCCAGACATCTCCTCAGTATTGAGTCTACTGTCTTGAAAATTTGCATGATTATGAATTTCCCAGCGGTTTGTATGCATTATTGGATTTGTTAGCTCAAATTGGTGGATAATTTTCTTGTCTGAGGAGCTTCAAAACAATGGGATTCTAACCGTACCATATAATTCAATCTTGTAGTTTTATTGAATGTAAAAAGTGTTCTAACTTATCCATTTTATGAAGTTACTATTTATTTTACCATTTTCATTGTTTCAATAGTGTGTTCATAGAGATTTGGCAGCAAGAAATATTCTGATAGCTCAAAATTTTGTTTTGAAAGTTGCAGATTTTGGGTTGTCGCGGGAAACTGGAGATAAAGATTACTATAGAAGAAAAACAGCTCGACCTCTTCCAGCAAAATGGATGGCCATTGAGACCTTGCAAGATGGCCGACACACATCAAAGAGTGACGTGTAAGTACTCCTGCTAATCAAGCTTGGAATGTTGTATTGTCACAGAACAGTCTATGCTGTACCATGCACAGTTATATACGTAACTAATGCAGTATACAAAGTATACATTATGATGTACACTTTGACATTACATTTTTACCCTTGTATTTACCATAATGATAATATATAGGAACCGTCTGTGTGGAGTTTCCTAGTTTATTGATGTACATATATAGCAAACTGCTACTAAAAACTAAAACTGTGGAACATTAAGTTATAATATTTCATTGTTGTTAGGTGGTCGTTTGGGGTTATGCTGTGGGAAGTGCTGACCTATGGCAAAGCACCGTTTACTGAAATCAAGAGTTTCCAATCTCTCCATAACTTCTTAAGCAAAGGTGGGAGACTGCCACAGCCTCTGAACTGTACAGCAGCAATGTAAGTATTCTTACAGTGTTTTCTTGTTGGTAATAATATCCTTTGTACACTTACGTATGTAGGTTTAAACTACTGTTGTCTCTGTGGAGTGAAGATCCTAAGGCGAGACCAGACTTTAGTGACCTTGTAACTATATTCGAAGAGGCAATAGAGCTTACACAGGTATATTGTACATATGAATTAAAGGGAGTTATCTGTGCAAAGATAGGTGAATAACCACTGGAGATATTACGCCAATAATCAAGTGACTGAAGTCTTATATTATCATCCAGTGATTATTCACTTATCATTACTTTAATAATGGATGTTGAATATTTATATACCAGTGTAACACTACTGTCCACATATATGTCTGATATCTGTCTTGATCAACAATTAATCTTTCATCCTAGGTTGATTCAACTGATAATGCAGATTTTATAGAAGATGAGCCATTTTTGGACGGGACTAGCAATCCTTCAGAACAAGTGAAGGGCTGTATACATGATCATGTTACACAGGCTAAGGCAGAAGGGAAGCAAGAGCAGGTCTTCATACCCGGACATTCCAGCAACCACACAACCTCCCTGAGAAATGGTTCGGTCTTTATAAACACAAAAACTGAACATGTGTCGTATGCTTCTGTGAAGACCAAAAGAATTGTAGCTCCGGGGGCAACAGAATCTGAAGTTTAAGAAGTCCTTGGCCTCTCTGTGTAACTTGACTTTTTATTTCATCTATGTACTGTAAACCATGTAATTGTATTATCTGTACGTGTTTGTATGCAATTTATAAAGATGCCTACCATGGTGTTTGATGGAGTTACGACCCTTAATGTACATTAAAATCTGTCATGCAAAGTTAATGTATGGTGAGAAATAGGGCAAAGAATTGAAACTTCTAAAAAACTATTTGGAAATGTTTCATACATGTCTGTGAATGCTGACATCAAGTATTAGCTTCACATCTTCCTGGTTGATGGAGTTACGTGCCTTAATGTTCATTGAAATGTATATACCATACAAAGTTAATGTATGGTGAGAGATAGGGCAAATATGAACAAAAATTGAAACTTCTAAAACTCTTCAAAACTTATTCCAGAAAAAATGACGTTGCCAAATTGGAGAAGTTGATGAACTGAACCACTTTTAGAGAAAGCTGCTTAAACTATAAACACATATGTACATCAGGCTATATAATTTATATGCAAAGGAACTGTGTATATACATAAATTTGCCCTATCTCTCCTCATACATTAACTTAACAAATTTACATTTAGTGTTGTAACTCTGTCAAATGGCTAAATATGAAGCTTAAACTTGGTGTCTACATTGACAGACATGTATGAAACATTTCCAAACAGTTCTAGAAATTTTAATTTCTACATAAATTAGCCCTATCTCTCCTTATACATTAACTTAATACAGAATACAATGTACAATTAGTACCATGACTTTGTCAAATGGCTAAATATGAAGTTTAAACTTGCTGTCTACATTCACAGACATGTATGAAATATTTCCAAACAGATTTAGAAATTTTGATTTCTATATAAATTTGCTCTATCTCTCCCCATACATTAACTTAATACACAATACAATGTACATTTAGTGCTGTAACTCTGTCAAATGGCTAAATATGAAGTTTAAACTTGCTGTCTACATTCACAGACATGTATGAAATATTTCCAAACAGATTTAGAAATTTTGATTTCTATATAAATTTGCTCTATCTCTCCCCATACATTAACTTAATACACAATACAATGTACATTTAGTGCTGTAACTCTGTCAAATGGCTAAATATGAAGTTTAAACTTGGTGTCTACATTGACAGACATGTATGAAACATTTCCAAACAGTTTTAGAAATTTTGATTTCTACATAAATTTGCCCTATCACTACCCATACATTAACTTAACAAATGTACATTTAGTGCTGTAACTCTGTCAAATGGCTAAATATGAAGTTTAAACTTGGTGTCTACATTGACAGACATGTATGAAACATTTCCAAACAGTTTTAGAAATTTTGATTTCTACATAAATTAGCCCTATCTCTCCTTATACATTAACTTAATACACAATACAATGTACATTTAGTGCCGTAACTCTGTCAAATGGCTAAATATGAAGTTTAAACTTGCTGTCTACATTGACAGACATGTATGAAACATTTCCAAACAGTTTTAGAAATTTTGATATCTACATAAATTTGCCCTATCTCTCCTCATACATTAACTTAACAAATTTACATTTAGTGCTGTAACTCTGTCAAATGGCTAAATATGAAGCTTAAACTTGGTGTCTACATTGACAGACATGTATGAAATATTTCCAAACAGTTTTAGAAATTTTAATTTCTACATAAATTTGCCCTATCTCTCCTTATACATTAACTTAATACACAATACAATGTACATTTAGTGCCGTAACTTTGTCAAATGGCTAAATATGAAACTTTAACTTGGTGTCTACATTGACAGACATGTATGAAACATTTCCAAACAGTTTTAGAAATTTTGATTTCTATATAAATTTGCCCTATCTCTCCCCATACATTAACTTAATACACAATACAATGTACATTTAGTGCCGTAACTCTGTCAAATGGCTAAATATGAAGTTTAAACTTGCTGTCTATATTCACAGACATGTATGAAACATTTCCAAACAGTTTTAGAAATTTTGATTTCTACATATATTTGCCCTATCTCATCATACATTAACTAACCTAATTGCGTAATACTATATATGGCCGACCTTGAGTAGGTGTAAGAGTGAAAATGCGGTACTGTATATATTTCTTAAAAAATAGAACTCTTTGAAAGATTTCTTATACACATGGATATGCACTGTGTAGTACTTGATTGTTGTTGAAGCAGTATCTATCCACATTTATTATATGGATGTCGTTAAAGTGAAATTTTGCCGATCGACGGCCAACGAAACTCCAAAGAAAAAAAGTTGGACCATACCGAACGCTACCATCCACGACGCTCAGAGGCCGGGATCGGTGGTAACGCTCTGCCGAGTTGAGCTTTGGGTGTCACTTGCGTGAGAAGAACCAGTTCTTCTCGATATGGCCGACTCATATGAATCCTTAAAGATATCAGATGCCAATCCCACATTACGTGGAACCCCCCCGAAATCCGGATTATTGGTGAGCACGTCTCTATGGCACCAACCGATTAGGAGACAGCTTCAGAGTCTAAGCGCTACCAACCTCTATGGGAACCGCTACCACCATAGAGATGTGTCCAGGTAGGCCTACTTTATAAGGTTTTGCGCTTCTATTTAAACATGAAAATTTCAAAAGGAAACGATTGTGGTTGGCGCAATTCCATACTTAAGAATAGGGTATTTGCGAGAAAAATGTAGTCAAATTATATCAAGTTAATTCGGGATGAGTGCATCGTTCCAAGCCATTTTAAAGGTATATCCAGTATTCGTGGTTCATCTAGAAACTGGGAAAAATGGATAGAATCCTGTAAGTGTCTTGATTGGCGGAGGAGACCAACTTTTCTGGTCCCATGTAGAAACGATTTTAGCGAGAGGTGTTCCGATATGAACGTAAACAGGTATAACCAGCCACACTCAATCACAATTGCAGTAATAGCATAATGGCTACCTGCCTCTATGTAAAGTCCTTCTGACAGCTGCGTTGTAGACTGTCCCTGCGTATTTCTAGTTGCCCCATTTATGTCAAAACATTTTAACTTGGTGTGCCGATAATTTTCATAATAGTATCGCACGATATATATGCTACACCATTTAAGGTCATAGAGTAGAATTTAATGTACATTAGAGTGCTGTAACTCTGTCAAATGGCTAAATATTAAACTTTAACTTGGTATCTACTTTGACAGACATGTATGAAACATTTCCAAACAGTTTTAGAAATTTTGATTTCTACATAAACTTGCCCTATCACTACCCATACATTAACTTAACAAATGTACATTTAGTGCTGTAACTCTGTCAAATGGCTAAATATGAAGTTTAAACTTGGTGTCTACATTGACAGACATGTATGAAACATTTCCAAACAGTTTTAGAAATTTTGATTTCTACATAAATTAGCCCTATCACTACCCCCATACATGTATGTTGCTGTCTACATTGACAGACATGTATGAAACATTTCCAAACAGTTTTAGAAATTTTGATATCTACATAAATTTGCCCTATCTCTCCTCATACATTAACTTGACAAATTTACATTTAGTGCTGTAACTCTGTCAAATGGCTAAATATGAAGCTTAAACTTGGTGTCTACATTGACAGACATGTATGAAACATTTCCAAACAGTTTTAGAAATTTTAATTTCTACATAAATTTGCCCTATCTCTCCTTATACATTAACTTAATACACAATACAATGTACATTTAGTGCCGTAACTCTGTCAAATGGCTAAATATGAAGTTTAAACTTGCTGTCTACATTGACAGACATGTATGAAACATTTCCAAACAGTTTTAGAAATTTTGATATCTACATAAATTTGCCCTATCTCTCCTCATACATTAACACCTTGTAGCTCCTAAAGACCTCCTGGTGCTTAATCCACTTTTTGGCTTAAGCACCGGCAAGCCGGATAGTATTGACTTGAAATGACACCCTGTAGCTCCTGTAAGCCTCATGGTGCTTAAGCCACTTTTTGGCTTAAGCACCGGCAAGCCTTGTACTATTGGAAAATGCAATTGAGGTGACTTGAAATGACACCTTGCAGCTCCTATATGTCTCCTGGTAGTTAACCCACTTTTTGGCTTAAGTACCGGCAAGCCTTGTATATTGGAATATGCAATCGAGGTGACTTGAAATGACACCTTGCAGCTCCTATATGCCTCCTGGTGCTTAATCCATTTTTTGGCTTAAGCACCGGCAAGCCTTGTACTATTGAAAAATGCAATCAAGGTGACTTGAAATGACAGGTCCTCAGTTAGTTGCACAAAGTTCAGCAGAAGATCGGCCATTTTAGTTCCGTATAACAATAGTCAATGTCTATTAATATTACAGCTGTACAACTATGTTAAGTATCCGACCAAAATGTTAGCATGCAAATGTTTGTATACATACGCAGAATTGGGTGTAACTGTGTTGAGTTTGCGTGAAACAATAGCCCGCAAATGGTTATTGCACATTTCATTTTGTTTCCATGTAATGATATTGATTTTTGGCCTAATTGGCGCTCCATAGGAAATCCAGATTATTGGTGAGCACGTCTCTATGGCACCAACCAATTAGGAGACAGCTTCAGAGTCTAAGCACTACCAACTGCTATTGGAACCGCAACCACCATAGAGATGTGTCCAGGTAGGCCTACTTTATAAGGTTTTTCGCTTCTATTTATATGAAGTTTTGTCCAAAGAAAACGGTTGTGGTTGGGGCTTTTTTTATATATTTCTCGTTATTTCCAGATCAGTGAATTGTTCCAAGCAAGTTTAAAGACATAGGCAGTATTAGTGGTTCACCTGAAAACTGGGAAAAGCGAATAAAATCCTGTAAGTGTCTTGATAGGCCGAGGAAAACGACTTTTCTGATCCCGATTATTTTCGAGAAATCGTCAAATTATTCCACTTTAATTCCAGACCAGTGAATCGTTACAAGCAATTTTACACACATACGCAATATTTCCAATACATCTCAAAACTGTGGCAAATGGATAAAAGCCAGTATGTATCTTGCTGGAGGGAGGACAGCGACTTTTCTTGATGCCGAAAATTAGAGATATTGCGAGGACTGATATTTATCGCCTCTACGATATTAATGTCTATGATCGATATTACAACTGGGCCGGCTGTATGAATTACTCAATTCCTAACTTAAATTTTAGAAGTGAGAGAGTGATGCACCGATAAAAATAGCTTCTACTTTCTAGGCTAAATAATGTTTTGAAAGCAACTGTAGCTCCAATTATATATTGTAGGCTATACTCATATGTATGGTGAGGGAAGGCAAATGTGAACAAAAATTGAAACTTCCAAAACGATTTAGAAATGTTTCATACATGTCTGTGAATGCTGACATCAAGTATTAGCTTGGTGTTTGATAGAGTTACGACTCTTAATGTACATTAAAATTTGCCATACAAAGTTAATGTATGGTGAGAGATAGGGCAAATATGAACAAAAAATGAAACTCCTAAAGTTCATTGGAAATGTTTCATACACGTCTCTGAATGCTGACATCAAGTATTAGCTTCACATCTTGCATATTAATGTATGATAATGATAAAACAGATATTTTTTCAAAATTCATGTGTAACATTCTATATAGCTATATATAGACCTGTGCTACTTGTTGGTGTAATAGGCACAAAACACATGCAATGAGTGAAGTGACAAAATGTATAATAAGCGTAATGTCACAGGTAATTTTTAATATTTATAGTAAAAAATTAGTGTGCATGTTAAGCCACTATGCTCTGGCTATAAAAATGTTTCCATATTTAGGGTCTCCAAGCTGGTAGTCCTGTGCCAGTTTTGTCACATTAAAATTCTCTCTTTCTGGTGAAAAATCAAATTTTATCCCCCCAGCTGGTTGCTGATAAACCAGAAACACATATCTTTGAAAGCCACTGTCAGGTGGAGGAGTGGGACCATTATATGAAAATATTTCATCTCCCTTGTTAACAGTTTTAGAAGGTATATTTCCAACAAGCCAGTGACACCAACTATGCTTGGTAGGGTCCTTCGGAGAGGGAGCATCTGGATCTAATGAAGAGGAAGAAGGTTGTTAATAGATGGTAAACTAATTAAATATTCTACCTGTACCAGTGAACCCCTTTAATGTGTGGCATCATGTAAAGTTATATATCATTTCTTGTATACATATTTAAGTCCACAAAACAACAAGATCTCACATTTAAAGGAGTGTATGCTGTCTAGTGATGTTAATCTGAGAGACATACATATAAGCAGATTATATGAATTACTGCCACTGCACATACGTACCAAACATGATCAAGGTATAGTATTTAGTTGAGTCAGCCTTCCATATGACTTTTGGAGTATAACGAGCCTAGAGCAAGAAATATGTAAGAGTATATATTAACACCTTCGTATTGGGAAGGTTATTCTACAGGAGACCTCCATATTATTAGGAAGGTTACTATACAGGAGACCTCCATAATATTAGGAAGGTTACTATACAGGATATCTCCATATTATTAGGAAGGTTACTATACAGGAGATCTCCATATTATTAGGAAGGTTACTATACAGGAGACCTCCATATTATTAGGAAGGTTACTATACAGGAGACCTCCATATTATTAGGAAGGTTACTATACAGGAGATCTCCATATTATTAGGAAGGTTACTATACAGGAGACCTCCATATTATTAGGAAGGTTACTATACAGGAGACCTCCATATTATTAGGAAGGTTACTATACAGGAGACCTCCATATTATTAGGAAGGTTACTATACAGGAGACCTCCATATTATTAGGAAGGTTACTATACAGGAGACCTCCATATTATTAGGAAGGTTACTATACAGGAGATCTTTAGGAAGACAGAGGATCTCTTTACTACTAGGAATTAATGAATTGACAAATAGAAATAGCATATGCAATATAACAGGAAACAGTCATTAAAACCTAAAAGACCGACCTCCATTGGATCCAATTCCTGTCCACATTGAACCTGTATTTGTGTTTGCTGTGGAGAAGACAACATGGATTGACTCATATTAGGTAGATACTAAACTTATTGATTGGCAAGCATTGTCACAAACAGGTGCATGGAAGCATTTACCATATACTATAATATGCTCCCCTAATCGTAGTACTGCAAATACTGTAAATGCTCTTCGCAAGATCAGAGTTGATAAGTTATATCGGTCAACACACAGAGAGAAATATATACACAACTTACCATACATATACCACAAACACGTGTAATGATAGATAGAAGTTACAGCGCGTTACATACCTCGCCAGCATCATCTAGAACTTCATAGGTAACCTACAAAGATACCATATATTTGGCTTACTGGCCAGGATCTACATTGCAGTCACATTAGCATTGACAATCCAACACCGCTTACATCGACTGGAAGTGGAGGAGGTCTCTGAATCAGGTCTGGAACTACTTTCTTCTCACGAAATACATCCTCTATGTTACAACTCTCAACTTTAGTAATAAACTTGGACTGATTAGTTTTGTGAAACTCGTGACGGATCAGGTACCAGCCAAAAGACAGAGCCAAGAACGCAACTCCAGCAAACACGACCACAGTCAGAGTGTGGCGTCGCTTGCTCTCAGATTTGGCAGACAATCGTGAGGTCGACATTTTTTCTCTTCGAATAATAAAATTCTTTGTCCACGGCCACGATACGGAAGTAAAATCCACGTAGACTTTATGTTATAATAAAATGGCGGTTAGTAAATTGCAGAATATCTTGCAATTTTAACTTAAGAGATCCGATAAATAATTATCTTATTATCTCTATTCGTAGTCTGGAGGAAGCGGTCCCGGAGACAAGAAAAAGAAAGAAACCATTTTGAGCCAAGATATGAGCAAGTTCTTAGAGAAGCGTGTAAGAGTCAAGTTTCAAGGAGGAAGAGAAGGTAAACGATAACCTACTGTTTTGTAGTTTAGATAGCATGTTACAATTCAGAAGACAGGTCTTAAATTTATGTAAGGGGATGCTTATGTGTACAATGTTGTGGCTATTATGCCAGACTGTATATATAACCCATTCATTTTATAGCATCGGGCATATTGAAAGGGTACGACCCACTGTTAAACCTCGTGTTGGATGATACTTTGGAATATTTAAGAGGTAAGGTATTCATTGTATGTCAAACTATTAGATGCCATAGTATACTGTATATTTCCTATATACGTGAGAGTGTTTAATGTGATTTTGTTATATTTGTTATATATCTGTTTTTTTTTTTAACAGATCCTGAAGATTCCTCACAAGTAACTGAAGAGACAAGAAGTCTTGGACTTGTTGTGTGTAGGGGCCCTGCTATTGTACTCATATGCCCTGGAGAGACCCTAGAATCTATTCCAAATCCTTTCTTACAGGCTGACTGATTGACATAATATGTAGTGTGTCATTTCTAATTTGAATGTTTACTTTGTAATCAAACTATTTGTTAATTACATTTCATGATACAAGAAATTGTTATACAGTTTAGCATACAAGCGTAATATACACATTTGAAAATGAAGAAAGAAGTAGACAGTAGCAGATATATAGAGATCTAAAAAATGATAATAACTGATGTACTCAAGGCACATATCTCACTATTTATGTTAGAATACTAGCTGTCATCCTCAGATGACATTAACTCCAACATTTCATCCATATCTAGTTCCTCCACTTCTTCTCCTGTTTTCTTGTTGGTCTCCCTGATACAAATTAGCAGGGATGTCCCCATAACACTAAGCAGTACTACTCCGGAGATACAACTGAGGTACATGGTCAAACTGATCCTTATAAAGTCATCAGAACACTGTTGGATCTCGGGATTCTCAAATTCATCAGGAACCTCATTCTCTTCATCTTCCCCAATTACTAAATCCACACTATCTTCTTCCTGCAGCCTCTCTTCAAAGAAGGCCTCCCAGTCTGAAAAGTAGAACTGTTTGATACTTTGTAGTTTAGGGTATTTGTCATTTGAGCCACCAGCAACTGGTTGAAATAGCAATAAAGGATGAAGAAGACGATTAAAAAATGGTACCGGATCCTGCTGCTGGTTGTATAAATATTGATTATGATAGCTGGAATCATTTGGGATGATATTGAAAAAGATGCTGTCATCCAGTCTTAGGCCAAATGTGTCTTGTAAGGCTGTTACTACTTGCATGGCTGTTGCATAATCCTCATACAAAGGAAAGAAGAAGGAATCCTTTTCACCAATATCCAAGTAATACTTTTGAGTTCTGTACAAGTGCTTCAAACTTTCATAGTTAATGATTTTGCTACGAATTTTTTCAATCTCCTTCAAAAAGTCATACCTTGGTTCCAATGTTATTTTATCTATTCCATAGTGAAATGTGGCAGAAAGGCACCCAATATTATCAAATACCTCTGGCTTCATAAGCCCTGCATAACAAGCCAAGAGGCCGCCCTCTTTATAGCCAATTATGGTCAGTCTATCAGTTGGGTAGTTGACCTGAGCTTGTCCCTTTGTCTCTGACCTAATCTTAGGAATGACCTCTTTAGTCAAAAGTTCCAGCAAGTCTTTACCACCATATCCACAGTCAAAAAAGCCAGAGCATCTCCGAAGGTCTCTCTGAAAGGTAGCCTTTTCACAAGGTTCCAATCTCAAAGGATCGTTACAGTGGGTACATGTTTTGTCTGTTGTACTGCCATGATTGTGCACAAAGTAAGGGCTTTTATAGGGTGAAAGAGAACAGGAAAGTTGGTTATTATAAGCAGGTACAGCCACTATAATCATCTCTTTGACAGATGATTCTACAGCTTGGGTGTGATACAGGTATGTAGAAGCCAATTTGATTGCCTCTGTCCTCTTCAAACTAGGAGTAAGTACTATGACCACAGGATAGGTTCGGATATGTAGTAAGTCACTATGGTAACTTGGTGGGAAAATGATGTCAAAAGAATAGTCTTTTGTAATCTCGGATGGATTAATATTAACTCCACTGTGTAGGTCAGGAGGATACCTCTTGAAGAAAAAGAAATCAGTGGTAAATGAAATTGTCTCAAATTGTGAATACTCTAAAATACTTGGTTTTTTGAAATATGGATATATTTCTATTGTATTTCCATTGTCGTCATCAATGATAGGAAGTTTATAGTAGTAATTAGGACCAATCATGTCCAAGCTTCCAATACGATCCTTGTAAACTCTAAACTCGAGTGCATTCTGGTTGAAAACGCAATGCTCCGGTCGGATGCAGGCAACTGCAAATACATCCATTGTATACTCAAAGTGAAAGAGCCATCTGTTATAATAAATTCTAGTAGGTCCATTCAGGAGGTCCATTAGATGATGTTCTTCTCCATCGTCTGTGCTGTACATCCATCCGTCGTCCAGCTCCTCTATCATCATCTTAACAGGTTTGTCCCAAGTTAATCCTGGTCCTGTACCACGAATCCAAAATGCCAAATCCGGATTCTTTTGACTAGATGCATAATTCACTGCAATAGTGTATGACAACTTGACAGGATCAGGAACGATGCAGTTCCCACGCTGGCATATGCCGTCGAGGCTGATTATATCATCCGAATACGAACAGCGAGAGTAGTCGGGTGTCTCTTGACATCCCCCTATTATCATTGAAAGGATCGTAGGAGTAGAACCGAGTATAAACAAGTATACAACGACATAGATCATTGCTACCATCACTAGCAGCTGCTCTCGGAGCTACGTAGTCTGTCATCCAGACCACTTCAATCGCCTCCATTTTGATTACAAGTCCAAGTCAGGAAAAATTTGGTTGGAGACATAATCATCACTTCCAAGAGCCTATCAAACTTCAATCTGTTTTGCCTTTTAATTCCATACGTACGTAAATATATATGCGGGGACGACAATGCGACAGGATTACTTGCCTTGTCTTTTGGCTCAGCAATTACTATCACATGCACACAGTAAATATCTATTGTATATTCATCTAGTGTCAGCATTCACCTGACACCAACATCATTAAACACATGTACATCTCAAGTTTTTGCAAATTTTGATGTATTTGCCCTATATCTCACCATGGCGCACATTTAGATTTGTATATACATGCACTAGCATTTAATTATTTAAAGTACATGTAATAAATAAGCTAATCTAAT
Source organism: Chondrosia reniformis (assembly GCA_947172415.1). NCBI lineage: Eukaryota > Metazoa > Porifera > Demospongiae > Chondrillida > Chondrillidae > Chondrosia > Chondrosia reniformis. The sequence goes on along the minus strand of OX359199.1, from coordinate 6,358,778 downwards.
AGATTTAAAATAAAGGAAATTTAATATTTTTGTGCTAGCAAATAGTTGCGATATTTGGAGTCATGGCGTGGGGTAACTGTTTCCATTCCAATTTCATGTTCCATGAGCTTAAATCCAGCCTCTTCAAATGCACTTTTAATATCTTCCTTAGTCAGAGTAAACAATTTTCCTATCTCCTTTTCACTTGAGTTGGGTAAGGGTTTCCAAAAGCTAGCTTCGCCACAAATAATAGCAAGTATAAAACCATTTTCCTGTAACACCTCTGAAATTCTCTTCAGGCGTACTGTCAAATTGTCCCCAATGCCGTGGTCTAACTCCAAACAGTATATACCAACAACTACTTGAAATTTTTCTTTTGGTATGTAAGCAGGGTCAATTATTCCATCCTTTAGATAGTTACCGTGGCCAATGTGAGTGAGTTTGGCTCTTAACTTGTCTTGTTCCTCGTCAATTTTCTCCTGATGTCCACAACCAGCCAGTTCTCCGTACACAAAGTTAAAATACAGGGACCAATCAAACATTTCTGTTTGTTTATCTTTCCATAATTTCACTGTAGCTGTCAATCCTGGGTCATAGTCTGTGTACACAATATTTTTAAAATAGGGTGCAGCGACAATGGGGTTAATTAAGCTTCCGCCACCTCCAATCTCCAAGAGACTAGCTCGCGATGCATCCCATTCTTTGCTGTACTTGAAATACCAATCGTGTAATACTCGCATCATTGCAACCGCATGCTCCTTAACCTTGCCATCACCGTAACCGTATCGCTCTTGTAGAAATTTTGACGCTTTCTTTTCGTCCATCCTGTTTTATAAGCTATTGATAACAGAAACTAAAGAATCAAGTTTTTGGAAACATGGAACTGGGAAATGAAGCACATGATTGTGGCCAACGACCTTCACAGCTGTTGCGCAACATGCGTAAATTTTCAAATATAGCCCGCCAAAATAGAATTCACTAGAAGAAGATAAACGATATACGACTGCTCATGGATGTGTGGCCACGCTGTAGTCATGGTTCGTTGGCTGACAGTTTTGTCTCAGAAGTTGTTTAATATTGTTTAATTTCTGCAGGAGAAAGATGCCAGCTTAGGTTGGTCAATCGAAGTCCCCTGTGGGTTTATCTGTGTCCACTCAGAAAGGAAAATCGCTGCAAATTTCTTATTAAAAAGAAGTAATGTACTTGCAGATGATTGTATTGCAGTATATTTGTTTCATTAAGTGCTCATGTTTCATTGCACAGATCCCATCCAATGGCAAACTGCCCCAAACACCAGGACTACATTGAGGGCGCCATTATCCAGCAGAATCCAGCTAATCAACAGCTCTAGTAAGTTTCTTTATTGTATCCAAATAATTTTCTTAGATAATTGTAAGGTATAGAGTGAATGTGTTTAGAGGCCTTACCACAATATAATGTCTTCTTGTTATTATTTATTAGTATGTATATATAGTTTCATAGGTAGCTGTGGAAAGCGCGTCTCTGGGAAATCCCACTGTTATAAGATGCGTACCAGCAGCCCAGACTGTGGTATAGTCCTGGAGGAACAGCGCTCCAATCCACCTCACAAAGACATTCTACCAGAAGAAAAAGGTCCTTACAAATTTACTTCCGTCCCTGAAGCAGAACAACTTAAAAGAACTGGTGGAGACAGTCGGGAGAGAGCCAGTTCAGTGAAGGGAGCAGAAATGATGAGTTTAACTCACAAGGACAGGGAATTGAAGGAATGCAAAGGAACTGGTGAAGTTGGACTGCATGAACAAACTGACAGCAGCTCATTAACCTCTCCAGGTAAGAGATCAGAAATGGGGACAGCCTCAAGTTCAATATCTGAGGTCTGTTCTATTGAAGATGATGAACAAGATGGCACCAGTGAACCATCTGAAGGCTCTTTTGTCGAAGGAGATCAGGAGGAGCACACCAGTGAACCATCTGAAGGCTCCCTTGTCGAAGGAGATCAGGAGGAACACACCAGTGAACCGTCTGAAGGCTCCCTTGTCGAAGGAGATCAGGAGGAACACACCAGTGAACCGTCTGAAGGGTCTCTTGTCGAAGGAGATCAGGAGGAGCACACCAGTGAACCATCTGAAGGCTCTCTTGTCGAAGGAGATCAGGAGGAGCACACCAGTGAACCGTCTGAAGGCTCTCTGAACAGGTCTCCAAGTCCCAGAGCAGCTTACCCATCACAGAGCGGTATTTCTCTTTCCAATGATAATGAAGTACCTCCACCACAGGAACCTGTACACAATGTTATTGTACTAGACAGGTCTCCTCCACCTGTTGCTAAGCAACAGCCAATGTCAATATTAATTGAGCCAATGCCAAGGAAACCCGATTTGAAGTATCAAAATGAACAGTTCAAAGTTGCCAGGACCTACCAGAAGCTGGAACAACAGCTGATAGTGATTCAGGTGAGCGTAAATCCAAAGTGTGCAATGTTTTACGAATTGTAATCACCAAAGTGGAGCACACTTGAACAAGATAAAGTAATAATTGTGGCATGTGCTTGTTATGACAGGATGACACAGCTAGTACATCACTCATAAATACTATCAGCCCATATGTTTTCTTACATATCAGTTGTAATTTGTATTTGTACATTAGAATATGATCAAAACACAGTCTGCCTTTCTTCCTGACGGAGGAACACAACTTAGAGTTCAGGAAAAGGAGATTATGACGAGAATGCAGAATATCAAAAACCCAAAGATTTCTGAGAAATCTGAGGAGAGTGTAAGTTAAGCAACTTCATTGTCTATTTAATTATCATTTTGATTCTTATTTCTTCATTTTAAAGATTAAAAGGGCTAGGCAGACAATTGAGAGATCACAACTCAAGTACATGACTGCTGGTGCAGTAGTTGGATTACACAAGTAGGTTATTGTATTCCATTGTTTTCTTACACTGCAATATACTGTACTACACTCTAGTGTGTTGTAATTTGCAATTTGCTTTATATGTTACAGAGCCCTTGATGGCTGCCCTTCCCAAGAAGTGATGGCTGAGGAACCCCTTGGTTTGAAAGTGTCTCTCTTCCCCCACCAGAGACATGCTTTGGCATGGATGAGCTGGAGAGAGGAGCAGTCTCCCAGTGGAGGGATTCTAGGTTCATTAGCAACAAGCTCAGGACACCTAATTTTAGTGACAAGATATTCACATATACGTACACGTATAGAAGGATTCTCTGTTTACGTGTACTTTAAATCTGTTTTGTTACAGCTGATGAGATGGGTTTGGGTAAAACCCTGTGCATAATCTCCCTAATCCTCTCTAAAAAGTCTAATGAAGCCACATTTGATACCAAACCAGGTAGGTTGTGCATCATCTCTAATGTAGGTAGGTACCTGGGTAACCCTGAAGTAGGAGGAGGACCCTTTATTTAGAACCTATCCCATTCCATGATGTGGTTCCTCATGTTAGGCTTGAAGAGGTCCTTGGGTACACTTGTGGTGTGTCCAAAGAGTTTGATGCACCAGTGGGAGTCCGAGATACACAAACGTGTTGAGCCAATGATTCTTCAGACTTACATCCACCATGGAGATAAACGTACTGACAACCCAATTGTGTAAGTAAAGTACGTACGTATGAATCAGTATGTGTTCCTGTACTTGTGTGAGAGACTAATAGAATGTGTACATACGTACGTGTGTGATGTTCTAAATGTCATGTTTTATACTTATAGCCTCGCTCGTTACGATGTCGTACTGACCACTTATAATCTGCTGGGTACAGAGTGGAATGCCACAGGGGAGGCTCAGGTAGATAAATGGCCACATAGGTGTATCTCTCTGTTACTGGACACTCTTATTATGCTCTTATGAAGGACAAACCAGGGACTTCAAAGAGAATCTCACGGTCCTGTCCTCTCTTCAGAGTTCACTGGGAGAGGGTCGTACTAGATGAGGCTCATGTAATCAGGAACCCCTCAACTGCTGCGTCTCAGGGTGCAGCGGGTCTGACTGCCTGTACGTACATGTATATAACTGTCTCATGTGCCATCAAATTAATGTACAATCGCTGTGTGTGTGTGCTCGTATGTTGCAGATCATAGATGGTGTGTCACAGGCACGCCCATACAGAACAAGCTACAGGATGTGTTCTCACTTGTCAGGCAAGTGTTTGCTTGTAATGCTGTGACAGTGTAATACCGAGGGCTTATGTCAAAGTTGTATACTTTCAAACCAGTTGCTTTTATTAATAGGACTTTGGTCCCTCAGCCAAGATAAGACCTTGGTTGTATGGCTGTTTTTTCATTAAAAATTATGATTATCCAAATTCTGTAATTTTCCCTCTGAAAGGATTTATATACGTATGTACGTACCTTCCCCCATGCCTCTAGGTTTCTCCACTTGGCTCCATTTGATAAGATTGAGGTCTGGAAGCAGCACGTTGAAGGAAGAGCCTCTCGTATGTATATGAAGCAGTGCACATGCAGTGTGTCTTAGATCCAGTTAATCTGATTAATGTGTGATTGAATGAGTACCTCCTCTGTCCTCTTTAAAGAACAAGTAAACAAGAAGGGAATGGAGAGACTAAACACAATCATCAAAGGTCTTGTCCTCAGGAGAAGCAAGCAGGATACAGGCTTGGATGGAAAAGAGCTGGTAAGACTACTTGGGTGTCGCATCATCCATCTATCAACACTTGCGTACATCTTTATCCTAATGTGAGTTGAGTTGATGTTTGTTTTCCATCTATTGTACAGGTTTCACTACCTACCAAACACCTGGTGAACCATACTATACAGTTGAAGGAGTATGAGGAAGCCCTGCATAAGGCTCTCTTCAAAATTTCCAGGTATGATGCAGTTAGCTATGGATTAAGTTAACTTGCAATGTGTATCTCTACTTTGTGTGTAGAGCTGATTTTGTTCGCTTTCTTCACGAAAAGATGGGAGAAAGTACAGAGGAGCCAACGAAAGAGGAGAAGCTTTCTCCACTAGAAGAATTTATGGTGCAAGTAATTCATAAAATGAAGATGTTACCACAGGCAGACAATCCAAGCTACACAACCAACAATAGTAACTTATACTCCTGTATCCTGGCCTACCTGATAAGGTACGTATACACTTGCAGTATACCTTTACAGTCATCTAATGTTTGATCATGTATAAACATGTGGTTTCATTGGAGATGTTTACCATTTCAGGTTGAGACAGGTATGTGTTCATCCATTCCTGGTCAATAAGGACCCTTCTTTGTTGGACAGCTGTACTTGGGACCATGGTGACCCTACTGATGAATTTGCAAGACAGCTGGGTAGAATGACTCTAGAGGACACGGATGGGCCGTCTATCAGTCAAGGGACCATGCCTGAAATGATAGAACAAGTCAAGCCCATGTTTTGTATCAATTATATCAGTTCCAGAGTGAGTATATTCTGTTAAAATAGAATGTACCACATACAGGACACTGTCTGTAGTGAAATAGTACAAAGTAGGTAGGTCACCTTCCTTGTGATCATGCAGATGGATAGATTGATGGAAGAATTGAGGAAGATCAAGAGAGACTCTGATGATAAATGGTATATACGTACCTTAATCACGCCAATGCTTTTGACTCATTTCACCCCTTTGTCTCTCATGTGCAGTGTTGTAGTCAGTCAATGGACATCCATGTTGGACATCGTAGAGTATCATTTGACCAGAGAAGGTGTCACCTTTGGAAGAATTGATGGAAGGTACGTACGTATATAACATGAACCTACACATGTGCGTTTTGTTACAGTTACGTACGTATGTAAGCACTGGCTGAGTTATGCCGTCTGCCGTCTCTGCTTAATAGTGTGCCGGCCAACGCTCGACAGAAGCTGATTGAAATTTTCAACAGTAACACGAGGTCTAATCCTGAGGTGAATATAAGCACACATGGCATGATGTGTGATATGTCAAGTTAAGAGGACAATGAGCACTACATTTCATGTGTCTGTATAATGTAAACCAGCTTTTCTGTGCATCTTTCATATTAGGTGCTCACCCTCTCCTTGATTGCTGGTGGAGTTGGACTGAATCTGATTGGAGGAAATCACCTCTTTATTTGTGACCTACACTGGTACATCAGTAGTATACTAGCACTGCGCTGTGTTGAGTAACACTTACATACATTCATACTGGTGCTATGTAATGTAGTATATATGTAGTATACTAGCACTGGACTGTGTTGAGTAACACTTACATACATTCATACTGGTGCTATGTAATGTAGTATATATGTAGTATACTAGCACTGCGCTGTGTTGAGTAACACTTACATACATTCATACTGGTGCTATGTAATGTAGTATATATGTAGTATACTAGCACTGCACTGTGTTGAGTAACACTTACATACATTCATACTGGTGCTATGTAATGTAGTATATATGTAGTATACTAGCACTGCGCTGTGTTGAGTAACACTTACATACATTCATACTGGTGCTATGTAATGTAGTATATATGTAGTATACTAGCACTGCGCTGTGTTGAGTAACACTTATATACATTCATACTGGTGCTATGTAATGTATATACGTACGTATATGGAGGTCAGTGTGTTGGTATTCATGTTGCCACTGACGTTATTTCAATATTGTACTTGTAAGGAATCCATTCAATGAGCTGCAAGCTAGTGACAGAGTTCATCGTGTTGGCCAGACCAAAGAGGTTTACATACACAGGTACGTATATATGTATATTTGTATATACTGACTGGTATACCCTATTGTACATGTGTACTTCTCAGTGGTAATGTATACCTAACATTTATTTGACGCACTATTTACAAGGTTTGTGTGCAAGGGAACAATAGAAGAAAGAATTTGTAAACTCCAGGAATTCAAGAAAGAGATGGCATCCAATGCTCTATCCGGGTAAGGGGCTGAAAATGTTTTACTTTAGAAAGGATATCTTACAGTTGTACGTATATATGATGTAATTATAGCAAATACTTATTATATAATAATTGTGTATGTCTTCAGTACTTCAAATCTTGTGGTTGTTTTTTCTCTCTATATTGTAGCGCTGGGGCTAACTGCAACAAACTATCAGTTGATGATTTAAAGCTACTATTTCAAGTCGATTAACTGCTGACAATGAAAACATTCAATGAATTTTGTTACATGTACTTGTACTTGCTTATTTCGATTTCAATGAATAATAACAAACGATAAAAATGGCTGATTTACCGGAGGTAAGCGCGGTTCCAGCTTTTGCATGAAGTCCTCGTATAATTCTTTGGAAGTATCGAATCGCGTTTTCCCTAAAACTCCAGGTGTCTGCAGTACCCATCAAGTTGTTTGACTGGTTGAAACTTCTCAATTCTTCAAAGTGGAGCCTGATAGATAGCACTAAAGGTAATGGCTACTGCCACCTTTCTATCTATCTTACAAGGACCCAAAGCGTTACACCTCATCAATTGTAGGAAAGGGCTTGACTTTGGATCAACTGGAGGAGGCTGAGACAGAGCTTAAAGAATTGGAAGAAACAGTTTTACAGTGAGATCTACTGATGTTAGTTCTCTTATCTTATTCTACTACTGGGGTGTACTCGCAGGCGTACAAATGTTTTAGAGTCTGAACTAAAAGTACTGAATGAAGTTATGAAGAAGAAGGAACAAGTCCGAAAGTAAATCAAAAACAAATTGTATTCTCTGATATAACTACTCTACTTAGTGCTGAACAGTCAATATTGGCTTTGAGTCTCTGTTGCCATAGCAACGGTTTATTTCATGTTTGGACCCCTTTAGGAGGAAGCCTGCAGAGAAAGAGACAAAACAGTCAATGTCTCCCAAGCCTTCTAGTAAAAGGGAACGCTTTGAATCAGATGCCTCAGTATCAAGCATCACTTACACTTCTGGAAAGGTAGCAGTATGAGATAGAATCCCAATCATATGTGTACCTGTAGAGGTGGATGAAGGAGCTAGTTAATGTAGATAGCCTCTCATTCACGTCTGCTAGGAGCACAAGGTCACTGGTAGCAAGCTAGGGAAGGGGGATGCCTTGGATAAGCTGTGGACGTCAGTGGAAGCCTACTGCAGGGATATCACGGAGGGCGATCTCACCTTCCTGGAGGAACAGATGAAGCCAGAAGAAGGCATCCTTGACATTCCACCTCTGGGGAAGCACTACTCGAATCAGTGGGCAACTGAAGATATATTAGAAGAAAAGAAAAATGGCAGTTTTAACATGGATAAGACAGATATCTCATTGGCCATGGACATTGGTGAGACTAATGTTTCCTTAGCTGTTAACAGTGAGTACAGAATATGGTGTGGGTATCTGTAAGGTTCCTCCTTGTTATTGTTTGTGTATTAAATGCATTTAGTACTTAGACAATAGCAGTATTTACCTTTGACACTTTGTGTGCATAGATGTTGTGATTGATTCATCAGAAAAATCAATAGCTAAGAACAATCACTTGGGACCGCTGACACAAAGATTGATAGCAGTAAGTGGAGGTTTGCACTGGCAAGTGTACATACATAGGTAGCCATTAATCACATTTTAACAGGCCTTTGTTGATGAGGGTGTGTCCCCAAGCTTACCATTGCAACCAGATCTTAACAGCAGTTTGCAGTCTAAGTTTGATCCACAATTATTTGAGGAGCGCTTAAAGTCAGAACTGACTAACTTGGGAATTCTTGATACCAGTTATCCAAAAGGAACAGGAGAAGATGAGATTCTTGAAGAACTTCAAAAGAAGCAGGAAGAATATAAAGCAGTGGTGAGATCTTCCTGAGCACTTTGTTCTCCAAGCCATTTTCCATGGAGCATTGTGATGTGCGACTGAACTAGTCAAGTTACTGCTATGTGTGTTGTCTTCCCACTAAAGACTGAACAAAACAAAAAACTGCTGAGTCAGCTCTACAATGAGGCCAAAAAGGAGATACAGAGACAGGAAGTGAGGAGGAAGTTGGAGGAGGTTGATAAAGATGTTATGAAGTGGATGCAGACCATTCAGGTATGCGTACGCGATAGGGCTGCATGCAGAACTTGGAGCCAGGGGGGAATGAAAATTTTCAAAATTTAGGAGAGGGGGGGCAATGGTAGGAGGGTGTCGAAGCAGTTTAGGGGATTCCCAAAAGTATGGGGGGCAGAGCCCTGAATGACGCAACCCTTCTGTTGTTCAAACTGATGCTGCCCTATCTGCTAGGAAATCCAACAGTACCTACGTTTATTGATGCTCAAGCCTGTACTAATGGATTTAAACTCGAATTATATGCACTAATGTAGCACTTGTAGAAATATATGTCAACTCCTGTGGGTTGTATATTTTTATTTCACAGACATCTAAGCAAAGAAAGAAGCATATCAGTGAACGTGACAGGGAGAGTGCAAGAATGATACTGGATCAGAGAATTCAACTTTTGAGAACTTTAGATGAACTTCAGTGAAACACCCTATGTACTGTCTGTACGATATTAATTGATTAACTTATAAATATTTTATTTGTATTTTATTAATTTATTTATTTTGAGTTACTGGTCTGTGATTTATGTTATAAAGTATATAATATTGCCTGAGAAAGGTCAATATAATTCTTAATCGTTGTACGAAAATGGCTGCTGTGGGTGACGCCTTTAAAACGCACGAAGTGGTGCCCGATGTAGTTGATACAGCTCCACAGAATGGTTTAGAAGTACGGCTGAAATGCAAGCAAGCATTTATCGTGGCCATTCTAACGTGTATTACTGGTAATAGCTTTATAATTAGAAATTAAAGCTGTTTCTAACTTTGTGCTGGAAGCTGCTAGCTTTCCCTTCGTATCTCTTAATATATGAAGAATAATTTATTGCACTTACATAGGTAGCATACAATCCTGGCACCAAGACCATGGGTGGCAGTGAAAAGGTACGTGTAGTCAATACCCAGTGAAGCAGTGGGGGCAAGGCATAGAGATTACACAATATTTGTATCCTTCATGATGTGTGCATTTGCTGCTTCTAAATATATAGTTGGATGTTGTCAGAGTTGAATATGGAAATGAACTGAAACCCTGGATGGTGAGGCAGCTTGACATGGTGGTAGTTTTATACACTGTGAGCATTTTCATGTTGCTTTAGGTGAGGGGGATCCCCAATGTTACCTGGCCAGCCCAAGCTAATGAACACTATACTCTGGTTATGACAGGTGGGTGTGCCATGGTAGGTAGGTGTGTCGTTGTAGGTGGGTGTCTTGAGTCTGATGTAATACAGAGATACAGAGCGTATAAATATAGTCCTCTCTAACAGACTCTCATGGTCCACTAACACACACTGCATTCCCCTGTAGACCCGGATGCTCCCTCTCGTAAAGAACCCAAATACAGGGAGTGGCACCATTGGCTGGTCGGTAACATACCTGGCAGCAGAGTGAGTGAGGGAGAGGTCCTCTCCGCCTACGTAGGCTCAGGTCCTCCCCAAGGGACAGGGCTCCACAGGTATGTGTTTCTGCTGTACAAGCAATCAAGTGGAAGGATTGACTTTGATGAGAAACGCTTGCCAAATAACTCCATGGAGGGAAGGCCAAACTTTAGAATGGCCAAATTTGCTGAAAAGTACAATCTTGGAAATCCGGTTGCTGGAAATTTTTATCAAGCAGAATGGGATGAATATGTTCCCAAGTTATATGAACAGCTATCTGGCAAATAATAGTAACATACTTAGATTTACTGACAGTGTTCCATTATAGCTATGAAAGTGTAGGCTTTAGAACATTCTTAGTAATATACGTATGAACAGCTGAACTTGTTTTGCACTGTCCAATGATATGTTTATGCACGTTAGCACAAGGAGAGGATTGTTCTATGATGAAAATATACCATAGATACTAGGGAAGTGCATCATGAAAAAACTTATACACCATTTTCCTATTTCCTACATGCTACATATACTCTGTAAAAAGCCTATAGGGAACTAAATCTGGAGAGAGCTTTGGATGAAGATACAGGAGTCTTTCTTTTCTAGAATCTTACAAGAGACTACTATTGATTGTCTTATCTCTTCAAATTTATGCTTCCACCAGCTACACATTAACTATATTCTGCACATGCAATAATTATTATATTTTTATACTTGAACTCTGACCTCCATAACCAGTAAACAAAATCCAATTAAAAACCAAACTTAATTTATGGATTACAAGTAAATTGTTAAGTGCTCAAGTTGTTCGTATACATTGTCCATCATTTGGCGAGCACTACTTCTTTGTGTCAGCTGTAAACATCCTCGGAGCTATACTCATTGACATTAGCTCTTGGAAGAGTAGTTTACATGCGTAAGGTATGCGCACTTGAGATATCTGCAAGGGGAATAATGTGTCATAAACTCTAAACTATATACAGTTGTCTATTCTTAATCCATTCCTTAGTGCAACCCCCTAGACATTCCTTAGCAACCCTATGTAGATAGGCACGGCTAAGCAGGGAGTAATATGTTCAGTACCTGTGTTTTGTTTCTACAACCTCTGCATTCAAATGTGTTTGTTCTTAGGTTGGCAATGGCTACCAAACCACAAATGTTACACACATGAACACGATACGGGTCAGATGCTTCAAACAGCCGCTCATTTAAAAACTGTGCAGCACCATGAGCTATCTGACAGTCCCGTTCCATCTCTCCAAACCTCAAACCTCCATCTCTACAAAGAAAAACAAAATCTGTACATTATCAAATTTCCTTCATAAAATGTCAGTAGAGACATTTAACTGGCTGTGGTTGGGAACGTGCATCTTCTTCAGATCCCTACCTTGATCTGCCCTCCATTGGTTGTCTGGTCAGTCCCTGTACGGGGCCCCTGGCTCGGGAGTGGATCTTGTCATCCACCATGTGCTTCAGCCTCTGGTAGTAGGTAGGACCGATAAATATCTGAGTGTTCAGCTTGCGACCAGTGAAACCATTATAAAGGACCTGGGGAGAAAGAGACATCATCACTACAAAGGTACTCAATCAAAGGAAACAGGCGAATGAGGCATTCTCCCCCACTCTATCATCCTCCAGACTCCTAAGCAATAAGATTGATGTTGCCATGACTACAGATCTTCATACCTCATTGCCTCTGAGATGGTAACCATATTCACTCAAGAGCTCTGAAATCTTCTGCACATTTACTGCATCATTGAAGGGAGTAGCATCACCAATCTCTCCTTTATTGGCAGAAACCTTCCCTTGAAGACATTCAATTAAGTGACCAATGGTCATACGGGAGGGGATGGCATGGGGGTTAATTATGATATCAGGGGAAATTCCCTCACAGGTAAATGGCATGTCCTACAAAAACAATAGCATAATAACTGGAGATTAATAGTCTGACTGGTGTGGACTGTCATATGTAGCTAGTCACATCACATGTGAGCTCAGGGCACATGTATAGAATACACATGTAGTCAGTGAGACCTCTTGTCTGTATGTGATTCCACAAGTTCCTTTTTGACCGTGCCTACTGGCAAACTTGTCGCCAATCTGTGGAACCCTGACAGAGCGAACCTTTATCTTGCAAAATTTATAACCATCCTGGTTCACAGACATCATAACCTGTAGCAAGCAGAATAGACTTTCATCGGCTGATGACTGGTAAAACATGAATTTTGCTTCAAGATAAATGTGTTTTTAGCACACTACACACAGATCTGATGTACCCTTTCACCCAGTACTCTAGTACACACACTTGGGTTAGCCATACCATACCAATCAGTATCATACAGCACACATAATTGGTTGGTCTGGTACTGCCAGCCCCTCCCAATACACAGTAAATATGGCTACCAGCTAAAGAGTACCTGGTCTACGATTCCTGTTTCACTGCTCCTCAGGAAGGTACTTGTGTCTTTCTTTGTGTGTTTCTTGGGCCCAACATCGAGCTGCAGGATTGGGGTCCAGAGGAGGAGACAAGGTCAATACTATGGTAATTATTTGCTATAGCAAAAACACTAGGCCCATTCCAGCTACAGGGTACCTAATATGGAAGTATTTTGCGGACATACTTCATCATCATTGTCAGCAAGGTTGACTGTCTTGCCGATGATAACGTCACCTCCACTGACACGCACTCCTGGTGCAATGATACCATCGTCCTCCAGCTTATCATAGTCAGCGTTCCTCATGCCTAATGTCACAGGAGACAAAAATGTGTGCCAAAGATACAAGTATTATGGGTACAGGAGCATAGACCATGTACATGTAAAGCTCTATTCGGTATGCTTTGCCATTTGAAGGACTCACCAGTACAAGTGTCTCTCGAGGGCTTCTCAAACTGCTCCTCTTGGTCCATGCCTCTCTTTAACTCCTCATCTTTGTAGGAGCGATAGAATACAGACCTGAAGAAGCCTCTGTCTACAGCAGACGCATTCATGATGACAGAATCCTCTTGGTTGTAGCCAGTGTAGGACGCTATGGCCACAATGGCATTGATCCCTACACACATACATGGAATGTATTATACAATACAGTGTGTATTTAAGAGCTACATAGGATGGGGTGAGCTACAGTGAACTAGGGGGAATGTTTACATAAACATTTGACAGAACGCCTACCAGCCGGCAATTCCCTGAACCTCAGGTACTCCATTGACCTGGTGGTCACTAGTGGTTTCTGAGGGTAGTACAGTACATGAGCCAGCGTGTCCATTCTGACGTGATAGTTGGTGATGTACACGCCCATAGCCTGCTTGCCCATAGCAGACTGGTATGTGTTACGAGGAGACTATAGGGAGACATGTTGAAGTACCCCACTATAGTATCATTAGGAGTGTATACATGTGTGGATGACAAGCTGTAATAAGTCTGTTACCACACGCTATTTACATCAGCCATATTTGTTATTGCATAACACTTCACATTACACTGTGAGCTGCTGCACTGTAATTCACACACCTGATTGTGATCTGGGAATGGGATTATGGATGCACACACCCCCAGTATCATGGAGGGGTGGATCTCACAGTGTGTGTAAGTGGAGCAGTAACTGCTCTCTCGCAGCTCCTCCGGTGTCATGGCAATCATGACAGTCTCCTCCTCCAGACAGTCAATATACTCCACCAGTCCCCCAGCCACCAAATCCTGCCAACTATTTCAAGGAAAGGTAGCAGGACATGTAACTTGTAGAAAGCTACAAGTTAAGGGACATCCCTCCAGTGTTACAGTGAGACAAATTTCCTTTAACCCAGCATCAGACACACATAGACATAGCAAGAGCTTCAGATACTGCACACCTTGGGAGGTACGTACCTGCTATTATTAATGTCCCTTTCCTTCAGCAGGTCAACATGGTGCTTCTTTAGGAGAAGCTTCTGGTTCTCAACAATGAGGAGAGGGCGACAGATCCTTCCTGCATCAGTATAGATTCTGATCTCTCGCTCTTGTACATCACGCACCATGCTAACCTAAATGTAATGAAACTTTTAACTGTCGCATTCACACACACACACTGAGCTGTCCATAAAGTTGATTTGAGGAGGTACTCACTTCTGACACAATAATGTCCATCTGCCTCCGTAGCCTCTTCAGTGTGTTCATTAGGTGTTCTGGCTCACGATGGATGCCTACCCAGCAGCCGTTCACAAATATCTTTGTGGCACTGCAGAGAAGGCAAATAACATCAAGATGATGTGAGCAAGAAGAGATAAGGTAGAGATTAGCAGATACTCCTGGATCATCTATATAAGTAGTGAAAGTGTCATACTGAATACTATATAGTGTTACAAATGTCACACTGAATACTATATGTATCTCTCTATATAGTGCTACAAGTGTTACAATGAAGAGTATCACACAGTGAATATCGCATGATTTCATTGAAGTTTCTACAGTGGCCTGCCTACTTTGCCACGGCAGAGGGAGCTATTTCCTCCAGGTTCTCCATGCTCCACTCCTCCAGAAACTCCAGAATAGGACTAGGCTGTGATCCAACACTGATGTAGGCCATTAAAGCAAGGTTCTTCACTAAGCCCACAGCATGGCCCTGTAAAGACAACAGGTGGAATAAGAAAACTGCCTCTTCTTGTCTTATCCTATCTAACAAGCACATGGTGTAATATGGCCACTATTACCGTGGCAACCACAGCCAATTATGACATGTGGAAACAGTAACATAGGAATACCAATTGAAAGGAGTTTGGTGCTCACCTCTGGCGTCTCAGCCGGGCAGATCATCCCCCAAAGAGTGTTGTGAAGTTGGCGAGGCTTTGCAAGCTTTCCATCTCTTCCAATGGGAGAATTCAAACGTCGGAGATGTGAGAGGGTGGATGTGAAGGTCAAACGGTTCAGCACCTACACACGAGTAAAAGTCAGCATTAACTATTACAGATATATGTAGATACTATGAACTTTCACAAGAATTCATTAGATCATTCCTTAAAGATAATCGATTAAGTCCAAGTACCTGAGACACTCCAGCCCTGCTCTGGTGGGCCTTACGCTGGTCTCCCCAGTTACCTGTTGCTAGGGAATACTTCAAACCATCTGTAATGGTCTTGGTCTTGATGGCTAGCTCCAAATTGAAGTCCTAAATGACACATACAGTACATCATTGTATATGACACATACAGTACATCATTGTATATGACACATACATATAGCGTAGTACATGTACATATAATATATACTCGATGGAGACCTGTTGAGAGGTGAGTCGATGGTTAACTTACTCTTCCCTTGTCAATGTTCATTTGTGCATAAATCCTGACCTCCTTTGTAAGGTTCTTAAACAAACTGTAACAAACAGTGCAGAACAATTAAATCTACCTCGAGCCCAATGAGCAATGAGACAGTGTGTTTACTGGTGTGGTGCACAGGAGGAGCACATACTACCTACCACTGTCACTTACCCTCTGAAGAGGTACGCCAGGAGAGGTCCAGCCAGGTCCAACCGCTTGTTACCATAGTGATCCCTATCATCCAGTTCCCTCCTCCCCAAAGCAGCCTGCACCAGCCGATACACCATATACCTGAACACACACACATGAAAATACAAGATTCAGTAGCACATTGTACACACATACAAAATAGAGATCCGCTATAATCTTTACATGTACATATACATAAAATGACAAGTACATGCTGCACAATATGGATTTGCAACATTGGACCTCTTCAGACAGAATTACTATTCTTTTGACTGTATTGTCAGGCTTACCCAAGGAAATATGCCTTTTTGGTCTCACAAAAAGCACTGATACCAACATGAGGAAGAAGCTCCTTCTGAAGGATCTCCCTCGCATACTTGATCCTCCTTTCCTTGGTCACTCCAGGCTTAGCGCCCCTGGTACCAATAAAGTTCAGAGCTACACTCTGCTCCTGGATCACAAAGGCCTCATCCAAAGATGGCTTCAGCTGTAGGTCAAGGGAGAGGGAGGAGTCACGTATCATTCAAAAACATGTCTACCCTTAAAAAAGTTAAATTCATCAAGCCTCACCATTTCCATCATTTCTTGATCGTCAAAGTCGTAGATAATATGCTCCAGGATGTCTCGGTCGGACACAAATCCCAGTGCTCTGAACACTATCATGATAGGGATCTCTTGTCGGATGTACGGCAGGGTTGCCACAATACGCTGACCAATCACCGACTTCTTTGCCCCTCCCCCTCCCCGAGACAGCATGCTCACCCACAGACTGCTGACTGGACGGGAGGAGTTCTCTATGTAGGACCTTATCTCTGCCGTAAAGGCATACTTGGAGTCCTTCTTCTTGAAGACATACACAGCGTTTGTCCCCATCTTCTCCTGAGCAATGAGCACCTTCTCTGAGCCATTTATTATGAAGTATCCTCCAGGGTCCAAAGGACATTCATTCAGCTCAGTGAGGTCTCTATCCGTCAGGCCATTGAGAAGACAATATGTCGACCGAAGCATTATAGGGATTTTCCCAATAAATGTTTTAGGGTGCATTTCTTCAATAGGGTCTTCCCCTTCTCTCATGACAGACTTTCTGATGTCGACATAGAGAGGGGCAGAGTAGGTGAGGTTCCTCAGTCTGGCTTCATTTGGCATCATGGGCTGTGGAGTGCCGTCCTTCTCCCAGTGGGTTGGCTTGGAGAGGTAAATCTGTTCAAACTTTAGTGAGTACATCGGCTATCGTGAGAAATATTGGTTTAATCAAAATGTCTTGATGTTTCAACCATATACATACATACATACGTATACATACATACATACGTATACATAAATACAGTAAAACCTCTATTAACAGACACTCCCAATAGCGGACAGTCTCCGTATAACGGACAACATGCAATGTATCAACTTTTTTTTATACGATTAGTACATTAGTAACCCCCGAATAGTGGACAACCTCCGAATTACGGATAACAGACACTCTGCCCAATCCCAAGGATTTTTCGTAATACAAAAAGAACTCTTTTAACGGACAAAGAGGGCCTTTTCTAGCTACGGTTGGAGTCAGAAAAACTGAATGATTTCCGTATGTAACGAGGGACGCCTCTCACCGAGTATTGATGGAGCTGTTAACGAAGTAAAAGTGTCCTATCGACTAATCTTGAATGTACTAACAAAGTAACGTACGTACGGCTGAACCCGTTTCAGATAGCATTGTATACAGATAAAAAGCTTTTATTATGAAAACCTCCCAGTAAAGGACTAACCTCCAGAAGTAGTGGGTCAAGTCCCTTTGCACCAGTAGGGAAGGGTGGGTGTGGGGGATAGGGTCATGTCAGTGTAAGTCTTACAGTACGTAGTCAGTACTGTACAGTACGCTAGTACCTTCCGTACCGTATAAGACTACCGTACCGTAGACGTACGTAAGTACGTAAGTACTACAGTAGTGTCCGTACGTACGTATATACCTACCTACCTACCTATACCTACCTACCTACCTATACCTACCTACCTACCTATACCTACCTACCTACCTATACCTACCTACCTACCTATACCTACCTACCTACCTATACCTACCTACCTACCTATACCTACCTACCTACCTATACCTACCTACCTACCTATACCTACCTACCTACCTATACCTACCTACCTACCTATACCTACCTACCTACCTATACCTACCTACCTACCTATACCTACCTACCTACCTATACCTACCTACCTACCTATACCTACCTACCTACCTATACCTACCTACCTACCTATACCTACCTACCTACCTATACCTACCTACCTACCTATACCTACCTACCTACCTATACCTACCTACCTACCTATACCTACCTACCTACCTATACCTACCTACCTACCTATACCTACCTACCTACCTATACCTACCTACCTACCTATACCTACCTACCTACCTATACCTACCTACCTACCTATACCTACCTACCTACCTATACCTACCTACCTACCTATACCTACCTACCTACCTATACCTACCTACCTACCTATACCTACCTACCTACCTATACCTACCTACCTACCTATACCTACCTACCTACCTATACCTACCTACCTACCTATACCTACCTACCTACCTATACCTACCTACCTACCTATACCTACCTACCTACCTATACCTACCTACCTACCTATACCTACCTACCTACCTATACCTACCTACCTACCTATACCTACCTACCTACCTATACCTACCTACCTACCTATACCTACCTACCTACCTATACCTACCTACCTACCTATACCTACCTACCTACCTATACCTACCTACCTACCTATACCTACCTACCTACCTATACCTACCTACCTACCTATACCTACCTACCTACCTATACCTACCTACCTACCTATACCTACCTACCTACCTATACCTACCTACCTACCTATACCTACCTACCTACCTATACCTACCTACCTACCTATACCTACCTACCTACCTATACCTACCTACCTACCTATACCTACCTACCTACCTATACCTACCTACCTACCTATACCTACCTACCTACCTATACCTACCTACCTACCTATACCTACCTACCTACCTATACCTACCTACCTACCTATACCTACCTA